>CM055127.1:66797591-68028350 GCA_029206835.1 Rana muscosa | reverse complement strand
TTGAAGTGGTTAAAGAAGCTTGTCATTCATGACAAGAGCGCTGCTACATTATTTCTTGGACAGTCTGTGACAGATTTCATTTTAGTGTTTTTATGATAATATTGTTCACTTTGGACGGTTTTATTATTTTACATTATTTATGATCCAGACCTCAGATTGGTTCATACAAATATTGTGCTTCTTCATATTATTTCCCATTTTTCAGCAGCTGCTTACTACAAGATAGGCTCATTCCTATATTGTATTTATACATTTATATATTTTTTTCTGCTCCCAACTCATACCACAATTGCCACATCTCCATAAGCGCTGAGTGGTGCTCACATAGGAAGGGCCCAGTATTCTCAAGCACCTTTACACACATAAATGGAAAAAGACCGAAAATTTTGAAAAAAAATGATATTTTCTACTTTTTGTTATAAGAAAAATCGAATAAAATAAATTTTAGTCATACATTTAGGCCAAAATGTATTCAGCCACATGTCTTTAGTAAAAAAAATGTCAATAAGCTTATATTTATTGGCTTGCGCAAAAGTTATAGCGTTTACAAACTAGGGTACATTTTCTGGAATTTACACAGCTTTTAATTTATGACTGCCTATCTCATTTCTTGAGGTGCTAAAATGGCAGGGCAGTACAAACCCCACCCCCAAATGACCCCATTTTGGAAAGTAGACACCCCAAGGAAATTGCTGAGAGGCATGTTGAGCCCATTGAATATTTTTTTTTTGTCCCAAGTGATTGAATAATGACAAAAAATAATAAAAAATTACAAAAAGTTGTCACTAAATGATATATTGCTCACACATGCCATGGTTATATGTGGAATTGCACCCCAAAATACATTCTGCTGCTTCTCCTGAGTACGGGGATACCATATGTGTGGGACTTTTTAGGAGCCTAGCCGCGTACGGGACCCCGGAAACCAAGCACCGCCTTCAGGATTTCTAAGGGCGCAAATTTTTGATTTCACTCCTCACTACCTATCACAGTTTCGAAGGCCATAAAATGCCAAAATAGCACAAAACCCCCCCAAATGACCCCATTTTGGAAAGTAGACACCCCAAGCTATTTACTGAGAGGCATGTTCAGTCCATGGAATATTTTATATTTTGCCACAAGTTGCGGGAATATGACAAACTTTTTTTTCTTTTGCACAAAGTTGTCACTAAATGATATATTGCTCACACATGCCATGGGCATATGTGAAATTACACCCCAAAATACATTCTGCTGCTTCTCCTGAGTACGGGGATACCACATGTGTGGGACTTTTTGGGAGCCTAGCCGCGTACGGGACCCCAAAAACCAAGCACCGCCTTCAAGGTTTCTAAGGGCATAAATTTTTGATTTCACTCCTCACTACCTATCACAGTTTTGAAGGCCATAAAATGCCAACATGGCACAAAACCCCCCCAAATGACCCCATTTTGGAAAGTAGACACCCCAAGCTATTTGCTGAGAGGCATGTTGAGCCCATTGAATATTTTTTTTTTTGTCCCAAATGATTGAATAATGACAAAAATAAAAAATAAATAAAAAATGTACAAAAAGTTGTCACTAAATGATATATTGCTCATACATGCTATGGTTATATGTGGAATTGCACCCCAAAATACATTCTGCTGCTTCCCCTGAGTACGGGGATACCACATGTCTGGGACTTTTTGGGAGCCTAGCCGCAAGCTATTTACTGAGAGTCATGTTGGGTTCATGGAATATGTTCTGTCTCAACTACAAAGCGATAAAGTTCATCTCCAGGTTTAAGTAGGCCTTACTCAAGCTGGTTTGCTATTATCCCTTGCATCGATACAGGCAGTTTAACTCAATGAATAAACTCACAGTTAGGACGACAGACGATGAATCCTTTCGAATGTTCCGTTTAATGATGGATATTCATAGTTAGAAAAACGTTGCAGTTGTAAGCCACATGTAAGATGTTTAGCATGGAAGAAATACAGGAGTAATAACCAGAATCAGGAAGTGGAGGAGATATATAAAGAACTACGGTGAGAGAGAGAGTTCAGCTAGAAAGAAGGGGACAGATCTTAAAGACACAGAGCAAGAATAATCACATAGTGTAACACAACACTCCCCGTCTGAAATCTATAGATTTCATAACCTTAAAGCGGAGGTTCACCCTAAATACTGACATTATCTTATAGTGATCTTGCTAGCAGATACATATACATATTCCTATTGATTTTTTTTCTTGTGGTTGTACTTACCGTGAATCAGTCGTTTTAATGTGGACTTCCGGGTATTCCTCCCGCGGGAGTGGGCGTATCTTTCTTTCCTTGGAGCCCCGTTGATTTCTGGGAGGTGCTCGCAATGTCTCCTGGGAGCCGTTGCGGATTCTGCCAGCCCTGGACTGCGCAGGCGCAGCGCTCTAGCTCCGAAAATTGCCGAACATTAAGAGCTGTAGACTGCGACTGCGCAATCAACAGGGTATTGTGACAGTCGTTGCCGCACGCTCCCGATGCTCGCTCCACTCAGCAAGGGGGGCGGGTGTATTGCTATTATAATGAGTGGATGCATGTTTAAATAAAGGAATTGATGGACAGAGAGGGCGGGTAGTTCAATGTGGATGGCCGATTTGAATACTTGTCAGAGAATTGTTAAAAAAAATCTTATGTCTTTTTTTTTTAACAATTCTCTGACAAGTATTCAAATCGGCCATCCACATTGAACTACCCGCCCTCTCTGTCCATCAATTCCTTTATTTAAACATGCATCCGCTCATTACAATAGTAATACACCCGCCCCCCTTGCTGAGTGGAGCGAGCATCGGGAGCGTGTGGCACAATATTGTGCTCAAAGCGCATGCGCCGAATATGGGTTATAATCCATTCGGCTATTTTCGGAGATCTGCCGTGAACGGACACGCAAGTGTTGCGCATGCGCAGGTCAGAGCGGGCGAAATCTGCTAAAGTGTTGCGCATGCGCAGAACAGAGCTGGCAGAATCTGCTGAGGGGCAATTCTCGGCAGGTCACCGTCAACACTGATGATACAGCGGTGAATGCTGGGATGCATTCACCGCATCCCGGAAGTCTCTGCTTGTGGGCTTCACAGTGCCCACAAACAAAATGGCAAAGAACAAGATCTATTTATAAAAGTTATTATTTAGAACGGAAATAGACAGGGGACGTCTCTAATCGCAGGACAAGTGAGTACTAACATGTTATCTGTAACCCCATTACATGCACCTAGAAAAAAAAAAACGAGGGACCGCGGAACCTCCGCTTTAAACTAAAATATATATTTTCAAAAAGTCCAATACTGACGAATGTCCTGGAACCTGTAATGAAAAACATGCAACAAGCAAATAATAAACGTAAGTTCAACAGGATGAAGAACATAAAGTCACAGTATGATGTCTTCAAAGAATTCCAAAGTTCTGAGTAGAACCTGTAGATGGCAGCAATGTACTCCCCGCCGTGCCAACAGCATGGCTAGTCCTTGCACAAGTCACTCACCTGGCAAAAGGAGTACTAACTCTGTAATTGGTCGACTAAAGGTTCGTGTCGATCCTCCCTTGGTTACCTTGACTTCTACCTTCCGGACTTTGTTATCGTCGCTGGGCATAACTTTAGTAATAAGACCCATAGGCCACTCATTCCGACAAACTTCCTTGTCTTTTAGAAGGATGAGGTCTCCAACCTTAAGATTCGGCTTAGATGCTTGCCATTTGTTACGACCTTGAAGGTGATGAAGATACTTTTTCTTCCAGCGATGCCAGAACACATTGGCTAGATGCTGCACCTGCTTCCATTGATGCCTGTAATGGTGTGACCGCAGCTTCTGTTTTGTACTTACAGAAGTGTGGAGTGAGGTGTTCACAGTTCTTATTTTCTTATCATCTTCAGGGTTTACTAGCCCATAGGTGGTGTCACTAGGGAGTAAGTAAGAGTCCTCACGCAGAAACCTTGGCGGTGACAGCCATAAGCTGTCCTGAAGAGCGGCAGGTAACACGGCTCTGGTCCCACAGTCAGCTGGGTTGAGTTCAGTGGGAACGTGATGCCATTGACTTGGTAGAGAGAATCTCTTGATACGTTCAACCCTGTTGCTGACATACACATAAAATTGTTTTGTTTGGTTGTTTATGTAACCAAGTACTACCTTACTGTCTGTATAGAAGGTGAAAGAATCAATTCTAGTGTCCATTTCACTTTGTATGACCTCGGCAATTTCTACTGCTAGCACGGCTGCACAAAGTTCAAGTGTTGGTATGGTATGTGCAGGCTTGGGTGTGAGTTTTGCCTTGCCTAGGACAAAACTACAGTGTGATTCTCCATTCAGTTCAGAGGTCTTCAAATAGGCTACTGCAGCAATAGCTTCAACTGATGCATCAGAGAAAATATGAATCTCTCTCCGGTTAGCAGTTGAAGTGGATCCTGGAACATAGCAACGGGGAATCTGAAGTTTTTCTAGTGACTTCAAAGAATATCTCCACCTTTCCCACTTGTGTTGATTCTCACTAGGCAAGGGAGTATCCCAGTCTATGTTCTCAGTAGACAACTGTCTTAGTAAAATCTTACCTTGAATGGTAACTGGAGCAAGGAAACCCAGTGGGTCATAGATGCTATTCACCACGGACAGGACTCCTCTCTTAGTGAAGGGTTTGTCACAAGTTGACACTTGGAAGGTGAATTTGTCTTGCTTGATGTTCCACAACAAACCCAGACTTCGCTGTACAGGAGGCACATCTGTACCTAAGTCAAGGTTTTTTAGACTAGTGGCATAGTCCTCAGAGTGAAAGGCATTCATAAGTTCCTGGCTGTTGGATATAATCTTGTGCAGTCTAAGGTTTGCTACAGACAGCATCTCCTTTGTTCTGGTGAGAAGATCAATTGCTTCTTTAGCAGTTGGAAAGGACTTAAGTGCGTCGTCAACGTAGAAGTTTCTTTCAACAAATTGACGGGCATCAGATCCATATTCAACTTCTCCAGTCTGAGCTGTTCTCCTTAGCCCATAAGTTGCCACTGCTGGGGAAGGACTGTTACCGAAGACATGTACCTTCATGCGATAATCTATAACTTCCTTGTTGAGGTCATTGTCCTTGTGCCATAGAAACCTGAGGTAGTTTCTGTTGTCTTCTCTGACGATGAAGCAGTGAAACATCTGTTGAATGTCGGCCATTACTGCTACAGGCTCTTGTCTGAAACGAATCAAGACTCCTATTAGACTGTTGTTCAAGTTGGGTCCTGTAAGGAGCATGTTGTTAAGAGAAACACCTTCGTGCTGAGCACTGGAATCAAAGACAACTCTGATTTGGTCTGGTTTGCGTGGGTGATACACGCCAAAGGATGGAAGGTACCAGCATTCTTCTCCCTCCTTTAGTGGGGGAGCAGGCTCTGCATGATCTCTGTCAAATACATTTTGCATAAAGTCCACAAAGTGCTTTTGCATCTCTGGTTTCCTGCTTAAGTTTCGCTTTAAGGAGGAGAATCTACTGATGGCCTGCTGTAAGTTGTTGGGCAATCTCTCTCTTGGGAGACGAAAGGGTAGGGGTGCTACCCAGTTATTGGAGTCATCTTGAAAGAACTCATTGTCCATTACCTTGATGAATTCTTTGTCTTCCATTGAAGGAGCCAGTATGTCATCTTCACTGGTAGCATTAAACACTGTAGAGCCGAAGTCGACATCATGGCAGGAGAAAGGGCTTGTGTCACCTGAGATACCATGTTGCCATTCGTGGCTGGCTATCTTCTCTTTCACCCAGTAGTGATGTGGGCATGGCTCAAAGTAAGTGTTTCGGCCATTTGGCAGAACATTTGTCTTGAATGACGAAATGTTGGTAGGTCTTTTCATTTTGCCTATGCAGACATTGCCTCTGATGACCCACCCTAGATCTGTGCGCTGGGCAAATGGGGCATCTGGGGGTCCACTGACTTGTCCGTGTACCTTGTAAACTCTTAGAATGTCTCTTCCTAACAGAAGAAGGATCTGAGCATCTTTGTCAAGCGGCGGTATCTCATTTGCTATTACCTTGAGGTGAGGGTGATGGAAAGCAGCAGCTGGAGTAGGGATTTCTTCCCTGTTAGCAGGTATCTGATTGCACTCAACAAGTGTAGGTAAGGGTAATTGCAAGTTACCTTTGAGAGAAGATACCATGAGTCCATGAGCCCTTCTTCCAGAAACCTCTATAGTTCCACTACAGGTACCCAAGGTGTAAGGATGAGCTTCGCCTTTTATTTCAAATAGATTGAACAATTCTGATTTTGCAAGAGATCGATTGCTCTGATCGTCTAAGATAGCATATGCCTTTAGAGACTTTTCTGGTTGATCCTTGTGGTATATGTTCACCAAGCATATCTTAGCACAGGACTTACCACAGCGGTCTTCTCCGCAAACTTCTGTGCAGGATGAAGAAATGATGGTAGAATTAGGCACTTGGTCTGTATTCTCCCCGCCGTGCGTTAACCTGGGAGGAGTGTTGGCAGGTTGTGCAGAGCTGGGCTCAAGAGGATGGAGGGCTTGCACATGTTCTTCAGAGCCACACTCTATGCACTTGATGGACACATTACAGTCCCTTGCAAAATGTTCTGTAGAAGCACAGCACCTGAAACATACCCTAAATGTCTTTAAAAGCTCCTTGCGCTCTTCCAGAGGCTTTTTCCTAAAGCCGATACATTTATTGAGGGGGTGTGGCTTCTTGTGTATGGGACACACTCTGCTAGGGTTTTCAATCTTCCTACTCTGTTTGTTCGTGGCCAGAACTGTGGTAGGAGTGGGAAGGATGTCAGTCTTTTTCACGGACACTGGGCCTCTATGGTTTCTGTAGTTGCCCTGAAGACTGGTACTCTTAGGAAAGGGTGAGAAGAGACTGTACTCACCGTAGGAAAAACTTGGATCGTTCTTGGTCTCTGCAATTTCCCTGATGAATTCACAGAAGAAAGAGAATGGAGGGAAGGAAACCTTGTTCTCTCTTTTGTATGATGACCCTAGTGCAGTCCATTTCTCTTGCAAACCATACGGGAGCTTGGAGACAATTGGGTTTACCCCTCTTGGAGTGTCAAGGTAACTGAGTCCAGGTAGGTTTGGGTCTGTCTTGGCTAGCTGAAGCTCAAGGAGAAGGTCACTCAGTCTCTGGAACTCCTTGTTGTCCTTACCGGATATCTTTGGGAAAGTTTCCAGACGCATGAACAAAGCATTTTCTATAGCTTCTGGACTGCCATAACTTTGCTCTAGTCGCTCCCATGCAGCTGTGAGGCCTGCAGTAGGATTGTCCATGAAAACCGATCTTAATGGCTTAACACGTGCAGCAGATAGAGGACCAAGCCATTTGATCAGCAGATTCAATTCTTGATCAGCTGTAATTACAATATTGCTGATTGTAGTTCTGAAGGCACATTTCCAACTTCTGTAGTTCTCAGGTTGGTCATCAAAACTTGTAAGACCAGTCTTTGTGAGCTCTCTGCGAAGCATGTACCTCACAAACTCTTCTGTCTCAGTTGTCTCCGCCTTTATGTGAGATGCTGTTGGCTGTATGGTGCTGATTGCGTTATCTTTGACATTGTTGTTAAAGGACACAGGGAAATATGGTGCAGCAGATGCATCCAGGTGAGTTGCTTGCTTGAAGTCAGTTGTTCCAATGGTACGTTGATTCAAGGCTGTACCGATGACTGGAGATTGATGACTTGCTTGAAGCTTGCGCTGATGCTCTGAGACGTATGAAGGCAGGCAAGGTAGGCAGGTAGGAAATGCAGTGGAGTGATTTTGAGTGCAGGAAGTTGCTGGAACCTCTTTAACTTGAAGCTGTGAAGGAGTCTCTATGTAGTCGGGAGCATTGGAGACAATGGAGTGTGCACTGCAGTGGCTTAGGACATAGTCTTTAGTGCGTTTGAGGGGGTCTTCCATATCTGCTATGTTTAGGTTAATGCTGTCTTTCTCACTTGCACCTTCATCTGCACTGATAGCTTGCTGTAGGACCCTTAGCTTTGCCATAGCTGCGTCATGTTTACACTGTTCATTTAAGGTTTCCATTGTTGCTCTTTGTCGTGCTGACTGCGCTTCCAACTCTGCCCTTTGAGCTTCCAACTCTGCTCTTTTTTCTGCATATGCCACCTGCACTTTGCTGGCTTCCACTTCAGCGCGGGCATTAATAAGTCGCTCACTGAGTGTTGAGTATCTTGAACTATGGGATCTTGACGAGTTTTTAGAACGTCTGGTGGAAACAGATCTGTGAGATGCAGTGTCCTGTAACAGCTTTATTTTTGCTTCTGCCTTAAATCTGGTTTGCTGGATAAAACTGTCTCTTTCAATATTGAGAGCATTGACGCGCTTTAATTGTGTCATCGCACTTTCTGTATTCATGTTTTGCAAGACATTAGTGAATTTGCTGCTGGTAAGCTGATAAAGCTCATATGAGGCAGAAAGTTGTTTAATGGCGCCCTCTAGTGTCAGTAGTTCACGTTTAACAGACACTGTATTGGCTTCAGCAAGGATTTTCTCCCAGACTAATTCCAAGCTATTTGACAATTCAGTCCTTGAAGCTTCATAATTCTCCATTACTTTCCAAGTGGGTTTAACTGAGTGTTTGGGTTACTCAGTTTCTTCAGGAACTTGTGAGGAAGGAGATGTGAGTTCACATGCAGAAGCTTGGTCACTCATGATAGCAGACTGACTGTGAAATCAGGCAGGATCTGTGTGCTGAAATATGACACTGTGCAGATTGTCTCAGGCTATAAGGCTGCCATGTGCTGCTCTGTCCCTTCTGTCTTGCTATGAGGGCAGTAAATCTTGTCTGTTTCAGTACTGACATGCAGAAATCTTGTAATTAGGCTGTGAAACTCAGTTTTTCTACTGTTCTGTCTCAACTACAAAGCGATAAAGTTCATCTCCAGGTTTAAGTAGGCCTTACTCAAGCTGGTTTGCTATTATCCCTTGCATCGATACAGGCAGTTTAACTCAATGAATAAACTCACAGTTAGGACGACAGACGATGAATCCTTTCGAATGTTCCGTTTAATGATGGATATTCATAGTTAGAAAAACGTTGCAGTTGTAAGCCACATGTAAGATGTTTAGCATGGAAGAAATACAGGAGTAATAACCAGAATCAGGAAGTGGAGGAGATATATAAAGAACTACGGTGAGAGAGAGAGTTCAGCTAGAAAGAAGGGGACAGATCTTAAAGACACAGAGCAAGAATAATCACATAGTGTAACACAACAGAATATTTTATATTTTGCCACAAGTTGCGGGAATATGACAAACTTTTTTTTTTTTTGCACAAAGTTGTCACTAAATGATATATTGCTCACACATGCCATTGGCATATGTGAAATTACACCCCAAAATACATTCTGCTGCTTCTCCTGAGTACGGGGATACCACATGTGTGGGACTTTTTGGAAGCCTAGCCGCGTACGGGACCCCAAAAACCAAGCACCGCCTTCAAGGTTTCTAAGGGCATCAATTTTTGATTTCACTCCTCACTACCTATCACAGTTTTGAAGGCCATAAAATGCCAAGATAGCCCAAAACCCCCACAAATGACCCCATTTTGGAAAGTAGACACCACAAGCTATTTGCTGAGAGGCACGGTGAGTATTTTACAGCTCTCATTTGTTTTTGAAAATGAAGAAAGACATTTTTTTTAAATTACATTTTCAAAACTTTGTGACGAAAAGCGAGATCTGCAAAATACTCAACATACCTCTCAGCAAATAGCTTGGGGGGTCTACTTTCCAAAATGGGGTCATTTGGGGGGGTTTTGTGCCATCTGGGCATTCCATGGCCTCCGAAACTGTGATAGGCAGTGAGGAGTGAAATCAAAAATTTACACCCATAGAAATCCTGAAGGCGGTGCTTGGTTTTCGGGGTCCTGTACGCGGCTGGGCTCCCAAAATGTCTCACACATGTGGTATCCCCATACTCAGGAGAAGAAACAGAATGTATTTTGGGGTGCAATTCCACATATAACCATGGCATGTTTGAGCAATATATAATTTAGTGACAACTTTTTGTACATTTTTTTTTTTCTTTTTGTCATTATTCAATCACTTGGGACAAACAAAAAAAATATTCAATGGGCTCAACATGCCTCTCAGCAAATAGCTTGAGGTGTCTACTTTCCAAAATGGGGTCATTTGGGGGGGTTTTGAACTGTCCTGGCATTTTATGCACAACATTAGGAAACTTATGTCACACATCATCCACTCTTCTAACCACTTGAAGACAAAGCCCTTTCTGACACTTTTTGTTTACATGAAAAAAAAATAATTTTTGCAAGAAAATTATGTTGAATCCCCAAACATTATATATTTTTTTAAAGCAAAGGCCCTACAGATTAAAATAGTGGGTGTTGCATTTTTTTTTTCCACACAGTATTTGCACAGCGATTTTTCAAACGCATTTTTTGGGGGAAAAACACACTTTTTTTATTTTTAATGCACTAAAAAACACTATATTGCCTAAATGTTTGATGAAATAAAAAAGATGATCATAGGCCAAGTACATGGATACCAAACACGACATGCTTTAAAATTGCGCACAAACGCGCAGCGGCGACAAACTACATTCATTTTTAAAAGCATTTAAAAGCCTTTACAGGTTACCACATTCGATTTACAGAGGAGGTCTACTGCTAAAATTACTGCCCTTGATCTGACCTTTGCGGTGATACCTCACATGCATGATGCAATTGCTGTTTACATATGACGCTAGACCGACGCTTGCGTTCGCCTTTGCGCAAGAGCAGGGGGGGACAGCGGTGCTTTTTTTTATTATTATTTATTTTGCTTTTTATTTTATTTTTAAACTGTTCCTTACATATTTTTTTTTTTTTTACCATTTTTATTGTTATGTCAGGGAATGTAAATATCCCCTATGATAGCAATAAGTAGTGACAGGTACTCTTTTTTTTGAAAAAAATTGGGGGGTTAGACCCAAATCTTTCCTCTGCCCTCAAAGCATCTGACCACACCAAGATCAGTGTGATAAAATGCTTTCCCAATTTCCCAATGGCGCTGTTTATATCCGGGGGGGGGGGACATTCCCTCCCACTGCTTGTAAAAGCAGTCTAGAGGCTAATTATCTGCTAGAATTGCTTTTACATGAAAGCCGGCTGCTGGCTGAAAAGAATGATACCAAGATGATACCGAAACCTGCAGGCATCATTCTGGTATAAACATTCAAAATCCAGCAACATACCAGTACGTTGCTGGTCCTTGTTGGACATGTATTGTAATCTTTTTTTTCATGCAGCCTGTTGGCTGAACGAAAAAAAGAGATTGATTGGTGGGTATGCCCACCATTAGAATACCTCCCTTCATCCACCCACTTCTAATGATGGGCATACATGCACCATTTATATATGCCGAAGCATGGGGGCATCTTCCCGCAAAAGTTATGCCGCGTACACATGGTCAGACTTTTCCACGGGCAAGCCTTCGTACGAATTTCGACCGTATGTACGCGGCATAAAAGGTTGTGCCGCGTACACACGGTCGGACTTTTCCACGGGCAAGCTTCCGTCGGAATTTCCACCGTATATACGCGGCATTAGGAGCAAAATCGCTCCTCCGCCCCTGCTGCCCCCATGCTTCGGCATATATGTTCTTTTTTTTTTAACTGTGGTGGTGAAATCACCTCCTACAGCGTTGGAGTCACGGCTTTATGTATCGTGGGAGCAAACGCTGTTGCTGTCAAGATAAATAGATCCGTGCTGCAACTGAATGGCGTACCTGCTAAGCAAATGGTGGTTAACATTAAAACAAAGTAACATTACAGTACAACAGTAAGACCTTACCATACCATACCTGCAAAGCAAATACCAAAACAAAACCTAGTAAAAAATAAAAAATGTTTTTAAACGCAACCTGTGCCTAAAATATATATATGCCGAAGCATGGGGGCATCCTCCCGCAAAAAAGTTATGCCGCGTACACACGGTCGGACTTTTCCACGGGCAAGCCTCCGTCGGAATTTCGACCGTATATACGCGGCATTAGGAGCAAAATCGCTCCTCCGCCCCTGCTGCCCCCATGCTTCGGCATATATGCTCTTTTTTTTTAACTGTGGTGGTGAAATCACCTCCTACAGCACTGGAGTCACGGCTTTATGTATCGTGGGAGCAAACGCTGTTGCTGTCAAGATAAATAATTCCGCGCTGCAGCTGAATGGCGCACCTGAAAAGAAAAAATTACATACCTGAAAAGCAAGCATGATAAAACATTGCAGAATAGAATACAGTAAAAAAGAGCAGAACAATAGAGAGAAAATAGAGAGAGAGAGAGAGAGAGAACAATAAAACGACAACTATCTTTGGTTTTTTTCTTTTATATTTTTTTTGTGTTTTGTTTTTTAAGTTTTTTTTTTTCTTTTTTACACTTTTTTTTTGTAACTTTAACAACTGTTATGGTTCGGGTCTCTCAAAATGTAATGGCATCTTGGGAGACCCTGTGTAAGTGTGTCCTAGTCTGTGAAATGCTGTACCCTACGCTAAAACTTCACTTTTGAGTGGTAGCGTTCAAAACATTCACCAAGGCAAAGAGCAGGTTTGTCAGGACAGAGTGGACAAAAAACACGGGTGTCACGCCTAAATCCGCGCTTGCTACAGACACGACATCTTTTTTGGGGGGTTCGTTGGGTAGGGGTTCTCGGGAGGGCATACGGATAATGCCTCTCATGCAGCCGGCTTACTGCATTTGGTTGGGAATGGTGAGGTGCAGAACCGCCTGGATACAGGAGTTCTGTGACTATCTCATTCTGGAATTTTAGAAGAGATAACGTCCCGCCTGAAGCTTTATATAGCACATGAGCGTTCAGCAAAGCCAATTGGAATAAGGATAGAGACACTTTTTTGTACCAGCGTCTCACCTTACGGTCAATTAGATACGGCGCCAACAACTGGTCATTGAGGTCCACCCCTCCCATATTTTGGTTATATTCGTGGACACAGAGGGGTTTCTCACCAGTCGCCGTACGAATTTGGACTGTCGTGTTTGCATGAAGGGAGGTAAGAAGGATAACATTCTTATTGTCCCTCCACTTCATAGCGAGCAAGTTATTACACTTCAAGCAGGCTCTCTCCCCCAGCCTAAGACGGGCATCTACAAGCCGCTGGGGAAAGCCCCGGCGATTAGGTCGCACGGTGCCACATGCTCCAATCTGATGATCAAACAAGTGACTAAACAGTGGCACGCTCGTGTAATAATTGTCCACATACTGTACAAGTGGTACCCCTTTCCGAATAAGGGTGACACCAAGTTCCACACTATCTTGCCAGCACTCCCTATGTAATCCGGGCAGTTGACCGGCTCAACCTGACTGTCTTTTCCCTCATAAACCGTAAAGCTCAATACATAGCCTGTTGCCCTGTCACAGAACTTATAGAGCTTGACCCGTATCTGGCACGCTTGCTGGGAAGGTACTGCTTGAAAGACAAGCGGCTAGAAAATTTAATCAGGGACTCATCAACGCAGACAACTTGATCGGGAATAAACAAGGCTGCAAAACGTTCGTTGAAGTGGTTTATGAGGGGCCGGATTTTATAGAGCCGGTCGTATTCAGGGTCTCCACGTGGACGACAAAGTTAATTGTCGTTGAAGTGCATGAACCGCAAAATCTGCTCGTATCGTGTCCTGGGCATGGAGGCAGAGAACACGGGCATGTGGTCAATTGGGTGCGTGGACCAATAAGCACGCAATGACACGAATTTATGTGTGCCCATGTTGAGGGAAAGGCCCAGAAAGGTCTTAAATTCGGAAACCGTAATTGGTTTCCAATCTTTTCCAATTTTAGGCAACTGGGGGTTAGCGGCGATGAATTGACCAGCATATAAATTACTCTGGTCCACAATAGATCTATAGAGATCTTCCGTGAAAAACAGCGAATAAAAATCAATTGGCATAAAATCAGCTGTTTCCACCTGAATACCGGATTGGGCAGTGAATGGGGGAAGTACAGGTTCTGCAGAAGTGGTGGGGACCCAATCAGGATAGGCGAATTCTGCAGAAAGGGCACTATGGGCACGACGGGCCTGCCTTTGTCTTCTTGGTGGCAGCGGGACACTACTTGTGCTTGCCACCTCGCCAGCTTGAACTGCACTTATGGGACTCGCCACGTCACCACGTGATACTGCAGTGCTGGATGTACGCCCAGGCTGTACTAGGCCGCTGGTGCTTGCCAATTCACCAGAAGGAATAGCGGCGCTAGTACTACTCTGCTCCATGATACGAGAGACCTGCGGGTCTTGCTCCTCAACAACCTCAGAAGATCGGGATCGAGTACGCCTGACCTTAGCAGGGACCTCAACTTCGTCGTCAGAGCTATCTGACGTGGGGCCGCTGACGTCACTGTCTTCTACGGGAAGATATTCTGAGCCTGAATCCGACAGATGCGTGACCTCCTCTTCACTATCTGTCATGCTCAGAATCTCGTAGGCCTCTTTACTAGTGTACCTTCGTCTTGCCATTTTGGGCTCTAAATTTAGGGGTACACTAGTAAGATTCACAGGTAAAAAAAGCACCTGTCAGCAAATGTATCAAACGCTACCAAAAAAACTGTTAGCGATCACAGGGATCAGGACTGTCTCTGCGAACGCTGCAGTTATGTGTGTTGTGTTTGGTAAGTGACAGTGATCGATCGATACTGCACTTGGGTGGGCTGGGCTGGGCGGAGGGGCTAAACGCAGGTGCTAGCAGGTATCTGGGCTGATCCCGCTAACACTGCGGTTTTGGGAACCCTAAACCGCTGGGGACGCTAGTATAGATCTGATCAGATACTATACCACTAAGGGAGGTGTATGCTTTGCGCGTGGGTGTTAGCGTTACTGGCACTAACCTGACGCTGCCTGGGGCGACGCAGACCCTCTCTGGCGCTAAAACCTAATTGATATCAGCCGCCGGGCGATCAGGGGGTTAAACCTTTATTGGGTTATATACGGCGGGTGCCCTGATGCTATAAAAAGCAAACTAACCAACCAGCGTCACCTGTAAAACTTATATGGTGATCACTGGTGAAAGGGTTAACTAGGGGCAATCAGGGGGTTAAAACCTTTATTAGGTTATATATGGGGGTACCTGACGATATATAAAAACCTGACGGGTAACCTAAATAACTAAATAACTAACTGGCTAATGTGAGGGGGTTAACTCGGTAGCGGGTGTGTGTGACCCCCTGGTTGGGCTCCCCACACAAAAACAGGGCCAGCAGACGGAGGTTGTGGTTTTCAAAATCAAAAGGTGCGGTTTATTTCTCTATGTACAGTGACAAAAACACAGCAAAGCCAAAAAGAAACAAACAAAATAAATCCTGGTCAGTTTGACCTCTGACTAAACATGCAGGTTTCCTAAACTAACAACTGGGATCAGCCTGGTGCTGTCCTAGTCCCTAAGTCCCTGGTTTAGTAAAAGTCCAAACAAATAGCCACACAGGCTTTGCCTCACCGCACAGGGGTTCACTCTCCCTAGACAGTCCACACAGGTCTGGTTCCAGGCATGAGCTAACATCTAATGAATCTGGGAGTTTTTTATAGAGGCCTAAATGAGCTGACAAGCTTCAGCTGGCCTCATCAACTCTGTCTGCACGACGCCCCACACTCTCCCTAGAGGTAAGAGTCATCCATGAGCCTACTAACCTCAGCTGGGCTTATACAACTCTCCACCCTAGTTGTATAAGTCAGCATAAAGCCTGAATCTGGGAGAAATATATCTACCCCCCTGGATGCAACCAGGTGACTTTACCTTCCTGCTGTCACATACCCCCCCTCTTGTTTTAACCTTGGGGTTGGAACACCAGCAATCAGGCATTCATGTACTCGAGACAAAGCATCCACATTCCCCATTTGAACGCCAGGGCGATGCTTTACTGTGAAGTTGAATTCCTGTAGGGCCAGGAACCACCTATTCACTCTTCTATTTGTCTCCTTGTTTTGAGCCATCCACTTTAACGGAGCGTGATCCGTAACCATGTCAAAGTGCCTACCTAGCAGATAGTACCGAAGGGAATCTAGAGCCCACTTCACCGCTAAACACTCCTTTTCAACCGTGGCGTAATTTACCTCATGGGACTTCAACTTCCTGCTGAGGTAAATGACTGGGTGCTCTTCCCCGTTCCAGACCTGGGACAATACTGCTCCTAATCCCACATCTGACGCATCACTTTGTACGACAAAGTCTTTAGAGAAGTCGGGTGAGTACAACACTGGCTGGCTACATAAGGCTTGTTTCAAGAATTGGAATGCTGCCTCAGCCTCGGGGGTCCATTTAATCATGACCGACCCTTTCCCTTTCGTCAGGTTGGTTAGGGGCACAGCCTTAGAAGCAAAGTGGGGAATGAAGCGCCGATAATAACCCGCGATTCCCAGAAAGGCCCGTACCTGCTTCTTGCTGTTGGGACGTGGCCAACTCTGGATGGCCTCGACTTTGTTGAGTTGGGGTTTTATCACTCCCCTGCCAATGGTGTACCCAAGATATTTGGCCTCCTCCTGCCCAATGGTACACTTCTTGGGGTTAGCCGTAAACCCCGCTTCCCGGATAGAGTCTAGGACTGCTTGCACTTTTGGCAGATGTGAGGCCCAATCTGTGCTATGGACAATTACGTCATCCAGGTAAGCCGCAGCATACTTCCGATGGGGCCTCAGTATCTGGTCCATTTTCCGCTGGAATGTGGCCGGCGCATTCTGTAACCCGAACGGCATTCTCTTATATTGGAACGCCCCGTCTGGGGTTACAAATGCGGTTTTCTCTTTGGCCGACTTGGCCAGGGGAATTTGCCAATACCCTTTTGTGAGGTCAAGAGTCGTCATGTATCGGGCTGTTCCCAGCCGGTCGATCAACTCATCTATACGTGGCATGGGGTAGGTGTCAAATTTTGTAACTTTGTTCAACTGACGAAAATCGTTACAAAATCGCCAGCTCCCATCCGGTTTAGGCACCAACACAATGGGACTAGACCAATCACTTTGGGACTCCTCTATCACCCCTAAGTTCAGCATTTTCTGTACTTCCTCCCGTATTGCCTCCCGTCGGGCCTCTGGGATCCGATAGGGTTTTAACTTCACCCTTTCACCGGGCGGGGTAATAATATCATGCTCTACCCCAGATGTTTGTCCCGGCAGCTCAGAGAACACCTCCTTGTTGCGAAGCACAAACTCCTTAACCTCCTGTTGTTGGGGTTGTGACAAGGTGGCTGCTATTCCAACCTCCGGAATCACGCAACCAGTTTGAGCTGGTGACCAAGTTTCTGCGACTAGGGACTCTCTATCCCTCCAGGCTTTCAACAGATTAACGTGATATATCTGTTCGGGCTTTCGCCTTCCTGGTTGTCTGACCTTGTAATTCACTTCGCTCACTTTTTCCATTATCTCGTAGGGGCCTTGCCATTTGGCAAGGAATTTACTTTCAACCGTAGGGACAAGTACCAATATCCTATCCCCCGGGGAAAAGGTACGGGTCTTTGCTCCACGGTTGTACACTCTCTGCTGTGCCAACTGCGCTTGGGCCAAATGTTCCTTCACGATGGGCATTACCTGTGCAATTCGATCTTGCATCAGGGCGACATGCTCAATCACACTCCTGTGGGGAGAACTCTCACTTTCCCAAGTTTCCTTGGCAATATCCAACAGCCCTCTTGGGTGTCTCCCATACAGTAACTCAAAGGGGGAGAATCCCGTAGAGGATTGGGGCACCTCCCTAATAGCAAACATCAAATAAGGAAGTAGACAGTCCCAATCCTTTCCATCTCTATCCACCACTTTCTTCAACATTTGTTTTAGGGTTTTGTTGAATCTTTCAACCAGCCCATCGGTTTGGGGGTGATACACAGATGTACGCAATTGCGTCACTTTGAACAATTTACACAGCTCTTTCATAACCCGGGACATAAAGGGTGTACCTTGGTCCGTAAGCAGTTCTTTACAAATACCCACCCGGCTAAAAACAAGAGATAGCTCTTTGGCTATGGTTTTGGCCGAGGTATTTCTGAGAGGGATCGCTTCTGGATAACGGGTGGCATAGTCCATTATAACCAATATGTACTGGTGCCCCCTAGCGGACTTGATTATAGGACCTACCAAATCCATTGCGATTCTCTCAAACGGGACCTCAATGATGGGTAGAGGGACCAGCGGGCTACGGAAATGTGGCATCGGGGCCGACCTCTGACACACAGGGCAGGAGGAACAATAATTTTCTATGTCCTTCATCACCCCAGGCCAATAGAATCTCTGTAATACCCTCTCTCGGGTTTTCTCTGTCCCCAGATGACCTCCAAGAATGTGCCCATGGGCCAACTCCAACACCAACTTCCTGTAAGGTTTGGGCACCACCAGCTGCTCAACGGTTTCTTCTGCCCTTTTTGCCACCCGATACAGTAGGTCCTTCTCTACGCTGAAGTATGGGTAAGTGCAGGTAATATCTGGGTTCACTAACTCGCCATCTATTTCCACTACGTTTTCCCGTGCCTTTATTAGGGCGGGGTCTTTTAACTGTTCTGTGGCAAAATTTTCCCTGTGAACCTCCAGATCAGAAAACTCCACAGACGGTAGGTTTTCGTCTGAGGAGGTGGGCTCCTCTCCAGTTTCTTGAGTCTCCCCTGCCAATACTGACAAGGGAAATTCTGGAGAGTCCTCCCCACTCTCAGAGGAGTTCTGGCTATCACATTCCTGGTACATAGGGGCACCAGTGGGGGGCTCAGGATCATCCCACAGTTCCCAGAACTTCGGAAAATCCCTTCCCACAATGGCATCATGCGGTAATTGAGATACTAACCCCACTGGATGAGAGAGGGTACCTTTGGGGGTCTCGAAACACACTGTAGTCACTGGATACTCTCGGGTGTCCCCATGCACACAAATAACAGCTACCTTGCTATTCCCAGAGACCTCTGTTTTAACTAATTCAGCCTTTATCAGGGTCACAAGGCTACCTGAATCCAGCAATACCACAACATTTCTACCATTAATACACATTTTGCATAAATGTTTCTCAGTTCCCCGAATGGCAGTGCATGCGACTGTCGCACACAGCGACTGACGTCTGTCCATCAGAAAGTCACATTGCATGGGTTCCTCCACAACCGGGCAATTTGCTGCAATATGTCCCGCTTGCCGGCAGCGGTAGCAAACGATCCTTCTTGCGGCCTCTTGAGCCGCTGATTTCCCAGGCTGTTCTCGCCAAACTTGGGGTAGAGCTCCCACCCTCTCACTCTCTCCACCCTCACCCCTTGGAATCCTCTTATCCGCCCCTGGGGATGGTCTGGTCTTAGGGTGGAAAGTCCGAGAGTCTCTGGAAGAGGCTGTCAGGTTCTCTGTAGCCAAGTATCTCTCTACACGATCCACAAGTTTACCGGCCGTTTCTGGGTCTCCATGGCTTACCCACTTTTGAATGGCGGTAGGAAGAGCTCTCAAGAAACGATCCATCACAACACGTTCCACAATCTCCGGTGCGGACAAAGTCTCTGGCTGTAGCCACTTCCTGCTCAGGTGAATGAGATCATACATTTGAGACCTGGGGGGTTTTCCAAGCTGGAAAGTCCAGTTATGCACACGCTGAGCCCGGACAGCCAGGGTGACACCCAGCCTTGCCAATATTTCAGCTTTTAGCATCACATAGTCTTTTGCTTGGTCAGGCTCTAGGTCATAGTAAGCCTTCTGCGATTCACCAGTTAACAGAGGAGCCACCAGTCCAGCCCACTGCTCCTCAGGCCACTTTTCTCTTTCAGCAGTCCTTTCAAATGTGGTCAAAAATACCTCTGGATCATCCTCTCCAGTCATTTTTGTCAATAAACGACTCACCCCAAAGGACGCGGTATTAGTGGGACGGCTTTCCTCACTGGTCTGCGGACGTTGCTGCATTACTGCTTCCATTTGTTGTAGTCTCTGCTCTTGCTTCTGTAACAGGTCTATGAAGCGGGCCTCAGATTGCTGCTGGGCTTGTTGATGAGCTTGCTGCTGGGCTGCAAGGCTCCTTTGCAAACCTGCATTTGTCTGCTGTTGATTGGCATTTGCTAGAGCCAGCTGTTTCAGTATCTCCTCCATGCTGGCTTAAAAAAAACTGCCACTGGTTCTCCACCAACTGTGAGGGGGTTAACTCGGTAGCGGGTGTGTGTGACCCCCTGGTTGGGCTCCCCACACAAAAACAGGGCCAGCAGACGGAGGTTGTGGTTTTCAAAATCAAAAGGTGCGGTTTATTTCTCTATGTACAGTGACAAAAACACAGCAAAGCCAAAAAGAAACAAACAAAATAAATCCTGGTCAGTTTGACCTCTGACTAAACATGCAGGTTTCCTAAACTAACAACTGGGATCAGCCTGGTGCTGTCCTAGTCCCTAAGTCCCTGGTTTAGTAAAAGTCCAAACAAATAGCCACACAGGCTTTGCCTCACCGCACAGGGGTTCACTCTCCCTAGACAGTCCACACAGGTCTGGTTCCAGGCATGAGCTAACATCTAATGAATCTGGGAGTTTTTTATAGAGGCCTAAATGAGCTGACAAGCTTCAGCTGGCCTCATCAACTCTGTCTGCACGACGCCCCACACTCTCCCTAGAGGTAAGAGTCATCCATGAGCCTACTAGCCTCAGCTGGGCTTATACAACTCTCCACCCTAGTTGTATAAGTCAGCATAAAGCCTGAATCTGGGAGAAATATATCTACCCCCCTGGATGCAACCAGGTGACTTTACCTTCCTGCTGTCACACTAACCAGTGTCACCAGTAAAACTTATACGGTGATCACTGGTGAAAGGGTTAACTCTAGGTGCAATCAGGGGGTTAAAATAATATATGGTGGTACCTGACGCTATAAAAACCTGCGACGAAACTAAAAATAAATAACTGGCTATCTAGGGCACCACCGGCACTAAATACAGCGATCGGAAATACGATCGCTTAGTGATGCTGGCGTTAGGGGGTGAAAGGGTTACCTGGGGGGCGATCAAGGGGTTAAACCTTTATATGGGGGGGGGTAGGGGGCTACCCTGGACCTAAAGGGGCCTAAACCTAACTGCCCTGCAACTTTTTACAGTCACAAATGACACTGATTGCAGTGATCAGTAAAAAAAATGACCACTGCAAACGGTGCACTGTGACTGGGGGTACTGGGGGTGATCTGGGGGGTGATCTGGGGGTGACTGGGGGGTGTAAGTGTGCCTACGTGTACTGGTGTCAGTGGGCTGTTGGTGCACTTACTATGTGATGTCTTCTGTCCTCGCGCCGGATCGAAAAGACCGCCGCATGGAGAGATGACATCACTTCCTCTGCCTGTGTTTACATTACACAGGCAGGGGAAGCTCTCTCTTTCGCCGGGAGCGATCGCGAGGGGGTGGCCGGAATCGAACGGCCGTCCCCTCATCCCTGATCGCTCCCAAACGAATAACTGCCGCTCACTGTAAAGCAGGGGGGTCCGATCGGACCCCCCAACTATACAAAGGCGATCATGTAGATCTACGTGATTCTGCCTGTCGGTGCCATTCTGCCGACGTATAATTACAGTGGGCGGTTGTTAAGTGGTTAAGGTACGCTTGCCAACGAGCTGCATGGCAGGTCAACATATGTCTGGTCAAGCATGTGGTGCCCAAGCGGCTGATGTTTTGGCCACGCGAGATACGCTTGAGACATATGTTGCAAACAGCAGCGGTGCGATTTGATGCACTCGACTCAAAAAAAGCCCACACCAAAGAACTTTTGTAATAACGGGCAGAGGCAGCTCCCTGCACAGGCGGAGCTCTGCGGTGTGATTCAGTCGGTGTGCTGCCCTTACGCTGGCCCCCGGAGTGCATCCTGCCTCGTTGGAGATGTGCCTCCTCCTCATCCTCCTCCTCCTCCTCTCTCCTATCAGGCACCCACGTGGAGTCAGTGACCTCATCATCCCCTCCCTCCTCATCACTGGAGCCAACCTGACAGTATTCTGCAGCTGCTGGAACTTGACTGCCAGATTGCAGTCCTTCTTGAGCATCCCGTCTCTCTGCTCTCATGCTACTGCCTTCCTCTAGCTGGGTATCATCTTCAGACCCTCCAAAACGCTGGGCATCCTCCTGGAGCATGTACCCAACACTGTGCTCAAACAGTTCGGGGGACTCCTCAGGAGGACACGGGGGGTCTAGGGAAGGAGTGACTGATAATGACATTGATACGAGGGAAGAGGACGCTTTGGCAGCTGCTTTGCCAGTACCCTTAGCCTGGGTGAGAGAGGATGAGGAGGATGAGGAGGGCTTGGTCATCCACTCTACCAAGTCTTCGGCATGATGTGGCTCAACACGTCCAGCTGCCGAAAATAAGAACAGGCGTGTCCCATGGCCACGTGCTGATGACGATGCACCGCAACCACGACCAGCACTGTTGTCTCTAGACACAGAGCCTGCTTGCCCTCTTTTATTGGCTCCTGACTGTCTGCCTCTCCTTGTTGGCCTTCCAGACATAGTAATGGCCTGCAGGGAGATGGGAAAACCAGCAATTGGGTAGTGTATATTGTGCTGGAGGCACACAACACCCACTAACTCCAGCAGATTCCTTTATTAGAGAACAACAATGACGGGTATATACAGGTGTATACTGTACTAGGGCACACAACACCCACTAACTCCTGCAGATGCCTGTATTAGAGAACAGCAATGACGGGTATATACAGGTGTATACTGCGCTGGGGCACACAACACCCACTAACTCCTGCAGATGCCTGTATTAGAGAACAGCAATGACGGGTATATACAGGTGTATACTGTACTAGGGCACACAGCACCCACTAACTCCTGCAGATGCCTGTATTAGAGAACAGCAATGACGGGTATATACAGGTGTATACTGTACTAGGGCACACAACACCCACTAACTCCAGCAGATGCCTGTATTAGAGAACAGCACTGACGGGTATATACAGGTGTATACTGTACTAGGGCACACAACACCCACTAACTCCAGCAGATACCTGTATTAGAGAACAGCAATGACGGGTATATACAGGTGTATACTGTACTAGGGCACACAACACCCACTAACTCCAGCAGATGCCTGTATTAGAGAACAGCAATGACGGGTATATACAAGTTTATACTGTGCTGGGGCACACAACACCCACTAACTCCTGTAGATGCCTGTATTAGAGAACAGCAATGACGGGTATATACAGGTGTATACTGTACTAGGGCACACAACACCCACTAACTCCTGCAGATGCCTGTATTAGAGAACAGCAATGAGGGGTATATACAGGTGTATACTGCGCTGGGGCACACAATACCCACTAACTCCTGCAGATGCCTGTATTAGAGAACAGCAATGGCGGGTATATACAGGTGTATACTGTACTAGGGCACACAACACCCACTAACTCCTGCAGATGCCTGTATTAGAGAACAGCAATGACGGGTATATACAGGTGTATACTGTACTAGGGCACACAACACCCACTAACTCCAGCAGATGCCTGTATTAGAGAACAGCAATGACGGGTATATACAGGTGTATACTGTGCTGGCGCACACAACACCCACTAACTCCTGCAGATGCCTGTATTAGAGAACAGCAATGACGGGTATATACAGGTGTATACTGTACTAGGGCACACAACACCCACTAACTCCAGCAGATGCCTGTATTAGAGAACAGCAATGACGGGTATATACAGGTGTATACTGTACTAGGGCACACAACCCCCACTAACTCCTGCAGATGCCTGTATTAGAGAACAGCAATGATGGGTATATACAGGTGTATACTGTACTAGGGCACACAACACCCGCTAACTCCAGCAGATGCCTGTATTAGAGAACAGCAATGACGGGTATATACAGGTGTATACTGTACTAGGGCACACAACACCCACTAACTCCTGCAGATGCCTGTATTAGAGAACAGCAATGACGGGTATATACTGTACTAGGGCACACAACACCCACTAACTCCTGCAGATGCCTGTATTAGAGAACAGCAATGACGGGTATATACAGGTGTATACTGTACTAGGGCACACAACACCCACTAACTCCTGCAGATGCCTGTATTAGAGAACAGCAATGACTGGTATATACAGGTGTATACTGTACTAGGGCACACAAAACCCACTAACTCCAGCAGATTCCTTTATTAGAGAACTGCAATGATGGGTATATACAGGTGTATACTGTACTAGAGCACACAACACCCACTAACTCCTGCAGATGCCTGTATTAGAGAACAGCAATGCCGGGTATATACAGGTGTATACTGTACTAGGGCACACAACACACACTAACTCCAACAGATGCCTTTATTAGAGAACAGCAATGACGGGTATATTCAGGTGTATTCTGTACTAGGGCACACAACACCCACTAACTCCTGCAGATGCCTGTATTAGAAAACAGCAATGATGGGTATATACAGGTGTATACTGTACTAGGGCACACAACACCCACTAACTCCTGCAGATGCCTGTATTAGAGAACAGCAATGACGGGTATATACAGGTGTATACTGTACTAGGGCACACAACACACACTAACTCCAGCAGATGCCTTTATTAGAGAACAGCAATGACGGGTATATACAGGTGTATATTGTACTAGGGCACACAACACCCACTAACTCCAGCAGATGCCTGTATTAGAGAACAGCAATGACGGGTATATACAGGTGTATACTTTACTAGGGCACACAACACCCACTAACTCCTGCAGATGCCTGTATTAGAGAACAGCAATGACGGGTATATACAGGTGTATACTGTGCTAGGGCACACAACACCCACTAACTCCTGCAGATGCCTGTATTAGAGAACAGCAATGACGGGTATATACAGGTGTATACTGTACTAGGGCACACAACACCCACTAACTCCAGCAGATGCCTGTATTAGAGAACAGCACTGACGGGTATATACAGGTGTATACTGTACTAGGGCACACAACACCCACTAACTCCAGCAGATACCTGTATTAGAGAACAGCAATGACGGGTATATACAGGTGTATACTGTACTAGGGCACACAACACCCACTAACTCCAGCAGATGCCTGTATTAGAGAACAGCAATGACGGGTATATACAAGTTTATACTGTGCTGGGGCACACAACACCCACTAACTCCTGTAGATGCCTGTATTAGAGAACAGCAATGACGGGTATATACAGGTGTATACTGTACTAGGGCACACAACACCCACTAACTCCTGCAGATGCCTGTATTAGAGAACAGCAATGACGGGTATATACAGGTGTATACTGCGCTGGGGCACACAACACCCACTAACTCCTGCAGATGCCTGTATTAGAGAACAGCAATGATGGGTATATACAGGTGTATACTGTACTAGGGCACACAACACCCACTAACTCCAGCAGATGCCTGTATTAAAGAACAGCAATGACGGGTATATACAAGTTTATACTGTGCTGGGGCACACAACACCCACTAACTCCTGTAGATGCCTGTATTAGAGAACAGCAATGCCGGGTATATACAGGTGTATACTGTACTAGGGCACACAACACCCACTAACTCCAGCAGATGCCTTTATTAGAGAACAGCAATGACGGGTATATACAGGTGTATACTGTACTAGGGCACACAACACCCACTAACTCCTGCAGATGCCTGTATTAGAGAACAGCAATGACTGGTATATACAGGTGTATACTGTACTAGGGCACACAAAACCCACTAACTCCAGCAGATTCCTTTATTAGAGAACTGCAATGATGGGTATATACAGGTGTATACTGTACTAGGGCACACAACACCCACTAACTCCTGCAGATGCCTGTATTAGAGAACAGCAATGCCGGGTATATACAGGTGTATACTGTACTAGGGCACACAACACACACTAACTCCAACAGATGCCTTTATTAGAGAACAGCAATGACGGGTATATTCAGGTGTATTCTGTACTAGGGCACACAACACCCACTAACTCCTGCAGATGCCTGTATTAGAAAACAGCAATGATGGGTATATACAGGTGTATACTGTACTAGGGCACACAACACCCACTAACTCCTGCAGATGCCTGTATTAGAGAACAGCAATGACGGGTATATACAGGTGTATACTGTACTAGGGCACACAACACCCACTAACTCCTGCAGATGCCTGTATTAGAGAACAGCAATGACGGGTATATACTGTACTAGGGCACACAACACCCACTAACTCCAGCAGATGCCTGTATTAGAGAACAGCAATGACGGGTATATACAGGTGTATACTTTACTAGGGCACACAACACCCACTAACTCCTGCAGATGCCTGTATTAGAGAACAGCAATGACGGGTATATACAGGTGTATACTGTGCTAGGGCACACAACACCCACTAACTCCTGCAGATGCCTGTATTAGAGAACAGCAATGATGGGTATATACAGGTGTATACTGTACTAGGGCACACAACACCCACTAACTCCAGCAGATGCCTGTATTAGAAAACAGCAATGATGGGTATATACAGATGTATACTGTACTAGGGCACACAACACCCACTAACTCCTGCAGATGCCTGTATTAGAGAACAGCAATGACGGGTATATACAGGTGTATACTGTACTAGGGCACACAACCCCCACTAACTCCTGCAGATGCCTGTATTAGAGAACAGCAATGATGGGTATATACAGGTGTATACTGTACTAGGGCACACAACACCCACTAACTCCTGCAGATGCCTGTATTAGAGAACAGCAATGACGGGTATATACTGTACTAGGCAGTGCCGGCCCAAGACATTGTGCTGCCTGGTACCAAGAATGAAATGCTGCCCCCCCCCAAAAAAAAAATCACGCCCACCAAAATGCCCCCACATCCATCATTTTATATCATGATAACTAAAGTGGACCTGTCATGGCTCTATAAAAAGGACCTGTTATGGCTCTATTCATGTATACAGGAGTATAAAGAGGTCATGGCATTATACGTGTATATAGAAGTATAATGAGGACCTGTCATGGCTCTATACATGTACCGTATTTTTCCTGTCTATAAGACGCCCCCATGTTCAAGATTTTTCCAACCCAAAATTAAGAAATCAATATTTTACACATAGGTAAAACAGAACACATTTTTATTTAGTAATTACCGCAGGTAACGTTTAAATACTAGTATATTATGCAGCGGTTGTTCTTCCTGTTTTCTCCACTGTCTGATCATATACTCAGTGGAGGCAAGTCCAAACTGTTTCTCTGCAGCTCTATTCCCATGCTCTTTTTTGCATAGCTGGCTACATTTGGTTTGATTTGGTAGAGTAAGACAATCACTTACTTTTATTAGTTTCTGACATCTTGGTCCCAGAACACTCCGGTCCCTGTTGCATCTGTGCATCTCCACTTCCAACAGGATTGCATCTGATCACTCTCCACCTCCACCCCCAGCTCTAGCTGACGTCAGTAACATACGGCTCGTGATTGGAGGAAGCCGCTTGACAAGCTATGGGCCGCGACGCACCTGCGCGGCTGTCTCCCAGGCTGACTGACCGTGTATAAGACGCTGTTCGATTTACAGGCTATTATTTTAGGAAAAAAAAGCGTCTTATACACGGAAAAATATGGTATATAGAAATATAAAGAGGACCTGTCATGGCTCTATACATGTATGTAGGAATATAAAGAGGACCTGTCATGGCTTTATACATGTATGTAGGAGTATAAAGAGGACCTGTCATGGCTCTATACATGTATGTAGGAGTATAAAGAGGACCTGTCATGGCTCTATACATGTATATAGGAGTATAAAAGGACCTGTGCGTGGCCGGCGGCCGCGATGTCACCGGCCACACGTAGTGGATTGTCACTTGCCATGACGCCACCTGTCACACATTGCGGATTGTCACTTGCCACGACGTCACCTGCCACACGTTGCAGATTGTCACTTGCCACAACGCCACCTGCCACACATTGCGGATTGTCACTTGCCACGACGTCACCTGCCACACGTTGCAGATTGTCACTTGCCACTTGCTGTGTCCCAGAATAAAGGCAGGCAGCAGAGAGATAATGTAATCTCTCTGCTGCCCGCACAGTGGGGGCGGAACTGCAGTGATGCAGGGCGGACAGTGAGAGATGATGTCATCTCTCTGCTCCCCCGCCCGCTGTTTGGCCAGCAAGCCCGCTCACCTGCTGACTGTCCCGCCCGCTGACTGTTCCCCTGTTCTGCCCGCACGCTCCATTCACCTGGGCCCAAAGCCCAGGTGAATGGAGCGCGCGGGGAGCGGAGCGGGCTGGCCGGCGGGCGGGCATCCAATTTGCCTCACAGTGGAGCGCGGAGCGGGCGGAACGGGTTGGCGACAATTTGCCTCACAGTGCAGCGTAGGGTTGCCACCTTTTTGTCAAGCCAAACCCGAACACATTAGCAGCGCACGCCAAAATATATATTTTTTTGTAGTACATTAAATTCATTACCTCTGTACAAAGCAATGCACAGCTAATTTTTTTTATTTAGTATACACTGTACATATATTTTTGTGATTAAATAAAATTTCTAATCATATGGAGTTAATCATAAGAGTCCCCCTTTATATCAGAGTCAACAGAGTTCTCCTTTAGATCTGAATCCGCAGAGTTCCCCTTTACATCTGAATGCACAGGGTTCTGCAGAAGAGAAGTGCAGAGGGTAAGATGGGGGCAGTATGTACAGGAGAGGAGTGCAGAGGGTATGATGGGGGCAGTATGCATAGGAGAGAAGTGTGGAGGGTATGATGGAGCAGTATGTATAGAAGAGGAGTTGGGAGGGTATGAGGGGGGCGGTTTGTACAGGAGAGGAGTGTGGAGGGGATGATGGGGGACAGTATGTACAGGAGAGGAATGCGGAAGGGATGATGGGGCGGTATGTACAGGAGAGGAGTGTAGAGGGTATGATGGGGGCAGTATGTACAGGAGAGGACTGTGGAGGGTATGATGGGTGCAGTTAATACAGGAGAGGAGTTCGGAGGGTATGATGGGTGCAGTTAGTACAGGGGAGGAGTTCGGAGGGTATTATGGGTGCAGTTAGTACAGGAGAGGAGTGTGGAGGGTATGATGGGGCGGTATGTTCAGGAGAGAAGTGTGGAGGGTATGATAGGTGCAGTTAGTACAGGAGAGGAGTTTGGAGGGTATGATGGGTGCAGTTAGTACAGGGGAGGAGTTCGGAGGGTATGATGGGTGCAGTTAGTACAGGAGAGGAGTTCGGAGGGTATGATGGGTGCAGTTGGTACAGGAGAGGAGTTCGAAGGGTATGATGGGTGCAGTTGGTACAGGAGAGGACTTCGGAGTGTATGGCGGTGGCAGAATGGGGAGGGATTTCTTGTGGTGTCTATGGGGTGACCAGGGAGTGATGTTGGGAAGATAGGGGAAGAAAAGTGACCATGAAATTATGTCCCTCAGCTGGGGGGGGGGGGTAGGAAGCAGCTCTGAGTGACGTCTGTATAAAGTGGTCTGGGGGGGGTGATGCCAGCTGGGGGGAGTTGAGAAGTGGTCAGGTCGCGATGTATATAATAAAAAAAAAAACTCATCCACTAACAACATACAACAATAAATCATACAACAGTACTACTAATCCAGCTCCTAGCACTCTGTATACCCAGATAATGTGAAGGTAATTGATGACCATTCATATAACCCTGTGGTATCCAGGCTCAGAGTCTGGACAATCAGAGGGGTGAACTCACCACATATATACAGGTTACATGAATGGTTATAAATGACTTCACATTATCAAGTCTGAACAATTGGATTGGAGGATGTTTGCACAGACTGTTCATGCTTAGAAGTGATCTGTTAAATGTGATAGGGCTGGTGCAGACCCCCCTCCCCCCCACACTCAAACTCACTATCTCCTCCGATTCTTCTGTCAACTTAACCCTTCACTGCATCTCCTGAAGAAAAAAACACTTTGAAAGCAACTACTATCCACCCTAGAAAACTTCTCCCAGAAAAAGTCAGCTCACCTCCTCCCTTCCTCTGGCCAGCCCGACAGGAGATCCAGTGAGCTCCGCCTCCCAGTTCTCTCAACACTCCGCACTGGTGATTGGAGGGGGGGAGGTTGATGTCAGAGATAACAGGGACCCCGCACGGCAGGAGACTGGAGGGAGGGGGAAGAGACAGGAAGGAGCTTTGAATCCCGAACACACACCGCAGCCGCAGGCACAGTGTATTCTTTACAATGCCGCTGCTCAGGGGAGGGCTGGCAGCCTTAGGCCTGGGGGGCAAGTCCAGTCAAGTGGCCCATTGAACCACCGAATCAGCTCACCATTCATGCCCACCTGGTTTTTCAATGCAGCTTGATTAGTGTCCATCCAATGCAGCCTCACCAGTGGCCATCAATGCAGCCTCACCAGTGGCCATCAATGAAGCTTCACTAGTACCTATAAATGCAGCTTCACTAGTACCTATAAATGCAGCTTCACCAGTGCCCATAAATGCAGCCTCATCAGTGCCCATCCCATCAGCTCAGCTTTACCTGTGACCATCAATTTAGCCTGATCAGACAGCAGTGCCCATTAGCGCAGCCTTGCCAGTGCATGGGGACAGGGGAGAGAGGAGAACCGCTGGTTTACACAGTGCGGGTATCTCTCGCTTACCTGCCCATTGTCAAATTAAGTCCTGCCTGCTGGACTGGCTCCTAAGATGGACATCACACGTCCCTGCATTGGACCAGTATGACGTCCATCACAGAAGCTGGTCCAAGAGGCAGGACTTCATATGTCTCTCGGCCGCGTCGGGTAAGTGGGAGATGGAGATCCCCGCTCTGTGTAAACCGACTAGCCTAAGTTCACATCTATGCGTGTGGGTAACGCATGCAAAATTACATGCTTCCCAACATGCAAGGAAATGTGCTGTCCTTAAGCAGATGTGCAGCAGTGCCATTTTTTGTTATTGACACCTCCATGCATCTGCAAACATGTGGACCAAACTACAGGGTGCCGCACACTTTTTGAAAATATTCAGGACTTCTTTTCCATGTTGCTCGTGTGTAGGGCAGCCCATTGAAATTAATGGGCTGCCCTACACGTAATGCATGAAAACCACGCCTGTGCACGTGTGTGTGAAAAAAGCCTAACTGAGTAGATGCAAAATAACAATTCTCAATAAAAAAAAAATTCTCTAGATAATCAGCGTTCATACAATTGCACCACCATATAAATAACTGAACACTGTGCTCTGCTCTGTTTATTGAGGACAGGTAACATGTATATAGAGTGTTTAGTGTATGTGGGGAATTTACATGTTGATTGTACAGAGTTTGGAGAACACAGGGTTAAACTGAATGCTTATAAAGTTTGTTCACATTATCTGGACATACACAGAGGGTGGGGGTTGTTTATATAGTGATATGAGCCAGCTCCCAAGATATCTGTTTGCTGTGAGCAAGGCTCAGCCGACTCCCCCATACACACTCTGCTCTTCCGATCCTTTATCATTCTCATCACACTGCAAACAAATCCTCCTGAATAGTTCTGATGTGAAACTGCCAACTTACCTCTCCAGACTGACATTTCTTAGAACATCAGCTCTGCTCACCCCCTTCCCTGCACAGTGTCAGCAGCACCTGGCAGTAGCAGTGCCCCGCCTCCGGGTTCTCTGGGCAGACGGCACTGGAGATAGGGGGAGGATCTCAGTAAATGAGGGCACAGATAGAACATACAGGAGACTCGCGGGGGAGATAGAAAAAACGAGATGCAGACTACAACACCCAGAATGCACTGCAGCAGCCAGCCAGCCAGCCAATCAGCGGCCGCCGCGGCCGAATTTTACAATTTACAGGAAAAAAATAGCAAACAGGCAGCGCGGCCGTTTTGAATATAAGGTAGCCGGCCTGGGGGGAAATCTCCACCCTTCCCCCCGCCCAGCCCGCCCCTGCCGCTGCTGCTGTTTCACAGTGATAGGTGGAGTGGGGGAGAGGAGCGGGCAGGCGGCAATTTGCCGCCCCCCTGATTGTGCCGCCTGGTACAATGGTACCATCGGGTCCCATGGTAGGGCCGGCCCTGGTACTAGGACACACAACACCCACTAACTCCTGCAGATGCCTGTATTAGAGAACAGCAATGACGGGTATATACAGGTGTATACTGTACTAGGGCACACAAAACCCACTAACTCCAGCAGATGCCTTTATTAGAGAACAGCAATGACGGGTATAAACAGGTGTATACTGTACTAGGGCACACAACACCCACTAACTCCTGCAGATGCCTGTATTAGAGAACAGCAATGACTGGTATATACAGGTGTATACTGTACTAGGGCACACAAAACCCACTAATTCCAGCAGATGCCTTTATTAGAGAACTGCAATGACGGATATATACAGGTGTATACTGTACTAGGGCACACAACACCCACTAACTCCTGCAGATGCCTGTATTAGAGAACAGCAATGCCGGGTATATACAGGTGTATACTGTACTAGGGCACACAACACACACTAACTCCTGCAGATGCCTGTATTAGAAAACAGCAATGATGGGTATATACAGGTGTATACTGTGCTGGGGCACACAACACCCACTAACTGCTGCAAATGCCTGAGAAAAGAACACACTGTCCCTGCCTGCCTATCCAGCTTAGAGAACAGCAATGACGGGTATATACAGGTGTATACTGTGCTGGGGCACACAACACCCACTAACTGCTGCAGATGCCTGAGAAAAGAACACACTGTCCCTGCCTGCCTATCTAGCTTAGAGAACAGCAATGACGGGTATATACAGGTGTATACTGTGCTGGGGCACACAACACCCACTAATTGCTGCAGATGCCTGAGAAAAGAACACACTGTCCCTGCCTGCCTATCTAGCTTAGAGAACAACAATGACGGGTATATACAGGTGTATACTGTGCTGGGGCACACAACACCCACTAACTGCTGCAGATGCCTGAGAAAAGAACACACTGTCCCTGCCTGCCTATCTAGCTTAGAGAACAGCAATGAACAGCAACTCCTGCAGATGCCTGAGAAAAGAACACACTGTCCCTGCCTGCCTATCTAGCTTAGAGAACAGCAATGAACAGCAACTCCTGCAGATGCCTGAGAAAAGAACACACTGTCATTGCCTGCCTATCTAGCTTAGAGAACAGCAATGAACAGCAACTCCTGCAGGTGCCTAAGAAAAGAACACACTGTCCCTGCCTGCCTATCTAGCTTAGAGAACAGCAGATGCAGATGCCTGAGAAACGACTTAATTCCCTTATGGGTGCAGGTGTGCGCATGGATATGTGGTATGTGAATTTTAAGTGAAAAAATTGTAGCGCTCTGTTTATGCAAAAACAGTCCTAACAAGTGATATACAAATCAAAAATACTATAATGTGTATATAAATAATATTCCACCAAGTGAAAGTGGACAAATGATAAATATAGTAGTCCTATGTATCCAAAACTGTCAGGGTCACCTGTGGCCAGGTGACAGATGCACACCGTAGGGGGACAGGAGTGCACCGCGAGGTAGTGAACCCTATGGCTGGCTTCTGTGGGTAGGAAACTGGGTGGTTGTGGAAAGCGGGACCAGAGGAGCACAACCGGGATCACAACGGAAGCGAGAGCCAAGATTCCCCAGGGCGCGGAGTCTAAGACCCAGCTGGTCTTCTCCAGGGCCTCTAGTGGTGAGGATGTTACGCTGCAGGCTGGGACCAGGTCGCGGCCCCTGGAGTTTCCTAGCTCACGCCCCGTAGGATAAGGGGAAGCAGCGGCACACGATAGAGAGAACCGAATAACAAGCCGAAGGTCAGGGGCCACAAGCAGACAAGGATAACGAAGAACGAGCCGAAGGTCAAGGGTCACGAGCAGACAGGGATGGTCGGGGACAAGCCAATAACGTAACAGAGAGACAGACGTAGCACACGGCAGGCAGGAACCCAAACACACAATGCCTAACAAACACGTTGATCAGCAAAGCAGGCTTGCAGTGCACAGGTTAATATAGTGTTCAGTGATAGGGCCTGGGGTGGAGTCAGGCTGGGAGGAGATTATAAAGGAAGCCAGGTGAAGGAGGTCTGGTCTCTAGATGAACACATGAGGAGGAAGGTAAGATGGCAGACAGACATAATGCATATCCATGACAGTACCCTCCCTCTTATGGGCCCTCCCCCGCCTGGACCCAGGCTTAAAGGGAAATCTCTGATGAAACCTTCTCAACAGATGAGGTGCAGCGACATCAGATGCAGCGATCCAAGACGCCTCCTCAGGACCAAAACCTCTCCAATGCACAAGGTACTGAAGAATGCCTCTGCAGAGCCGAGAATCCAGAACTTGTCTAACCTCGTACTTAAGATTATCCTCAGAGACTGAAAACGAGGTAGGGAGATGACAAGAAGATCTATTGAGGACCAAAGGCTCTCTAGGAATAAGCAAGGGCATGAGACGATCAACAGGAATCTGAGGAGGGTCCCCTAGACCCTTAAAGGGGAACTGGTCATCTTGCACAGGACCATCAGACTGGGCAGATGTCAGTGGAACCCTGAAGTCAGGTTGGTTAGAAGGTGACATGTCGCCGGAGTCAAGCTGAATAGCTGAAGGACAAGCAGAATGTCCCGAACAAGAAAAAGTGAGAGGCTCACTGGGCATGGGCTGGACTGGCATAACTAGTACAGAGGCAGAGTGAATAGCTGAGTCAGGTGTAGCGACTACCTGAATCGCATCGCAAGACGTAGCGACTGCAGGACTTGTAGACAAGCTAGCCTGGCTGTGCGTCCAAGGGTGGTTAGGGACAGAGAAATGTAAATGGTTATGCAACCTGGAATGAATGACCGGCTCAGATTCACAGGGGGCAACCTTGGGTAGGCAGGACGAGGAACAGGAGGGACCCCAAGCCAGGATCTGTCCAGTAGTCCAGTCCACATGAGGAGAATGGAGCTGTAACCATGGGAGACCCAAAATTATAGGCGTTGAGGCCTTGGGTAAGATAAGGAAGGATATCCACTCCTGGTGGAGTGTACCCACCGACATCTTAACAGGGAGGGTCTGGAAGCGGATAGGTCCCCCTGGGAGAATAGTACCATCAATCGCCAAGACCACCAATGGCGTGGTGAGGGGCAAAAGAGTAAGTCTCATGGACGATGCGATTTCCCAGTCCATGAAATTACCAGCGGCTCCGGAATCCAGATATGCTGAGACCGAATGAGAAGAAGCACCAACATGAAGGAACACAGAAAGCAGAAGACGAGAAGGGGAAGGTGATATTTCTGGGTCCAATACTCCACTTTCCAGATGAAGTGGACCCAAACGTTTTTCTGGACAAAGAGAGCAAGTGTCACGAAAATGACCTTTGCCCCCACAGTAGAGACACAGGCCTAGATTTCTGCGCCTAGCACGTTCCTCTGGGGATAGCCTGGTCCTGCCCAGCTGCATGGGTTCCTCAGCTGGCAGGAGATGCTCCACGGGTCGAGGAGAGGGGAGCTCAGGCTGACTAAGGACCAAGGAGTGCTGGCGCCGCTTTTCTAGGGTCCTTTCCTGAAAGCGAATATCGATCTGGTTACACAAGGAGATAACTCCGTCCAGATCAGTGGGGATGGTTCTTCCTGCTAATTCATCCTTCACTCTATCAGAAAGGCCATGCAAAAAGGTTGCGACTAAGGCCTCATTGTTCCAGCTCAACTCAGCCGACAGTATGCGGAAATTAAGGGCGTACTGTCCCACTGAAGCAGACTCTTGGCGGAGACGTAGAAGGGCGCTGGCCGCTGAAGAGACACGAGCCGGTTCTTCAAAGATATTCCGAAAAAGTTTCAAGAAGCCAGACAGGCTAGAAACCACTGGATCATTCAGTTCCCACAGAGGGGCTGCCCAGGCTAAAGCTTCACCGGAGAGGAGGGAAATGATATAGGCTACCTTTGCCCTATCAGACAGAAAGTTTTGAGGCTGAAGCTCAAAATGAATCGTGCATTGGCTAAGAAACCCTCTGCAGGCCTTGGAGTCCCCAGAGAAACGGAACGGAGCTGGCAGTATTAGTGAGTGTGTGGCTGCGACTGGTGCGATAGGTACCACCGCTGGTTGTACTTGAGGTTGCGGATTCGGGGTTCCCAAGGAGGCCTGAAGCTGCTCGAATCGAGAAGCCAGATCCTGGAGGAATCGCATCACCTGAGTCTGATTCGATTCCTGGGTTTCAAGTCTGTGGACTATGCCCTGCAATGGATCATCCGCGGGGATCGGGATGTCAGCCGGGTCCATGGCTGATCAAACTGTCAGGGTCACCTGTGGCCAGGTGACAGATGCACACCGTAGGGGGACAGGAGTGCACCGCGAGGTAGTGAACCCTATGGCTGGCTTCTGTGGGTAGGAAACTGGGTGGTTGTGGAAAGCGGGACCAGAGGAGCACAACCGGGATCACAACGGAAGCGAGAGCCAAGATTCCCCAGGGCGCGGAGTCTAAGACCCAGCTGGTCTTCTCCAGGGCCTCTAGTGGTGAGGATGTTACGCTGCAGGCTGGGACCAGGTCGCGGCCCCTGGAGTTTCCTAGCTCACGCCCCGTAGGATAAGGGGAAGCAGCGGCACACGATAGAGAGAACCGAATAACAAGCCGAAGGTCAGGGGCCACAAGCAGACAAGGATAACGAAGAACGAGCCGAAGGTCAAGGGTCACGAGCAGACAGGGATGGTCGGGGACAAGCCAATAACGTAACAGAGAGACAGACGTAGCACACGGCAGGCAGGAACCCAAACACACAATGCCTAACAAACACGTTGATCAGCAAAGCAGGCTTGCAGTGCACAGGTTAATATAGTGTTCAGTGATAGGGCCTGGGGTGGAGTCAGGCTGGGAGGAGATTATAAAGGAAGCCAGGTGAAGGAGGTCTGGTCTCTAGATGAACACATGAGGAGGAAGGTAAGATGGCAGACAGACATAATGCATATCCATGACAAAAACGTATAATCAAGCAACAAAAGTAATGAAATATATGTGCAGTGAATCATAAATAAAAGTCCATAAAACAATATTCATGAATAAAAAGTTCATAAAGCAATGTACAAGTGATAAAGAAATCCAGGTGATGAAAACTTGAGTGCTTCCAACAAATATGCATAATCTTGAAAATGTAATTATGCTTCTTCACCACTCCACTTGTGGCTGTGAATCCAAAGGAAAAAAACTCACCAGATAGATATGCCTCACACTCTCATGTTCGGCATAAAAGCTTGATACCCCACTGGGGTTAATAGACAAATCCACCGGAATTTTTACAAGAGAATCCACTCCACATGTAAAAAATGAATAAGTGCTTCCAATGGTGAAGTAAGTAAAAACAATTTATTTTAAAATTGCACACACATCTTCAACCATCGTACTCACATTGTTCAAAATTCAAACAGGCACTTCAAATAAAAAGCAACAGAAATGAATGAAGGAGGCTTGCAATGGCGTACTAGGAATTGCGGTCACGGCGGACCCAGAATAACCAGCAGATCTCACCCTCCAATTGCTCGCTCTCCTTCCCGGCCAGAGTCGTATCAGCCTCGGTGGTGGTGTTTACGTTCAGAGTTCACAAAAAATTACTGTGCAGGCCACATCCAGACATGTTTCGTCGTTAAAGACTTTATCAATGGGATTGGCTGCACGGTATGACAGTGTCCTTTTTATAGTCCATCCCTGATGCATTATGGACTTTTTTCCCATAGCGTCTGCGCATACTCTGTGTCTCCATGAGCGCAAAGCCCCGACCCTAGACCAGCGACCATGAATAGATGAATTGACACATTGAATATTTACTCTCCCTAAGCAGAGAGTAGACTGCACATTGCTTGCCTCCCCATGCAACAAATACATTACATCTGATGAAGATTGTGAAGTGTAAATGTGCATTTTACTCTTAAATATTAAAAATTATACATAAAATGTATGAAGGTTAAAATTCAATAAAAAATCAAGTAACCAATATCAATGAACTACAAGTTAAGTATATTAAAGTGGTAGAGACAATTCAGATCCCATATATGTAAATACAAAAATGGGTGACCCCATGATCATATTAGCTGTCTGGACCCTTGATGGTAATCAAAAAATATTTATCCGATCACCATCACAAAGAGAAAAAAAGTCACAATTGAAAATGACGATAAAGCTAATACTGGAAATTAAAAGTTATTAATAAAGCAATTCAGGTCCAGCTTGATATTTAACCCTCTCGGCTGAAGGCTTTTCAAAAGGACCTGTTTGAATTTTGAACAATGTGAGTACGATGGTTGAAGATGTGTGTGCAATTTTAAAATAAATTGTTTTTACTTACTCCACCATTGGAAGCACCTATTCATTTTTTACATGTGGAGTGGATTCTCTTGTAAAAATTCCGGTGGATTTGTCTATTAACCCCGGTGGGGTATCAAGCTTTTATGCCGAACATGAGAGTGTGAGGCATATCTATCTGGTGAGTTTTTTTTCCTTTGGGAGTGGATTCACAGACACAAGTGGTGTGGTGAAGGAGCATAATTACATTTTCAAGATTAAGCATATTTGTTGGAAGCACTCAAGTTTTCATCACCTGGATTTCTTTATCACTTGTACTTTGCTTTATGAACTTTTTATTCATGAATATTGTTTTATGGACTTTTATTTATGATTCACTGCACATATATTTCATTACTTTTGTTGCTTGATTATACGTTTTGGATACATAGGACTACTATATTTATCATTTGTCCACTTTCACTTGGTGGAATATTATTTATATACACATTATAGTATTTTTGATTTGTATATCACTTAGGACTGTTTTTGCATAAACAGAGCGCTACTATTTTTTCACTTAAAATTCACATACCACATTGTTTCAATTTTTAAGTAGCAGCTTCAGGATTATTTGTTCTAATTCCATCCGGGCGCAGTGGTGGTTTGGGGAGTTAATTAGTGGGCGTGTTTAGCCCTCCTTACCAGATTTTACATATGTGCGCATGGATATGCATGTGTGTGGATGTGTTTTGGATACCTCCAAATCAGTGCGCTTGTCCTGCTCATAATTAGTTATAAACTAAAATTTCTGTAAAAGAAAAAAAAAAACCATATAATGATTAAAATTTAAAATAACTTTAAAAAAAATAATCTCTCAACAGGAAATTTGTGGTTAATGAGATTGTCACAACATCAATTTGTAAGTATACCCGATGAACTAAGGAACCTCCCATTCATGCTTATCCTCTAAATTTATATATAAAAAACAATTGCAATGCTTAACTCTACTCTAATTGAATTTACCTTATTCCATTCGATCTATTTCTATTTTTTCTTTATTTTATTTTAATTATATTTCTTTTTTTTTTTTATTATTCTTTATTTCTATCACTTTTATTTTTATTTTATTTTATTATTCATCATTATTATTTTTATTTGTATACTTTTACTTATATCTACTTTCATTATTATTTGTATTTTTACTCTTATTTAATTTTATTGTATCTCAGTTTATTTACCCATCCTTAGTCCTGTGTTGTGTTGATTGGTGGTGGGGCAAACTGGCAGCACACTGGTGGCATTTGATGGGGCAAACTGGCAGCACACTGGTGGCAATTGATGGGGCAAACTGGCAGAACACTGTCGGCAATTGATGGGGCAAACTGGCAGCAAACTGGTGGCAATTGATGGGGCAAACTGGCAGCACACTGGCGGCAACTGATGGGCACACTGGCAGCAATTGATGGGGCACACTGGCAGCACACTGGTGGCAATTGATGGGCACACACTGGCAGCAATTGATGAGGCACACTGGCAACACAGCAACAATTGATGGTTACAGTAGCTGCGTTTGATGGCACAGTGGCTGCGTTTGATGTTTTTTTTTTTTCAGCTTGTTTGCGCCCCCCCCCCCCCCCAAAAAAAAATTTGAGCACCAGCCGCCACTGCCCATCACTGCAGCCCAGCTGGAACCGAGGGAACATTCAGGACAGCTGACAGAACCACAAAAACCAATGTCTTTATACCACTGCTTAAATGTGAGTTTATTTTTAAAGCAAATTAAAGCTTTTTTAACTAACTTATTGCGCTTCCTCTCTCTTCCTTCTTCTCACCTAACCAGCACCCGCCCGCTCATTGTCTGTCCGCCACTTACCCCATCTAGATGACGAGCGGCGGGCTGCGGGTCAGGCAGTGGATGACAGGCGGTGAGCTGTGGGTCAGGCAGCGGGTGACGGGTGGCGAGCTGTGGGTCAGGCAGCGGGTGACGGGTGGCGAGCTGTGGGTCAGGCAGCGGCTTCTGTGTCCTCTCCTAGATGACAGCGGCTTCCGCATGCATCTCTTCTCTCCTCCTGCTAAGCATCCAATAGGATCGCCTGTCCTTTCAGCCAATTGGGTGACGGGGATTGGCCGGGAGGAGTATCAGTGTTACGAATATTCATTTGCTATCGTCACACATCTGGGTGGGCTTCGGGTGTAGTGCCTCCTGCAAAGACACAAACTCTGTCAGCGTTGTCACCCTGGAACAGAAAGTCCCTTATTGGCAGGATCAACAGGTCAAAACTGAAGAAATAAAAGCATGCAGAGAGAAAACTTCTGCAATGCAATCATTGGAACGTAAGCCACCAGGATTATTTTCTTTTTTTTTCTATATGCTTGGAGCTAGGCACCAAACAATCAAGTGACAATGTTTTTTTGTACTCCCCTTTATGCCTGTATATACAATAGAGATGGGAATGACTATTTCACTTCTTCTAATTGTGAAAGAAGGAAAGATGTGTTTCACATTAGGAGCACCTTTTATAAATAAATGATGTCAGTAACTGGATATTTCAGAGTGACCTCAATATACAGTAACATCAAATGCATCCTTAGATGAGGGTCCTTTACACTCTTGTAACACATCTTCTTGCTGGGAAGGCCATCATTGTTGGTTAAGGAATTGCATTTCAAGAATAAAGCTCTGAAAACAAATATCTATTGGACTGATGGGCCAACAAAGCACCACATCCTTATGTAGATATATAAATGAACAAAATGACCAGAGTTTGAGCTTTAAAGGTGCCAATAAATACCACAATTTTCTATCAACAAAATATAATTTTATTTCATAGAATACTGTATGAGTAAAACCATATACAGTACATGTTAAAAAAATGCCTCAATACAGCATTACATGCATCATAGAGTTTTCAATCTACATGGTGCCTCTGTAGCCACCATAAGTACCTGCTACTCAGCTTCAACCAACAAAGAATGACCAGTCATGACTCATGACTAGTGATGAGCCGAACACCCCCGGGTTCGGTTCGCACCAGAACCCGCGAACGGACCGAAAGTTCGTACGAACATTAGAACCCTATTAAATACAATGGATGCGAACGTTCGAATTCTAAAGTGCTAATTATAACAACTATTATGCATGTTATTGTCCTAAAAAGGGTTTGGGAACCCGGGTTCTGCACCAGGGGACATGTATCAATGCAAAAAGAAGTTTTAAAAACGGTCGTTTTTCGGGAGCAGTCATTTTAATGATGCATAAAGTGAAAAAAAAAAAGTCAAATATTCCTTTAAATATCGTACCTGGGGGGTGTCTAAAGTATGCCTGTGAAGTGCCACGTGTTTCCCGTGTTTAGAACTGTCCCTGCACAAAATGACACTTCTAAAGGAAAAAAAAGCCATTTAAAACTGCTTGCGGCTTTAATGTAATGTCTGGTCCCGGTAATATGGATGAAAATCTTTAAGAAAAATGGCATAGCTACCCCATGACCCCCCCCCCCTACCCCAGCCCATTACCAGCCCCTTTGGGTCTTGTATGGATATTAAGGGGAACCCCGCACATAAAATAAAAAAGGCCCTATATACTCTGAACAGCCTTATACAGGCGGTGCATACAAGACAGGGACTGTAGGTTTGTTCTTATGTAGAATCTGTTTGTAATTTTGAACAGGTACATTGTTTAAGTGTAGCTCCAGCCCAAAAATCTATTTTTAAACTTTTTGGAAAACATAGGTAAGGGTTATCACCCCTGTAACATTTGTTTTGCTGTCTGTGCCCCTGTTCAGAACATTTCACCTCACTTTCCGTCCCAATGACAACTGTTTTTGAAATGTGGTGTTTTTCTTGAAACAAGGATTGCTGATAAAGCATCAGTACAGAGGAGACACCTTTCTCCCATATTAATTCTTACAGGAGAGAATTTTCCTTCCTAGGGGTAGATTTCCTCTCACTTCCTGTTGTCTTCTTGCGTTTGCAAGTAGGAGTCGTTTGTAAGTTGGATGTTTGAAAGTAGGGACCTGCCGTAGATACTCTGCAGAAATAGGCCCCTTAGTTGTTGGTGTTGGCACAACACTGTAAGCACTCACAGTTACTCTTGGTTGGTGCTGGAATGCCCTGCTGTCAACTATTATATCAGGAATTGTAATTACATATAATTGTTGAACAGTGGTAGTAAAAATTGGGCCTTTGATGGTGGTGCTGGTGCCACAACACTGTAAGCCCTGACAGTTACTCTTGGTGGGTGCAGCAATGGGCCCTGCTGTGAATTATTAGATCAAGAATTGTAATTGCATGCCCCTGTTGAACAGGGGCTGAAAAATTGGGCCTTTGGTGGTGGTGGTGGTGTTGACACAACACTGTAAGCCCTCAGAGTTACTCTTGGTGGGTGCAGGAATGGGCCCTGCTGTGAATTATTAGATCAAGAATTGTAATTACATGCCCCTGTTGAACAGGGGCTGAAAAATTGGGCCTTAGGCACTGGTGGCACAACACTACAACCCCTCACAGATACTGTACTTGGAGCACAGCAATGAGCCCTGTTGCAAAGTATTGCTTCAAAAATTGTAATGACACGCCCCTGTTAAACAGGGGCTGAAAAATTGGGCCTTAGGCACTGGTGCCACAACACTCCAACCCCTCACAGATACTGTACTTGGAGCACAGCAATGAGCCCTATGGCAAATTATTGCTAAAAAAATTGTAATTACACGCCCCTGTAAAACAGGGGCTGAAAAATTGGGCCTTAGACACTGGTGGCGGCACCCATAAACAAAAATGATCTTCCAAGCTATCATCATCAATCGTATCATTGAGGACTCGGAGGAGGAGGATAGCCAGTCAACATAACAGCACAGACACTCAGCATCAGCATCAGTCTTGAAGGGATGTGACATGTTAAAATCAATTAGTCTGTTATATCAGCATCAGGTGTGTGGTAGCTGGTGGTGATCCAAGACTGGTTCATCTTGATGAAAGTCAGTCGATCAACCGAGTCGGTGGACAGGCGCACCCTGTGATCCGTGACAAATCCTCCAGCAGCACTGAATGTGCGTTCCGAAAGAACGCTGGATGCAGGACAGGCCAGTAGCTCAATTGCATACTGTGCAAGCTCTGGCCAGTGATCCATCCTCAAGACCCAGTAAGCCAGAGGATTTTCGGTGGGGAAGGTGTCCAAGTCTGACCTTGCCCCTAGATATTCCTGCACCATGTTTATCAGACGCTGGCGATGGTTGCTGGAACCAATCATACTTTGGGGCTGCGGACTAAAGAATTGTCTGAACGCATCGGTCAGACGGCCACCTTCCCCACCGCTCCTTCTTTGACTGGCCGAAGCCTCAGCAACTCGTTGTCCTGGACCAGGAGTTTGTAACCTCCCAGTCTCTGGGAACGCGTTGCACAGACCTTTCTGCAAGGCCTCCCGGAGTTGTCTCATCCTCTGCTCCCTCTGCGACGGTAACATAAGGTCCGCAACCTTACCCTTGTACCGTGGATCAAGGAGAGTGGCCAGCCAGTAATGGTCCCTCTCCTTGATCCGAAGAATACGAGGATCCTTCCGCAGACTTTGCAGGATCAGGGAGGCCATGCAGCGTAGGTTTGCTGAGGCATTCGCTCCGGAGTCCTCTGGGTCACTAAGGACGACATGATCCGCAGTCACCTCCTCCCAGCCACGTACAAGTCCACTGGTTTCTTGGGACTGTAAATCATCCCTAAAAGACTGCTGCTGATGATGCTGAGTGCCAGCCTCCACCTCCATGCTGACACAATCCTCCTCCTCCTCCTCCTCCTCTTCCTCTTCCTGTGCGATGGGTGGGACAGAAGGAACACTGTCTGGGTAAAGGGGGCCTTGAGAGGCAAGGAAGTCCTCCTCTTCCTGCCTCTGTTCTGCCTCAAGTGCCCTGTCCATTATTCCACGCAGCGTGTGCTCCAACAGGTGGACAAGAGGTACAGTGTCACTGATGCATGCACTGTCACTGCTCACCATCCTCGTGGCCTCCTCAAATGGTGCCAGGACAGTGCATGCATCCCTGATCATGCCCCACTGGCGTGGAGAAAAAAAACCAAGCTCCCCTGACCCTGTCCTGGTGCCGTAGTCGCACAGGTACTCATTGATGGCCCTCTGCTGCGTGTGCAGCCGCTGCAGCATGGCCAACGTTGAGTTCCACCTGGTGGGCATGTCACATATAAGGCGGTTCTTGGGCAGGTTCAACTCCTTTTGCAGCTCAGCCAGGCGAGCACTGGCATTATAAGATCTGCGGAAATGCACACAGACTTTCCTGGCCTGCCTCAGGACATCCTGTAAGCCCGGGTACCTGCCCAAGAACCGCTGCACCACCAGGTTAAGGACGTGAGCCACACAGGGCACATGGGTCAGTTGTCCCTGTCGGAGGGCGGAGAGGAGGTTGGTGCCATTGTCGCAAACCACCATTCCTGGCTTAAGCTGGCGTGGCGTCAACCACCTCTCGGCCTGGCCCTGCAGAGCAGACAGGACCTCTGCCCCAGTGTGGCTTCTGTCCCCCAAACACACCAGCGCAAGCACGGCATGGCATCTTTTTGCCTGCGTACTTGCGTAGCCCCGTGAACGGCTACGGAGCACCGCTGGTTCATAGGACAAACCACAGGAAGAGGCCATGGAGGAAGAAGAAGAGGAGGGGGTGGAGGAGAGAGGTGTGTCACAACCAGTAGTAGCATTTTGGAGGCGTGGCAGTGGGACAACCTCCAACACTACTGCACCTTGTCCTGCATCCTTCCCAGCTGCCAAAAGAGTGACCCAATGGGCCGTGAAAGAAAGGTAACGTCCCTGTCCATGCCTGCTGGACCATGAGTCAGCGGTAATATGCACCTTACCGCTGACCGCCCTGTCCAGCGAGGCCAAGACATTGCCTTCCACATGCCGGTAGAGAGCCGGAATAGCCTTCCATGAGAAAAAGTGGCGTTTGGGAACCTGCCACTGAGGAACCGCACATTGCACAAACTCACGGAAGGGGGCCGAGTCTACCAACTGAAAAGGCAGCAGTTGAAGCGCTAGCAATTTAGCCAAGCTAGCATTCAACCGCTGGGCATGTGGATGGCTGGGAGTGAACTTCTTTCGACGGTCCAGCAGCTGGGGCAGGGAAATTTGCCTGCTAGAATCGGACGTCGGTGTACTGCTAGCAGAGTGGCCGCAAGTACTTGGCTGTGACACACCTAATTCTACACCTTCATTCCTCTCAGTGCATGTTTCAGAGAGGACTGAAGTTATAGTGGGGTTGGAAATCCCAGCTGATGCGGTGCAAGGAGAGGTCCGCTTTGTTCTTTGGTGTGGGTCTTTGAGGTAGGCTTGCCAACGAGCTGCATGGCAGGTCAACATATGTCTGGTCAGGCATGTGGTACCCAAGCGGCTGATGTTTTGGCCACGCGATATACGCTTGAGACATATGTTGCAAACAGCAGCTGTGCGATCTGATGCACTAGCCTCAAAAAAGGCCCACACCAAGGAACTTTTTGAATGACGGGCAGAGGCAGCGCCCTGCACAGGCGGAGCTCTGCGGTGTGATTCCGTCGGTGTACTGCCCTTACGCTGGCCACCAAAGGGCATCCTGTCTCGTTGGAGATGTGCCTCCTCCTCATCCTCCTCCTCCTCTCTCCTATTAGGCACCCACGTGGAGTCAGTGACCTCATCATCCCCTCCCTCCTCATCACTGGAGCCAATCTGGCAGTATGCTGCAGCTGCTGGAACATGACTGCCAGATTGGTGTCCTTCTTGAGCATCCCCTCTGTCTGCTCTCACCCTACTGCCTTCCTGTAGCTGGGTTTCATCATCAGACCCTTCGAAACGCTGGGCATCCTCCTGGAGCATGTACCCAACACTGTGCTCAAACAGTTCGGGGGACTCCTCAGGAGGAGGACATGGTGGGTCTAGGGAAGGAGTGACTGATGATGAGTCTGACATTGATACCAGGGAAGAGGACGCTTTGACAGCTGCTTTGCCAGTACCCTGAGCCTGGGTGAGAGAGGATGAGGAGGAGGAGGAGGGCTTGGTCATCCCCTCTACCAAGTCTTCGGCATGATGTGGCTCAACATGTCCAGCTGCGGAAAAGAAGGACAAGCGTGTCCCATGGCCATGTGCTGATGACAATGCACCGCGTCCACGACCAGCACTGTTGCCCCCAGACACAGAGCCTGCTTGCCCTCTTTTATTGCCTCCTGACTGTCTGCCTCTCCTTGTTTGCCTTCCAGACATTCTAATAGATGGCCTGCAGGGAGATGGGAAAAAAGCAATAAGGGCTACCTTCAGGTGTCCTTCTCTGTCCCTTGAAACAAGGACTTGCACAGTGAAAGAAACTGACACTCTCCCTACCTACAGTTTTCTGTCCCTAGAAAAAATGTTTTTTTTAAGCACAATATAGCACAAGGAGAATTCACTCACTGTCCTTCCAGGTCCCTAGAAACAAGGACTTGCACAGTGAAAGAAACTGACACTCTCCCTACCTACAGTTTTCTGTCCCTAGAAAAAATGTTTTTTTTAAGCACAATATAGCACAAGGAGAATTCACTCACTGTCCTTCCAGGTCCCTAGAAACAAGGACTTGCACAGTGAAAGAAACTGACACTCTCCCTACCTACAGTTTTCTGTCCCTAGAAAAAATGTTTTTTTTAAGCACAATATAGCACAAGGAGAATTCACTCACTGTCCTTCCAGGTGCCTAGAAACAAGGACTTGCACAGTGAAAGAAACTGACACTCTCCCTACCTACAGTTTTCTGTCCCTAGAAAAAATGTTTTTTTTAAGCACAATATAGCACAAGGAGAATTCACTCACTGTCCTTCCAGGTCCCTAGAAACAAGGACTTGCACAGTGAAAGAAACTGACACTCTCCCTACCTACAGTTTTCTGTCCCTAGAAAAAATGTTTTTTTTAAGCACACTATAGCACAAGGAGAATTCACTCACTGTCCTTCCCAGTCCCTAGAAACAAGGACTTGCACAGTGAAAGAAACTGACACTCTCCCTACCTACAGTTTTCTGTCCCTAGAAAAAATGTTTTTTTTAAGCACAATATAGCACAAGGAGAATTCACTCACTGTCCTTCCAGGTCCCTGGAAACAAGGACTTGCACAGTGAAAGAAACTGACACTCTCCCTACCTACAGTTTTCTGTCTCTAGAAAAAATGTTTTTTTTAAGCACAATATAGCACAAGGAGAATTCACTCACTGTCCTTCCAGGTCCCTAGAAACAAGGACTTGCACAGTGAAAGAAACTGACACTCTCCCTACCTACAGTTTTCTGTCCCTAGAAAAAATGTTTTTTTTAAGCACAATATAGCACAAGGAGAATTCACTCACTGTCCTTCCAGGTCCCTAGAAACAAGGACTTACACAGTGAAAGAAACTGACACTCTCCCTACCTACAGTTTTCTGTCCCTAGAAAAAATGTTTTTTTTAAGCACAATATAGCACAAGGAGAATTCACTCACTGTCCTTCCAGGTCCCTGGAAACAAGGACTTGCACAGTGAAAGAAACTGACACTCTCCCTACCTACAGTTTTCTGTCCCTAGAAAAAATGTTTTTTTTAAGCACAATAAAGCACAAGGAGAATTCACTCACTGTCCTTCCAGGTCCCTAGAAACAAGGACTTACACAGTGAAAGAAACTGACACTCTCCCTACCTACAGTTTTCTGTCCCTAGAAAAAATGTTTTTTTTAAGCACAATATAGCACAAGGAGAATTCACTCACTGTCCTTCCAGGTCCCTAGAAACAAGGACTTGCACAGTGAAAGAAACTGACACTCTCCCTACCTACAGTTTTCTGTCCCTAGAAAAAATGTTTTTTTTAAGCACAATATAGCACAAGGAGAATTCACTCACTGTCCTTCCAGGTCCCTAGAAACAAGGACTTGCACAGTGAAAGAAACTGACACTCTCCCTACCTACAGTTTTCTGTCCCTAGAAAAAATGTTTTTTTAAGCACAATATAGCACAAGGAGAATTCACTCACTGTCCTTCCAGGTCCCTAGAAACAAGGACTTGCACAGTGAAAGAAACTGACACTCTCCCTACCTACAGTTTTCTGTCCCTAGAAAAAATGTTTTTTTTAAGCACAATATAGCACAAGGAGAATTCACTCACTGTCCTTCCAGGTCCCTAGAAACAAGGACTTGCACAGTGAAAGAAACTGACACTCTCCCTACCTACAGTTTTCTGTCCCTAGAAAAAATGTTTTTTTTAAGCACAATATAGCACAAGGAGAATTCACTCACTGTCCTTCCAGGTGCCTAGAAACAAGGACTTGCACAGTGAAAGAAACTGACACTCTCCCTACCTACAGTTTTCTGTCCCTAGAAAAAATGTTTTTTTTAAGCACAATATAGCACAAGGAGAATTCACTCACTGTCCTTCCAGGTCCCTAGAAACAAGGACTTACACAGTGAAAGAAACTGACACTCTCCCTACCTACAGTTTTCTGTCCCTAGAAAAAATGTTTTTTTTAAGCACAATATAGCACAAGGAGAATTCACTCACTGTCCTTCCAGGTCCCTAGAAACAAGGACTTGCACAGTGAAAGAAACTGACACTCTCCCTACCTACAGTTTTCTGTCCCTAGAAAAAATGTTTTTTTTAAGCACAATATAGCACAAGGAGAATTCACTCACTGTCCTTCCAGGTCCCTAGAAACAAGGACTTACACAGTGAAAGAAACTGACACTCTCCCTACCTACAGTTTTCTGTCCCTAGAAAAAATGTTTTTTTTAAGCACAATATAGCACAAGGAGAATTCACTCACTGTCCTTCCAGGTCCCTAGAAACAAGGACTTACACAGTGAAAGAAACTGACACTCTCCCTACCTACAGTTTTCTGTCCCTAGAAAAAATGTTTTTTTTAAGCACAATATAGCACAAGGAGAATTCACTCACTGTCCTTCCAGGTCCCTGGAAACAAGGACTTGCACAGTGAAAGAAACTGACACTCTCCCTACCTACAGTTTTCTGTCCCTAGAAAAAATTTTTTTTTTAAGCACAATATAGCACAAGGAGAATTCACTCACTGTCCTTCCAGGTCCCTAGAAACAAGGACTTACACAGTGAAAGAAACTGACACTCTCCCTACCTACAGTTTTCTGTCCCTAGAAAAAATGTTTTTTTTAAGCACACTATAGCACAAGCACAAAACACACTGACACTCTCCCTACCTATCCTTCTCTTTCCCTAAACTAAAGGAATCCAGGTTAAGCAAGAAAGAAATAAAAGTCACTGTCCCTGCCTATGCTGCTCTATCCCTGCTCCGGAACACACTACACTAGGCCGCCGTGCTGGCGGCCTTTTATAGTGTGGGGCGTGTACTAAACACCCTCAGCAATAATTGGCCACAGGCATCCTGCCTGTGGCCAATCATTGCTCTCCTCGCTGCCGGCGCTGTGATTGGCCAAGCATGCGGGGTCACAGTGCATGCTTGGCCAATCACAGCGCCTGGATGACACTGCGATGGCGTAGTGCATTGTGGGCCGTTCGCGTCACTCGAATTTGGCGCGAACGGCCCAAATCGTTCGATCTTCGTCGAACGATCGAACAGCCGATGTTCGAGTCGAACGTATGTTCGATTCGAACACGAAGCTCATCCCTACTCATGACTGGCCAGTCAAGTTACGCCATCCCAAAATCACTCATCCATGTTTTTATGGATCTTGCTTTGTGCACTGCTCCAAATCATTTGCTGGAGGGGGATTATGGTGTGAGGTCATAGGTGTGCGCAGCCTACTGCATTAGAGTGTGCACCTCAAAGCTCAAAACACACATGCCTTTCTCTGCAGCCTCAGCTGCACAGGGCAGTGAATGAATGGGAAGTGCTCTGTGCTGAGCGGCTTCCTGTTCATTCACTAATTGAAGCATGATAAACACTACTTACTTAGTAAGTAAAACACTATGCTTCAGTTATGAATGAACACAGTGAGTGGGTGTGTTCACTGTGTTCATTTAGAAAAGAAAGGGGCCAGTAAATTACATATTGACTAGCCCCTTCCCCTGCTCTCCATACTGAAACATCCCCCACAGCAGTTTGAGGAGAGGAGAGAGGAGGAGCCAGCAGCACTGGCGGGGGGGGCACAACACAGGGAAAATCTGTAGGGGAAATCAACACCGCACAGAGTGATTAGGGTGTGCCCACACCTGGCACACCCCCTGCGCACGCCTATGTGTTAGAGCTGCACGATTCTGGCTAAAATTAGAAACACAACTTTTTTGCTTAGAATAAAGATCACGATTCTCTCGCGACTCTCGCGGTGTAACATCTTCTTTCACATTATACAAAAAAAATTGGGCTAACTTTGCTGTTTATTTTATTTTTTTATTCATTAAAGTGTATTTTTTTTTTTGAAATTGCGTTTGAAAACCGCTGCGCAAATACGGTGTCACATAAAATATTGCAACAACCATCATTTAATTCTCTAGGGTCTCTGCTAAAAAAAAAAAATATCATGTTTGGGTGTTCCAAGTAATTTTCTAGCAGAAAATAATGATTATTTTACTTGTAAGCAACAAATATCAGAAAAAGTTTTGTCTTTAAATGATTAAACTTCCTTCATCTACACGCCAGAGTTCTTTCCTTTGGTGAAGGAATGAAAAATACTTTTGTAGCACACGGATCGCTGGCCTTACCTCCTCAAGGCGGGACACACCGTACCACAATGCCCAGGTTCCTTCTTGAATAAGAGGGTGAGTGGTGTTCAGAAATTGTTGGGTCCCGCAGCGGGTTACCTTCCCTCGGCTGGTTCTCCCCCCTAGAGTGTAGGGAAGAGTCTGTTGTAGGTGCACCAATAAGGCCAATGTCCAGACAAGGTTAAACCTTAATGAAGGAAGGTTTATTTTCTTTATGCTGAAAACTGGATAGGAAAGTTGGAGTTGAAGAATAAAGGAATAGGAAGGCAGGTTCGGGCACTTAATATCACCACTCAATCCTAAGTGGACTCTGCTCACCCGGATAGTTCCCTTTCCTAGCAGCCGGAGTGATGCACAAACTTTACTTCACTTAAAGGGGTTGTAAAGGTACAATTTTTTTTTCCTAAATAGCTTCCTTTACCTTAGTGCAGTCTTCCTTCACTTACCTCATCCTTTGATTTTGCTTTTAAATGTCCTTATTTCTTCTGAGAAATCCTCACTTCCTGTTCTTCTGTCTGTAACTCCACACAGTAATGCAAGGCTTTCTTCCTGGTGTGGAGTGTCGTGCTCGCCCCCTCCCTTGGACTACAGGAGAGTCAGGACACTCTCTACGTTGCAGATAGAGAAAGGAGCTGTGTGTTAGAGGGCATCCTGACTCTCCTGTAGTCCAAGGGGAACTCTCTCACCGGTCAATCAGAAAGGTCTCCTCTTCTTAGAGCGGGTCCCCTCTCCGGGGCACCCTGGGATTCCTCCTTTTAGAGCTGAGCCCCAGCTTAAGGTGCTGTGCCCAATGGCGAAGCTGCAGCCCCAGACTAAAGGTGCCTGGGACCCATGCACTCACGCACACCTGGCCTGGAGGGCCAGGTCACCTGACCCGAACTCCGGAACTCTCCAACCACACACCTCTGCTCCAGGCGGCGTCTGCCCCTTATGTATCCTCTCCCGGCATGCACCGCAGGTTGACCACACCCACCGTACTACTGCCGAGAGAGGACACCCTAAGGCACAGCACTGTCACCAGTGGTTCAACCCTGACCTGTGATGGCAGTGCCACCTACAGGCCACAGGGAACTGCACACTAGTACAACACCTGAAGAAACAAAATAACAGAACCTATCAATAAAAGCGGTCTGAGCCTGGCTACTAGCTCAGACCAACCCCTAAATTTAGGCACATAGCACCCCTCAAAGTAGAGGGGCGCTACACACACCCACTCCTAAAGTAGACACTGTCCCCAGTGTCTGAAATAAACTCGAGCCATCTCAAGCGTGAGTAGGGAAGAATTTATTTCCGAACCTATATACAAATTTAAACATTGGTGCCTGAACGAACATAAAGGGAAGGGACAGAAAAGAAAGGATAGAAGAACAAAGAGTACAAAAAAATATTTTTGACATCCCATTCTCAATGCCATACTTATAAAATACACATTATACAATCCACCCCCTCCTGACTAACTACTCCACCCCATTCTCAGTAGAGTTGCTTGCAGTTTCACCTGTAGAGGGAGAGAAAACAATTCACACAATAAAACATCCCATCTTTACACTATCTACAAGAAGTGAGCTGCGCCTCCTAAAAAGGACAACTCCCTTCAACAGAAGTTGCATATACTAAGCCTAGCACATGCTATAAGATTTCTCCTAATTGCACGCTATTGAAAAGTTCTGCAGAACACTGCCATCTGGTGGCAGCGCAAAGTCACTGCAACCAACACTTGTTCCATAGAAATGCGGCCAGAAATCAAGCATTTCCTATCTTGAACACTTTCCAGCCTTTGCCCTAACTTATCTACCCCGAAGTTCAGTTCTTAGTGGTGCTGCAGATGGACAGAAACAAACAGCAACAGCTCTCCTTATCCTCAGCAGAGTAGATTACCCCAAGTAGTGGAGGGCAAAGTTATTGAGTTCCGGAACAATCCCCAGAGTAGGCAAAAAAAAACAAGCTCCCACTCTAGAGACAGTAGTGAGGATCCGGCAAGACAAGAAGTTTCCACTTTGTGTTGAAAGTTTCAATAGAGTACACAGCGTCTTCTCGCTCCTTGTTGCAAACTACCACTCAGTCTGCATGTATGTGCCGACCATAGTTCCATTCTTGCATCCTTTGAAACGATCCGCCTTAGCAGCTGAACATATAAAGTATCTGCGGGCTGCAGGCACTTTCAAGTGTCACCAGTGGTTCAACCCTGACCTGTCATGGCAGTGCCACCTACAGGCCACAGGGAACTGCACACTAGTACAACGCCTGAAGAAACAAAATAACAGAACCGATTAATAAAAGTGGTCTGAGCCTGGCTACTAGCTCAGACCAACCCCTAAATTTAGGCACATAGCACCCCTCAAAGTAGAGGGGCGCTACAATTTGTTTCCACTTATTCGCATGTTGTATTAAAACTTGGCAGGCTGCCTGGATTTTGTTTTTCCAGCTGTGAGAACTCTCCGCACTTGTTAGAAAGATCGTGACATGCTTTTTTGAAGATCGGGAAGGGAAAAAGATCTCGATTTCGATTCTTCACGATTAATCGTGCAGCTCTGCTATGTGTAGGATTGTTTTTCAGGGGTTAGGATGAACCCCTTAGTTCCAGTGAAGGGAACTCTTAAGGCGTCAGTATACCAAGACATTTTTGACAATTTCATGGTCCCTGTTCTAACATGACTGTGCACAAACAAGGTCCATAAAGACATAAATGAGCGAGTGTGAGGTGTGAGGAACTTGACTGGTCTGCACAGAGTCCCGACCTCAACCCGATAGAACATCTTTGGGATGAATTAGAGTGGAGACTGCGAGCCAGGCCTTCTCATCCACATCAGTTCCTGACCTCACAAATGCGGTGGGTGGGTGGGCCAACTCAATATTGAACCCTACGGACTAAGACTGGCATGCCATTAAAGTTCATGTGGATGTAAAGGCGGGTGTCCCAATACTTTTGGCAACATAGTGTATATTAAAGTGTAAAAAGAGCGAAGTGTATCATAAATGGAAAGTTCATAAATTATAGTGTGCAAGTAGGAATGCTTCCAACATGAATTCCTCCACAAGTGCTCCTTGATGTAACAATGAAACCACACGTGTCAACAAGTGCACTGATTCCACCACCACTATGCATTCACCAGAGCAAATAAACAAATTGACTGATCTGATTATGTCAACCCTTAAGGTCTCCTTCCTGATCCCTACAATGGATATCCCAGTAACGGTCAGCACATTTGGGAGCTTGTCCTATGTAAGGAATAACTCACCACACGGAGCCCAAATATCATAAAATAGTGTAGTATGTTTTATTAAGTTAAAAGGCATGCAGCATAAAAATTCCACGTGGATAAAACAAACTCAACAACTGAACATACCAAGATGCTCGCTGCTCCGAGAACCAGATGCAGCAGCATGATGTCAGTGTGTCAGGCTCCTCCCTACATGTTTCATGCACATGCAGGTCTTCAGGGGACCATCTTTTATATAAAATTTTTATATATTTGTTTGCTTTATTTCTTGTGATGTTGGGGTGTGCTGCTACACTGTGTCATGAGTACTGCTCTATGCATACTATAAATACCCATAATCCATGGTCCCTAGTCCATCTTGGGAGGAAGCAAGAGTGGGTAGATATGTTCCTACTTACAGTGGGATAATAGAGAAAAAAATTATCAATTCTCTCATGGGCGTAGTATAAGGGGTCGCAATTGCGACCCTGCCCCTAGCTCCAGGGGGCCCGTGCGGTTCCCCTGTCATGTTAGCATGCTGCATTCCTCCCCCACAAAATCCTGGAGTACAGCTCCGATCCGCCTTGTGTCCCACAGCCAGTTCTGTAGGCAGTACCCAGCATTAGTGGTTGGTTGCTATGGCTGCTTGGTGTCTAGAAACCAGCCACGTGGTCGGTCCACCCCCAGCATTCAGTGGAGGAGAACTGCACTAACCACACCGCATTTAAAAAAATCAAAAACACTGTGATACAGAGCCCACTGAGTTCAGTTTGTTAAGCCCCTGCCCCGCCCACCAAGTACTGTCCATTAAGCCTCACCCACCGAGTCCCAACTTCTAAGTCCCTCCCACTGAGAGCTTCCAGCCCTCGATAAGGTTAGATTAAAGGAATCCAAAGTGGGGGGCACTGTGTCTGTTCCCAGGTGTCAGTGTTGAGGAACACTGATGGAGGTACCTCTAATGAGGGGGAGCTACAGTGAGGGGGACACTGGTGATGGGAATGCTACAGTGAGGGAGACACTGAGGGGGCAGCTACAGCGAGGGGGACATTGATGGGGGAGCTACAGTGAGGGGGACAATGATGGGGGTGCTACAGTGAGGGGGACACTGATGGGAAAACTAGTGAGAGGAACACTGTGGGGTGCTACAGTGAGGGCGTTCTGATGGTGGAGCTACAGTGATGGGGACATTCATAGGGGTGCTACAGTGAGGGGGACACTGATGGGGGAGCTACAGTGAGGGGGACACTGATGGGGGTGCTTCAGAGAGGGGATTTATCATACAGTGCGTGGGGGAAAGTCTGTGAACCCTGATGTAAAGGGAAACTCTTTGGACTCTGATGTAAGGGAGAACTTTGTGGACTGTGATGTAAAGGTAAACTCTCTGGAGTCTGATGTTAAGGGGAGCTCTGTGAACTCTTATGTAACCAGAGACCCCCCTTACATCAGAGTTTCCCTTTACACCAGAGTCAGCAGCATTCCCCCTTACATCAGTCCTCAGAGTGCTACTGACACCATTCACTGCCACTGACATTTGTTTTATTATAGCTTTCTAAATTTTCCTTACCATGTAGTTAGGCCTTAGTTTCTTAAAGAAATCACCCTTGCATTATGTAAATAATTTGCAGTAAACAAAGATTTTAAATAACTATTTAGGCGCTTGGAGTATCTTGGTGCACGGTGGGGGTATATTGGCATGCAGTGGAAACAGCAGGTGGTAGTTGGGGCCCCAGGTCAACTTTTGGATCGGGCCCACAAACTTCAAGCTACGCCTCTGCATCCTCTAACATTGAATCAGATCACTGCCCCCAAAAAAATAAGGAATTTGAAGATTTGGAAACATTCGATATTCTAGGACGCTAGTCCAACCCACCAAAAGATATGGCATGAACTGACTGAACAATATCAGCTGGCATCCGAGTTAAAGAATGGAACGAAATTCGGATACATTTGTCACCCATATCCGAGTTATCAAACTAATTTTAAAATTGAATTAATTGCTCTATGGGCCCGAACTACTATCGCGTCATGTGACGTCCTCTGAATGAAACAAATTGCATTTGTTATTTTCCTCATAAAAAATGTTTCTGATTCCTTGCCATTCGTAGATTTGTATACAAATAAAATTTTCATCCGAAAAATGAACACACATGTCTATTGAATAGATAGATGCATTGGAGTGCAGGTGAGACACTGGGGGTCTAACAGAATATCTGTCACCTGCCGATGCTATCACATAGGAGTCTTGTTAAGACAAGAAAGTGTAGCGCTACCTCAATTTTTGCAATATGTTTGAATAGTGGTGAAAACCTCCTGATTATAAGTAACTCCTTTACTGATGCGTGAATAACAGTGGAAACTTCCTATACAGAATACCAGCTTACCACTCCAATTTTCAATGATATGTTGAACCACAATACATGAAAAGTATATAAAAAATGTAAAATAAATAAAATAAAATCCTATAGCATACACCTTATGATTGTGTTTTTATACTGCAAAATAACATGCAATTCCTGAATATCAATAACGTTACTCAAATATTTCAACAACATATAGCGTATCTAGTGAATAGTGGTAGAAACCTCCTAAATAAAATAATAAACACATTTATGAGCACAATGCCAATACCAAGGCAGTTGCAACACGTGATATCCGTCACCAGCAGCAGTATCAAGTGCTCACTTCCACATTTGACCTAGAAAACAGGTCACTGCACACCTTACCCACCTGGGGATTAACTCCAGTGGTCTGGGATATTGTTCAGGTGCACCTCCTTTTGCTCCACTGTATAAAGTTCTTAGCTCAAACAGAATCAAAGATTGGCCACCATCATGCTTTACTCAAAAAAACTCAAACTTTATTAAAAACTCAAATAAATTCACTCACATTAAACAGTGCACTTTAAACCCGTGTGGATATATATGTTTGTGTGTGTGTATATATATATATATATATTGTGAGGGGGTTAACTCGGTAGCGGGTGTGTGTGACCCCCTGGTTGGGCTCCCCACACAAAAACAGGGCCAGCAGACGGAGGTTGTGGTTTTCAAAATCAAAAGGTGCGGTTTATTTCTCTATGTACAGTGACAAAAACACAGCAAAGCCAAAAAGAAACAAACAAAATAAATCCTGGTCAGTTTGACCTCTGACTAAACATACAGGTTTCCTAAACTAACAACTGGGATCAGCCTAGTGCTGTCCTAGTCCCTAAGTCCCTGGTTTAGTAAAAGTCCAAACAAATAGCCACACAGGCTTTGCCTCACCGCACAGGGGTTCACTCTCCCTAGACAGTCCACACAGGTCTGGTTCCAGGCATGAGCTAACATCTAATGAATCTGGGAGTTCTTATAGAGGCCTAAATGAGCTGACAAGCTTCAGCTGGCCTCATCAACTCCCTGTCTGTACGACGCCCCACACTCTCCCTAGAGGTATGAGTCATCCATGAGCCTACTAGCCTCAGCTGGGCTTATACAACTCTCCACCCTAGTTGTATAAGTCAGCATAAAGCCTGAATCTGGGAGAAATATATCTACCCCCCTGGATGCAACCAGGTGACTTTACCTTCCTGCTGTCACATACCCCCCCCTCTTGTTTTAACCTTGGGGTTGGAACACCAGCAATCAGGCATTCATGTACTCGAGACAAAGCATCCACATTCCCCATTTGAACGCCAGGGCGATGCTTTACTGTGAAGTTGAATTCCTGTAGGGCCAGGAACCACCTATTCACTCTTCTATTTGTCTCCTTGTTTTGAGCCATCCACTTTAACGGAGCGTGATCCGTAACCATGTCAAAGTGCCTACCTAGCAGATAGTACCGAAGGGAATCTAGAGCCCACTTCACCGCTAAACACTCCTTTTCAACCGTGGCGTAATTTACCTCATGGGACTTCAACTTCCTGCTGAGGTAAATGACTGGGTGCTCTTCCCCGTTCCAGACCTGGGACAATACTGCTCCTAACCCCACATCTGACGCATCACTTTGTACGACAAAGTCTTTAAAGAAGTCGGGTGAGTACAACACTGGCTGGCTACATAAGGCTTGTTTCAAGAATTGGAATGCTGCCTCAGCCTCGGGGGTCCATTTAATCATGACCGACCCTTTCCCTTTCGTCAGGTTGGTTAGGGGCACAGCCTTAGAAGCAAAGTGGGGAATGAAGCGCCGATAATAACCCGCGATTCCCAGAAAGGCCCGTACCTGCTTCTTGCTGTTGGGACGTGGCCAACTCTGGATGGCCTCGACTTTGTTGAGTTGGGGTTTTATCACTCCCCTGCCAATGGTGTACCCAAGATATTTGGCCTCCTCCTGCCCAATGGTACACTTCTTGGGGTTAGCCGTAAACCCCGCTTCCCGGATAGAGTCTAGGACTGCTTGCACTTTTGGCAGATGTGAGGCCCAATCTGTGCTATGGACAATTACGTCATCCAGGTAAGCCGCAGCATACTTCCGATGGGGCCTCAGTATCTGGTCCATTTTCCGCTGGAATGTGGCCGGCGCATTCTGTAACCCGAACGGCATTCTCTTATATTGGAACGCCCCGTCTGGGGTTACAAATGCGGTTTTCTCTTTGGCCGACTTGGCCAGGGGAATTTGCCAATACCCTTTTGTGAGGTCAAGAGTCGTCATGTATCGGGCTGTTCCCAGCCGGTCGATCAACTCATCTATACGTGGCATGGGGTAGGTGTCAAATTTTGTAACTTTGTTCAACTGACGAAAATCGTTACAAAATCGCCAGCTCCCATCCGGTTTAGGCACCAACACAATGGGACTAGACCAATCACTTTGGGACTCCTCTATCACCCCTAAGTTCAGCATTTTCTGTACTTCCTCCCGTATTACCTCCCGTCGGGCCTCTGGGATCCGATAGGGTTTTAACTTCACCCTTTCACCGGGCGGGGTAATAATATCATGCTCTACCCCAGATGTTTGTCCCGGCAGCTCAGAGAACACCTCCTTGTTGCGAAGCACAAACTCCTTAACCTCCTGTTGTTGGGGTTGTGACAAGGTGGCTGCTATTCCAACCTCCGGAATCACGCAACCAGTTTGAGCTGGTGACCAAGTTTCTGCGACTAGGGACTCTCTATCCCTCCAGGCTTTCAACAGATTAACGTGATATATCTGTTCGGGCTTTCGCCTTCCTGGTTGTCTGACCTTGTAATTCACTTCGCTCACTTTTTCCATTATCTCGTAGGGGCCTTGCCATTTGGCAAGGAATTTACTTTCAACCGTAGGGACAAGTACCAATATCCTATCCCCCGGGGAAAAGGTACGGGTCTTTGCTCCACGGTTGTACACTCTCTGCTGTGCCAACTGCGCTTGGGCCAAATGTTCCTTCACGATGGGCATTACCTGTGCAATTCGATCTTGCATCAGGGCGACATGCTCAATCACACTCCTGTGGGGAGAACTCTCACTTTCCCAAGTTTCCTTGGCAATATCCAACAGCCCTCTTGGGTGTCTCCCATACAGTAACTCAAAGGGGGAGAATCCCGTAGAGGATTGGGGCACCTCCCTAATAGCAAACATCAAATAAGGAAGTAGACAGTCCCAATCCTTTCCATCTCTATCCACCACTTTCTTCAACATTTGTTTTAGGGTTTTGTTGAATCTTTCAACCAGCCCATCGGTTTGGGGGTGATACACAGATGTACGCAATTGCGTCACTTTGAACAATTTACACAGCTCTTTCATAACCCGGGACATAAAGGGTGTACCTTGGTCCGTAAGCAGTTCTTTACAAATACCCACCCGGCTAAAAACAAGAGATAGCTCTTTGGCTATGGTTTTGGCCGAGGTATTTCGGAGAGGGATCGCTTCTGGATAACGGGTGGCATAGTCCATTATAACCAATATGTACTGGTGCCCCCTAGCGGACTTGATTATAGGACCTACCAAATCCATTGCGATTCTCTCAAACGGGACCTCAATGATGGGTAGAGGGACCAGCGGGCTACGGAAATGTGGCATCGGGGCCGACCTCTGACACACAGGGCAGGAGGAACAATAATTTTCTATGTCCTTCATCACCCCAGGCCAATAGAATCTCTGTAATACCCTCTCTCGGGTTTTCTCTGTCCCCAGATGACCTCCAAGAATGTGCCCATGGGCCAACTCCAACACCAACTTCCTGTAAGGTTTGGGCACCACCAGCTGCTCAACGGTTTCTTCTGCCCTTTTTGCCACCCGATACAGTAGGTCCTTCTCTACGCTGAAGTATGGGTAAGTGCAGGTATTATCTGGGTTCACTAACTCGCCATCTATTTCCACTACGTTTTCCCGTGCCTTTATTAGGGCGGGGTCTTTTAACTGTTCTGTGGCAAAATTTTCCCTGTGAACCTCCAGATCAGAAAACTCCACAGACGGTAGGTTTTCGTCTGAGGAGGTGGGCTCCTCTCCAGTTTCTTGAGTCTCCCCTGCCAATACTGACAAGGGAAATTCTGGAGAGTCCTCCCCACTCTCAGAGGAGTTCTGGCTATCACATTCCTGGTACATAGGGGCACCAGTGGGGGGCTCAGGATCATCCCACAGTTCCCAGAACTTCGGAAAATCCCTTCCCACAATGGCATCATGCGGTAATTGAGATACTAACCCCACTGGATGAGAGAGGGTACCTTTGGGGGTCTCGAAACACACTGTAGTCACTGGATACTCTCGGGTGTCCCCATGCACACAAATAACAGCTACCTTGCTATTCCCAGAGACCTCTGTTTTAACTAATTCAGCCTTTATCAGGGTCACAAGGCTACCTGAATCCAGTAATACCACAACATTTCTACCATTAATACACATTTTGCATAAATGTTTCTCAGTTCCTCGAATGGCAGTGCATGCGACTGTCGCACACAGCGACTGACGTCTGCCCGTCAGAAAGTCACACTGCATGGGTTCCTCCACAACCGGGCAATTGGCTGCAATATGTCCCGCTTGCCGGCAGCGGTAGCAAACGATCCTTCTTGCGGCCTCTTGAGCCGCTGATTTCCCAGGCTGTTCTCGCCAAACTTGGGGTAGAGCTCCCACCCTCTCACTCTCTCCACCCTCACCCCTTGGAATCCTCTTATCCGCCCCTGGGGATGGTCTGGTCTTAGGGTGGAAAGTCCGAGTGTCTCTGGAAGAGGCCGTCAGGTTCTCTGTAGCCAAGTATTTCTCTACACGATCCACAAGACCACCGGCCGTCTCTGGGTCTCCATGGCTTACCCACTTTTGGATGGCAGTAGGAAGAGCTCTCAAAAACCGATCCATTACAACACGTTCCACAATCTCTGGTGCGGACAAAGTCTCTGGCTGTAGCCACTTCCTGCTCAGGTGAATGAGATCATACATTTGAGACCTGGGGGGTTTTCCAAGCTGGAAAGTCCAGTTATGCACACGCTGAGCCCGGACAGCCAGGGTGACACCCAGCCTTGCCAATATTTCAGCTTTTAGCATCACATAGTCTTTTGCTTGGTCAGGCTCTAGGTCATAGTAAGCCTTCTGCGATTCACCAGTTAACAGAGGAGCCACCAGTCCAGCCCACTGCTCCTCAGGCCACTTTTCTCTTTCAGCAGTCCTTTCAAATGTGGTCAAAAATACCTCTGGATCATCCTCTCCAGTCATTTTTGTCAATAAACGACTCACCCCAAAGGACGCGGTATTAGTGGGACGGCTTTCCTCACTGGTCTGCGGACGTTGCTGCATTACTGCTTCCATTTGTTGTAGTCTCTGCTCTTGCTTCTGTAACAGGTCTATGAAGCGGGCCTCAGATTGCTGCTGGGCTTGTTGATGAGCTTGCTGCTGGGCTGCAAGGCTCCTTTGCAAACCTGCATTTGTCTGCTGTTGATTGGCATTTGCTAGAGCCAGCTGTTTCAGTATCTCCTCCATGCTGGCTTAAAAAAAACTGCCACTGGTTCTCCACCAACTGTGAGGGGGTTAACTCGGTAGCGGGTGTGTGTGACCCCCTGGTTGGGCTCCCCACACAAAAACAGGGCCAGCAGACGGAGGTTGTGGTTTTCAAAATCAAAAGGTGCGGTTTATTTCTCTATGTACAGTGACAAAAACACAGCAAAGCCAAAAAGAAACAAACAAAATAAATCCTGGTCAGTTTGACCTCTGACTAAACATACAGGTTTCCTAAACTAACAACTGGGATCAGCCTAGTGCTGTCCTAGTCCCTAAGTCCCTGGTTTAGTAAAAGTCCAAACAAATAGCCACACAGGCTTTGCCTCACCGCACAGGGGTTCACTCTCCCTAGACAGTCCACACAGGTCTGGTTCCAGGCATGAGCTAACATCTAATGAATCTGGGAGTTCTTATAGAGGCCTAAATGAGCTGACAAGCTTCAGCTGGCCTCATCAACTCCCTGTCTGTACGACGCCCCACACTCTCCCTAGAGGTATGAGTCATCCATGAGCCTACTAGCCTCAGCTGGGCTTATACAACTCTCCACCCTAGTTGTATAAGTCAGCATAAAGCCTGAATCTGGGAGAAATATATCTACCCCCCTGGATGCAACCAGGTGACTTTACCTTCCTTCTGTCACAATATATATATATATATATATATACCCAATGGCCACTTTATTAGGTACACCTTGCCAGTACTGGGTTGGACCAACTTTTGCCCTCAGAACTGCCTTTATTCTTCATGGCATAGATTCAGCAAGATGTTGGAAACATTCCTCCGAGATTTAGGTCCATATTGACATGATAGCATCACGCAGTTGCTGCAGATTTGTCGGTTGCACATCCATAATTCTCCTGGAGGCCATATCAGAGGCAGCGGAGACAGGTAGCCTGCCAGAAAGTATGCAAGAAGCTATAATAATAGTACTCCCCAAGCCAGGCAAAGACAAGCTCCAGCTAGACTCTTATCGGCCGATCTCTTTATTGAATACGGATGTCAAGCTTTTGGCTAGAGTTCTGGCTACGAGACTATCCAAGGTGATTGATAAGCTGATCCATAGAGATCAATCTGGATTCATACCAACACGTTCAACGGCAGATAATATACGACGGCTGTACTTAAATTTACAGGTGCCGGTGGTTAACCCGGGGGGTAGGGCCATTCTGTCGCTGGATGCTGCTAAAGCATTCGATAGTGTGGAGTGGCCCTACCTCCTGGAAATCCTGACAAGATTTGGATTGGGGAAGAAATTCATAACATGGGTGAAGGTGCTTTACTCCAAACCGAGAGCCAGACTCCGTATCAATAACAATCTTTCTTCCTCATTTGAGGTACATAGAGGTACCAGGCAGGGGTGTCCGTTATCCCCACTGCTGTTTGCTTTGGCGGTCGAACCCCTGGCTGTCTTGATTCGTACTGCGTCGGAGGTGGTCGGATTTCGTAGGGGTCAAAGGGAGGAAAAAATCTCCTTATATGCGGATGATGCACTTATTTATCTGGGGGATACGGCCGCATCGTTGCAAACAGTGATGGGTATCATAGGAGATTTCGGAGGTTTTTCAGGTTTCACTATAAAAACTGGTCTAAATCAACAATAATGCCCATAGATCCGTTGACAGAACCACTACCAGCTGGTGCGGAGCAGATCGCCATAACCAAGAACTTTAAATATTTGGGGGTAGTGGTATCCCCGGATCCAGCGGAATATCTTCAGCTGAATCTGGGCCCACTACTGGAAAGACAGAGAGGGAAATGCAATAGCTGGTGCAAGCTCCCTCTGTCAGTGGTGGGACAGGCAAATTTAATAAAAATGGTATGGGCCCCACAGTTATTATATGTTTTTCACAACTCCCCTATGTGGATCCCAAATAAATGGTTCAAACGAATAGATACCCTGATGCGGGATTTGATATGGAAAAAAAAGATAGCCAGGATAAGCTTAACCACCCTGCAATATAGTAAGGACAGGGGGGGATTGGCAGTACCCCACCCCAAAATGTATTTTTTGGCCTCACAGTTCCAGCAGTTGGCGGGATGGGGCAGGGAAGAAAAAGAGGATCCTACAAGTATCCTGGTGACTACGGTGGTTCCTACACTAAAGGCAGCATCTCATTTGGAGATGGACTTGCCCAGTATACCACACTCTGCACCTACGGGTATTCTCCTTAAAAAGGTCTGGGGGGAGATCCGGAAGGCTTTGAGGTTAAGGGGCCCACTGCCCTTTACCCCGATATGGCAAAACCCTAGATACCCAGAGCAGGGCCGATCCTAGGGTCACAGGCGCCTGGGTGCAGAAATATTTCTGGCGCCCCCACATGGGCATTGTCATTTTGCTAACTCCTCCCCTTTACAAATGTTTCTATGGCAATGACTCAACCACAGAGATGCTCCCCCACGAAGTCTTCATTAACCTGGGATCCTTACATGGTCTCTTAACAATAAACAAAATACAGGAAGAGAAGCAGAGTACTTTATTGGGACCTGGAGGGGGGCCTCTCTGATGGACACAGAGAGGGCTTCTGTTAGAGAGTCTGTTAGAAAGAGCCCCCAGACATACTACAGACTTGATACAGGAGATGGTCAGAGACTGCAGACATGATACAGGAGACGGTCAGAGACTGCAGACTTGGAACAGGAGACGGTCAGAGACTGCAGACTTAGTACAGGAGACGGTCAGAGACTGCAGACATGGTACAGGAGATGGTCAGAGACTGCAGACATAGTACAGGAGATGGTCCATTAGACCCCTTTCACACTGGAGGCATTTTTCAGGCGCCTTAGCATTAAAAATAGCGCCTGAAAAAAGCCTCTACTGCAATCCCAGTGTGAGAGCCCGAGTGCTTTCACACTGGGGCGGTGCGCTGGCAGGACGTCAAAAAAATTCCTGCAAGTAGCTTCTTTGAGGCGCTTTAGGAGCGGTGTATACTTCTAAAGCGCCCCTGCCCATTGAAATCAATGGGCAGTGCCTGTAAAGCACTTCGGCACTGGCGCCTTTGAACCCTTTATTTGGCCACTAATGGGGGTTAAATGTACCTCTAAAATGACAGTAAAGCGCCGCTAAAACTAGCGGCGCTTTACCGCCGACGCCCCCACACTGTCAGTGTGAAAGGGCTCTTGGTACTGTGAGGGGGTTAGCTTGGCAGCGGGTGTGTGTGACCCCCGGGATGGGCTCCCCACACAAAAACAGGCCCAGCAAACGGAGGTTGTGGTTTTCAAAATCAAAAAAAAGGTGCGGTTTATTTTCTATTTACAGTGACAAAACACAGCAAAGCCAAAAGAAACATAAACAAATTAAATCCTGGTCAACTTGACCTCTGACTAAACATACAGGTTTCCTAACTAACAACTGGGATCAGCCTAGTGCTGTCCTAGTCCCTAAGTCCCTGGTTTTAAATGTCCAAGCAAATAGCCACACAGGCTTTGTCTCACCGGACAAGGGTTCACTCTCTCCAGGAAGTCCACACAGGTCTGCTTCCAGGCATGAGCTAACATCTAATGAAGCTGGGAGTTCTTATAGAGGCCTAAATGAGCTGACAAGTTTCAGCTGGTCTCATCAACTCCCTGTCTGTACGACGCCCCACACTCTCCCTAGAGGTATGAGTCATCCATGAGCCCACTAGCCTTAGCTGGGCTTATACAACTCTCCACCTAGTTGTATAAGTCGGCGTAAAGCCTGAATCTGGGCGAAATATATCTACCCCCCTGGATGCAACCAGGTGACTTTACCTTCCTGCTGTCACATACCCCCCCCTCTTGTTTTAACCTCGGGGTTGGAACACCAGCAATCAGGCATTCATGTACTCGAGACAAAGCATCCACATTCCCCATTTGAACGCCAGGGCGATGCTTTACTGTGAAGTTGAATTCCTGGAGGGCCAGGAACCACCTATTCACTCTTCTATTTGTTTCCTTGTTTTGAGCCATCCACTTTAACGGAGCGTGATCCGTAACCATGTCAAAGTGCCTACCTAGCAGGTAGTACCGAAGGGAATCTAGAGCCCACTTCACCGCTAAACACTCCTTTTCAACGGTGGCGTAATTTACCTCATGGGACTTCAACTTCCTGCTGAGGTAAATGACTGGGTGCTCTTCCCCGTTCCAGACCTGGGACAATACTGCTCCTAACCCCACATCTGACGCATCACTTTGTACGACAAAGTCTTTAGAGAAGTCGGGTGAGTACAACACTGGCTGGCTACATAAGGCTTGTTTCAAGAATTGGAATGCTGCCTCAGTGTAAAGGTATGTACTTACCGAGGCCGAGATGCCGAGAGTGGTTCACCTTTGCGACTTGACGCACTCCACCCCCTGGAGTTGAGACAGGGAGTGGATGGCGAGAAGCGGCACCGGCTACCGGCAGGTGGTGGGTACTTTTAGACGGTCCGGTAGTGTTGAGTAGACTGAAGAAACAGGCTTCAAGCGGGAACTAGTCGGATTGGTAAAGTTCAAACAGCAGGAGATAATGGAAGCCGGTGCAGGTTGAGTCCGGGTTGCAATTGCAAGGTAACAGTCCCGGCTGGGGGTCTAGCACAGTAAAAGGCAACAAGTCCAGAGAATACCGGGAACCAGGCAGGAGTTCAAAGGAAACGCGGAAGTCCAAAAGGTACAAGCAGGAGGTCAAGGATTGTAGACAAGCAGCAGATCCGAGTCACAGGCCGAGGGTCAAACACAGGAGAAGGCAGAAGTCCGTATAGCAAGCCGAGGGTCAGGTCCAGGAGAGAGATCAGAGGAGTCAAGCCAGTCCGGGTCACAAGGAGATTTTCAAGATAGTTTTCCAGAGTCTTGGGTATACAGGAAAGCTGACAAACCAGCAACTTGTCAGTGCAACTGGATCTCTTTAAATAGGCCCGCCTGGATTCCTATTGGTGCGCCGCCGCGCATGCGCGCGCGCCGCTGCGTCGGCGCGCGCACCCGAGGACGTAGAAGCGCCGTCCCGCGCACGCGCATGCGCCGAAGCATCATTCCGCCGCGCGTGCGCATTGGGCGCTGATTGGCGCCGTTGGACGGATTTCCCTGACAGTGCCCCCCTCCTAGGGGCGGACTCCGGACGCCCAGACTAGACATCAACTCGGGATGTTCCTGGTGAAAGACTCTAATTAGGCGGGGAGCATGTAGGTTCCTAGATGGTTCCCAAGAGTTGTCCTCTGGGGGATACCCCTTCCATTTGATTAAATACTGCAACTGCCTGCCTCTTTTCCTGCAGCCCAAGATAGATTCCACCACATACTCATCTTCACCATCAACCTCCACAGGTGGAGGAGGTGGCTCATCCCTTCCCGGGAAGGAGCTGGAGACTACTGGTTTCAACAGAGACGTGTGGAAGACCGGGTGTATCCTGTAGGAGTCGGGCAGTGCCAATTCAAAGGCCACAGGGTTGATTACTCGCTTGATTTTAAAAGGGCCTATAAATCTTGGTCCCAATTTCCGTGAAGGGATCGGTAATTTGAGGTTGGTGGCGGAGAGCCATACTTCCTCCCCAACTTTGAAGACTGGATTTTCCTTCCTACCCTTGTCATAGTATCTCTTGTAAGACTCCTGGGCGTTTTGCATCATTTCCTGGAGTCTCAGAAAATTAGATTGAACAAAGGCTATCCGATCTTGAACAGCAGGAACAGAGCTCTCCGGAATGTCATCAGGGAGGAAGGAAGGATGGAAGCCAAAGTTGGCCCAAAAAGGAGTTTGACTGGTGGCTGAATGCACCGAGTTGTTATATGCAAATTCAGCGTAGGATAATAGGGAGGACCAATCGTCTTGTGAGGCTGAGCAAAAACAACGGAGATATTGTTCTAGGGTTTGATTGGTTCTCTCTGTCTGTCCGTTGCTCTGGGGGTGATATGCCGATGATAGGCAAATCTTGACTTCTAAAGATTTGCAAAGTTCCTTCCAGAATTTCGACGTGAATTGAACGCCTCTGTCAGAGGTGATGCTCTTAGGCACCCCATGGAGCCTGATTATCTCCTGAAAGAAGGCTTTGGCTGTATCTGCAGCAGAGGGGGTACCGATCATGGGCACGAAGTGTGCCATTTTGGAGAGGCGGTCAATTACGACCAGAATCGTGGTAAAACCTCCAGAGGGCGGTAGATCTACAATGAAGTCCATGGACACATCTGCCCACGGACGTTCAGGGATAGGCAAAGGTTTGAGTAGTCCCCAACTCTTGGTTTTGGGTCCCTTATACCGTTGGCAACGGGTACAGGAGGCAACATAGGACTTGCAATCTTGTCTCCAACCAGGCCACCAGAAGGAGCGAGAGATTAGTTCCATGGTTTTTTTGGTTCCAAAGTGACCAGCTAGTTTGTGGTCGTGGAAAGTTTTCAGAATCAGTTGCCTTGTTTCCAGAGGGACGAAGACTTTACCTTGGGACCAGAGCAAGTCATTATGCTTCTCTAGGGAAGAGGTTACTTGGTCAGGACAATGCTTAGAGGCGGCTTTTATGGAAGTTAGTAGATCAGCCTGTGGAATGAGCAGAAAGTTTTGTGCTGATAGGATGGTACTTGGTTCCTCTGCTTGAGGGGTCTCGGGAAACATCCTAGAGAGTGCATCCGCCTTCACGTTCTTGGAACCGGGCCTATAAGAGATATGAAAGTTAAACCTGGTGAAGAAGAGGGCCCATCGGGCTTGTCTGGGTCGAAGACGTTTTGCTGTTCTCAGATATTCTAGATTCTTATGATCCGTGAATATCATGACAGGGTGAGGGGCTCCCTCCAGAAGGTATCGCCATTCTTCCAGGGCGAATTTGATAGCTAATAGTTCCCGGTCTCCGACGTCATAATTACGTTCTGGAGAAGTTAATTTACGAGAGGCAAAGGCTACTGGATGAAGAAGGGATTTGGGGCCCTGCCTTTGAGAGAGGATGGCCCCAGTGGCTGACTCTGAAGCATCTACTTCCAGAGTAAATGGCAGTAGCGGATCTGGATGCTTCAATACAGGTGCCGATGTGAATGCATTTTTTAGTTTATCGAAGGCATCCTGAGCTTCCAGTGACCAGTGAAAGCGGTAGCCCTGGCGTGTCAGTTGGGTTATAGGTGCCACAATAGAGGAGAACCCCACAATGAACCTCCTGTAGAAGTTGGCGAAACCTATAAACCGTTGTACCCCTTTCTTGTCTGTTGGGGCTGGCCATTCCTGGATAGCTTTGACTTTCTGCGGGTCCATTGCGACCCCATTGGTAGAAATAATAAATCCCAAAAATTGCACAGTGGTTTTCTCAAAGTCACATTTCTCGGCCTTGAGGTAAAGTCTATGTTCTCGGAGAATAGTGAGGACCTTGATGACATGGATTCGGTGCAGTTCAAGGGAGGACGAAAAAATAAGAATATCATCTAAGTAGACTACTAGGAAGTCGTCCAAGTGTTCACGGAAAATGTCATTGACCAGGTGCTGGAAAGTAGCTGGGGCGTTGCAAAGCCCGAATGGCATGACCAAGTATTCAAAATGACCGAACCTAGATCTAAAAGCCGTCTTCCATTCGTCTCCAGCCCTGATCCGGATGAGGTTGTAGGCCCCTCGAAGGTCCAGTTTAGAGAAGATCCGAGCTGATCGGAATCGTTGGAACAACTCCGGGATGAGAGGAAGCGGGTATCTATTTTTAATAGTAATTTTATTTAATTCCCTATAGTCGATGCAGGGCCTCAGAGTCCCGTCTTTTTTTTCAACGAAAAAGATACCGGCACCGGCTGGGGAAGAAGAGGGGCGAATGAATTTCTTTTCCAGATTTTCCTCAATGTAAGACTTGAGGGCCTTCAACTCAGATTCGGACAAGGGAAAGATGCGGCCGAATGGAATTTTGGAGCCAGGCAGAAGGTCAATGGGACAATCGTAGGGACGATGTGGAGGTAGGCGGTCGGCCTGCTGTTTGTCGAAGACGTCCTGGAATTCTAAGTATGCTGATGGAACATGTGGTAGGTTATCCGGTTGAGGGGTTAAAGTAGCACAGACAGTGGGAAGTGCGGGAAGACAGTGTTGGGAACAATATGAAGAAGTGAAGTTAACTTCCCTTTTGGCCCAGTTTATATGAGGCTCATGTGCTTGTAACCAGGGGAGGCCCAGGATGATGGGAAACATGGGAGATGGGATGAGGTCAAATCGAAGGTATTCTTGGTGGCCTGAATCCGTGATAGCAAGGATGGGTTTTGTTTCTTGCGTAATTACCCCTGAACGAGGCAGGGATCCATCCGCCAGACGAACCTGAAGATAACGGTCCTTGGTTTGCAGAGGAAAGTGAAGTTGGGAAGCAAGTGAAGAGTCCAGAAAGCAGCTGCAGGCTCCTGAATCAATAATCGCCGGTAGGCGGGTTGCTCCTGTTGGTAGCTGTAGAGAAATGGAAAGAACAACATAAGTCTGTGGTAAGCCAGAAACTTGGTAGTTCAAAGTGTCTTTGAGGGTACACTTACTAGGTCTCACTGGGCAGCTCCGAAGGAAATGGCCAGTACCCCCGCAGTAAAGACACAGATTGGCCTGACGTCTGCGCTGTTTTTCCTCAGGAGAAAGGGGAGGACGAACCAGACCAAGCTGCATGGGTTCAGGCTCGGGAGGAGAAGATGCTGTAGGAACTTGGATGGGTGGGTAGGCAGGAGCTGATCGGGGCAAAGTCCAGTTTGGACGGGTAGTCTGGAAACGCTCGGAACGCCGCTCCCGCAGGCGTCTGTCAAGCTGAGTGACAGACTGGATCAAATCTTCCAGAGTAGTTGGAACGCCAATCCTGGCCAGCTCGTCTTTAAGAGCCTCAGACAGTCCTTGGCGATATTGGTATTTAAGGGCCGTCTCATTCCAGCCAGTGTCAGCTGACCATTTCCGGAATTCGGCCGTGTAGTCCTCCACCGGCCTTCTCCCCTGGGTTAAACTGTGGAGAACAGACTCAGCTGTAGCTGATCGCTGAGGATCGTCATACAGCTGCGCCATACTCTCGAAGAAGGTGTCCACGGAATCTAGTATGGGGCTGCTTTGCTCCATCAGGCCATGGGCCCAGGCCTGGGGTTCGTCGGTTAGAAGGGAGATGACGAACCCCACCTTTACCACTTCTGAAGAGAAAGTCCTGGGTTGAAGGGCGAAGTAAAGAGAACATGCATTTTTGAAAGCCCGATATTTCTTACGGACGCCAGAAAATCGCTCAGGCAGGGGGACCCTGGGTTCAGGGGTAGCCATTACTACGGTGGGATTTGCCTGATTTTGAGACGTGGAGGCAACATTGGCAACGGTAGCAGCTGGTGATGCTGGTCCTGTAGCTCCAGTAAGTAGCTGAAAGCGGCCATCCATTTGGACATAACCTTCTTGTAATTTCTGAACCGCATCGGTTAGTGCGGTGACTTGCTGACATAGGGTCTCGAACGGTGAACGCACCCTGTCGGCCTCAGACATCTGGCTGATTTGTACTGTAAAGGTATGTACTTACCGAGGCCGAGATGCCGAGAGTGGTTCACCTTTGCGACTTGACGCACTCCACCCCCTGGAGTTGAGACAGGGAGTGGATGGCGAGAAGCGGCACCGGCTACCGGCAGGTGGTGGGTACTTTTAGACGGTCCGGTAGTGTTGAGTAGACTGAAGAAACAGGCTTCAAGCGGGAACTAGTCGGATTGGTAAAGTTCAAACAGCAGGAGATAATGGAAGCCGGTGCAGGTTGAGTCCGGGTTGCAATTGCAAGGTAACAGTCCCGGCTGGGGGTCTAGCACAGCAAAAGGCAACAAGTCCAGAGAATACCGGGAACCAGGCAGGAGTTCAAAGGAAACGCGGAAGTCCAAAAGGTACAAGCAGGAGGTCAAGGATTGTAGACAAGCAGCAGATCCGAGTCACAGGCCGAGGGTCAAACACAGGAGAAGGCAGAAGTCCGTATAGCAAGCCGAGGGTCAGGTCCAGGAGAGAGATCAGAGGAGTCAAGCCAGTCCGGGTCACAAGGAGATTTTCAAGATAGTTTTCCAGAGTCTTGGGTATACAGGAAAGCTGACAAACCAGCAACTTGTCAGTGCAACTGGATCTCTTTAAATAGGCCCGCCTGGATTCCTATTGGTGCGCCGCCGCATCATTCCGCCGCGCGTGCGCATTGGGCGCTGATTGGCGCCGTTGGACGGATTTCCCTGACACTCAGCCTCGGGGGTCCATTTAATCATGACCGACCCTTTCCCCTTCGTTAGGTTGGTTAGGGGCACAGCCTTAGAGGCAAAGTGGGGAATGAATCGCCGATAATACCCAGCGATTCCCAGAAAGGCTCGTACCTGCTTCTTGCTGTTGGGACGTGGCCAACTCTGGATGGCCTCGACTTTGTTGAGTTGGGGTTTTATTACTCCCCTCCCAATGGTGTACCCAAGATATTTGGCCTCCTCCTGCCCAATGGTACACTTCTTGGGGTTAGCCGTAAACCCCGCTTCCCGAACAGAGTCCAGGACTGCTTGCACTTTTGGCAGATGTGAGGCCCAATCTGTGCTATGGACAATTACGTCATCCAGGTAAGCCGCAGCATACTTCCGATGGGGCCTCAGCATCTGGTCCATTTTCCGCTGGAATGTGGCCGGCGCATTCTGTAACCCGAACGGCATTCTTTTATATTGGAACGCCCCGTCTGGGGTTACAAATGCGGTTTTCTCTTTGGCCAATTTGGCCAGGGGGATTTGCCAATACCCTTTTGTGAGGTCAAGAGTCGTCATGTATCGGGCTGTTCCCAGCCGGTCGATCAACTCATCTATACGTGGCATGGGGTAGGTGTCAAATTTTGTAACTTTGTTCAACTGACGAAAATCGTTACAAAATCGCCAGCTCCCATCCGGTTTAGGCACCAACACAATGGGACTAGACCAATCACTTTGGGACTCCTCTATCACCCCTAAGTTCAGCATTTTCTGTACTTCCTCCCGTATTGCCTCCCGTCGGGCCTCTGGGATCCGATAGGGTTTTAACTTCACCCTTTCACCGGGCGGGGTAATGATGTCATGCTCTACCCCAGATGTTTGTCCCGGCAGCTCAGAGAATACCTCCTTGTTGCGAAGCACAAACTCCTTAACCTCCTGTTGTTGGGGTTGTGACAAGGTGGCTGCTATTCCAACCTCAGGAATCACGCAACCAGTTTGAGCTGGTGACCAAGTGTCTGCGACTAGGGACTCTCTATCCCTCCAGGCTTTCAACAGATTAACGTGATAGATCTGTTCGGGCTTTCGCCTTCCTGGTTGTCTGACCTTGTAATTCACTTCGCTCACTTTTTCCATTATCTCGTAGGGGCCTTGCCATTTGGCAAGGAATTTACTTTCAACCGTAGGGACAAGTACCAGTATCCTATCCCCCGGGGAAAAGGTACGGGTCTTGGCTCCACGGTTGTACACTCTCTGCTGTGCTAACTGCGCTTGGGCCAAATGTTCCTTCACGATGGGCATTACCTGTGCAATTCGGTCTTGCATCAGGGCGACATGCTCAATCACACTCCTGTGGGGAGAACTCTCACTTTCCCAAGTTTCCTTGGCAATATCCAACAGCCCTCTTGGGTGTCTCCCATACAGTAACTCAAAGGGGGAGAATCCCGTAGAGGATTGGGGCACCTCCCTAATAGCAAACATCAGATAAGGAAGTAGACAGTCCCAATCCTTTCCATCTCTATCCACCACTTTCTTCAACATTTGCTTTAGGGTTTTGTTGAATCTTTCAACCAGCCCATCGGTTTGGGGGTGATACACAGATGTACGTAATTGCGTCACTTTGAACAATTTACACAGCTCCTTCATAACCCGGGACATAAAGGGTGTACCTTGGTCCGTAAGCAGTTCTCTACAAATACCCACCCGGCTAAACACAAGAGATAGCTCTTTGGCTATGGTTTTGGCCGAGGTATTTCGGAGAGGGATCGCTTCTGGATAACGGGTGGCATAGTCCATTATAACTAATATGTACTGGTGCCCCCTAGCGGACTTGATTATAGGACCTACCAAATCCATGGCGATCCTCTCAAACGGGACCTCAATGATGGGTAGAGGGACCAGCGGGCTACGGAAATGTGGCATCGGGGCCGACCTCTGACACACAGGGCAGGAGGAACAATAATTTTCTATGTCCTTTATCACCCCCGGCCAATAGAATCTCTGTAATACCCTCTCTCGGGTTTTCTCTGTCCCCAGATGACCTCCAAGAATGTGCCCATGGGCCAACTCCAACACCAACTTCCTGTAAGGTTTGGGCACCACAAGCTGCTCAACGGTTTCTTCTGCCCTTTTTGCCACCCGATACAGTAGGTCCTTCTCTACGCTGAAGTATGGGTAAGTGCAGGTATTATCTGGGTTCACTAACTCGCCATCTATTTTCACTACGTTTTCCCGTGCCTTTATTAGGGCGGGGTCTTTCAACTGTTCTGTGGCAAAGTTTTCCCTGTGAATCTCAAGATCAGAAAACTCCACAGACGGTAGGTTTTCGTCTGAGGAGGTGGGCTCCTCTCCAGTTTCTTGAGTCTCCCCTGCCAATACTGATAAGGGAAATTCCGGAGAGTCCTCACCACTCTCAGGGGAGTTCTGGCTATCCCATTCCTGGTACATAGGGGCACCAGTGGGGGGCTCAGGATCATCCCACAGTTCCCAGAACTTCGGAAAATCCCTTCCCACAATGGCGTCATGCGGTAACTGAGATACTAAGCCCACTGGATGAGAGAGGGTACCTTTGGGGGTCTCGAAACACACTGTAGTCACTGGATACTCTCGGGTGTCCCCATGCACACAAATAACAGCTACCTTGCTATTCCCAGAGACCTCTGTTTTAACTAACTCAGCCTTTATCAGGGTCACAAGGCTACCTGAATCCAGCAATACCACAACATTTCTACCATTAACACACATTTTGCATAAATGTTTCTCAGTTCCTCGAATGGCAGTGCATGCGACTGTCGCACACAGCGACTGACGTCTGCCCATCAGAAAGTCACACTGCATGGGTTCCTCCACAACCGGGCAATTGGCTGCAAGATGTCCCGCTTGCCGGCAGCGGTAGCAAACGATCCTTCTTGCCGCCTCTTGAGCTGCTGATTTCCCAGGCTGTTCTCGCCAAACTTGGGGTAGAGCTCCCACCCTCTCACTCTCTCCACCCTCACCCCTTGGAATCCTCTTATCCGCCCCTGGGGATGGTCTGGTCTTAGGGTGGAAAGTCCGAGTGTCTCTGGAAGAGGCCGTCAGGTTCTCTGTAGCCAAGTATTTCTCCACACGATCCACAAGACCATCGGCCGTCTCTGGGTCTCCATGGCTTACCCACTTTTGGATGGCAGTAGGAAGAGCTCTCAAAAACCGATCCATTACAACACGTTCCACAATCTTTGGTGCGGACAAAGTCTCTGGCTGTAGCCACTTTCTGCTCAGGTGAATGAGATCATACATTTGAGACCTGGGGGGTTTTCCAAGCTGGAAAGTCCAGTTATGCACACGCTGAGCCCGGACAGCCTGGGTGACACCCAGCCTTGCCAATATTTCAGCTTTTAGCATCACATAGTCTTTTGCTTGGTCAGGCTCTAGGTCATAGTAAGCCTTCTGCGATTCACCAGTTAACAGAGGAGCCACCAGTCCAGCCCACTGCTCCTCAGGCCACTTTTCTCTTTCAGCAGTCCTTTCAAATGTGGTCAAAAATACCTCTGGATCATCCTCTCCAGTCATTTTTGTCAATAAACGACTCACCCCAAAGGACGCGGTATTAGTGGGACGGCTTTCCTCACTGGTCTGCGGACGTTGCTGCATTACTGCTTCCATTAGTTGTAGTCTCTGCTCTTGCTTCTGTAACAGGTCTATGAAGCGGGCCTCAGATTGCTGCTGGGCTTGTTGCTGAGCTTCCAGACTCTGTTGGTGAGCTTGCTGCTGGGCTGCAAGGCTCTGTTGTTGAGCTGCAAGGCTCTTTTGCAAACCTGCATTTGTCTGCTGTTGATTGGCATTTGCTAGAGCCAGCTGCTTCAGTATCTCCTCCATGCTGGCTTAAAAAAAAACTGCCACTGGTTCTCCACCAACTGTGAGGGGGTTAGCTTGGCAGCGGGTGTGTGTGACCCCCGGGATGGGCTCCCCACACAAAAACAGGCCCAGCAAACGGAGGTTGTGGTTTTCAAAATCAAAAAAAAGGTGCGGTTTATTTTCTATTTACAGTGACAAAACACAGCAAAGCCAAAAGAAACATAAACAAATTAAATCCTGGTCAACTTGACCTCTGACTAAACATACAGGTTTCCTAACTAACAACTGGGATCAGCCTAGTGCTGTCCTAGTCCCTAAGTCCCTGGTTTTAAATGTCCAAGCAAATAGCCACACAGGCTTTGTCTCACCGGACAAGGGTTCACTCTCTCCAGGAAGTCCACACAGGTCTGCTTCCAGGCATGAGCTAACATCTAATGAAGCTGGGAGTTCTTATAGAGGCCTAAATGAGCTGACAAGTTTCAGCTGGTCTCATCAACTCCCTGTCTGTACGACGCCCCACACTCTCCCTAGAGGTATGAGTCATCCATGAGCCCACTAGCCTTAGCTGGGCTTATACAACTCTCCACCTAGTTGTATAAGTCGGCGTAAAGCCTGAATCTGGGCGAAATATATCTACCCCCCTGGATGCAACCAGGTGACTTTACCTTCCTGCTGTCACAGTACATTTAATTATACATCACATCTGTAGATGGACTACTGAGGTGCAGGAATGGGCAGGGGCTGTGTATCCTATGCAATCTATCATGCCATAAAACATCTAGAGCAGGGGCAGCCCAGAGCATGTGTAAAGGGATGCTGGGGATGCCATCCCCCAGCACACAGCACACTGAACACTGTGACTCACTCGGTTTTCTCTCTGTGCAGCCCGAGATAGAGATGGGAGAGGGAGGCATTCCAACTGGAGTTGGTGGAGACAGTGTGGGATCCAAGACTCCCAGTGTGAGGAATTCATTCCTGCACATCAGCACTCAGCAGCCACTGAAAACTAGAACCCTTGTATCAGGAAGAGGAGCGGCCCCTCCCCCGAGCACTGCCAGGCTGGACGGCTGCCCTATGCTCACACATCAGTTCTGGACGGACACACACCTATGCTCAGAACACTAGTTCTGGACTGACACAAACAAGGAGAGAAGGAGGGAGGGGAGAACTCTGGCACTTCGGCGCCCCCACCTCTGTAGGCGCCTGGGTGCAAAGCACCCTGTGCACCCTGCCTAGGATCGGCCCTGACCCAGAGTTACAGGACCTAGAGGGCTTTATCTCCTGGAAAGAGAGAGGAATTTGGTTTTTTTTCGCAACTGTACGAGGGAGTAGTGTTAAAAACATATGAACAGATGTGCCAGGATTTCCAGTTAGCCCCAAGGGGTTTTTATCAATATCTTCAGCTTCGGCATGCTCTGCAGGCACAGCAAATGACAAAATCCTTAGTAATATCATCGTCACGTCTGCTGATGGAGGTCCTCCAGGCGGATACCCAGAGAGGACTAATATCAAAAACATATGCGGAATTACTATCCTCAATACAGGACTATGCCTCCCTTAGATGTCGTAGTAAATGGGCAGAAGACATCGGAGATATAGATGGGGACCAGTGGGATATGGCGTTGGACTCTATTTCGGCGGTATCTGTATCAGCGTCCCACAAATTATCACAATTATTTATTCTGCATAGGGCCTATAGAACACCAGTACAGCTTTACAAGTGGGGAGGAAGGGACTCCCCCTTGTGCCCAAATTGCAAAGTACAGCAAGGGGACTTTATACATCTAATTTGGAGGTGCCCAAAACTCCACAGATACTGGGAGGAGGTTTCCCAGAACATCACAAGAGTGGCCCAGGTTTCTATACCCTTGGACCCTCTAGTGTACCTGCTTGGGGCGATTGAAGCTGAAAAGTTCCCACAAGGAAGGTACTATATGATAACAAGACTGATGTACCTGGCTAGAAAGCTAATAGCGCGATATTGGATGGCAGAGACGGTTCCCACAGGGAAGCAGTGGATTGCGTATGTCAATTCCTTGCTTTTCAGAGAACGGCTCGCCTACAGACGTAGAAAGGCAGTGGATAAATTCAATCTTATATGGAAACCATGGCTGGAGGATCCTAGCCTTGTGTCATTACAACTGGCAAAGGATAGGCTCCTGATGTAGAAACCTATGGGGCGGCTGGGGGGGGGGGGGGAATTATAAGTTAAATGCGCTAATGACAATGCATTCGATTTGGGAGAGCTTGCGAACAGGAGAAAAGACCCAGGTTGTTAAGATTCAAAGGGTTGGGCGGGGGGGGGAGTAAAAGGGAAAAATTTAAATATCACTGTTGTACTGTAAATTGATTAGGTTTTTTTTTTTTTGTATGGACAGGAATTTTAATATGCTTTTGTTTATATATCAATCTGTAAGACTAAATGCACAAATCACATGTATTGATTGAGCAAATGAAAAATAAAAGGATTTAAAAAAAAAATGATTCTAATCTCCTGCTCCACCACATCCCAAAGGTACTCTATTAGATTGAAATCTTGTGACTGTGGAGGCCATTGGAGTACAGTGACCTCGTTGTCATGTTCAAGAAACCACGTAAGAGAGCTATTAGAACGCCTCTGGCTCACACATGTGCGCATGCGCGCGCTCATGAACAACAGCAGGCTTCCCAGAGCACTGGTACGTGTTCACGCGCTCACAGGCAACAGCAGGCTTCCCAGAGCACTAGAAGAAGCGCTTCCCTAACCCCAATTGGTGTCAGTCCGCCTATTTAAAGGGAAACAATGCTGACTGGTCTTCAGCTGTGTCCTGATCTTCTGATTCCTGTTGTGTCCTGTCTGATACCCGTTGCTGATCTTGGCCTTCCCTGACTCTGCCTTTGGACTCAGATTCATCCCTGATTACCGGTTCCTGATCTCGGCTTCCATTTGACCTTGCTCCTGCTGATGCATTTGTACCTCGCTGCCCATCTGTTACCGTACCCAGCTATCCTTGTGACCCTGCTCCTGCTCTCTGTCTGGCTTCAACACTGCTTCAGATACCTGTGCTGGCCGCCTGTCGTCTCAGTTCTCCTTGGTCCTGTATCCTCCTGTCCTCTGACTTCAGGAAGTTCCAGCAAGCTACTGTAGCGGGGTATTCCCCTATATTGGGAAGAAACTACATTACCCATAACCCCATTCTTGTGATGTTCCACCACAGAGACTCATGGGAGGGGGTTATAAAAGGAGGAGGCGAGGCCGGGCTCGGCCTCTTTGGGGACACGAGACTTCGCAGACGGATCCTCCTGTGCGGATGTGTCGGAGTGCAAGGCCTGAAGCCTGAGGCCTTGCTCTGCACCAAAGAGCCTTCCACCCTCCCCTCTGCGAGCCTGGGAGGCATCTGACTTTGTGAGCACAGCCTTGTCGGATCGGGGGCCCGATCGTTGGAGAGATCGAGTGTGTGTGACACGACCGGTGGAGGTTTCCCGGACTGGATCCGTAGTCCGGCGGGTGAGAGGGCGTAAGCCCAGCTAAGATACTGTTGCTGTATATAGGCCTATAGACTGCCGTGGCCTACAAGTTATTTTCATACCCCTTGGATTACAAAGTTATACTCTGTTTAAAGTGCACCACCATTACAGACCTGCCCGTGAAGAAAGAAGGACTAAGTTAAATATTAGAACCAGGCCTGGTGGGGATTCTAGCGTGTTTGATTACTGCGCCATAGGGCACTTAGTTAATGGTCGCCCGTATGGCGCACCTGTAGCGTGTGTTACTATATAGTGTGTTAGAGTGGCAGGACGCTGCCCTTAGGAGTGATTATCTGGAACTGTGATTACTGTTACCCCTTTATCCATATTGAGAATTAATGAGTAAAACACTTTACCTATTACAATTCATTACTGTGTCCTTGCTTAGTTATTCTATTGCATAGGACATATCATTGATTGTTAGTACTAGCTGTGCCAGAAGGGGGTAGAGCCTATTGACGGGGGTTGGCGGAGCTGCACTCAGGGCCCAAATCTAATTCTGCGGCCTCCTTAGTTGGAGGTATCGCTACACGTGGGGGTTCTCGTCCGGGATCCTGATGCAGCAAGCGAACGCCAGAAGTGCCGGCATGGACCCCATGGATCCAAGAGCGGTAGAAGAGTGGTGCAAAGCCGCTAATACAGAGCCAAAACAGTCGATAGCCATTAGTCTCCCTGGCGAGAAATGGTCAAGTGAGACGGTAGAGGAACTGATGAGTTCAGTGTCCCCAGATCACACACCGTGGGTGATAGACATGAAGACAGACCCAAACATCTCATATCAATACGCATTAGTGGAATATTGGGACGGGATGCCAGAGGCCTGTAAGCACAAGTGTCTGCGGACGCCAGACAACAGAACATTTAGGCTGGCGCACGCAATAACTGTAGAAAGGGAACCATCCCCTACGGGATCGCCACAGGCTGCGGCCCGAACTACACCTGAAAGAGAAGACAGGGCGACACCCCCGGTGGCACCTGCATCGGCCACTGCTATATCACCAGAACTGATAAATGCAATAGGGGATTTGCTAGCCAAATGTCAGAAGACAAGTACGGTGCATGTGGAAACTAGCTACCGGAGACTAAAAATATTCTCAGGGAAGCTCCCTGTCCCGGCAGGGGAAGAAGATTTTGATACTTGGGTGGAACAGGCATTACAGGCGGTGGAGGCATGGGAGGTGCCGGAGGCACAGAAGAGGCAGCGAGTGTTAGAAAGCCTTAAAGGTGCAGCAGCAGAAGCAGTGAAAAGTTTCCGGTTTGGGAATGCAGGGTGCACGGCGCAGGATTGTCTAGCTATGCTGCAGGAAGAGTTTGGTCAATTAGACAAGGTGACAGAGACGGTCTACCAGTTTGAACACACTTTCCAAAAACCGGAGGAGAAACTTTCCGAGTATGTCAGAAGGCTAAACAGGCTGCTGTGCAAGATTGTGTTAAAGAAAGGGATGAAGCCCCAAGATGCCGATGCGGCAAGAATGAAGCAAGTCTTAAAGGGAGCGCTACGCTCCGATCCAGTCTGGCTGCACCTGAAAACCTTGGGGAGGAGGAATGTTGCTGACTTATGCTGATTTAATAAAAATTATCAGAGATGAGGAGGCGCTGCAACAGGACCAGCAGAAGGATAAGACAATTGTTGTACCCGCACAGGTGCTGGTCAATCCAGTAATGACCCCTGAAAGAGAGGTGGAGATAGACACCCTAAAAACTCAGATGTCCAAGGTGTTAGAGATATTGACCTCTCTGATAGCAAAAGACACAGAGTGTCCCAAGAAGAAGGAAAGTCCAAGGAAGGAATTGTTCCCGATTGCCTCAGCACCCGAACCTTTACAAGAATGGGGAGATATAGTCTGCTTCAACTGTGGGGGAGTGGGCCACATTGCAGCCACATGTTCTAGTCCGAAGAAGAAGAGACCAGACAACCGCAAGCCGGCGGGAAACTCCAGAGGGCCCCGGTGAAGGAGTCAACCGGGTGCCCACCATCTTCAGTAAACTCCAAGCTGAATGCGAAGAAAAACAAAAAGAGAGATAGAACACCAAAGGGGAAACGCAATACCCCTCAACAAAGCTATACTCCAAGAAGAAGGGGGGAGACCCCTCAGGAGAGGCACGGCACCCCCCAAAGGGGGTGCCCACCCAAGAAAAATAATAGTACGCCTCAGCGGGTTCCTACACCCATTAAAAGGAGGGAAGTCAGTGCATACCAGGCTCAAGAAAGGTTCAAGTCCAAAGGGAATAGGACAAGAGAGAGTCCAAAGGGAAAAGGTCTGAAGAAGGCGGCTCCTGCCGGACCATATCCAGAGAAGCTGGTAGGCCCATCCCCTATAGTGCCCATTCAAGTGGAGGGAGTCTACACCAGGGGCCTCCTGGATACCGGGGCACAAGTGACCCTACTATACCGGGACTTCTACGACAGGCACCTGAGTCATCTGCCTATCCAGAAGATAGAGGAGCTGGAAATATGGGGAATTGGAACCCAGAGTTTCCCTTACGATGGCTACCTTCCCATCCAAATGACCTTTGACCCATCCGTGGCTGGGAAGGCCGAAGTGTTTGACACCCTGGCAGTTGTGTGTCCTAGGCCGCCTGGAGCCAACAAGAATTCCCTTATAATAGGGACAAACACGGACCTGGTCCGAAGACTCCTGACCCCTCTCGTGACAGAAGAAAGACAAGCAGCTACCAAGATCCATCCCATGCTGAAGACAGCCTACCAACGGCTGGTCCAAGAGTGGGAGACCCCTGGAGAGGAGATAGGGAAGGTGTGGAGACTTGGAAGAGAAGGGGTAGTGTTGCAGCCCGGTGAAGTAACCTGTCTCAGGGCCACTGTGAAGCTTACTTGGGAGCAGCCTGGTCCCTTTGTCATGCTGGAGTCAGACCCAAGGGGTGAGTCCTCAGGCCTGGAGGTGATACCGGAAGTGATTCCGCTGAAGGTCCTGAAGAAGGCCCATTATAGAGTTCCAGTGAGTGTTAGGAATACTACCAAAGACCCCATGGACATCCCAGCCAGAATGTTGCTAGGCCAGGTGAGCCCGGCGGCCCCTGTTACCCTGTCAGAAGTGAAGAGGACAGGTGAAGAAGGGGATGTTTGGGAGAAGCTGACCATGGAAAACCCGAATCTGTCCAGGGCTTGGAAAGAGAGAGCCAAGGCCCAGTTGAATAGATGGGAGAAGATCTTCTCTAAGGATGAGTTTGATGTGGGGTGTGCAAGGAGTGCCATCCATCGGATCCGCCTCCAGGAAGATAAGCCCTTCCGAGAGAGGGTCAGGCGGGTCCCGCTAGCAGATCTGGAGGATCTGAGGGAACAACTTGCAGAACTCAAGAGGACTGGTGTGATACGGGAGTCCAGAAGCCCCTATGCCTCTCCCATAGTGGTGGTCCGAAAGAAGAATGGATCATTGAGGCTCTGTATAGACTACAGGACTCTCAACAGGAGAACCATACCTGACCAATACACCACTCCGAGGATAGAGGATGCCCTACAGAGCTTGTCTGGAGCCAAATGGTTCAGCGTTATGGATCTCAAGAGTGGGTACTATCAGATTCCGATGCACCCAGCAGACAAGGAGAAGACAGCTTTCATAACCCCAGTGGGGTTCTTTGAATTCGACCGGATGCCCCAAGGTCTGTCTGGAGCCCCAGCTACTTTCCAACGCCTCATGGAGAAGACAGTAGGGGACATGAACTTGATCGAAGTTCTTGTATACCTAGACGATGTCATTGTCTTTGGGAGAACCTTGGAGGAACATGAAGAGAGGCTGGAGAAAGTGTTGAGAAGACTCAGTGAGGAAGGACTTAAGCTTTCGCCTGAGAAGTGTCGGTTCTACCAGTCTTCTGTGAACTATCTGGGGCACATAGTATCTGAAGAAGGGGTGGCCACAGACCCTGAGAAATTGGAGGCAGTTACCTCCTGGCCACAGCCCACCACAGTAACAGAACTCAGATCCTTCTTGGGCTTCTGCTCCTACTACAGGAGGTTTGTGGAGGGATTTGCCCGAATTGCTAGACCATTGAATGAGTTGCTCAAGACTGAAGGAGAGGAGGATGGATCGGGGCCCAGGAGGCCAGGAGAGTCCATCAGAGATCAGTGGAATCAGAAGTGTGAAGAGGCTTTCCAGGAATTGAAGAGGAGCCTGACCACTGCACCAGTCTTGGCCTATGCAGACCCAACCAAACCCTATGAACTGCACGTGGATGCTAGTCATGACGGTCTGGGAGGAGTACTTTACCAAGAACATGAGGGGCAATTGCGGCCTGTTGCCTATGTGAGTAGGAGCCTGACCCCCTCTGAGAAGAACTACCCCACTCACAAGCTGGAGTTCCTGGCCCTCAAGTGGGCGGTAGTAGACAAGCTCAAAGACTACCTGTATGGAGCAGAGTTCACTGTGAAGACCGACAACAACCCCCTTACCTACCTGTTCACCACGGCCAAGTTGGATGCCACTGGACACAGGTGGCTGGCCGCACTGTCTGGATTCAACTTCAGCCTTAAGTATAGACCAGGAGTGGGGAATCGAGATGCAGACGCCCTGTCCAGAAGATCTCATTCCCCGACCATTGAAATAGAAGATTGGACCCAAGTGGCACCGGACGGGGTGCAGGCCCTTTGTCAAGGAGCTGCATTCCAAGCCCGAGGATGCTCCAGAGCAGAGGAAATAGGAGTTACCACGGTGGAAGTCCCCAAACACTCCTGTGGAGTAGCTCAATTGGAAGAGGACAACCTACCAAGACTGTCCAAGAAGGAATTGAGGTGTGACCAATTGGAAGACCCCATGGGGAGATTGGTCCTGGAGGCCTTGAAAAATCAGGATCCAAACATACTCATGCGTCAACCTTCAAAAGAAGCTTGCCTACTGAGGAAGGAGTGGGATAGGTTGCAGTTACATCAGGGAGTGGTCTACCGAAGGGGCCCCTCTGATGACTCAGAAGATAAGTGGCAGATGTTCCTCCCAGAGAAACATCGGGAGACTGTTCTGATGGCCTTGCATGACAATCATGGCCACCTAGGGGCTGAAAGGACCTTTCAACTTGTCAGAAGTCGGTTCTATTGGCCCTGCATGAGGGCAGAGGTAGAGGAGTACTGCCACTCATGTGCGCGATGCATCCAGAGGAAGACTTTGCCTCATCAAGCTGCCCCAATGGGCCATCTACAGAGCCAAGGGCCCATGGACCTGGTGTGCATTGATTTTCTCTGCCTCGAACCCGACCTGAGTGGACTAGGAAATGTTCTGGTGATAACCGACCATTTCACCCGATATGCCCAGGCCTTCCCCACCAAAGATCAGAAGGCCTCCACCGTGGCCAAGGTACTTATGGAGAAGTATTTTGTCCATTATGGGCTGCCACAGAGACTCCATTCAGACCAAGGGAGGGACTTCGAGAGTAAGCTGATCCGGAAGCTCTTGGATTCGTTGGGAATTAAGAAGACTCGAACTACACCTTACCATCCTCAGGGAGATGCTCAGCCGGAAAGGTTCAACCGAACCTTGCTCAACATGTTGGGGACTCTGGAAAGCGAGAAAAAGCAACATTGGAGCAAACACATAGCAGCCATAGTACATGCTTACAACTGCACCATCAGTGATGCTACTGGCTATTCCCCATATCGACTCATGTTTGGGAGAGAAGCGAGACTACCGGTGGACCTGGCTTTTGGCACCTCACTGGACCATTCCTCAGTCACCTCCCACAAAGGATATGTGGACAGGCTCAGACACAGCCTGAAAGTAGCATATGAACAAGCTCAAGCGGCCTCAGATCAAAGGGGAGCTCGGAATAAAAGAAATTACGACTTGAAGGTCCGGGTACAAGACCTACAGCCCGGGGATCGAGTACTGTTGCGCAATCTGGGAGTCCCCGGAAAGCACAAACTTGCAGACAGATGGAGATCTGAACCCTATGTCATCTGCAGGAAGTTGCCGGGCCTACCTGTCTACAAGGTGAAGCCAGAGGGAAAGGTAGGCCCACTGAAGACATGGCATCGAAACCACCTGCTCCCACTTGCGGAGGCAGTTAGAATACCTTCCGTGGGACACTCCCCTGCACCGGCCTCTATCTTGGATACTCCTAGGCCGCACACTCGGTCACAGACCTCCCGAGCTGGAAATGGAGAAGCCTCCCAACTTAGTGGAGATGAAGAAGGAGAGCTTGATTGGCTGTGGTCTTCCCCAACTCCAGGAACTTCTATCATAGATCTTCCAGTCACCCAAGATACCACAGATGAAACACTGAACCCAGAGGCTACAGAATTCATCCCTTTCAGTCCTTCAGCAGATTACTGGGAAGATGCCCATGATAGTTGCTCCGAGGAAGAGGAGCCTGTGGCGCCAGAGCCAGAGATTCCAGGAGAGCAAAGAGCTCGAAGAGTCATTCGACCTCCTAAGAAGCTGACCTACCCCCAGATGTGGAACAGTTCGGAAGACTCTGTGGTCACTGCTAGGAGAAATGCTGAGATTCCGGATCCCTCCACTGTCCATTTGGTGGAGGGCAACCCCAGCTCACTCTCTGGCACAGTTAGGCAGGCCACCCATGATGGTGTGACCTGTGGGCAAGGGAATTCAACCCCTCAGTTATGGTGGGAATCCCCTATCCCAACATCGTTTTCAGAATTGTCCAATGTTGTATATAGTTGTTGCTAAAATTTATCTTTGGGGACCAAAGAGTTTAAGTGGGGGGAGTGTGTAGCGGGGTATTCCCCTATATTGGGAAGAAACTACATTACCCATAACCCCATTCTTGTGATGTTCCACCGCAGAGACTCATGGGAGGGGGTTATAAAAGGAGGAGGCGAGGCCGGGCTCGGCCTCTTTGGGGACACGAGACTTCGCAGACGGATCCTCCTGTGCGGATGTGTCGGAGTGCAAGGCCTGAAGCCTGAGGCCTTGCTCTGCACCAAAGAGCCTTCCACCCTCCCCTCTGCAAGCCTGGGTGGCATCTGACTTTGTGAGCACAGCCTTGTCGGATCGGGGGCCCGATCGTTGGAGAGATCGAGTGTGTGTGACACGACCGGTGGAGGTTTCCCGGACTGGATCCGTAGTCCGGCGGGTGAGAGGGCGTAAGCCCAGCTAAGATACTGTTGCTGTATATAGGCCTATAGACTGCCGTGGCCTACAAGTTATTTTCATACCCCTTGGATTACAAAGTTATACTCTGTTTAAAGTGCACCACCATTACAGACCTGCCCGTGAAGAAAGAAGGACTAAGTTAAATATTAGAACCAGGCCTGGTGGGGATTCTAGCGTGTTTGATTACTGCGCCATAGGGCACTTAGTTAATGGTCGCCCGTATGGCGCACCTGTAGCGTGTGTTACTATATAGTGTGTTAGAGTGCAGGACGCTGCCCTTAGGAGTGATTATCTGGAACTGTGATTACTGTTACCCCTTTATCCATATTGAGAATTAATGAGTAAAACACTTTACCTATTACAATTCATTACTGTGTCCTTGCTTAGTTATTCTATTGCATAGGACATATCATTGATTGTTAGTACTAGCTGTGCCAGAAGGGGGTAGAGCCTATTGCCGGGGGTTGGCGGAGCTGCACTCAGGGCCCAAATCTAATTCTGCGGCCTCCTTAGTTGGAGGTATCGCTACACTACGAAACCAAAACCTGCAAGTTGGTTGGAGTTCCCCTTAACATCGGCTGATCCTCCGAGCATTACTCTTGCTCAGTGCCTGTTGTCCTGCCTGTGCCTCCGAATCTACATCTTCATCTGCAAGCAACACCTACAGGTACTCGTGTTCCTCCTGACCCTAGCCACCATCTGTTCCACCCTCAGTGGGGCTTGGGCTGGAGATACAAGAGGCGCCGACCTCGCCATATCAGACTCCTACCAGGTATGTGACAAACCAGTTTGAGATGATTTGAGCTTTGTGACATGGTGCATTTTTCTGCTGGAAGAAGCCATCAGAAGATGGGTACATTGTAGTCATAAAGGGATGGACATGGTCAGCAACAATACTCAGGTAGGCGGTGGCAATTAAACAATGCTAAATTGGTACTAAGGGGCCCAAAGTGTGCCAAGAAAATATCCCCCACACCATTACACCACCACCACCAGCCTGAACCATTGATACAAGGCAGGATGGATCCATGCTTTCATGTTGTTTACGCCAAATTCTTACCCTACCATCTGAATGTCGCAGCAGAAATCGAGATTCATCAGACCAGGCAACATTTTGCCGACCTTCTATTGTCCAATTTTTGTAAACCCGTGTGAATTGTAGCCTCAGTTGCCTGTCCTTAGCTGACAGGAGTGGCACCGGAGTGGTCTTCTGCTGCTGTAGCCCATCTACTTCAGGGCTCGATGTGTTGTGCATTTAAAGATGGTATTCTGCATACCCTGGTTGTAATGAGTGGTTATTTGAGTTACTGTTGCCTTTCTATCATCTCAAACCAGTCTGGCTATTCTCCTCTGACCTCCTTTTTTTGGACCATTCTCTGTAAACCCTAGAGATGGTTGTGTGTGAAAATACCAGTAGATCAGCAGTTTTTTAAATACTTAGGCCAGTCCAACTTGAGTCATTTCCTCCAGATGAAGCCACGTAGGAGGTGACGTAACTAGTAGAGGTAGAGCCTGGCGGTGGAACTTGTCGCAATCAAGTGAGCTATACAGTATTTGATGGAATTTTATCTTTGCTTTTCTTATTTTAAATAAATGTGAGTTGAATATTAGCAGGGCAGGTCAGGTTTTGTTTTCTTAATCCCCTTGGTACTACACTATCGGAGGCATTTCTGTTTTTATATGTCGCTGTGGAACTACTGGCAAAGATTGAGGATCCAGAGTTGAATCAGTCCACAGGGAGGTCTTTGTATTTGCTGCGGAGCTATACATATCTAGAGAGACCCTAAGGAACCATCCAGGATTACTGTGGAACATTTCCCATAGAAAAAGTGTACTGTGTGCAAAGGTGTGTCTGACCCCTTGCCGGGTCTTGTGGGGAGGTGAGCGAACATTGCATGCGGTGGTGGGAGCACAATTGTTGTAGATCAGTAAAGCACGTTGAAACGGCTTTTTTCTTCCCCTTTTTTTCCTGCTTTCTAGCAGAAGAATTGTCACTTTTATTGATGTATGGACGTTTTTTTATTGAAAACTACTATTTTCCACTTTTATTGATGCTATGGACATTTCTATTGATTATTATGCCTATTTTTATGTTGTTTTTTTCACATAATATTTGATCACATTACTTATGCAGCGCTGTCACATTCACTTTATTATTCTTTTTTCTTTGTGGGAACACATAGGTGACAGCAGCAGCATCTATTCAAAAATTATTTATTTTCTGTAGTTTTTTCGTTTCTGTTTATTGATTAGCAGCGCGCAACTACTGTACCTTCCCATTTGATTGCTTCCCACTGTCTTCTGGAGGCTTCCAGAATATAGTGGGTGGGAGAATAAGATGAGCAGCCTGAATATTTATGCAGCCCCAGCCAATCACTTGCGGCTGGGAGAGGGCATAAATAATCTGGAGGAGAGGTTTCCAGTCAGAATGGTTGCTGCCCTTCCTGGCTGTCCTACTGCAGGTTTTGCCTGTCTCATTAAGGTCCCAGCTGTGCTTAGCTGGAAGGACATCCTACTACAAGTTCTTTGGAAGCCAAAAGAGGTGTTAGAAAACTCTGTTTCCTGACTGACTCCATGGCAGCCTACGTGTGGGTTAACCCCGCCTCCTCTCCAATGCTATAGGACCCCATACCCATAAAAGAAAGCTCACCTCTCAGCACTGTGTTCCTTTTTTGTCCTCCTCCAATGGACCTGAAGCACGCACGGCTGTGCAGATTTCCGGATGGATGGATGGATGGTTGGCACACCTTTAGCGGTGCAGCTCGGAACCCAGCCATGGGCGGGTGGAGAGCTTACAGCAACCATAAAGGATTGAATGGAAGTTGCTGCGGTGTGCCCCGAATTCCCCGGCTGGCAGGTCTGCTACTTATTTTTTCCATGCTCCATGGCAGTCGCATCTTTGTTATATTTGTTTGTTTGTCTGTTAAAATATGCTCCTGCTCTCCCCAATGGCGGCTGGAACGCTCTGTGTTCCAGCCCACAGCGGTGACCCAATTCTCGGGCGCCGCCGCCATTCGCGCATGCGCAGTGCCCGCTCCCAGAGCGAGGCTTGGTTCGCGCATGCGCGGTCCAGCGGGTCGCTAGGCGACCGCACAGGCGCAGATGGGAGATCCTCCTACACGCAGGTGAGCTGGATTAACAGCGGTGATGTCACGGGCGGGGAATTTAAAAGCTAGGCTCGCCTGTGTCATTTTGGGATCTCCCCTGACAGGCGAGCAGAGGCTATTTGGATCTCCCTGCTGAGGCTCTTGTCTCTCAATCAGGTCAGTGCACTATTTAAAAAAAACTTAAAGGCAGTATGAATTTGTTCTTTGTCTGTTCCAATCATAGTCTTTGGTTATACATATAGGTGTACATGTACATAATGTGTCTTTTCAACATATATCGCTTATCATTATATAGTGCACTTTCCTTAAAGGGCAAGTTACCAATTTATTTTTTTATAAATACTGTAGGTCGACCTGTCTCTATTGTGACTCCTTAGTCCAGAAGTTATGGACAATTCACCGCTTACATGTGGCCAGCCCTCACGCACAAGGTATGTGCAGGAGAGGGGAGGGCGCGGGGTTCAGTCGCAAGTATTGTTGCTTGACGGCTTATCTCTTTTCCCCAATTCCCCTTTTTTCCTTTTTTAGCCCTTCCGCAGATCTTCATCTCGACTCAGACCTTGCCATGCCGCAGCATTCATCAAAATCAAAACACAGACGTGATTCCTCGTCTGCATCTCACCACCAGAGGAGAAGTTCCCATTCCTCCTCCAGACACCGCTCCCACCGCCAGGACAGTTTTTTCTGATCGAAGAGCCTGCTGGGGATGCAGCTCACGAGTCCCAGAGGGCAAATCATTATGCAGCCATTGCTATGCCCATGCGGTTGGGGAAAAAGAGACAGAAGACCAACGGATCGAGTCTCTAGTAAAACAGGTGGTGCAACGTTCTCTTAAGGAGATGGATGCTTCCCACGCACAAAGCCAGTCCAGCACTATTCGATCTGGCTCCCCGGCTGATGTGGTCCGTGAAGTTCCAGGTCCTTCCCAGCCCTACGCATCCTCGCCTCTTCCTTCAGAAGGAGAATTAGAGAGTGAAGAAGAGAGTGTGGAATTTGATTTCTCTCAAGTTACTCCACTCATTAAAGTGGTCAAAGAGGCCCTTATGTGGGAAGACCCTTCTACTCCCCCAGCTAAACAGAAACGTTTTTCAAGCGCCTGGGGAAAGAGCGCCCAAGCTTTCCGCTTTTAGCCGAACTAAAGGGCATATTTGATGAAGAGTGGAGCAAAGTGGACAGGAAGTCCTCGATGACAAATAAAGCCTCCAGAATGTATCCATTCAAAGCAGAAGAGGTGAAATACCTGGAGAATATTCCTCCTGTGGATGCAGCGGTAATGCGTTTTGGCTAAACATGTCACGCTCCCTCTTGAAGACAGTCTCCTTTAAGGACAGTCTTGACAGAAGAATGGATCAGGACCTTAAAAGAATTTACGGTCTTGCTGGGACAGCTTGTAAACCCGCTCTAGCCTTGGCAGCCGTATCTAAGGCTATGGAGGCATGGACTGAGAATGTAGATTCATTTCTCAAAGGTGTTTCAGAAGATCTGGCAAATAACTCAGCAGCAGCAGAGCTAAAACTAGCAGTAGCCTTCTTGGGTGAAGCATCAGTTGATCTGATCCGTCTACTGTCCAGGATTATGCTATCCTCAGTTACAGCTAAACGTGCCCTATGGCTACGCCCTTGGCAGGCTGACCCGTCTTCTAAGCAAACATGGTGCAAGATTCCCTTCGAAGGATCATCCCTGTTTGGTAATAAACTAGATGACGCCATAGCAAAGGCCACAGGCGGAAAATCTGGCTTTCTTCCACAGGACAGGCGTCCACAGAATCGAAGAAGGCCCCAGTTCAGAAGACGCAGTCCGGAGCGCTCAAGAGAAGCACACTCCTATAGACCTGGCCGGGACTTCAGAAGAAACTGGAGCAGAGGCCAAGCGTCCTTCCGCAAGCCAGCAAACAACCAAGCGTCCAGTGGTCGCGATCAGGCTAAATCTTTTTGAGATTTTGCCCGCCCAGGTGGGTCGGGTAGGGGCACGCCTGCTCCTCTTCCGGCACGTGTGGGTGGCCTCAATCTCAGACTTCTGGGTCGTCAGGACAGTGTCGTCAGGTCACGCATGGTCCTTTTCCAGCATTTCCCCCCCCACATTTATCTCAACCCTACTTCCAAGTATGGAAGAACAAAAACAGACCTTACTGTCCTACGTAGACCTGCTGAAAACCCAGGGAGCAGTAGTACGTGTCCCAGAGGAAGAACAATTCCAAGGAGTATACTCCCCCCTTTTCCTAGTCCAAAAGAAAAGCGGTGCCTGGTGCCCGGTAATAGATCTGACGTACCTGAACAGGTTCATAAGGCACGGAAAATTCAAAATGGAAACTCTGTCAACAATCCAGCAAGCCATTCAACCAGGCGACTGGATGATTTTGATAGACCTGAAAGATGCCTATTTCCATGTACCAGTGGCAAAGGACTTTTTAAAGTACCTCCGGTTCCATATCGGGCAAGAACATCTTCAATTCATCTGCCTACCGTTCGGTTTGACAACTTCTCCTCGAGTTTTCACCAAGGTCCTCTTGGCCGTAGTAGCCCTCATCAGGCTAAAAGGTGTGCGTCTTTACGATCTCCTAGTGCTGTCTCAAAACAGAGAACGGCTGCTGGTGCACAGAGAACAAGTGATCTTAACCCTTTCCAGCTTTGGATGGCTTCTAAACTTGGAAAAAAGCTACCTGGATCCAGCCCAAAACTTAATTTACTTAGGGGCTCTGTTCAACACAGTGAAGAACACCATCTCCCTCCCGGTAGAGAAGATTCCGGTGATTCAGAAGAGGATTTCTCGGGCTCTGGATGCTCCTCATCTGAAAGCATCACAATGCCTAAGAATTATCGGCACAATGGTCTCCACGTCCCCCATGGTCGAATGGGCTCTATGGAGGTTACGCCCTTTTCAGTCAGGGTTCCTCCGGCAGTGGAAGTCAGGGGACAAGAGTCAACTCATCCACATATCCGCAAAAATGAGAAACAGCCTCTTCTGGTGGCTCCAACTCAAGAATTTGCAAAATTGTCACTCCATTGCCCCCATCTCCTGGGTTACAGTCACGACCGATGCCAGCGGCTCAGGCTGGGGGGGCTCTTTGTGGTCAGAACCTAGCTTAAGGCAGATGGGACGCGCGTCTTCACAACCCAGGCTCAAACGTCCTGGAACTCAGGGCGGCCTGGTGCGCCCTCCAATCTTTCTCCCAGTTCCTGAAAGGAGAGTCGGTATTATTAAGGATGGATAACACAACAGCAGTGTCGTATGTGAAGAGGCAAGGGGGGACTCTGAGTTCTACTCTCCTTCTAGAGGTTGAGCCTATAATAACATGGGCCCAGAAAAACCTGGCCAATATTTCGGCAGTTTTCATTCCGGGAGTCCAGAACTCCCAGGCAGACTTCCTCTCTCGAACTCATCTAGACAACAACGAGTGGTCCCTCCATGTACAGTCCTTCAACTGGATTCTGTCTCTGGGAGTCAATCCCGAAGTGGACCTATTCGCTTCCCCCTACAATCACAAAACTGTGAAGTTCTATTCTCGTGGCCATTGCAGCCAGGCAGTCGGAATGGATGCCCTGACGGACAGATGGAGGTTCAGGCGGGCATACGCTTTTCCCCCGATCCCGATAATCCTCAAGTTCCTGAGGAGACTTCAAGCGGAATCAGCCGAAATAACAGTAGTGGCTCCTTACTGGCCAAACAGGCCTTGGTTTCCCCTCCTGATCCAACTGAGCTACCGGGACCCGGTACCTCTTCCTCTCAGGCCAGACCTTCTCTCTCAAGGGTCACTCCTACACCCTTGTCCGGCACTGATGAGACTGACGGTCTGGTTCTTGAGAGGGAGAGGCTGGAATCCCTCGGTTGCGCCGCTAGAGTGATGTCTACACTGTTGAGCTCAAGAAGAGCAAGTACCAACAAGGTTTATAGAAGAATTTGGGCCAAATTTGTCAAATTCTCCTCTGCCTCTGGGAGGTCCTTCAAAAATCCAGGAGTTCAGGATGTTCTTAGTTTTCTGCAAACAGGACTAGACTTACCCTTATCTGTTAGCTCTCTAAGAGTTCAAGTTTCGGCCTTGTCGGCCTTCTCCGAAGTCTCATAGGCAGTCCATCCCTTAGTCAGACAATTCTTTCGGGGGGAATCAAGAATTAAGCCCCAAAGAAAACCAAGATTTGCCAAGTGGGATCTTCCACTCGTTCTAGATTCTCTGACTGGACTCAGTACGTCTGGGCCCTCCCCGTCCTCCATTAAAGACTTTTCAGCAAAAGTAGCCTTCTTAGTAGCCATCACCTCGGCTAAGAGGGTCTCTGAGATCGGGTCTCTAGGTCATGAAGAACCTTTTCTAACATTTTTTCCGGATCGAGTAGTCCTTATACCCATGTTGGGTTCAAATCCAAAAGGTGTCTTCAGTATTTCACGAAAATCGAGAAATTGTTCTACCTACATTTAAGACTCCAGATTCCAGTGAAACTCATCCCCTGGATATAGGTGAAATCCTAAAGGAGTATCTACAAATTACTACTTCCTTCAGACGATCTGATCATCTGTTTGTTCTACATTCTGGAAACAGAGGGATGAAGGCATCAACCAGAACAATTGCATCATGGATCGTTCAAACAATCCAGCAAGCATACAGGGCTAAGGGCTTGGCTCCTCCTCAGGCGGTGATGGCACACTCCACCAGAGAGATGGCAGCTTCCTGGGCGGTAGCCCAACATATGGCTCCAGATGTCATTTGTAAAGCGGCCTCGTGGGCCTCTATCAATACATTTATGGCCCATTACTGCATTGAACCGGCATCATTGTCGTCTGTTAATTTTGGGTTAAGAATCCTGTCAGTTGACAGGACAAATTAAAGCTTTTTTGTTCAGCATACCCACCCGTGTGGTCTGGCTAGTTATTTCCCACACGTAGGCTGCCATGGAGTCAGTCAGGAAAACTGAAAATTTATTACCAAATACTTACCGTAATTTTCCTTTCCTGATGGACTCCATGGCAGACGGAGTTCCCACCCTGAAAGAAAATATTAATAAAAGAAAGTAAGTGTCCAAGAGTCGGCTAGTTACGGAACACAGTGCTGAGAGGTGAGCTTACTTTTATGGGTATGGGGTCCTATAGCATTGGAGAGGAGGCGGGGTTAACCCACACGTAGGCTGCCATGGAGTCCATCAGGAAAGGAAAATTACGGTAAGTATTTGGTAATAAATTTTCCGTTATATAGCCATACAGAACAGACAGTGCATAGTCCACATGTTTAACTGCAGACAGGAAACAGGAACTTTATTTAGGTAAAAGACATAGAGAATACCATAGATGCCGCTACAAACACTACCATCTACTCAGATAGCAAGCAATTGAGCTGCAAGTTTGAAAATGACTTGCTAAGCTTTTGCTTGACTTGCCGGGCTTCACAAGTTTGTTGCACAATTGCAGAAAGTCCGAATTACATGACTCCAGATCATCTTTCTTTGCAAATATTGAGCTGCAAGTTCTGGTTTAGTTGTGTTGTGAAATAGTCATCCCACCACAAGGGTTACCGTGGCTAAATTTCCATTCTGTAGACTTGCAGAGCTTTTGCTGTAGACTCACCGCTGCAACTTTGCTCTTGCTAGAGACTTGCCACTCAAAGTTGTTGCAAATTGGAAAAGTGTCAACTAGAACTTGTACTTCAAGTGCTCTGCAAGTGTACAACTTAGCAGTGAAAATGTGCAGCAAGTTAACAAGACTTACAATTCAGCACTGCCACAAATTTGTGGCAAGTTATCCTTGCTGTCTGGGTATGGGTTGAACAATATATCTCTATTAAATTCTTATGTAATGTAGTTGTTGCAAAAAAAAAAAAAACAATTCTGTATTTCAACGCCGCTTCTTTTTTGCTGTTGTGTTACTGGCCATTTTCTTTTATTCTGCTGCAGTTTTCTTTCTGTTGCTGTATCTTGCACTTATTTGCTGTAGCTGGCTATGACTGGGCTCACAGCTTTTCTCTGGGCTATGCCTGGGCCCATAACCTGTTAGAAAATTCTGTAGATAGCCCTACAGAACAGACAGTGCACAGTCCACATGGGCTTTGCTGCTTAACTGCACACAGGAAACATGAACCTTATTCAGGAAAAAGACATAGAGCATACCATAGATGCAGCTACAAACTTATAAACACTGTCATCTACTGGTTGAAGAATATATATCTACTAAATATTAATGTACAGTAGTTGTTGCACAAAATACAATTCTGTATTCTAACAGGTTCCACTGAGGATCTGATCTGCAAGCTTCACAAAGGAAACTATATAAAAATATATAAATCTTGCGAGCTACTCTAGAGCAATCTGAGACTGCAATCAGCATCAGGTGTAAAGTAACATGGGGTTACAAACTAGCATCAGGTGTGGTATAACAATTCCTGTGAAACAAAGTGCAAATTCACAGCTGCTAAGCATTGATCACAATCCCATAATCTGTGAAAACATATATACAAAAAACAAAAAAATGCAGCGCTGTGTGATCCTGAACCTTACAAATACAAAGATAGTGCCATAAACAATGAAAAGCAATATTGCTAAAAAATGTAACTATGAACATAAAATAAAAAAAGTTTGTGTAACAAGCAAGCTCACAGTGAAAGAAATGTAGTATTTTTCCTTAATATCAAGTGTCCAAAAAGAGAGATCTTTTTTCTCCCAAGTTTCATCAATCCACAGAGACAAAAGTGGGGTATTATACGTATTACTGTCCAAAGAGTGACTCTAGTGATGATATTCCTGATCAGAAGAGGGTGACTTCACACACGCCCTCCCATGTGAATGCGCTCACCTCCAACAGTGTGACCGCACACTTAAGTTTGGTCCACATAAGCAGTTGAACCACTCCTGGGCTCTAAGTGAAACTGGCTCAGCAGGATCCTACAGTAAAATCCAGAGAAGTTCAATTTTAAAACAAGAAAGAGCCTGGATAGTGCATTATCGCTAGTTTAAAATTTTATTTAGAAAACATAACATCAGGGTACTCACACATTTTAGGTGCTTCCAGCACAGCAAACTATAAAAGCATTAAAGGAGTAGTAAAGTTACATGTTTTTTCACCTTAATGCATCCTATGCATTAAGGTGAAAAAACATTCGACAATACCGCCCCCCCCCCGAGCCCCCGTTTTTCTTACCTGGCCCCTCGAAAGTCCCATGCTCGTCCCCGTCATCCTCTTCGTTTTTCTGCCTGGCCGCCGATTGGCTACACTGGATAGATTGAAAGCAGCGCAGCCATTGGCTGGCGCTGCTGTCAATCACATCCAATGACGCGGCACGCCGGGGGGCGGGGCCGAGTGATACAGTCGGCGGCTATGGCCGCCGCTGTATCACGGGAGCGCGCCCGCAATCACTCCACACCATGCGAGCTCACTCGCATTAAGGTGTGGAGTCCTTGCGGGGAGGAGCCAAGACAGCCGCCGAGGGACCCCAGAAGACCAGGATCGGGGCCACTGTGTGCAAAACGAGCTGCACAGTGGAGGTAAGTATAACATGTTTGTTATTTTTAAGGAAAAAAAAAAAAAGCTTTAGTGCTCCTTTAAGCATAGGATTCCTCTCCAAACTTCCAAACTTGTATGTGTCAGCAGCTTTTACAAACAAGCATGTATCCAAGCTCCTCCACCGTCCTGGCCCCTCCCCTACATGTGACGACACAGGGCTAATCACGTGTCTTCCTCAGGGGGATGGAAAATAAAAATAGCAACGCTTTACCACCGACGCCCCCCAACGCCTCGGTGTGAAAGTAGCCTAAAACTACTGAAGCAGACGGCAGGGCTTTTTGAATAGCTAAAGGCAATTTTAAAGGGATGTACCACAAGAAAAGTGACATTAGGGCTTTATTGAATTCACTCGAATGTCTTTTGCTCGTGGAAATACAAGCTCCATTTTTCAAATAGTCCACAGCAAAATGTTCACTCCTCTGTTGCATTCGGCAGGAGAACAGTACCAACACTGACCCATTCAATTGAGGTTGCAGCATGGTGGTGCAGGATTAACAGGGTTAAAACAGGCAGAGAGGAAACAACATATCACTTGCTCGCTGCCTGTCAAATGCCAGAGTACTGATACCATATGCCATTTTTTTTTCAGTTTGTCTGTTAAGCCTCGTACACACGATCGGATTTCCATTGGACAAATCCGTGGATTTTTGTCCGAAGGGCGTTGGCCATGAACTTGTTCTGCATACAGACGGCAGAACTTTTTCAGACAACATTCACAAAACTACGTGGTTTTTCTGCTCTTTAGCGCCACCCTTTGGGAAACTTCTGCTAATGTTGTCTTATGGTTAGCAAGCCCCCCCCCCATACATCAGGGTTTACAGAGAGCCCCCCATACATCAGAGCCCCCAGAGAGCCCCCCCCATACATCAGGGTTCACAGAGAGCCTCCCATACAGAGAGCATGACCATTCAACATTTGTTGTCGGAAATTCCGACAACAATTGTCCGATGGAGCATACAGACGGTTGGATTATCCGACAAAACATGTCCATCACACATTTGTTGTCGGAATATCCGATCGTGTGTATGGGCCTTAACTGACTCTTTTGGGGTTGCTTTACTAAAGTCAAATAGGTTGTTCACTTTGCAAGTGAATGTTCTCTAAAGGCCCGTACACACAATCAGATATTCCGACAACAATTGTCCGATGGATGTGTTTTGTCGGATAATCCGGCCGCCTGTATGCTCCATCGGACAATTGTTGAATTTCTGACAACAAATGTTGGCTGTGCATGCTCTCGAATTGTCCGACAACAAATGTGTTCCATCGGATTATCTGATCGTGTGTACACAAATCCATCGGACTAAAATCCAAAGTACAAACACGCATGCTCTGAACCAATGCTAAACATCAGACAACAATAGCAGAAGTTGTTCAAAGGGTGGCGGTAAAGAGCTGAAAAACCACATAGTTTGATGTATGTTGGCTGAAAATGTTCTGCCGTCTGTATGCAGAACAAGTAACACGGACAGCGCCCTTCGGACAAAAATCCACGGATTTGTCTGATGGAAGTCCGATCGTATGTACGAGGCTTTAGAAACAATTTGTTGCAAAGTTAATAGGCCATTTTCCTTTAGTAAATCAAACCCTATGAGCCCAGTAATAATCTAATCAAAATAATGTCCTCGTTTACCTCTTCTTGTGTTTTGCCAACATCTTTAACATGTGTGTTTCCCTGATCTAATAGCATTCAAAGCCTATCTTATGTAAAAAGTTTTGCCAATAATATGTCAAGTGGAGCAAGGTTTAAGGCAGCTTTTCCATATCAATTGAAATTGTGTGGGTTAATCATTCGCTGATAGGTGCGCTTTCAAATTGAAGATTAGCTTTAAACATGAGATTTTCTACTACCTACTAGTATACATAAACTCACTTAAGCCCCATACACACGATCTGACTTTTTGACAACAAACTTCAAAATGAGCAAGTTTTAAAAAAAATCCGACCGTGTGTACGCTCCATCGGACAAATTTTTCGGTTTTCATCGGACAAAAGTTCGCTCTGCAAACGGACAAACTTTTCGACAACAAAAGGCCTACGGTGCAAAGTCCTATCGTGTGTACATAAATCCATCGGACTTTAGTCCGAAGTACAAACACGCATGCTCAGAAGCAAGGACCAGCCGGAAGCGTTCTGTCTTGTAAAACTTACGTTCGTAATAGAGATATCACATTCGTGACGCGGCAAGTTATGAAATCTAGAAATGCAGTGCACATTCTCTTCTTCTTTAATAATGGGATAATAATAAAGCTGCTTTGCTGATGATACAGAGAAATGACAAACGTATTTACAAAGGATTTGTGTTCTAGTGAAAATGAAAATCGCGAATCAACACTGACCAAACTTCTACTAACTCGAGATTAGCAGAAGGAGCCCAAAGGTAGGGTGACCACATTTCCAAACTGCCATTCAGGGACACCTACCCCAAAAATGATGATTTTTGACCAAAAAAAGTGAGTCCTAGGCATCAAGAAGAACAACAATATGGCGCGCAAAGCGCGTCGCGGTGAACAGTGGACATGTCTTAAATTGCGCTAAATATTGGGCGTGGCTTAAAGGGGGTGTTGTTAAAGAGTCTGAGATGACCTATATAGTGTAGAATGTGGTAATGTTAAATAGGGAATGTAGAGTGTATGGTGGTGAGTAGTATGTACAGAAGAGGAGTGCGGAGTGTATGGCGGTGGGTAGTATGTACAGGAGAGGAGTGCAAAGTGTATGGCGGTGGGTAGTTAGTGGAGAGAGGAGGAAGAGGAGTGAAATACCACCTCCTGATAGTCTGTCAGCCACTGCTATATTACCTTGGTGGTGGGGCACTTCGAAGGATGTAAGGGGGCACTCTGGAGACACTAAGGGGGCACCTTGGAGGTTGTAAGGGGGGGATGTAAGGGGGCACTCTGGCGGTACTTAGTCAGAGCCCCCTTACATCCTCCGGGGTGCCCCCTTAGTGCCTCCTTACATTCTCCTCCAGAGTGCCCCCTTACATCCTCCTCCAGAGTGCCCCCTTACATCCTCCTCCAGAGTGCCCCCTTACATCCTCCTCCAGAGTGCCCCCTTACATCCTCCTCCAGAGTGCCCCCTTACATCCTCCTCCAGAGTGCCCCCTTACATCCTCCTCCAAAGTGCCCCCTTACATCCTCCTCCAAAGTGCCCCCTTACATCCTCCTCCAAAGTGCCCCCTTAGTACTACTGTACTAAGGGGCACTCTGGAGAAATGTAAAGGGGCACTCTGGAGAAAGTAAGGGGAGGTAAGGGAGCACTCTGGAGGAAGTAAAGGGAGTCAAGGGAGCACCACTACACTGACCTACCTGACCCCTAAAATGACCTGTCCACTACAATGACCCCTGCACTGACCTACCTGACCCCTAAAATGACCTGTCCACTACACTGAACCCTGCACTGACCCACCAGACCACTATTACCTACCTGGCCTCTAGACTGACCTACCTGAACCCCCTGGCCACTACACTCCTCCCTCCAGTACTCACACTACTGACTACTCCCCCACACAAACACAAGGTAGATCGGTGGATTTCACTCACCACTCTAGGCCAGGACTCCATCCATGAAGATCATCCCCCATTCGCTCCTTGGTATCCCCCTCATGGCGCAAACTCCGCCAGCAGCAGCCGCACGCTCGTCTGCCCCGAGCACCGCCCCTCCCACTCACACACACGGACCGCCCGGCTCAGGCTGGCTGGCTGCACAGGAAAGTTGCTCTGTCTCTGAGACGGTCACTGACATCACTGGAGGAGGAGGAGGACGATGGCTGGCCTGGCTGGCTGTGCACAGGTGAGTGGCTCAGTCTGAGTGGTCACTGGCGTGAGAGTGAGCGTCACGGTCACTCACTCTGTGCTGGCTCTGGACTGGCTGGTGGCTGCGGAGGGAGGCGCGCGCGCTGCTCTCAGACTCAGCGTAGTGTGCGCCGGGCGGGTGCACTCACTGCCCACACTGACAGGCCTCAGCTCAACTGACGTCACTGGTTGCTAGACGCGGAGCGGCCCCTAGCCTAGCAACCAGACTGGCAGTGGCAGCCGCAGCCTATGTGTTATCATCAGTGTAATACAATTTATAAGGTGGTGGCGGCGGACAGGCGGAGTCGGCAGAGTGGACTGGTCACTGTTTTTTTTTTCATTCCGGGACATCTGTATTGTCCCGGAATGAGCTGCCCGGGACACGGGACAAAAATCTCTAATCAGGGACAATCCCGGGCAATCCGGGACACGTGGGCACCCTACCCAAAGGGTGATGCCGGAGAATTGGACTTCCTCTTTTGAAGTGTCGTCAGTACGTTGAAACGTCACTACGTTCGTGTTTGTTGCCGAAAAAGTCTGAGCGTGTGTATGCTATGGGCGTTCACCGCCAACTCCCTTCGGACAAAAATCCACAGAAAAGTTTGTTTGAAGTCTGACCGTGTGTAAGGGGCTTTCGTTGGCAACCACTCTACAACTAATGAGTTGCACCATAATAATTCATGAAGCTTTCTCCTACGCTACTTAACAATATAAATCTTTCTTATTCTATGTTATTGCAAGATATGACATGATTTACATGCTTCCATCAAAAGGAAATTAAAATAGTTTTTTAGTATGAATGAAAATGTTGACATTTACTTCAGACCCCTCTTTTTTCACCCCTGCTACAATTGCTTGACCAAGGCCAACCACTAAAACACAATAGTGTCTTAGGGCCTGTCATGCTATCTCAGTGCTTGGGCTCTGCTACCTGCTTTCACCAGTAGGTGGCACTACAAGCCAATTTCACAATAATGCAGTACAGAAAGGTACAGGGACATTTTAAATTGGAGCCCTTGCAGGATGTTCAAAAAGCTCTTATGCCGCGTACACACGACCAGTTTCAATGACGAGAAAATTAAATTTTTTAAAATGGTCATTAAAAATGATCGTGTGTGGGCTTCAGAGCATTTTTCACGACGTGAAAAACGGCCATGAAAAAATTGGAACATGCTCTAATTTTTCACGTTGTTTTTTACATCGTCGTTTTTCTCGTCAATAAAAATGGCCGTGTGTGTGTTTTAACGACGTGAAAAAAAATGCGCATGCTCAGAATCAAGTATGAGACGGGATCGCTCATTCTGGTAAAACTAGCGTTCGTAATGGAGATAGCACATTCGTCACACTGTAACGGACTGAAAAGCACGAGGCTGAAAAGCGCGAATCGTCGCTCAACAAACTAACATGAAGGGTGGCGCCATCTGAATGGAACTTCCCCTTTATAGTGCCGTTGTACGTCACCGCGCTTTGCTCGAGCATTTTTTTTTCACGACAGTGTGTAGGCAAGGCAGGCTTGAGAAGAATCACGTCGAGAAAAACAACGTTTTTTTTCAATGACATTAAAAACGGTCGTGTGTACACGGCATCACACTCATTTCTATTTCTTTTTTTTTGCTGTGATACAAAGGGAACTATTATGGTGATTTATTTTGCAATGCTGATGTAAGGAGTGGGGGCCACGAAAGGGGTCTCTCATTTAAGGGGAAGCTGTAATGTAAGGGGGCTCTGATGGGCACCAGTGGCGGCTGGTGAAGTTTTAGGATGGGGGGGCGCAAGACCCCGCCCCTCCATGTTTGTCCCCTCCCACTTCTCATAAGCCACACCCCTTATAGAATCCACCCACTCCGTCCCCTGTATTCCACTTGCTTCCACTCATAGTGTCAGGAGTATACAGCCCCAGCATCACAGGACATAGTATATAGCCCCAGCATCACAGGACAGAGTATATAGCCCCAGCAGGCCCGGACTGGGACAAAAAATAGGCCCAAGCATTTTATACTGGGCAGCCCAATTCCTGGGGGAAGTAGGGCAGAGATGTGGGGCGGGCATTCGCGGGGTGGTTGGTGACCAGATATTCATTCTGAGAGACATCCCAATACAGCAAAGAGACATCCCCAGACCAGCAAAGAAACGGCCCCATGCCAGTACAAATAGACAGCCCCATCATGCCAGTACAAATAGACAGCCCCATCATGCCAGTACAAATAGACAGCCCCATCATGCCAGTTAATAATAGACACCCCATCATGCCAGTTAATAATAGACAGCCCCATAATGCCAGTAATAATAGACAGCCCCATCATGCCAGTTAATAATAGACAGCCCCATCATGCCAGTTAATAATAGACAGCCCCATCATGCCAGTTAATAATAGACAGCCCCATCATGCCAGTTAATAATAGACAGCCCCATCATGCCAGTAATAATAGACAGCCCCATCATGCCAGTTAATAATAGACAGCCCCATCATGCCAGTAATAATAGACAGCCGCAAACGCACTGGAACATGTTTTTTTTTTTTCTCAGTGTGCTCACCTTGCTCCCTGTGTAGCAATCAGTGTCTTGGCCAGTGTTAGGAGAGAGGAGGCCGCCGGTGTTAGGAGAGAGAAGGAGGCTGCCGCCGCCGCCGTCTCCTTCAGTGCAAGTGCAGCTATACCTCCGGCCCACGAGGTGTCTGTCCAGCACCTGCACTTCCTGCAGGTCACAGGAGCCTTCTCTCCCGCCTCCTTCTGCGCCTCGTAAATGTGCTGGCGCCGGCCGTTCTTTAGGAATGCCGTATAGCGGGAGGTGAGCGGCGGCCGCGGTCTGTGTTAACCCTGTCCAGACCGTGAGCGGTCGCCGCTTACTTCCCGCTGTGCGGTTCAGTCATCAAGAAGCCACTCTTCTAAAAAAAATGTAGCCCAGGAGCCGCGACCCACCGGGCACCAACACTGACACCAACACTGACACCAACACTGACTATTACACTGACTGACACATACACTGACCCCCGACACCAACACTGACTATTACACTGACTGACACATACACTGACCCCCGACACATACACTGAAATATGTAAAATGAGGTACAGCGCTAAATGAATAAATAAATGAATGTCAAGAGGTGTAATGTGAAGAATTGGTGAAAAGGAAAACTAATGCAGAGTCTCCCCCCCCCCCCCCCCCCCCGCTTATCAGTCAATTTTTTTTATATCAGAAGGCCTGCAGGAGCAGCCGCACCCCCCCCTGGTGATATAAAAAAATTGGACTCTGATATAAGGGGGGGGGGGTTGTGCCGCTGCTCCTGCCAGCCTGGTAGAATAAAAATTTGACTGATCTGATAAGCGGGGGGGGGGGGGAGTTGTCCTGTCGGCATGGTGTTGTGGTGTTACAAAGAAAATTATGCGGAGGGCGCTGCTGATATAATTTTTTTTTTACTGATAAGCGGGGGGGGACCCGCTGCTCCCGCCTGCTGGTGGTTGATGATGATATAAAATAATTTTTTAGTGATAGGCGGGGGGGATGGTGTTCCGCTGCTACTGCAGGCCTTCTGATAAAAAATTTTTTTTTTACTGATAAGGGGGGGGGGGGGGGCGCTGGTCCCTCCGATCCCGCCAGCCGGGTGATATAAAAAAGAGTCAGACTGATAACCGGAGGGGGGTTGACGCTATGTTGTCTCCTACCTCCTCCTACCTCCTCTTGCTGATCCGATCCTCTCAGGCACGTTTGACGTCGGGACTAGAGGAAAAGGAAGCACCGCCCATGTCCATGCCTGTGAAAGTCTATGAGGCGTGCACCCGCCCGGCCACTCCGTCGCGCCAGAAGCTGTGGCGGCCTCGAATGCGCCACAGAGCGCGTTTTTTTCTGCAAATGAAGCGCCTCGTCTGCAATCTTGTGATTGCACAGACGTGGCGTTTCCCATTTGCACTGCGCCCGGCGCCCTGCGCCCTAATAAAGTGCACATAAGGACCTTTTTAAAAAAAAATAAAAAATCTTAAAAGGACATGTTTAAAAAAAAAAAATTTTTCTTTATTTTTTTGACTGCTTGGGGGGGGGGGGGCGGCGCCCGGGCGCCCCCTATGGACGGGCCGCCACTGATGGGCACTCTGATGTAAGGGGGACACTGATGGGCTCAGGATTATTTGGAATTTATTTGTTTGGTTTTACAGAATTTTTTTCTGTTCTAAATCAGGGGTCTCCAATTTTCTAAACAAAAGGCCAGTTTACTGTCATTCAGGGGCAAGACTATGCCCAGTGGGAGTAAACAATGCCCCACTCATTGGCATCAGTGGGAGGAATAGTTGGTGGTGTCAGTGGCAGTATATATGCTCTATTGCTGGTGTCATTGGCTGGCCCCCGGGCCGCAGTTTGGAGACCACTGTTCTAAATCTTACCATGCTGATTACAATAAAGCTCTAAGTAAAACATATCTATTTAAAGGAGAAGTACAGCCAAAGCTTGTTTGGCTGTACTTCTCCTGTGGACCACAGGAGTGCACTTCTGTGACCTGTTTTCAGCAGACAGCAGGCTGAAGCCTGCTGTTGTCTGACAACATAGAGTCGGTCCAAGCTCGGGAAAGATCATGACCATATATTTGGGATCCGCCAACATGCCTGGACCAGCAGCCGGCTCAGCCTCTCAGCAAACTGCTGAGAGGCTGAGCCGGATGCTTCTGCCCCTCCACAACCCAGCGCTCTGGTGAGCGTGGGGGGGGGGAGAGCAGAGAGCTGGTGACTGACAGTCACCAGCTTTCTGCTTTAGGGAGCTCAGAGAACTGAGCGATTAGTGGTGTTTGATCGTTCGGTTCTCAGTCTTAGAGGCGGTGGGAGACAGATGCATCCACCTAGGTAAGTATGATTAAAAAAAAAACATATTCCCATACTTCTCTATTAACCACTTAAGGACCGTCCCATGTAGATATACTGCAGCAAGACGACCCTCCTGCGCAAGTTACAGAACAGGTACGTTATTTCGTGAAGTGGGTCTGGGGCGCACGTGTCCAATCACAGCGGGAACCAATCAGTGGGTCCGGGGGGCGCGATGGCTGCCTGGACCCGCCGATCATTTGTAGGAGAGGCAGAACGGCGGTCTGCTTATGTAAGGAAGATGGAGATCTTGTGTATCTGCTAAGCAGAAACACAGATATCTGTTTTCCTTCAGTCACAGCATTCCCCCCACAGTTATAAAGCACTACCTAGGAGCACACTTAACACTTTGATCACCCTAGATGTCAACCCTTTCCCTGCCAGTGTCATTAGTACAGTTACAGTGCATATTATTTAGCACTGATCACTGTATTAGGGTCACTGGTCCCCAAAAGTGTCAGTTAGGTGTCCGATTTGTCTGCCGCAATATCACAGTCCTGCTAAAAAAAATCGCTGATCGCCGCCATTACTAGTAAAAATAAATAAATACAAATTCCATAACAATAACAATATATCCTAGTTTGTAAACTCTATAACTTTTGCGCAAACCAATCAATATACACTTATTGGGATTTTTTTACCAAAAGTATGTAGCAGAATACATATTGGCCTAAACTGATGAAGAAATTTGTTTTTTGTTTTTTTGTTTTTACTGGATGTGTTTTATAGCATAAAGTAAAAAATATTGTTTATTTTTCAAAATTGTCAGTCTTTTTTTTTTTTTATGGCGCAAAAAATAAAAACCACAGAGGTGATCAAATACTAACAAAAGAAACCTCTATTTGTGGGAAAAAAAGGACACCAGTTTTATTTGTATACATCGTCGCGCGACCATGTAATTGTCAGTTAAAATAACGCAGTGTCGTATCACAAAAAATGGCCTGGTCATGAATAGGGGTAAACCTTCTGGGCCTGAAGTGGTTAAACTTGATTCATTAATTTTGATTCATTCATTTTTTCAGCCCACACAAATTTGTAAAATAACGGAAAATTTTATTCAAATACTTACCGTAATTTTCCTTTCCTGACGAGCTCCATGTCAGCACAGCTGGGGTGAGGCTCCGCCCACCCCCACGTGATCAGGACTTAACTATAAATTTTTCACTCACCTCAACCTCAGCGTTTCGTAACTATTACTACTTAACTGGGCGGGTTCTGTGCTGACATGGAGCTCGTCAGGAAAGGAAAATTACGGTAAGTATTTGAATTAAGATTTCAGTTTTCCTGAGGGCTCCATGTCAGCACAGCTGGGAATTAACTAGCCAAAACAGGGGAGGGATAATGTTACACACTCCAATTCTGACTAAAACGGTAACAGAAACCATAATGCCTCTGACAAACCCAACTGTCATGAATATGAATATTTTGTATTACGGATAGTTTGAGACACCCGGCCTGCTGTCACCCTCAAGGTCTGGACCTTTCTAGTGAGAATGCCGTGACTCTCCTGGCACAGCCAGCCTTACAACCTGCAGGCCAAGGAGATGAGGTTATCAACCAAGAGATAATGATTTTGCGGCTCCCAGCAAGATTATTATGTGTTCCACCTGAAAAAGGACAAACAGATGTACAGAGCTCCTGATGGCAGGAGTCGCCTTGATTAAATATTTTAGCGCTTAGCCCACATCCGATGGGCTAACTTTTTGAGTACTCCCCGAAGGGAACGTAGGAGGGAAACCTCTTGTGTGATATGAACTCTAAAAGTCAGTTCAGGCACATATTAGAGCATTGGCATGAGCACCATTCTGTCTGGGAAGTACGCGAGTATGGGTTCTTTAAACCCAAGGACACCAATGCTGATGTAATTGCCACCAGTAAATCAGTTTCAGCGAGAAAGTACCACAGGGTGATTGAAGACATCCGATGAAATAACATCCATCAGCATTGGTATATCTCATTCCGGAAACAAGTTTGGGGTTTCAACCAAATTGAATCTTGAAAAACTGTATAATTAAGCGTTGGAAGCTTGCTGAATGCCGGTGAAGACGGCGATAGCCAAAATGCATTTCTATAGCATGCTTGCGCATAGAATTAAGTCAAGCCATGCCTGTAGACATCCGAAGCAGGTTTCTGAAGAGTCCAGCGTAAAATCTTGATCAGCGAATATACTGGGCATATATGTCCTGTTCTACTATAGGCGTGCTTAGCGCTGACCTTTCTCGTTTCGTAGAACTGTTCAAATCTTCACAGAGCATTCGACATCCATTAGGCTCTGCCTCTCTCGACCCAGGCCATCAGCCTGAGCCTGTCGGATGCTGGATGAATGGGACTGGAGAAGATTTGATCTCCCAGGCAGAGGGCGTCACTCCTTGACACTCATCAGGATGAGTAGCGGGTACCAAAACTGTCACCTTCCCTCGCCCCAGCCTTAGCTGGAAGCTGAGAATCAGAGGGAGCAGCTGAAAAAGGCATCAGCAGTCTTGGCGATCCAGTCTGCGGTCAGCACCTCCACTCCGAGCGCTTGTGGCTCCTGGGCCCTGGAATGGAACTTCAGCGACTCAGTGCCGACTGGGAATGTAAGCGGTCTACCTCTGGCAGACAAAACACCAATCTCTGTTAGTTCTCGAAAGACTTGCAGTAGTCTGGATCATCCATTGTCGTCAGACTTGACCTGGACAAATAGATCGTCTGAAGATTCTTCCGACCAGGCACATAGGTCGCAAATCGTTGGGAGGATTGACTTGGGTGAATTCTAGAATTAGAGAAAACTTCAGAAGTGAGAGACTGAGCCTTGTTTCCAGATGTAGGCCACAGTCGTTGTGCTGTCCAACTTTCCCAGGACAGGCTTACTCTGGATGAGATGACTGAAGGCTAAGAGCCTGAAAAGGTTGCCTTCAACTCCAAGACGGAGTCTTGGATCCTTGACAAAAGACCATTGGTCCTGAGCTCATTGTTACTGAAGAAGGGCTCCCCTAAACTGGCTGGTATCTGCCTGTACCACCAGATCGTCCGAGCTGCTGGGGCGAGGTGATTTCTATGGCTCAATCTGAGACGTGAAGGATGAAAGATCTCCAAATATGGCCTGAAATGCTTTCCTTAGGGGACCATGTGTCCATCCACAAGCCGTCCCTATGTTCACAGAGGAACCACATAGTGCCCCTAGGGCATGTATGGGTGGCCCAACCCAAAATAACAGAGAGCATCCTGACATGGAAGTTCTTATTGACTTCTTGGACTAAGCATTTGCTTCCTTGTCTTTCCTGGACTCCCATCCAGAAAAGCGCAGGAGCTACGCTCTCTGGCGTGAGCGTGAACAATAACTCTTGAGTTTTCGGTCTTCTTTAACTCATGTGACAGCAGGAAGGTAAAGTCACCTGGTTGCATCCAGGGGGGTAGATATATTTCGCCCAGATTCAGGCTTTACGCCGACTTATACAACTAGGTGGAGAGTTGTATAAGGCTAGTGGGCTCATGGATGACTCATACCTCTAGGGAGAGGGCTGGGCGTCGTGCAGACAGGGAGTTGATGAGACCAGCTGAAGCTTGTCAGCTCATTTAGGCCTCTATAAGAACTCCCAGCTTCATTAGATGTTAGCTCATGCCTGGAACCAGACCTGTGTGGACTGTCTAGGGAGAGTGAACCCATGTGCGGTGAGACAAAGCCTGTGTGGCTATTTGCTTGGACATTTAAAACCAGGGACTTAGGGACTAGGACAGCACTAGGCTGATCCCAGTTGTTAGTTAGGAAACCTGTATGTTTAGTCAGAGGTCAACTTGACCAGGATTTATTTTGGTTATGTTTCTTTTGCTTTGCTGTGTTTTGTCACTGTAAATAGAAAATAAACCGCACCTTTTTGATTTTGAAAACCACAACCTCCGTTTGCTGGGCCTGTTTTGTGTGGGGAGCCCATCCCGGGGGTCACACACACCCGCTGCCGAGCTAACCCCCTCACAGTTGGTGGAGAACCAGTGGCAGTTTTTTTTTAAGCCAGCATGGAGGAGATACTGAAACAGCTGGCTCTAGCAAATGCCAATCAACAGCAGACAAATGCAGGTTTGCAAAGGAGCCTTGCAGCCCAGCAGCAAGCTCATCAACAGAGCCTTGCAGCCCAGCAGCAAGCTCACCAACAGAGTCTGGAAGCTCAGCAACAAGCCCAGCAGCAATCTGAGGCCCGCTTCATAGACCTGTTACAGAAGCAAGAGCAGAGACTACAACAAATGGAAGCAGTAATGCAGCAACGTCCGCAGACCAGTGAGGAAAGCCGTCCCACTAATACCGCGTCCTTTGGGGTGAGTCGTTTATTGACAAAAATGACTGGAGAGGATGATCCAGAGGTATTTTTGACCACATTTGAAAGGACCGCTGAAAGAGAAAAGTGGCCTGAGGAGCAGTGGGCTGGACTGGTGGCTCCTCTGTTAACTGGTGAATCGCAGAAAGCTTACTATGACCTAGAGCCTAACCAAGCAAAAGACTATGTGATGCTAAAAGCTGAAATTTTGGCAAGGCTGGGTGTCACCCAGGCTGTCCGGGCTCAGCGTGTGCATAACTGGACTTTCCAGCTTGGAAAACCCCCCAGGTCTCAAATGTATGATCTCATTCACCTGAGCAGAAAGTGGCTACAGCCAGAGACTTTGTCCGCCCCAAAGATTGTGGAACGTGTTGTAATGGATCGGTTTTTGAGAGCTCTTCCTACTGCCATCCAAAAGTGGGTAAGCCATGGAGACCCAGAGACGGCCGATGGTCTTGTGGATCGTGTGGAGAAATACTTGGCTACAGAGAACCTGACGGCCTCTTCCAGAGACACTCGGACTTTCCACCCTAAGACCAGACCATCCCCAGGGGCGGATAAGAGGATTCCAAGGGGTGAGGGTGGAGAGAGTGAGAGGGTGGGAGCTCTACCCCAAGTTTGGCGAGAACAGCCTGGGAAATCAGCGGCTCAAGAGGCGGCAAGAAGGATCGTTTGCTACCGCTGCCGGCAAGCGGGACATATTGCAGCCAATTGCCCGGTTGTGGAGGAACCCATGCAGTGTGACTTTCTGACGGGCAGACGTCAGTCGCTGTGTGCGACAGTCGCATGCACTGCCATTCGAGGAACTGAGAAACATTTATGCAAAATGTGTGTTAATGGTAGAAATGTTGTGGTATTGCTGGATTCAGGTAGCCTTGTGACCCTGATAAAGGCTGAGTTAGTTAAAACAGAGGTCTCTGGGAATAGCAAGGTAGCTGTTATTTGTGTGCATGGGGACACCCGAGAGTATCCAGTGACTACAGTGTGTTTCGAGACCCCCAAAGGTACCCTCTCTCATCCAGTGGGCTTAGTATCTCAGTTACCGCATGACGCCATTGTGGGAAGGGATTTTCCGAAGTTCTGGGAACTGTGGGATGATCCTGAGCCCCTCACTGGTGCCCCTATGTACCAGGAATGTGATAGCCAGAACTCCCCTGAGAGTGGTGAGGACTCTCCGGAATTTCCCTTATCAGTATTGGCAGGGGAGACTCAAGAAACTGGAGAGGAGCCCACCTCCTCAGACGAAAACCTACCGTCTGTGGAGTTTTCTGATCTTGAGGTTCACAGGGAAAACTTTGCCACAGAACAGTTGAAAGACCCCGCCCTAATAAAGGCACGGGAAAACGTAGTGAAAATAGATGGCGAGTTAGTGAACCCAGATAATACCTGCACTTACCCATACTTCAGCGTAGAGAAGGACCTACTGTATCGGGTGGCAAAAAGGGCAGAAGAAACCGTTGAGCAGCTTGTGGTGCCCAAACCTTACAGGAAGTTGGTGTTGGATTTGGCCCATGGGCACATTCTTGGAGGTCATCTGGGGACAGAGAAAACCCGAGAGAGGGTATTACAGAGATTCTATTGGCCGGGGGTGATGAAGGACGTAGAAAATTATTGTTCCTCCTGCCCTGTGTGTCAGAGGTTGGCCCCGATGCCACATTTCCGTAGCCCGCTGGTCCCTCTACCCATCATTGAGGTCCCGTTTGAGAGGATCGCCATGGATTTGGTAGGTCCTATAATCAAGTCCGCTAGGGGGCACCAGTACATATTAGTTATAATGGACTATGCCACCCGTTATCCAGAAGCGATCCCTCTCCGAAATACCTCGGCCAAAACCATAGCCAAAGAGCTATCTCTTGTTTTTAGCCGGGTGGGTATTTGTAAAGAACTGCTTACGGACCAAGGTACACCCTTTATGTCCCGGGTTATGAAAGAGCTGTGTAAATTGTTCAAAGTGACGCAATTGCATACGTCTGTGTATCACCCCCAAACCGATGGGCTGGTTGAAAGATTCAACAAAACCCTAAAACAAATGTTGAAGAAAGTGGTGGATAGAGATGGAAAGGATTGGGACTGTTTACTTCCTTATTTGATGTTTGCTATTAGGGAGGTGCCCCAATCCTCTACGGGATTCTCCCCCTTTGAGTTACTGTATGGGAGACACCCAAGAGGGCTGTTGGATATTGCCAAGGAAACTTGGGAAAGTGAGAGTTCTCCCCACAGGAGTGTGATTGAGCATGTCGCCCTGATGCAAGATCGAATTGCACAGGTAATGCCCATCGTGAAGGAACATTTGGCCCAAGCGCAGTTGGCACAGCAGAGAGTGTACAACCGTGGAGCCAAGACCCGTACCTTTTCCCCGGGGGATAGGATATTGGTACTTGTCCCTACGGTTGAAAGTAAATTCCTTGCCAAATGGCAAGGCCCCTACGAGATAATGGAAAAAGTGAGCGAAGTGAATTACAAGGTCAGACAACCAGGAAGGCGAAAGCCCGAACAGATCTATCACGTTAATCTGTTGAAAGCCTGGAGGGATAGAGAGTCCCTAGTCGCAGACACTTGGTCACCAGCTCAAACTGGTTGCGTGATTCCTGAGGTTGGAATAGCAGCCACCTTGTCACAACCCCAACAACAGGAGGTTAAGGAGTTTGTGCTTCGCAACAAGGAGGTATTCTCTGAGCTGCCGGGACAAACATCTGGGGAAGAGCACCCAGTCATTTACCTCAGCAGGAAGTTGAAGTCCCATGAGGTAAATTACGCCACCGTTGAAAAGGAGTGTTTAGCGGTGAAGTGGGCTCTAGATTCCCTTCGGTACTACCTGCTAGGTAGGCACTTTGACATGGTTACGGATCACGCTCCGTTAAAGTGGATGGCTCAAAACAAGGAAACAAATAGAAGAGTGAATAGGTGGTTCCTGGCCCTCCAGGAATTCAACTTCACAGTAAAGCATCGCCCTGGCGTTCAAATGGGGAATGTGGATGCTTTGTCTCGAGTACATGAATGCCTGATTGCTGGTGTTCCAACCCCGAGGTTAAAACAAGAGGGGGGGGTATGTGACAGCAGGAAGGTAAAGTCACCTGGTTGCATCCAGGGGGGTAGATATATTTCGCCCAGATTCAGGCTTTACGCCGACTTATACAACTAGGTGGAGAGTTGTATAAGGCTAGTGGGCTCATGGATGACTCATACCTCTAGGGAGAGGGCTGGGCGTCGTGCAGACAGGGAGTTGATGAGACCAGCTGAAGCTTGTCAGCTCATTTAGGCCTCTATAAGAACTCCCAGCTTCATTAGATGTTAGCTCATGCCTGGAACCAGACCTGTGTGGACTGTCTAGGGAGAGTGAACCCCTGTGCGGTGAGACAAAGCCTGTGTGGCTATTTGCTTGGACATTTAAAACCAGGGACTTAGGGACTAGGACAGCACTAGGCTGATCCCAGTTGTTAGTTAGGAAACCTGTATGTTTAGTCAGAGGTCAACTTGACCAGGATTTATTTTGGTTATGTTTCTTTTGCTTTGCTGTGTTTTGTCACTGTAAATAGAAAATAAACCGCACCTTTTTGATTTTGAAAACCACAACCTCCGTTTGCTGGGCCTGTTTTGTGTGGGGAGCCCATCCCGGGGGTCACACACACCCGCTGCCGAGCTAACCCCCTCACACTCAGTAGACCTTCATCTTGAGGCAGGAGGCTAGACTTGCCACTATTTAATTTAGGCTTGCTCTTCTGCGATTAAGAAAAAAAAATGCAGTGAGCGCGTTTGTCCTTGAGGGTCGCACCTTCCGATGGTAAGGTCATGTGAATGGCCGATCCCACAAGGGACACATACTAACCAGCGGGGTGGTCCCAACCCCTGGAATTCTATTCGTTCCAAAGGGCGTAACTTTGACATCCTGCTGTGACAATATCCTCCAATCTTGACGAACAAGCACTTGATCCATTCAACATCCTGCCGTCTTTTGGAGGTATTTAAAATACTTCCAAAGTTTCACCTCTATACACAGGCATTTCACCAACCTTAGCAATCTGGACACAGGTCGTCCTCTTTCTCCTGTTCAGAAGAGACTGGAGAGAGTTGATTGGACCAAGAAGGCCCTGAAAGAAGGCTGGACATTGCCAAACAGATGGTCCCCATATGAGAAGAATCTAGTCATTCCTTCAGAGTGTCTTGACCATCTGCTTAATTGTGACAACTGGTTAGGTGTCGTCATCTTTATCCTAGGTTGCTTGAACTAGGTAGCATCCTTGCTGTCTGTTTCTTTATGGAAGGATCTGAAGCAGATTGTTTGCTTGGGAAGGCTTGGAGAATTCACAGGGTGAGTGGAAACACTCCTTTAGAGCGTATTGACCACATGTTTCATTAGTGCGACCACCTGTTAGGCGCCGTCATCCATATCCTTGGTTGCTTGATAAAGCAGACTGTGTGCAGTCATGTCCATCCGGAAGTCTGGAGAATGGGCTGCTTCACCTGGTATGGACAGGCGGCTTCTCATTATCAGAGCAGATAACCCTTTCATATGGTGAGCCGAAAACACCCCTTTAGAGTGTATTGGCAATTTGTTTATTGGGTGTAACACCTTTTAGGTGTCACCCTCCTCCCTGACTGTTTAAGCCAGTGGGATACATACTGTCATGCTCATCCGGAAATTTGGAACATGCGCAGCTTCCCCTGGTGTGGACAGGCAGCTTCTCATTGTCAGAGCAGATGACCCCTTTTACAGGGTGAGCCGAAAACACCCCTTTAGAGCGTATTGGCAATTTGTTTATTGGGTGTAACACCTTTTAGGTGTCACCCTCCTCCCTGGCTGTTCCAGCCAGTGGGATACATACTGTCATGCTCATCCGAAAATTCTGAAGATAGGCTGTTTCACCTGGTGTGGACAGGCAGTTTCTCATTGTCAGAGCAGATGACCCTTTCACAGGGTGAGCCAGAAACACCACTTTAGAGCGTATTGGCAATTTGTTTATTGGGTGTAACACCTTTTAGGTGTTACCCTCCTCTCCGGCTGTTTAAGCCAGTGGGATACATACTGTCATGCTCATCCGGAAATTCTGAAGATTGGCTGTTTCACCTGGTGTGGATAGGCAGCTTCTCATTGTCAGAGCAGATGACCCTTTCACAGGGTAAGCCAGGAACACCCCTTTAGAGCGTATTGGCAATTTGTTCATTGGGTGTAACACCTTTTAGGTGTCACCCTCCTCTCCAGCTGTTTAAGCCAGTGGGATAAATACTGTCATGCCCATCCGTGTATTCCTCTTATAGAGCTTGAGGAGGGATGTTTGCTTGGGAAAGTCATGAGACTGCTCCTTCATGTTCATCCATGTCTTCTTATTGAAGGGCCTGAAGCATGTTCGTTCTGAGATTGGTAAACACTAATAGATAACCTCACCACAGGGCTTGTACACCATTCAGCAAACCAACCCATGGACCCGGATCACACTGGTGCGTTTTTAACATGCGACCCGACCAGTCAAATCGCATGAAAATAATATGCGGCAATCGCACCACCCTAATCGGTGCAACGCTGCATCAGCGGCGCCAAGCCAACGTCAACAAAGGCAGTTTTGTACTACCTTGCGATTTCAGGTTGCGACCTATATTGACATCCGTCTCTGAAAATTGTGACCGGAACCGAGACTGACCAGCGGGAGTCAAAGCTGAATAGCACAGCTTTATTCCCGCAACCCAGTGCGACCCTGGACTAGGGAAAAAAATGGTTAAATGCAGTAAATAGATTGCTTAGTAACAAACCCTGAGGGGTTAAACACAGCTAGAGGGAGGCAGAAGCTTCCATCTACAGCCCTGTTAACCAGATGGAGGTTAATTTGGCTAGGATCTAATCCTGGGAATCAGGTTATGATGAAAATGTTTGTTTCAGAACAGCAACACAAAGGTAGGAATTTGTAACAAAATTACAACCATCTGCAGTGTACACAAACCAAGGGAATTGTAGACATCATAGACATGCTTCTCCAAACTCTTTTTTCTTCTTTTTTTTTTTTTTTTTTTTTAAAGGAAGACCAAGATCACATAGAAAAAATACAAGGATATCCCATGTCTCCAAAGGCCATGGCTGGATTCAGTAGACATTTTTCAGGTGTGCTCCACATACCTTCTCTGCCAAATGCTGGTCTTTGGAGGGGTTTGGCATAGTGGCATGACAGTAAGCAAAACATGAGCAGCCTCCAACAGATTATATCCATGTGTGAACAGTAGTGATGAGCCGAACACCCCCGGGTTCGGTTCGCACCAGAACCCGCGAACGGACCGAAAGTTCGAACGAACATTAGAACCCTATTAAATACAATGGATGCGAACGTTCGAATTCTAAAGTGCTAATTATAACAACTATTATGCATGTTATTGTCATAAATAGGGTTTGGGAACCCGGGTTCTGCACCAGGGGACATGTATCAATGCAAAAAGAAGTTTTAAAAACGGTCGTTTTTCGGGAGCAGTCATTTTAATGATGCATAAAGTGAAAAAAAAAAAGTCAAATATTCCTTTAAATATCGTACCTGGGGGGTGTCTAAAGTATGCCTGTGAAGTGCCACGTGTTTCCCGTGTTTAGAACTGTCCCTGCACAAAATGACACTTCTAAATGAAAAAAAAGCCATTTAAAACTGCTTGCGGCTTTAATGTAATGTCTGGTCCCGGTAATATGGATGAAATTCTTTAAGAAAAATGGCATAGCTACCCCATGACCCCCCCCCTACCCCAGCCCATTACCAGCCCCTTTGGGTCTTGTATGGATATTAAGGGGAACCCCGCACATAAAATAAAAAAGGCCCTATATACTCTGAACAGCCGTATACAGGCGGTGCATACAAGACAGGGACTGTAGGTTTGTTCTTATGTAGAATGTGTTTGTAATTTTGAACAGGTACATTGTTGAAGTGTAGCTCCAGCCCAAAAATCTATTTTTAAACTTTTTGGGAAACATAGGTAAGGGTTATCACCCCTGTAACATTTGTTTTGCTGTCTGTGCCCCTGTTCAGAACATTTCACCTCACTTTCCGTCCCAATGACAACTGTTTTTGAAATGTGGTGTTTTTCTTGAAACAAGGATTGCTGATAAAGCATCAGTACAGATGAGACCCCTTTCTCCCATATTTATTCTTACAGGAGAGAATTTTCCTTTCTAGGGGTAGATTTCCTCTCACTTCCTGTTGTCTTCTTTCGTTTGCAAGTAGGAGTCGTTTGTAAGTTGGATGTTTGAAAGTAGGGACCTGCCGTATATACTCTGCAGAAATAGGCCCCTTAGTTGTTGGTGTTGGCACAACACTGTAAGCACTCAGTTACTCTTGGTTGGTGCTGGAACGCCCTGCTGTCAACTATTATATCAGGAATTTTAATTACATATAATTGTTGAACAGTGGTAGTAAAAATTGGGGCTTTGATGGTGGCGCTGGTGCCACAACACTGTAAGCCCTGACAGTTACTCTTGGTGGGTGCAGCAATGGGCCCTGCTGTGAATTATTAGATCAAGAATTGTAATTACATGCCCCTTTTGAACAGGGGCTGAAAAATTGGGCCTTTCGTGGTGGTGGTGGTGGTGGCGTTGCCACAAGACTGTAAGCCCTCAGAGTTACTCTTGGTGGGTGCAGCAATGGACCCTGCTGTGAATTATTAGATCAAGAATTGTAATTGCATGCCCCTGTTGAACAGGGGCTGAAAAATTGGGCCTTAGGCACTGGTGGCACAACACTACAACCCCTCACAGATACTGTACTTGGAGCACAGCAATGAGCCCTGTTGCAAAGTATTGCTTCAAAAATTGTAATGACACGCCCCTGTTAAACAGGGGCTGAAAAATTGGGCCTTAGGCACTGGTGCCACAACACTCCAACCCCTCACAGATACTGTACTTGGAGCACAGCAATGAGCCCTGTTGCAAAGTATTGCTTCAAAAATTGTAATGACACGCCCCTGTTAAACAGGGGCTGAAAAATTGGGCCTTAGGCACTGGTGCCACAACACTCCAACCCCTCACAGATACTGTACTTGGAGCACAGCAATGAGCCCTATGGCAAATTATTGCTAAAAAAATTGTAATTACACGCCCCTGTAAAACAGGGGCTGAAAAATTGGGCCTTAGCCACTGGTGGCGGCACCCATAAACAAAAATGATCTTCCAAGCTATCATCATCAATCGTATCATTGAGGACTCGGAGGAGGAGGATAGCCAGTCAACATAACAGCACAGGCACTCAGCATCAGCATCAGTCTTGAAGGGATGTGACATGTTAAAATCAATTAGTCTGTTATATCAGCATCAGGTGTGTGGTAGCTGGTGGTGATCCAAGACTGGTTCATCTTGATGAAAGTCAGTCGATCAACCGAGTCGGTGGACAGGCGCACCCTGTGATCCGTGACAAATCCTCCAGCAGCACTGAATGTGCGTTCCGAAAGAACGCTGGATGCAGGACAGGCCAGTAGCTCAATTGCATACTGTGCAAGCTCTGGCCAGTGATCCATCCTCAAGACCCAGTAAGCCAGAGGATTTTCGGTGGGGAAGGTGTCCAAGTCTGACCTTGCCCCTAGATATTCCTGCACCATGTTTATCAGACGCTGGCGATGGTTGCTGGAACCGATCATACTTTGGGGCTGCGGACTAAAGAATTGTCTGAACGCATCGGTCAGACGGCCACCTTCCCCACCGCTCCTTCTTTGACTGGCCGAAGCCTCAGCAACTCGTTGTCCAGGACCAGGAGTTTGTAACCTCCCAGTCTCTGGGAACGCGTTGCACAGACCTTTCTGCAAGGCCTCCCGGAGTTGTCTCATCCTCTGCTCCCTCTGCGACGGTAACATAAGGTCCGCAACCTTACCCTTGTACCGTGGATCAAGGAGAGTGGCCAGCCAGTAATGGTCCCTCTCCTTGATCCGAAGAATACGAGGATCCTTCCGCAGACTTTGCAGGATCAGGGAGGCCATGCAGCGTAGGTTTGCTGAGGCATTCGCTCCGGAGTCCTCTGGGTCACTAAGGACGACATGATCCGCAGCCACCTCCTCCCAGCCACGTACAAGTCCACTGGTTTCTTGGGACTGTAAATCATCCCTAAAAGACTGCTGCTGATGATGCTGAGTGCCAGCCTCCACCTCCATGCTGACACAATCCTCCTCCTCCTCCTCCTCCTCTTCCTGTGCGATGGGTGGGACAGAAGGAACACTGTCTGGGTAAAGGGGGCCTTGAGAGGCAAGGAAGTCCTCCTCTTCCTGCCTCTGTTCTGCCTCAAGTGCCCTGTCCATTATTCCACGCAGCGTGTGCTCCAACAGGTGGACAAGAGGTACAGTGTCACTGATGCATGCACTGTCACTGCTCACCATCCTCGTGGCCTCCTCAAATGGTGCCAGGACAGTGCATGCATCCCTGATCATGCCCCACTGGCGTGGAGAAAAAAAACCAAGCTCCCCTGACCCTGTCCTGGTGCCGTAGTCGCACAGGTACTCATTGATGGCCCTCTGCTGCGTGTGCAGCCGCTGCAGCATGGCCAACGTTGAGTTCCACCTGGTGGGCATGTCACATATAAGGCGGTTCTTGGGCAGGTTCAACTCCTTTTGCAGCTCAGCCAGGCGAGCACTGGCATTATAAGATCTGCGGAAATGCACACAGACTTTCCTGGCCTGCCTCAGGACATCCTGTAAGCCCGGGTACCTGCCCAAGAACCGCTGCACCACCAGGTTAAGGACGTGAGCCACACAGGGCACATGGGTCAGTTGTCCCTGTCGGAGGGCGGAGAGGAGGTTGGTGCCATTGTCGCAAACCACCATTCCTGGCTTAAGCTGGCGTGGCGTCAACCACCTCTCGGCCTGGCCCTGCAGAGCAGACAGGACCTCTGCCCCAGTGTGGCTTCTGTCCCCCAAACACACCAGCGCAAGCACGGCATGGCATCTTTTTGCCTGCGTACTTGCGTAGCCCCGTGAACGGCTACGGAGCACCGCTGGTTCATAGGACAAACCACAGGAAGAGGCCATGGAGGAAGAAGAAGAGGAGGGGGTGGAGGAGAGAGGTGTGTCACAACCAGTAGTAGCATTTTGGAGGCGTGGCGGTGGGACAACCTCCAACACTACTGCACCTTGTCCTGCATCCTTCCCAGCTGCCAAAAGAGTGACCCAATGGGCCGTGAAAGAAAGGTAACGTCCCTGTCCATGCCTGCTGGACCATGAGTCAGCGGTAATATGCACCTTACCGCTGACCGCCCTGTCCAGCGAGGCCAAGACATTGCCTTCCACATGCCGGTAGAGAGCCGGAATAGCCTTCCGTGAGAAAAAGTGGCGTTTGGGAACCTGCCACTGAGGAACCGCACATTGCACAAACTCACGGAAGGGGGCCGAGTCTACCAATTGAAAAGGCAGCAGTTGAAGCGCTAGCAATTTAGCCAAGCTAGCATTCAACCGCTGGGCATGTGGATGGCTGGGAGTGAACTTCTTTCGACGGTCCAGCAGCTGGGGCAGGGAAATTTGCCTGCTAGAATCGGACGTCGGTGTACTGCTAGCAGAGTGGCCGCAAGTACTTGGCTGTGACACACCTAATTCTACACCTTCATTCCTCTCAGTGCATGTTTCAGAGAGGACTGAAGTTATAGTGGGGTTGGAGATCCCAGCTGATGCGGTGCAAGGAGAGGTCCGCTTTGTTCTTTGGTGTGGGTCTTTGAGGTAGGCTTGCCAACGAGCTGCATGGCAGGTCAACATATGTCTGGTCAGGCATGTGGTACCCAAGCGGCTGATGTTTTGGCCACGCGATATACGCTTGAGACATATGTTGCAAACAGCAGCTGTGCGATCTGATGCACTAGCCTCAAAAAAGGCCCACACCAAAGAACTTTTTGAATGACGGGCAGAGGCAGCGCCCTGCACAGGCGGAGCTCTGCGGTGTGATTCCGTCGGTGTACTGCCCTTACGCTGGCCACCAAAGGGCATCCTGCCTCGTTGGAGATGTGCCTCCTCCTCATCCTCCTCCTCCTCCTCTCTCCTATTAGGCACCCACGTGGAGTCAGTGACCTCATCATCACCTCCCTCCTCATCACTGGAGCCAATCTGGCAGTATGCTGCAGCTGCTGGAACATGACTGCCAGATTGGTGTCCTTCTTGAGCATCCCCTCTGTCTGCTCTCACGCTACTGCCTTCCTCTAGCTGGGTTTCATCATCAGACCCTTCGAAACGCTGGGCATCCTCCTGGAGCATGTACCCAACACTGTGCTGAAACAGTTCGGGGGACTCCTCAGGAGGAGGACATGGTGGGTCTAGGGAAGGAGTGACTGATGATGAGTCTGACATTGATACCAGGGAAGAGGACGCTTTGGCAGCTGCTTTTCCAGTACCCTGAGCCTGGGTGAGAGAGGATGAGGAGGAGGAGGAGGGCTTGGTCATCCACTCTACCAAGTCTTCGGCATGATGTGGCTCAACATGTCCAGCTGCCGAAAAGAAGGACAAGCGTGTCCCATGGCCATGTGCTGATGACAATGCACCGCGTCCACGACCAGCACTGTTGCCCCCAGACACAGAGCCTGCTTGCCCTCTTTTATTGCCTCCTGACTGTCTGCCTCTCCTTGTTTGCCTTCCAGACATTCTAATAGATGGCCTGCAGGGAGATGGGAAAAAAGCAATAAGGGCTACCTTCAGGTGTCCTTCTCTGTCCCTTGAAACAAGGACTTTGACAGTGAAAGAAACTGACACACTCTCCCTACCTACAGTTTTCTGTCCCTAGAAAAAATGTTTTTTTTAAGCACAATTTAGCACAAGGAGAATTCACTCACTGTCCTTCCAGGTCCCTGGAAACAAGGACTTTGACAGTGAAAGAAACTGACACACTCTCCCTACCTACAGTTTTCTGTCCCTAGAAAAAATGTTTTTTTTAAGCACAATTTAGCACAAGGAGAATTCACTCACTGTCCTTCCAGGTCCCTGGAAACAAGGACTTTGACAGTGAAAGAAACTGACACACTCTCCCTACCTACAGTTTTCTGTCCCTAGAAAAAATGTTTTTTTTAAGCACAATTTAGCACAAGGAGAATTCACTCACTGTCCTTCCAGGTCCCTGGAAACAAGGACTTTGACAGTGAAAGAAACTGACACACTCTCCCTACCTACAGTTTTCTGTCCCTAGAAAAAATGTTTTTTTTAAGCACAATTTAGCACAAGGAGAATTCACTCACTGTCCTTCCAGGTCCCTGGAAACAAGGACTTTGACAGTGAAAGAAACTGACACACTCTCCCTACCTACAGTTTTCTGTCCCTAGAAAAAATGTTTTTTTTTAAGCACAATTTAGCACAAGGAGAATTCACTCACTGTCCTTCCAGGTCCCTGGAAACAAGGACTTTGACAGTGAAAGAAACTGACACACTCTCCCTACCTACAGTTTTCTGTCCCTAGAAAAAATGTTTTTTTTAAGCACAATTTAGCACAAGGAGAATTCACTCACTGTCCTTCCAGGTCCCTGGAAACAAGGACTTTGACAGTGAAAGAAACTGACACACTCTCCCTACCTACAGTTTTCTGTCCCTAGAAAAAATGTTTTTTTTAAGCACAATTTAGCACAAGGAGAATTCACTCACTGTCCTTCCAGGTCCCTGGAAACAAGGACTTTGACAGTGAAAGAAACTGACACACTCTCCCTACCTACAGTTTTCTGTCCCTAGAAAAAATGTTTTTTTTAAGCACAATTTAGCACAAGGAGAATTCACTCACTGTCCTTCCAGGTCCCTGGAAACAAGGACTTTGACAGTGAAAGAAACTGACACACTCTCCCTACCTACAGTTTTCTGTCCCTAGAAAAAATGTTTTTTTTAAGCACAATTTAGCACAAGGAGAATTCACTCACTGTCCTTCCAGGTCCCTGGAAACAAGGACTTTGACAGTGAAAGAAACTGACACACTCTCCCTACCTACAGTTTTCTGTCCCTAGAAAAAATGTTTTTTTTACGCACAATTTAGCACAAGGAGAATTCACTCACTGTCCTTCCAGGTCCCTGGAAACAAGGACTTTGACAGTGAAAGAAACTGACACACTCTCCCTACCTACAGTTTTCTGTCCCTAGAAAAAATGTTTTTTTTAAGCACAATTTAGCACAAGGAGAATTCACTCACTGTCCTTCCAGGTCCCTGGAAACAAGGACTTTGACAGTGAAAGAAACTGACACACTCTCCCTACCTACAGTTTTCTGTCCCTAGAAAAAATGTTTTTTTTAAGCACAATTTAGCACAAGGAGAATTCACTCACTGTCCTTCCAGGTCCCTGGAAACAAGGACTTTGACAGTGAAAGAAACTGACACACTCTCCCTACCTACAGTTTTCTGTCCCTAGAAAAAATGTTTTTTTTAAGCACAATTTAGCACAAGGAGAATTCACTCACTGTCCTTCCAGGTCCCTGGAAACAAGGACTTTGACAGTGAAAGAAACTGACACACTCTCCCTACCTACAGTTTTCTGTCCCTAGAAAAAATGTTTTTTTTAAGCACAATTTAGCACAAGGAGAATTCACTCACTGTCCTTCCAGGTCCCTGGAAACAAGGACTTTGACAGTGAAAGAAACTGACACACTCTCCCTACCTACAGTTTTCTGTCCCTAGAAAAAATGTTTTTTTTAAGCACAATATAGCACAAGCACAAAACACACTGACACTCTCCCTACCTATCCTTCTCTTTCCCTAAACTAAAGGAATCCAGGTTAAGCAAGAAAGAAATAAAAGTCACTGTCCCTGCCTATGCTGCTCTATCCCTGCTCCGGAACACACTACACTAGGCCGCCGTGCTGGCGGCCTTTTATAGTGTGGGGCGTGTACTAAACACCCTCAGCAATAATTGGCCACAGGCATCCTGCCTGTGGCCAATCATTGCTCTCCTCGCTGCCGGCGCTGTGATTGGCCAAGCATGCGGGGTCACAGTGCATGCTTGGCCAATCACAGCGCCTGGATGACACTGCGATGGCGTAGTGCATTGTGGGCCGTTCGCGTCACTCGAATTTGGCGCGAACGGCCCAAATCGTTCGATCTTCGTCGAACGATCGAACAGCCGATGTTCGAGTCGAACGTATGTTCGACTCGAACACGAAGCTCATCCCTAGTGAACAGACAAAGTGTTACTTTGTGTATCTGTTATGCAGAGTACTCCCTGTCCAGTAATGCAGCATACATTGGATACAAAGCATTTAGCTCACCCAACCTCCGTCATCCGACCATCGTCGTTGGCACAGCGCGGGTGCGCGTGCATGGGGGAGTACTCTGCCACAACCGCTGTCCATCTTGTTTGGACCAAGCGGACCCCAGACATGGCTGTTAGCCATGATAAAGCCGCCCCGAGGACCAGAAGCGGGGCTCCCTGGATTATGGTCATTTAGACTAGACACCAGGGACTTCGTCCAGCTTCATCCACACGTATGGACGGTCCGCCAGCCATTTAGACTGGCTAGGTAGAGGAGTACACCTCCGTCCTGCACGTAGGAGGAAAAGAGAAGAACGCTGAGGTTGAGGTGAGTGAAAAATTTATAGTTAAGTCCTGATCATGTGGGGGTGGGCGGAGCCTCACCCCAGCTGTGCTGACATGGAGCCGTCAGGAAATACAATATGACCCTTGTACTGAAAAGTTTGGAGACCCTTTGTCTGGGAAAAATAGGGATCATGTGCTGTCAAATTTTAATTTATGGTGGTCAATGCCAAGTAAGGCCAGGAGGCATTTACAGTATAACACAAAGTGAGTACACCCCTCACATTTTTGTAAATATTTTATTACATCTTTTCATGTGACAACACTGAAGAAATGACACTTTGCTACAATGTAAAGTAGTGAGTGTAAAGCTTGTATAACAGTGTAAATTTGCTGTCCCCTCAAAATAACTCAACACACAGACATTAATGTCTAAACTGCTTGCAACAAAAGTGAGTACACCCCTAAGGGCCCTTTCACACGGACGTGTCCGTGTACGGGCTCCGCTTTGCTCAGCAGGGTTTGCTCCATCGATCCCCGCTGAGCAGGCAGATGACAGGTCTGTCTCTGCACGCTGTGCAGGGACCGACCTGTCAGAGCGCTGCTCTCCTCTATGTGGGATCGGATGAAGACGGACCGTAGAGTCCGTTTTTATCCGATCCGATCCACCAGACGGATGGAAAATAGGGTTTTCATCCATCAGACTTTAGAGGATCGGAGCGGGTCAGATGTCAGTGGACATAGACCTGTATGGAGCGTCCGTTCAGGTCCGCCTAAAAAACTGAGAAAGGGGCCTTAGTGAAAATGTCCAAATTGGGCCCAATTAGCCATTTTCCCTCCCCGATGACATGTGACTCATTAGTGTTACAAGGTCTCAGGTATGAATGGGGAGCAGGTGTGTTAAATTTGGCATTATCACTCTCATTCTCTCATACTGGTCACTGGACATTCAACATGGCACCTCATGGCAAAGAACTCTCTGAGGATCTGAAAAAAAGAATTGTTGCTCTACATAAAGATGGCCTCGGCTATAAGAAGGTTGCCAAGACCCTGAAACTGAGCTGTAGCACGGTGGCAAAGACCATACAGCGGTTTAACAGGACAGGCTCCACTCTGAACAGGCCTCACCATGGTCGACCAAAGAAGTTGGATGCACATGCTCAGCATCATATCCAGAGGTTGTCTTCAGGAAATAGTCGTATGAGTGCTGCCAGCATTGCTGCAGAGGTTGAAGGGGTGCGGGGCCAGCCTGTCATTGCTCAGACCATACACCGCACACTGCATCAAACTTCATCCCAGAAGGAAGTCTCTTCTAAAGATGATGCACAAGAAAGCCCACAAACAGTTTGCTGAAGACAAGCAGACTAAGGACATGGATTACTGGAACCATGTCCTGTGGTCTGATGAGACCAAGATAAACTTATTTGCAGGGCAGAATTCCAACATGATAACGACCCCAAACACACCTCCAAGACGACCACTGCCTTGCTAAAGAAGCTGAGGGTAAAGGTGATGGACTGGCCAAGCATGTCTACAGACCTAAACCCTATTAAGCATCTGTGGGGCATCCTCAAACGGAAGGTGGAGGAGCGCAAGGTCTCTAACATCCACCAGCTCTGTGATGTTGTCATGGAGGAGTGGAAGAGGACTCTAGTGGCAACCTGTGAAGCTCTGGTGAACTCCATGCCCAAGAGGGTTAAGGCAGTGCTGGAAAATAATGGTGGCCACACACAATATTGACACTTTGGGCCCAATTTGGACATTTTCACTTAGGGGTGTACTCACTTTTGTTGCCAGCGGTTTAGACAATAATGGCTGTGTGTTGAGATATTTTGTTATTTTACAAGCTGTACACTCACTACTTTACATTGTAGCAAAGTGTAATTTCTTCAGTATTGTCACATGAAAAGATATAATCAAATATTTATGTAGCAGTGCACTGCCGCAAGCTTCAGAAGATCCACACATCACCCTGCTGCCTGACCCCCATTCATCCACCTTGAGACAATGAACAGTAATTTGCGTTGCTTTGCTCTAGTTTATTGCGGGATACAACTTGGATAGGGTAAGGAAGATATGAGATGCCCATAGCACTTAGTACATTTGTAGAACTTTAATTGAAAGATTCAGTCCTGATAATGAAGCTCAGCTAAGGTTCCCAGTCTATTTCTCTGCTTTCCTCCACTGCAGACTATTGCTCCTCCTCTTCTGCACTGACTCCTTTTGATTCCTCTCCACCTGTGTAAATCCTTTGCTGCAAACCGTTAGATTCCTGTATTCTCACACTCAGTATGAGGAGTCACTCTGAATAACTCCTCAGATTGCTGGCTGATTAAAGTCACTTGTATCCTGGCACTGAGCCAGATGTGCCGCAACACCTCCCCCCGACGGCCCAGTACTTTAGCAGCACATGGCAACAGGTGGACTACTGAACAGAAAAGCAAAAAATGCATGTCGCCCTAGGACTTTGAGTGAGGTGAGAGAGTTAGGCACATGCTCACACAGATGCATAATAAAAACAATTTATTAGTGACAGATGCTGTAGAAACAAAATGGAGACAACAATGATTGTGCGTCACCCGGCATGGTAGCCAATGTAAAACATCATATGTACAGATAATTGTGAATACATAGCAAATATAATACATCCTTGAACAATATGATGACAAATGATAGCTGAGCCAGTGGATACATGCACATAGACAAGGTTACTTGAACAAATATTGTTGTATACAAATCATTATAAGAGCTTTTTGGGGAGAGTAAGGTCCTCAACGCATGCAGATATACAAAAACGCATCATTATGCCTTACGCGTTTCGCAAGATTCCACTCGCTTCCTCAGGGGCTGATGCATGGTAGTTGTATCAATGCCTTGGGTTGACTTGCCGATCGCTGGCTGCCGAGATGGAGGCATATGATATATCCAGCTTCGGGAGCTGAGGGGACGAAACAATGGGGTACTATCCACGGGGAGGATTCGGATGAATAGCATAGTCTATGCAGAGGTGTCTGACCAGTGGTCACAGAAAGCCCACCTTGGAAAAGTCTGGAAAAACTTGAGGAGATACATGGACTTCCAATCATGGTTGCTGCCTTCACTTCACTGTGAACCTCACCCAAGACCACCAGACCGCAATGACCGTCATATTCATCCGAATCCTCCCCGTGGATGGTACCCCATTGTTTCGTCCCCTCAGCTCCCGAGCTGGATATATCATATGCCTCCATCTCGGCAGCCAGCGATCGGCAAGTCAACCCAAGGCATTGATACAGCTACCATGCATCAGCCCCTGAGGAAGCGAGTGGAATCTTGCGAAACGCGTAGGGCATAATGATGCGTTTTTGTATATCTGCATGCGTTGAGGACCTTACTCTCCCCAAAAAGCTCTTATAATGATTTGTATACAACAATATTTGTTCAAGTAACCTTGTCTATGTGCATGTATCCACTGGCTCAGCTATCATTTGTCATCATATTGTTCAAGGATGTATTATATTTGCTATGTATTCACAATTATCTTTACTTATGATGTTTTACATTGGCTACCATGCCGGGTGACGCACAATCATTGTTGTCTCCATTTTGTTTCTACAGCATCTGTCACTAATAAATTGTTTTTATTATGCATCTGTGTGAGCATATGCCTAACTCTCTCACCTCACTCAAAGTCCCAGGGCGACATGCATTTTTTGCTTTTCTGTTCATTGTTTAGGAATGGAGGTGTTTGAGTGGTTGCATCAGACCAGATCCCCTTTTCTCTCAGGTGGACTACTGCACCCAGATAGTCCAAACTTGCAAATGCTGCGTTCCCCGGTCACAGCAATCTCCACTATGCTTAAAGTCTTTTCCTGAACTGCTGTGTTCCCCGGCCACAACAGTCTACACTATCCTCAGTAACTTCCTCCGGATCCATTGCTTGCTGTGGTGTACACACTGACCTTCTCCATGACCCTGGTCCATGGAGGGAAACACAATTCAGCTGCACAGTCCAGCTGTTCCTCTAATCCTTCCTCTCCAAGTATTCCTCCTCTGCGGTGTGTGAGGGATGAGTCTTCCCCGCGACTCCCCCCTCTGCACATGGCAGGCCCCAGGCTGGGGACCGCCTTGCAGCAACTACCTAGTACTCCATCTTCCTTCTCTAACAACTCCTGCCCAGCAGCATGTGACCTCAGCTTATATGGGAGGCCTGCCCCCTGCCAATACCGAATGGGGATTAGCAGAATCTCCTCACATGAGCTGCCTGCCACTCCAGCACAAGACCCAGCCTCTTTTCCAGAACATACTGACTGAAAGCAGGGGAGGCGTCTCAGAGCCTGAGCACAAGTGGTCACGCCCACTGCTACACTAAACACTCCCAGTCCCAGATCAAAACAAGCAGGCCTAGCCTAGAGCACAGGCCTGCCTAAATTTACCTGCACTGATACCCTAAACATATAAAAATCCCATTCTAGCACCTACCAAAAATGTAGAGGGTGCTACATTTACAGAAATGTGAGGATGTACTCACTATTGTGAGATACTGTATGTCTCAAATACCATCCTCTAGGACAGAGACAAGACAAAGTTCTCCTCTCATCTACCCCTCTTGCAGTTTTTACCAGCTGCCATGAAATGGATTTAGATTTTTGCAGTTTCATACCATTGTTGTTGCTGGTAAGGACATGCCAGTGAGGTGCAGACCTTGATGGCCAAAAGTGGGGAGGGCATATAAGTATTGCCTTGGACAGTCCAAAGTAGAGCTGGCTCAGTTGTAAAACCAATTTCATATGTAGCGGCCTCACCCTCTCTCTCTTCTTTATCGGTTACTCTGGCTCTGGTCTAGGGGTACCTTGGAGGGGAGAGCGAGGTGAGCCACGGCCCATGTCCTCTAGATTAGGCTTGTGCAATTCGTTTTGTAACGAATCAAAATTCGTCCGAATTTAGCAACTTTCGGACATTCAAAAGCATTCGAATTTCCGAACAAAGCAATTACGAATAAAACCGAATTCGAAATAAATTATATCGCAAATAGCGAATGCCCGAATGTCTTCGGCATAATTCGTTATGAAAAAAGTTACGAATGTACGAATCCATTCGAAGCACAATAACACTCTGCTCTGCTCTCTGCTTCTCCCTCACCGTGCTGAACTCCCTCTCAAAATGGTGTACAGGGGCGGAGGCTATAGCCGCATGTAAAAAACGAAAGTAAAATACGAGATTTCTAATCCATTTGAAGCACAATAACACTCTGCTCTGCTCTCTGCTTCTCCCTCACCGTGCTGAACTCCCTCTCAAAATGGTGTACAGGGGCGGAGGCTATAGCCGCATGTAAAAAACGAAAGTAAAATACGAGATTTCTAATCCATTTGAAGCACAATAACACTCTGCTCTGCTCTCTGCTTCTCCCTCACCGTGCTGAACTCCCTCTCAAAATGGTGTACCGGGGCGGAAGCTATAGCCGCATGTAAAAAACGAAAGTAAAATACAAGATTTTGAATCGTTATAAATAACCGCTATGTATTTAGAAAAGTACAAATGCATTTGAAGCACTTTAGGCATAATAGGCAGCATCGTTGTGAGAGAGACACGGAAAATTACGAATCAACGAACCCCAAACAAGTTACAAAAGTAGGAGTTGTGTCCAGAATTAACTAAAAACAATGTACTCTACCGAAAGTACGAATTAAAAATCAACTAAAAATAAGGCTTACATTAATACGAATCATTCCGATTCAACAAAAAATGTCGCTTGCGAAAATACGAATTACATTCGGGCTGTGTATACGCTCAGAGCCAAGTCTGTTCTGCTGATAATCCCCCTTTGCTCCCAGTAATTGGAGTACCACACACTGAAAAAGGTCCAACATGTATTTATTCCATAACGGCAAACAAATAGTCCTTTGCGAGCAGACAGTTTGAGACCCATAGAACAGTCCAGTATTGGTGGGGAGTAGGTCAAGGCACAATCCTCAAAGAAACTAAACCGTTGAGGTTTCACCAACGGTTGCTAAGCACAGTGGCTGTTAAATGGATTTTTGGTACAGAGTCTCTTCCAGCGACTCTAGTGAACAGGAACTAGAGTTACCTTCGCTACGTTGCAGCCCCTGTCAGGGGGAAGACATCCCTCCAAGGGAGTTACCAGAGGCCCCGCCGTCACCGGATTAATGCTGTACCGTGCTATTCGGAAGGGTTACACTCCCCAGCCTCCTCGCCTCAGATACGGGTCCCAACACCTTAGGGCCCCTTCCGGACTCCTCCACCCTCGCGGAACCCAGTCGAAGTCCTGGGCTCCAGGCCTTGGCCGTAGTACCTCACCCAAGGCTTAAGGTGCCTGGGATGGACTCCATCCCTCACTCTGTCCAGGTCAAGGGCACCTGGGCCCGGATCTCCGGAACGCCAGCTCCCAGGCCGAAGGTACCTGGGCGCGGCCACGTCCTCCAACTCTGAACCCCGAGGTCAGGGCGTCCGCCCCTTTTATCTCCTCTCCCTTTGCGTCACAGCCGGTTCCCCGCCCCGCTGTACCGGCGCCAGGAAAGGACAAAAGGGAACAGTCTTGCGGTGCAGGTTCAACTCCGACCCAGGGCGACAACGCCACGTGCAGGCCACAGGGAACCTTGCACCACCAGAGTCCTCCAAGAACCACAAAAGGGATTTTTAGATTCCCTAACAATTAGTACATCTGGGTTAAACAACCCAGATGCTCCCCCCCAAATTTAAATACCCGCTACACATATATTTGAATGTGGCTTAGGGCTGCCACCTGTACAGGATTGACCCGGACAGTCTGGGTTTGGCAACCTGTGTCCGGGTTTCTGTCCACCTGAAACCCGGATACAAAATATTGTACCTCCAGTCCGGTCAGTTAAATCTGTCCCAGTGCAGTGAAGAATGATCTGTTTTGCAGTCATTGGTTGCTAGACCGCTGGAGTCCTAGCAACCGATGACGCTTTTGCACAGCACATATGGAGTTTTACCCAGCTTCGTCCGCTAATTCCGGCTCCCAGCCTCCCACACACTCACTTGTTTGCAGTTGCAGCAGCTGCAGAGTCCCTCCCACCAATAAAGCGTTAGACAATCTTATAGAAGGGGCCAGGGGTGCTGTTATAAACGGTAAGCACTTATATATAATATAAGGGCACTGCGAGCTAATGGGAGTTTCTAATTGGGGATGCTGACTGCTGATCTAATGCTAATCTAATGATGACAAACCAATATATCAGTCTGCGTCCCCCCTTAGAGACCAACCGTTGATCTCTAAGGGGGGTTCGCTGATATATATGGACTTTGATTTAAAAAAAAAAAAAAAATTGCTGTGCGCCGCTAAATTGTTCGGGTTTTGTTTGAAGAATAGGTGGCAAACCAAATGTGGTTTAAGAGATGACAAATGTAGACATCTTTTATATACAATATATTTCACAGCATAAAAACATTATTTTCCTTGTCAAAGTATTTTATTGGACATATATATTAGTCACATACAGATCATATGTAATACATGTTGTTGATATTTGTCCAATTATTACAAATATAGAAAAATAACAAATAATAGGGTCTACAGACTATATCCTAATGAAAATTATAAGGACTTAAATGAGATAGAAAGTAAATAAATCCTTGTACTAATATATTCAAGACTGTAGTTGAAAGAAATATTTAACATATTAATTATAAATTGATCTGTATCTTCGAAAAAAGTAATGTAGAGTAATACTGTAGCTTCAATAAGGTGCGTTATGAAGTAAGAATAATAGAGAAAAGAAAAGAGAAAAAGAAGTAAAGATATCAAAATAAAATAGGGTAAAATAAAATTAGATAGATAATATAAAATAAAATAGATGGAATAGAATAGTAGGAAACCAGAGGGGGGGGGAGTGTAGGAGTCCACCTGAAGGGCCTGAATGAATCGGTCCGCGGCTTGAGGGTTTAAGTAAAACACAGTGTTCACTATATTGAGCAGGGTAGCTCCCAAGCTTCAGAAATTTGGTTTAGTAGCTAGTTTAACCGATTGAGTCCTCCGGCTACCATGGCATGAGAATCGAGTTGTCACTAATAGAAGGTAGGTGAAATTTAATCCAAGGATCCCAGATCTTTTCAAAGATTGGAATTTGATTTCTTTCTATAGCTAACATTTTGGCGTGAGACATAAAGTCATTTACTCTATTTATGGTCTCGGATATCTCCAATTTAGGGGTCTTCCATGCCTTTGCTATTGTTTGCTTTGCTGCTGTAAGAAATTGAATGAGGAGTTTGAATTGTTTATGTGTAATGAGATCAGGTTTTAGATTGAGCAAGGCTGTGGCTGGGTCTGGTTGCACAGTGAAACCAAATATCTTGGAGGCAGTTTCAAATATCTGTTCCCAAAATAATTGCACCAACGGGCAGGACCACCAAATGTGTAAGTGGGTGCCCGGATCTGGGCAACCCCGAAAGCATAGGCCTGTTTGGTTTGGTGTGAATTTGGCCAATCTGGAGGGAATGAGGTACCAACGAGACAAAACTTTGTAATTGGTTTCAACCGCCAGGATATTTGGTGAAGAAGATTTTGTTACAGACCATATTTTGGACCAATCATTCATATCGAATGTTCTCTTCAGGTCCTCCTCCCATTTACGTGCATAAGGTGGTTTATCTAAACCGGGATAAGTGGAAATGTGGGAGTATATAGAAGATATAATGCCTCTTAAGTGAGGATCTTTCATGCATGTAGATTCAAAAATCGTAAGTTGGGTTAAGGAGACATCTGTATTTAGCAAAGGTGCATAAAAGTTTTTAATTTGGAGGTATCTGAAAAGTTCAGAGTTCGGTAGGTTGTAGGTGTCACAGAGTATAGGAAATGTATGGAAGGATGAAGGAGAAGTTAAGTTACTAAGCCGAGTAATATTTAATGAATTCCAGAACTTAAATGATTTAGGAGAGACCCATGCTGGGTAGAAAGCAGGGTTTTTCAGGAATGACAAGAGAGGATTGTGAGAAGATTGTAACTGATGTTTAACTCTAAGTTTGTCCCATATAGATAAAAAGTATTTAGTAATGGGGTTACGTAGGGTTTTCCGTTCCTTAGGTAGGAGCCATAATAGATTGGAAATAGAAAGAGGGTCACATTCTGCCGCTTCTATCATTACCCATAGGGGTATTTCATATGTAGCATGATATTTAGTGAGGCTAGCAATGTGTGCGGCTCTATAATAGTTAGCGAAGTTCGGAAACCCAAAGCCTCCTTTGAGTTTTGGTAAGTGTAGTGTATGAAGCGATACACAGGGTTTTTTGGAGCCCCAGACAAATGTTGATGTTCGTCTTTGGAGAATTCTAAGATAATAAGGTGGGATAGGGATCGGTAAGACTCTAAATAAGTACAGTAGTTTTGGAAGGATTGTCATTTTGATTGCATTCATTTTACCTATCCATGAAATTGGGAGATGTGACCATTGTTGTAAAAGTGTTGTTATTTGTTTGAGGAGTGGGGGATAGTTTGCTGTAAAAAGATCTGAATATGAGGCCGTCAGGTGAATCCCTAAATAGGGGATTGACCTCTCAGTCCATATGAAAGGAAGTGCATTTTTGGCCGAGTCGGATTCCACTTTGGAGAGGGATATATCTAAGGCTTTGGATTTTTTGAGATTTATTGTAAGCCCCGAAATCATTGCAAATTTGTCTAAAACGAGCAGTAGGTTGGGACCAGAAACTTGTGGGGATGATAGAAATAGGAGTATGTCATCCGCAAATAGACATAATTTATGATGGTATCCAGCAGTTTCTATGCCCGTAATTGTTGGGTCTGTGCGGATTCTTTGGGCTAGGGGTTCAATTAGGAGGGCAAATAGAAGGGGGGAAAGTGGGCAGCCCTGGCGTGCTCCTCTTTCTATATTAAATGAATTCGATTTGTATCCTGCATATTTAATATATGCGATTGGTCTGTTGTAAAGCGCTGCAATCCATGTTAGGAAGTGAGGGCCAAAGCCCCATCTTTGCAATGTGTAGTGGAGGTAAGGCCACGATATGGAGTCGAAAGCTTTTTTTATATCAAGGGATAGAAAACAGGAGGGTATACGACGGTTTTTAGCTATGTGAGCTAGCAATACAGCCCGGCGGACATTGTCACTCGCCTGGCGCTTTGGCATGAATCCTACTTGATCCTTGTGGATAAGCTTACCTATTATGCTATTTAGTCTTTTGGCTAATATTTTGGCTAGAAGTTTAATGTCTAAGTTCAGAAGGGAAATAGGGCGAAAATTTGTACATAAGGTATCATCAGTAAGAGGTTTAGGAATCATGCAAATAATGGCAGTTAAAGTTTCTTGTCTAAAAGATTTCCCTTCTAATAATACATTGAAAGCTTCCGCTAAGATTGGTGATAGTATGTCTGCGTAGGTTCTGTAATATAAGGTTGAGAAGCCATCTGGGCCTGGCCTCTTATTAATTTTAAGATCTTTGATGGCTTCAACGACATCATTAGATGTAATATTATCTTCCAATAACTTATTTTGGTCAAGGGAAAGTTCTGGTAGATTTATATCAGAGAAAAATGCATCTGCTGTTTCCGGGTTGAAGTTATTAGATGAAGTATATAATGAGGTCAGATGTGAATGAAATTTCTAAACTATTTTGTTGGGATTGCAAGTGTAGACATCTTTTGTCAGTTTTAGGCGAATTGGTTTGAAGGGTTTGTTCAGAGAATTGAGTGTACGTGCAAGGTAGGTACCCGATTTATTGCCTTTCATAAAATAGTTGTGTCTTGAACGTTTATAGGATTTTTCCACTGCTTCAGTAAGAAATAGATCGTATGCAACTCGAGTCTTGTCTAATCGGGATTTTGTTAATGTTGATGGATTGTCTTGATGGGTTATAAAGGCTGTATTAAATTCCCTTTCCAGTTTACGAGCCAGTGTCTTCCGTTCGCGTTTAAATATGGCTGATTGTTTCTGAATTGTGTTACGTATAACTGGTTTATGGGCTTCCCAAAGAGTTAGTGTGCTAATTTCTGGGCTAGAATTGAGGGTTATATATTCTTTAATGGCTTGTTTAATGCTTTGACGATGAGATGGGTGTTTGAGTAGGATATCTGGGAGATTCCAAGTAGGGTCGTGGCCTTTGGGTAATGTTGATTTAATGGAAGTAAGTACTGCATTATGGTCGGACCATGGGATAGGGACTATATCTGCTGCTATGATTTCAGGGAGCATACCTATGGTCAGGAATATGTGGTCAATCCTTGAAAATGTTTTATGTGGGTGGGAGTAGTAGGTATATTTCCGTTTAGTTGGATTAACTTCTCTCCATGAATCAACCAAGTTATATTTGGATAGAATTTGTGAAAAAGATTTTTTAGATGTAATTTGGGATGGTGTGTATGGGGATTTATCCAGAAATGGGAGGAGGACCTGGTTAGAGTCACCACACAGCATAACTGTTCCTATCTTATGATCATTCACAACTTGTAGTAAATGTGACATAAATGGATTAGGTTGTTTATTTGGTGCATAGTAGGAAACTACTGTTATTGCCTGGTCAACAATGTGGCCCGTAAGAATTAGATAACGTCCTTCAGGATCTTTTATTTGAGATTGAAGTGTAAATGGGGTAGAGCGATGAAAGGCTATGAGAGTACCCCGTTGCTTGGAGGCAGCCGAGGCCGTATATGTTTGCGGATAGAAATTGGAAATACATTTTGGTGTGGAGGTATTTGTGAAGTGGGTTTCTTGTAAGCAAACTATGTGAGCCTTTTTGGCATGAAATATACGGAATGCCTTGGTTCGTTTCTGGGGGATGTTTAGTCCCTGAACATTCATAGACAGAATGTTTAATGGTGCCATGGCAGTCGGATGGACAAAGGGGACTTGCCCGTTACCAGGTTATTCAGGTCATTCGATGCCATCCAAGTGAACTCGAAGAGGGGGAGAAAAGGAGGATTGAAGATGAGTACTATAATCGGGCTGCTCAAGTCAGTTGATACAATCCAGGTGGACTTGAAGAAAGAGGAGAGAAAAGGAATAGAGGTGAGTACTGAAGTGAGGAAAATAAATAAAACAGAAATGGTTAGAGAAAATAATAAGAAATTCAACAGAAAAACACATTCAAACATATCCCGTGAGTGGGGACAAAAATCACCCTCAGGGGAAAGGGTGCTTCCGTCAGACTTCCACATATTATGTGGCTGAATGAGGGAGGCAAAATAGGGCGCATGGATCTCCCGTTCGTGGGAGGAGAGCCTTCTAATGAAAGCTTCTTAATAATGTACCTAACTGTAAACCACACGACTTATAATGAAAACTATTAAAGTTAACTATAATTAGTTAAAAAGAGGGCAACAGGGGAAATGGGAAATAAGAGAATGGCATCTGACTACCGCAGGGTTTCCTGGTATGGAAGTAAGATGTGCTAAGGTAGTGATTAAGGGATTTGGGGGGTGAAAACTGGATCAGTTAACAATAAGGGTATAACAGAAGGATCTACCAGGAAAGGTAGAGTGAGGAATTCCTAAAATTACAGTGCCAAAACTACCTTAAAACTTCCTAATGATAGGCTAGCGGTCAGCAAAGTCATAGAAATTAAAACGAATGGGACCTTTGGTCATAATACATCTTATGAATGCCAATAGACCTTACAGTTGTGTCCATTACTTGGGACAAAAATTAACTAGGATATAAAATATATATATATATATATATATATTGTGACAGCAGGAAGGTAAAGTCACCTGGTTGCATCCAGGGGGGTAGGTATATTTCTCCCAGATTCAGGCTTTATGCCGACTTATACAACTAGGGAGAGAGTTGATGAAGCCCAGCTGAGGCTAGTGGGCTCATGGATGATTCATACCTCTAGGGAGAGTGCTGGGCGTCGTGCAGGCAGGGAGTTGATGAGACCAGCTGAAGCTTGTCAGCTCATTTAAGGCCTCTATAAAAACTCCCAGCTTCATTAGGTGTTTGCTCATGCCTGGACCCAGACCTGTGTGGACTGTCTAGGGAGAGTGAACCCCTGTGCGGTGAGACAAAGCCTGTGTGGCTATTTGTTTGGACATTTACTAAACCAGGGACTTAGGGACTAGGACAGCACCAGGCTGATCCCAGTTGTTAGTTAGGGAAACCTGCATGTTTAGTCAGAGGTCAAGCTGACCAGGATTTATTTTGTTTATGTTTCTTTTTGCTTTGCTGTGTTTTTGTCACTGTAAATAGAGAAATAAACCGCACCTTTTGATCTTGAAAACCACAACCTCCGTCTGCTGGGCCTGTTTTGTGTGGGGAGCCCATCCAGGGGGTCACACACACCCGCTACCGAGCTAACCCCCTCACAGTTGGTGGAGAACCAGTGGCAGTTTTTTTTTAAGCCAGCATGGAGGAGATACTGAAACAGCTGGCTCTAGCAAATGCCAATCAACAGCAGACAAATGCAGGTTTGCAAAAGAGCCTTGCAGCTCAACAACAGAGCTTCGCAGCCCAGCAACAAGCCCAGCAGCAATCTGAGGCCCGCTTCATAGACCTGTTGCAGAAGCAAGAGCAGAGACTACAACAACAGATGGAAGCAGTAATGCAGCAACGTCCGCAGACCAGTGAGGAAAGCCGTCCCACTAATACCGCGTCCTTTGGGGTGAGTCGTTTATTGACAAAAATGACTGGAGAGGATGATCCAGAGGTATTTTTGACCACATTTGAAAGGACTGCTGAAAGAGAAAAGTGGCCTGAGGAGCAGTGGGCTGGACTGGTGGCTCCTCTGTTAACTGGTGAGTCGCAGAAAGCTTACTATGACCTAGAGCCTGACCAAGCAAAAGACTATGTGATGCTAAAAGCTGAAATATTGGCAAGGCTGGGTGTCACCCTGGTTGTCCGGGCTCAGCGTGTGCATAACTGGACTTTCCAGCTTGGAAAACCCCCCAGGTCTCAAATGTATGATCTCATTCACCTGAGCAGGAAGTGGCTACAGCCAGAGACTTTGTCCGCACCGGAGATTGTGGAACGTGTTGTGATGGATCGTTTCTTGAGAGCTCTTCCTACCGCCATTCAAAAGTGGGTAAGCCATGGAGACCCAGAAACGGCCGGTAAACTTGTGGATCGTGTAGAGAGATACTTGGCTGCAGAGAACCTGACGGCCTCTTCCAGAGACTCTCGGACTTTCCACCCTAAGACCAGACCATCCCCAGGGGCGGATAAGATGATTCCAAGGGGTGAGGGTGGAGAGAGTGAGAGGGTGGGAGCTCTGCCCAGGGTTTGGCGAGAACAGCCTGGGAAGTCGGGGGCTCAAGAGGCAGCCAAAAGGATTGTTTTCTACCGCTGCCGGCAAGCGGGACATATTGCAGCAAATTGCCCGGTTGTGGAGAAACCCATGCAATGTGACTTTCTGACGGACAGACGTCAGTCGCTGTGTGCGACAGTCGCATGCACTGCCATTCGGGGAACTGAGAAACATTTATGCAAAATGTGTATTAATGGTAGAAATGTTGTGATATTACTGGATTCAGGTAGCCTTGTGACCCTGATAAAGGCTGAATTAGTTAAAACAGAGGTCTCTGGGAATAGCAAGGTAGCTGTTATTTGTGTGCATGGGGACACCCGAGAGTATCCAGTGACTACAGTGTGTTTCAAGACCCCCAAAGGTACCCTCTCTCATCCAGTGGGGTTAGTATCTCAACTACCGCATGATGCCATTGTGGGAAGGGATTTTCCGAAGTTCTGGGAACTGTGGGATGATCCTGAGCCCCCCACTGGTGCCCCTATGTACCAGGAAGGTGATAGCCAGAACTCCTCTGAGAGTGGTGAGGACTCTCCAGAATTTCCCTTGTCAGTATTGGCAGGCGAGACTCAAGAAACTGGAGAGGAGCCCACCTCCTCAGACGAAAACCTACCGTCTGTGGAGTTTTCTGATCTTGAGGTTCACAGGGAAAATTTTGCCACAGAACAGTTAAAAGACCCCGCCCTAATAAAGGCACGGGAAAACGTAGTGGAAATAGATGGCGAGTTAGTGAACCCAGATAATACCTGCACTTACCCATACTTCAGCGTAGAGAAGGACCTACTGTATCGGGTGGCAAAAAGGGCAGAAGAAACCGTTGAGCAGCTTGTGGTGCCCAAACCTTACAGGAAGTTGGTGTTGGAGTTGGCCCATGGGCACATTCTTGGAGGTCATCTGGGGACAGAGAAAACCCGAGAGAGGGTATTACAGAGATTCTATTGGCCTGGGGTGATGAAGGACATAGAAAATTATTGTTCCTCCTGCCCTGTGTGTCAGAGGTCGGCCCCGATGCCACATTTCCGTAGCCCGCTGGTCCCTCTACCCATCATTGAGGTCCCGTTTGAGAGGATCGCAATGGATTTGGTAGGTCCTATAATCAAGTCCGCTAGGGGGCACCAGTACATATTAGTTATAATGGACTATGCCACCCGTTATCCAGAAGCGATCCCTCTCCGAAATACCTCGGCCAAAACCATAGCCAAAGAGCTATCTCTTGTTTTTAGCCGGGTGGGTATTTGTAAAGAACTGCTTACGGACCAAGGTACACCCTTTATGTCCCGGGTTATGAAAGAGCTGTGTAAATTGTTCAAAGTGACGCAATTGCGTACGTCTGTGTATCACCCCCAAACCGATGGGCTGGTTGAAAGATTCAACAAAACCCTAAAACAAATGTTGAAGAAAGTGGTGGATAGAGATGGAAAGGATTGGGACTGTCTACTTCCTTATTTGATGTTTGCTATTAGGGAGGTGCCCCAATCCTCTACGGGATTCTCCCCCTTTGAGTTACTGTATGGGAGACACCCAAGAGGGCTGTTGGATATTGCCAAGGAAACTTGGGAAAGTGAGAGTTCTCCCCACAGGAGTGTGATTGAGCATGTCGCCCTGATGCAAGATCGAATTGCACAGGTAATGCCCATCGTGAAGGAACATTTGGCCCAAGCGCAGTTGGCACAGCAGAGAGTGTACAACCGTGGAGCCAAGACCCGTACCTTTTCCCCGGGGGATAGGATATTGGTACTTGTCCCTACGGTTGAAAGTAAATTCCTTGCCAAATGGCAAGGCCCCTACGAGATAATGGAAAAAGTGAGCGAAGTGAATTACAAGGTCAGACAACCAGGAAGGCGAAAGCCCGAACAGATCTATCACGTTAATCTGTTGAAAGCCTGGAGGGATAGAGAGTCCCTAGTCGCAGAAACTTGGTCACCAGCTCAAACTGGTTGCGTGATTCCGGAGGTTGGAATAGCAGCCACCTTGTCACAACCCCAACAACAGGAGGTTAAGGAGTTTGTGCTTCGCAACAAGGAGGTGTTCTCTGAGCTGCCGGGACAAACATCTGGGGTAGAGCATGATATTATTACCCCGCCCGGTGAAAGGGTGAAGTTAAAACCCTATCGGATCCCAGAGGCCCGACGGGAGGCAATACGGGAGGAAGTACAGAAAATGCTGAACTTAGGGGTGATAGAGGAGTCCCAAAGTGATTGGTCTAGTCCCATTGTGTTGGTGCCTAAACCGGATGGGAGCTGGCGATTTTGTAACGATTTTCGTCAGTTGAACAAAGTTACAAAATTTGACACCTACCCCATGCCACGTATAGATGAGTTGATCGACCGGCTGGGAACAGCCCGATACGTGACGACTCTTGACCTCACAAAAGGGTATTGGCAAATTCCCCTGGCCAAGTCGGCCAAAGAGAAAACCGCATTTGTAACCCCAGACGGGGCGTTCCAATATAAGAGAATGCCGTTCGGGTTACAGAATGCGCCGGCCACATTCCAGCGGAAAATGGACCAGATACTGAGGCCCCATCGGAAGTATGCTGCGGCTTACCTGGATGACGTAATTGTCCATAGCACAGATTGGGCCTCACATCTGCCAAAAGTGCAAGCAGTCCTAGACTCTATCCGGGAAGCGGGGTTTACGGCTAATCCCAAGAAGTGTACCATTGGGCAGGAGGAGGCCAAATATCTTGGGTACACCATTGGCAGGGGAGTAATAAAACCCCAACTCAACAAAGTCGAGGCCATCCAGAGTTGGCCACGTCCCAACAGCAAGAAGCAGGTACGAGCCTTTCTGGGAATCGCGGGTTATTATCGGCGATTCATTCCCCACTTTGCTTCTAAGGCTGTGCCCCTAACCAACCTGACGAAAGGGAAAGGGTCGGTCATGATTAAATGGACCCCCGAGGCTGAGGCAGCATTCCAATTCTTGAAACAAGCCTTATGTAGCCAGCCAGTGTTGTACTCACCCGACTTCTCTAAAGACTTTGTCGTACAAAGTGATGCGTCAGATGTGGGGTTAGGAGCAGTATTGTCCCAGGTCTGGAACGGGGAAGAGCACCCAGTCATTTACCTCAGCAGGAAGTTGAAGTCCCATGAGGTAAATTACGCCACGGTTGAAAAGGAGTGTTTAGCGGTGAAGTGGGCTCTAGATTCCCTTCGGTACTATCTGCTAGGTAGGCACTTTGACATGGTTACGGATCACGCTCCGTTAAAGTGGATGGCTCAAAACAAGGAGACAAATAGAAGAGTAAATAGGTGGTTCCTGGCCCTACAGGAATTCAACTTCACAGTAAAGCATCGCCCTGGCGTTCAAATGGGGAATGTGGATGCTTTGTCTCGAGTACATGAATGCCTGATTGCTGGTGTTCCAACCCCAAGGTTAAAACAAGAGGGGGGGGGGTATGTGACAGCAGGAAGGTAAAGTCACCTGGTTGCATCCAGGGGGGTAGGTATATTTCTCCCAGATTCAGGCTTTATGCCGACTTATACAACTAGGGAGAGAGTTGATGAAGCCCAGCTGAGGCTAGTGGGCTCATGGATGATTCATACCTCTAGGGAGAGTGCTGGGCGTCGTGCAGGCAGGGAGTTGATGAGACCAGCTGAAGCTTGTCAGCTCGTTTAAAGCCTCTATAAAAACTCCCAGCTTCATTAGGTGTTTGCTCATGCCTGGACCCAGACCTGTGTGGACTGTCTAGGGAGAGTGAACCCCTGTGCGGTGAGACAAAGCCTGTGTGGCTATTTGTTTGGACATTTACTAAACCAGGGACTTAGGGACTAGGACAGCACCAGGCTAATCCCAGTTGTTAGTTAGGGAAACCTGCATGTTTAGTCAGAGGTCAAGCTGACCAGGATTTATTTTGTTTATGTTTCTTTTTGCTTTGCTGTGTTTTTGTCACTGTAAATAGAGAAATAAACCGCACCTTTTGATCTTGAAAACCACAACCTCCGTCTGCTGGGCCTGTTTTGTGTGGGGAGCCCATCCAGGGGGTCACACACACCCGCTACCGAGCTAACCCCCTCATAATATATATATATATATATATATACACATACATACACATACATATACATACATACACACACACACACACATATATATACATACATATACATATAAAAGATAAATAATAATAAAAAACACACTATGCATGCAATCGGTTAAGCAAAGAACTTAAAACTATGATTATAATTTGTAAATGCAGTCTTGGTGAGTCAACTGAAACAGAGAAAATTGAAAGTAAAGGTTGAGCATGCAAATCTGGAGGTCAAAAAGGGAAACAGGATGTAGCGTCTTGAATTAGAGAACTAAAAGGGATAAGGTGAAGCCCTGAGATTCTTTAGAAAGACTAGAAAGGGTGAAAAAATAGTAAATTTCACAGTTATAGGAGCATCCTTCAGTCCATAGAATCATTTCGTTCCTGAGGAGGTGATGTGTAGCGACCTCTCTTGTGAGTTGGATGGGTACCATTGTTCAGGTTGGGATGGGAAGGGTTTCCTGTGGATGAAAGAGATGTTGATCTCCTGCGGGTTGGGGTATTTCGTGGGACTGGTTCCATGAGATTCAGGTCCAAGAGGGTTTGCTGGAGTTCATCAAAGGATCTACAGGTGTATTTCTTCCCTTTGTAGGCAAAGCGTAGGGAAAATGGGAACCCCCACTTAGGGATGAGCTTCGTGTTCGAATCGAACATACGTTCGACTCGAACATCGGCTGTTCGATCGTTCGACGAAGATCGAACGATTTGGGCCGTTCGCGCCAAATTCGAGTGACGCGAACGGCCCACAATGCACTACGCCATCGCAGTGTCATCCAGGCGCTGTGATTGGCCAAGCATGCACTGTGACCCCGCATGCTTGGCCAATCACAGCGCCGGCAGCGAGGAGAGCAATGATTGGCCACAGGCAGGATTTTTTCTAGGGACAGAAAACTGTAGGTAGGGAGAGTGTCAGTTTCTTTCACTGTGTAAGTCCTTGTTTCTAGGGACCTGGAAGGACAGTGAGTGAATTCTCCTTGTGCTATATTGTGCTTAAAAAAAACATTTTTTCTAGGGACAGAAAACTGTAGGTAGGGAGAGTGTCAGTTTCTTTCACTGTGTAAGTCCTTGTTTCTAGGGACCTGGAAGGACAGTGAGTGAATTCTCCTTGTGCTTTATTGTGCTTAAAAAAAACATTTTTTCTAGGGACAGAAAACTGTAGGTAGGGAGAGTGTCAGTTTCTTTCACTGTGCAAGTCCTTGTTTCCAGGGACCTGGAAGGACAGTGAGTGAATTCTCCTTGTGCTATATTGTGCTTAAAAAACACATTTTTTCTAGAGACAGAAAACTGTAGGTAGGGAGAGTGTCAGTTTCTTTCACTGTGCAAGTCCTTGTTTCCAGGGACCTGGAAGGACAGTGAGTGAATTCTCCTTGTGCTTTATTGTGCTTAAAAAAAACATTTTTTCTAGGGACAGAAAACTGTAGGTAGGGAGAGTGTCAGTTTCTTTCACTGTGCAAGTCCTTGTTTCCAGGGACCTGGAAGGACAGTGAGTGAATTCTCCTTGTGCTATATTGTGCTTAAAAAACACATTTTTTCTAGGGACAGAAAACTGTAGGTAGGGAGAGTGTCAGTTTCTTTCACTGTGCAAGTCCTTGTTTCCAGGGACCTGGAAGGACAGTGAGTGAATTCTCCTTGTGCTATATTGTGCTTAAAAAAAACATTTTTTCTAGGGACAGAAAACTGTAGGTAGGGAGAGTGTCAGTTTCTTTCACTGTGCAAGTCCTTGTTTCTAGGGACTGGGAAGGACAGTGAGTGAATTCTCCTTGTGCTATAGTGTGCTTAAAAAAAACATTTTTTCTAGGGACAGAAAACTGTAGGTAGGGAGAGTGTCAGTTTCTTTCACTGTGCAAGTCCTTGTTTCTAGGGACCTGGAAGGACAGTGAGTGAATTCTCCTTGTGCTATATTGTGCTTAAAAAAAACATTTTTTCTAGGGACAGAAAACTGTAGGTAGGGAGAGTGTCAGTTTATTTCACTGTGCAAGTCCTTGTTTCTAGGGACCTGGAAGGACAGTGAGTGAATTCTCCTTGTGCTATATTGTGCTTAAAAAAAACATTTTTTCTAGGGACAGAAAACTGTAGGTAGGGAGAGTGTCAGTTTCTTTCACTGTGCAAGTCCTTGTTTCCAGGGACCTGGAAGGACAGTGAGTGAATTCTCCTTGTGCTATATTGTGCTTAAAAAAAACATTTTTTCTAGGGACAGAAAACTGTAGGTAGGGAGAGTGTCAGTTTCTTTCACTGTGCAAGTCCTTGTTTCTAGGGACTGGGAAGGACAGTGAGTGAATTCTCCTTGTGCTATAGTGTGCTTAAAAAAAACATTTTTTCTAGGGACAGAAAACTGTAGGTAGGGAGAGTGTCAGTTTCTTTCACTGTGCAAGTCCTTGTTTCCAGGGACCTGGAAGGACAGTGAGTGAATTCTCCTTGTGCTATATTGTGCTTAAAAAAAACATTTTTTCTAGGGACAGAAAACTAGGTAGGGAGAGTGTCAGTTTCTTTCACTGTGCAAGTCCTTGTTTCAAGGGACAGAGAAGGACACCTGAAGGTAGCCCTTATTGCTTTTTTCCCATCTCCCTGCAGGCCATCTATTAGAATGTCTGGAAGGCAAACAAGGAGAGGCAGACAGTCAGGAGGCAATAAAAGAGGGCAAACAGGCTCTGTGTCTGGGGGCAACAGTGCTGGTCGTGGACGCGGTGCATTGTCATCAGCACATGGCCATGGGACACGCTTGTCCTTCTTTTCCGCAGCTGGACATGTTGAGCCACATCATGCCGAAGACTTAGTAAAGTGGATGACCAAGCCCTCCTCCTCCTCCTCATCCTCTCTCACCCAGGCTCAGGGTACTGGCAAAGCAGCTGCCAAAGCGTCCTCTTCCCTGGTATCAATGTCAGACTCATCATCAGTCACTCCTTCCCTAGACCCACCATGTCCTCCTCCTGAGGAGTCCCCCGAACTGTTTGAGCACAGTGTTGGGTACATGCTCCAGGAGGATGCCCAGCGTTTCGAAGGGTCTGATGATGAAACCCAGCTACAGGAAGGCAGTAGGGTGAGAGCAGACAGAGGGGATGCTCAAGAAGGACACCAATCTGGCAGTCATGTTCCAGCAGCTGCAGCATACTGCCAGATTGGCTCCAGTGATGAGGAGGGAGGGGATGATGAGGTCACTGACTCCACGTGGGTGCCTAATAGGAGAGAGGAGGAGGAGGATGAGGAGGAGGCACATCTCCAACGAGACAGGATGCCCTTTGGTGGCCAGCGTAAGGGCAGTACACCGACGGAATCACACCGCAGAGCTCCGCCTGTGCAGGGCGCTGCCTCTGCCCGTCATTCAAAAAGTTCCTTGGTGTGGGCCTTTTTTGAGGCTAGTGCATCAGATCGCACAGCTGCTGTTTGCAACATATGTCTCAAGCGTATATCGCGTGGCCAAAACATCAGCCGCTTGGGTACCACATGCCTGACCAGACATATGTTGACCTGCCATGCAGCTCGTTGGCAAGCCTACCTCAAAGACCCACACCAAAGAACAAAGCGGACCTCTCCTTGCACCGCATCAGCTGGGATTTCCAACCCCACTATAACTTCAGTCCTCTCTGAAACATGCACTGAGAGGAATGAAGGTGTAGAATTAGGTGTGTCACAGCCAAGTACTTGCGGCCACTCTGCTAGCAGTACACCGACGTCCGATTCTAGCAGGCAAATTTCCCTGCCCCAGCTGCTGGACCGTCGAAAGAAGTTCACTCCCAGCCATCCACATGCCCAGCGGTTGAATGCTAGCTTGGCTAAATTGCTAGCGCTTCAACTGCTGCCTTTTCAGTTGGTAGACTCGGCCCCCTTCCGTGAGTTTGTGCAATGTGCGGTTCCTCAGTGGCAGGTTCCCAAACGCCACTTTTTCTCATGGAAGGCTATTCCGGCTCTCTACCGGCATGTGGAAGGCAATGTCTTGGCCTCGCTGGACAGGGCGGTCAGCGGTAAGGTGCATATTACCGCTGACTCATGGTCCAGCAGGCATGGACAGGGACGTTACCTTTCTTTCACGGCCCATTGGGTCACTCTTTTGGCAGCTGGGAAGGATGCAGGACAAGGTGCAGTAGTGTTGGAGGTTGTCCCACCGCCACGCCTCCAAAATGCTACTACTGGTTGTGACACACCTCTCTCCTCCACCCCCTCCTCTTCTTCTTCCTCCATGGCCTCTTCCTGTGGTTTGTCCTATGAACCAGCGGTGCTCCGTAGCCGTTCACGGGGCTACGCAAGTACGCAGGCAAAAAGATGCCATGCCGTGCTTGCGCTGGTGTGTTTGGGGGACAGAAGCCACACTGGGGCAGAGGTCCTGTCTGCTCTGCAGGGCCAGGCCGAGAGGTGGTTGACGCCACGCCAGCTTAAGCCAGGAATGGTGGTTTGCGACAATGGCACCAACCTCCTCTCCACCCTCCGACAGGGACAACTGACCCATGTGCCCTGTGTGGCTCACGTCCTTAACCTGGTGGTGCAGCGGTTCTTGGGCAGGTACCCGGGCTTACAGGATGTCCTGAGGCAGGCCAGGAAAGTCTGTGTGCATTTCCGCAGATCTTATAATGCCAGTGCTCGCCTGGCTGAGCTGCAAAAGGAGTTGAACCTGCCCAAGAACCGCCTTATATGTGACATGCCCACCAGGTGGAACTCAACGTTGGCCATGCTGCAGCGGCTGCACACGCAGCAGAGGGCCATCAATGAGTACCTGTGCGACTACGGCACCAGGACAGGGTCAGGGGAGCTTGGTTTTTTTTCTCCACGCCAGTGGGGCATGATCAGGGATGCATGCACTGTCCTGGCACCATTTGAGGAGGCCACGAGGATGGTGAGCAGTGACAGTGCATGCATCAGTGACACTGTACCTCTTGTCCACCTGTTGGAGCACACGCTGCGTGGAATAATGGACAGGGCACTTGAGGCAGAACAGAGGCAGGAAGAGGAGGACTTCCTTGCCTCTCAAGGCCCCCTTTACCCAGACAGTGTTCCTTCTGTCCCACCCATCGCACAGGAAGAGGAAGAGGAGGAGGAGGAGGAGGAGGAGGAGGAGGAGGATTGTGTCAGCATGGAGGTGGAGGCTGGCACTCAGCATCATCAGCAGCAGTCTTTTAGGGATGATTTACAGTCCCAAGAAACCAGTGGACTTGTACGTGGCTGGGAGGAGGTGACTGCGGATCATGTCGTCCTTAGTGACCCAGAGGACTCCGGAGCGAATGCCTCAGCAAACCTACGCTGCATGGCCTCCCTGATCCTGCAAAGTCTGCGGAAGGATCCTCGTATTCTTCGGATCAAGGAGAGGGACCATTACTGGCTGGCCACTCTCCTTGATCCACGGTACAAGGGTAAGGTTGCGGACCTTATGTTACCGTCGCAGAGGGAGCAGAGGATGAGACAACTCCGGGAGGCCTTGCAGAAAGGTCTGTGCAACACGTTCCCAGAGACTGGGAGGTTACAAACTCCTGGTCCAGGACAACGAGTTGCTGAGGCTTCGGCCAGTCAAAGAAGGAGCGGTGGGGAAGGTGGCCGTCTGACCGATGCGTTCAGACAATTCTTTAGTCCGCAGCCCCAAAGTATGATTGGTTCCAGCAACCATCGCCAGCGTCTGATAAACATGGTGCAGGAATATCTAGGGGCAAGGTCAGACTTGGACACCTTCCCCACCGAAAATCCTCTGGCTTACTGGGTCTTGAGGATGGATCACTGGCCAGAGCTTGCACAGTATGCAATTGAGCTACTGGCCTGTCCTGCATCCAGCGTTCTTTCGGAACGCACATTCAGTGCTGCTGGAGGATTTGTCACGGATCACAGGGTGCGCCTGTCCACCGACTCGGTTGATCGACTGACTTTCATCAAGATGAACCAGTCTTGGATCACCACCAGCTACCACACACCTGATGCTGATATAACAGACTAATTGATTTTAACATGTCACATCCCTTCAAGACTGATGCTGATGCTGAGTGTCTGTGCTGTTATGTTGACTGGCTATCCTCCTCCTCCGAGTCCTCAATGATACGATTGATGATGATAGCTTGGAAGATCATTTTTGTTTATGGGTGCCGCCACCAGTGGCTAAGGCCCAATTTTTCAGCCCCTGTTTTACAGGGGCGTGTAATTACAATTTTTTTAGCAATAATTTGCCATAGGGGTCATTGCTGTGCTCCAAGTACAGTATCTGTGAGGGGTTGGAGTGTTGTGGCACCAGTGCCTAAGGCCCAATTTTTCAGCCCCTGTTTAACAGGGGCGTGTCATTACAATTTTTGAAGCAATACTTTGCAACAGGGCTCATTGCTGTGCTCCAAGTACAGTATCTGTGAGGGGTTGGAGTATTGTGGCACCAGTGCCTAAGGCCCAATTTTTCAGCCCCTGTTTAACAGGGGCGTGTCATTACAATTTTTGAAGCAATACTTTGCAACAGGGCTCATTGCTGTGCTCCAAGTACAGTATCTGTGAGGGGTTGTAGTGTTGTGCCACCAGTGCCTAAGGCCCAATTTTTCAGCCCCTGTTCAACAGGGGCATGTAATTACAATTCTTGATCTAATAATTCACAGCAGGGCCCATTCCTGCACCCACCAAGAGTAACTCTGAGGGCTTACAGTGTTGTGTCAACACCACCACCACCACCAAAGGCCCAATTTTTCAGCCCCTGTTCAACAGGGGCATGCAATTACAATTCTTGATCTAATAATTCACAGCAGGGCCCATTGCTGCACCCACCAAGAGTAACTGTCAGGGCTTACAGTGTTGTGGCACCAGCACCACCATCAAAGGCCCAATTTTTACTACCACTGTTCAACAATTATATGTAATTACAATTCCTGATATAATAGTTGACAGCAGGGCGTTCCAGCACCAACCAAGAGTAACTGTGAGTGCTTACAGTGTTGTGCCAACACCAACAACTAAGGGGCCTATTTCTGCAGAGTATCTACGGCAGGTCCCTACTTTCAAACATCCAACTTACAAACGACTCCTACTTGCAAACGCAAGAAGACAACAGGAAGTGAGAGGAAATCTACCCCTAGGAAGGAAAATTCTCTCCTGTAAGAATTAATATGGGAGAAAGGTGTCTCCTCTGTACTGATGCTTTATCAGCAATCCTTGTTTCAAGAAAAACACCACATTTCAAAAACAGTTGTCATTGGGACGGAAAGTGAGGTGAAATGTTCTGAACAGGGGCACAGACAGCAAAACAAATGTTACAGGGGTGATAACCCTTACCTATGTTTTCCAAAAAGTTTAAAAATAGATTTTTGGGCTGGAGCTACACTTAAACAATGTACCTGTTCAAAATTACAAACAGATTCTACATAAGAACAAACCTACAGTCCCTGTCTTGTATGCACCGCCTGTATACGGCTGTTCAGAGTATATAGGGCCTTTTTTATTTTATGTGCGGGGTTCCCCTTAATATCCATACAAGACCCAAAGGGGCTGGTAATGGGCTGGGGTAGGGGGGGGGGTCATGGTGTAGCTATGCCATTTTTCTTAAAGATTTTCATCCATATTACCGGGACCAGACATTACATTAAAGCCGCAAGCAGTTTTAAATGGCTTTTTTTTCCTTTAGAAGTGTCATTTTGTGCAGGGACAGTTCTAAACACGGGAAACACGTGGCACTTCACAGGCATACTTTAGACACCCCCCAGGTACGATATTTAAAGGAATATTTGACTTTTTTTTTTTCACTTTATGCATCATTAAAATGACTGCTCCCGAAAAACGACCGTTTTTAAAACTTCTTTTTGCATTGATACATGTCCCCTGGTGCAGAACCCGGGTTCCCAAACCCTTTTTAGGACAATAACATGCATAATAGTTGTTATAATTAGCACTTTAGAATTCGAACGTTCGCATCCATTGTATTTAATAGGGTTCTAATGTTCGTACGAACTTTCGGTCCGTTCGCGGGTTCTGGTGCGAACCGAACCCGGGGGTGTTCGGCTCATCACTACCCCCACTGATAGATGATGTTGTGGCGCTGTAATTCCAGGAGAAGGGGCTTCATTGCACGCCTTTTTGCAATCGTTATCTGGGACAAGTCAGCAAATAATTGAAAGTCATTGCCATGGAAATTCAGCTGCTTTTTGTCCCTGGCAGACGCTAGGAGCTGTTCCTTTGTGCGATAAAAATTTAATTTCACTATTATATCGCGTGGGGGGCCATCAGGCTTTTTTGCAGCCAGGGCTCGGTGGATCCTGTCAAATTCTAACCTCTCAGTAGGAATGGCTGGTTGCAATTCCTGGAACAAAGCAGTTATGGTGGATTGTAGGTCAGTGATAGTTTCAGGAATTCCCCTGATACGTAGGTTAGACCTTCTGGCCCTATTCTCATGGTCTTCAAGTTTGGTTTGAAGCAATAAGTTTTCCTCTTTGAGGTTCTCTATTTCCATAGAGTGTTCAAGAGAATTTTTTTCCAAATCATCTACTTTAAGTTCTAGTGTTGCTGTGCGCTTACCAAGTTCTCTTATTTCTCTGGTGAGATTAGCTGTAATTTGATCTGATGTTTGTTTTAAGGCTTTGTTCAACATGTGTTCAAATTGCTTTAATACAGCTGGAGTTACATGAGAAATCTGTATGGGGTCTTGTGAGGTAAATAGTTCACTGTCAGAATCAGCTGGGGAGTCAGGTTGTGTCAGGCTTTGTCTGTGAGAGCGCATAGAGGCTGTGTATGAAGAGGGGGGAGGTGCCATTTTAGCTGCAGTTTTCCCCTTCATGAGGGGATTCTTTAACTTCGCATGGCCGCCTCCCAAAGCCATAGTTTCCCCCACAAATTGACCAGAATAGTCCCGGGTACTAGCTTAACCCCGTGGGTATGTCCAAATACTTGCGGGTTATGTGGAAATATTGGCTCTCCTCCCGAACGGTGTGGAGCTCTAACTCTGCATGACTGCACTGCTAGACTCCACGCATGCACCTCCAAAAAACATTATTTTCATAACAAGGCTTATTAACAGCTGTAATTTCACTTCTTCCAGGAATTGTGTTGCAGTTCCCTGAATATTTAATTGGAAACGTCTACCAACAGAATACGGACATGACATCATTAAAACTTTACCAGCCTGGCACTTTGCTGCCCCACTCTCACCCAAGTCTATCAAACTCTATTCATTCCCTGAATTTATTAGCATCATGCTTGGCACGAAACTCAAGTTACATAACCACGCATCGCTGCTGGCTGATGTGCCAGTTAGATTACACATGATGAACCTGACATGGTGGCAATACACCCTGCACACCCTGCAATACATTCTGGCAGGAGGAGAAAAACTGTCAGTTGAGCTGATCTCAATGAGGATATGAAAGGGACTGGGTTACTGAGTGCCTCTTATGTTACTGCTTCGGGTAGAGATCCCCTTACTCTGTGCACAGCTCTAAGAAAACAAATACACCTTGAATGGATAAAGCTTTATTAGGCTTCAGTCTGAATTTATTGTTATTGTGCAGATATTCAATAGGGAACTAAGACGTTACTTCTGTAGCATAATGAATTATTAATGGAATTGTTCACACAACACTCAGTCAATTAGACTGCTTTTGATGCATTTCATTTTTCTACTTTTTAGCACTACATCTTCAAAATAAACCCTATGACAACAGAAGGTAATATAGATAGATGGAGGATTTGCTCTCTCGTCCATGACTAATTTACGTGTGTTTAAAGCTGAAGGTTAGGTATGGCAATTCTTACAGCTTGGACCAGCGTAACTACAGTATGTTAACATTACCATACCTAAATATTATCTATAATTACTATTGCGTATCAGTCACTACCAAACCCACTTCTGTATGTCTTGAACAACATTTGCCCTCACAATCCAGTTCAGCAACTGGTTCATAAAGACGTAATAGCTAACCACAGTCAATGTTTTTTTTTCCCAATCCCCACATAAAATGGGGAAGAGTTAAAATTCCTGTTATGCCGCGTACACATAATCGGAAATTCCGACAACAAAACCGTGGATTTTTTTCCGACGGAATGTTGGCTCAAACTTGTGTTTTATACACACGGTCACACAAATCTTGTCGTAAATTCCGAACGTCAAGAGCGCGGTGACGTTCAAGACGTACGACGAGCCAAGATCAATGAAGTTCAATAGGCAGTTCGGCTCTTCTGCTTGATTCTGAGCATGCGTGTTTTTTTGTGCATCGGAATTGCATACAGACGATCGGAATTTCCGACAAGAACTTTTCTTAAAGGAAAATTTGAGAACCAGCTCTCAAATTTTTGTTGTCGGAAATTCCAACAGCAAATATCGGATGTAGCCTACACACGGTCGGAATTTCCGACAAAAATCTCACATTGAACATTTGTTGTCGGAAATTCCGACCGTGTGTACGCGGTATTAGAGTTTTACTTTTGGTTGTGACCCCATTGATGAGATTTCCCCCCATTTCCTGTTTCTGTGATGCCCATGCATTAAATAAGGGGAGCTGTTGTCACTTAAACTGAAAATCAGACAGCAATACAAATATTGTCAGATGTTCTATCCCTTCCTCACTCCACCTAAAATTTTATTTTTGTCTATGTACCATTGAAAAGTAAGGAGAAATTTCCTTAAGTGTAACACAGGTGGAAATAAAAACCTGACAGACATTCTAACCTGCCTACACTCTACCAAATCAAGGTAAATGCCTTGGCTGGAGTCGGGACTCAGCCGACAAAAAAATGTTTGTTTTATAATTACATAGGACTCATATGGAAATATGTATAACTATATCAATCTCTCTGCCTGGACTCTTGACTATGGATATTGTATCTTCCTGTCTGACGCTCACCCTGGCTTCCTTACTGACCATGCATCCATTTGCTGCTCCAGTATTTCTATGTTTGCCTGTTGCTGACCTGGCTTGGTTTATTAACTCTGTGCCTCCTCAAGACCTGATGTTCAGCTGTCAACTGCTGCCCACCCCTGTACTTCCAAAGTCCAGTGATTCAGAGTCTCACCACAAGCACTCGTGCCATTCTGTGCTTTCTGTCTTCTGTAAGAGTAGCATTGGACTTGTGGTTATGCTTGTCCCTTCAGACCTCGAACTAGATACATGACAGTAGGCTTCAGGCCTTTGATTGTGAGTAGCATTAGCAATGTACTGATTTCCTTTACTTGGGGGGTCAGCAACTGGTCAATTGTGATCGACATGTTGATCATGGTGATTTCCCTTAATTTGGGGGTCAGCACTGAGTGACCCCTCAGTGCTACCAACTCCTGACTCCCTTGTCTCTTTTTGAACCTCGGATCAGAGTGGTATTAGGCATTGCAGATCTTAGGGAAGTCTGAGGCTCCTCCTTGGCTCTGATGTATAATATAATATAGTCAGGAGAAGACCTGGAAAGACTTCCCTCATGTTGCCCAGCGAAGTTGCATCTGAGGTCTGATGAGTGAATTTTAAAGAGAGCGTTATAATTTGTGCTGTGGATGGTTTTATCTTGGGGAGGAGGGTGGATAGATATTTATACTGGAGTAAGGGAGTATTTATACTGGAGTAAGGGAGTATTTTTGCTTGTGGGGTGATGAATATTAGTTACTCCAGGCCTCAGCACTGTGTTTCGTTCTGATGACCTCTGCACTGTGTATTACATATTACTCACTCCTGCAATCTGCTGTACATACTACTGACCCCTGAACTCTGAGTTACTTACTACAGGCCACTGTGCTCTGTGTTGCTTACTCCTGACCTCTGAACTCTTTGTTACATACTATGACCTCGGAACTCTGGGTTGCCTACCCCTACTTTACTTGTTTCCTGTAGCTGTGCATAAAACTATTTCATTTCAGAAAAACTGAATTTATAATATCTTAGATAATATCTTAGATTCAGCTAACCCACAGCAGTGAATAAGCTCTAATCTAAACACTGGTGATCTTGCGAGCTACCATACATAAATTCTCAGTTCTAATATATTCAGCTGCTAGCACTGATCACGTCCCATGTCCCAGTGAATAAGCTCTATCTATCCCAGGAAAGTGTCCTGCCACATTTTCCATGAATGTTCACCATTATGAGATATGGTCAGGGTTAAATCTAAAGCTATCCTAACTACCCAAATTAATTTGCTTTAACCCTGACTCCCAGTTATTAACTGTGAGGTTGCCTAACCCCCCTAGAAGCAAGCATTTGTCTTATTAAATAGTATTATAAAACATTATTACAGTAGTTGTAAACCCTGTCATATACCCAGTGAAGTGAATAGCCTCATTTGATACACAGAGATTAAACAAATCCTCATACATAAGTTGTATTTGTTTCTCTGCAGCCTTCTCTTGTCTACAACTCTTCAAAAAAGCACAAAAGTGATAAAATCCTTCTGCATCTGTGAGGAGTACAGAGGAGGGGATGGAGAGCTGCAGTTTTAGCTCTTATACACGGTGTGAGAGCTGATTGGAGGAAAGGGACACCCCTCCCCCCCTTCACATAGACAGAGGAACAAAGGAACATGCAGAGCTGTATTCTGAATAGACAAGCCGTGTGCTTATTTGCCTCCCCGTCACAAATTTTATCTCATGTGCTGGGAAAACTTCTCAGAAGTGACTCATGCTGATAACAGAGGAACGAAGCACCAGACGGAAATGACACTTGGAGCTTTGGACAGGGACAAGTACTGGAAGTAACTACAGATAAATAGGCCATGTTCAGATTTAATAATAATAATAGTAAAATGGCGCAAAACTGAAAACCAAAAAAAGTATCCAATGGTGAACAAACAAAAAAGTACTGAATGAGCATACAATTATATGCACAAAGAGGCAACAAGTCCACTCTTTGTGAAGAAGTCAATGATTAATGCACATTGGCAGTGCAGGTGCAGTATGCTGGATGGTAATATAAATGGGATATGGTGTGGGAGGGATGAAGAGAGGAAAGGGTTAAGTCCGCGCTCATGGAACAGAACTCATGTTCCCAAACACTGAAAAACACAAGAACAGGAAGCGCCTCTGGGTGCAGACTGTATAAAAAGTTTAATCAAATAGAAAGGTTTACACTCACATTTAAGTGGTAAGTTTGTGCATGATAAGGTCCCAAACAACCAGGGTCATCAGTAATATCTGTCTCTATGGAGCTGATGGATGTGCTGTCTCTGCAGTTGTCTCTGTAGCCACTAGATCAGGGGTCTCCAAACTGTGGCCCGAGGGCCAGATGTGGCCCTTTGCGAGCCTTTATCCGGCCCTTGGGGCACTATTCCTCCCACTGACACTAACAATGGGGCACTATATCGTCCACCGATACCAATGATGGGATACTATTCCTCCTACTAATAGGGGGAATACTCCTCCTCCTATTGACCACCAACCCTGAGGCCATATTTGTTCTCACTGATGCCGGGCCCGTGACATTTTCTTCCCCTGCTGGCCACAATCCGGCCCTCCTAAAGTCTAAAGGGCAATAAAGTGGCCCTTTGTTTGAAAAGTTTGGAGACCCCTGCACTAGATGGTATACAGCCGGCAGCAGTGGATGGACATCAGAGCGAGGCTTGAGGAGCAGACTGTAATCCAGGCCAAGATAGATGATGTCACTGGAATACGCAATGTTTCTCGAGCTGGCGTGCCGTGAATGACGTGACGGCCGCACTCATTCTCCAGGCTAATTTGCAGGAACCAGTGACAAAGGATATAAGGAGAGGGAGGGGGAGTGGCCGGAATGGAATGCACTCTGTGCAGAGATACACAGGTGTAATGCAGATGACACATCACAGGCTGGGAAACGAGGATGTACTGCAAATGCTTACTGGCTAATAGCATCATGAATTAATAAAACAAACTGATTGGCAGTATCACAGGGAAGACCGGAAATTGATAAACAGACACAAAACAAAAATTAATCAATGATAATGATGATAATAAATTATGTGTTTTAAAAAATGTGTGTTTAAAAATAAATATATCTTGAAAAACACATTTTAAAAAACACATTTTAAAAAACACATTTTAAAAAACACATTTTAAAAAACGGCAATAAAAACAGCAGCAGATATGGATATGATATAGACCGGGGGTGTACAAAAAGAGGGGAGTGCATCTGCCTAGTGCATATGGGGTGGATGTGATATAAATGGGGGATTTTATAGGAGGGGGGGGAGAAAGATGGTCCGAAAGAAGGGAATGTTTTATGGAACAAGGGGAGGTGTAAAAGGAAAAAAATAGATGAGGTGATGTAACTGGATGTATATGTATATGTATATATGAGGGGGGAGGAAAAGGAGGGGGAGGGGAAGTTGGAGAGGGGGGGAAAAAAAGGGGGAATAAAGGAGAAAAGGTGGGAAAGGTGTAAGACATTAGTATTGGTTGAGGAAAGGGGAAGCGGAGGCTCGACATACCCAAGAGGTATCATAGAGGTAGATTCCTCCTGGCGAAAGGACATCGAGACTGTATATCCAATAGGTCTCCCTTGCGCAGAGCTTTTTGAATCGCTCGGCCATGGGCAAGAGTCCTAAAATTTGTTCTATCACCCAGACTCGCAGTCCGGTGGTCTGGCCTTGGTGTGCCACAGCAAAATGTCTGGGGACGCTGTGTGGGTCCGTCCCGCCCTCAATGTTCCTCCAGTGTTTACCAAAACGTTGTCTGAGGGGCCGAATGGTACGACCAACGTATATTAGGCCGCATGGGCAGATAAGGCCATATACTACGTAATCGGAGGAACAATTATAGAAGTCTTTTCAAAAGATAGGTTTTTCCTTTTGTGCAGAATGATTTCTGGCCATGTTCTACGAATTGGCATGTTTTGCAGAGCTTTTTGCGGCATTCTAACATTCCAACTAAATGAATGAGTGTAGGTAGTGGGGAAAAGACTGGAGTGGTTTTAAATTTACTAGGAGCAATTTTATTCTTGAGATTGGGGGCCTTTCGATATGTGACCCTCGGATGTGAAGGAAGGATGGATTTGAGATGGGGGTCTTGTTGCAGGATGCCTGTCAGTGAATTAGTTGACCTGACTGTGTGGACTGCACAGAGAGAACCAAATCCGTATGTAAAGTGAAATATAATGAGGTTTATTAAGATAGGTGATATATATAAATACAAACAGTGCAAACCAACCAAACAACCCACAAACAACAAATAATATATACAGCAAAGGGCAGTACCAGAATCTTGAACGTAAGCCAGGCCAGGGTCATACACAGCAGGTCAGGAGATTGACAAAGGGGTGTTCCAGAAGCATAAACATAGCCAGGCCAAGGTCATACACGGGGAGTCAGCAGATGGGGACAGGGAACAAACAAGACAGGGAGAGGACGGATGGATAGGCTCAGGATGGGGATCAGATCAGGTCAGGTCAGGAGAGGTGAGGTACAGGCTCAAGGTCCCAATACAGGAAGCGAGGTCAGGGCTCAAGGAGAGAGATACCAAGGCGAGCATGTAAGTGCTGCTATGATTGTCCTCATGTGACATCTGAGTGGAGGAAGTGCTGACTGCCCCACACTGCCGGAATACACCCGCTGGTGGACACCGGTACTACGGCCCATGAATCAGGCATTACCACCAGCAGGTGAGATCCTCTATCAAAGATACTGGCTGCAAGAGGACACCTGCTGGTGGACACTAGTACTGCAATCCATAGGACCAACAGCGCCACGAGCGGGTGAAGCCTTTCCTGTCAATGCCCCAATGATAGGATAGGATCTTTTCCATTTTCTTATGTTTGGAGTGAAAAGTGGTGATGAATCTGCTTGAGCAATCTCTAGGAGGTAGATTAGGTTTGGGTGGTTTTCCGTGTAGGTATAGTAAATAGGCATCTTCTACTAGGCTCTCCGGATATTGTTTCTCCAAAAATTTATTTTTCAGATTGGCACTCAGTTTGATGTAATCCGCATCTCTTGTGCAATTTTGTCTGAGGCAACAGAATTGTCCTTTTGGGATGTTTTGGACCCATTTTGGGTAGTGACAGCTGTTAAAATGCAGGTATGAATTTCCTGCTGTGGGCTTAGTAAAATTCTTAGCGTATATTTCTTGACCGTCATCTCCAAGCTCCAAATCTAAGAAGGCTAGGGAAGTCTGATTGCTTTCATGTGTGAATGCCAATCCATAGGTGTTGTCATTACAGTATTTTACAAATGAGTGCATAAGGTCTGGGGTGCCATCCCAAATAATAATGAGATCATCAATATATCTTCCAAAAAATATCATGTTGGCCGAAAAGGGGTTATTGTTATGGATATATCGATTTTCCCAAAACCCCATAGCCAAATTGGCATAAGAAGGGGCAAAATTAGCCCCCCATTGCTGTTCCTTGTTGCTGTAGAAAAAAGTCTCAGTTAAAAGTGAAGTAGTTATGCGTTAAGCAAAACTTTGTGGCTTCTACGATGAAAGCTGCTTGACGGGAGTTGATGAAGGGATCGTTTTCCTCCCCCCTCACATTTACATATACATATACATTATGAATAAAGGTGTGTTACAAAATACGCCTGACAGAACACACACTTAGCGCCAGTTCAATCCTGCAAAGTGCCAAGAAGCATGAACAATAAAAATTCTAAGTACCGCATATACTCGAGTATAAGCCGACCCAAATATAAGCCGAAGCACCTAATTTTACCACAAAAAAACTGGGAAAATTATTGACTTGAGTATAAGCCTAGGGTGTCCATCTGCATGCATCACTGTGCCCATGCCTCACTGTGCCCATGCCTAGACTGACGTTTAACATGGGAGTCTATGGAAGGAGTGCCCGGCTATATGTGTGCCAAGTTTTGGGTCCAGAGGACCTACGACCGACCGGTACCGGGTCCCCAAAATCACCAAAGAAATGACCGTTTAACATGGGAGTCTATGGAAGGGGTGCCCGGCTTTGAAAAATCGGTGCTCCCCGGCCGTAGGTCCCCCGGACAACAAACTTTGCATACTTGTAGAGGAAGAGTGGGGCTACATGTGTGCCAAGTTTGGTACCGGGTCCCCAAAGTCCAGGAGATCAGGCGCAAAAAGGTGACTCGAGTATAAGCCGAGGAGGGCATTTTCAGGTGGTAAAACAATAAAACAGTTCAAAATACTGGATCGTAGGTTTTACACAAAACAGCGCTAAAATATAAATACATAAAAAGACCCGTGGATAATACCAATGAAAAAAAGTCCAGCACGTAAAAAAGAAATAACCAGTTCAGAGTACTAAGGTGAGTATCAGCAAAAAGTCCAAGTGAGCACCTTCCACCACCAAAGACATCAATTGCAATTCACCGTGTGATGAAAAAAAAACCCTCAGGGGTTCACACTTACCAGAGGTAAGATATAAATGAGCCTTAAGTAAGAGGTAACATCAGCTACTCTGTATGGAAAGATCTTCTCCAATCAGGGTCCACCAGTGTGGTTGTGCTCCAAAGCAGACCATAAAATAATGAGAAAATAGCAACACAATAGTGTAATAATAGTGTTTATTTTAAATCTGATCCCCAACCAGTAGGAGACCCCTTTAACCAAACTACGTACATAAAATAGCAGAAATATGAGCAATGAATGGCCCAAGAGGGCGCTATCACCATTTCCAGCGTCCTATGGAGAGTGTGTGTGTCCTCACGGATCCTGCAGACACTTCCGAGCGGTAGCTGTGGGCGGTGGACCACACGCTTGGAGCACAGACGTCACTTCTGGGTCGCGGGTAGTCGTGGTTATGCCATGACGCGTTTCGTCATCTGACTTCAACAGAGGGCGTAACGTCACGACGCACCCGCGATGCTTATAACACCATGTCCATGAAACAACTGCCAATCAGCATACTCTGCAACAGATGACAGGCGCTCAACTCTATTACCTGATTGGACGCTGACCTCACATTGCCACAATAAGGAACATGGGGATTATGCTAACATAAACATTATGCATATGAATACGGGGACCAACAGCAACCATGCTAACATTATAAATTTGTAAAATTGCATGAGAATACTTGGTAATTAACATGAAAAGGAACAATATATTAACGGAGACATCATTAATGAGATAGAATTAAAATTATATATATAGCATTGATATATATTGGTGTCAGCGGTCACTTCCCTCGGCCACCGAAGGTATAACAGAACTCAGAAAACATAATAAACATATATATTTATGCATTAATCTCTGAATAATTATAAAAAGGGGGGGAGTGCCGTGGAATCAATGAATGTATTGTCAGCCAGAAACATCACTAATATCACATTATGTGACAAAAGATATATAGGGAAAAAACGCATGTCAGTATATGATGCATGAAAGCATGCAATATCTCTGCACCACTAATATACCGATAAAAAATCAACACTGTGATAGGATGTAAAAATATCTAGTATATGATATAGATCAGGGATATGCAATTAGCGGACCTCCAGCTGTTGCCAAACTACAAGTCCCATCATGCCTCTGCCTCTGGGTTACATGCTTATTGCTGTCAGAGTCTCGCTATGCCTCATGGGACTTGTAGTTTGGCAACAGCTGGAGGTCCGCTAATTGCATATCCCTGATATAGATATTAAAAAACTGAACATGTATACAAAAGTGTGTATATACAGTCATGCTCGAAATTGTTGGTACCCCAGAAATTTTTCCAGAAAATCAAGTATTTCTCACAGAAAAGTATTGCAGTAACACATGTTTTGTTATACACATGTTTATTCCCCTTGTGTGTATTGGAACAAATCAAAAAAAGGGAGGAAAAAAAGCAAATTGGACATAATGTCACACAAAACTTCAAAAATAGGCTGCTCAAAATTCTTGGCACCCTTAACTTAATATTTGGTTGCACACCCTTTGGAAAAAATAACTAAAATCAGTCGCTTCCTATAACCATCAATAAGCTTCTTACACCTCTCACCCGGAATTTTGGACCACTCTTCCTTTGCAAACTGCTCCAGGTCTCTCTTATTGGAAGGGTGCCTTTTCCCAACAGCAATTTTAAGATCTCTCCACAGGTGTTCAATGGGATTTAGATCTGGACTCATTGCTGGCCACTTTAGAGCTCTCCATCGCTTTGTTGCCATCCATTTCTGGGTGCTTTTTGACATATGTTTGGGGTCATTTTCCTGCTGGAAGACCCAAGATCTCGGAGGCAAACACAGCTTTCTGACACTGGGCTCTACAGTGCGACCCAAAATCCTTTATTAATCTTTAGATTTCATGATGCCTTCCACACATTCAAGGCACCCAGTGCCAGAGTCAGCAAAACAACCCCAAAACTTCAATGAACCTCCACCATATTTCTCAGTAGGTACTGTGTTCGTTTCTTTGTAGGCCTCATTCTGTTTTTGGTAAATAGTAGAATGATGTGCTTTACCAAAAAGCTCTATCTTGGTCTCATCTGTCCACAAGACGTTGTCCCAGAAGGATTTTGGCTTACTCAAGTACATTTTGGCAAACTGTAGTATTGCTTTTTTATGTCTCTGTGTCAGTAGTGGGGTCCTCCTGGGTATCCTGCCATAGCCTTTCATTTCATTTAAATGTTGACGGATCGTTGGTGCTGACACTGATGTTCCCTGAGCCTACAGGACAGCTTGAACTTCTTTGGAACTTGTTTGGGGCTGCTTATCCACCATCCGGACTATCCCGCGTTGCAACCTTTCATCAATTTTTTCTCTTCCGTCCATGCCCAGAGAGATTAGCTACAGTGCCATGGGTTGCAAACCTCTTGATAATGTTGCGCACTGTGGACAAAGGCAAATCTAGATCTCTGGAGATGGACTTGTAACATTGAGATTGTTGATATTTTTTCACAATTTTGGTTCTCAAGTCCTCAGACAGTTCTCTTTTTCTCTTTCTGTTGTCCATGCTTAGTGTGGCACACACAGACACACAATGCAAAGACTAAGTGAAATTCTCTCCTTTTTATCTGCTTTCAGGTGTTTTTTTTTTATTGCCCACACCTGTTACTTGCCCCAGGTGAGTTTAAAGGAGCATCACATGCTTGAAACAATCTTATTTATCCCCAATTTTTAAAGGGGGCCAAGAATTTTGAGCAGCCCATTTTTGAAGTTTTGTGTGACATTATGTCCAATTTGCTTTTTTTCCTCCCTTTTTTTTGTTTTGTTCCAATACACACAAAGGGAATAAACATGTGTATAGCAAAACATGTGTTACTGCAATGCTTTTCTGTGAGAAATACTTGATTTTCTGGAAAAATTTCTGGGGTGCCAACAATTTCGAGCATGACTGTAAAAGCGTCTACATATAATGTAGATAAACAACCAAGCAATCACTAAAAGCGAGTGTAATTCTACATGGAAGATAAAAGATAATAAAAGGTATAAGACAAGGGAACCTTATGGCAAATATGATCATAAAAGCAATAATGAGATACTAAAAAATATATAACTAAAAACCTATGTGAAAAAGACATAAGCTAAGATAAAACGAATAACCATGTCTTAAAAATTATAATCACATAATGGCTCTTGGTAAAATTACCGTATATATATATAAGAGGAAGCCATAAATAAACTGATAATAATGCGGAAACTGTTGATCAGTAATCACTAATAAAACAGTTTATATCTAGATCTACATTTAACCCTTTGGGCGATAAAGTATCAATCAAGAAAATCCATTGGGTCTCCCATTTGGAGAGTTCTCTGACAAGATTGGATCCTCTCCAGAAGGGTTTGAGATGGTCAACATCCCCAAAATTGAAGCCCTATAGGGTCCTGGTTGTGATGAAGTTTAAAATGTAATGACACATTGTGGTCCTTAAAGCCAATTTTAATGTTGGCTATGTGTTCTGCGATGCGGATCCTTAATAATCTTTTGGTACGGCCAATGTAGATTAAACCGCATGGGCATTGAAGAGCATATACTACATAGGATGTATTGCATGTAATGAATTCTTTTATTCTGAATTCCTTTTGGTTTGAGGTAGATGTGAATCTATCAAGAGCTCTAATGGGAGCTCTTACTTCTTTGCATCTTCGGCACTTTCTACAGGCATAGAAGCCATCTTGATCCCAGAAGGAGGGAGGTCTGGTTGGAGGATCAATAACCTTTTTCACAATTTTATAGGCAAAATTGGGAGATCTTCTATATATAAATCCAGGACTGTTTGGTAATGAACATTTGAGTACTCTGTCCATCAGTAGGATATGCCAGTGGGTGGTAAAGATTTCTTCTACCTCCTTGTACTGTGAGTGAAATCCTGAGATAAAACTCCATTCCTGATTGTTTACATTCAATGTATTTGTGGCATCAATCAAGAGATCTTCTCTAGGAATAGCAGATATCTCATTGATAGTACGATCTAGGACATCCACCCGATAGCCTTTTTCTACAAACTTTTTCTTAATGACCATAGCTTGTGTCTTGTACTCCTCAGGTTCTGTGCAGTTTCTTCTTATCCTAGTAAGTTGGCCTTTAGGGATATTTCTAAGCCATACTGGATGATGACCACTTTGTATAGGGAGATAACTGTTAGAATCTGTGGGTTTAAAATAAACTGAAGTACCCAGTTTATCTCCGTGTCTGTATATGTTGGCATCAAGGAAATGAATCTTAGCATCACTGATTTCATAAGTAAGTTTGATATTATTAGTGTTGTTATTTAACTCTTCTAAGAATGTATTCAGAGATGATAGTGGACCTGACCAAATGAAGAAGAGGTCATCTATGTACCTTCTGTATAACAGTGAGTCCCTCTTAACAGCAAAAATAGTTTTGTCTTCCCATTCACCCATGAATAGGTTCGCGATGCTTGGTGCGAATTTGGCGCCCATCGCAACACCGCGTTTCTGCAAGTAAAAGTTGCCATTATACCAAAAGTAATTGTGCCCGAGACAAAAGTCTAGGGCATTTCTTAAGAAGACTTTATGGTTGTGTGTAATGTCATCTCTCTGACACAGGGCCCAATTTAAAGTTAAAAGTGCATCATCATGCTGTATAATAGTGTACAGAGAGGAAACATCAGCCGTAATTAGATACACTTCCGTTCTTCCTGTCAGGTCAATAGTTTGTAGAAGTTGTAATAAATTCTTTGTGTCACGTAAATAAGCTTTAGTCATAACGACATGTTTCTGAAGGAATACATCTAAATATTGTCCAACTCTTTCTGAGATGGAACCAAGATGGAGATGGAACCAATTCCGTTCACAATAGGTCTCCCAGGAGGACACTGCACATCCTTATGTATTTTTGGCAGAGTGTATCTCAGGATTTCACTCACAGTACAAGGAGGTAGAAGAAATCTTTACCACCCACTGGCATATCCTACTGATGGACAGAGTACTCAAATGTTCATTACCAAACAGTCCTGGATTTATATATAGAAGATCTCCCAATTTTGCAGATAAAATTGTGAAAAAGGTTATTGATCCTCCAACCAGACCTCCCTCCTTCTGGGATCAAGATGGCTTCTACGCCTGTAGAAAGTGCCGAGCATGCAAAGAAGTAAGAGCTCCCATTAGAGCTCTTGATAGATTCACATCTACCTCAAACCAAAAGGAATTCAGAATAAAAGAATTCATTACATGCAATACATCCTATGTAGTATATGCTCTTCAATGCCCATGCGGTTTAATCTACATTGGCCGCACCAAAAGATTATTAAGGATCCGCATCGCAGAACACATAGCCAACATTAAAATTGGCTTTAAGGACCACAATGTGTCATTACATTTTAAACTTTATCACAACCAGAACCCTATAGGGCTTAAATTTTGGGGTGTTGACCATCTCAAACCCTTCTGGAGAGGATCCAATCTTGTCAGAGAACTCTCCAAACGGGAGACCCAATGGATTTTCTTGATTGATACTTTATCGCCCAAAGGGTTAAATGTAGATCTGGATATAAACTGTTTTATTAGTGATTACTGATCAACAGTTTCCGCATTATTATCAGTTTTTTTATGGCTTCCTCTTTTATATATATATATATATATATATACACACGGTAATTTTACCAAGAGCCATTATGTCATTATAATTTTAAGACATGGTTATTCATTTTATCTTAGCTTATGTCTTTTTCACATAGGTTTTTAGTTATTTATTTTTTAGTATCTCATTATTGCTTTTATGATCATATTTGCCATAAGGTTCCCTTGTCTTATACCTTTTATTATCTTTTATCTTCCATGTAGAATTACACTCGCTTTAAGTGATTGCTTGGTTGTTTATCTACATTATATGTAGACGCTTTTATATACACACTTTTGTATACATGTTCAGTTTTTTAATATCAATATCATATACTAGATATTTTTACATCCTATCACAGTGTTGATTTTTTATCGGTATATTAGTGGTGCAGAGATATTGCATGCTTTCATGCATCATATACTGACTAGTGATGAGCCGAACACCCCCGGGTTCGGTTCGCACCAGAACCCGCGAACGGACCGAAAGTTCGAACGAACATTAGAACCCTATTAAATACAATGGATGCGAACGTTCGAATTCTAAAGTGCTAATTATAACAACTATTATGCATGTTATTGTCCTAAAAAGGGTTTGGGAACCCGGGTTCTGCACCAGGGGACATGTATCAATGCAAAAAGAAGTTTTAAAAACGGTCGTTTTTCGGGAGCAGTCATTTTAATGATGCATAAAGTGAAAAAAAAAAAGTCAAATATTCCTTTAAATATCGTACCTGGGGGGTGTCTAAAGTATGCCTGTGAAGTGCCACGTGTTTCCCGTGTTTAGAACTGTCCCTGCACAAAATGACACTTCTAAAGGAAAAAAAAGCCATTTAAAACTGCTTGCGGCTTTAATGTAATGTCTGGTCCCGGTAATATGGATGAAATTCTTTAAGAAAAATGGCATAGCTACCCCATGACCCCCCCCCTACCCCAGCCCATTACCAGCCCCTTTGGGTCTTGTATGGATATTAAGGGGAACCCCGCACATAAAATAAAAAAGGCCCTATATACTCTGAACAGCCCTATACAGGCGGTGCATACAAGACAGGGACTGTAGGTTTGTTCTTATGTAGAGTCTGTTTGTAATTTTGAACAGGTACATTGTTGAAGTGTAGCTCCAGACCAAAAATCTATTTTTAAACTTTTTGGAAAACATAGGTAAGGGTTATCACCCCTGTAACATTTGTTTTGCTGTCTGTGCCCCTGTTCAGAACATTTCACCTCACTTTCCGTCCCAATGACAACTGTTTTTGAAATGTGGTGTTTTTCTTGAAACAAGGATTGCTGATAAAGCATCAGTACAGAGGAGACACCTTTCTCCCATATTTATTCTTACAGGAGAGAATTTTCCTTCCTAGTGGTAGATTTCCTCTCACTTCCTGTTGTCTTCTTGCGTTTGCAAGTAGGAGTCGTTTGTAAGTTGGATGTTTGAAAGTAGGGACCTGCCGTATATACTCTGCAGAAATAGGCCCCTTAGTTGTTGGTGTTGGCACAACACTGTAAGCACTCACAGTTACTCTTGGTTGGTGCTGGAACGCCCTGCTGTCAACTATTATATCAGGAATTTTAATTACATATAATTGTTGAACAGTGGTAGTAAAAATTGGGCCTTTGATGGTGGTGCTGGTGCCACAACACTGTAAGCCCTGACAGTTACTCTTGGTGGGTGCAGCAATGGGCCCTGCTGTGAATTATTAGATCAAGAATTGTAATTACATGCCCCTGTTGAACAGGGGCTGAAAAATTGGGCCTTAGGCACTGGTGGCACAACACTGCAACCCCTCACAGCAACTGTACTTGGAGCACAGCAATGAGCCCTGTTGCAAAGTATTGCTTCAAAAATTGTAATGACACGCCCCTGTTAAACAGGGGCTGAAAAATTGGGCCTTAGGCACTGGTGGCACAACACTGCAACTCCTCACAGATACTGTACTTGGAGCACACCAATGAGCCCTGTTGCAAAGTATTGCTTCAAAAATTGTAATGACACGCCCCTGTTAAACAGGGGCTGAAAAATTGGGCCTTAGGCACTGGTGGCACAACACTGCAACTCCTCACAGATACTGTACTTGGAGCACAGCAATGAGCCCTGTTGCAAAGTATTGCTTCAAAAATTGTAATTACACGCCCCTGTTAAACAGGGGCTGAAAAATTGGGCGTTAGGCACTGGTGGCGGCACCCATAAACAAAAATGATCTTACAAGCTATCATCATCAATCGTATCATTGAGGACTCGGAGGAGGAGGATAGCCAGTCAACATAACAGCACAGGCACTCAGCATCAGCATCAGTCTTGAAGGGATGTGACATGTTAAAATCAATTAGTCTGTTATATCAGCATCAGGTGTGTGGTAGCTGGTGGTGATCCAAGACTGGTTCATCTTGATGAAAGTCAGTCGATCAACCGAGTCGGTGGACAGGCGCACCCTGTGATCCGTGACAAATCCTCCAGCAGCACTGAATGTGCGTTCCGAAAGAACGCTGGATGCAGGACAGGCCAGTAGCTCAATTGCATACTGTGCAAGCTCTGGCCAGTGATCCATCCTCAAGACCCAGTAAGCCAGAGGATTTTCGGTGGGGAAGGTGTCCAAGTCTGACCTTGCCCCTAGATATTCCTGCACCATGTTTATCAGACGCTGGCGATGGTTGCTGGAACCGATCATACTTTGGGGCTGCGGACTAAAGAATTGTCTGAACGCATCGGTCAGACGGCCACCTTCCCCACCGCTCCTTCTTTGACTGGCCGAAGCCTCAGCAACTCGTTGTCCAGGACCAGGAGTTTGCAACCTCCCAGTCTCTGGGAACGCGTTGCACAGACCTTTCTGCAAGGCCTCCCGGAGTTGTCTCATCCTCTGCTCCCTCTGCGACGGTAACATAAGGTCCGCAACCTTACCCTTGTACCGTGGATCAAGGAGAGTGGCCAGCCAGTAATGGTCCCTCTCCTTGATCCGAAGAATACGAGGATCCTTCCGCAGACTTTGCAGGATCAGGGAGGCCATGCAGCGTAGGTTTGCTGAGGCATTCGCTCCGGAGTCCTCTGGGTCACTAAGGACGACATGATCCGCAGCCACCTCCTCCCAGCCACGTACAAGTCCACTGGTTTCTTGGGACTGTAAATCATCCCTAAAAGACTGCTGCTGATGATGCTGAGTGCCAGCCTCCACCTCCATGCTGACACAATCCTCCTCCTCCTCCTCCTCCTCCTCCTCCTCTTCCTGTGCGATGGGTGGGACAGAAGGAACACTGTCTGGGTAAAGGGGGCCTTGAGAGGCAAGGAAGTCCTCCTCTTCCTGCCTCTGTTCTGCCTCAAGTGCCCTGTCCATTATTCCACGCAGCGTGTGCTCCAACAGGTGGACAAGAGGTACAGTGTCACTGATGCATGCACTGTCACTGCTCACCATCCTCGTGGCCTCCTCAAATGGTGCCAGGACAGTGCATGCATCCCTGATCATGCCCCACTGGCGTGGAGAAAAAAAACCAAGCTCCCCTGACCCTGTCCTGGTGCCGTAGTCGCACAGGTACTCATTGATGGCCCTCTGCTGCGTGTGCAGCCGCTGCAGCATGGCCAACGTTGAGTTCCACCTGGTGGGCATGTCACATATAAGGCGGTTCTTGGGCAGGTTCAACTCCTTTTGCAGCTCAGCCAGGCGAGCACTGGCATTATAAGATCTGCGGAAATGCACACAGACTTTCCTGGCCTGCCTCAGGACATCCTGTAAGCCCGGGTACCTGCCCAAGAAGCGCTGCACCACCAGGTTAAGGACGTGAGCCACACAGGGCACATGGGTCAGTTGTCCCTGTCGGAGGGCGGAGAGGAGGTTGGTGCCATTGTCGCAAACCACCATTCCTGGCTTAAGCTGGCGTGGCGTCAACCACCTCTCGGCCTGGCCCTGCAGAGCAGACAGGACCTCTGCCCCAGTGTGGCTTCTGTCCCCCAAACACACCAGCGCAAGCACGGCATGGCATCTTTTTGCCTGCGTACTTGCGTAGCCCCGTGAACGGCTACGGAGCACCGCTGGTTCATAGGACAAACCACAGGAAGAGGCCATGGAGGAAGAAGAAGAGGAGGGGGTGGAGGAGAGAGGTGTGTCACAACCAGTAGTAGCATTTTGGAGGCGTGGCGGTGGGACAACCTCCAACACTACTGCACCTTGTCCTGAATCCTTCCCAGCTGCCAAAAGAGTGACCCAATGGGCCGTGAAAGAAAGGTAACGTCCCTGTCCATGCCTGCTGGACCATGAGTCAGCGGTAATATGCACCTTACCGCTGACCGCCCTGTCCAGCGAGGCCAAGACATTGCCTTCCACATGCCGGTAGAGAGCCGGAATAGCCTTCCGTGAGAAAAAGTGGCGTTTGGGAACCTGCCACTGAGGAACTGCACATTGCACAAACTCACGGAAGGGGGCCGAGTCTACCAACTGAAAAGGCAGCAGTTGAAGCGCTAGCAATTTAGCCAAGCTAGCATTCAACCGCTGGGCATGTGGATGGCTGGGAGTGAACTTCTTTCGACGGTCCAGCAGCTGGGGCAGGGAAATTTGCCTGCTAGAATCGGACGTCGGTGTACTGCTAGCAGAGTGGGCGCAAGTACTTGGCTGTGACACACCTAATTCTACACCTTCATTCCTCTCAGTGCATGTTTCAGAGAGGACTGAAGTTATAGTGGGGTTGGAGATCCCAGCTGATGCGGTGCAAGGAGAGGTCCGCTTTGTTCTTTGGTGTGGGTCTTTGAGGTAGGCTTGCCAACGAGCTGCATGGCAGGTCAACATATGTCTGGTCAGGCATGTGGTACCCAAGCGGCTGATGTTTTGGCCACGCGATATACGCTTGAGACATATGTTGCAAACAGCAGCTGTGCGATCTGATGCACTAGCCTCAAAAAAGGCCCACACCAAAGAACTTTTTGAATGACGGGCAGAGGCAGCGCCCTGCACAGGCGGAGCTCTGCGGTGTGATTCCGTCGGTGTACTGCCCTTACGCTGGCCACCAAAGGGCATCCTGCCTCGTTGGAGATGTGCCTCCTCCTCATCCTCCTCCTCCTCCTCTCTCCTATTAGGCACCCACGTGGAGTCAGTGACCTCATCATCCCCTCCCTCCTCATCACTGGAGCCAATCTGGCAGTATGCTGCAGCTGCTGGAACATGACTGCCAGATTGGTGTCCTTCTTGAGCATCCCCTCTGTCTGCTCTCACGCTACTGCCTTCCTCTAGCTGGGTTTCATCATCAGGCCCTTCGAAACGCTGGGCATCCTCCTGGAGCATGTACCCAACACTGTGCTGAAACAGTTCGGGGGACTCCTCAGGAGGAGGACATGGTGGGTCTAGGGAAGGAGTGACTGATGATTTGTCTGACATTGATACCAGGGAAGACGACGCTTTGGCAGCTGCTTTTCCAGTACCCTGAGCCTGGGTGAGAGAGGATGAGGAGGAGGAGGAGGGCTTGGTCATCCACTCTACCAAGTCTTCGGCATGATGTGGCTCAACATGTCCAGCTGCCGAAAAGAAGGACAAGCGTGTCCCATGGCCATGTGCTGATGACAATGCACCGCGTCCACGACCAGCACTGTTGCCCCCAGACACAGAGCCTGCTTGCCCTCTTTTATTGCCTCCTGACTGTCTGCCTCTCCTTGTTTGCCTTCCAGACATTCTAATAGATGGCCTGCAGGGAGATGGGAAAAAAGCAATAAGGGCTACCTTCAGGTGTCCTTCTCTGTCCCTTGAAACAAGGACTTGCAGAGTGAAATAAACTGACACTCTCCCTACCTACAGTTTTCTGTCCCTAGAATAAATGTTTTTTTTAAGCACAATATAGCACAAGGACAATTCACTCACTGTCCTTACAGGTCCCTGGAAACAAGGACTTGCAGAGTGAAAGAAAAAAAACACTCTCCCTACCTACAGTTTTCTGTCCCTAGAAAAAATGTTTTTTTTAATCACAATATAACACAAGGACAATTCACTCACTGTCCTTCCAGGTCCCTGGAAACAAGGACTTGCAGAGTGAAATAAACTGACACTCTCCCTACCTACAGTTTTCTGTCCCTAGAATAAATGTTTTTTTTAAGCACAATATAGCACAAGGACAATTCACTCACTGTCCTTACAGGTCCCTGGAAACAAGGACTTGCAGAGTGAAAGAAAAAAAACACTCTCCCTACCTACAGTTTTCTGTCCCTAGAAAAAATGTTTTTTTTAATCACAATATAACACAAGGACAATTCACTCACTGTCCTTCCAGGTCCCTGGAAACAAGGACTTGCAGAGTGAAATAAACTGACACTCTCCCTACCTACAGTTTTCTGTCCCTAGAATAAATGTTTTTTTTAATCACAATATAGCACAAGGACAATTCAGTCACTGTCCTTCCAGGTCCCTGGAAACAAGGACTTGCAGAGTGAAATAAACTGACACTCTCCCTACCTACAGTTTTCTGTCCCTAGAATAAATGTTTTTTTTAATCACAATATAGCACAAGGACAATTCAGTCACTGTCCTTCCAGGTCCCTGGAAACAAGGACTTGCAGAGTGAAATAAACTGACACTCTCCCTACCTACAGTTTTCTGTCCCTAGAATAAATGTTTTTTTTAATCACAATATAGCACAAGGACAATTCAGTCACTGTCCTTCCAGGTCCCTGGAAACAAGGACTTGCAGAGTGAAATAAACTGACACTCTCCCTACCTACAGTTTTCTGTCCCTAGAATAAATGTTTTTTTTAATCACAATATAGCACAAGGACAATTCAGTCACTGTCCTTCCAGGTCCCTGGAAACAAGGACTTGCAGAGTGAAATAAACTGACACTCTCCCTACCTACAGTTTTCTGTCCCTAGAATAAATGTTTTTTTTAATCACAATATAGCACAAGGACAATTCAGTCACTGTCCTTCCAGGTCCCTGGAAACAAGGACTTGCAGAGTGAAATAAACTGACACTCTCCCTACCTACAGTTTTCTGTCCCTAGAATAAATGTTTTTTTTAATCACAATATAGCACAAGGACAATTCAGTCACTGTCCTTCCAGGTCCCTGGAAACAAGGACTTGCAGAGTGAAATAAACTGACACTCTCCCTACCTACAGTTTTCTGTCCCTAGAATAAATGTTTTTTTTAATCACAATATAACACAAGGACAATTCACTCACTGTCCTTCCAGGTCCCTGGAAACAAGGACTTGCAGAGTGAAATAAACTGACACTCTCCCTACCTACAGTTTTCTGTCCCTAGAATAAATGTTTTTTTTAAGCACAATATAGCACAAGGACAATTCAGTCACTGTCCTTCCAGGTCCCTGGAAACAAGGACTTGCAGAGTGAAATAAACTGACACTCTCCCTACCTACAGTTTTCTGTCCCTAGAATAAATGTTTTTTTTAATCACAATATAGCACAAGGACAATTCAGTCACTGTCCTTCCAGGTCCCTGGAAACAAGGACTTGCAGAGTGAAATAAACTGACACTCTCCCTACCTACAGTTTTCTGTCCCTAGAATAAATGTTTTTTTTAATCACAATATAGCACAAGGACAATTCAGTCACTGTCCTTCCAGGTCCCTGGAAACAAGGACTTGCAGAGTGAAATAAACTGACACTCTCCCTACCTACAGTTTTCTGTCCCTAGAATAAATGTTTTTTTTAATCACAATATAGCACAAGGACAATTCAGTCACTGTCCTTCCAGGTCCCTGGAAACAAGGACTTGCAGAGTGAAATAAACTGACACTCTCCCTACCTACAGTTTTCTGTCCCTAGAATAAATGTTTTTTTTAATCACAATATAGCACAAGGACAATTCAGTCACTGTCCTTCCAGGTCCCTGGAAACAAGGACTTGCAGAGTGAAATAAACTGACACTCTCCCTACCTACAGTTTTCTGTCCCTAGAATAAATGTTTTTTTTAATCACAATATAGCACAAGGACAATTCAGTCACTGTCCTTCCAGGTCCCTGGAAACAAGGACTTGCAGAGTGAAATAAACTGACACTCTCCCTACCTACAGTTTTCTGTCCCTAGAATAAATGTTTTTTTTAATCACAATATAACACAAGGACAATTCACTCACTGTCCTTCCAGGTCCCTGGAAACAAGGACTTGCAGAGTGAAATAAACTGACACTCTCCCTACCTACAGTTTTCTGTCCCTAGAATAAATGTTTTTTTTAAGCACAATATAACACAAGGACAATTCACTCACTGTCCTTCCAGGTCCCTGGAAACAAGGACTTGCAGAGTGAAATAAACTGACACTCTCCCTACCTACAGTTTTCTGTCCCTAGAATAAATGTTTTTTTTAATCACAATATAGCACAAGGACAATTCAGTCACTGTCCTTCCAGGTCCCTGGAAACAAGGACTTGCAGAGTGAAATAAACTGACACTCTCCCTACCTACAGTTTTCTGTCCCTAGAATAAATGTTTTTTTTTAATCACAATATAGCACAAGGACAATTCAGTCACTGTCCTTCCAGGTCCCTGGAAACAAGGACTTGCAGAGTGAAATAAACTGACACTCTCCCTACCTACAGTTTTCTGTCCCTAGAATAAATGTTTTTTTTAATCACAATATAGCACAAGGACAATTCAGTCACTGTCCTTCCAGGTCCCTGGAAACAAGGACTTGCAGAGTGAAATAAACTGACACTCTCCCTACCTACAGTTTTCTGTCCCTAGAATAAATGTTTTTTTTAAGCACAATATAGCACAAGGACAATTCACTCACTGTCCTTACAGGTCCCTGGAAACAAGGACTTGCAGAGTGAAAGAAAAAAAACACTCTCCCTACCTACAGTTTTCTGTCCCTAGAAAAAATGTTTTTTTTAATCACAATATAACACAAGGACAATTCACTCACTGTCCTTCCAGGTCCCTGGAAACAAGGACTTGCAGAGTGAAATAAACTGACACTCTCCCTACCTACAGTTTTCTGTCCCTAGAATAAATGTTTTTTTTAAGCACAATATAGCACAAGGACAATTCACTCACTGTCCTTACAGGTCCCTGGAAACAAGGACTTGCAGAGTGAAAGAAAAAAAACACTCTCCCTACCTACAGTTTTCTGTCCCTAGAAAAAATGTTTTTTTTAATCACAATATAACACAAGGACAATTCACTCACTGTCCTTCCAGGTCCCTGGAAACAAGGACTTGCAGAGTGAAATAAACTGACACTCTCCCTACCTACAGTTTTCTGTCCCTAGAATAAATGTTTTTTTTAATCACAATATAGCACAAGGACAATTCAGTCACTGTCCTTCCAGGTCCCTGGAAACAAGGACTTGCAGAGTGAAATAAACTGACACTCTCCCTACCTACAGTTTTCTGTCCCTAGAATAAATGTTTTTTTTAATCACAATATAGCACAAGGACAATTCAGTCACTGTCCTTCCAGGTCCCTGGAAACAAGGACTTGCAGAGTGAAATAAACTGACACTCTCCCTACCTACAGTTTTCTGTCCCTAGAATAAATGTTTTTTTTAATCACAATATAGCACAAGGACAATTCAGTCACTGTCCTTCCAGGTCCCTGGAAACAAGGACTTGCAGAGTGAAATAAACTGACACTCTCCCTACCTACAGTTTTCTGTCCCTAGAATAAATGTTTTTTTTAATCACAATATAGCACAAGGACAATTCAGTCACTGTCCTTCCAGGTCCCTGGAAACAAGGACTTGCAGAGTGAAATAAACTGACACTCTCCCTACCTACAGTTTTCTGTCCCTAGAATAAATGTTTTTTTTAATCACAATATAGCACAAGGACAATTCAGTCACTGTCCTTCCAGGTCCCTGGAAACAAGGACTTGCAGAGTGAAATAAACTGACACTCTCCCTACCTACAGTTTTCTGTCCCTAGAATAAATGTTTTTTTTAATCACAATATAGCACAAGGACAATTCAGTCACTGTCCTTCCAGGTCCCTGGAAACAAGGACTTGCAGAGTGAAATAAACTGACACTCTCCCTACCTACAGTTTTCTGTCCCTAGAATAAATGTTTTTTTTAAGCACAATATAGCACAAGGACAATTCACTCACTGTCCTTACAGGTCCCTGGAAACAAGGACTTGCAGAGTGAAAGAAAAAAAACACTCTCCCTACCTACAGTTTTCTGTCCCTAGAAAAAATGTTTTTTTTAATCACAATATAACACAAGGACAATTCACTCACTGTCCTTCCAGGTCCCTGGAAACAAGGACTTGCAGAGTGAAATAAACTGACACTCTCCCTACCTACAGTTTTCTGTCCCTAGAATAAATGTTTTTTTTAAGCACAATATAACACAAGGACAATTCACTCACTGTCCTTCCAGGTCCCTGGAAACAAGGACTTGCAGAGTGAAATAAACTGACACTCTCCCTACCTACAGTTTTCTGTCCCTAGAATAAATGTTTTTTTTAAGCACAATATAGCACAAGGACAATTCACTCACTGTCCTTACAGGTCCCTGGAAACAAGGACTTGCAGAGTGAAAGAAATAAAACACTCTCCCTACCTACAGTTTTCTGTCCCTAGAAAAAATGTTTTTTTTAATCACAATATAACACAAGGACAATTCACTCACTGTCCTTCCAGGTCCCTGGAAACAAGGACTTGCAGAGTGAAATAAACTGACACTCTCCCTACCTACAGTTTTCTGTCCCTAGAATAAATGTTTTTTTTAATCACAATATAGCACAAGGACAATTCAGTCACTGTCCTTCCAGGTCCCTGGAAACAAGGACTTGCAGAGTGAAATAAACTGACACTCTCCCTACCTACAGTTTTCTGTCCCTAGAATAAATGTTTTTTTTAATCACAATATAGCACAAGGACAATTCAGTCACTGTCCTTCCAGGTCCCTGGAAACAAGGACTTGCAGAGTGAAATAAACTGACACTCTCCCTACCTACAGTTTTCTGTCCCTAGAATAAATGTTTTTTTAAGCACAATATAGCACAAGGACAATTCACTCACTGTCCTTCCAGGTCCCTGGAAACAAGGACTTGCAGAGTGAAAGAAACTGACACTCTCCCTACCTACAGTTTTCTGTCCCTAGAATAAATGTTTTTTTAAGCACAATATAGCACAAGGACAATTCACTCACTGTCCTTCCAGGTCCCTGGAAACAAGGACTTGCAGAGTGAAAGAAACTGACACTGTCCCTACCTACAGTTTTCTGTCCCTAGAATAAATGTTTTTTTTAAGCACACTATAGCAGAAGCACAAAACACACTGACACTCTCCCTACCTATCCTTCTCTTTCCCTAAACTAAAGGAATCCAGGTTAAGCAAGAAAGAAATAACAGTCACTGTCCCTGCCTATGCTGCTCTATCCCTGCTCCGGAACACACTACACTAGGCCGCCGTGCTGGCGGCCTTTTATAGTGTGGGGCGTGTACTAAACACCCTCAGCAATAATTGGCCACAGGCATCCTGCCTGTGGCCAATCATTGCTCTCCTCGCTGCCGGCGCTGTGATTGGCCAAGCATGCGGGGTCACAGTGCATGCTTGGCCAATCACAGCGCCTGGATGACACTGCGATGGCGTAGTGCATTGTGGGCCGTTCGCGTCACTCGAATTTGGCGCGAACGGCCCAAATCGTTCGATCTTCGTCGAACGATCGAACAGCCGATGTTCGAGTCGAACGTATGTTCGACTCGAACACGAAGCTCATCCCTAATACTGACATGCGTTTTTTCCCTATATATCTTTTGTCACATAATGTGATATTAGTGATGTTTCTGGCTGACAATACATTCATTGATTCCACCACTAGCGTTGCTAGCCAGGTGCGGGGGGGGCGGGCCGCACCCGGGTGACACGCACCAGAGGGGTGACACCCGTGGGTAGCGCAGCGGCACCACACTGACATCGCCCGCCCGCTGCCCTGTGCCTTAGGCTCACGCTGCGGCTGTGTCCCTCAGCGGAGCGGAAGGAAGCCGCCGCCCCCTCTGCCTCCTCTCTGTTTACATCCACAGAGGAGGAGGAGCCCGCGCTCGAGAGACACACCGCTGTGTGTATCTGCCGCTCTGTTCTGAGGTCTGTAAGGTAAGGGGGGCATCTTTACTGATGGGGGGAGGGGGTGTCTGTACTGCTGGGGTCTGCACAAGGGGGAGTTTGCACCAGGGGGGGGCTGTAACTGAGGGGGTGTCTGTACTGGGGGGTGTCTGTACTGAGGGGGGTCTGGTACTGAGGGGGGTGTCTGTACTGAGGGGGTGTCTGGTACTGAGGGGGTGTCTGGTACTGAGGGGGTGTCTGTAACTGAGGGGGGATCTGTACAAGGGGGTGTCTGTAACTGAGGGGGTGTCTGTAACTGAGGGGGGGTCTGTAACTGAGGGGGGTCTGCACTGCTGGGGGGTCTGCACTGAGGTGGGGGTGTCTGTACTGATGGAGCGGTCTGCACTGAGGTGGGGGTGTTTGTACTGAGGGGGAGGTTCATACTGAGGGAGGCGGGTCTATATTGATGGCGGGGAGTCTGTACTTAGTGGAGCGGGTTTGTACTGAGGGAGGGGATCTATACTATGGGAGTGGGGTCTGTAGTTAGTGGAGGGGGGTCTGTACTGAGAGGGGACTATAGTTGTTGGGGGGTGACACCAACCCTAGTGACGTCACTGGATTCCACGGCACTCCCCCCCCTTTTTATAATTATTCAGAGATTAATGCATAAATATATACATGCATAAATATCCACTCCAACAATTTTATGTTTTAGTACATCACCTAGTGGTTGTTGGTCCCTCTCACAGATACATAATTTTTTTTAATTTTTAAAATTTTTACAATTTTTCCTAAATTTACTACTCTGTTTCTATTAAGTATGCTTTTTGCCATATGACATTAATCCGAAATATTGTTCCTTGATATTTTTTTTTTTTTTTTTTTACTTATTGTGAATATTCATTGCTTAGTTTTTCTTTGATCGGAATGGCGGAGTTTTGTGGGGAAGCCTGGAATGGTCTAATGTCCAAGATTAAACTATCACAGAATAATGACAGAATAACTGATGCTGAATTAGATCGCAACTTCATGCGACTTCAACGGCTACTAGAGAAAAAAACTAGAATCTATTGGCATAAAACTTATTTTATTAAATATTCTGATAACCGCATTGTCCCCTGGGGCCTCAGAATTCAAATCTTTCCTAATGTCAGGAAAATCAATGATGCACTAAAATCTTCATGGGAGTCTAATCTCCAGTCTTGTTCTTTCCAAATGCTCTCTATTTTATGTAGTCAATATGACAAGGAATTGGAATCACTGGATGTGCAAATCACCAGTTGGTTCGATGACCATATTCTCATGCGTTCTTCTTCCAGATTCACATCTCGTCTGAAAGACTTAGGTGTGCGTTTGAAAGAATACGCATTGAGCATTATCAGTAATAAGGAAGCCAAATTCTTAAGAGACAAAACTGCGCATGACAATGGCTATGCATATAGATGGAACCAATCGTCGAATGATAGATTCACTTCTAAACCTCCTCCAGAAGCCCCAAAAGCTACTCACACAGCTCCTAACGTAGCATCTCCCTCTTTTTCCTCCAGCACCTCCACTCTATACAGAGAACTTTCACAAGATATGATTTCTAAAAAGCGGAAAGGAGACCGCAGCACCACCTCTTCTGGCTCCACTTATGGAACCCTTGGACCCAATTCGACACGTCGTCCTTCATTGGTTCGTAATCCAATCACTACTTCACACACCTCCACACCTATGCCCCCCAGATCACAAAGCATCACTAATAGCAATTTGCCTTCACATATCACTTCTGATTTCACACACGTATCTGCCTTTCCATCTGCGATTCGTCGCAGAGGTAGTGAATCTTCTATTTCTACATTATTCCCTCACAGCACACAAATCCTTGATCCTAAAATAGCTCCCATTTTTTTAGGGAAGCCATCGGAGCTTCCTCTAGCTCCGGTGGAAACCCCAGCTCTCCCAGTCCCTCAGGACTAGAAGTCATTAATTTATCATCTATCCCACTCTCAGACGATCAAATCACAGTTCTTAAACTGGGTCTTACTTTTTGCCCTTCCAACAATTTAGATAGATTTGACCTAATCAAGGACATACATCTTTTTGCTCGTAGACTTATGTATAAAGTAATCTACGATCGTCCAGTTTCTTCTGATACCACAGAATTTCCACCACTTGATCTATCAATGGCTGAACTTCAGGCCTTGGATGACCTTATGTCCTTATGGGAGGAGGGACACACTGACGACCAGGACTCCGGCATTCCAGTCACGCCGGGGGCAGTGGTCCCCGGTGTGTCCTTCCCCCCTCCAGTCTCTTTCAAACCTAAATCTCGCAATTTCCCTTTGCTTCACACTAACCCTAATATCTGGGCCTTTGTACAACAAAGCACGTTGGAGATACAAAACATGATATTTTTGGATAAACATAGACACAATTTATCATCGAAACAGCGTCTGGCATTGAGGAAACTTTAGACCCACCCTGGGCTGGTTATCAAGCCCGCCGATAAAGGCGGCAATGTGGTTGTCATGGATGTCGAGGCATATGAACGCATGTGCCTCGACATCCTTGACAATAGACTGTGGTATCGTCCCATCTCTAAAACCCTTGTTGAGGGCTTTATCCAGGAATATTATAATATAATATTCAAGGCATACTATGACGGTACAATTGATCAATCTACTTGGAACTAGGCTTGTGCAATTCGTTTCGTAACGAATCGAAATTCGTCCGAATTTAGCAACTTTCGGACATTCGGAAGCATTCGAATTTCCGAACAGAGCAATTACAAATAAAACCGAATCCGAAATAAATTATACCGCAAAATAGCGAATGCCCGAAGGTCTTCGGCATAATTCGTTATGAAAAAAGTTACGAATGTACGAATCCATTCGAAGCACAATAACACTCACTCTGCTCTCTGCTTCTCCCTCACCGTGCTGAACCCTCTCAAAATGGTGTACAGGGGCGGAGCCTATAGCCGCATGTAAAAAACGAAAGTAAAATACGAGATTTCGAATCGTTACAAATAACCGCTATGTATTTAGAAAAGTACAAATCCATTCGAAGCACATTAGGCATAATAGGCAGCGTCGCTGTGAGAGAGACACGGAAAATTACGAATCAACGAACCCAAAAAAAGTTACGAAAGTAGGAGTTGTGTCCAGAATCAACGAAAAACAACGTACTCTACCGAAAGTACGAATTATAAAGCAACAAAAAATTCAACGAAAAATGTCGCTTGCAAAAATACGAATGAGTCCGAACACGAAAAATCCCGTCTAGCAAAATTACGAATGATTACGAATCAACAGGACCGGAAAGAAACGAACCGAAACGGAACGAATTTTTCCGTTGTGCACAAGTCTACTTGGAACTTCTTAAATGTTAAAGATCCCAGAATACCTACCTTTTATTCATTACCAAAGGTACACAAATCTCTGTCAAACCCCCCTGGACGTCCAATTGTATCGGGCTGCCTTGGTTTGACAGAGAATGCCAGTGCCCTAGTTGATCAATATTTACAGCCTCATGTAATTTCTCTATCTTCCTTTATAAAGGACACCATAGATCTTTTGCGGAACATTGATGGTAAACAATTTCCACCAGGCACATGGTTGGTTGCCTTGGATGTGGATAGTTTGTACAATTCCATTCCACACGATGTAGGAATACAAACTATTCAAAACCAGTTAAGAGAAAGAGGTTCATCCTCCGATCAATATAGCCGCTTTGTTCTTCAACTGTTGACGTTCATACTGACACGTAACATTTTTCTTTTTGGCAACTCCCACTTCCTCCAGGTGCAGGGGGTGGCTATGGGGACCAAATGTGCCCCCGCATATGCCAACTTGTACCTGGGGGGGTGGAAGAGACAATTATTTTCGGATGAACCGTTTGGGTCTCTGCTTACTCATGTTATCACATGGTATAGATATATAGACGATATCTTGATACTTTGGTCTGGTACCAAGGTTGAGCTTCTTGAGTTGATGAACAAACTGGCTATTAATGATTTCAATTTGTCTTTCATGATGGAATGTAGTCAACAGTCCATCAACTTTTTGGATTTAACAATCCACATCAACCATGATGGAACACTCCACTCTTCCCTATACCGTAAACCCTCTGCCGGAAACACTCTCTTGCACGCTTCTAGTGCACACCCTCGGCCATTACTTAATAGCATCCCCTATAGCCAATTCCTCCGGCTAAGACGAAACTGTACTCGTGACTTGGATTTTCAGATGGCAGCCAATGAGTTGCGTGATAGATTGATTGCTCGTGGCTATAGTCTTCACTTTTAAAAAAATCTTTTAACAGAGTTGTCAAGCTCAACAGGATTGATCTTATTCACTCTTTCAAAAAATCCCAATCTAATACTTCAGTTCGTGTGATTACTAAATATTCTAACCAACACGGCCAGATTCGTAATGTTCTTCAGAAATTCTGGCCCATCCTGTGTGCTGATAAAACTGTTAAAAAATATATTAAATCTCACCCAGAGATAACTTTTCGCCGTGCCCCTTCACTCAAAGACCATTTGGTTTCCAGCCATTTTGATCCCCTACGTTCCTCAAACCGTAATCAGGGAGGCACATTCCCTTGTGGTAAATGTGATATATGTTGCTTTCTACCTAATTCTCACGATGTTCCATTACCTAATGGCCGTATCCATAATATAAAGTATCGAATAAACTGTAAGACCATTGGAGTAGTCTATCTTGCCCTTTGCCTTTGTGGCTGTTTCTATGTCGGCAAGACTAAAAGGCCCTTCTTCAAACGAATTAGGGACCATGTCCTGCCGACATACAAGAAACTTACCAACACGGCGCTTAATCGTCATATTGGATATCAACATAACTATGATGCTCATGTAGTTACCTTCTATGCTCTCGAGCATGTACCCTTGCATGTTCGTGGAGGTAACATAGACACAACACTACTACAACTAGAAACCCGGTGGATACACACTCTTGATGCAGTCAAATACCCGGGACTGAATGAATATATCAGTTACAAATCCTTTCTGTAGACTATTGGTCTTTTCTTGGCCTATGATCCTTTCGTTGCTTCCCTTATGTCACCTTTTTTCCTGTTTTGACCATTGATAATTTTCCCTTTTAACAACTTGGGAATTACTAGGCCATGTTTATTTATGTCAATATTTTCAAAATTCCTTTTGTGTCTAATATAAATATTTTGATGTTGAATGCCTATTTTGTTTAGTAACTACAGTGCTGTTTAATATGTTAAAACCACACCAAGTTTGTTCAATATCTCAGTACTCTAATTAATTCACCCCCCCATTAGTACAGACCACCCCCCTCCATTAGTAGAGACCCCCCTCCATTAGTACAGATACCCCCTCAGGACAATCCACCCTCCTCCATTAGTAGAGACCCCCTCACAAACCACCCCCCCCCATTAGTACAGACCCCCACACAAATCACCCCCCCATTAGTACAAAACACCCCCCTCTATTAATAGAGACCCCCACAAACCACCCCCTTCAAGATAAACCACCCCCCCATTAGTACAGACCCCCACAAACTACCCCCCATTAATACAGATCACCCCCTTCCATTAGTAGAGACCCCCACAAACCACCCGCCCATTAGTACAGACCCCCACAAACCATCCCCCCTCCATTAGTACAGACCCCCCTGGCCCCCACAAACCACCCCCATTTCATTAGTACAGACCCCCCATAAACCATCCCCCCTCCATTAGTACAGACCCCCCCTGGCCTCCACAAACCATCCCCCCTCTATTAGTACAGACCCCCTCAGGATAAACCACCCCCCACAAACCACCCCCCTCCATTAGTAGAGACCCCCCACAAACCACCCCCCTCAATTAGTACAGACCCCCTCTAAGGATAAACCACCCCCCCATTAGTACAGACCCCCCACATACCACCCCCTCCATTAGTAGAGACCCCCCACAAACCACCTGCCCATTAGTACAGACCCCCCACAAACCATCCCCCCTCCATTAGTACAGACCCCCCACAAACCATCCCCCCTCCATTAGTACAGACCCCCTATTGGCCCCCACAAACCATCCTCCCTCTATTAGTACAGACCCTCCCTGGCCCCGCAAACCATCCCCCCTCCATTAGTACAGACCCCCCTGGCCCCCACAAACCACCCCCTTCCATTAGAACAGACCCTTCACAAACCATCCCCCCTCCATTAGTACAGACCCCCCCTCTGGACAAACCCCACCCGGGCGACAGCTGGAGAGAAGAGGACAGTGTGCAGCCGCGCCGCCCAGGTGGAGAAGATCGTGACAGTGAGAACAAATGTTATGCACTGCACCGCACGGACCGCCCGCCCCAACGACATCACCGCGGGTCTCTCTCCGAGGATTGAGGGAGAAGGGCTTGGGCAAGAAACAGCGGTGGTGTGCGGCAGAGAGAGCACCCTCTGGATACCAACAAGGAGGGGGAGGAGGGAGGGGAGCACTCTGGCGCTTGAGCGCCCCCACCTCTGTGGCGCCTGGGTGAACTGCACCCCTCGCACCCCGTCTAGGATCGACCCTGTCTCCACTCAAGCCTGAGTGGGTATTGCTCACCCGGATAGATCCCTCTCACAGTTCTAGCAGCCGGAGTGAAGCACTAACATGACACTTCAGTTTTAGTCCCCTTCACGGACAAGTTCAGGAGATCCTCTGCCACAGAATCCTTTAGTTCCTGAATTTAGAACTTCCTAACGCCTGTAGATTATTAGAGACCATAGGTGCCAATGGGACACGCTACAGGAGCTATCTTGCAACTCACGAATCCTTCCCTCTGATAGGCAACCAGGCCTTACCGAGACCGTGACTTCCTTCACCGATCCATCGGACAGGTCCTCCCCCGGCTTCCTCTGTTTCAGAGTGGGCCACTCTCACCTGGGCTCCCTGGGACTGCAGTGGTTGGTTGTAGACCCAGTTGAAGGTACTGGGCCTACCTGGAACTCTGCAGCCTCGGGCTAAAGGTGCCCGAGACTCCTCAACCAGTTCACGCACCCCCCGGCCAGCAGGGCCAAAGGGCACGACTTCGCCACCAGGGGTCCTCCTTGGAATCCCCCCGGCACACCACGCCAGATCATGGCGTCTGCCCTTTATGTACCCTCTCCCGGCATGCACAGCAGGCAAAACCCGCCAACCGCACGGTAGCCGAGAAAGGACACCCAATCACACCACAACGCCACATGTGGTTCTCCTCAAGACCTGGGCAACAGCGCCACCCACAGGTCAAAGGGAACTATACTCCAGGCAACATTACAGCAGAGCAGAGTCCAAACTAAACAGAATTGAAGAACCTGAGCTAAACTATTGCTCAGGCTGCCCTTAAATTTAGAGCATAGCGACCCCAATTTGGGGGGTCCGCTACACGTGCATTTGTATTCAGCCCTCTTTACTTTGATACCCCTAACTAACATCTAGTTAAACCAATTGCCTTTCGAAGTCATCTAATTAAATAGAGTCCACCTGTGTGTAATTTAATCTCAGTATTAATACAGCTGTTCTGTGAAGCCCTCAGAGGATTGTTAGAGAACCTCAGTGAACAAACAGCATCATGAAGGCCAAGGAACACACCAGACAGGTCAGGTATAACGTTGTGGAGAAGTTTAAATCAGGGTTAGGTTATAAAAAATATCCCAAGCTTTGAACATCCCACAGAGCACTGTTCAATCCATCATCCGAAAATGGAAAAAGTATGGCACAACTGAAAACCTACCAAGACATGGCCGTCCACCTAAATTGACAGGCAGGGCAAGGAGAGCATTAATCAGAGAAGCAGCCAAGAGGCCCATGGTAACTCTGGAGGAGCTGCAGAGATCCACAGTTCAGGTGGGGGTATCTGTCCACAGGACAACTATAAGCCGTTCACTCCACAAATCTGGTCTTTATGAAAGAGTGGCAAGAAGAAAGCCATTGTTGAATCAAAACCATAAAAAGTTGTGTTTGCAGTTTGCAAGAAGCCATGTGGGGGACACAGTAATCATGTGGAAGAAGGTGCTCTGATCAGATGAGGCCAAAATTGAACTTATTCGCCTAAAAGCAAAATTCTATATGTGGCATAAAACTAACACTGCACGTCACCCTAAACACACCATCCCCACCGTGAAACAAGGTGGTGGCAGCATCATGTTGTGGGGATGCTTTTCTTCAGCAGGGACAGGAAAGCTGGTCAGAGTTGATGGTAAGATGGATGGAGCCAAATACAGGGCAATCTTAGAAGAGAACTTGTTAGAGTCTGCAAAATACTTGAGACTGGGGTAGAGGTTCGCTTTCCAACAGGACAACGACCCTAAACATACAGCCAGAGCTACAATAGAATGGTTTAGATCAAAGCATGTGCTAGAATGACCCAGTCAAAGGCCAGACCTAAATCCAATTGAGAATCTGTGGCAAGACTTGAAAATTGCTGTTCACAGATGCTCTCCATCCAATCTGACAGTGCTTGAGCTATTTTGCAAAGAAAAATGGGCAAAAATGTCACTCTCTAGATGTGCAAAGCTGGTAGAGACAACCCCAAAAAGACTTGCAGTTGTAATTGCAGTGAAAGGTGGTTCTGCAAAGTATTGACAGGGGGGCTGAATACAAATCCGATTTATGCTCTCCTTGCCCTGCCTGTTAATTTAGGTGGATGGCCATGTCTTGGTAGGTTTGCAGTTGTGCCATAATCTTTCCATTTTCAGGTGATGGATTGAACATTGCTCTGTGGGATGTTCAAAGCTTGGGATATTTTTTTATAACCTAACCCTGATTTCAAACTTCTCCACAACTTTATCCCTGACCTGTCTGGTGTGTTCCTTGGCCTTCATGATGCTGTTTGTTCACTGAGGTTCTCTAACAATCCTCTGAGGGCTTCACAGAACAGCTGTATTTACACTTTACACTGAGATTAAATTACACACAGGTGGACTCTATTTAAAGTGGTTGTAAACCCACTTCTTTTTCTTTTTTTTTTTTTTTTTACAACCTGTAAAAGAAAGGCATAATGAGCTATTATGACTAGCATAATAGCTCATTATGTTCCACTTACCTTAGATCGGGGCCCCCGAAGCCGTCCTCGTCCCTCTGTTCAGCCGCAGACATCACTGCGGCGATAGCCGGAATGTTACTTCCGGGTATCGCCGCACCAGCCAATCACAGCGCCGCTCCGGCGCTGTGATTGGCCGGAGCGGCGGAGACGTCACTCTGCGCATGCGCGCGGGAGGCGTCCCACTCGGCTACGCCCAGCGATTGCTGGGAAGTAGCCGAGTTTGTGAATGGGATTAACCCCATGGATGCGCCGTTGTCTACGGCGCGCATGCGCCGTAGACAGCGGCGCTTGTCATTTTAGTAAATATCTCCTAAACCGTGTAGGTTTAGGAGATATTTCTTGCACCTACAGGTAAGCCTTAATCTAGGCTTACCTGTAGGTGCAAGTTGAAAAAGTGGGTTTACAACCACTTTAATTAGATGACTTCTAAAGGCAATTGGTTTAACTTGATGTTAGTTAGGAGTATCAAAGTAAAGAGGGCTGAATACAAATGCATGTCACACTTTTCAGATATTTATTTGTAAAAAAAAATGAATACCATTTATCATTTTCCTTCCACTTCACAATTATGTGCCACTTTGTGTTGGCGTATCAAATAAAATCACTATAAAATACATTTAAGTTTTTGGTTGTAACATGACAAAATGTGGAAAATTTCAAGGGGTATGAATACTTTTTCAAGGCACTGTAAATGCCAAGTGTGAAAGGAACCTTGATGTGTGATCAGTTAGTACTTTGCTTTTATTTGCCTTACAAGTCAATGTGAATGCATTGTAAAGACATGTCAGATACATCACAAGCTGATGTCAAAGTCCCAGTACCCTAGTACACGCGATCTGAAAATCCGACAAGAAAACCGTGGATTTTTTCCGACGGAATGTTGGCTCAAACTTGTGTTGCATACACGCGGTCACACCAAATTCTAACCGCCAAGAACACTGTGACGTACAACACTACAACGAGCCGAGAAAAATTAAGTTCAATGATTCCGAGGATGTGTCAAATTGATTCAGCGCATGCATGTTTTTTTGCCCGTCAGAATTGCATACAGGCGATCGGAATTTCCAACAAGAACTTTTCTTGTTGGAAAAATTGAGAACCAGCTCGAAATTCCGACAGAAAAAGTCAGCTGGAGCCTACACACGGTCGGAATTTCCGAGCAAAAGCTCACATCTAGGCTTGTGCAATTCGTTTCGTAACGAATCGAAATTCGTCCGAATTTAGCAACTTTCGGACATTCGGAAGCATTCGAATTTCCGAACAGAGCAATTACGAATAAAACCGAATCCGAAATAAATTATACCGCAAAATAGCGAATGCCCGAAGGTCTTCGGCATAATTCGTTATGAAAAAAGTTACGAATGTACGAATCCATTCGAAACACAATAACACTCACTCTGCTCTCTGCCCCTCCCTCACCATGCTGAACTCCCTCTCAAAATGGTGTACAGGGGCGGAGGCTATAGCCGCATGTAAAAAACTAAAGTAAAATACGAGATTTCGAATCCATTCGAAGCACAATAACACTCACTCTGCTCTCTGCTTCTCCCTCACCGTGCTGAACCCTCTCAAAATGGTGTACAGGGGCGGAGCCTATAGCCGCATGTAAAAAACAAAAGTAAAATACGAGATTTCGAATCGTTACAAATAACCGCTATGTATTTAGAAAAGTACAAATCCATTCGAAGCACATTAGGCATAATAGGCAGCGTCGTTGTGAGAGAGACACGGAAAATTACGAATCAACGAACCCAAAAAAAGTTACGAAAGTAGGAGTTGTGTCCAGAATCAACGAAAAACAACGTACTCTACCGAAAGTACGAATTATAAAGCAACAAAAAATTCAACGAAAAATGTCGCTTGCAAAAATACGAATGAGTCCGAACACGAAAAATCCCGTCTAGCAAAATTACGAATGATTACGAATCAACAGGACCAGAAAGAAACGAACCGAAACGGAACGAATTTTTCCGTTGTGCACAAGTCTACTCACATCGAACTTTTCTTGTCGGAATTTCCGATTGTGTGCACGCGGCATTACACTAAGGAGCTGGATATTATGTTGCATATTAACTGCTTTGCTATAACTAACTAAAAAACAGCCAAATGTGTTAAAATGATCATGTTTTGTAATTCAACCATTAAAATACAGAATTTTAAATAATGCTCCGATTTGTAATTTCTGGAAAATTCATAACAGGAAACGCTAATGTACATTTCTGGGTCTCAAGTAAATATGCCACATTTCTAGTTTGGCCACATAGGGTACATCTGCTTCATCTAGTAGCTCACGTTCTCTAATAACTCTTCAACTCAATCACCTTATCCTCACTACACAGTAGTATGTCACGAAGGTTGAACATAAAAACTTTTCCATGATAGTGCTTTGGCTAAGGTTCAGGGGAGTGTCCAGCTTCACATTGCAATATATTATTCTAGTCACCACTTTAGACAATGAACTCACAAAATTGGTGTCATACATCTGTATTACAATTAAACAAACCTTGTTTTTATCATTTAAAGTGTTCAATAAGGCCCTTTTCACACGTACGGACCGTATGTCCGCTTTTTCATCCATCCGTTTATGGGTGAAAAAGGGACATACATTGGTCCCTATGAGATTGCGGTTGTCACCCGATCTCCTCCGTGTCTGCGCTGCTCCGTTTTTCTGGATAGAAAAATTCCTATTTTTCTATCCGTCTGCAGGGCGGATCAGATTAACACGGACAGACGGTCCGTGTTCATCCGATCCCCGCATAGGGGAGAGCGGAGATCTGACAGGGCGGCCCCTGCACAGTGTGCGGGTACCGCCCCGTTATCCACCGGCTCAGCAGGGATTAACGGAGCGATCCCCGCTGAGCAAGCGGAGGTTCACGAGGCGGATCATTACTGATCCGTCCCGTGTGAAAGGGGCCTAAACCCAGAAACAAAAATGCAATATACTTCAGCTTACCGGTCCTTAGATGAGGGGGTGCCTTATTTGTTTCCTATATTTTTACCAGGTGATCCTGCAAATAACACCCTTTTGGTCCCTGGATGTCAATGCTCTTTCATCCACAGTATCTATAGAGGGAACCAAGGCTGTAACCCAGGCTGGCTTGTAAACATGTCTGCCCTTGTTCATCTCTATTATAGGTTGTGATGAGATATGTTTATAGAACGAAAATAACATTGTTTGTGCTTTCAGTTCAATTCACAGGAAGTGACAGGATCATGTCTATCAAGATTAATAGGTATTTTCTGTACTTGCTGAAAATGTAATTAGCCTGAAAAACGAATGCAGTCACAACATCTAAGGACTTGTAGGCTGCAATATGTAAATTTCTTGGGGCTTAGTTATCCTTCAAGTTTTGATCTGCCTGGGCGTAGTTATCCTTCAAGCTTTAACCTGCTATACAAAATGCTAGACAAGTTAAATTTAATCCAGCCATCAGAATCTTATATTTTTTTGGTCATTTCAGGGTCTTTTAGGTTCTCTGCCCAAGTAGGAAGCTGAAAAAGCATAAATTACACAAATTCCATTGAGATTAATGTTATTAGATGTAGTAGTGTTAACAGATTAATATGCAAAAATTTTCAAAAATTGTAAAATCAGAGGATATTGAAAAGAAGAGAGTATGATGAGCAGTGACATTTTCAATTACTTAAGCCTCGTACACACGGGCGGGAATCCCGACGAAAAAAAAACGTTGGTTTTCTCAACGGGATTCCTGGCAAGCTTGTCTTGCCAAGCCCTGTGTACACACGCGCCATTCAAAAGAACCGCCGTTCTTTTGAATGGCAAGAACGCAGTGACGTCATCGACTACAATGAGCCAGCGCTCGTCACATTCGATGCCGTCGCCGCCATTTTGCTACACCCTACACTACCCTTGTATGCTACCGCGCATGCGTCGAAGTCTCATCGAGCATGCGCGGGTTTACCATGGACAAGTAAGCATACAAACTCCTGGTTTTCTCGTCCGGAAACAGGCCGACGAGAATCCCGACGAGAAAATAGAGAGCAAGTTCTCTATTTTTCTCGTCGAGATTCCTGGCAGTTTTCTCAACGAGAAACCATACACACTAACGGTTTTCTCTGCAAAAAGCTCTCCCAGCAGTTTTCTTGCCGAGAAAAATGGTCATGTGTATGGGGCTTAAGCCAATTAACTTGACAAATGCAGATTTTTTTGTATATTGTGGATAGTGGAGGATTGGCCATAACTATAAGTATGTGGAGGATTGAAATAACTATAGTCAGTGCAAATCATTAATGGCATACCCGACAAAAAAAATGATTCTTCTTGTTAAAAAAAACTATAGTCAATGCTGGCTTTCTAAAAAGCCCATCTGAGCTGTGGCCAAGGGCAGATAGGGGCACCAACACAGATAGCAATGATAACTTGCCACAAATTTGTGTCAGTGTTGAATTTTAAGTCTTGTTAAAATGCTGCACATCTTCCCTGCAAAGTTGTACACCAATTTGTAGAACATTTGCATGGCAAGAGAGCAAAGTTGCAAAAGCTGTGACCCCTGTAGTGGGATGACTATTGCACAACATATCTGATCCAGAACTTGCAGCAGACTTGCAGAATGTTTGCAAAGAAAGTTGATCTGGAGTCATACAATGCAGACTTGCTGTAATTGTGCTACAAACTTGTAAAGCCTGGCAAGTTTAGCAATAGCTTAGCAAGTCATTTTCAAACTTACAGCTCAATTGCTTGCTCTCTCGACAGTGTCCAGCCTCATATTGTGTCAGTTTTATTTACTGCTAAAGTAGTGTCATAAGCAGATCTCTTAGCCTGACCCCTGTCTTCCAGTTAATTATGACTTTTACATGCTCACATGACTCCTTCATCTACCCTTACTCCCACCCCCATGTTATGAGTACACTGAGTCATCAGGGTATAGGGAATGGGGCCATGCCTGACCCAAGAATTACTACTGTAGCACAGCCCCCTTGATGATTGCTTGGATGTACCTGTTCACCTTGATCGCCATGACCCTGTGAACATTCCAACCCACCTGACACACTGGGTTCAGACATCTTTTACAGCACCTTTAAATGATACGTCACACAAGTCAAATATGTTTATATTATCTCAGCTTTACTGGAGTAAGCAGTGTAGTATTTATTTACAAAGGAGGGTACTTGGTCAACCGAGTTTTGGATAACAGCCCAGACTCGAGAGAAGAATTCCCAAACAGCTTAGGAACAGTTCAACAGCACAAAAGCATATGTAGCACACGGACCCTTTTCTCCTGCCTACCTTCACTTTGCAGAGATAAAGGCACACCATACCACGTGCCCGTATCCTCCTGGTTTAAGAGGTTGAGCGGTGTTCTTACAATTTTGGGTTCTGCAGCGAGTTACCTCCCTCCAGAGGCGGCTCTCTAATTAGGCAAGTTAGGTGGTCGCCTAAGGCCTCGCACTCACAGGGGCCTCGCGGCCGCCTAATTTGCCTGTGATCAATACTAATGTCGGCATCATCGGATCTCTCTATTACCCCTCTCTCTTTTTCACCTCCGCCTCTCTCCCCCCTCTTGCATTGGCTGAATATGTCTGATGGGTGAGGAGGGTGCCCTGGAAGTGGTGCTGATCACCTGTGTGCTAGATCCGTGCATTTTCTGCAGCCATTTTCGTGTTTGAATTATTTTTCCCATTATGGGCGTGAGTGGGGCCTCATGTCTAAGTTTTGCCTAAGGCCTCACAAAGCCTAGAGCCGCCTCTGCCTCCCTCCATTGGTTCTCGTCCCTAGAATATAGGGAGAAGTCTGTGTTCTTCCTCCCAAAGAAAGCCAATGTCCAAACAGTGTTTAAACTCCAAACAGATGAGTTTATTTTATCTTGCTTGAAACAAATTTGGGAATAGGTTGAAGATGGAGACAAAGTAGGTAAAGGGACAGGTTCAGGCACGCGACACCCAACTACCCTATTCTTCACTCAAGCCTGAGTATGAATTGCTCACCCAGATAGATCCCTCTCACAGTTCTAGCAGCCGGAGTGAAACACGAACAGTTCCTTTAAGTTAGTCCCCTTCACGGACAAGTCTAAGTAATTCTCTGCCACAGAATCCTTTAGTTACTGAGTTAGAATTTGAAACTCCCATAGATTAATAGAGACCATAGGTGTCAATGGGACACGCTACAGGAGCTATACTGCAACTCACGAATCCTTCCCTCTGATAGGTCCAGACCCCAAAGCATCCTCCCCATGTTGAGGGCATGTGGCCTGGTACGGTTCCCGTTCCCATTCCTGGTACGGACCTGAAGGGTCTGGTATGTATATTTTGGGGGAACCCCTCGTCATTTTTTTTTAAAATTTGACACAGGGTTCCCCTTCATATCCATACCAGACCTGAAGGGCCTGGTAATTGAATTTGGGGGGACCCCCACGCATTTTTTTATTTTTTATCAATGACTTTTAATGACTGTATTGCCGGGAGCCAACAATTCATTATGACTTTTTTTCCTTCAGAAATGACACTTTGTGCAGGGACAGTTCTAAACACGGGAAACACGCGCTGCTTTACAGGCATACTATACACACCCCCTAGGTACGAAATTTAAAGGAATATTTCACTTTTATTGTTTCACTTTAAGCATTATTAAAATCACTGCTCCAGAGAAAACGGCCGTTTTTAAAACTTTTTTTTGCACTGATACATGTCCCTCGGGGCAGTACCCGGGTCCCCAAACACTTTTTATGACAATAACTTGCATATAAGCCTTTAAAATTAGCACTTTATATTTAACCATAGACTTTTACAGGGTGTTCCGTGGCTTTTCGAATTCGCCACGAACACCCCCAATTGTTCGCTGTTCGGCGAACGGGCGAACAGGCAATGTTCGAGTCGAACATGATTTTGACTCGAACTCGAAGAACATCCCTAATCAGGAGGTCCCTGAGCGCTGTCTTACCTTATGGGATTAAACCGTTCTTGAACACGGAAATGTAGTGTGCTTCAAGGTCAGGAGTCAGGAGGACCAGGATTTGTCTGTCCTACCTTAAAGGGGTTGTAAAGGTTCATTTTTTATTTTCTAAATAGGTTCCTTTAAGCTAGTGCATTGTTGGTTCACTTACCTTTTCCTTTGATTTACCTTCTAAATGTTTTTTTTCTTTGTTTTCTTTGTCTGAATTTCTCACTTCCTGTTCCTCCTCAGTAATCTGTTCAGTAAACTGTTCTGGCTGACTCAACACCACTCGAATGATGGTGTGAAGTTTACTGAGGAGAAACAGGAAGTGAGAAATTCAGACAAAGAAAAAAACCATTTAGAAGGTAAATCAAAGGAAAAGGTAAGTGAACCAACAATGCACTAGCTTAAAGGAACCTATTTAGAAAATAAAAAACTAACCTTTACAAACCCTTTAACCACTTCCCTACCCACCCATAGTAATATGACGTCCACAGATGGGATCTCCCATCCTGGGTGGACGTCATATGACGTCCTGGGCTTTGTGGGGGGATATCTGAATGATGCCTGCAGCTAGAGCAGTGGTTCTCAACTCCAGTCCTCAGGGCCCACCAACAGGCCAGGTTTGCAAGATAACTGAAATGCATCACAGGTGATATAATTTGCTGCTCAGCGATTGCAGTCTTCTAGTTTGCATCTCACCAAGGTAATACTTAAAATCTGGCCTGTTAGTGGGTCCTGAGGACAGGAGTTGAGAACCACTGAGCTAGAGGCATCATTCAGATATCCTTATCTTCTGCCGGCGATTCTGTGCACCATAAGAATGATCATAGTGGCGGTTCCGCCGCTTGATCATACTTATAGGCGGCGGAAGGGGACATCCCCCCCTCCTGCCGCCATCCGGTGTTTCTCCGGGCTCTTCCGTGCCATCGGGGGCCCGGAGAATGAATCGCCCGGCGCCGGAGGTGAACCATAGAGATGACTGGTGACCAGATGGTCACCAGTCATCTCTATGACCGTTGGAGGCCCGGGCGCGATGTGATGACGTCACGCCCGGGTCCTCAGAAGTAAACAAAGCCGCCATTGCGGCTAGTAAGCATGAGATCGGTGAATTTTTTTTCACGATCTCATGCTTTCCAGCCTGGAGGAGAGATGTGGGGTCTTATTGACCCCGCATCTCTCCAAAAAGAGGACCTGTCACACACCATTCCTATTACAAGGGATGTTTACATTCCTTGTAATAGGAATAAAAGTGATCACAAAAAAAGTGTAAAAATAAAAAACATTAAGTAAAAAAAAAAATAAAAAAAAAATTAAAACGCCTCTGTCCCCGGTAGCTCGCGATCAGAAGCGAACGCACACGTAAGTGCCGCCCACATATGTAAACGCCGTTCAAACCACATATGTGAGGTATTGCCGCGTGCGTTAGAGTGCGTGCAACAATTCTAGCATTAGACCTCCTCTGTAATTCTAACCTGGTAACCTGTAAAAATGTTCAAAGCGTTGCCTATGAAGATTTTTACGTACCGAAGTTTGGCGCCATTCCATGAGTGAGCGCAATTTTAAAGCGTGACATTTTAGGTATCTATTTACTCGAAGTAACATCATCTTTCATATTTTACAAAAAAATTGGGCTAACTTTACTGTTTTGTTATTTTTTAATTCATGAAACCATTTTTTTCCCCAAAAAAAGGCGTTTGAAAAATTATTGCGCAAATACCGTGCAAGAAAAAAAGTTGCAATGACCGTCATTTTATTCCCTAGGGTGTCTGCTAAAAATATATATATAATGTTTGGGGGTTCTGAGTAATTTTCTAGCAAAAGAATGATGATTTGTACAAGTAGGAGAGAAGTGCCAGAATAGGCCCAGTATTGAGGTGGTAAAAAAAAGCCCGGTGTTGAAGTGGTTAAAGTTACAGCTGGCCTACTCCCTGTCACAAAACAGGACCCTGCACTGCAAGCAATGCCCCGATCCTTGTGACAGTGGGCACCGCTGCGGTTAGGCTGAAAAGGGAGGTATGGAGGGATGGGGCAGCAAAATTCTAATCCAATCTGGGGAAACCAGGGACATCTGGTCACCCTAGGGTGAGCAGCTAAATAAACTGTTGAAATACATATATACTAAGTGTTTTACCTGCAAAAGCCAACCTTGAGATTAATGTATTCCTGCCAGATAGCAGAGCCAGGTCCCTAAGTTCACATTACTGCTGCACAGTGAAAGCCATGATCTGCTCCTACAATTTATAAACTAGCAGGGACAGCAAGCATGGTTCAGTGTCACAGCACAGACACTGGCTTTAGCCCACCACACACCCAGGTGGTCCTACTCCTTGATTGTCTGATACTTTATCCCACTAGCTGGCCACACACTTTTAGATTTCTTCTTTCAGCCAGTGGACTGATAAAGGAAAACAATTATTCTTCCATTTACCCAAGCGAGATGGACAGAGTAATCCTCCATGGGGAATTGTATTCTGTCAGAATACACTGATCAGAACACACTTACTACTTAGTAATTACTTTCAATGCCCCACAAATTGGGTCACTACCAGCGAAAAGATAAATCTCAACTCCAGCCAAAACAAGAAAGTATTGTCAAGTTTTGATAACACCTGTGTCCCCAGATCCCCCCTCGGTTCCTGACTTTAGGACTGAAGTCATAGCAAATCTCCTCAATGGGGTCACCGGTTAAAAAGTAGTTTCTGTTGGAATATAAAGACTACTTGTGTTATCTCACATAGAAAAGGACATTCTTTTTTTCCATGCATATTTTATGTTTTAACCTTCACCTACACGCCTTACATTGTTTTAAAAAAGTCAAATGGGTTCAGCTCTTTTATTTCTTGGAGGAGATTAATGCAAACATTTGTAGCAATTTCAATCTACACCCTACTGTTAATTAATAGTAGCTGCAGATAAGTATATGATTAAATGGCTTACTATTCATGTTGATGAGATTTAAGAAATAATTTTAAGAAACACCCTCTGTAAGAAAGTTTTTCTGGATACTTCCTGCAATAAGTATAAAAACCATTTGTGCACAAGGGACGAAAACCTATATAGCAAGGATAACTTGCCACAAGTTTGCGGCAGTGTTGAAATGTAAGTCTTGTTACCTTGCTGCACATTTTCCCTGACAAGTTGTACACTTGCCGAAAACTTGAAACACAAGTTCTAGTTGACACTTTTCCAATTTGTAGCAAATTTATGTAGCAAGTGTCTAGCAAGAGCAGAGTTGCAGTGGTCTAAAATATGAAAATTCAGCCACAGTGACCCCTGTGGTGGTATGACTTTTGCAAAACGTAATGCCCTGTACACATGAGCAGAATTTCCGATGGAAAAAGTCAGATGGGAGCTTTTCGTCGGATATTCCGACCGTGTATATGCCCCATCTGACTTTTTCTGTCGGAATTTCTGACGGACTTAGAGAGCAGGTTCTCTATTTTTGCGATGGAAAAAAATGCGATAGGAATTTCCTATCGTGTGTACAAATTCCGACGCACTAAATTCCGACACCAAAGACATACTGGTAGGCTAATTGGATCTTGTCCAAATTGGCCCAGTATATATTTATATATGTGTGTATGACTGTATGTCCCAAGCGTGTCAAGCTAATACGGGGTAAAATGACCACACCAGCCAAGAAAACACTGGCTGCAAAAAGCGCCTAGAGGCGATCAGTTAGCATGTGAGCGCTATACAAGTCACTCATTCATTCATGCTCGGAAACAAATCGACGCATGCTCAGAAGCATAAAACTTAATTTTCTCGGCTCTTCATAGTCTTTTACGTCACCGTGTTCTTGGCAGTCAAAAGTTCACCGAACTTTTGTGTGACCGTGTGTATGCAAGGCAGGCTTGAGCGAAATTCCGTCAGAAAACCCATCCAACTTTTTTCAGACGGAAATTCCGCTCGTGTGTACAGGGCATAACTGAACCAGAACTTGCAGTAGACTTGCAGAATGTTTGCAAAGAAAGTTGAGCTGGAGTCATGCAATGCAGACTTGCTGCAATTGTGCAACAAACTTGTGAAGCCTGGCAAGTGTAGCAAGCCATTTTCAAACTTGCAGCTCAATTGATTGCTATCTGGGAAAATACGATTAATAAAATATCTGACATGTCTTGCGAAAGTCAAAATGTATATTTAAGATTTAATATCTCAAAGATATGATATGGGTTAAATAAGAGTTCTTTTGACTAGACTGAAAGCTTCAATATAAGCATTTATTAGAGAATTGTTATTAGTCTATCTAATACAGTCTTAAGCAAGGGAGTAAATATTAGTTTCAAATACAAAGTATGTACATCACGCTACAAATATCAAACAGAAAAACATAAGACAACATATGACAATGCAAGTATACTGTAAGTGCTGGGAGATGGTCTGATAATTACCTATAATAATGACTCCTGGGCCCAGGTCATCTTATCTCTCTCTTCTACTGATTGGGGTCGTCCTTTTATGGGGCCCTCTCCCATTGACTAACACAGGGCCACTTCGATTGGCTCTCTCCTCCCTTTGGGCGTTATAATAATTTCTCTCACTCTCACCCTCCCTACTGGAATTTAGTGATAATGAGATTTGAAGATAAATTAATTTAACCGAAGGTCGTTAACTTCCTTTGAATGGGGTCCTTAGCTATACATGGAACTAGCCGTGGCCAATTACCATGGGAGAATACACACGCCTTTATCTAGCTAATGAAGGCGGTGCCGAATAGACTAGTAGTTTCAGAGGTGATCACTTAATACTAAGTTAGCTCGTCAGACCGGACGACTCTTCCACACTTTGTAATTCATGCATATCGTGGGGACTGGTAATTCGATTTTCCTTAAGCCCAGCTTGTCAGCCAAGTTAACCCTTACAGATATACACATTTCTTATTCTAACTTATATATACATCTATGTACCGATATTCCCAGTTTCCAATGGAGATTATTCATAAACATTCCTCATAAGGCAACACATGCATCCAGTTTAATATTTGCACTGGAAGATCAGTATTTTGTACATACAGTACATGGCAAGGTGACAGTTTTCGATTATAGGACATAATGTAAGCAATCAGTACTTACCTACCCTGTTCATCCGCCACTCTGAACCAGAGCTATGAGGAAGATGCTAGATGATGCAACAAGGTAATAAAAGTACTCAAAACTGAGTGGAGATTGCACTCAAGGGCTGTCAAGTATATTGATTTGATCTTGTAACTACAGTGGAACCTCCGATTGCGAGTAACGCGGTTAACGAGCGTTTGGCAATACGAGCACTGTATTTTAAAAAACCTGACTCGGTTTGTGAGTGTTGTCTAGCAAAACAAGCAGGATTCAAGCCAAAGCGGTGTGCAATATCGCGTTTGGCCTGAGGTGGGGAGGCGCCGGAGCCAATCAGACCCGAACGGCGCGGTTCGGAGATGTTCAAAAATGCTCGGAAAATCACGGAAATACTCAGTTCCCAAGCCTTTCCGAGGTTTTCCGAGTTCAGCCAAGGTGTCCTCGGCCCTTTCCGAGGTCGCTCCTTCGATGGGGGGTACTGTAAGGAAAGGTTCCATCCTCTGGTAATATCTATCATTTGGCATGCAGTACTGGGGTCCACCAGCAGGTGTCTCCTGGCAGTTTGGAACTGTCAGGGGAGCTTTTACCTGCTGGTGTTATGTCATCTTTGGGCCGCAGTACTGGCATCCACCAGCGGATGGTTCCAGGCAGTGTGGTGCAGATTTTACCTTCTGCAACCAGGTGTCACCCGAGCTTGTTAGCAGGTAATAGTATAAATACCCAGCAAGTGCACACACACACTGCCCTGGTATCATCCTCGTTCCCTGACCTGCAGCCTGTTTACCTGAACCCTGATTCCTGAATCCGTTGTATCTGTTCCTGCATCCCTGGATCCTTGCCCTGCAGCCTGATTCCTTCCTTCTTGTCCCTGTCCGTCTACTCCTAGCCCCCCATCTGCTGATCTCCTGTTAATGATCCTGGCCTGGCTTGACTACGATTCTGGTTCTCCCTTTTGCTACATATGCTGGTTGGTTACTGTCACTGTTTTGGTTGTTTGGTTTGTTCACTTGTTGTATTGGTGGTGTATTCACATTTATAGTATTTTCCTTAAATAAACTTACTTGCCTTCACCTATTTCTGTTTGCGGTTTCCTCTGTTGCAGTCCACATAGTTCTGGTCACTCCTGATACATGACATGCTCAGAGCGACCTAGCAAGAGTCATCCTTCAGTAAAGTGACTAGCGATGACCCACAGCTGCTGAGTGCGAACGATCGTAGTGTCGATCAGCTGGATTGGTGCCGCGTAGATGTCAGACGAACAGCAAGCAGAGTTAAGCCCTCCAGGGCCGGGTTGGAATCACTTGATCACCGTGTAGCCTCTCTTTTTGACACGGAGAGATGTGCACACGGCACGACCCAGGAAGAAGAGAGCGCGAGACAGGTCTTCTGACTCTTTTATAGTTCCTCCCAGAGTCTCCTCGGGTTGTAGCAAGGATCCCTGGGGTGTGTAATCTAGATGTTATGTCACACAACGGAATCGCCAGTCTGAAAGACTACTAGTCCAACAATCCTTTTGGTCGGGCTCACAGATATGATGACAGTCACTGGCGCCCAGCACTAGAGGGATATAACTATAGTTGAAGAATGACAGGGAAATTGCACAATAGTAAACTTTAGTCCACCATCGCTACACTACTGAAGGTGGGGGGTAGGAGATAAGAGGGGGATATGGGCGTTCAAACCCCCCCTTGTGTATCCAACCACAGCACAGGCTGGAAGCCACTTTAAGGACCCCAGCAGTTAAGTGTGCGTTAGTGTGTGGGCAGTGCTCCATTTCGAGAAGGTCAGTTACTACAATTAGATGGTGAAATGTCATATTTAAAGAGCTGTTGACTATTTATATGTTGTAATGGGCCACTTTGTCTGGTAAGGGTTCACGTTTTTTTTTTGTTCAGGATATGCGGGTACCACTTGAGTTCTCTTCAGTAGTAACTTCAATACAATAGGATGATTTGGCCGAGTCCCTTGCAGAACCCAGTCCAGGCGAGCCTGGTTAACATCTTTGGGGTCAATAGCCCTCTTGAGGATAATTTGATGCAGCATCCAGTCTACTTGAGAGATATATTCGGACAGACTCTCTCCCTTCTGCTGATGGCTGTGATTGAATTTGTACATCAGGTCTGCGGTAGTTTCAACCCTCCCAAATACAGCATACAGAGCATCTATGTAGTCCATGGACACAAGTTTTCTTGCCCATCCTCAAATTACGGATCACATCAGCCACTGGACCTCGAAGGCTCTCACTAAGCCATTGTCGTTTCACAGCCTCTGGAACACTCCACTCTTCCATAGCCTGCAGAGCCTGACTCATCCACGTTTCTAACTAATCTTCCCCCACAGGAGTTGGCAGTTGTCCTGAGAAGAACCCTAGTCTTCGATAGCTCTGGTTGGCATTTCCAGATCCATTCTTCACTAAGCTATCAACCAATCAGCTCATATCCATATAGAAATAGAGAGGAGGGGCACTGGCCCCTTGAGAGTCAGCTCCCACAGGTACAGGACCCTTCTGAGTTCTGGTCGAGGGCTGCCTCTCATTCTGCCCCCCCCCTTTGAGTGGGAACACTTTAGCAATCACCCCTTCAGCCAGACGTACCTCTTCCTCCTGAAAACACATAGCTACCTCTTCCTGCCATTCTAGTAGTACCCTGACTTGATCCATGTCATTTGTGGCTTCAGGTTCCACAATGTAGGCCCAGTGTCCTGGGACCAGAGCTCTCAGCCACCTTCTGATCTCTCTCTTGGTGTGCTCAGTTCCCGAGATCTCCAGAACAGTGCTGTTCTCAGTTGGAGCTCTCTGACTCCTGCCCCAAGCAACCGCGGCCATCGAAGTGACTTCGCACGCAGATTGTGGCTCTTGTCTAGGCCGGTTAAGGCCAGCTGCAGATAGCATCCCAGACGAGCCCCCAAATAAAGCACAACCCCCTAAGAGGCTGATTGGGTTTACCTGATCATCTGCACTGCCATGACCTGATGAACATTCCAACTCACCTAACACTCTGGATTCAGACATCTTTGCACCACTTCAAAGCAATAAGTCAGACAACTCTGTGCATTTATATTCTGATAATGTTTACTAGGACAGTTCAAAGAAGATAAACATAAAGGAGGTCTGGGATGCTATCTGCAGCTGGCCTTAACCGACCTAGACAAGAGCCACAATCTGCGTGCGAAGTCACTTCGATGGCCGCGGTTGCTTGGGGCAGGAGTCAGAGAGCTCCAACTGAGAACAGCACTGTTCTGGAGATCTCGGGAACTGAGCACACCAAGAGAGAGATCAGAAGGTGGCTGAGAGCTCTGGTCCCAGGACACTGGGCCTACATTGTGGAACCTGAAGCCACAAATGACATGGATCAAGTCAGGGTACTACTAGAATGGCAGGAAGAGGTAGCTATGTGTTTTCAGGAGGAAGAGGTACGTCTGGCTGAAGGGGTGATTGCTAAAGTGTTCCCACTCAAAGGGAGGGGGGGCAGAATGAGAGGCAGCCCTCGACCAGAACTCAGAAGGGTCCTGTACCTGTGGGAGCTGACTCTCAAGGGGCCAGTGCCCCTCCTCTCTATTTCTACATGGATATGAGCTGATAATAGATCTGCTGAGTTTTAGGCAACAGCACCAACTAAGCAAAGGAATTCCTCCCAAAAACCCAAGTCAAGATATTTGCAGGTAAATAGTCTATTATATGCACATGTACAGTGGAGTACTGCTTGCACCTAAAAGGATAAACAAGGTTAAATGGTTATACTGAACACTTCTAATAGGGGAACACCTCGCCAGCCTATAAACTTTAAACCCTAATGAGAGGTCAGACTTAATGGCACGTAGGAGCTTGTTAATTGTATCCAATAAGGTGTAATAGCAAGAAAGAAGGTTTCTTGAAATGGTAGAAGTTAAAGGTGTCTATGCACAGTGTTCAAGATAGGTTCAGTAAAGTGTTTCCAAGGTAAAGATGTCTGTGCAAAGTGTCCCAGTGAAACCGTAAGAAAGGATTTGTAAAAAAGGGCAATTGCCCTCTCACCAACGACCAGACTGATTTAATGCCTTTCGGACAGCAGCCCCTGAAGTGACACATGAGCAGTGGATCTGCCGTTCCGACCTCCTGATGCGAAGCGTAGAAAACACAGGTTGGCAGGCGACCAAAGTGGTGCTGGATTGGTGTCCGCCGATAGGCAAGCAGCGCTAGGCCCCTCTCATCCGGGTTGGAATATTTACACCGTGTAATAGGCCAATGACCTCTCACTCCATGCACGGAGAGGTCTGTCTCACGTCAGGCCCAGGAGAAAGAGAGCGCAGGGAAAGGCTTTGGCTTCTTATATAGTTCCTCCAAGCGATCTCTCCGATGGCAGCAAAGATCCCTGGGTTGTGTAGTCCAGGCACAGGGTCATGCGAAGCAATTAGCAGTCTGTAGAACTACTCGTCCCACAATCCTTTTAGCATGGCTTACTAATATGATGTCAATTCATAATACTGAGCACTAGAGGGACATGCAATGCATAGAAATACCGGAGGAACACTGTACTTCATAACTGTAGTCCAGATTGCTACATCAGCTAACTGTTATAAGACTACAAATGTTAAAGGATCAGTTAGGCACCGTAACGACTTTATCATAATTACGTTTTTATGGTATCAGGAGTAGGGATGAGCCGAACACCCCCCAGTTTGGTTTGCATCAGAACTTGCGAACAGGCAATAAATTTGTTCGAACATCCGAACACCGTTAAAGTCTATGGGACTCGAACATAAAAAATCGAAAGTGCTAATTTTAAAGGCTTATATGCAAGTTATTGTCATAAAAAGTGTTTGGGGACCCGGGTCTTGCTCCAGGGGACATCAATGCAAAAAAAAGTTTTAAAAACTGCAGTTTTTTTAGGAGCAGTGATTTTAATAATGCTTAAAGTAAAAAAATAAAAGTGAAATATTCCTTTAAATTTCTTACCTGGGGGGTGTGTATAGTATGCCTGTAAAGCAGCGCGTGTTTCCCGTGTTTAGAACTGTCCCTGCACAAAGTATAATTTCTGAAGGAAAAAAAGTAATTTAAAAGCACTCGCGGCTATAATGAATTGTCGGCTCCCGGCAATACAGAGAAAAGTCATTGATAAAAATTTTAAAAAATGCGTGGGGGTCCCCCAAATTCAATTACCAAGCCTTTCAGGTCTGGTATGGATATTAAGGGGAACTCCACGCCAAATTTAAAAAAAATGGCGTGAAATTCCCCCCTAAAATCCATACCAGACCCTTTATCCGAGCACGCAACCTGGCAGGCCGCAGGGAAAGAGGGGGGGCAAGAGAGCGCTCCCCCCTCCTGAACCGTACCAAGCCACATGCCCTCAACATGGGGAGGATGCTTTGGGGGTCTGTGACTCCTCAAAGCACCATGTCCCCATGTTGATGGGGACAAGGGCCTCATCCCCACAACCCTTGCCCGGTGGTTGTGGGGGTCTGCGGGCGGGGGGCTTATCGGAATCTGGAAGACCCCTTTAACAAAGGGGACCCCCAGATCCCGGCCCCCCTATGTGAATTGGTAACCCTACCATTTCACAAAGAAAGTGTAAAGAATTGTAAAAAAACACACAGACACCGTTGGGAAAGTCCTTTATTAAAAATAAAAAAAATTAAAAACCCATTCCAGCGATGTAATCCAGTCTGTCCTGCGTTGTTCTCTATGTCCACGGTGATCCGATGTCCAGCGCTGCAGTCTCCTCCAGTCTCCACACGAAACCCCCATGACGTACGAGGGGGCAGGGTCACCCGTCACATCATAGGGTAAGCCCCAGCTTTCCCTGCTTGCCGGGGAATAGCCAATGACGTAGGCGGGACTCCACCTACGTCATTGGCTATTCCCCGGCAAGCGGGGAAAGACGGGGCTTACCCTATGATCTGACGGGTGACCCCACCCCCTCGTACATCAGACCCCGCATACGTCATTGGCTATTCCCCGGCAAGTGGGGAAACCCGGGCTTTCCCAGTGACGTGCGGGGTCCCGCCTACGTCATTGGCTATTCCCCGGCAAGCGGTGAAATCTGGGGCTTACCCTATGATATGACTCCGCCCCCTCGTACGTCATGGGGGTTTCGTGTGGAGTGGAGACTTGAGGAGACTGCAGCGCTGGACATCGGATCACCGCGGGACATAGAGAACAACGATGGACAGACTTGATTACATCGCTGGAATGGGTTTTTTATTTTATTTATTTTTTATTTTTAATAAAGGACTTTCCCAACTGTGTCTGTGTGTTTTTTTTTGTTTTGTTTTTTGCACTTTCTTTGTGAAATAGTAGGGGTACAATGTACCCGTTACCAATTCACATAGGGGGGGCCGGAATCTGGGGGTCCCCTTTGTTAAAAGGGGCTTCCAGATTCCGATAAGCCCCCCGCCCGCAGACCCCCACAACCACCGGGCAAGGGTTGTGGGGATGAGGCCCTTGTCCCCATCAACATGGGGACATGGTGCTTTGGGGTCCAAACCCCAAAGCATCCTCCCCATGTTGAGGGCATGTGGCCTGGTACGGTTCAGGGGGGGGGGCGCTTTCTCGTCCCCCCATCTTTTCCTGTGGCCTGCCAGGTTGCGTGCTCAGATAAAGGGTTTGGTATGGATTTTTGGAGGGAACTCCACGTCATTTTTTTATTTTATTTAAAATCCATACCAGACCTGAAGGGCCTGGTAATTGAATTTGGGGGGACCCGCACGCATTTTTATTTTTTATCAATGACTTTTAATGACTGTTCTCTGTATTGCCGGGAGCCGACAATTCATTATAGTCGTGAGTGCTTTTAAATTACTTTTTTTCTTCAGAAATGACACTTTGTGCAGGGACAGTTCTAAACATGGGAAACACATGCTGCTTTACAGACATACTATAAACACACCCTAGGTACGAAATTTAAAGGAATATTTCACTTTTATTGTTTCACTTTAAGCATTATTAAAATCACTGCTCCCGAAAAAACTGCAGTTTTTAAACCTTTTTTTTGCATTGATACATGTCCCCTGGGGCAGGACCCGGGTCCCCAAACACTTTTTATGACAATAACTTGCATATAAGCCTTTAAAATTAGCACTTTAGATTTAACGGCTTTTCGAATTTGCCGCGAACACCCCAAATTGTTCGCTGTTCGGCGAACAGGCAATGTTCGAGTCGAACATGAGTTTGACTCAAACTTGGAGCTCATCCCTAATCAGGAGGTCCCTGAGCGTTGTCTTACCTTATGGGATTAAACAGTTCTTGAACGCGGAAATGTAGTGTGCTTCAAGGTCAGGAGTCAGGAGGACCAGGATTTGTCTGTCCTCCCTTAAAGTTACAGCCGGGCTGCTCCCTGTCACAAAACAGGACCCTGCACTGCAAGCAAGGCTCCGATCTGTGTGACAGTGGGCACCGCTGTGGTTAGGCTGAAAAGGGAGGTATGGAGGGATGGGGCAGCAAAATTCCAATCCAATCTGGGGAAACCAGGGACATCTGGTCACCCTAGGGTGAGCAGCTAAATAAACTGTTGAAATACATATATACTAAGTGTTTTACCTGCAAAAGTATTTGTAATTCTCTTCAGCCAACCTTGAGATTAATTTATTCCTGCCAGACAGCAGAGCCAGGTCCACATTCACATTACTGCTGCACAGTGAAAGCCATGATCTGCTCCTACAATTTATAAACTAGCAGGGACACAATGACAGCAAGCATGGTTCAGTGTCACAGCACAGACACTGGCTTTAGCCCACCACACACCCAGGTGGTCCTACTCCTTGATTGTCTGATACTTTATCCCACTAGCTGGCCACACACTTTTAGATTTCTTCTTTCAGCCAGTGGACTGATAAAGGAAAACAATTATTCTTCCATTTACCCAAGCGAGATGGACAGAGTAATCCTCCATGGGGAATTGTATTCTGTCAGAATACACTGATCAGAACACACTTACTACTGAGTAATTACTTTCAATGCCCCACAAATTGGGTCACTACCAGCGAAAAGATAAATCTCAACTCCAGCCAAAACAAGAAAGGGTTGTCAAGTTTTGATATCACCTGTGTCCCCAGATCCCCCCTCGGTTCCTGACTTTAGGACTGAAGTCATAGCAAATCTCCTCAATGGGGTCACCGGTTAAAAAGTAGTTTCTGTTGGAATATAAAGACTACTTGTGTTATCTCACATAGAAAGGACATTCTTTTTTTTCATGCATTTATTAAACCTTCACCTACACGCCTTACATTGTTTTGAAAAAGTCAAATGGGTTCAGCTCTTTTATTTCTTGGAGGAGACTAATGCAAACATTTGTAGCAATTTCAATCTACACCCTACTGTTAATTAATAGTAGCTGCAGATAAGTATATGATTAAATGGCTTACTATTCATGTTGATGAGATTTAAGAAATAATTTTAAGAAACACCCTCTGTAAGAAAGTTTTTCTGGATACTTCATGCAATAAGTATAAAAACCATTTGTGCACAAGGGACGAAAACCTATATAGCAAGGATAACTTGCCACAAGTTTGTGGCAGTGTTGAAATGTAAGTCTTGTAAACTTGCTGCACATTTTCCCTGACAAGTTGTACACTTGCCGAGCACTTGAAACACAAGTTCTAGTTGACACTTTTCCAATTTGTAGCAAATTTATGTAGCAAGTGTCTAGCAAGAGCAAAGTTGCAGTGGTGAGTCTAAGGCAAGAGCTCTGCAAGTCTAAAATATGAAAATTCAGCCACAGTGACCCCTGTGGTGGTATGACTTTTGCAAAACGTAATGCCCTGTACACATGAGCAGAATTTCCGATGGAAAAAGTCAGATGGGAGCTTTCCGTCGGATATTCCGACCGTGTATATGCCCCATCTGACTTTTTCTGTCGGAATTTCTGACGGACTTAGAGAGCAGGTTCTCTATTTTTGCGATGGAAAAAAATGCGATCGGAATTTCCTATCGTGTGTACAAATTCCAACGCACTAAATTCCGACGCCAAAGACATGCTGGTAGGTTAATTGGATCTTGTCCAAATTGGCCCAGTATATATTTATATATGTGTGTGTGACTGTATGTCCCAAGCGTGTCGAGCTAATACGGGGTAAAATGACCGCACCAGCCAAGAAGACACTGGCTGCAAAAAGCGCCTAGAGGCGATTCAGTTAGCATGTGAGCGCTATACAAGTCACTCATTCATTCATGCTCGGAAACAAATCGACGCATGCTCAGAAGCATAAAACTTAATTTTCTCGGCTCGTCGTAGTCTTTTACGTCACCGTGTTCTTGGCAGTCAAAAGTTCACCGAACTTTTGTGTGACCGTGTGTATGCAAGGCAGGCTTGAGTGGAATTTCGTTGGAAAAACCATCCAACTTTTTTCCGACGGAAATTGCGCTCGTGTGTACAGGGCATAACTGAACCAGAACTTGCAGTAGACTTGCAGAATGTTTGCAAAGAAAGTTGAGCTGGAGTCATACAATGCAGACTTGCTGCAATTGTGCAACAAACTTGTGAAGCCTGGCAAGTCTAGCAAGTCATTTTCAAACTTGCAGCTCAATTGATTGCAATCTGGAAAAATACGATTAATAAAATATCTGACATGCATTCAGTTTAATATTTGCACTGGAAGATCAGTATTTTGTACATACAGTACATGGCAAGGTGACAGTTTTCGATTATAGGACATAATGTAAGCAATCAGTACTTACCTACCCTGTTCATTCGCCACTCTGATCCAGAGCTATGAGGAAGATGCTAGATGATGCAACAAGGTAATAAAAGTATGCAAAACTGAGTGGAGATTACACTCAAGGGCTGTCAAGTATATTGATTTGATCTTGCAACTACAGTGGAACCTCGGATTGCGAGTAACGCGGTTAACGAGCGTTTCGCAATACGAGCACTGTATTTTAAAAAACCTGACTCGGTTTGCGAGTGTTGTCTCGCAAAACGAGCAGGATTCAAGCAAAGCGGTGTGCAATACCGCGTTTGGCCTGAGGTGGGGGGGCACCGGAGCCGAGCAGACCCGAACTGCGCGGTTTGGAGACGTTCGAAAATGCTTGGAAAATTGCGAAAATACTCCATTCCTGAGCCTTTCCGAGGTTTTCCGAGTTCAGCCGAGGTGTCCTCGGCCCTTTCCGGGTGTTTACGAGGCTCTCCGGCGCCCCCCGCCTCTGGCCGCATGCGGTATTGCATGCTATTGAAGTCAATGCGGAACAAATTATTTTCGTTTCCATTGACTTCAATGGGGAAACTCGCTTTGATATGCGAGTACTTTGGATTACCAGCATTCTCCTGGAATGGATTATGCTCATAATCCAAGGTTCCACTGTATAAGCAAATTGCATACGACACTTATTAGTATGTTTGTTTTTTTTTCTGCAAATAATTAAAGTGCTTATGACCTTCAACATTCCAGTTTGCTCTGGATTCCTTTTTACTTTCTGACATGTGACTGTGCCTAGATATAACTGTGCCAACAAACTTATAGTTGTGTAGCTGAAGTGTGAAATCAGCTATGGGGAGCCACAGTAAGTTTCGATAATAGCCGTTTCCCTCTACTTGCCTTTTTGTGCACAGCATCCAGAGTTTAAGGCTTTAAAGCCCCACTCTGGGCAGCAGAAAAAAAAATTACCCTTGAAGTGGGGCGACGGTTAAATGTTTGTTAGGTCTATGGGTAGAGAAATAAGCTGCAATACTTTTCTTATTCATCATTCTGACAAGCTTCCACTACTTGACCAGTCCATCGACTAGTGTCAGGTTTTCGGATGTCATCGTGGACAATGTAGGTCCTGCAGTATACATGAGTATGAGAAGGGTCTGCCTACAATCCAGAAAGAAGGAAAGAGCGCTGGCTGTGGGGGAGCAAAGAATAAGAATACAGTTTCTTCATCGTCGCCTAGACTTAATAAGGATTCAACCCTTGCAGAGCAAAAGTTGCCAATGCATGGGTTGGCTTTTTTTCAGCTTTAACCTCCCTGGCGGTATTCCCGAGTGTGACAAGGGGTTAAATTTCAGTACCATTAGCGCTAATCCTGAGCCACACTCGGGATTGCATTGCAGGATCCTGGTGCAGGTTACTTACCTTGTCCCCGGGATCCTGCGATGTCCCCCCGCTGTGTCCATGGGCTGTGTCCTCTGCCCGATGTCCTGTGTGCCAGGCTCCGTTCCCTGCAAGCGTCGCGGCGCATGGGGGCAGAGCCCGGCGGCAAATTCAAAAAGTGCAAAATTCATAACACATACAGTACACTGTAATCGTACAGATTACATTACGGTATGAAATAATTTCCCCTCCCTTTTGTCCCTAATGTTTTGTCCAGTGCCCTACATGAACTTTTATATTATATATACAGTTCTTTCTGTCTGGAAACTGGAGATTGTCCATAGCAACCAAAAAGTGTCCCCTTATGTCAAAAGTAGTTTTAGACCAGCTAGAGAACAGCGATAGTAAATTAGAACACTTGCCGAATTGAGCGATAGTGAATCGTGGGGAAATTCATTTTATTATTATTTATTATATTAACATTTTTGTATATTTATTTATAGTTATTTATTATATTATAATTTATGATTTTGTGTTTCAAACTTTATCATACCCGGGATGTCTACTAGACTCTTGTTTGGACACATTTAAGTGTGTTATTGCTTATGCCCTGTACACACGATCGGATTTCCGATGGACGAAAATCCGATGGAATTTTCCGTCGGAATTCCGATGAAGCTGACTTCCATCAGTCTTGCATACACACTGTCAGACTAAATTCCGACCGTCCAAAACGCGATGACGTAAAACACTACGACGAGCCGAGAAAAATTAAGTTCAATGCTTCCGAGCATGCGTCGACTTGATTCTGAGCATGCATGGATTTTTCTAACATGTTCTATTTTTTTACACTGATGGAAAATAGTCTGATGGGGCCCACACACGATCATTTTTTCCGATGAAAAAAGTCCATCAGACTTTTTTCATCGGAAAAACGATCGTGTGCACAGGGCATAAGAATTACAGGCCTAAAATATAAAACGCCAAATTTCTATGCAAAACAATTATACCGCTTTGAGACGCAAAATCTGACATAATCATACAGCCAGGGTGGCTACATGCATTGTAAGGATTTTACCATTGTAATTGCAGTCTCTGCTGGAGAAGACAGTATGCCAGTCACATGAGCAGGAAATCTTTTTTTTTTCTATATGACACTGTAATAATGTGTACAGTTACCTTATTCATCTTGACTTTGCAATTACATATTGTGAAAACTGGATTATAAAATCTAGCCAAAAGATAATCATAGCTGTTATGTATGTAACATATTTCATAATTATATACTATTTTTTCAGATTTCATAAATATTATTACACAATGTAGGAAAATTACAAGTTCCATCACATATACAGTATATAAAGGATTTGATGCCTAAGGTTTTTATCACATTGACTGAGCATCTTTTTGGATACAGGTAACAGTCTGGTATGTATTATTATTTTATTCAACTGACCCCTCTTAAATAATTTGCAGGCGTATGATGTTTTGGGTACTATTTATAAGGCTTCAAAATTTTTAGACTGATAGTTTTTTTTATATATATATTTTCTTATGGGTGGGTTATATAAGATTTAAATAAATCTTTCTGCCCTTGTTAATTTAAATTGTAAGGTGAAAACCAACCAAAAAAAAAAAATTAAAAAGTCCAGCATAATTAATAGTCAACAAGAGTCAATGATTTCTCCAGCCAATGACTGGACCGTGAATGAGCAGCAGCACACTGATGAGGTAATTCTTGTACTCTTCCCTTCTCTTACGATGTTCTGAACAGCACTGTGCAAAAAATTGGTGCCTTTGTGGATTCTAAGTGCTGCCAATCGCTCCCTCAATCTGCATCCTGCTTTACAGAGCGTTATAACAGCTAATATCAAGGGTTTATTCACACTATGGGGTCTATTTCTCAGCATCTGCACAGCCATTATGAACAATTACTTTATGTCTGATATGTTTATTTCCTATAAGCGGCAGCTCTATCTAGTGTTGTAATGTAGTATTTTCCTGATTAAGGATTTTCATTATGACCACTAGATGGAGCTGACAATCACAGGAAATATATTAGACACATTACGGGGCTTATTGATGACAGATGCACGAAAGCTGAGACATTCACACAGCTAATTAAAAAAAAAAAATAGACCCCTATGTGTTGTGTACCTACTAGAGCATAACATGTTATTGGGTTTTTAAAGCATGCTACATTAAGGCAGCCCATTCAGCCCCATGTGTTGTGTACCTACTAGAACATACCATGTTATTGGGTTTTTAAAGCATGCTGCATTAAGGTAGCCCATTCAGTTTGAATTTGCTGGCAGCGCACTTCAACACACAAAAAAACAAGCATATCACAGCATGTGCATTGTGGTGCACTGCCAGATACAAAACAAGTCAGTTGGAGTGCCATTCAAAATAAATGTAGTTTCTGCATTAATGTGTTTCTGCATTAATGTGCGTCACAGGAACATGCAGTAAAATGCATGTTTTACCATGCTTTACTGTAATGCATCAGAACGAATGGATCCCGAGACATTTTGTGGTGCTTAACCATGTTCTACAGACAAATAGATTTAAAAGAGAAATAAGGGTTTGTTTGTTTTTCCCCCTTTTATACTTAACTAGGTGGATGCAGCATGGGAACGATGCTGCATCTGTCCCTCTGCGTCTCTACACTGAGAACTGAGCCACCGAACATCGCCGATGGCTCAGTTCTCACATATCCCCAAGAGGAGAGCTGCTGACTGTCAATCAGCAGCTCTCCTGCTCTGCCTCCCCGTGCTCACTAGAGCGCTGAGCTGAGAAGGGGCAGGGAGCAGCCATCTCAGGCTCTCAGCGGCTCGCTGAGAGGCTGAGATGGCTATCGGTCCAGGCACCTGGCTGATCCAGACTTTATTGTCGGGATGACGCGGTGCCTGGACTTATATCGGTGACGTCAGCAGAGAGCGGACTTCAGATCTCTCTCTGCTGAAAACAAATTGTACTCCTGTGACCCATAGGTCTGGACGATATACACTATGTGGTTTCCCCTTCTCATTTTTATGACTGGTGAATACTGAGTTCCTATATCGCAAGAGTTCCTCTCCATCCTTGGATATCCATCTACTGCAAGGAAGCGAGTGATTCATAGTTTGGCATTCCAATAGCTTGCCTCTGGTAAGAACATTATTTTGGTGGTGGTGCACGTGTGCATTTTTTTTGGTTCAATTTGAGTTCACCCTTCTTCCAATTTGCATTGCAATTCGTTTATGTTCAGAATTTATATGGACTCTTATATGGACATTTATATGATTAACCGTTATTTCTTTGGGGTCAAATTCGATTAATGTGTCGGTTTATCATATCATACCATACATTATATATAAAAAAATATTTTTTGTCACTATGTATTTTTTTTGTCACTATATTAAGTTATAGTTATTGCACAATATTTCCAGATTATTGTTAGATTGTATATTCACTTGTAGCGGGTATATGCTTTCTATTTTTGAATCTGGTGGGGAAACTGTGATGTATGGTTCCCTGGGGCCCACCAGGTGGCGCTGTCGCTTTGGACCCGGGGGTTGAGCCATCGTTGCGGTGGCGTACCTCTTTTGGCCTCTCTCAGCGGTTGTATGGTGGGGCGGGGAACCCGCCGTGCTTGCTGGGAGGGGGTATAAAGGGGGCGGCCATTTTCGGTGGCGGGAGTCGAGTCCCAGGCACCTTCAGCCTGAGGGCGGTGGTTCGTGTCGGTCCCCTAGGTGGCCTAGGCCTAGAGGACGTTGGGAGGTCGTGTTTCATTCCAGGCACCTTTAGCCTGGGGTGAGGTACTCGGGAGGAGGTCTGGAGCTCAGTGCCCACCACTGAGTTCCGCGAGGGAAGGAGGTCCTAGGGAATCCCGGGAGTGGGTACCCGAATCCGGAAGGCGTAATGGACCGGTTTGAGATACTTGCTTGAAGACCTGGTGCAGCATATTGCCAGTGACAGGTGAGCCTCCCATCGGAGACCGCCTGGAAGGAAATTCCCCCTCACTCGGAGACCGCAACCCACTTTCAGGAAGGAAAGTGGAGAGTTCATTGTGTCTGGGCCTACTCGCATCCACACCTCCTTGTCTGTTCTGTTCTCTAAGGGAGTCCAACTGATTGTGTTCACTTTGCATAAAGAAGAATAAAGGAGTGTTGGACGTTAATGGTGTGGGGCTCATTTTCTGACAGACATTGTTCAAGGTAACTCTCTTTGGAGGTTCCAGGTGCAGAACACTGACCCGAAGGTAAAACAAGAACTTTGCTTCCACCACACACAAACGTCTGCGGTGAGGGCTTGGCATGGTGACCTCGCTCTCTCTCCTCTAAGGTACCCCTAGACAAGAGACAGACGAGCTGATAGAAAAGAGAGGCGAGAGAGGAGGCCGCTACACGTGGGGGCTTGGGTCCGGTATAGTGTTCGTGTTACTACGGAATTGAACGTGTCTGCCCGGAGGAGTTATGAGTAGGCAGGCCTTCATTGGCCGAAGTGCATCCCTGCTCGAAGTCGTGGACATGACCCAGTGAAGGGAAAGGCCCGCGCAGAAGAGTGAGAAAAGGGGGAAGCTCAGCCGTGTGAAGTAGTACACGTGGGGGCTTCTATTGCACTGCGCCACCAGGCACACCCCCACCGCTTAGTTCGTGGGTGTGACTCAGAAAGAGAAAAGATAGAAAAGCCCGTGAACTGGAGCAAAGGGGAGGAGTCCAATACGTGTGAAGGACTACACGTGGGACGTTGGCGCAAAAACCTTGCAGTGTGCGATGGATCAGCAACAGGTCCCCATGTTCGGACATACATCGTGGATTCCGGTTCACACTTCTACCACGACACTGACTGCTGCTGCTCCGGTTACAGATACGGGGATCCGGCTAAAGCCAAGGGGTCGATTCGCCCTGTATTCGTGCATGGACGTTGAGGCCCTGGGTGTGATTTGTCCCGGTTTTTCGGGACTGGTGTGCCAACTGAAGCCGTTCGGGCGATGCAAGGCCTGTGGGGAGTTACTTTTTGAAGTGGATCCAGTGGTTGAGAAGCCGAGAACCATTTACCCCGGCCAGGCTCCAGGCAACACCACTCAGAGAGGAGGAATCACTGCTTTGACAGCCATCCCTGCGCTCACTGCAACGACCGCGGAGGAGGTCGTGAGTACTCAACGGGAGAAATCCGAGGATGCTGACTCGGTCACCACTGTCTCGCAGCGTCCACCATTGAAGAGAAAGACCGGTATGGTAGCCCCGACCAGCGGTTGTGGTGGACCATCTCGCACGCTTACGCCCGGCCCGGATGGATCTGTCGACAAGAGTTCCGGACGTCCCGCTGCAAGTAAAGGCCGAGGTAAGCCAGGCGGAGAGATTTGGTGTGTGGGAAGAGGTGAAAATTCAGTCTCCACTACAGGCTACCTGCCCGCGGAGGAGTGTGACACCTCCGACCTAGAGTCGCTCTCCGATCTGGGAGACTATGTTGCTATTGATGAACTGTTTGCAGAAAAGGGCTGGGACAAAGTACCTCTCGCCTCATCCCGCAGAACCAGGGACCCACCCATGTCTACAGGGGATAGTACACCCCGGGTGGAGGCACCAGCGCCTGGAGGAGGGGTCTCGTTCCCAACCTGCCCTTACATTCCTGGTGTCACCTACACCTAGGACCGGGGAAAAGAGACTGTTGTTGCGGGCACCTATGCCCAGATCAGATGTGATCAAGGTCCCTCGCCACCCGGACTCGATAGTTTTGCCTGTCGAAGGGGACAGAGCCACTATGCTTCCTCTGGCGAGACTACAACGCCTATTTGGCCAGAAGGTTGCTGCAGAGTATAGATGGGAGTATCCATACTTGTCCAAGGAGTTGTTGTACGAGGTGGAAGTTTGCCGGGAGCGCTGGTACAATGACTTTGTGTGGACTCACCTTCAGATTCCACACGCCCGCAGGTACCTGGCGTGTTCTCCCAAGGCCTCTCAGCGTTTTAAAGACTGCAAGGCAGAGTGGATGTTGGGACGGCACATCCATGCGGACAAGGTGCTGATCCGGCGCAAGGAAGGGGAGGATGTTGAGTATCATCTGGAGACCATAGATCAGCACTTGAAACCGCTTGTTCTGCCGCATCCCCGCTTCTATTTGTAAGAGAGAAAAGACTCTGTTCTTGTTTTGTATGCTGCTGAACTTTCTGGGGCCTGTTGTCCTTGTTACCCAGAGGAATGAAGGACTGTTCTTGTTTGTTCTTCACTTTTCCAGCAAGAGATCATGGATTCTGGGGCAGATAGGGCTCAGGAAAAGAAGAAAAGTTCCACGAGTGCAGTTACCGCGACGCTGTCACCAGGTGGCAGTGTTGCGCATCGTTAACACTTTTCACACACTCACTCTATAGAGAAAAGGGATTTCTTTACGAAGAAGTTTCTTTCCTCTTACATGAATATATGTGTCAGGGTTTATGTGTGATAATTTTCTTTTTTTCCCTCTGCAGGAGAGCATCCCATCAAGACCACTGAGTATGGGGTGGGTCTTAGTCAGGATGGGTGGGGGAAAAGCATAATGTGAATATGTGATTCTAACCGTTATGGTTAAAATGTTGTTGTTTCCCTTCCCTTTTATGTAAGGCTCAGACACAATTGCTTTAGTTGACCAAGTTTTTTAAAAGTATATTTTGTACAATTTATAGTTGGTTTCTGGACTGGGCTATGTCAGCCGTTGAGGGCATAGTTTGCTCCAGACACTGGGGACCAGTGTCAAATCACCAGGGGGAGAGTGTAGCGGGTATATGCTTTCTATTTTTGAATCTGGTGGGGAAACTGTGATGTATGGTTCCCTGGGGCCCACCAGGTGGCGCTGTCGCTTTGGGCCCGGGGGTTGAGCCATCGTTGCGGTGGCGTACCTCTTTTGGCCTCTCTCAGCGGTTGTATGTTGGGGCGGGGAACCCGCCGTGCTTGCTGGGAGGGGGTATAAAGGGGGCGGCCATTTTCGGTGGCGGGAGTCGAGTCCTGGGCACCTTCAGCCTGAGGGCGGTGGTTCGTGTCGGTCCCCTAGGCGGCCTAGGCCTAGAGGACGTTGGGAGGTCGTGTTCCATCCCAGGCACCTTTAGCCTGGGGTGAAGGTACTCGGGAGGAGGTCTGGAGCTCAGTGCCCACCACTGAGTTCCGCGAGGGAAGGAGGTCCTAGGGAACCCCGGGAGTGGGTACCCGAATACGGAAGGCGCAATGGACCGGTGGGAGATACTTGCTTGAAGACCCGGTGCAGCATATTGCCAGTGACAGGTGAGCCTTCCATCGGAGACCGCCTGGAAGGAAATTACCCCTCGCTCGGATACCGCAACCCACTTTCAGGAAGGAAAGTGGAGAGTTCATTGTGTCTGGGCCTACTCGCATCCACACCTCCTTGTCTCTTCTGTTCTCTAAGGGAGTCCAACTGATTGTGTTCACTTTGCATGAAGAAGAATAAAGGAGTGTTGGAATTTAATGGTGTGGGGCTCATTTTCTGGCAGACATTGTTCAAGGTAACTCTCTTTGGAGGTTCCAGGTGCAGAACACTGACCCGAAGGTAAAACAAGAACTTTGCTTCCACCACACACAAACGTCTGCGGTGAGGGCTTGGCGTGGTGACCCCGCTCTCTCTCCTCTAAGGTACCCCTAGACAAGAGACAGACGAGCTGATAGAAAAGAGAGGCGAGAGAGGAGGCCGCTACACACTGTATACAGGTTTGCGCAGCTCTTTTTTCCTTTTTTTCTACACGTGTGAGTTTGCTGCATTTTTAGGGTTCATCAATCCATTCATTCAATCATTTTAATACTCTTTATCCATTTAAGCGCGGTATATCCTCCTTCCCATACCCATAGGAGAAGCCCAGCTGAATTAGCTCAGGCTGGACTTCTCCTTTAAAGGGGTTGTAAAGGTAAATGTTTTTTCACCTTAATGCATCCTATGCTGCTGTCAATCACATCCAATGACGCGGCGCGCAGGGGGCGGGGCCGAGTGACGCCGCTGGCTGTATCACTGGAGCGCGCCTGCAATCACTCACCACCATGCGAGCTCGCATATAGGTGGTGAGTGATTGCAGGAAGGAGCCGAGACAGCTGCCGAGGGACCCCAGAAGACGTGGATCGGGGCCACTCTGTGCAAAACGAGCTGCACAGTGGAGGTAAGTATAACATGTTTGTTATTTAAAAAATAAATAAAAATTCTTTACAATCCCTTTAAGGATTGATTACACCAAGGACTGCATTGGGCCTATTCAAGCGCAGTCCTTTCTTAAGACAAGGGAAAACACCTTGTCTCCTATGAGCCCAGCACTGCAGTTATCTCGCTGCATTGCACTGCACACCAGGTGCTGCATTCTAATGCAGCAAATGGTGTAAACAAGCTCTTAGTAGTTATATCCTATTCTGTATAAATAACTAGATTCAATTGTAGCGTTATTATCTGCCTAGGGTATAACTTCATTTTTTGTCATATCATTTGGTCAAATTTTCCTACAATTAAAAAAAATGAAAATAATATATACAGAACAGAAAATTAAATAAAGCCATTTAGATATATAATTTATAAAAACTGTACAATAAGCCTAGAGCTACAGTTTAGCTATGTATGCAAATAATGAAAATCTAACATAATTACATTGATTGACAATATCTGACATTTTTCTGTTAACAGATACAGGATGAACGGTATACTAAGTGAAGAAAATATTAATGCTGCTTTGGCAGAATGCAAAGGTAAGGTGAAACTGACCCAATCACCTTGAGTGCCTGCATTTATCGTATTGCATGCACACTAATGGCTTATCCTTTCTTAACAGTGCATGTACTAGGTATAACATTTGTTGCTTATGTACAAAAAAATATATACAGTATACAGTATATATACTGTTCCTATATACAGATATAAATATATATATATATATATATATATATATATATATATATATATATATATATGTAGTGCCCTGCTCCTGTTGACCAGACGCTATTGTGTAAATTTAGTGGGTCATCTGAATTGTACATAGTTCAGAATGCAATGTTTATGGCTAAATTAACCTCTGTTCCAGCTTTGGCTGTGTTGAGAGCATTTCTCACCGTCGCTGGTAGGTGTCGTTGTCACCACCGGCCAGTGTTGGAAATACAACAGGCTGAAGTGTATTGGGTGTCCCTTTCCCAGAAACAGCCCATTGGGAGTATTGTTACCACTGTGCATTCTGGGAGAGGATACTTAAGGGGCAGACACCATTTTTCTCGCTTTCTGACCTCATGCCCGCCTGGCCTAAGGTATGTGACAACACCTCTTCTGCCTTGGGGCCCTGCTGGCCCGAGGCTACGTTACTGTAAGTAGGCCCAGAAGTCTGTCTGGGACTTACTGGTTCGGGTATGGTCCTGTGCTGTCTTGCCTGCGGGAAGAAGCCGAGCAATTGGAGGATCCAGGGGAGGACTCTTCTTGGAGAGGACCAAGCGAAAGGCTGGTATCTCAAAAAGAGCCTGGTGACTTCATTGGAGGATGCATCCTAACCAATCTACCTCACAGTACTGCCGGATGGGCTTAAAGGACTTTGGTACTGTGTAGCTGTGTTCGTTTAAGTTATTACTATCATCAAATCCTGTGGCAGAGGATTGTTCAACAGTTATTACTATCATCGAGTCTGTGGTAGAGACTTTTGTCCGTGCATCATTCCGGCTGCTAGGCCAGTGAGAGAGGCCTATCCGAGTGAGCAAGATTCGGGGACAGCAAGTGTACTTGTCTCCAGGATCTCAAGTTCCTCAGTGATCTACACAAGGTATCTGAATTCCCCTAACCCTCCATCCCTCTACTGCTGTAAGTTGTGTTTAACCACTAGGGACCCGGGCCATTGTCAAATGACGGCCACGAGGTGGCTCTACAGGGCCGGGAGGCCGTCATATGACTGGTGCCGATGCGCGTGCCTTGCGGCCGCGATGTCCGCCAGGTGCCCGCGATCATCAGTCACAGAGTCAGGGACGTGGATCTCTGTGTGTAAACACACAGAGATCCACGCTCTGTCAGGGAGTGGAGACCGATGGTGTGTCCCTTGTATATGAAAGAGAGAGAGATTCGCCCTTGGGACTTTGAGTGAGGTGAGCACTGTTAGGCCAATAAAAAAATCGCAGGAATAATTGCAGTGTATATTTATTCAGGTAGAAAGCAGTACATACATTGATGTCATGAACATGGGCCAATTCATACAAAATACAAGACCAATATAAATTAGGTAAAATGATATTACGAGTATCTGACAGTAATTATGTAAACACATAGGCATCAAAAGTAACCCGACGCGTTTCGCGAGGCTTGGCTCGCTCTTCAGGGGTAGATGCACGTAGTGTACCTAAAATGAGAGTGATATAGTATAAAGCATGATATGAAGGCACAGGGGGGGGGGGGCCTTGAATATGGAAAACCCCATACTCACCACTGGACATTGCCAAAAGACAGCGGGGGTGAAGCTCAAACGGCGGCAGCGACTGTCTCACCAGGGAGCTGAGGAGGCGGAGCCAAACAAAGCTCCAAATCGGAGTCAAACGGAAGGCTTCCGTTTGACTCCGATTTGGAGCTTTGTTTGGCTCCGCCTCCTCAGCTCCCTGGTGAGACAGTCGCTGCCGCCGTTTGAGCTTCACCCCCGCTGTCTTTTGGCAATGTCCAGTGGTGAGTATGGGGTTTTCCATATTCAAGGCCCCCCCCCCCCCTGTGCCTTCATATCATGCTTTATACTATATCACTCTCATTTTAGGTACACTACGTGCATCTACCCCTGAAGAGCGAGCCAAGCCTCGCGAAACGCGTCGGGTTACTTTTGATGCCTATGTGTTTACATAATTACTGTCAGATACTCGTAATATCATTTTACCTAATTTATATTGGTCTTGTATTTTGTATGAATTGGCCCATGTTCATGACATCAATGTATGTACTGCTTTCTACCTGAATAAATATACACTGCAATTATTCCTGCGATTTTTTTATTGGCCTAACAGTGCTCACCTCACTCAAAGTCCCAAGGGCGAATCTCTCTCTCTTTCATGAAAATTCAGGGATGGAGGTGTGTCACTGGTGACACCAGACCCTTCTTTTTTCTTTTTTTTGTCCCTTGTATATGGGGACACCCATCGGTCACCTCCCCCAGTCAGTCCCCTCCCCCCACAGTAAGAATCACCTCGCAGGGCACACATTTAACCCCTTGAAGCCCCTAGTGTTAACCCCTTCCCTGCCAGTCACATTTATACAGTAATCAGTACAGTTTTATAGCAGTAATCGCTGTATAAATGTGAATGGTCCGAAAAATGTGTCAAAAGTGTCCGATGTGTCCGCTGTAATATCACAGTCCTGACAAAAATCGCAGATAACCGCCATTACTATTAAATAAAAAAAAAAAAAAAAAAAAAAATGTCATTCTATCCCCTATTTTGTAGGTGCTATAACTTTTAACTTTTTTTTTTACCAAAAATATGTAGAAGAATATTGGCCTAAACATATTGGCCTAAACTGAGGAAAAAAATAGGTTTTAAAAAAAAAAATTGGGATATTTATTGTAGCAAAACGTAAAAAATATTGTGTTTTTTTTTCAAAATTGGCAGTCTTTTTTTGTTTATAGCGCAAAAAATAAAAACCGCAGAGATGATCAAATACCACCAAAAGAAAGCTCTATTTGTGGGAAAAAAAGGACGTCAATTTTGTTTGGGAGCCACGTCGCACGACCGTGCAATTGTCATTCAAAGCATGACAGTGCTGAAAGCTGAATTTTCGCCTGGGCAGGAAGGGGGTATATGTGCCCAGTAAGCAAGTGGTTAATAAAAAGCATTGGAAAAAAAGACTAAGTGACTGGTGCATGTATCTGTGGGCACATTGCCAAATTTAGAGCCAAGCAAGTTTGATACGTTGAACTGTGGGGTAACGGCAGGACCAAAAATAACCAGCAGCTCCTACGGGGGTAGTGCTATATATATATATATATATATATATATATATATATACATATACATACACAGTACTGTGCAAAGGTTTTAGGCAGATGTGAAAAAATGCTATTTGTTATCAATTCTTCTAGGTGCACTTGCACACAGTTTTTGAAGGAACTCGTCGGGTAGGTTGTTCCATACATCTTGGAGAACTAACCACAGATCTTCCATGGATGTAGGCTGCCTCAAATCCTTCCGTCTCTTCATGTAAATGTCATTTTAGTTTTAGTCCCATTTTAGTCTTCTGCAATTGTTTTTGTTTAATGCCCTGTACAAACGATCGTTTTTTGCAATGAAAAAAGTCGTGTGTAGGCCCCATCGGACTATTATCATTGGTGTAAAAAAATGAAATCGATCGTCTGTGTGGAATTCCATCGGAGAAAAATCCACGCATGCTCAGAATCAAGTCGACGCATGATCGGAAGCATTGAACTTAGTTTTTCTCGGCTCGTCGTAGTGTTTTAGGTCACCGCATTTTGGACGGTCGGAATTTAGTCTGACAGTGTGTATGTAAGACTGATGGAAGTCAGCTTCATCGGAATTCCCACGGAAAATTCCATCGGATTTTAGTCCATCGGAAATCCGATCGTGTGTACAGGGCATTAGTTGTATTTAGTCGACTAAACTTCCAGTACATTTTAGTTGACTAAAATCTTCAGTACATTTTAGCCAACTAAAACTAATTTTAGTCGTCTAAAATCGAATGAGTGTAGTTAAGTTGTAATGCATTATTTAAGCATTTCTCTACAATTTCCAAACTCATTATATACAGCTGGAGTGAAAAAGCGAATATGTTATTATTTATGGTATTAAGGTTTGAACATGCACTACAGACCAGTGTTAATTTTGACGTCAAATTTCATTTTAGTTTTAGTCGTATTTTTTAAATAGTATTAATTTAGTCGACAAAATTAACACTGGCCACAACACAGCATTTTCCTGAAATACCTCAGTCAGGAAAAATACAGCATTATGGCCACCAGATGGAGCTGACGCTCATAGAATATAAATATATTACACACATCATGGTGAATATTTGTGTCAAATGTGAATGGTTTATAAATAGACCCCAATGCAATGAGTAATAATAATGAACATAAAAAATATAACAAAATAATTATTGATTTTTACTTTTGCTTCAGAACCTGGCAGCTTTGATGTGGAGAAATTCTTAAATACATCTGGGATAACTAAATTGAAATCATCTGAACTACTTAGCATCTTTGAGAAGCTTGACGAGAATGGTGACAAGGGTTTGGATAAAGACGATGTTGAGTAAGTTATAAACTCGATGATCCATAAGAGGGATTTATTACCTGTGTGAGCACTAGCGTTGCTAGCCAGGTGCGGGGGGGGGGGGCGGGCCGCACCCGGGTGACACCCACCAGAGGGGTGACACCCGTGGGTAGCGCAGCGGCCACACTGACATCGCCCGCCCGCTGCCCTGTGCCTTAGGCTCACGCTGCGGCTGTGTCCCTCAGCGGAGCGGAAGGAAGCCGCCGCCCCCTCTGCCTCCTCTATGTTTACATCCACAGAGGAGGAGGAGGAGCCCGCGCTCGAGAGACACACCGCTGTGTGTATCTGCCGCTCTGTTCTGAGGTCTGAAAGGTAAGGGGGCATCTTTACTGATGGGGGGAGGGGGTGTCTGTACTGCTGGGGTCTGCACAAGAGGGAGTTTGCACCAGGGGGGGGGCTGTAACTGAGGGGGGTGTCTGTACTGAGGGGGGTCTGGTACTGAGGGGGGTGTCTGTACTGAGGGGGGTGTCTGGTACTGAGGGGGGTGTCTGGTACTGAGGGGGGTCTGGTACTGAGGGGGGTATCTGTACTGAGGGGGGTATCTGTACTGAGGGGGTGTCTGTACTGAGGGGGGGTCTGGTACTGAGGGGGGGGTCTGTTACTGAGGGGGGTCTGTTACTGAGGGGGGTGTCTGTACTGAGGGGGGTGTCTGTACTGAGGGGGGTGTCTGTACTGAGGGGGGTGTCTGTACTGAGGGGGGATTGGTACTGAGGGGGGGGTCTGGTACTGAGGGGGGGGGGGTCTGGTACTGAGGGGGGTGTCTGTACTGAGGGGGGGTCTGGTACTGAGGGGGGGGTCTGTAACTGAGGGGGTGTCTGTTACTGAGGGGGGTGTCTGTACTGAGGGGGGTGTCTGTAACTGAGGGGGTGTCTGTAACTGAGGGGGTGTCTGTAACTGAGGGGGTCTGCACTGAGGTGGGGGTGTCTGTACTGATGGAGCGGTCTGCACTGAGGTGGGGGTGTCTGTACTTATGGAGCAGTCTGCACTGAGGTGGGGGTGTCTGTACTGAGGGGGAGGTTCATACTGAGGGAGGCGGGTCTATATTGATGGCGGGGAGTCTGTACTTAGTGGAGCGGGTTTGTACTGAGGGAGGGGATCTATACTGTGGGAGGGGGGTCTGTAGTTAGTGGAGGGGGGTCTGTACTGAGGGGGGACTATAGTTGTTGGGGGGTGACACCATTTTTTTTTGTACCGGGTGACACCAACCCTAGTGACGCCACTGTGTGTGAGAACAGTTGTCGCCCAAACAGGAGGTGTAAAGCCTAGTACACACCACTAGTTTTTTTCGTTCAACCCAGCGGGTTGAACAATAAAAGACTGACAGCTGAGGTTGGAGCCACTGTACTAACAATCAGATGTTAGTACAACAATCTAGTCTTGAGGGAGCTGTTCTATTGGTTTCAGCCAGAACACTCTAGTCAGCACTTTCAGCCATCGGCAGTCCTTTTTCAGCTTTGAGCCTTCAACAGAAGTTGGCCTGGCTGCCATACACATGGGTTGAACGTCGGCCGGTTTCTATTGAACCTGCCAACATTTAGCTTATGTGTACTAGGCTTAAGGGGAAACTTGTCAATAGGAACATTTGTTCCTACAATGGCCATTGTCCGTGAGGTTTTTCCAGGAGCAAGCTACTGTAATTTTAGCCCTTTTTAAACTTTTGACGTTTTTTTGGTTATAATAAGTATATTGTCCTTCAAGAGGCACACTTGTGAAGAATGGGAATATTAACTGTGTTTGAGAAACTGATAAAGGAAAGTACACCAATTCAGAAAAGTCACAATATGACATATAGTTCCATTCTGCCAACAGTTTCTGAAGCAGAAATATACTGGCATCATAATATACTATATACCATCAGGAGGACACGTTAAAGTTGTCTTCACTGGGGAACACACTGTTTGAACATTCAGATGTTAAAAAAACAAGTTTACCAACAGAGGCGGCTCTAGGCTTTGTGAGGCCTTAGGCAAAACTTAGACATGAGGCCCCACTCACACCCATAATGGGACAAATAATTCAAACACGAAAAATGGCTGCAGAAAATGCATGGATCTAGCACACAGGTGATCAGCACCACTTCCAGGGCACCCTCCTCACCCATCAGACATATTCAGCCAATGCAAGAGGGGGGAGAGAGGCGGAGGTGAAAAAGAGAGAGGGGTAATAGAGAGATCCGATGATGCCAACATTAGTATTGATCACAGGCAAATTAGGCGGCCGCGAGGGCCCTGTGAGTGCGAGGCCTTAGGCGACCACCTAACTTGCCTAATTAGAGAGCCGCCTCTGTTTACCAATGCTTCAGGCCATCTATCAAGAATTGATTTGAGGGAGCTGTCCTATAGAATAAATAAGGGTCTTACTTTCCTTAGGAGATTGTTGACAAGATTTTCAAAGGCCATAGTTTCTGTAATGACATACATTTGCTGTAATTTTTTTTTTTTTTTTTTACAAAAAAAAGTTTATTGTCATTTAAATCAACAGTACAGGTTTGCAATAGAGTGTTATAGCATTCAGTATACAAAGTAGATCTGGACTCGAAAGCCCTCACCAACAGGAAGGAAGCAAGAGCCGTGATCTTATGTTATATTCAAGATAAAAATAAAAAATAAAATGAAAAAGTCCTCAGGACTCGATGGTCCAGAACCTGGGCCATGCCCGGATAGGTGTAAACCTGTAGAATGGGTGTATAATACACAACAATAAAACCTGAAAGTTGGCATCCTCTAGAAAAGATAGAACGGTTAAACCTCAAGTAAGAGCCTAAAAAGAAAAAAAGAAAAAAATTGGAGAAAGAGAGAGAAAGAGAAAAGAGAAAAAGAAAAAAAAGGAGGCAGGACAAGAAGAAGAGGAGAAGGAGAAGAGGGAGAAAGAGAAGAGGGAAGTAGGAGGTCCACGGGGTGCGCGCAAGAGGGGTCCTATAGTGACAGCAATGCAGCGTCGAATCTAGAAGGGTGTTAATGTGTGATCCAAGGTTGCCAGACTCTGAGAAACTTGTCATGCGTATCAGAAAGAATAGCTGTTAGTTTCTCGTTGACCATGATATCGTTCAGGCGGTTCTTGACTGCCTCAAAGCTTAGTGTAGGGGTTTTCCATGCTCTCGCAATTGTCAATCTAGTTGCAGTAAAAAGATGTTGGGCTAGTTGCCGTTCTGGACGCAGTAGTTCCACGATGGGCTTACCAAGGAGAGCTACATAAGGGTCTCTTTTGATATTAATCTGAAAAAGGTTGCGGAGGAGAGTATATACCCTAATCCACAGTCTGCACGCCCGCGGGCATGACCACCAAATATGTGCCATGGTGCCTTCCTGGGAACACCCCCTATAACAAAGTGGAGAATAATTTGGGATAAAGCGAGCCAATCTTGCCGGTGTGTAGTACCACCTATACAATACTTTATAGGCATTTTTCAAAATTGACACATTATGTGAGCATTTGGACAGAGTTAGTGTCATCGTCTGCCAGTCCTCAGGGTCCAACTGCCTCCCCAACTCTTTCTCCCATTGAAGGTGGTAAGGCCTCAATGGGGGTCTCTTTATTGATATCACCGCCGAGTATATCAGTGATATTAGACCCGGAGAATGGGGCCTGGCTCTACAAAGGCTCTCAAAGGGGGTCAAGGTATAAGGGGTAGATTGAAACCTAATAAGGCTCTGAAGAAAGTGGCGAATTTGTAAATAGCGATAGTGCTCACGCAAGGGAATACCGTGAGAAGAGCGTAAAGCGTCAAATGCCAAAATCCTGGTAGGCCGTAGCAGTGAGTGAACATCTGTGAACCCGTTCATGGTCCACCATAGAAATTGGGAGGGATTATCACAACCTGGAGGGAACAGCGGGCCATTTGCTGTAATTTTAAAAAAAATTTGATCGTATTCTATAGGATCAAACCTTAAGAAAACAAAATATCCAATTCAACACAGCCCAACCAATTGTAGGGTAAATCCAGGACTGTACCGGATTGGAGCCAGTGGGGTAGACTGTAGCAGGTAGCTTCTCCCGAGTGAGAGAATGTGACTGGCTCTGAGAAACAATTTCTCCACTAATGGAGGTTCTACTTCAGCCAAAGTTCCACTTTAACAAACCAGGGCAAAAAGCAAATGGTAATGTACATGTAGCACTACCCCCGTAGGAGCTGCTGGTTATTATTGGTCCTGCCGTTACCCCACAGTTATCCGTATCAAAACTTTTAGTCTAAAATTGTCAATGTGCCCACAGATGCATGCACCAGTCACTGATGCTGCGTACATGTCATGGATATGCATTAATGTCTGTCTGCCATCTTACCTTCCTCCTCATGTGTTCATCTAGAGACCAGACCTCCTTCACCTGGCTTCCTTTATAATCTCCTCCCAGCCTGACTCCACCCCAGGCCCTATCACTGAACACTATATTAACCTGTGCACTGCAAGCCTGCTTTGCTGATCAACGTGTTTGTTAGGCATTGTGTGTTTGGGTTCCTGCCTGCCGTGTGCTACGTCTGTCTCTCTGTTACGTTATTGGCTTGTCCCCGACTATCCCTGTCTGCTCGTGACCCTTGACCTTCGGCTCGTTCTTCGTTATCCTTGTCTGCTTGTGGCCCCTGACCTTCAGCTTGTTATTCGGTTCTCTCTATCGTGTGCTGCTGCTTCCCCTCTTTTCCCCTTATCCTACGGGGCGTGAGCTAGGAAACTCCAGGGGCCGCGACCTGGTCCCAGCCTGCAGCGTAACATCCTCACCACTAGAGGCCCTGGAGAAGACCAGCTGGGTCTTAGACTCCGCGCCCTGGGGAATCTTGGCTCTCGCTTCCGTTGGGATCCCGGTTGTGCTCCTCTGGTCCCGCTTTCCACAACCACCCAGTTTCCTATCCGCAGAAGCCAGCCATAGGGTTCACTACCTCGCGGTGCACTCCTGTCCCCCTACGGTGTGCATCTGTCACCTGGCCATAGGTGACCCTGACAGTACACACGACCGTTTTTCATGACGAGAAAAATTCCATATTTAAAAATGGTCGTGAAAAACGGTCGTGTGTATGCTCCAGAGCATTTTTCTCGACGAGAAAAATGCCCGAAAAAAAATTGAACCTGCTCTAATTTTCTCATCGTTTTTCACGTTGTTCTTTTTAACGTTGTGTATATGCTTTTACGAGGGGAAAAAAAATGCGCATGCTCAGAATCAATTATGAGACGGGAGTGCTCGTTCTGGTAAAACTAGCGTTCGTAATGGAGATAGCACATTCGTCATGCTGTAATAGACTGAAAAGCACGGAGACTGAAAAGCGCGAATCGTCTCTCACCAAACTTTATTAACACGAGGATCAGCAAAAGCGTCCCAAAGGGTGGTACCATTCGAATAGAACTTCCCCTTTATAGTGCAGTCGTACGTGTTGTACGTCACCGCTCTTTGCTCTAGTGTTTTTTTTTTTTTCCATTACCGTTTGTATGCAAGGCAGGCTTGAGAGGAAACACGAAAAATCACGTCGAGAAAAACATTGTTTTTTTTCCCATGACATAAATAACGGTCAAGTGGCATTAGTCTTTTTACAATGCTTTTTTATTAAACACAACTTGCAGCAGTAGAGGGATGGAGGGTTAGGGGAATTCAGATACCTTGTGCAGATCACTGAGGAACTTGTGATACTGGAGACAAGTACACTTTCTGTCAACGAATCTTGCTCACCCGGATAGGCCTCTCTCACCGGCCTAGCAGCCGGAATGATGCATGGACAAAAGTCTCTGCCACAGACTTGATGATAGTAATAAACTGTTGAACAATCCTCTGCCACAGGATTTGGTAATCGGTAATTGACGAAGCGAACACAGCTACACAGTACCAAAGTCCTTTAAGCCATCCGGCAGTACTGTGAGGTAGATTGGTTAGGATGCATCCTCCAATTGAGTCACCAGGCTCTTCTTGAGATACCAGCCTTCTGCTCGGTCCTCTCCAAGAAGAGTCCTCCCCTGGATCTTCCAATTGCTCGGCTTCTTCCCACAGGCACGACAGCACAGGACCGTCCCTGAACCAGTAGGCTCCAGACAAACTTCTGGGCCTACTTGCAGTAACGTAGCCTCGGGCCAGCAGGCCCCGAGACAGAAGAGGAGTTGTCACATACCTTAGGCCAGGCGGGCCATGAGGTCAGAGAGACAGAAAAATGGTGTCTGACTCTTAAGTATCCTCTTCCAGAATGCACAGCGGTAAAACACTCCCACTTGGCTGTTTCTGGGGAAGGGACACCCAATACACTTCAGCCTGTTGTATTCCCAACACTGGCCTGTGGTGACAACGACACCTACTGGCGACAGTGGGAAATGCTCCCAACACAGCCAAAGCTGGAACAGAGGTTAATTTAACAATAAACATTACATTCTGAACTATGTACAATTCAGATGACCCACTAAATTTACACAATAGCGCCTGGTCAACAGGAGCAGGGCGCTACATACAAATTTAAATAAACTGTACTAATCAATCCAACTTCATCTCTGCTTCACAAAATGCCTACATGTGGACTTTTTACTGGTGATTTTTCTCCTAGCTAAAATAGGTGTACTTTTATAATACTGATAACAATAAGACTTACTATAGGTGTCCAATTAAATAAATAAATAAAATTTCATGTTTTGCTTAGAAAATTTCTGCAGAGGTTCCAACCCGATGCCAGACTGTTGACTAAACAAGAGTTGTGCAGCTTCTTGTCTAAAGGCAATCCAGATAAAGATGGTAAAATTGGGGTCAAAGGTGAGTGAAACAATGCTAATCAGTTTAAAAAGCTCAGTAGTCCCAGGAAGTCCAGGGGTCCTACATCACAGAACCCATGAATATGAGATGACTGGTTCCCAAACTGGATTTTCTATGACTATGAGGACAACATCCCTGACCAGCAGATCTTGGGAAAATTTGTGACTGTTCCTGCTGGAATGAACATTATTTTTCACCCTGGTAAGCCTGTGTAAGAGGTATCTGGCAGCACTGCCTCCTCCTGTCACCATGTTCCAGGCCTAGGCTAAGCATGAATGTTTATGCAACAATTAAAGTGGTTGTAAGCCCTTACATACAGTGCCTTGAAAAAGTATTCATACCCCTTGAGATTTTCCACATTTTGTCATGCTGCTCCAGAGTTACCATGGGCCTCTTGGCTGCTTCTCTGATGAATGCTCTCCTTCCTGGCCTATCAGTTTAGGTGGACAGCCATGTCTTGGTAGGTTTGCAGTTGTGCCTTAATCTTTCCATTTTCGGATGATGGATTGCACAGTGCTCTGTGAGATGTTCAAAGCTTGGGATATTTTTTTTATATTCTAACCGTGCTTTAAACTTCTCCACAACTTTAGCCCTGACCTGTCTGGTGTGTTCCTTGGCCTTCATGATGCTGTTTGTTCACTAAGGTTCTCTAACAATCCTCTGAGGGCTTCACAGAACAACTGTATTTATACTGAGATTAAATGGCACACAGGTGGATTCTATTTACTAATTAGGTGACTTCTGAGGGCAATTGGTTCCACTAGATTTTAGTTAGAGGTATCAGAGTAAAGGTGGCTGAATACAAATGCATATCACACTTTTTACATATTTATTTAAAAAATTTAGAAAATCATTTCTCATTTTCCTTCCACTTCACAATTACCGGTATGTGCCACTTTGTGTTGGTCTATCACATAAAATCCCAATAAAATACATTTACGTTTTTGGTTGTAACATGACAAAATGTGGAAAATGTCAAGGGGTATGAATACCTTTTCAAGGCACTGTATACCCAGTGAAGTGACTGGCCTCAGGTGATACACAGAGATGAAACAAATCCTCCCACATAAGTTGTACCTGTCTATCTGCAGGCTTCTCTTCTCTACATCCGTTCAAAGTGCTGGATTTATAAGCTCAGAAAAAGGGAGCAGAGAGCCGAAGTTACACTCTGCAAAGCCCAGTGAGGAGAACTCTGAGAGCTTATTGGAGGGAAGAGACCCCCCCCCCCTCTTCACCCAGCTCACAGGAACAGAGATGAGTCTGGCAATCTACTGGAGGCACCTTCCCATCACCTTTTTTCTCTTGGTGTCAGGAAAATTTGTCAGAAGTAAATCATGTAGATGGTAGAGGAATATATAAAGAAAGGGGGGGATCTAGCGCTCCAAATGGTGTATGTCTCTCAAATGAATAGATCAAACTACTAGAGAGTCTCTTGATCCAAAAACAGTGGTTAAAGGGAGATTAAAGAAGGCAGCCATCCTCAGCCTAGCTCTCCCGAAACGCGCTAGCTGTACCCTGTGTTCTGTGCATGTCCATGCACTGTGTTTATGGCCTTTTGTCAGTTGCATTTTGTGAGTACCCACTTTTACACAAAAAATTTCTTATTATTAAATTATCTCTGGTAATGCACTAGGTGTGCGCGCCTTCCATTTCTGTTTTTCTTGTAGTTCCTTTCGGATTACCCCATCTGAGGAAGGCAGCATCCACCTAGCTATGGGATACCATATATATACCTTTCACACCACCATTTTATCTGATATCTGTTACGCCACACCTTGGAAGACCTATTAGCGCTGGAAGTGACTGTGTTTTTTGTATTTCTACTGTTCGGGACCTCTGTAAGACATGTAGAAGCAGAAAGTGGGGGGTGGGAGGCACCAACTAAGTGTTGCATTAAAAGGTTGTCATTGATTGCACAAAGATTTGTAAAACTTACAAGAAGCAACAGAATATCATGCCCATCCAATTGCTGGTCAGTTCTGGCAATCCTCGCTGTCCTGCTAGCTCCACACCATTTTGGGCTTTGAAATGTATACCGAATCGGGTGCCTCGTCGTCCAAGGATGGCTGGGAGCTCCACGCTAAGGAGCATGGAATGTGGATGCGGAAGTGACGTCACCTGGACAGGGTGGAAGTAGGAGCCAAGGACTAACAGTCAAAGAGGTGATGCGCTCGGAGCTCACAGCTCCTTCTACTGGCCAGTAGGTGCCCCCCTTCTGCTTAGCAGAAAATTTAGCATCAGACAGAAATAACACTTAGTGCTCCTAATTGAGAAAAGTTCACACTATAGAAGAATATGCTTTATTCATATTTCATGTCTGAGGTTTACAACCACTTTAGGTAACAGAGCGCAGACCACCAAATACCTACTAATAATAATAATGTAATTTATGCTTGGCCTAATATCCCAAATGAATGAGCAATAAAATGATATAATTAAGATACATATTAGCAATACAGGTAGCAAAAGTAGCACCTGCTATGAGGTCCACAACATTAGGTTGGGGAAGGGGTCCATCTCTGTTTTCACCTGATCTGGCCAGTAACACACCTCCTGTATTAGTGAGACACCATTCTGGGTGAAAGCAGATCATTTTAAGCACCCCCCGCAAGTTTTAAATGGTTTGTCTCATCCATGTGCTGATGATCTTGTGTGTTTGTCTCATCTGCTGATGATCTTGTGCTTTGAAAAACAACAGACTTGCTGGCTGGATTGCCAGATGAAAATAGAAGAAAGTCTAAAAAAGAAAACTATCGCAGCCATTACATCTAAAAACTGGTGAGCTGCAATATAATAAATGGTTGATTTTGAGTTTAATACTACTTTAAGCTGACTTGATCTGGCTTTCAAAGAAAGTGCAATTTTGCTTCATTGCCCCAAACCTATTATGTGGCATGCATATGGAAATGGCAACCTAATAACACCGGGCAGGGCTGCTGAGAGGGGGGGACCACCAGTCCTCTTGTAGGGGGCCCGGGCTCACAGGGGGGCCCAAACAGCAGAGGAAATCAGTGCGGTCGGATGGAAGGGCAATTACAGGATGCCCTATGTGACTCTCTGCAGCAGCTGGAAACCGGTTTCTCTCCCTGTTTTAATCCCTTGTAAAATGTAATAAAATTCTTGGGAAAAAAATTGTAAAAAAAAATAATTTGTAAAAACTAACATTTTTGTTTTCAAAACATTTTTTTTTTTTTAAATTATGAAATGTTTTTGTTCAAAAATGTAAAAAAACTAATTAAAAAAGGGCTAATTCACACAGCTTCTCTGTTATCTTTGTGTCCGCTAAGAATGATTTTAGTATATTTTTAGTGAAAATGTTGTTTTGATATATTTGAGGGGGGCCCTGCCAGGTAAGCTGTATGGGGCCCCGTGATTTCTAACAGCAGCCCTGACACCGGGATCTTCCCTATAAGACATTATGGATGGAAATATATAATTAATTGCTTGAACGATCATCTGCCTTGAGTTGATATCTGATCATTTAAATCTAAAACTAAAGCCCTGACCAGATAACATTTACATTGCTAAAGCCCTGTATTTTTCTGAAAAAAATAATTAAAAGGTTAAATAACACCCTACACCCTCCTCATCCCCACATATTTTCTGTACTTACCACTTTGGGTGCTGCACTGGGCTGCATGGAAGGTGAAACTAAATCAAACACATAGGGAAGTGCAGGGGGCACTGGTGGGATGGAGAGGGTGTAAGGTGTTAGTTCAGATTTATTTTTTTTCTGAAAAAGATGAACTAACGCTTTAAGTTTTAAAAGACTGAAAATAACTTTTGAAATTACTTTGAAGCTTACAGCATGTGTTCCGTTTCCTTTGGCTACCATTTCTGCTGGCCGGTGGGCTGTTTGGGGGGTGGTAAAAATGCAAATTAACTGACCACCAGTGTGAAAGAGGCCTAATACCATATTATCTATGGAGAAATGCATGGTTCCTTCTTGCCAACCTTACAACAAACTCTAATGAATTATTTTCTATTTTGCAGAATTCCAGGACATGGTTTCAAAATGTGCAAGCAAGTGAAACATTTATCAATGAGTTGAAAATACTAACGGATGGGCAGAAGGAAAATAAAGGAACATTGTAGTAGCATTTTGTTTGATTTTCAGAGTTCACACACTCTTTTGGATGTGTAAAAATAACAAAATACATGACTACGATATTAAAAACAAAATGTGTCAGTTGCTTGTCTGCATGGGGGATGACAAACAGAGTTGGGGTTTTTGTAAGAGGGAGATGTTGATTGACTTCAATACCAGCATGCAACATCCCCTTACTGTCTAGGCCATTTTTCTTCCAGTTTTTAGAGCTGTGATAGTTTGACTGACCATCACTTTGTCATGCAATTCTTTACCCAAAATAATTTTATATAATTTTTTCTTTTGGTGGTATTTAACCACTTAAGCCCCGGACCATTTTGTAGCTAAAGGACCAGAGGTGTTTCCAGAATTTGGCACTGCGCTGTTTAACTGGAAATTGTGCAGACATGCAATGTTGTACCGAAACGAAATTTGCGTCCTTTTCTTCCCACAAATAGAGCTTTCTTTTAATGGTATTTGATTGCCTCTGCAATTTAAATTTTTTGCGATATAAACGAAAAAAGACTGAAAATGTTGAAAAAAAATGATATTTTCTACTTTTTGTTATAAGAAAAATCGAATAAACTCAATTTTAGTCATACATTTAGGCCAAAATGTATTCAGCCACATGTCTTTAGTAAAAAAACTGTCAATAAGCGTATATTTATTGGTTTGCACAAAAGTTATAGCGTCTACAAACTAGGGTACATTTTCTGGAATTTACACAGCTTTTAATTTATGACTGCCTAACTCATTTCTTGAGGTGCTAAAATGGCAGGGCAGTACAAAACCCCCCCCCCCCAAATGACCCCATTTTGGAAAGTAGACATCCCAAGGAAATTGATGAGAGGCATGTTGAACCCATTGAATATATATTTTTTTTTGTCTCAAGTGATTGAATAATGACAAAAAAAATAAAAAATTACAAAAAGTTGTCACTAAATGATATATTGCTCACACATGCCATGGTTATATGTGGAATTGCACCCCAAAATACATTTTGCTGCTTCTCCTGAGTATGGGGATACCACATGTGTGGGACTTTTTAGGAGCCTAGCCGCGTACGGGGCCCCGAAAACCAAGCACCGCCTTCAGGATTTCTAAGGGCACAAATTTTTGATTTCACTCCTCACTACCTATCACAGTTTCGAAGGCCATAAAATGCCAAAATAGCACCAAACCCTCCCCAAATGACCCCATTTTGGAAAGTAGACACCCCAAGCTACAGTGGGGATCGAAAGTTTGGGCACCTCAGGTAAAAATGTGTATTAATGTGCATAACGAAGCCAAGGAAAGATGGAAAAATCTCCAAATGGCATCAAATTACAGATTAGACATTCTTATAATATGTAAAAAAAAAAGTTAAATTTTATTTCCATCATTTACACTTTCAAAATTACAGAAAACAAAAAAATGGCATCTGCAAAAGTTTGGGCACCCTGCAGAGTTAATATCTTGTACTGCCCCCTTTGGCAAGTATCACAACTTGTAAACGCTTTTTGTAGCCAGCCAAGAGTCTTTCAATTCTTGTTTGAGGTATCTTTGCCCATTCTTCCTTACAAAAGTCTTCCAGTTCTTTGAGATTTCTGGGCTGTCTGTCACGCACTGCTCTTTTAAGGTCTATCCATAGGTTTTCAATAATGTTGAGGTCAGGAGATTCTGAAGGCCATGGCAAAACCTTCAGTTTACACCTCTTGATGTAATCCCCCGTGGATTTTGAGGTGTGTTTAGGATCATTATCCATTTGTAGAAGCCATCCTCTCTTTAACTTCAGCTTTTTCACAGATTGCATCAAGTTACCATCCAAAATTTGCTGAAATTTTATTGAATCCATTTTTCCTTCTACTCGTGAAATGTTCCCTGTGCCACTGGCTGCAATACAACCCCAAAGCATGATTGATCCACCCCCATGCTTAACAGTTGGACAGAGGTTCTTTTCATTAAATTATGTGCCCTTTCTTCTCCAAACGTACCTTTGCTCATTCCGGCCAAAAAGTTATATTTTAATCTCATCGGTCCACAGAACTTTTTCCAAAATGCCTCAGGCTTGTCTATATGTTCATTTGCAAAGTTCAAACGCAGATTTTTGTGGTGAGGACGTAGAAGAGGTTTTCTTCTGATGACTCTTCCATGAAGACCATATTTGTACAAGTATCTCTTTATAGTGGAATAGTGTACCACAACTCCAGTGTCTGCCAGATGTTTCTGGAGGGATCGTGCAGTCAAACGTGGGTTTTGAATTGTTTTCTCACAATCCTGCGAGCTGTTCTGTCTGATATTTTTCTTGGTCTTCCAGATCTTGCTTTAACTTCCACTGTTCCTTATGACTGCCATTTCTTAATTACATTCCGAACAGAGGATATTGACATCTGAAAACGCTTTGCTATCTTTTTATAGCCTTCTCCAGCTTTGTGAGCGTCAACTATTTTCAGTTTCAGTTTTCTAGACAACTGCTTAGAAGAACCCATGGTGCTGATTGTTGGGGCAAGGTCAGATGAGTCTGGCTATTTAAAACCTTTGAGATTGACATCACCTGGTCTTCCCAGACGATGATTGAGAACAATCCATGACACTGGCAGGTCTCAGCTTTGCAAAGGGGGAAGTGCATGCTATAAATTCTGCAGGGTGCCCAAACTTTTGCAGACGCCATTTTTTTGTTTTCTGTAATTTTAAAAGTGTATATAATGGAAATAAAATCTAACTTTTTTTGACATATTATAAGAATGTCTAATCTGTAATTTGATGCCATTTGGAGATTTTTTCCATCTTTCCTTGGCTTCGTTATGCACATTAATACACATTTTTACCTGGGGTGCCCAAACTTTCGATCCCCACTGTATTTGCTGAGAGGCATGTTGAGTATTTTACAGCTCTAATTTGTTTTTGAAAATGAAGAAAGAAAATAATTTTTTTTTTTTTTCCAATTTTCAAAACTTTGTGACAAAAAGCGAGATCTGCAACATACTCACCATACCTCTCAGCAAATAGCTTGGGGTGTCTACTTTCCAAAATTGGGTCATTTGGGGGGGGTTTGTGTCATCTGGGCATTCCATGGCCTCCGAAACTGTGATAGGCAGTGAGAAGTGAAATCAAAAATTTACACCCTTAGAAAGCCAGAAGGCGGTGCTTGGTTTTTGGGGTCCCGTACGTGGCTAGGCTCCCAAAAAGTCTCACACATGTGGTATCCCCGTACTCAGGAGAAGCAACAGAATGTATTTTGGGGTGTAATTCCACATATGCCCATGGCATGTTTGAGCAATATATCATTTAGTAACACTTTTGTGCAAAAAAATAAAAATAAAAAAATAAATTGTCTTATTTCCGCAACTTGTGTCAACATATAAAATATTCCATGGACTCGACATGCCTCAGTATATAGCTTGGGGTGTCTACTTTCCAAAATGGGGTCATTTGGGGGGGTTTTGAACTGTTCTGGTATTTTATACACAACATTATTAAGCTTACATCCACTCTTCTAAGCACTTGAAGACAAAGCCCTTTCTGACACTATTTGTTTACATGAAAACATTTTTTTTTTTTGCAAGAAAATTATGTTGAACCCCCAAACATTATATATTTTTTTAAAGCAAATGCCCTACAGATTAAAATGGTGGGTGTTGCATTTTTTTTTTCCACACAGTATTTGCGCAGCGATTTTTCAAACGCATTTTTTGGGGGAAAAATACACTTTTTTTAATTTTAATGCACTAAAACACACTATATTGCCTAAATGTTTGATGAAATAAAAAAGGTGATCTTAGGCCAAGTACATAGATACCAAACACGACATGCTTTAAAATTTTGCACAAACGCGCATTGGCGACAAACTACATACATTTTTAAAAGCCTTTAAAAGCCTTTACAGGTTACCACGTTAGATTTACAGAGAGCTTCTACTGCTAAAATGACTGCCCTCGATCTGACCTTCGCAGTGATACCTCACATGCATGGTGCAATTGCTGTTTACATATGACACCAGACCCACGCTTGCGTTCGCCATTGCGCAAGAGCAGGGCAGGACAGAGGTGCTTTTTTTTTTATTAATTTTGCTTTTTTATTTTATTTTTAAACTGTTCCTTCCATATTTTTTATTTTTTTTTATCATTTTTATTGTTATCTCAGGGAATGTAAATATCCCCTATGATAGCAATAGATAGTGACAGGTACTCTTTTAAAAAAAACTGGGGTCTATTAGACCCTAGATCTTTCCTCTGCCCTCAAAGCATCTGACCACACCAAGATCGGTGTGATAAAATGCTTTCCCAATTTCCCAATGGCGCTTTTTATATCCGGGGGGGACATTCCCTCCCACTGCTTGTAAAAGCAGTCTAGAGGCTAATTAGCCACTAGGATTGCTTTTACATGAAAGCCGGCCGCTGGCTGAAAAGAATGATACCAAGATGATACCTAAACCCACAGGCATCAATCTGGTATAACCATTCAAAGTCCAGCAACATACCAGTACGTTGCTGGTCCTTGTTGGACATGTATTGTAATCTTTTTTTTCATGCAGCCTGTTGGCTGAACGAAAAAAAAAGATTGATCGGTGGGTATGCCCACCATTAGAATTCCGCCCTTCATCCACCCACTTCTAATGATGGGCATACATGCACCATTTATATATGCCGAAGCATGGGGGCATCTTCCCGCAAAAGTTATGCCGCGTACACACGGTCAGACTTTTCCACGGGCAAGCCTCCGTCGGAATTTCGACCGTATGTACGTGGCATTAGGAGCAAAATCGCTCCTCCGCTCCTCCGCCCCTGCTGCCCCCAATGCTTCGGCATATATGCTTTTTTTTTTTAACTGTGGTGGTGAAATCACCTCCTACAGCACTGGAGTCGCAGGGATCAGGCCTGTCTCTGCGAACACTGCAGTTATATGTGTTGTGTTTTGTAAGTGACAGCGATCGATCGATACTGCACTTGGGTGGCCTGGGCTGGACGGAGGGGCAAAACGCAGGTGCTAGCAGGTATCTGGGCTGATCCCGCTAACACTGCGTTTTTGGGAACCCTAAACTGCTGGAGACGCTAGTATAGATCTGATCAGATCAGATCAGATATTGATCTGTTCAGATACTATACCATTAAGGGAGGTGTATGCTTTACGCGTGGGTGTTGGCGTTACTGGCACTAACCTGACGCTGCCTGGGGTGTGACGCAGGGTTAACTAGGGGCAATTAGGGGGTTAAAACCTTTATTAGATAATATATGGGGGCGAACCTAAAAAAAATAACTGGCTATCTATCAGCACCAGCATAACTAATACAGCGATCAGAAAAACGATCGCTTAGTGACACTGGCAAAAGGGGGTGAAAGGGTTACCAGGGGTTAAACCTTTATTAGGTAATATATGGGGGTACCTGACGCTATAAAATCCTGCGGCGAACCTAAAAAAAATAACTGGCTACCTATCGGCATCACCGACAATAAGACAGCGATCAGAAAAACGATCGCTTAGCGACAGTGGTGATAGGGGGTGAAAGGGTTACCTGGGGGGGCGATCAAGGGGGTTAAACCTTTATTAGGTAATATATGGGGGTACCTGACGCTATAAAAACCTGCGGCGAACCTAAAAAAAATAACTGGCTACCTATCGGCATCACCGACAATAAGACAGCGATCAGAAAAACGATCGCTTAGCGACAGTGGTGATAGGGGGTGAAAGGGTTACCTGGGGGGCGATCAAGGGGGTTAAACCATTATTAGGTAATATATGGGGGTACCTGACGCTATAAAAACCTGCGGCGAACCTAAAAAAAATAACTGGCTACATATCGGCATCACCGCCAATAAGACAGCGATCAGAAAAACGATCGCTTAGCGACAGTGGTGATAGGGGGTGAAAGGGTTACCTGGGGGGCGATCAAGGGGGTTAAACCTTTATTAGGTAATATATGGGGGTACCTGACGCTATGAAAACCTGCGGCGAACCTAAAAAAAATAGCTGGCTACCGATCGGCATCACCGACAATAAAACAGCGATCAGAAAAAGGATCGCTTAGCGACAGTGGTGCTAGGGGGTGAAAGGGTTATCTGGAGGGCGATCAAGGGGGTTAAACCTTTATTAGGTAATATATGGGGGTACCCAACGCTATAAAAACCTGCGGCAAACCTAAAAAAAATAACTGGCTACCGATCGGCATCACCGACAATAAAACAGCGATCAGAAAAATGATCGCTTAGCGACAGTGGTGCTAGGGGGTGAAAGGGTTATCTGGGGGGCGATCAGGGGGTTAAACCTTTATTAGGGGGGGTTAGGGGGCTACACTGGACCTAAAACTAAACTGTAGTGACACTTTTACAGTCACAAATGTCACTGATTGCAGTGATCAGTAAATAAATGGTCACTGCAATCAGTGACACTGTGACTGGGGGCTGGGGGTGATCTGGGGGTGTCTGGGGGGCCTGGGGGGGGGAGATTTATGTTCCTATATGTCCTGGTGTCAGTGTGCTGTTTGTGCACTAACCTGTGTGTCTTCTCTTGTACGGCGCTCGGTATATGTGAGCGCCGCATGAGAGATCACATCACTTCCTCTGCCTGTGTAAACATTACACAGCAGAGGAAGCTTTCTCATTCGCCGGGAGCGATCGCGAGGGGGTGGCCGGAATCGAACGGCCGTCCCCTCATCCCGGATCGCTCCCGAACAATTAACGACCGCTCACTGTATAGAAGGGGGGTCCGATGGGACCCCCCAACTATACAAAGGCAGTCACGTACCGGTACGTGACTTTGCCTGTCGGTGCCATTCTGCCGACGTATATATACAGTGGGCGGTCGTTAAGTGGTTAAAAACCACTAGTTTTTTTTTAATTATTATTATATAAAGAAAAAAAGACCTTCAATTTTGAAAAAGTGTCCTTTACATTTTTTTTTGGTATAAAACATTTGGTTTTATACAACAGCTGGTATTGAGGTCATTGAAAAAATAAATAAAAGGTGAAGTAGGGCCAAATCCTTATTGGCCCTACTTCTCTTATGGATCAGAGGAGTGCAGTTCATTCTGTCTCAGCTGATGTCACTCAGCCAGTACAGGCTGGGGAAAGACCCTGAATTTATAGTGGGTATCCACCCAGATGCCTAGATTGGCACCTAGCTCAGCCTCTCAGCAATCCACGAGAGCCTAAACCAGCCCCTTCCGCCCACACTCCACAGCCCAGAACTCCAGGGAGCGCTGGAGGGGCAGAGCAGAGAGCAGTGACTGACAGTCATCGGCTCTCTGCTGAGAGAAGAGGGGAGAACTGAGCAATCAGTTCCCAGTGCAGAGCCGGTAGGGGACAGATGTACTTTGTTCTGTTTGCTGCGAGTTTCCATTAAAGTTTTTGAAACTTTGTCCTCTCCTGGTCTAAAGTTAATAAAGAGGTATAATGCAAGTAACACGTCGTTTCCAGCCTGGGTCAGAAAGCACACTGGGGTATAAAGACAGTACTACAGGAGTAAAGGGGTGCAGAGTAAAGTAAGTAACCATGGCTTCACATGCAGCCTGTTGTAAGTGTGTAGATGTGATAGGTGGGATAGCCTCTTGCAAGAGAAGATGTCGGCACACTCTCCGTGAGCAGTATATCTCCTATAGAACAGGATCAGACCAGCATCACAGAGATCCTCAGCCTGTGCACAGGTATGGAAGAGAAAGAGTTAATCACATGGAGCACATGCAAGGCGCACAGCGGTGCCCCATTCCGTTTTTTGGAGCGAGGTAGCGGAGATACGCTGGACAGGTGGAGAGGGCATTGGCTCAGCGTGTTCTTCCTAAATGCAACAGTGACAGTAGTGGTGTATATCAACATCAAGAGAGTCAACTTAAGTTTAGCTGTCTGTTCAAGTAAAAGTACCCTATGTGTAAGGCAGTGACCCTATCCAAAAGTGCCTAGCGTAACCCAGAAAAATCCATCCTGGGGTATGCCTACTTTGTGACCCACAAATGGCACCCAAAGAGGAAGGAAACATTGGGCAAGTGGCAACCACCTACTACCCGCAACCTACCACCTACCCTACCATCCCTACCATCCCTACAAGCGAACAAAACCCTTTCAGACAACTTTGAGATGACAAAGGGAACCCAACAGCCCGCTCTCTCCTCTAATTTTTATTATGACAATAGAACCCCTATTACATACAATTCAGGTGAATTTGGACATTAGCGTCCTTTTGACACATTCAGGTACTCACAAAGTCTCAGCTTATGCTCATGACATACTTTTGTTTATCTCTCCCCCAAATGTCACAATACCAGTCTTGTTCATAGAGTTAAACAAATTCTGCTCCCTTTTAGATTATAAGTAGTGTTGAGCGAACCCGAACTGTAAAGTTCGGGTCCGTACCGAACTTTAGCTTTTTCCCGAACCCGAACCCGAACCCAGACTTTGCCCAAAAGTCCGGGTTCGGGTTCGGCAATCTAATTACGCATTTAGAAATGCTTCAGGGGCCAGCCAATCACCTTTTGATTAGCTGGTGTGCCCTTAGAGGCCATCATAGCCATGCCTACTAATGGCATAGCTGTGATTGGTCAGTGCAACATGTGACCCAGCTTCTATATAAGCTAGAGGCACACAGCACACACGTCACTTGCTTCAGAATAGATAGGGAGAGGATCTAGTCTGCTGCTGCTGCTTTTAGGGAGAGATAGAAAGATAGATGAGGTAGTCCTGATTCTACAATCTGAGGGAAAAGATAGAGAGATAGTGTAGTGTAGGGCCAGGTTCCTGTGTTAGTGCTTTAAGGGAGAGAGAATATTATATAGGAGTCCAGATTCAGAGATTAAAATCAGCGATCTGCATAGGTTTACCTGTTTGTGTTGCAGTGCAGTCTTTTTACACTGCCATGAGCCCAGTGTCAGATAAAATCTAACTTTTAGGGGGAAAAAAAAGGCACTTTATTGTTCTCCTTTCCAAAAGACCCATAGGGCAAAAAAAAAAAAAAGCATTTTATTTTGCTCGTGCAAAAAAAGACCCGTTTAGGGCAAAAAAAAAAAAAAAAATTTGCACTTTAATGTACGCTTGCAAAAAACGCCGTTTAGGGGCACAAAAAAAAGTTTGCAGTGTGTTATACATATTTTGAGGTGTGTGAAATAAACAATTTCTATATAGTTTTCTCCTACTGTGCTATACTAAAAAAACAACATTTTTTTTGAATAGCATTTTCTGCAGTTCTGTAGCTGTGCGATTCAGCGGTTACGTACTGTGGGTGTGTTCTGCTCTTCCAAAAAAACGCCGTTTAGGGGCACAAAAAAAAGTTTTCAGTGTGTTATACATATTTTGAGGTGTGTGAAATAAACAATTTCTATATAGTTTTCTCCTACTGTGCTATACTAAAAAAACAACATTTTTTTTTGAATAGCATTTTCTGCAGTTCTGTAGCTGTGCGATTCAGCGGTTACGTACTGTGGGTGTGTTCTGCTCTTCCAAAAAACGCCGTTATGGGGCACAAAAAAAAGTTTGCAGTGTGTTATACATATTTTGAGGTGTGTGAAATAAACAATTTCTATATAGTTTTCTCCTACTGTGCTAAACTAAAAAAACAACATTTTTTTTTAATAGAATTTTCTGCAGTTCTGTAGCTGTGCGATTCAGCGGTTACGTACTTTGGTTGTGTTCTGCGCTTCCAAAAACACCCATTTAGGGCAAGATCCTAAATTTTGAAAATATGAGGAGAAGGTCAAAGGGACGTGGTGGCCCCGGTCGTGGTGCTGCTGGTGGAGCTCCTGTTGCAGGGAGAGGACGTGGTGGATCTGTGCCAGATACACGCACAAGTGAAACACCTTCCTCAGGTGCGAGTAGGCGACCGAGCCTGCGGCGGTATTTTGTCGCGCCTAATGAGGCTGTACGAATGTTTAGGCCAGGACAAGTACAGGCGATAGTAGATTGGGTTGCTGACAGTGCCTCGGGTTCCTTCACATTGTCTCCCACCCACTCTTCTGATGAAAGAACAGAGTTGGCACCTGAAACCCATGTCCATCAGTCTTTCACCTCACCCCCTTGCAAATCAGCCAAGCAGTCTGAGCCCCAAATCATGCAGCAGTCTCTTCTGCTTTTCGATGACTCTGTTAGCAGGGTTTCCCAGGGCCATCCACCTAGCCCTGCCCCAGAAGTGGAAGAGATTGAGTGCACCGATGCCCAACCACTTATGTTTCATGATGAGTACATGGGAGGACCATCGCAGTACGTCTCGGATGATGACGAAACACAGGTGCCAACTGCTGCTGCTTTCGCAATTGTGCAGACAGACAAGGAGGGCAGGGGTGAAGACTGGGTGGAAGATGATGTGGAGGACGATGAGGTCCTCGACCCCACATGGAATCAACGTTATGCAGGTGACCAGTGTAGTTTGGAGGAAGAGGCGGTGGTCGCACAGAGCCACCAGCACAGCAGAAGAGGGAGCAGGGTGCAAAAGCGGAGCGTCTGTCAGCTAGACAGTATGTCTGCTACTGCCCAACGCAGCAAGGGACCGAGCACACCAAAGCCAGGTCCAAGGAGTTCCCCAGCGTGGCAGTTCTTCACACAATGTGCTGATGACAAGACACGAGTGGTTTGCACGCTGTGCAATCAGAGCCTGAAGCGAGGCATAAACGTTCTCAACCTGAGCACAACCTGCATGACCAGGCATCTAAGTGCAAAGCACGAGCTGCAGTGGAGTAGACACCTCAAAAACCAAGAAAGGTCTCTGGCTCCTCCTGCTTCCTCTTCTGCTGCAGTCTCGGTCTCTTCATCCACCTCTGTAGTGACAGTGGCACCTGCCACCCCGCAAACAGAGGATCTGCCAGCAACACTACCACCTGGGTCACCAACCATCTCCACAATGTCCCATGGAAGCGTTCAGCTCTCTATCTCCCAAACATTGGAGCGGAAGAGGAAGTACCCCCCTAGCCACCCGCGATCCCTGGCCCTGAATGCCAGCATTTCAAAACTCCTGGCCTTTGAAATGCTGTCATTCCGTCTGGTGGAGACGCAGAGTTTTAAAAGCCTGATGGCATTGGCTGTCCCACAGTACGTCGTGCCCAGCCGCCACTATTTTTCTAGGCGAGCCATCCCTTCCCTGCACAACCAAGTGGGGGACAAAATCAGGTGTGCACTGTGCAACGCCATCTGTGGCAAGGTCCACCTAACTACGGATGCGTGGACCAGTAAGCACGGTCAGGGACGTTATATCTCCCTAACAGCACACTGGGTAAATGCAGTGGCGGCTGGGTCTGAGGCAGATAGCAGTTTGTCGCATGTCCTTCCACCACCGAGGATTGCATGGCGCTTCAGTTTGCCTCCTGTTGCTAACTCCTCCTACTCCGCTTCCTCATCCTCTACCGCCTCCTCATCCGGTCAGCGTAACACCTTCACCACCAACTTCAGCACAGCCAGGGGTAAACGACAGCAGGCAGTTTTAAAACTTTCCTGTTTGGGGGAAAAACCCCACACCGCGCAGGAGTTGTGGAGGGACATGGAACAACAGACCAATGAGTGGTTGCTGTCAGTGAGCTTCAAGCCCGGCCTGGTGGTGTGCGATAATGGGCGAAATCTCGTAGCAGCTCTGGGCCTAGCCGGTTTGACGCACATCCCTTGCCTGGCGCATGTGCTGAACTTGGTGGTCCAGAGGTTCCTTAAAAATTACCCCAATATGCCAGAGCTGCTGCAGAAAGTGCGGGCTGTGTGTGCGCACTTTCGGCGTTCTCACCCTGCTGCTGCTCGCCTGTCAGCGCTGCAGCGTAACTTCGGCCTTCCCGCTCACCGCCTCATATGTGACGTGCCCACAAGGTGGAACTCCACCTTGCACATGCTGGCCAGACTGTGCGAGCAGCAGCAGGCGATAGTGGAGTTTCAGCTGCAGCAATCACGCGTGAGTCGCTCTGCGGAACAGCACCACTTCACCACCAATAACTGGGCCTCCATGCGAGACCTGTGTGCCTTGTTGCGCTGTTTCGAGTACTCCACCAACATGTCCAGTGCCAATGACGCCGTACTTAGCGTTACTATCCCAGTTCTATGCCTCCTTGAAAAAACGCTTCGGGCGATGATGGAAGAGGATGTGGCACAGGAGGATGAGGAGGAGGAGGAGGAGGAAGCGGGATCATTTCAAAGGCTTTCAGGGCAGTCTTTCACAAGTGGCTACGAGGGTGGGTTCCTGCACCAACAAACGCCAGGTACACAATTGTCCGGCAGAAAGGGCACAGTTCTGGAGGATGACGAGGTGGAGGAGGAGATGGAGGAGGAGGAGGAGGAGGAGCCATTTTCACAGCAGGGTGGCACCCAGACCAGCTCGTGGCCATCACTGGTGCGTGGCTGGGGGGATACAGAGGACACAGACGATACACCTCCCACAGAGGACAGCTTTTCTTTGCCTCTGGGCAGCCTGGCACACATGAGCGATTACATGCTGCAGTGTTTCCGCAATGACCGCCGAGTTGCCCACATTTTAACTGGTGCTGATTACTGGGTGGCCACCCTGCTGGATCCCCATTACAAGGACAACGTACCGTCCTTAATTCCCTCACTGGAGCGGGATCGTAAGATGCGCGAGTACAAGCGCACGCTGGTAGACGCGCTGCTGGTGGCATTCCCACCTGACAGCGGGCGTACGGTGGAAGCACAAGGCGAAGGCAGAGGAGGAGGAAGAGGTCGCCAACGCAGCCGGGGCACCGGCAGCACCTCAGAAGGCAGGGTTAGCATGGCTGAAATGTGGAAAAGCTTTGTCAGCACGCCACAACAACCAGCACCACCAGCTGAGATGGAACGTCTTAACAGGAGGCAGCATTTCACCAACATGGTTGATCAGTATGTGTCCACAGGCCTACACGTACTGGATGACGGGTCTGCCCCCTTTAACTTCTGGGTCTCCAAATTGGGCACATGGCCTGAGCTTGCCCTTTATGCCTTGGAGGTGCTGGCCTGCCCTGCAGCCAGTGTATTATCTGAACGTGTATTTAGCACGGCAGGGGGCGTTATCACAGACAAGCGCAGCCGCCTGTCCAGAGCCAATGTGGACAAGCTCACGTTCATTAAAATGAACCAGGCATGGATCCCACAGGACTTGTCCGTACCTTGTGCAGAATAGACATGTATACCGGTGTTGTGACAAAAACAAGGAGATTCACAAAATCTCTGAAGATGAACGGCGCCTGCGCTGTGAGTGCAGGTTCAAGCCCCACCATCCAAGTGGACATACGGTAGCACATAGTAACAGGGCCCCTCACGGGCTCGGTTCGATCGCCACGCTTCGGGCATGGCCTCACTTGGCTCGGCTTGAACCACGGATGGTGTGGCCTTCACCTGAACTCACCACGCAGGCGCCGTTTGTCTTGGGAGATTTTCAAAATCCCCTTGTCCTACATACTGAGCAAGCGCAGTACAGGGTGGACACTATTTGACGGGGGACAGAATTCGACACATCACCGGCCTTACCCAGCCATTGTTGTATTTTTGAACCAGTGTTGGCTACCTCGTCCTCCTCCACCGCCGCTTCCACCTACACAGCCACATCCACCGCCACCTCAACCTCCTACTCCATATGGACCTCGTCCTCCTAGGTCAAGATTATTATTTATATTTTTTTATTTTTTTATGTTATTTTAAGTTATTTCCCTATCCACATTTGTTTGCAGAGCACTTGCCATGCTCTTAACAACATTTTGCTGCCATTTGAAGCCCTCTAGCCCTTTCCATTACCTTTTTAGAGCCTTTTTAGTCCTTAGAAGTCCGGGTCCCCATTGACTTCAATGGGGTTCGGGTTCGGGTCCGGGTTCGGGTTAAAGTTCGGTCCCGAACCCGAACTTTTTTCCGAAGTTCGGCCGAACCCGTCGAACCCGAACATCCAGGTGTCCGCTCAACTCTAATTATAAGATTAACTTCAACAAATCAGAAGCTTTTAGCATTCAGCCCCCAGATGACATTCTATACATGATGTGAGGAAACTTCTCCTTCAAATGGACCCATCTCATAAAAAGCACCTCTGTGCGCCAATTGCGGCTGACCTAGAAATACAAACAATTCAACAAGACTTTACTAACTGGCAGAACAACGCCTTCACCTGGTTTGTCCAAAATAATATAATTGAAAGGAATATTCTTTCTTGCCTGCTCTACTTATTGCAAACCTTACCTATCTCTAGGGATGAGCCGAACACCCCCCCCCCCCCCCCCCCCGTTCAGTTCGCACTAGAACCTTCGAACGAACCGAACGTTTGTGCGAACTTTAGAACCCTATTAAATACAATGGACGCGAACGTTCGAAATCTAAAGTGCTCATTATAACGCCTAATATGCATGTTATTGTCCTAAAAAGGGTTTGGGGACCCGGGTCCTGCCCGAGGGGACATGTATCAATGTAAAAAATAATCTTTTAAAACGGTCATTTTTTTGGGAACAGTGATTTTAATGATGCATAAAGTGAAAAAAAAGGTTAAGTATTCCTTTAAATATCGTACCTGGGGGGTGTCTAAAGTATGCCTGTGAAGTGGCATGTGTTTCCCATGTTTAGAACTGTCCCTGCACAAAATGACATTTCTAAAGGAAAAAAAGCCATTTAAAACTGCTTGAGGCTTTAATGTAATGTCTGGTCCCAGCAATATGGATAAAAATCATTGAGAAAAATGGCATGGCTACCCCATCACCCATCCCTACCCCAGCCCATTACCAGCCCCTTTGGGTCTTGTATGGATATTAAGGGGAACCCCGCACCCAAAATAAAAAAAAGCCCTATATACTCTGAACAGCAGTATACAGGCGGTGCAAAAAAGACACAGACTGTAGGTTTGTTCTTAAGTACAATCTGTTTGTAATTTGGAACATGTACATTTTTTAAGTGTAGCTCTAGCCAAAAAATCTATTTTTATGCTTTTTGGAGAACATAGGGAAGGGTTATCATCCCTGTAACATTTGTTTTGCTGTGAAAAAGAAAGTAGGGAATGTGGGATTATGACGGTGCCAGAAAAGACATCAAATAGTGTATTGTTTAAAAAAAGAGAGAGTAATTTTATTAATACATCCAAACATTGACACAAATATATATATAAACAGAGTTGAACATGTCATACTGTACACATAATGCACTAGATCACAAGGCTAACCCAACATGTTTCGCCAATTCATTGGCTTCATCGGGGGTGAAGAGAGGTACAGTACGGTTACAAACAAATCTATAAACAAAACAAAACAAGAATTCATATTAATAGATTGCACATCATTGCCCGGAGGGGGGGAGGGGGGGAAGGGGAAATTATGTGGCCAAAAGTGGAAAACGTGACCAGCAGGCAAAATGAAGAGGAACAAACGTGGGCCACCAACCTGACAATTCCTATAGGAAGGTGCATCAAAATGCCACCGGGGTGCCTAGTGGGAATCCACCGATCATAGGTGCCTGTAGGTGGTTATTTAAGATAAAATAAAAAACACAAAATTAAACTAAAATATATTAACAATGGGTGACTATTTGTTTTGCTGTCTGTGCACCTGTTCAGAATATTTCACCTCACTTTCCATCCCAATGACAAATGTTTTTGGAAAATTTGTGGTTTTTGTTGAAACAAGGATTGGTGATAAAGCATCAGTGGAGAGGAGACACCTTTTTAACATATTAACTCTTACAGGAGAGAATTTGCCTTCCTAGGGGTAGATTTCCTCTCACTTCCTGTTGTCTCCTTCCGTTTGCAAGTAGGAGTCGTTTGTAAGTTGGATGTTTGAAAGTAGGGGCCTGCCATATATACTCTGCAGAAATTTGCCCCTTAGGTGTTGGTGTTGCCACAACACTGTAAGCCCTCACAGTTACTCTTGGCGGGAGCTGGAACGCCCTGCTGTCAACTATTGTATCAGGAATTGTATATAGATGCCACTGTTGAACAGTGGTAGGAAAAATTGGGCCTTTGGTGGTGATGCTGGTGCCACAACACTGTAAGCCCTCACAGTTACTCTTGGTGGGCGCATGAATGGGCCCTGCTGTGAAATATTAGATCAAGAATTGTAATTACATGCCCCTGTTGAACAGGGGCTAAAAAATTGGGCCTTTCGTTTTGGTGCTGGTGCCACAACACTGCAACCCCTCACAGATACTGCGCAGCAATGAGCCCTGTTGCAAAGTATTGCATCAAAAATTGTAATTACACGCCCCTGTAACAGGGGCTGAAAAATTGGGCCTTAGCCACTGGTGGCGGTGCCCAGAACCAAAAATGTTCTTTCAAGCTATCAGCATGATTATTGAGGAGGAAGAGGATAGTCACTCAGCATAACAGTATAGTCACTCTGCATCAGCATAGGCAGTCTTGAAGGGATCTGACATTTCAAAGAAAATTATTCTGTTACATCAGCATCAGGTTCCTGGTAGCTGGTGGTGATCCAAGACTGATTCATTTTTACGAAGGTCAGTCGATTGACCGAGTCGGTTGACAGGCGCACCCTGTGATTGGTTACAAAGCCTCCAGCAGCACTGAATGTGCGTTCCGAAAGAACGCTGGATGCAAGACAGGCCAGTATCTCAATTGCATACTGTGCAAGCTCTGGCCAGTGATCCATCCTCAAGACCCAGTAACCCAGAGGACACCCAGAGGTGTCCAAGTCTGATCTTGCCCCTAGGTATTCCTGCACCATGTAAACCAGATGCTGCCGATGGTTGCTGGAACCGATCATACCTTGGGGCTGCGGACTCTGAACGCATCGGTCAGATGGCCACCTTCTCCACCGCTCCTTCTTTGACTGACCGAAGCCTCAGCAACACGTTGTCCAGGACCAGGAATTTGTAACCTCCCAGTCTCTGGGAACGCGTTGCACAGACCTTTCTGCAAGGCCTCCCAAAGATGCCTCATCCTCTGCGATAGCAAGATAAGGTCCGCAACCTTACCCTTGTAACGTGGATCAAGGAGGGTTGCTAGCCAGTAATGATCCCTCTCCTTGATCGCATGAATACGAGGATCCTTACGCAGGCTTTGCAGGATCAGGAAGGCCATGCAGCGTAGGTTTGCTGAGGCATTCGGTGCCGAGTCCTCTGGGTCACTGAGGACGACATGATCCGCAGCCACCTCCTCCCAGCCACGTACAAGTCCATGGGTGTCTTGGGACTTTAATTGATCCCTTGAAGACTGCTGCTGATGCTGAGTGCTAGTCTCCACCTCCATGCTGACACAATCCTCCTCCTCCTCTTCCTGTGTGATAGCCGGGCCAGCAGGAACACTGTCTGGATAAAGGGGGCCTTGAGAGGTAAGGAAGTCCTCCTCTTCCTGCCTCTGTTCTGCCTCAAGTGCCCTGTCCATTATTCCACGCAGCGTGTGCTCCAACAGGTGGACAAGAGGGACAGTGTCACTGATGCATGCACTGTCACTGCTCACCATCCTAGTGGCCTCCTCAAATACCATAAAATAATTCCTTTTTAACTAGATTGTTAATTTAATGTCAATTTACATGGTCATAGAAAAATTAACATGGCCATGCCCCTGATGACGTCAACTATATGACGAAACGCGTTTGGTTGGTACCAGATGTGATGCAACACGCACAGTAGCTGTCGACCAGAAATACTACATTGCCAATGTTTCGTTCCTTGCTGTAGCTTCTATATACAGAAAGGCATGCTTTTAACTTCTAATATGTGATCATGAGCAGAGCCGTGGAGAGGAGGGATCTGAGACTGCCAGTATCTATGTAGATGGTGTTGGGATACCAACTTCTTTTGGTAAGCAGCCACCCTCACTGATTGTCTGTTCCACTGGATGATCTGGGAAGTTGCTCCTCTCTATGCACTTGTCCTTCCACCTCTCTCAGAGACATTTTTGGGATCATCACCATTTTTTTCTTCACTTTCATGGGCTTTGTTTATTTTTATACTGATCTCACTTACTATATATGTTGTCACTTGTATAAGGTGTTTGAGTATATTTTCATTATTTCTTTTTGGACTTATTATACGTTCACCATCTTTGCTTCACTTTTTTTGACAAGCGTTGCACTTTTATTTGAGAACATAGAAAAGGTTTGCAGGGAATGCACACTCACAGGCAACCACAAAACTCTGCATTAAACATGCTACAGCATTTTAATAGATTTACCCTACAAGTTCTGTGTTTTTGGTAAACTGTATGTAAACTTTAAAGCAAATCTTCAGTCCCACTCTGGTCAGGCTCTCCCCCCTCTCAGCTCCATCATTTTTGTTCATGTATGTACAGATGTGCCCATAGGACTTTTCCCAGCCTTCGGGTCCTGACAAAGCTCATCAGCGCATCTGTGCATGTACAGGGGGTTTCTAAGCATGCACAAAGACAGGGAAGGTTTCAAACTTTCACGTCTTTGCATATGCACACGTGTGCTGCACCTAGGTAAGAAAAGTGGAAGTGTTGCTTTGCAGCAAGAATGAAGTATATATTATTTTAACCACTTGACCACTGGGCACTTAAACCCCCTTAATAACCAGACCAATTTTCAGCTTTCGGTGCTCTCACATTTTGAATGACAATTACTCAGTCATACAACACTGTACCCATATGAAATTGTTGTCCTTTTTTTCACACAAATAGAGCTTTCTTTTGGTGGTATTTAATCACTGTTGGGTTTTTTATTTTTTGCGCTATAAGAGAAAAAAGACTGAAAATTTTGTAAAAAAATGATTTTTTTTTCGTTTCTGTTATAAAATTTTGCAAATTACTATTTTTTCTTCATAAATTTTGGCCAAAATTTATACTGCTACATATCTTTGGTAAAAATAAGTACAAATTGGTGTATATTATTTGGTCTTTGTGAAAGTTATAGAGTCCACAAGCTATGGTGCCAATATCTGAAAATTGATCACACCTGAAGTACTGACGGCCTATCTCAATTCTTGAGACCCTAACATGCCAGAAAAGTACAAATACCCCCCAAATGACCCCTTTTTGGAAAGAAGACATTCCAAGGTATTCAGAAAGAGGCATTGTGAGTTTTTTGAAGTTGTCATTTTTTCCCACAATTCTTTGCAAAATCAAGATTTTTTTTTTCTCTTTTTTTTTTTTCACAAAATTGTCATATTAGCAGGTTATTTCTCACACACAGCATATGCATTCCACAAATTACACCCCAAAACACATTCTGCTATTACTCCCGAGTATGGCGATACCACATGTGTGAGACTTTTACACAGCGTGGCCACATACAGAGGCCCAACATGTAGGGAGCACCTTCAGGCGTTCTGGAGCACCAAGGCCAATTCTGACATTTCTCTCCTACATGTAAAAATCATCATTTATTTGCTAGAAAATTACATAGAACCCCAAAACATTATATATGTTTTTTTAGCAAAGACCTTAGAGAATATAATGGTGGTTGTTGCGACTTTTTATCTCGCACGATATTTGCGCAGCAATTTTTTTAACGCGTTTTTTACGTAAAAAAAATGTTTTGTGCTTAAAAAAAAAAAAAAACAGTAAAGTTAGCCCAATGTTTTTGCATAATGTGAAAGATGAAGTTACGCCGAGTAAATAGATACCTAACATGTCGCCCTTAAAAATTGCACACACTCGTGGAATGGCGCCAAACTTCGCTACTTAAAAAATCCCCATAGGCGACGCTTTAAATATTTTTACTGGTTACATGTTTTGAGTTACAGAGGAGGTCCAGGGCCAAAATGATTGCTCTCGCTCTAACGTTCGCAGAGATACCTCACATGTGTGGTTTGAAAACCGTTTTCATATGTGGGCGGGACTTACGTATGCGTTCGCTTCTGTATGCGAGCTCACGGGGACAGGGGCGCTTTAAAAAAAAAAAAAAAATTTATTCTTAATTTTACTTTATTTATTTTAGTTTGACATGTTTTTCCGCCCTAAACATTTTTTTGATCACTTTTATACCTATTACAAGGAACGTAAACATCCCTTGTAATAGGAATATGGCATGACAGGTCCTCTTTACAGTGAGATATGGGGGGGGGTGTCAATAAGACCCCACATCTCACCTCTAGGCTGGGAAGCCTGAAAAAAATACAAAAAAAAAAAACAACAATCCTGGCTTTGATCGTAGCGGTGAGTCGGTAGAAGCACCGGAGGGCGGCGGGGGGGGGGGGCATCCCCTCTCGCCTCCCGTAAGAATGATCAAGCGGCGGAACAGCCGCTATGATTGTTCTTATGGTGTAGGGAATCGCCGGCTGAAAAAGCTAATATCTGAATGATGCCTGTAGCTGCTCCCATCATTCAGATATCCCCGCACAAAGTCAAGGACGTCATATGACGGCCGGAGGGCGGGAAGTGGTTATTGCAGAGTATTGCCGGGCATTGCGGAGTATTGCTGGGCATTGCGGAGTATTGCCGGGCATTGTGGAGTATTGCCGGGCATTGCGGAGTATTGCAGGGCATTGCGGAGTATTGCGGACTATGGCAGGGTATTGCGGTGTATGGCAGGGTATTGCGGTGTATGGCAGGGTATTGCACGGGTATTGCACAGGGTATTGTGGAGGGTATTGCACAGGGTATTGTGGAGGGTATTGCAGAGTATTGTGGAGGGTATTGCAGAGTATTGTGGAGGGTATTGCAGAGTATTGTGGCGGGTATTGCAGAGTATTGTGGCGGGTATTGCAGAGTATTGTGGCGGGTATTGCAGAGTATTGTGCAGGGTATTGCAGAGTATTGTGCAGGGTATTGCAGAGTATTGTGCAGAGTATTGCGCAGGGTATTGCAGAGTATTTTGCAGGGTATTGCAGAGTATTGTGCAGGGTATTGCAGAGTATTGTGCAGGGTATTGCAGAGTATTGTGCAGGGTATTGCAGAGTATTGCACCAGGGTATTGCAGAGTATTGCACCAGGGTATTGCAGAGTATTGCACCAGGGTATTGCAGAGTATTGCACCAGGGTATTGCAGAGTATTGCAGCAGGGTATTGCAGAGTATTTCGCAGGGTATTGCAGAGTATTTCGCAGGGTATTGCAGAGTATTTTGCAGGGTATTGCAGAGTATTGCACCAGGGTATTGCAGAGTATTGCACCAGGGTATTGCAGAGTATTGCACCAGGGTATTGCAGAGTATTGCAGCAGGGTATTGCAGAGTATTTCGCAGGGTATTGCAGAGTATTTCGCAGGGTATTGCAGAGTATTGCACCAGGGTATTGCAGAGTATTGCACCAGGGTATTGCAGAGTATTGCACCAGGGTATTGCAGAGTATTGCACCAGGGTATTTTGCAGAGTATTTGCAGGGTGTATTGCAGAGTATTGGCAGGGTATAGCACAGGGATGGCTGAGCAGGGATGGATGGATGGATGGATCTGTGACTGCAATTGTCACAGATCCAGCCCACAGTGCTGCTGCTGCCATCCGCTCCCTCCCCCTCCCCTCTCACACTGTACCGATCGGTACAGAGAGGGGAGGGAGGAACCAGCGTCATCAAATGACGCCGGTCTGTTTACAAGTGATTGCTCCGTCATTTGACGGAGCGATCACGTGGTAAACGGCCGCTATCAGCGGCGATTTACCGCGATTCGTGATCCGCCGGGTCCAGAGAGGACCCGGCGGTCACGGAGTTTCCCGTGTGCGCGCCCCAGGGGGCGCGCGGGAGCGCGATTCTGGGAGGACGTTATATAACGTCCTCCCAGAGTTAAGCAACCACCTTGTCGACGTTATTTGTCGGCAGGTGGTTGTTAAGTGGTTAAATAATGCCCATTGGTAAGAGAGAGGAAGGGGGAGGGGGGGGGTGGGAGAGAAGAGTCAGGTCAGCAGAAGATGTCATTTAAGGTGAATATCCGCTTTAACAATTAACTTTTGCTGCTTTTTGGACTGTTAAATGTACCATTAAAACAGTTTTTTATATCTTATCTATTTGATAGGAACTTAAATAATATATGTTGATCCTGCCAGAATTTCAGTGCTGTACTATGATCTCAGACAATATTATCAACCCTGCCTGTGAACTACAGTACACCTACATGTATAGTTTGTCCCATGTTGCTGTGTGTTTTCTAATCCTAGTTATGAGGCCTGACCTGCTTCCTTCCCTTCCTGCTGTCGCCATTCTGATAAAAGCTCAATGAAGTTGGAAGAGAAGTCGTTTATTCTGTGTAGGAGGTTCTTTACTTTTACAGCAGTAAGAATGTGGAACTTCCTTCCACAATCAGTGGTGTCAGCGGAAAGTAATTATTAATTTAAAAAAACGTTTAGATGAGCATCTTAGCAAACACAATATACAGGGCTTTAGTTACATAGTAGGTGAGGTTGAAAAAAGACACAAGTCCATCAAGTCCAACCTATGTGTGTGATTATATGTCAATATTACCTTGTATATCCCTGTATATTGTGATCGTTCAGGTGCTTATCTAATAGTTTCTTGAAACCATCAATGCCCCCCGCTGAGACCATCGCCTGTGGAAGGGAATTCCACATCATTGCCGCTATTACAGTAAGGAACCCTCTACATAGTTTAAGGTTAAACCTTTTTTTCTAATTTTATTGCGTGACCACGTGTCTTGTTAAACTCCCTTCCACGAAAAAGTTTTATACCTATTGTGGGGTTAGCAGTATGGTATTTGTAAATTGAAATCATATCCCCTCTCAAGCGTCTTTTCTCCAGAAAGTATAAGTTCAGTGCTCACAACGTTTCCTCATAACTAATATCCTCCAGACCCTTTATTAGCTTTGTTGTCCTTTTTGTACTCGCTATAGTAAGTGGTAAAGACATAAATACATACATACACCACTAGGGATGAGCTTCGTGTTCGAGTCGAACATACGTTCGACTCGAACATCGGCTGTTCGATCGTTCGACGAAGATCGAACGATTTGGGCCGTTCGCGCCAAATTCGAGTGACGCGAACGGCCCACAATGCACTACGCCATTGCAGTGTCATCCAGGCGCTGTGATTGGCCAAGCATGCACTGTGACCCCGCATGCTTGGCCAATCACAGCGCCGGCAGCGAGGAGAGCAATGATTGGCCACAGGCAGGATGCCTGTGGCCAATTATTGCTGAGGGGGTTTAGTACACGCCCCACACTATAAAAGGCCGCCAGCACGGCGGCCTAGTGTAGTGTGTTCCGGAGCAGGGATAGAGCAGCATAGGCAGGGACAGTGACTTTTATTTCTTTCTTGCTTAACCTGGATTCCTTTAGTTTAGGGAAAGAGAAGGATAGGTAGGGAGAGTGTCAGTGTGTTTTGTGCTTGTGCTATATTGTGCTTAAAAAAAACATTTTTTCTAGGGACAGAAAACTGTAGGTAGGGAGAGTGTGTCAGTTTCTTTCACTGTCAAAGTCCTTGTTTCCAGGGACCTGGAAGGACAGTGAGGTAATTCTCCTTGTGCTAAATTGTGCTTAAAAAAAACATTTTTTCTAGGGACAGAAAACTGTAGGTAGGGAGAGTGTGTCAGTTTCTTTCACTGCCAAAGTCCTTGTTTCCAGGGACCTGGAAGGACAGTGAGGTAATTCTCCTTGTGCTAAATTGTGCTTAAAAAAAACATTTTTTCTAGGGACAGAAAACTGTAGGTAGGGAGAGTGTGTCAGTTTCTTTCACTGTCAAAGTCCTTGTTTCCAGGGACCTGGAAGGACAGTGAGGTAATTCTCCTTGTGCTAAATTGTGCTTAAAAAAACATTTTTTCTAGGGACAGAAAACTGTAGGTAGGGAGAGTGTGTCAGTTTCTTTCACTGTCAAAGTCCTTGTTTCCAGGGACCTGGAAGGACAGTGAGGTAATTCTCCTTGTGCTAAATTGTGCTTAAAAAAAACATTTTTTCTAGGGACAGAAAACTGTAGGTAGGGAGAGTGTGTCAGTTTCTTTCACTGCCAAAGTCCTTGTTTCCAGGGACCTGGAAGGACAGTGAGGTAATTCTCCTTGTGCTAAATTGTGCTTAAAAAAAACATTTTTTCTAGGGACAGAAAACTGTAGGTAGGGAGAGTGTGTCAGTTTCTTTCACTGTCAAAGTCCTTGTTTCCAGGGACCTGGAAGGACAGTGAGGTAATTCTCCTTGTGCTAAATTGTGCTTAAAAAAAACATTTTTTCTAGGGACAGAAAACTGTAGGTAGGGAGAGTGTGTCAGTTTCTTTCACTGTCAAAGTCCTTGTTTCCAGGGACCTGGAAGCACAGTGAGGTAATTCTCCTTGTGCTAAATTGTGCTTAAAAAAAACATTTTTTCTAGGGACAGAAAACTGTAGGTAGGGAGAGTGTGTCAGTTTCTTTCACTGCCAAAGTCCTTGTTTCCAGGGACCTGGAAGGACAGTGAGGTAATTCTCCTTGTGCTAAATTGTGCTTAAAAAAAACATTTTTTCTAGGGACAGAAAACTGTAGGTAGGGAGAGTGTGTCAGTTTCTTTCACTGTCAAAGTCCTTGTTTCCAGGGACCTGGAAGGACAGTGAGGTAATTCTCCTTGTGCTAAATTGTGCTTAAAAAAAACATTTTTTCTAGGGACAGAAAACTGTAGGTAGGGAGAGTGTGTCAGTTTCTTTCACTGCCAAAGTCCTTGTTTCCAGGGACCTGGAAGGACAGTGAGGTAATTCTCCTTGTGCTAAATTGTGCTTAAAAAAAACATTTTTTCTAGGGACAGAAAACTGTAGGTAGGGAGAGTGTGTCAGTTTCTTTCACTGCCAAAGTCCTTGTTTCCAGGGACCTGGAAGGACAGTGAGGTAATTCTCCTTGTGCTAAATTGTGCTTAAAAAAAACATTTTTTCTAGGGACAGAAAACTGTAGGTAGGGAGAGTGTGTCAGTTTCTTTCACTGTCAAAGTCCTTGTTTCCAGGGACCTGGAAGGACAGTGAGGTAATTCTCCTTGTGCTAAATTGTGCTTAAAAAAAACATTTTTTCTAGGGACAGAAAACTGTAGGTAGGGAGAGTGTGTCAGTTTCTTTCACTGTCAAAGTCCTTGTTTCCAGGGACCTGGAAGGACAGTGAGGTAATTCTCCTTGTGCTAAATTGTGCTTAAAAAAAACATTTTTTCTAGGGACAGAAAACTGTAGGTAGGGAGAGTGTGTCAGTTTCTTTCACTGCCAAAGTCCTTGTTTCCAGGGACCTGGAAGGACAGTGAGGTAATTCTCCTTGTGCTAAATTGTGCTTAAAAAAAACATTTTTTCTAGGGACAGAAAACTGTAGGTAGGGAGAGTGTGTCAGTTTCTTTCACTGTCAAAGTCCTTGTTTCCAGGGACCTGGAAGGACAGTGAGGTAATTCTCCTTGTGCTAAATTGTGCTTAAAAAAAACATTTTTTCTAGGGACAGAAAACTGTAGGTAGGGAGAGTGTGTCAGTTTCTTTCACTGCCAAAGTCCTTGTTTCCAGGGACCTGGAAGGACAGTGAGGTAATTCTCCTTGTGCTAAATTGTGCTTAAAAAAAACATTTTTTCTAGGGACAGAAAACTGTAGGTAGGGAGAGTGTGTCAGTTTCTTTCACTGTCAAAGTCCTTGTTTCCAGGGACCTGGAAGGACAGTGAGGTAATTCTCCTTGTGCTAAATTGTGCTTAAAAAAAACATTTTTTCTAGGGACAGAAAACTGTAGGTAGGGAGAGTGTGTCAGTTTCTTTCACTGTCAAAGTCCTTGTTTCCAGGGACCTGGAAGGACAGTGAGGTAATTCTCCTTGTGCTAAATTGTGCTTAAAAAAAACATTTTTTCTAGGGACAGAAAACTGTAGGTAGGGAGAGTGTGTCAGTTTCTTTCACTGTCAAAGTCCTTGTTTCCAGGGACCTGGAAGCACAGTGAGGTAATTCTCCTTGTGCTAAATTGTGCTTAAAAAAAACATTTTTTCTAGGGACAGAAAACTGTAGGTAGGGAGAGTGTGTCAGTTTCTTTCACTGCCAAAGTCCTTGTTTCCAGGGACCTGGAAGGACAGTGAGGTAATTCTCCTTGTGCTAAATTGTGCTTAAAAAAAACATTTTTTCTAGGGACAGAAAACTGTAGGTAGGGAGAGTGTGTCAGTTTCTTTCACTGTCAAAGTCCTTGTTTCCAGGGACCTAGAAGCACAGTGAGGTAATTCTCCTTGTGCTAAATTGTGCTTAAAAAAAACATTTTTTCTAGGGACAGAAAACTGTAGGTAGGGAGAGTGTGTCAGTTTCTTTCACTGCCAAAGTCCTTGTTTCCAGGGACCTGGAAGGACAGTGAGGTAATTCTCCTTGTGCTAAATTGTGCTTAAAAAAAACATTTTTTCTAGGGACAGAAAACTGTAGGTAGGGAGAGTGTGTCAGTTTCTTTCACTGTCAAAGTCCTTGTTTCCAGGGACCTGGAAGGACAGTGAGGTAATTCTCCTTGTGCTAAATTGTGCTTAAAAAAAACATTTTTTCTAGGGACAGAAAACTGTAGGTAGGGAGAGTGTGTCAGTTTCTTTCACTGCCAAAGTCCTTGTTTCCAGGGACCTGGAAGGACAGTGAGGTAATTCTCCTTGTGCTAAATTGTGCTTAAAAAAAACATTTTTTCTAGGGACAGAAAACTGTAGGTAGGGAGAGTGTGTCAGTTTCTTTCACTGCCAAAGTCCTTGTTTCCAGGGACCTGGAAGGACAGTGAGGTAATTCTCCTTGTGCTAAATTGTGCTTAAAAAAAAACATTTTTTCTAGGGACAGAAAACTGTAGGTAGGGAGAGTGTGTCAGTTTCTTTCACTGCCAAAGTCCTTGTTTCCAGGGACCTGGAAGGACAGTGAGGTAATTCTCCTTGTGCTAAATTGTGCTTAAAAAAAACATTTTTTCTAGGGACAGAAAACTGTAGGTAGGGAGAGTGTGTCAGTTTCTTTCACTGTCAAAGTCCTTGTTTCCAGGGACCTGGAAGGACAGTGAGGTAATTCTCCTTGTGCTAAATTGTGCTTAAAAAAAACATTTTTTCTAGGGACAGAAAACTGTAGGTAGGGAGAGTGTGTCAGTTTCTTTCACTGTCAAAGTCCTTGTTTCCAGGGACCTGGAAGCACAGTGAGGTAATTCTCCTTGTGCTAAATTGTGCTTAAAAAAAAACATTTTTTCTAGGGACAGAAAACTGTAGGTAGGGAGAGTGTGTCAGTTTCTTTCACTGCCAAAGTCCTTGTTTCCAGGGACCTGGAAGGACAGTGAGGTAATTCTCCTTGTGCTAAATTGTGCTTAAAAAAAACATTTTTTCTAGGGACAGAAAACTGTAGGTAGGGAGAGTGTGTCAGTTTCTTTCACTGTCAAAGTCCTTGTTTCCAGGGACCTGGAAGGACAGTGAGGTAATTCTCCTTGTGCTAAATTGTGCTTAAAAAAAACATTTTTTCTAGGGACAGAAAACTGTAGGTAGGGAGAGTGTGTCAGTTTCTTTCACTGCCAAAGTCCTTGTTTCCAGGGACCTGGAAGGACAGTGAGGTAATTCTCCTTGTGCTAAATTGTGCTTAAAAAAAACATTTTTTCTAGGGACAGAAAACTGTAGGTAGGGAGAGTGTGTCAGTTTCTTTCACTGCCAAAGTCCTTGTTTCCAGGGACCTGGAAGGACAGTGAGGTAATTCTCCTTGTGCTAAATTGTGCTTAAAAAAAACATTTTTTCTAGGGACAGAAAACTGTAGGTAGGGAGAGTGTGTCAGTTTCTTTCACTGTCAAAGTCCTTGTTTCCAGGGACCTGGAAGGACAGTGAGGTAATTCTCCTTGTGCTAAATTGTGCTTAAAAAAAACATTTTTTCTAGGGACAGAAAACTGTAGGTAGGGAGAGTGTGTCAGTTTCTTTCACTGTCAAAGTCCTTGTTTCCAGGGACCTGGAAGGACAGTGAGGTAATTCTCCTTGTGCTAAATTGTGCTTAAAAAAAACATTTTTTCTAGGGACAGAAAACTGTAGGTAGGGAGAGTGTGTCAGTTTCTTTCACTGCCAAAGTCCTTGTTTCCAGGGACCTGGAAGGACAGTGAGGTAATTCTCCTTGTGCTAAATTGTGCTTAAAAAAAACATTTTTTCTAGGGACAGAAAACTGTAGGTAGGGAGAGTGTGTCAGTTTCTTTCACTGTCAAAGTCCTTGTTTCCAGGGACCTGGAAGGACAGTGAGGTAATTCTCCTTGTGCTAAATTGTGCTTAAAAAAAACATTTTTTCTAGGGACAGAAAACTGTAGGTAGGGAGAGTGTGTCAGTTTCTTTCACTGCCAAAGTCCTTGTTTCCAGGGACCTGGAAGGACAGTGAGGTAATTCTCCTTGTGCTAAATTGTGCTTAAAAAAAACATTTTTTCTAGGGACAGAAAACTGTAGGTAGGGAGAGTGTGTCAGTTTCTTTCACTGTCAAAGTCCTTGTTTCCAGGGACCTGGAAGGACAGTGAGGTAATTCTCCTTGTGCTAAATTGTGCTTAAAAAAAACATTTTTTCTAGGGACAGAAAACTGTAGGTAGGGAGAGTGTGTCAGTTTCTTTCACTGTCAAAGTCCTTGTTTCCAGGGACCTGGAAGGACAGTGAGGTAATTCTCCTTGTGCTAAATTGTGCTTAAAAAAAACATTTTTTCTAGGGACAGAAAACTGTAGGTAGGGAGAGTGTGTCAGTTTCTTTCACTGTCAAAGTCCTTGTTTCCAGGGACCTGGAAGCACAGTGAGGTAATTCTCCTTGTGCTAAATTGTGCTTAAAAAAAACATTTTTTCTAGGGACAGAAAACTGTAGGTAGGGAGAGTGTGTCAGTTTCTTTCACTGCCAAAGTCCTTGTTTCCAGGGACCTGGAAGGACAGTGAGGTAATTCTCCTTGTGCTAAATTGTGCTTAAAAAAAACATTTTTTCTAGGGACAGAAAACTGTAGGTAGGGAGAGTGTGTCAGTTTCTTTCACTGTCAAAGTCCTTGTTTCCAGGGACCTGGAAGCACAGTGAGGTAATTCTCCTTGTGCTAAATTGTGCTTAAAAAAAACATTTTTTCTAGGGACAGAAAACTGTAGGTAGGGAGAGTGTGTCAGTTTCTTTCACTGCCAAAGTCCTTGTTTCCAGGGACCTGGAAGGACAGTGAGGTAATTCTCCTTGTGCTAAATTGTGCTTAAAAAAACATTTTTTCTAGGGACAGAAAACTGTAGGTAGGGAGAGTGTGTCAGTTTCTTTCACTGTCAAAGTCCTTGTTTCCAGGGACCTGGAAGGACAGTGAGGTAATTCTCCTTGTGCTAAATTGTGCTTAAAAAAAACATTTTTTCTAGGGACAGAAAACTGTAGGTAGGGAGAGTGTGTCAGTTTCTTTCACTGCCAAAGTCCTTGTTTCCAGGGACCTGGAAGGACAGTGAGGTAATTCTCCTTGTGCTAAATTGTGCTTAAAAAAAACATTTTTTCTAGGGACAGAAAACTGTAGGTAGGGAGAGTGTGTCAGTTTCTTTCACTGCCAAAGTCCTTGTTTCCAGGGACCTGGAAGGACAGTGAGGTAATTCTCCTTGTGCTAAATTGTGCTTAAAAAAAACATTTTTTCTAGGGACAGAAAACTGTAGGTAGGGAGAGTGTGTCAGTTTCTTTCACTGTCAAAGTCCTTGTTTCCAGGGACCTGGAAGGACAGTGAGGTAATTCTCCTTGTGCTAAATTGTGCTTAAAAAAAACATTTTTTCTAGGGACAGAAAACTGTAGGTAGGGAGAGTGTGTCAGTTTCTTTCACTGTCAAAGTCCTTGTTTCCAGGGACCTGGAAGGACAGTGAGGTAATTCTCCTTGTGCTAAATTGTGCTTAAAAAAAACATTTTTTCTAGGGACAGAAAACTGTAGGTAGGGAGAGTGTGTCAGTTTCTTTCACTGTCAAAGTCCTTGTTTCAAGGGACAGAGAAGGACACCTGAAGGTAGCCCTTATTGCTTTTTTCCCATCTCCCTACAGGCCATCTATTAGAATGTCTGGAAGGCAAACAAGGAGAGGCAGACAGTCAGGAGGCAATAAAAGAGGGCAAGCAGGCTCTGTGTCTGGGGGCAACAGTGCTGGTCGTGGACGCGGTGCATTGTCATCAGCACATGGCCATGGGACACGCTTGTCCTTCTTTTCGGCAGCTGGACATGTTGAGCCACATCATGCCGAAGACTTGGTAGAGTGGATGACCAAGCCCTCCTCCTCCTCCTCATCCTCTCTCACCCAGGCTCAGGGTACTGGAAAAGCAGCTGCCAAAGCGTCCTCTTCCCTGGTATCAATGTCAGACTCATCATCAGTCACTCCTTCCCTAGACCCACCATGTCCTCCTCCTGAGGAGTCCCCCGAACTGTTTCAGCACAGTGTTGGGTACATGCTCCAGGAGGATGCCCAGCGTTTCGAAGGGTCTGATGATGAAACCCAGCTAGAGGAAGGCAGTAGCGTGAGAGCAGACAGAGGGGATGCTCAAGAAGGACACCAATCTGGCAGTCATGTTCCAGCAGCTGCAGCATACTGCCAGATTGCCTCCAGTGATGAGGAGGGAGGTGATGATGAGGTCACTGACTCCACGTGGGTGCCTAATAGGAGAGAGGAGGAGGAGGAGGATGAGGAGGAGGCACATCTCCAACGAGGCAGGATGCCCTTTGGTGGCCAGCGTAAGGGCAGTACACCGACGGAATCACACCGCAGAGCTCCGCCTGTGCAGGGCGCTGCCTCTGCCCGTCATTCAAAAAGTTCTTTGGTGTGGGCCTTTTTTGAGGCTAGTGCATCAGATCGCACAGCTGCTGTTTGCAACATATGTCTCAAGCGTATATCGCGTGGCCAAAACATCAGCCGCTTGGGTACCACATGCCTGACCAGACATATGTTGACCTGCCATGCAGCTCGTTGGCAAGCCTACCTCAAAGACCCACACCAAAGAACAAAGCGGACCTCTCCTTGCACCGCATCAGCTGGGATCTCCAACCCCACTATAACTTCAGTCCTCTCTGAAACATGCACTGAGAGGAATGAAGGTGTAGAATTAGGTGTGTCACAGCCAAGTACTTGCGGCCACTCTGCTAGCAGTACACCGACGTCCGATTCTAGCAGGCAAATTTCCCTGCCCCAGCTGCTGGACCGTCGAAAGAAGTTCACTCCCAGCCATCCACATGCCCAGCGGTTGAATGCTAGCTTGGCTAAATTGCTAGCGCTTCAACTGCTGCCTTTTCAGTTGGTAGACTCGGCCCCCTTCCGTGAGTTTGTGCAATGTGCGGTTCCTCAGTGGCAGGTTCCCAAACGCCACTTTTTCTCACGGAAGGCTATTCCGGCTCTCTACCGGCATGTGGAAGGCAATGTCTTGGCCTCGCTGGACAGGGCGGTCAGCGGTAAGGTGCATATTACCGCTGACTCATGGTCCAGCAGGCATGGACAGGGACGTTACCTTTCTTTCACGGCCCATTGGGTCACTCTTTTGGCAGCTGGGAAGGATGCAGGACAAGGTGCAGTAGTGTTGGAGGTTGTCCCACCGCCACGCCTCCAAAATGCTACTACTGGTTGTGACACACCTCTCTCCTCCACCCCCTCCTCTTCTTCTTCCTCCATGGCCTCTTCCTGTGGTTTGTCCTATGAACCAGCGGTGCTCCGTAGCCGTTCACGGGGCTACGCAAGTACGCAGGCAAAAATATGCCATGCCGTGCTTGCGCTGGTGTGTTTGGGGGACAGAAGCCACACTGGGGCAGAGGTCCTGTCTGCTCTGCAGGGCCAGGCCGAGAGGTGGTTGACGCCACGCCAGCTTAAGCCAGTAATGGTGGTTTGCGACAATGGCACCAACCTCCTCTCCGCCCTCCGACAGGGACAACTGACCCATGTGCCCTGTGTGGCTCACGTCCTTAACCTGGTGGTGCAGCGGTTCTTGGGCAGGTACCCGGGCTTACAGGATGTCCTGAGGCAGGCCAGGAAAGTCTGTGTGCATTTCCGCAGATCTTATAATGCCAGTGCTCGCCTGGCTGAGCTGCAAAAGGAGTTGAACCTGCCCAAGAACCGCCTTATATGTGACATGCCCACCAGGTGGAACTCAACGTTGGCCATGCTGCAGCGGCTGCACACGCAGCAGAGGGCCATCAATGAGTACCTGTGCGACTACGGCACCAGGACAGGGTCAGGGGAACTTGGTTTTTTTTCTCCACGCCAGTGGGGCATGATCAGGGATGCATGCACTGTCCTGGCACCATTTGAGGAGGCCACGAGGATGGTGAGCAGTGACAGTGCATGCATCAGTGACACTGTACCTCTTGTCCACCTGTTGGAGCACACGCTGCGTGGAATAATGGACAGGGCACTTGAGGCAGAACAGAGGCAGGAAGAGGAGGACTTCCTTGCCTCTCAAGGCCCCCTTTACCCAGACAGTGTTCCTTCTGTCCCACCCATCGCACAGGAAGAGGAGGAGGAGGAGGAGGAGGAGGAGGAGGAGGATTGTGTCAGCATGGAGGTGGAGGCTGGCACTCAGCATCATCAGCAGCAGTCTTTTAGGGATGATTTACAGTCCCAAGAAACCAGTGGACTTGTACGTGGCTGGGAGGAGGTGGCTGCGGATCATGTCGTCCTTAGTGACCCAGAGGACTCCGGAGCGAATGCCTCAGCAAACCTACGCTGCATGGCCTCCCTGATCCTGCAAAGTCTGCGGAAGGATCCTCGTATTCTTCGGATCAAGGAGAGGGACCATTACTGGCTGGCCACTCTCCTTGATCCACGGTACAAGGGTAAGGTTGCGGACCTTATGTTACCGTCGCAGAGGGAGCAGAGGATGAGACAACTCCGGGAGGCCTTGCAGAAAGGTCTGTGCAACGCGTTCCCAGAGACTGGGAGGTTACAAACTCCTGGTCCTGGACAACGAGTTGCTGAGGCTTCGGCCAGTCAAAGAAGGAGCGGTGGGGAAGGTGGCCGTCTGACCGATGCGTTCAGACAATTCTTTAGTCCGCAGCCCCAAAGTATGATCGGTTCCAGCAACCATCGCCAGCGTCTGATAAACATGGTGCAGGAATATCTAGGGGCAAGGTCAGACTTGGACACCTTCCCCACCGAAAATCCTCTGGCTTACTGGGTCTTGAGGATGGATCACTGGCCAGAGCTTGCACAGTATGCAATTGAGCTACTGGCCTGTCCTGCATCCAGCGTTCTTTCGGAACGCACATTCAGTGCTGCTGGAGGATTTGTCACGGATCACAGGGTGCGCCTGTCCACCGACTCGGTTGATCGACTGACTTTCATCAAGATGAACCAGTCTTGGATCACCACCAGCTACCACACACCTGATGCTGATATAACAGACTAATTGATTTTAACATGTCACATCCCTTCAAGACTGATGCTGATGCTGAGTGCCTGTGCTGTTATGTTGACTGGCTATCCTCCTCCTCCGAGTCCTCAATGATACGATTGATGATGATAGCTTGGAAGATCATTTTTGTTTATGGGTGCCGCCACCAGTGGCTAAGGCCCAATTTTTCAGCCCCTGTTTTACAGGGGCGTGTAATTACAATTTTTTTAGCAATAATTTGCCATAGGGCTCATTGCTGTGCTCCAAGTACAGTATCTGTGAGGGGTTGGAGTGTTGTGGCACCAGTGCCTAAGGCCCAATTTTTCAGCCCCTGTTTAACAGGGGCGTGTCATTACAATTTTTGAAGCAATACTTTGCAACAGGGCTCATTGCTGTGCTCCAAGTACAGTATCTGTGAGGGGTTGTAGTGTTGTGCCACCAGTGCCTAAGGCCCAATTTTTCAGCCCCTGTTCAACAGGGGCATGCAATTACAATTCTTGATCTAATAATTCACAGCAGGGTCCATTGCTGCACCCACCAAGAGTAACTCTGAGGGCTTACAGTCTTGTGGCAACGCCACCACCACCACCACCACGAAAGGCCCAATTTTTCAGCCCCTGTTCAAAAGGGGCATGTAATTACAATTCTTGATCTAATAATTCACAGCAGGGCCCATTGCTGCACCCACCAAGAGTAACTGTCAGGGCTTACAGTGTTGTGGCACCAGCACCACCATCAAAGCCCCAATTTTTACTACCACTGTTCAACAATTATATGTAATTAAAATTCCTGATATAATAGTTGACAGCAGGGCGTTCCAGCACCAACCAAGAGTAACTGAGTGCTTACAGTGTTGTGCCAACACCAACAACTAAGGGGCCTATTTCTGCAGAGTATATACGGCAGGTTCCTACTTTCAAACATCCAACTTACAAACGACTCCTACTTGCAAACGAAAGAAGACAACAGGAAGTGAGAGGAAATCTACCCCTAGAAAGGAAAATTCTCTCCTGTAAGAATAAATATGGGAGAAAGGGGTCTCATCTGTACTGATGCTTTATCAGCAATCCTTGTTTCAAGAAAAACACCACATTTCAAAAACAGTTGTCATTGGGACGGAAAGTGAGGTGAAATGTTCTGAACAGGGGCACAGACAGCAAAACAAATGTTACAGGGGTGATAACCCTTACCTATGTTTCCCAAAAAGTTTAAAAATAGATTTTTGGGCTGGAGCTACACTTCAACAATGTACCTGTTCAAAATTACAAACAGATTCTACATAAGAACAAACCTACAGTCCCTGTCTTGTATGCACCGCCTGTATACGGCTGTTCAGAGTATATAGGGCCTTTTTTATTTTATGTGCGGGGTTCCCCTTAATATCCATACAAGACCCAAAGGGGCTGGTAATGGGCTGGGGTAGGGGGGGGTCATGGGGTAGCTATGCCATTTTTCTTAAAGAATTTCATCCATATTACCGGGACCAGACATTACATTAAAGCCGCAAGCAGTTTTAAATGGCTTTTTTTTCCTTTAGAAGTGTCATTTTGTGCAGGGACAGTTCTAAACACGGGAAACACGTGGCACTTCACAGGCATACTTTAGACACCCCCCAGGTACGATATTTAAAGGAATATTTGACTTTTTTTTTTTCACTTTATGCATCATTAAAATGACTGCTCCCGAAAAACGACCGTTTTTAAAACTTCTTTTTGCATTGATACATGTCCCCTGGTGCACAACCCGGGTTCCCAAACCCTATTTATGACAATAACATGCATAATAGTTGTTATAATTAGCACTTTAGAATTCGAACGTTCGCATCCATTGTATTTAATAGGGTTCTAATGTTCGTTCGAACTTTCGGTCCGTTCGCGGGTTCTGGTGCGAACCGAACCCGGGGGTGTTCGGCTCATCACTATACACCACCACAGGTTAAACTGGATGGACTGGTCTATTTATTCAGCCTTACCAACTATGTAACAGCTATGAAGGAGATGGCTGATTCATAGTTGCAAGCCAAGAAACGGAAAGAGGAATGCAGAGGGAGGGGCAACGTGTCAGCCTCTGCATTCCTCTTGCCATTGTTTGTGACGGAAATGTGCCTATACCTGAGACAAGCTGCAACTACGATTCAGCCGTCTCCTTCATAGCTGTTGTGGGATCAACCACAGCAGAGAGGAAAGAAAGCACCTAGAAACATAGGACAAATGATTGCATGCAATTTGTACCATAGGGGGCAGAACTGTAAAAAATATAATGATAGATCTGGTTTAACCTCTTGCCGACTGCCCCACGTACATTTACTGCGGGGCAGCGACTCCTCTGCGCAGTATCACGTACAAGTACCTAATTCTGCACTTTCAGGTCTGTGGCGCACACGCACGCCGCCGGCGATCCGCTCCTGCTGTAAACGGACATCCGACGAGACCCGACAATTGTTCCCAACAGAGGAAGAACGGCGGTCTGCCTATGTAAACAAGGCAGATTGCCATTCTGTTATCAGCAAAGACATTGATCCTGTGTTTTTGCTAAGCAAGAACACGAATCTCTGTCTTCCCACAGTTAAAGGACACCCCCCACAGTTAGCAAGCACTCCCTAGGGACACATTTAACCCTTTGATCGCCCCTGATGTTAACCCCTTCCCTGCCAGTGTCATTATTACAGTGACATTGCATATTGTTTAGCACTGATCACTGTATTGGTGTCACTGGTCCCCAAAAAAGTATCAAAAGTGTCACTTAGTGTCTGATTTGTCCTGCCGCAATATCGCAGTCCCGCTATAAGTCGCTGATTGCCGCCATTACTAGTAAAAAATAAAAAAAATATCCCATAGTTTGTAGATGCTATAAGTTTTGTGCAAACCAATCAATATACTCTTATTGGGGTTTTTTTTTTACCAAAAATATGTAGCAGAATACATATTGGCCTAAATTGATGAAGAAATTATATTTTTTTAATTGAATGTGTTTTATAGCAGAAAGTAAAAAATATTGTTTGAAAAAAATAAAAAAATAATTGTCTGTTTTTTTTTTGTTTATAACGCAAAAATAAAAAAAAGCAGAGGTGATCAATACCACCAAAAAAAGCTCAATTTCTGAGAAAAAAAAAGGACATCAATTTTGTTTGGGTACAGCTCACGTGCATTTGTCAGTTAACCTCCCTGGCGGTTTTCCCGAGTGTGGCTCGGGGTGAGATTTCATTACCATTAGCCACACTCGGGATTGCATTGCAGGATACTGGTGCAGGACACTTACGTTGTCCCCAGGATCCTGCGATGTCCCCCCGTTGTGTCCACGGGTTGTGTCCTCCACCCGATGCCTCTGTGTGCCAGGCTCCGTTCCCTGCGAGCGTCGCAATGCACGGGGGCGGAGTCTGGCGGCAAATTCAAAAATGACAAAATTCATAATACATACAGATTACATTACTGTATGAAATTATTTCATATCCCATTTGTCCCTAGTGTTTTGTCCAGTGCCCTGCATGCACTTTTATATTATATATACTGTTCTTTCTGCCTGGAAACTTGAGATTGTCCATAGCAACCAAAAAGTGTCCCCTTATGTCAAAAGTGGTTTGAGACCAGCTAGAAAACAGCGATAGTAAATAAGAACACTTGCAGAATTGAACGATAGTGAATAGTGTGGAAATTCATTTTATTATAATTATTATATTATAGTTTTTTTTATTATTTATAGTTATTATATTATAATTTATGATTTTGTGTTTCAAACTTTATCATACCCGGGATGTCTACTAGACTCTTGTTTGGACAGATTTAAGTGTGTTATTTCTAAGAATTACAGGCCTAAAATAAAAAACGCCAAATTTCCATGCAAAATAATGGTACCGCTTTCAGCATCAAAAATCTGACATAATCATACCACCAGGGAGGCAACAGTAACGCAGTGCCGTATCACAAAAAATGGCCTGGACATAAAGGGGTAAACCTTCTGGAGCTGACGTGGTTAAATCCTAACCATGATATAAATACAACAGGGATGACAAAGGTCCTGTCATACCTGGGAGGAGAAGTAAACCTAATACAGTGGAACCTTGGATTACAAGCATAATCCGTTCCAGGAGAATGCTTGTAATCCAAAGCACTCGCATATCAAAGAAAGTTTCCCAATAGAAGTCAATGGAAACTAAAATAATTTGTTCCACATTGACTTCTATGGCATGCAATACCGTATGTGGCCAGAGGTGGCCAGAGGTGGGGGGGTGCCAGAGAGACTCGGAAATACTCGGAGACCGTTTGGCTGCATTTGAAAACCCTCGGAAACACTCGGGAATGGAGTATTTCGTAGTATTTCCAAGTGTTTCCGAGCATTTCCGAACGGCTCCGGCGCCCCCGCACCTCTGGCCAAATGTGGTACTGCAGACTGCAAAGGCTTGAATCCTGCTCGTTTTGCGAGACAACACTTGCAAACCAAGTAAGGTTTTTTAGAAATAATTGCTCGTTTTGCGAAACGCTCGTTAACCGCGTTACTTGTGAGGTTCCACTGTATTCTCTAATGGGGCTCTGTCATATTATTTGTGGGATATTTTATCATGGCACGGATACAGTGCTAATATTTTGAGGGTTCTTTGGACTAGAGAAGTTACAATGTTGCAAAAATTATTGGAATCGTTCACTCAAAATGCCCTCAATCTACTCTGCATATCAAATGTGCACATAGTACTTCATCCTAGGGTAATGCTATAAACTCCATGGACTGTATGATGTGTACATCTTTGTTCAGAAACCTAGAACATTTAATAGTGTTTTACAATACTGTACACAGTGCCCTTCCTCCTGCTGTATATATTATTTATATTAATTGTAATAATTCTTATTTGGCAGTTTCTACATTTTTGAAGAAACTTTACAAATAGTTGTAACTGAAAGGAAGTCCTTCACATAAAAAAAATGAATCTACTTCAGCCTTTGATCTTGGTTAGGGTTGAGCGAACCCGAACTGTAAAGTTCGGGTCCGTACCGAACATTTGAGTTTTTGGGTACCGGACCCGAACCCGAACAATTGCGTGTATGTTCGGGTTCAGGTCCGGTGTTTGGCGATGTAATGGCGCATTTAGAAAAGCTTCAGGGGGCAGCTAATCACCTTTTGTTTAACTGGTGTGCTCTTAGAAGCCATGATAGCCATGCCTACTAATGGCATGGCTGTGATTGGCCAGTGCAACATGTGACCCAGCTTCTATATAAGCTAGAGGCACACAGCACAGCACGTCACTCTGCTTTAGACAGGATAGGGAGAGGATCCTGGCTGCTGTTGCTTATGAGGGAGAGATTGAAATACTATGAGTTAGTCCTGATTCTGCAATCTGAGAGAAAAGATAGAGAGACAGTTTAGGGCAAGGTTCCTGTTGGTGCTTTCAAGGAGAGAGATTTATATAGGAGTCCAGATTCAGAGATCTAATAACTCAGCGATCTGCATAGGTTTACCTGTTTGTCTTCTTACACTGCCATGAGCCCAGTGTCAGAGAAATTTTTACTTTCATCTGCAAGCTCATGTAGGAAAGTCACCAACACCTAAAGGAAAAATACTTTCCTTTTTTCTTCTAGGTATTTTATTTAGTGGGTGGGAAACAAGTGGACTTTTTGTGTTTTCATGCAAGGTCCGCTTGAAAATAGGTCATCTGTGGGTTACAATACTTTATACATCACTGCTGCTCTTTGCAATATATTTTTTAACAAGCTACTTGTATTTTAGAAGTTTTATTCTAAGATTTACCTGCAGTCTTGGCTCAGACATAAGAAAGAAACACATAAAACCAGCATGCCATGCATGCATAAAATATACATGGTTTCCTGAATGCATGCCCTTTACCCTTCTTGCTGTCTAAATTTCATGATACAATCACTTTCTGATAACCGCCTAATGACTATGCCTGTAAATAAAGCATGTTTTCAAGGAAAGAGGCATATTTAACCCCTTCATGATGAAGGTAAAAAAAAATCTTAATGCATGAACACAGTTTTGTGAGTTCGACATGTGTTAGAAAAACTGTACATATCATTACAACTATTTAGTGTATCCAGGTGATATACCTTCTTTTTTTTTTTTAAGGAAAAACTGGGCCTTCATTTAGTGGTGAGTCGTAATGGATCATTTATGGGTATTTTTTTACTATCAAATGAAAACAATCTCAAAATAGTAAAGAAAAAATTTTTTTTTTTTTTAAATTTAGCTCTATACTTCTTGCTATTACCATGACCTACCACAATAGAACAACCAACAACGAATTATCCTGCTTCTGACAATCACAGTGATGCAACATATGTGTAAAATTATTGTTGTTTGTATCTGTAGCCCAGAATATATTGTGCGCATTTCACTTTTTAATTCGACCTAAAACACACTGACACTAAAAGACACTGATACTAAATTAAAAATGCTTTTTTTTTAATCATACCTAAAACACACTGAATCTGACTCTTGGCTCTGACCTTTGATCCTGGCTTTTTGTTCTAACCATGACCTTTGTCATTAAGTGTGACCTTAATCCTGACACTGACCTAGATCAAACCCTGATCTAGCTACTTAATCTTTTTTTTTATACACACATTTTTTCATTTACAATCTTCTCCTCTAGCAAGGAGAAAGAAATAGATAGATAGATAGATAGATAGATACAGGGCTTTTTTTCAGGTGGAACTTGGTGGAACTCAGTTCCACCACCTCTGGCTCAGACCCTTTGGTGCCTGCTCCCCACAATCACTTGTAAACACAGAAGTCCAGTTTCTGTGTTTACAAGTGACAGCTCTGCACTCTGTGTGTAACCCCCCTGAACTCTGCAGTCTGTATGTAATACAATCCTGGTATTTAATGTCTCTTTAACCACTTAAGCCCTGGACCATTTGGTAGCTAAAGGACCAGAGGTGAATTCAGAATTTTGCACTGCGCTGCTTTAACTGTAAATTGCGCGGACATGCAATGTTGTACCCAAACGAAATTTGCGTCCTTTTCTTTCCACAAATAGAGCTTTCTTTTAATGGTATTTGATTGCCTCTGCGATTTTTATTTTTTGCGATATAAACGGAAAAAGACCGAAAATTTTGAAAAAAAATGATATTTTCTACTTTTTGTTATAAGAAAAATCGAATAAACTCAATTTTAGTCATACATTTAGGCCAAAATGTATTCAGCCACATGTCTTTAGTAAAAAAAATGTCAATAAGCGTATATTTATTGGTTTGCGCAAAAGTTATAGCGTTTACAAACTAGGGTACATTTTCTGGAATTTACACAGCTTTCAATTTATGACTGCCTATCTCATTTCTTGAGGTGCTAAAATGGCAGGGCAGTACAAACCCCCCCCCCCCCCCAAATGACCCCATTTTAGAAAATAGACACCCCAAGGAAATTGCTGAGAGGCCTGTTGAGCCCATTGAATATTTTTTTTTTTTGTCCCAAGTGATTGAATAATGACAAAAAAAAATAAAAAATTACAAAAAGTTGTCACTAAATGATATATTGCTCACACATGCCATGGTTATATGTGGAATTGCACCCCAAAATAAATTTTGCTGCTTCTCCTGAGTACGGGGATACCACATGTGTGGGACTTTTTAGGAGCCTAGCCGCGTACGGGACCCCGAAAACCAATCACCGCCTTCAGGATTTCTAGGCACAAATTTTTGATTTGACTCCTCACTACCTATCACAGTTTCGAAGGCCATAAAATGCCAAAATAGCACAAAACCCCCCCAAATGACCCCATTTTGGAAAGTAGACACCCCAAGCTGTTTGCTGAGAGGCATGGTGAGTATTTTACAGCTCTCATTTGTTTTTGAAAATGAAGAAAGAACATTTTATTTATTTATTTATTTATTTTTTCCAATTTTCAAAACTTTGTGACAAAAAGCGAGATCTGCAAAATACTCACAATACCTCTCAGCAAATAGCTTGGGGTGTCTACTTTCCAAAATGGGTTCATTTGGGGGGGTTTTGTGCCATCTGGGCATTCCATGGCCTCCGAAACTGTGATAGGCAGTGAGAAGTGAAATCAAAAATTGACACCCTTAGAAAGCCTGAAGGCGGTGATTGGTTTTTGGGGTCCCGTACGCGGCTAGGCTCCCAAAAAGTCTCACACATGTGGTATCCCCGTACTCAGGAGAAGCAACAGAATGTATTTTGGGGTGTAATTCCACATATGCCCATGGCATGTTTGAGCAATATATCATTTAGTGACAACTTTGTGCAAAAAAAATAAATAATAATTGTCTTTTTTCCGCAACTTATGTCAACATATAAAATATTCCATGGACTCGACATGCCTCTCAGTATATAGCTTGGGGTGTCTACTTTCCAAAATGGGGTCATTTGGGGGGGTTTTGAACTGTTCTGGCATTTTATACACAACATTAGGAAGCTTACATCCACTCTTCTAACCACTTGAAGACAAAGCCCTTTTTGACACTTTTTGTTTACATGAAAACATATTTTTTTTTGCAAGAAAATTATGTTGAACCCCCAAACATTATATATAATTTTAAAGCAAAGGCCCTACAGAATAAAATGGTGGGTGTTGCATTTTTTTTTCTACACAGTATTTGCGCAGCGATTTTTCAAACGCATTTTTTTGGGAAAAAATACACTTTTTTTAATTTTAATGCACTAAAACACACTATATTGCCCAAATGTTTGATGAAATAAAAAAGATGATCTTAGGCCGAGTACATAGATACCAAACACGACATGCTTGAAAATTTCGCACAAACGCGCATTGGCGACAAACTACATACATTTTTAAAAGCCTTTAAAAGCCTTTACAGGTTACCCCGTTAGATTTACAGAGGAGGTCTACTGATAAAATTACTGCCCTCGATCTGACCTTCGTGGTGATACCTCACATGCATGGTGCAATTGCTGTTTACATATGACAGGAGGGCGCACCGACCTAGTGTATTACCAGATAAAATCTTTATTAAAATGTATAAAAACAGCAATGGTCCTACTCACAAGCAGAGCGTTAAAATGAGCTTTTTCTAGTGACCAGCCTGAATCATAGGACGACTAAAGTTAAAACTCGATGACCAGGGAGATAGATGGTACCTCAAATGTGCTGGACGGCTGACGCGTTTCCGGGGCGCACCCCTTTCTTCAGAGCCTACACAGCTTGTGGTATCCTATTCTCATGGATAACCCCACACATATAGATATACACACACTCATGTCCACCAAGGAGGCCCCGACCCATCGTCCCCACCCCAATAGGCCCCGCCCCTACAAACTCCACCCCCAGAGGTGTGTCTCATGATTAACCCATAGGGGTGAATCAGAAATTAAATATAATTCGACATGCTATGTGACACCAATTGTGCACTAGAGTAAAACAAATCATTTCACATCATAGATACATATAAAATAGTGGTGGAGGATAGAGGTTCAAATTCAAAGGACCAGTGTGCCACTAATGATCAAAATACTCCTAGCAAACTTGTACCCAAACCCCCACTGATCCCGCATCACAGGGTGACCAGGTAGGCTAGTAGTATACAACAGATATGTAACAAGCATCTAATTGTGCCCGAACGAACCGCTTACCGTATGCAGCAGGGGCCAACAGTAGATGCAAAGGTGTCCAATGATCTGCCAGTGGGAGAGATGCATCTAGGATTCCACTCACTGCATCCTATACCTAACCTTCTATTAAGGGAGAGAGGCACATTCGGAGCTTTGGACTAGAAGTGCGGGTGTTACAAACTTTTCCACCCGCACTTCCTGTTTGTCAGTGGTGCGGCCTGATTGGGCGAATGCCAGGCCTCGATCTGGATGCCGAGTCGGAAGTGCGGGTGTGTTTGCGTTCCACCCGCAACTTCCGGTAGCACTACAGTGAATGCGCTCGCCCCTCCTATCACTCCTAGGGGCGGAGTGCAGAGGAGGCTTGTCCAAAGCATGGAATGGGTCACAATTGCCTAGAGGTGTGGGTGTCACTAGCGTGTCTACCCGCACTTCCGGTCGCGTCCCTGTTTGTCTATAGCACAGCCTGATTAGGCAAATACCAGGCCTCGATCTGGATGCTAAACTGGAAGTGCGGGTGTGTTTGCGTTCCACCCGCAATTTCCGGTGAAACCACAGTGTACACACCCGCTCCTCCTATCACTCTTAGGGGCGGAGTGTAAAGGAGGCCTGTCCAATGACAAGGAGAAAAAAAAAAAGGGTTGGGGGAGAGAGGAGCCTCCTCCATGCACACACGCACATGCACACCCATACAAAGGATCCACAGATACGTACAGTGGGTCTAGTACATAGGAAAACTCCTACCTGGTTTCTTTGCCAAAAACATTCCCCCATCACCAAAGTGAATTTGTGGGAAACAACATTGATGGACTATCTCCATGGATAAAATAACTTCGTGGGACAAAGGTCCCATTTATCCCCACTGCCCCACAATTATTTGCCGTGAGGAAAAGGGATACACGTAAATCTCTCCCCACATGTACTTATGCAAAACACTCCCACAGATGATACATGGTGGACCCACTGTACGCTGGACCTACCAAATGAACCACGCCGTATAAATATTATTAATGGAGTTGAACAAGCAACCCTTGAACTACACTCTACCAAGAAGCACCCACATAGTGTAGGGTGCCAGTGGCGTGGACCCTAGTAGGTCCAGAAGATGTCACATGAACCTGAATAAACCAGTTGTAAATATGATGTGCATTATAGCATTGCAAAAATGATAAACAAAAAAGAAAACAAATTATTATTATTTATTATTATCAACAATAATAATCATGTTCCCAATATTAAATATAAACCCCAAAGGACCCAAAAAGCCTTAAAACTCTCTCTTCTAAATCCTAAGCCTACTAGAAATATTCTCTTTATGTACCCTGGCATGCACGACCAATCAACTTGTACTAATGGTGTGAAGTTCAATTCCCTCGTTGAGGCCCTGCGGGGCCAAAGTCCCCAAGGTGAAGATCCAGAAAGCTTCTCTCTTACATAAAATCTGATATTTCTTGCCACTATCTAAATTGCTAGGTATAGCTTCTATGCCAAAAACCTTCAGACCATCTATGCTACTGTCATGTAGTTCCTTGAAATGTCTCGGAACTGAACACTTGTCCTTTTCCGTGGTGATGCTACTCCTGTGTTCGTTCATCCTGGTTCTCATTGGTCGACATGTACGGCCAATGTACATAAGGCCACAAGGGCAGATTAGACCATAGATGATAAATGGGGTACCACAGTTAATAAACTGTCTGATCTTATGACTTCTCCCATCTACTCCAATCACCTCTTTCTTCCTGTGGCACATATGTGTACAATTGCCGCAAATGCCACTTCCACATCTATAGGAACCTTTCTGGTCAAAGATAGTGGTCCAGGTGTTATTCAGTCCTTTGTTCTTGTTGTTCTTTTTGACCCTACTTGGGGCAATCGTATTTCGCAAATCTCTCGGTCTCCTAAATACCAAATTGGGATGGGGCGGGAGACTCAGAAAGGGATCTGATTCCAGAATTTTCCAGTTCTTCTTGAAGATCTTTTGGATCGTCGGTACTTTATTATTGTACCTCGTGCAGAACCTTGTTTGCGCTGGTTCATTTTTCTCCCGTTTCGTTTTTATTTCATCAATATCTCCATATAAGTGTAGAAATTTTTGGAAGGCTTCCTCTATATGTCCTTCCTCGTAGCCCTTCTCTTTGAATTTATTCTTCAAAATCAGACTTTGATCTTCATAGTCCTTTTTTCGAGAACAGGTGCGCCTAAGCCGACAGAACTGACCGAATGGAATATTCCGGATCCATCTTGGGTGATGGTGACTCTGAGCATGTAGGTATGAATTGCCTGCGCTAGGTTTAAAGTGCGTTCTTGAATAGATGACACCATATTCGTCGGCCCTCAATTCCAGATCCAGGAAAACTAGGAGTTCTTCGTCTACTACATGGGTGAATGAAATTCCGAAAGGGTTATTGGCACAATGTGTCAGAAATCCATCGAGTTCTTCATCACTCCCATTCCAGATAATAAGGATATCATCTATATACCGAGAGTACAAAACTAAATTTTTCCCAAAGGGGTTGTTCGCCCAAATGTATTGGAGTTCCCAATACCCCATAAAGAGATTTGCGTAGCTTGGTGCAAACCTTGCCCCCATCGCCGTACCCCTCACCTGTCTGTAGAAGCAGTCCATGAACGTAAAGTAATTATGAGTCAAGGTGAATTCAATGCACTCAAAAATAAATTGTGCCTGTTGTGGGTTAAACGTGTGGGCTTTCGCTAGATAGTATTCGGTGGCTCGAAGGCCAAATAGATGCTGGATAGATGTATATAAAGATGCTACATCCAATGATAGCCATCTATAGCCCTTCTCCCACTTATAATTAGCTAGTATCTCCAGAGCATGGCCTGAATCTTTGATGAATGATGGTAAGTTAATCACTATATTTTGTAGGAAGTGATCAATGTAGCTCCCCAGATTACTGGTTAGACTGTCAATGCCCGCGACAATGGGTCTGCCTGGAGGTTTTTCTATATCTTTGTGAATCTTGGGAATATGGTAGAAATGGGGGACGACCGGATGTTTTGAGTATAAAAATTCATACTCATTCTTTGTTAAAATCTTGCTCGATAACGCCCTATCCAGAAGTTTTTTCAAATCTCCATTGTACTCTACCGTTGGATCCCAACGTAGTCTCTCGTAGGTGTCAGTATCCCCTAACAACCTAAGGGCTTCTTCCAGGTATTGATCTCTATCCTGTATAACCAGGCCACCTCCCTTCTCTGCCTTCCTGATTATGATCTCAAGATTATTCTTCAGGCTACTCAGGGGGGCTTCGATACCAACCTCATAGCCCTTATTGTATTTGCGGCTTCTGTCACCACACATTTTTCTGAATTCACGCATGACAACTTCATAGAAGGTGGAGATGAAGTTCCCCTTACTCCAATGTGGATAAAAGCTAGATTTTGGTCTGAAGTCTGTATGTCTAGTAGCTTCCTCACTCGGCAAGGCAAACGACTCATTTAGAGGTTCCAAGCCGCCTTCTTCATATAATTCCTCTAGGATCTCCAACATGCCTGTATCCTCAGATATATCCCCAAAGGTCGAAGTTGTTGTTTCTAAGTTCTCAGTACTTTGACCATTGATTTCCTTGAGCCTGAAGTGACGCTTCACCGTGAGGTTACGTATGAATTTATTCAGGTCGATGAACAGTTCAAACAAATTCGGAGGGCTTTCCGGGGCATAATTGAGGCCCCTTCTAAGCAAATCAAGCTCTTTTTCAGAGAACACGCAATTAGAGAGGTTATATATTTTGATGGTAGAATGATTTTCTATCATCTCTGTTCTCTTCTTTGATTTCTTGCCACCTCTCTGGCCTCTCCTTGTTGGTTTCTTAGTCTTCTGGTGTTCGGGGGGGTTAAAAATCTGGTTGTTAAAGTTTTCGGCGCTGCGGGTTTTGTTGTCCCCGCAGCTCCTTTCCCAAAAAAAGAAAAGTCATCTTTATTAGGTTCCACGTTTCCATTTCCCATACTTTTATCTCCTGATTGCATTGTGTTCTTGGGCCCTAGATTAATGTCGTGCTCCTGTTGTTTCCCTGCACCACCAGGAATTGAATACTCTTCCGTTAGGGGAACCGTTGTTTCGACCCGTAATGAACATTCCCTGACCGATATTTGATTCTTGGACGGGTCATCATTCCGTATCTGAAGACCATCAGTTCCTTGTCCCTCTTTCGCCTGTACAGGGATCTTATTTTGTTCCAACAAGGGACTCCTTTGCTTCAACGGAGGAGGGAAATCCTCATGCACACTAGACCAAGTTGGTGTATTGGGTGAGTGATCCTTAGTTTTCCTTGTATTGTTTATGTTCTTATATATATTTCTGTTTTTATTTTTATTTTTATTTGTATTGTTTCTATTCCTATTCTTATACCAACGTCCATTCCTATTTCTATTTACGTTCTCATGACTCTTATTTCTTTCCTTGAAGTGAGCATTGGTTCTATCGTGATAATGATTCTGGTTCCTGGACTCCCTCTCTCTCACTTCCGGCCTATATTCTTGCCCAGAATGCTCTCGCTCCCTCCCCATTGGCCCATCTTCTTCCTCTCCAGGGGGTAATGCATTCTTGTCCCTCCTCCAATTGAACTCCCGTCCAGAAGTATAATCTAGCCTGTCTCTCTCGAATTTACCTGATTTGCGGACTATCAATTCTGCCTCATAATCTGTTGTTTGTTTGTTTATCTTATTATCCCATACTGAGAATGCTTCTAAATCCATATAGGTCAAGAGTTCTTCTTGTATATTAGTGATATCAATTTTAATATTCGACAAATTCCGCTCTCTTTGCCTAATGATCATTACTAACCAAGTCCTATTAAACAGCCTCATTTCTTTAACCCATTCTTGGCCAATATCTACATCTAAAAAATTACATAACTTATTCAACCTTAGACCTCTAGGTATCCTATTAACCTCTAGGTATTTTTGCAATAACACAATGTCCCACCACTGAGTCATTTCATTCTCCAAAAGATGTTTTAGTTTGTAGAATGCTGATACCATCTTCTCCTCTCTACTCTGTAGAGTATTCTCATCGCTGATGACGTCTAGTCCTTCCAGTTGCTGTTCGTAATTATCAACACTATTCAGGAAGCCTTTTGCCAATGAAGCCCTTCTTAGCTGCCTTTCTTCTATGGACAATACCATTATTCAGTAATATTTGCTGCTTGCCACACCGCACACTACTACACCTAGCAGCAGGAGTCCCCAAATCAAGAAAAAAGTACAACAAAACAATACTCCTGCGCTCTGATGTCTTGGTGTATGCGGGGCGTGTCGATCATTCCTCAGTAAACAGGCAACACTTTAGGAATCTTGCAGCCCTCCTCAGAACTATGGGTGTTCATACAACTGTAAAAAAACAAAAAACAGGAGGGCGCACCGACCTAGTGTATTACCAGATAAAATCTTTATTAAAATGTATAAAAACAGCAATGGTCCTACTCACAAGCAGAGCGTTAAAATTAGCTTTTTCTAGTGACCAGCCTGAATCATAGGACGACTGAAGTTAAAACTCGATGACCAGGGAGATAGATGGTACCTCAAATGTGCTGGACGGCTGACGCGTTTCCGGGGCGCACCCCTTTCTTCAGAGCCTACACAGCTTGTGGTATCCTATTCTCATGGATAACCCCACACATATAGATATACACACACTCATGTCCACCAAGGAGGCCCCGACCCATCGTCCCCACCCCAATAGGCCCCGCCCCTACAAACTCCACCCCCAGAGGTGTGTCTCATGATTAACCCATAGGGGTGAATCAGAAATTAAATATAATTCGACATGCTATGTGACACCAATTGTGCACTAGAGTAAAACAAATCATTTCACATCATAGATACATATAAAATAGTGGTGTTTTTTTTACAGTTGTATGAACACCCATAGTTCTGAGGAGGGCTGCAAGATTCCTAAAGTGTTGCCTGTTTACTGAGGAATGATCGACACGCCCCGCATACACCAAGACATCAGAGCGCAGGAGTATTGTTTTGTTGTTTACATATGACGCCAGACCGACGCTTGCGTTCGCCATTGGGCAAGAGCAGGGCAGGACAGGGGTGCTTTTTTTTTTTTTTTTTTTTTTTTATTATTAATTTTGCTTTTTTATTTTATTTTTAAACTGTTGCTTCCATATTTATTTATTTTTTATCATTTTTATTGTTATCTCAGGGAATGTAAATATCCCCTATGATAGCTATAGGTAATGACAGGTACTCTTTTTTGAAAAAACTGGGGTCTATTGGACCCTAGATCTTTCCTCTGCCCTCAAAGCATCTGACCACACCAAGATCGGTGTGATAAAATGCTTTCCCAATTTCCCAATGGCGCTTTTTATATCCGGGGGGGTCATTCCCTCCCACTGCTTGTAAAAGCAGTCCAGAGGCTAATTAGCCACTAGGATTGCTTTTACATGAAAGCCGGCCACTGGCTGAAAAGAATGATACCAAGATGATACCTAAACCCGCAGGCATCATTCTGGTATAAACATTCAAAGTCCAGCAACATACCAGTACGTTGCTGGTCCTTGTTGGACATGTATTGTAATCTTTTTTTTCATGCAGCCTGTTGGCTGAACGAAAAAAAAAGATTGATCGGTGGGTATGCCCACCATTAGAATACCGCCCTTCATCCACCCACTTCTAATGATGGGCATACATGCACCATTTATATATGCCGAAGCATGGGGGCATCTTCCCGCAAAAGTTATGCCGCGTACACATGGTCAGACTTTTCCACGGGCAAGCCTCCGTCGGAATTTCGACCGTATGTACGCGGCATTAGGAGCAAAATCGCTCCTCCGCCCCTGCTGCCCCAATGCTTCGGCATATATGCTTTTTTTTTTTTAACTGTGGTGGCGAAATCACCTCCTACAGCACTGGAGTCGCAGGGATCAGGCCTGTCTCTGCGAACGCTGCAGTTATGTGTGTTGTGTTTTGCAAGTGACAGTGATCGATCGATACTGCACTTGGGTGGCCTGGGCTGGACGGAGGGGCAAAACGCAGGTGCTAGCAGGTATCTGGGCTGATCCCGCTAACACTGCGTTTTTGGGAACCCTAAACTGCTGGGGACGCTAGTATAGATCTGATCAGATCAGATATTGATCTGTTCAGATACTATACCACTAAGGGGGGTGTATGCTTCATGCGTGGGTGTTAGCGTTACTGGCACTAACCTGACGCTGCCTGGGGTGTGACGCAGACCCTCTCTGACGCTAAAACCTAATTGATATCACCCGCCGGGCGTTTAGGGGGTTAAACCTTTATTGGGTTATATACGGCGGGTGCCCTGACACTATAAAAAGCAAACTAACTAACCAGCGTCACCCGTAACACTTATATGATGATCACTGGTGAAAGGGTTAACTAGGGACAATTAGGGGGTTAAAACCTTTATTAGGTAATATATGGGTGTACCTGACGCTATATAAAAACCTGACGGCGAACCTAAAAAAATATTACTGGCTACCGATCTGCATCACCGACACTAAGACAACGATCATAAAAACGATCGCTTAGCGACAGTGGTGATAGGGGGTGAAAGGGTTACCTGGGGGGCGATCAGGGGGTTAAACCTTTATTAGATAATATATGGGGGTACCTGACGCTATAAAAACCTGCGGCGAACCTAAAAAAAATTACTGGCTACCGATCTGCATCACCGACGCTAAGACAGCGATCAGAAAAATGATCGCTTAGCGACAGTGGTGATAGGGGGTGAAAGGGTTACCTGGGGGCGATCAAGGGGGTTAAACCTTTATTAGGTAATATATTGGGGTACCTGACGCTATAAAAACCTGCGGTGAACCTAAAAAAAATTACTGGCTACCGATCTGTATCACCGACGCTAAGACAGCGATCAGAAAAATTATCGCTTAGTGACAGTGGTGATAGGGGGTGAAAGGGTTACCTGGGGGGCGATCAAGGGGGTTAAACCTTTATTAGGTAATATATGGGGGTACCCGACGCTATAAAAACCTGCGGCGAACCTAAAAAACATTACTGCCTACCGATCAGCATCACCGACGCTAAGACATCGATCAGAGAAATGATCGCTTAGTGACGGCGGTGCTAGGGGGTGAAAGGGTTACCTGGGGGGTGATCAAGGGGGTTAAACCTTTATTAGGTAATATATGGGGGTACCCGACGCTATAAAAACCTGCGGCGAACCTAAAAAAAATTACTGGCTACCGATCAGCATCGCCGACGCTAAAACATCGATCAGAAAAATTATCGCTTAGTGACAGTGGTGATAGGGGGGGAAAGGGTTACCTGGGGGGCGATCAAGGGGGTTAAACCTTTATTAGGTAATATATGGGGGTACCCGACGCTATAAAAACCTGCGGCGAACCTAACAAAAATTACTGGCTACCGATCAGAATCACCGACGCTAAGACATCGATCAGAAAAATGATCGCTTAGTGACGGCGGTGCTAGGGGGTGAAAGGGTTATCTGGGGGGTGATCAGGGGGTTAAACCTTTATTAGGGGGGGTTAGGGGGCTACACTGGACCTAAAACTGAATGTACTGACACTTTTACAGTCACAAATGTCACTGATTGCAGTGATCACTAAATAAATGGTCACTGCAATCAGTGACACTGTGACTGGGGGCTGGGGGGTGATCTGGGGAGTGATCTGGGGGTGTCTGGGGGGGCCTGGGGGGGCGATTTATGTGCCTATGTGTCCTGGTGTCAGTGTAGTGTTGTGTGCACTAACCTGCATCTTCTCCTGTACGGCGCTCGGTATTTGTGAGCGCCGCAGGAGAGATGACATCACTTCCTCCAGCCTGTGTAAACAGTACACAGGCAGGGGAAGCTCTCATTCGCCGGGAGCGATCGAGAGGGGGTGGCCGGAATCGAACGGCCGTCCCCTCATGCCGGATCGCTCCCGAAGGTAAAACGACCGCTCACTGTAAAGAAGGGGGGTCCGATCGGACCCCCCAACTATACAAAGGCAATCACGTACATATACGTGATTCTGCCTGTCGGTGCCATTCTGCCGATGTATATTTACAGTGGGCGGTCGTTAAGTGGTTAAGAACCTCCTACTGTTCGTGAAATTTGACTGACCACACACACTATTTGATGTGATTTGGAGGGTGTGTGTAGGGGGAGGGGTTTTGTGGGGTCGTGGTTAAGTTCCAGCACCTATTGTTTGAGAAAAAAAGTCCTGGATAGATAGATAGATAGATAGATAGATAGATAGATAGATAGATAGATAGATAGATAGATAAAAAGAAAGAAAACGAAAGCGATGAGCTATATAGTGACTGAGTGACTGATCAATGTGATAGCCAATCACAGCTAGTCACAAGGATCGTGTGATTGAGAGCCGGTCCTCCCTTGTTAGCATGAGACCTGGAATGTTGGTGACAGCTCAGTCTCTGTGCTGGAAGCTCTCTTAGCACAAGCACAGGTATACATACTGTATATGCAGCCCTATGGAAGAAGCCCTACTTCAGTGAAGCCGTGTATGTGCGTACGCTCAGTGGGAAGGGATTAAAGAAACTGTAAAAAAACAAAAAGTAGCAATCAGTTGAATTTTAACTTTGACTTATTCACACTAGATAGAATAACTGAAATTACATTTTGGTTGACTCTATGGATAATTGCATTTTGCACAGTGCCATTGACATAGTAAAGTAAACCTGTATGTTCCACATGATGACCAAAGTAACAATGCTGTCTATTAGATAACAGGTGCTAGACAGGGCCGCTGTTAGAAATCACGAGGCCCCGTACAGCCTACCCGACGGGGCCCCCTTTAACCCCGCCCTTGACCCCACCCCAGACTCCTCCCCTGACCCAACCTCTGCAAATTTGTAACCGTTTACATATGCACGCATACTGTGTCCCAGGAACTAGATGTTGCTGCTCACATCTTTAATGGGACCCTTGATTGCACGGGAGAGCTCAGTAAAGGTGATGGAGGGATGGTGGTGGAACCCCCTTCCACTGCCTGTAAAAGTAATCCAGGGGTTTCTTAGCCACTAGGATTACTTTTACTTTGTGCAGAGTCGTTGGGGCTAAAAAATGATGATATCTTGATCATTGCTGCAGCGATGCCCAAGATATCATCCTTCCAATCCAGCAATGTACCAGTATCTTGCTGGACAGGAAGCGGTTAAAGGGGGTGGTTGGGGGGCACATGTTTACTGCCCCCCCTCTCATTACGCAGGTGTAGCATCTCACTGCGACTTATGATTATCAGCATTATGAAAATTGCGCAGGCAGCACAGTCAGCATGTGCTCTGTCATGGATCTCAGTGTCAGATGGCTTTTGGGTGCTGACTTTGTTAACTTATGGCTGTACTGTGTGTTACAAACTATATCCCAGTACAGCCATAACAAAGTAAGCACCAAACAGCAATAGGACACACTGTAACAGATCCATGACAGAACACATGCTGACTACCTGCATGAGTATCATAATGCATCAGCATGACCTGCTATGCTGTATGTTAGCCTAAGTGAGACACAGTGAGGATTTCTATTTTCTGTTCTCCAATCTCCACTCACTGTGTGCAGTGCATATGCAGCCACGCGTCGCTGTCCTCCAGGTTCTTTCTCCCTCTCATCCACGGAGCTGCCTGTCTCCTCGTCTGAGTCTCTGCAGGCGGCACCTGATCATGGAAGGCGGAGCTAAGCAGAGCCTTGTAGTATATCACTCCGCCAGCAGAGGCAGTGGGCAGCAGCAGCCGGGACAAATGAACTAGCAGAGCAATGTGCGGCTCTGATTTGTGTACGTGCGCCCGAAAAAGGAAAAATAGTCCGAACACTACACTCATCTCCTGGGCCCCTCTGTAGACCAGATGGGGCCCGGGAAAAAGTAATTACAACCCCCTCCCTTCTCTAAGCAAGTAGAAGCGGGGTATGGTTTCAAAATGTTAACATGCATAAATTAACTGTAAAGTTGCCGGGCCCCCTGTGGAGCTGATGGGGGCCGGGCCCAGTACAACAGGGTTGGCTGTACTGCCCTATCAGCGGCCCTGGTGCTAGATGACCATGGGGTAAAAGAAAACCTGAAGTGGAGGAAACTTGTATGGACATAAATAGCTGCCACTGCTCATCTTCATTTAAAATGTTGGTTGTTGGCCTGCTTCTGGCACATACTGTACTTTCTAAATCAATGGATTAGAACCAGCATTCACTTAATGAGGTCAGAGAAAAGTCAGATCCACTGATCTGCATATCTGCTCCAGGTCAGTATTTGCCTTTGGATCAACAGATGAGCAAAGCAACTAGCAAGTTTCAAAATCCAGCCAAAACTTTTTTTAGAGAAGCATTAGAACTTCTGTTGGCTTTTCTTTGCTATCTGTGTTCCCATTTCTCTTCTTTTGTCTATTTCCCGGGTTTTCGACAGAGCAACAAGTAAGGGGAAATCTCCTTACTTCCTGTCTGATCCCGAATGGGAACACAGCCAACAATAAAATATATATTTTTTGGTAGAATAGGGGAGATTTGGGCTAATGGTACCCGTTGAAATATTTGTCCTATTAGGCTACATTAGGTAGGTAATGCTAGAACCTCTTTTAGATTTTATTGTTGTCTGTTTTCCTGTTTTTTCCCCTCAATTCCTGTCTGGTAAAATGTTGTCCCCAAAGTAAAAGGTAATAGGAAATCTCTTTAACAAAGCCCTAGATAGCACTAAAAACTGACAGGTGTTCTAGCCCTTCCCCACTCTTTTCATAACAAAAAACAATTTGGGTATAAATACACAAAAAAAAATAGGGAAAACGAAGAACCTAACTTAAAGTGACACTAAGACCCCTTTCACACTGGAGCGATTTGCAGACGCTATCGCGCTAAAAATAGCACCTGCAAACGACCCTAAACAGCTGCTGCTGTGTCTCCAGTGTGAAAGCCCCGTGGGCTTTCACACTGGAGTGGTGCACTAGCAGGCCGGGAAAAAAGTCCTGCTAGCCGCATCTTTGGAGCGGTGAAGGAGCGGTGTGTATACCGCTCCTCCGCTGCTCCTGCCCATTGAAATCAATGGGACACCGCGGCTATACCGCTGGCAATGCGCCTCTGCAGAGGCACTTTGCTGCATTTTTTAACCCTTTTTAAGCCGCTAGCGGGGGGTAAAACAGCACCGCTAGCGGCCGAATAGTGCTGTGAAATTAGCAGTAAAGCGCCGCTAAGAATGGCGGCGCTCTACCCGCCACCGCCACTCCTGCCCCAGTGTGAAAGGGGCCTAAACAATATCCTTACGCTAAAAAAAAATCTATATACATCATATTGTTTCCTATTGTGTTTTTCTGCATCCCTGTATCATCTTCTGTGAACTGATGAACCTTTCTCTGCCCCCCCCCCCCCACTTCCATTTGTTTGGAACAAGCATTGCACTTTGGTTGCCATCATGCACACTACAAATCCCTAAAGTCCATAATCCCTAGTCCATCCCAGGCGCAAAGAATAGAGGATGATTACATTCCTACATACAGTGGGACCATGGAGAACAAATGTAGCCAAACTCTAACAGGAAGTCAAATCACAGTAGCAAAAAAAAAAAAAAGAATGGGAGAATGGGGGAGAGCTGACCTTGCTGACTGCCGCACGCCAATTTACGTCAGCAGAATGGCAGGGGCAGGCAAATGGGCGTACCTGTACGTCTCTTTAAATTTCCCGCCTAGCGGGCTCGCGCATTCCGAGAACCGTGGGAGCGTGCACGCGGGTCCCGCAAACACGATGTTCGCCAACGGTCCGCGATTGCGGCGAAGAGAGGCAGAACGCGGAGATGCCTATGTAAACAAGGCTTTTCCCTGTTCTGCCTAGCAACATGACAGGGATCCACTGCTCCCTGTCATCAGGAGCAGTGATCTCTGTCATGTTGTAGTGAGACCATCCCCCCTACAGTTTGATCGCTCCCCATGTGTTTAACCCCTTCCCTGCCAGTGTCATTTATACAGTAATCAGTGGCTATTTGTAGCTCTGATCGCTGTATAAATGACAATGGTCCCAAAATAGTGTCAAAAGTGTCCGATGTGTCTGCCATAATGTTGCAGTCCCAATAAAAACCGCAGATCGCCGCCATTACTAGGAAAAAAAAATAATAATAAAAATGCCATAAATCTATCCCCTATTTTGTAGATGCTATAACTTTTGCGCAAACAATATACACTTATTGCAATTTTTTTACCAAAAATATGTAGAAGAATACATATCGGCCTAAACTGAGGAAAAAATTTTTTTTTTATATCTTTTTTGGGGATATTTATTATAGCAAAAAGTAAAAAATATTGCTTTTTTTTCAACATTGTCGCTATTTTTTTGTTTATAGCGCAAAAAATAAAAAACGCAGAGGTGATCAAATACCACCAAAAGAAAGCTCTATTTGTGGGGAAAAAAATGACGTCAATTTTGTTTGGGTACAACGTCGCGTGACCGCGCAATTGTTAGCTAAATCGACGCAGTGCCAAATTGCAAAAAAAATTCTGGTCAGGAAGGGGTAAAATCTTCAGGGGCTGAAGTGGTTAAAGAGTTACTGTTTGGTGTCTTAAAGTGATATTAAAGGCAATACTTACCTGCTCTGTGCAGTTGTTCCCCTACTGCTTACTGCCCCCAGAGCAAGCAGCTTGCTATAGGGGGCACCCAAGCAGGCTCGCTCCTGAACTGCTGCTCTGCGTGTCCATTCACACACAGAGCCACAGCTTGGCCCCACCCCCTCTCTCTCTTCATTGACTCCCTGGCTGTGATTGACATTAAAGCGGGGGTTCCGCATTCACTGTGGTATAACAATATTAGGGAACACTCACTTCTTTGGTAGCTGTATATAACCGCTGTCCGTTTTCTCGGCAAAGAAGGAGTTATAAAATCTGTGTGAAGGAGTTTCCATTTTGCTTGTGGGCATTGTGAAGCCCACAAGCAATCACTTCCTGGAAGCAGTGAATGCTGATCTCCCAGCATTCACCGCTCATTCTCTCGATAATGGCAATTTACCTGCATGCCCTTTTTTAAAATGGCGCAATTAGAGACGCCCTCGTCACGTGACCGGCGTCACGCATCACGTGATATGTATAATCTCTTGAGATTTCGCCGCACGGAGTCCCACAATGTATCTTGGGAAGCACGACACAGTGCTCCCAGAAAACACTGCAGCGACGGGGAAAGGCTTAGAAACGCCTACTCCTGCGGGAGGAGAATCCCGGAAGTCGCTTTATAAAAGGCAATATTAAGGTATTTACATATGAGAAAAAAAAATATTGTGCCTTAGGATCATGTACATATTGCAGTGGTTGTGTTACACTATAGTTGTGATTTTGGGTGAACCTCCGCTTTAATGGACTATAACATGAATTTGTAGGACAATGATTCAATTATACTGCATTGTGTTTTATGATTTTCATTGCATTGCCATTTAAAGAAAAAACTAATTCAAGCCCTTTTACTAATTAGTACATTTTGGGGGAGCATGAGGGGAAAGGGAATATGGTGGGACTATAGTGCTAAAGTACATTTCCTTTAGACGCATGCAAAGTGTTGGTACACTGCTGCCATCATAAGGATAGAAAATAAAAAAAATAAAAATAAAAAATAATAATTAAGAAATGGCATTAATAGTATTGTTATGTAAATTTCACATAGTTATAAATAGAGAGGTTGATTAGTTAGGCGAGAAACTTGAGCTTGTCACCAAATCGTGCATTTGATCCCTGAATTGGTAATCCAAGTCAAGCCTATTGTCACCTGTGGTATCCTATATATACCACACTGTTTCCTTCCATTTCAGCTCTGTCACCTTACACATCCTCTGTATTTCTACGAGTACCATCTCCTCCCACTACACAAGGTGAGACCATTTAAACTATGTTCTGCCTGATGAATATATACTTCTTAAGACTGATATTGCATCAAATATCAATATAAATGTAATTCTTTTAATTTTATTTTTTTTTAATTACAAAATAATTGTATTATCTCAAATGTAATTTATGTTTAACTTACTTCCTTTTTTTTTTTTTTTTTTTTATTACAACCTAAAGGTACCCTTCTTCCAAAAAAAATCACCAACAACTGCTAGATTTTATGCTATCATGTACAGTTGTGCACTCTACTATCTGGAATTTTTTTTTTTTCATAGAGTTCAGAAACCAAATTGACAATATAGTAAATGAATGTTGTTAGTTATTAAAGCTTAGGTGACATGTGTAGACTGAAGTTGTGTTCTTAAGACTGCCTAGGGATAGCAAAGCATTTATGTTTTTCGCTCCCAGCTTCTTGAATCCAAACAAAGAGTATAAAAACCATGCTGGGTGAAATGGAGCCAGACATTGTTCTCTATAGCCAGACCCAGAGAACGAGCATGATTTCAAATTATATTATTGCCTGAATTTCAAGAGTTTTTCTGTAATATTTGATAGGGGTAATAGGAAGGTATATGTGTTATAAAAGCTCACTTAGGCCTCATACACACGGCCGAGATTCTCGTTGAAAAAAACATGTCGTTTTTTTTGACGAGATTCTTGGACAAGAAACTTGTCCCGGCCGAGTGTACACACGCTCGTTTCAAAGAACCCGCGGTTCTTTGAAAGGAGCGTACGCGGTGACGTCATCGACTATGTCGAGCATGCGCTCGTCACATTCGATGCCGTCGCCGCCATCTTGGTATACCCTACGTATGCCTAGGAAGCTACTGCGCATGCGTCAAATTCATTTCGAACATGCGCGGGCTTCGGGGAGGACAGGTAAGTGTACACACACTCACTTTTCTCGTCGAGAAACATGCCGAGGAGAATCTCGACGAGAAAATAGAGAGCAGGTTCTCTATTTTCTCGTCGAGGTTTCTTGTCGGTTTTCTCGACGAGAAACCCGATAGCAGCGTACACACGACCGATTTACTCGGCAAGACCTCTCTGCCAGCAAGTTTCTTGCTGGTTCTTGCCGAGAAAATCGGTCGTGTGTACGAGGCCTCACACTTTAAAAGTGTCATATTTTCAACAGTCATTTTCAACTTACATAATTCTAAGAGAAATAAACCATTTATATGGTAGTGTAACAGGCAGAGTGGCAAATAATTGCTATTTTAATGAAATTTAGGATAAAGCAGCCATAGAGAGTATCCTGAAAAAAATCTTCCAATCTTCCAATTACATAGTTATTTTACTTGCATTAAGGAGCATTGTACAGTCCTTGAAATCTTTTGCCTTTTATCTTTTGTCTTTTATCTTTTATATTTTGTCTTTTATCTTTTATCTTTTGTTGTGCAAAAATCATAACATTTTGTCTGCACCCAAAAATCTGTAAAAAATATAAGTTAGTGATGCAAATGTAAATATTTTATATATATATATATATATATATATTATATTATATTTTTCTTAAAGTAACTCTGTTGCTGATAATGATAGCTGCTCGGCTGCTTTGCTGACCCTCTGGCTTTATTACTTGCTATGCCACTAATCTGGAACAAGTATACAAATCAGGAAAGCTAGAGCAGATCTCCTAATCTACATACTGTGCTATCTCCAGGTCAGTCTTGAAGTCAGAGGGTCACCTTGGTAGTCAGGACGTTTTTATTAGGAGAGGTCAGCAACTGCGGCCTTCCCGTTTCTTAACATGATTAAGTATAATTGTGTTTTTCACTAACAGACTGGTGAATGAATATATCATAATCTAGAAAGAAGATAAAACAATTCTAATAATTTTCTATTTAATTCAACCAGTTTTTGAAAAATAAAATAAAAAATATGCACATTTAACAAAGCCTAACACATTAAACTTATAAAATCACAAAAATCACAAAATAAAAATTAACAAAAAAGAAAACAAAATTAAAAATTCCAAACATTTTGTTTCAAGTTGTGTTTAGAGGTTATTTGCTATTTTCGGTGTAAATATAGGGGCATAATTGTAAAGCAGTGAATGTGAAATTTACCAAACATTTACTGCAGGTGAATCTTCCTGGTACTGAATGTCACACTCACACTCACTGCTTTATACATATGCCCAATAGTGTTGCATTTCTGCATCATTATCATCCTTATTACAAATGATTGTCTACAGCACCACTACCTTTCGGTGAAACAATTCTTTGTGAAAAGTATTTGAAAATGAAATTGTACTTAATATTCACCCTATGTTCCTGCTTACAGATTCAAAATGAGCCTCGCCGACATGCTCAGTGCTTCTGACATTGCTGCTGCTCTAAGGGAGTGCCAAGGTAAAGCTTAATTGTGTAAATATTCACTTTGATTATCCAATCACATGCAGATTAAATAAGTAAACAGGGTCTTTTTATTCCCAATATTGTAAAAATGAAGTGAATCCGAACACATTTTTTTGTGTGAACATTTTTAAATCATTTGGTAAATCTGCATTTCTACATATATTTGAAAATAAATAAGCAGCATAGGCATGCGCACAGGGTGTGCCGGGTGTGCCTAGGCACACTCTAATCACCCCATATGCATTAGCATTATCCAGGAGGTGGGTGGTTGAGGGTGCCAGTGTCCATTGTAAATGCCCTCATTATATTAAAATCTAGGTTCATCTTTAGGAACACATTACACCTGTATTTAGGGTGTATAGTAATATGCTCCCAATCAACTGGCTCCCACCACCAGCGCCCCTTCCTATGACAGCAGGTGGTGTTCATGTGTGTTTGAGCTTTGGGGTGCACACCCTAATGCAATAGGCTGCGCACATCTATGATAAGCAGGAATAACCTTATATAATTATTTCTTCATTTATTTGGCAGTTGTCAATTGTTTAAAAAAAAAAAAAACATCTATAAATATGAGTATCATACAATTGTGCATTAAAATATAAAAACAACAGAAATAAAAATAAACAAGTAGATATCTATAATAGTTTCAGATTGAAGTGTGTCTCTGTATCTGTTTAATTAAACCATTTTCTAATTTGTTTGCATTTTAATTATAATAATACATGCTAAAAATTATATTCATTCATATAATACATTAAATCCTTTTCAAACTTCCACTATATATTTTTTAAATTACATTGGCCTACACTACATATTTGAGTTTTTAAATATTTTTAATTATTTTAAAATAATTTAACAAGAATTTTGAAAAGTTTAAAAAGTTTAGCTATTTTTATTTGTACCTTTGACACTTGAAAATTAGATTTCAAGATAGCAGTTTGGTTGCAAAAACCCACAGTTGAATATAAAAGGCCATCGTGAATAATCAGAAGAGTATTGTATGGCTATTTAAATCCCAGTATCACAGTACAGTTTACAAGTCATCTTTTATGTAATCTTTAGGAGAAACTATAATGGGTGTGTGTGAGTTTTCTTTTGATGTAGTTTATATATTTTAAGTGTTTTTATGTTCTTTCAATGTGTAAATAAGCATGTATCAGACAAATGTAGGATGATTTGATGATGATTAAAATTATTATTATTATTATGATTTGCAGCCTATAGGCAAAATAGTACAATGCCCATTGGTAATTTTCAGCACTAATTTCAGTACAGGCTTTCAGACCTTGGTGGCTCTAGTACTGGTTTCCATTTCAGCTACCAAAACTCTGTAAATTAAAAAATATACAGCAACCAAAATTTGTTATTTAGCAAAATAAAAACACAAATGTAAGCACAAAAAAACAACAAAATCTATCTTTTTATACTGTTTGTGAGATGCTAATAAAAATCAGGGTCCAAACTTATCAAAAGGGTCGAGCATCTAATTATTCTGACTTTCAAACAATGAGCCTTCGTATCCTTTGAGCCTTCGTATGGTTCTCAGCTTGTTCTGTTGTTGCTTGCAGAAGCCTTTTTGCAGAAATTCACCAAACATTCTGTGTTAATTCTATTGACAGCATTGTCTGTCAATAGTATTCTGTGCCAAAGCTATTGACAATGCTCTGTTAATGCTGTTGACAGATTGTATCATATATGTACTGTTGTATTTGCCCATAGTTGCATTTTTATGTTTCTTTTTAGCATAGAGTATATAAAAGTCTTCTAAATCTCTACTCAAATATTCCCATTACTGTATTGGTGAAGTTCCATTACCAGTGGTATGCATTGTCAGTGGGTCATGCTAAGGAACGCTTGGATGTAGTACTGGCAACCACCAAACAGGGTGCCATCTTTCTCTAAAAGCGTGCTGACCTCACCAGACCCTGCACCGACTAGTTTCGTCACACTCCACGTGACTTTATCAAGGAGAATATTTATTTTACTTATATAATTATACAAGTCCATGCTATAGATTTTCTTTTTCAGTAAAATTTTTATTAAATGTGTTTTTTCTCTTAATATATTGTTATTTTTAAGGTGCATTGTTTTTTTTCTCTAACGGTAATTACCTCTTATTGCTCACCTGTCTTCAATCCAGGAGGTGAAGTCTTTAATAAGAGATTGTGATATGTTGTTTGGTTCGCTATGAATAAGGCCCTGTATGGCTGAAACACCCTGTCTTCAATAAAATTTATTTTGCACTGGCAATGACTGGGTGGCAACTGCTACAATACAGCCAACATAATTCTGCACTTTTTTTTTAGCTCCTGACACCTTCAATTACAAGAAATTTTTCCAAACTTGTGGGCTGACTAAAAAAACTGCCAGCCAAGTGAAAGATGCCTTCCGGGTTTTAGATGATGATCAGAGTGGATATATCGAAGAGGAAGAGCTCAAGTAAGATAATATTATAGTAATATCATGTTATTCATTTGTTTCACAAAAGATTTTATTGAGATTTGAAGATATAAAGTACAAATAGTATATACAGTTTTTGAATATTTACAACATTTTAAATATGATTCATCATACATCCACTATATTACCAAAAGTATTGGGACGCCTGCCTTTACATGTCTTAGTCCATAGGGTACAATATTGAGTTGGCCCACCCTTTGCAGCTATAACAGCTTCAACTCTTCTGGGAAGGCTGTCTAGAAGGTTAAGGAGTGTGTCTATGGGAATGTTTGACCATTCTTCCAGAAGCGCATTTTGTGAGGTCAGGCACTGATGTGGAAGAGAAGGCCTGGCTCACAGTCTGCACCAAATAATTTGGTGGAGGGGGTATTATGATGTGGGGTTGTTTTTCAGGGGTTGGGCTTGGCCCCTTAGTTCCAGTGAAGGGAACTCTTAAGGGGTCAGCATACCAAGACATTTTGGACACTTTCATGCTCCCAACTTTGTGGGAACAGTTTGTTGATGGTCCCTTCCTGTTCCAACATGACTGCGCACCAGTGCACAAACAAGGTCCAAAAAAACACAGATGAGCGAATTTGGGGTGGAGGACTAAGACGGGGGTGCCATTAAAGTTCATGTGTGTAAAGGCAGGTGTCTCAATACTTTTGGTAATATAGTGTATGTCAAGATAACATATTGTGTTCTGTGCTGATGCACAAGTACGATGTGAAGATGAAATAAGACAATTACTGACTAACTGGTCCCAAGTATAAGCCAGTGCAAAAAATAGTTAAGGAGTAGGGAATACCAATAGGGTTATAATGAAGGTCAGGTGTAGGAGATATAGGAGGTAAATTTCATGTTGCCCATTCAATAAGATTTGTTGAGAGGGGGGGGTGACGTCAGTCATCTCAATAATGAAATTGCTGGTATGCAGGATAAGGGGAGGCAGACAAGAGGTGCTGAGGGGCAGAAAAAGGGGAAGGGGTAGCGGGAAGATAATTCAACTTGGGTATGGAAAATGACGAGACCAGAAGATCAGTAGTTTGCATTTGCTATTTATTTGAACTATGTAAACCAAATTATTAACAAACATAGCATACATACTAAACATTACTTGCAGTAAGGTAAAATAAGTAGATCATAAATCATACATACATGCGTATACATACAAGTCTGCAAGCAGAACTTACTGGAGATGTTTTCTTCGTTTGCCTATACTAGATATGGGTCATTGGTAAGCCACATAACTGTTCTATTACAAACTGATTTGTGGCAAGCTGTGAGAGTAAAGTGGAATTAAATTTATATAAGTATACTTACTGTACTTATACTAAATGTTATATGATATCAAGATGATTAATAGATTAATTATCTTGCATTTTAATGATTTATCACTCAGCCTAAGAATGTTAAAGGATGACCAAGAACTTTTAGATTGATGACTTTATCCTTCTTGCAAAAACTCACTTTTTATTTCCTTAATACTTCAAATACTTACTTTGAGGGTGAATATATGGTCTTTTCAAGGTTTTTGATAGACTTATAAATGAGAACAGCTTGAGCTAAATATTCTTATCAATGTGTATTCATGTTTTAAAAACCTTGAACTGTTCATGGTTTGTACTGAATATTTGTTCATTACATACTTAGGTTCTGCATCCTCATTTGGCTAGCTACACTGTGCCTGTGGATTACTGCTCCCTCTTCCATTGCATCAGTGTCCATTTTGACATAAATTTTCAATTTAGTTTTAGTGATAGTCTTTTTGACTAAAATGCCATTTTAGTTTTAGTCGTATTTAAATCTCCAGTACATTTTAGTCAACTAAAACCTAATGGGTTTAGTTATATTGTAATGCAATATTTAAGCATTTCTCTAGAATTTCCAAACTCATTATATACCCCTGGAGTAAAAATCTAAGAACATGTTATTATTTATGGTATTAAGGTTTCAACATGCACTACAGACACAGATTCAGCGGTTGTGATATATAACGTCTTTAGAAATAAAACCAAGTTTCAAAAGCAAACAAAAATACATTTTTTTGACAAACAGAAGTACAACTTTTAAATATAAAAAACAAAACAAAAAAAACCTGTAAACTCTATTGGCTCTAATGCCATTGCACATATTACCTAAATATATTACCAACATTAAAAATGTATAAAAAAAATAAGAAAATAATTTTTTCTTATTTTTTTTCTTTCAACAGCTTAGTAGATGCCCCCTACCTATTTGTATGTGGTAGTGCAGTGTTCATTTTGAGGTCAGATTTCTATTTCATTTTAGTCCATAGTCTTTTGACTAAAATGTAATTTTAGTCATATTTTGGATGACTCAAATCCATTAAATTTATTCAATGAAAATATTTTTGTAGACGAAATTAACATTGCATGCATCTTAAAGTGGTTGTAAACCCACGAAAACAAAAAACAGAAAAAAAAACCCTGCAAGACAAAGTCTAAATGAGCTAGTATGAATCACATATTAGCTCATTATGAAATACCTTAGATCGAAGCCCCCGCAGCGGTCCCATCACACTGCTCTGCCCGTTGACATGTCTCCTGGAGTTTTCTCCGGGTATTGCGGGCTCCGGCGCTGTGATTGGCCGGAGCCGCGATGACGCATGAGCACGGGAGCTGCTGGTAACGGCACATCAGCTGAAGCAATGGCACGAATGAGCCGTTGCTTCAGTGCGCATGTGCAGATGACGTTGGCACATGCTGATACAGGGGATATCTCCTAAATAGGTTTAGGAGATATCCAGGGTAGCTACAGGTAAGCCTTATTATAGGCTTACCTGTAGTGACAAGTGGTCTGTAAGGGTTTACAACCACTTTAACAAATGTTAAAGCCCAACTTTAAAGGTTTGGGATCCCCGTCCCTGCCTTCAGGCCCCTGCCATCAATTTGTTGTTTTTTTACTTTTTTTTCCCCTTTGGTCTTCTACCGGCATCTCTGAATGATGCAGACTGACACTTATGTGGGGACACTAGCACTGCATTAATACACTGTAAGTGCAGGTCATTGTACTTAGGGAGGTGGAATGATCCTGGCCATCATTCAACCCGGAAGACTGAAGCCATCTTTGATGAACAGGAAGTACTGTGGAGACAACTCTGGATTACAGGTAAGTATTGCAAGCAGAGCTGTTTTTTTTTTTTAATCCAGAAGAACTTTTTAATTAGCCTGGAGTTTGGGCTTTAAACAGTGGGAACGATTGATTCAAGTGATTAATATACTATAACTTCTAATAGAAAATCAACAATCTGTTTATTTGATACCAGAATACGAATATGAAAAAATAAATATGTACAAATGTAAAATCATATACAAAATGGACACCAAACAATGAGCTGCATACCAAGGACATCACTTCATCCAACAAAGTTTATTCAACTGACAGCACACACTGCACCCTTCCACCTTAGAACCATCCCTCTAGAGCAGTGGTTCTCAACTCCAGTCCTCAGGGCCCACTAACAGGCCAGGTTTGCAAGATAACTGAAATACATCACAGGTGATATAATTTGCTGCTCAGTGATTGCAGTATTCTAGTCTGCATCTCCCCAAGGTAATACTTAAAATCTGGCCTGTTAGTGGGTCCCGAGGACTGGAGTTGAGAACCACTGCTCTAGAGGGCCCAAAGTGGAAGGATGCAATGTGTACTATCTGTTAAATAAACTTTGTCAAATCAAGTATTGTCACAGGTGTGCAGTTCGTGGTTTGGGGTCCAGTGCTCAGGCTTCATGTACACTAGCAGCTCCTAAACTTGAGTTTAAGTGCTTTTGGCGTAAGCAAAAAAAAAAAAAACTCAACTCCATAAAAGCCAATGTGTCAATGTACACATAGGCTTTTAGCAGAGTTTAGGAGCTGCTGCAGTTAGGGAAGCTTCAACCTCCTTAGAACCACCTTAGAACCATCCCTCTAGAGGGCCCAAAGTGGAAGGGTGCAATGTGTACTATCTGTTAACCTCCCTAGCGGTAATCCCGAGTCTGGCTCGGGGTGAGTTTTCAATGCTAAGAGCGGTAACCCCGAGCCAGACTCGGGCTGCATCGCAGTATCCAGGGGAAGTAACTTACCTTGTTCCCTGGATCCTGCGATGTCCTCCCACAGTGTGTGCGAGCCGTGTCTCGCTCGATCCTCACTGCCGAGTGCCGAGCTCCGTTCCCTGCGACGTTGCGACGCACGGGGACGGAGTTCGGCGCCAAATTCAAAAAAGTAAACAAATAGTATACATACAGTATTCTGTAATCTTACAGATTACAGTACTGTATGTAATAATTACACACCCCCTTTGTCCCTAGTGGTCTGCCCAGTGTCCTGCATGCACTTTTATATTATAAAAACTGTTCTTTCTGCCTGGAAACTGAAGATTGTCCATAGCAACCAAAAAGTGTCCCTTTATGTCAAAAGTGGTTTTAGACCAGCTAGAAAACAGCGATAATAAATTACAATCACTCACAGAATTGAGCGATAGCGATTTGTGGGGAAATTCATCATCAAACAAAAAATCTAATGACAGCGACAATTCTGCAACTGAGCACATTTCAGTGTTTTTGATTTGATTACATTATTGAATAATTTTTATTATAATTACATTACTATTTGTTATAATTATTTATAGTTATTTATTATATTATAATTTAATATTTTGTGTTTCAAACTTTATCATACCCGGGATGTCTACTAGACTCTTGTTTGGTCAGGTTTAAGTGAGTAATTACTAAGAATTGCAGGCCTACAATACATAACACCAAATTTACATGCAAAATAATTGTACCGCTTTTGGTACATAATTCTAGACAGAATCATACCGCCAGGGAGGTTAAAAAAACTTTGTCAAATCAAGTATTGTCACAGGTGTGCAGTTCGTGGTTTGGGGTCCAGTGCTCAGGCTTCATGTACACTAGCAGCTCCTAAACTTGAGTTTAAGTGCTTTCGGCGTAAGCAAAAAAAAAAACTCAACTCCATAAAAGCCAATGTGTCAATGTACACATAGGCTTTTAGCAGAGTTTAGGAGCTGCTGCAGTTAGGGAAGCTTCAACCTCCTTCAACCTCCGGAAGAATCGAGTTCAGGATAGGAATGTTTTGACTGCCATTCGCAAATGCAAACTGCGGTAAAACCACTGCAAAATCGTGGTGCCGAAGTTTGCGTTTTTTCCCACTGCCACAGTGAATGTGGGCAGTGTGTACATGAAACCTTACATGGAGTGGGAACGGTTTTCTGGGCTCCGTCAGATTTGGGGGATCATCTAACATATACAAAATGACAAAAATAATAAAACACAGTTCTACAACGTGAGTCAACATATGCCTTTCAGGATGTTTGTAAATTTTGTGACAAAGTTGGATAAAATTGTAGAGCTGCATGTTACAGCTTAGGCATCATTCACATGGATGTATCAATCCGTATGCCTGTATGAAGGGCTGTCTTCTCATAGGCTGATTGCACAGACCTCCCTGCTCATCCCTGTCTGATCAAACCAGTACCCCATCTGCATGGATGTGCACTCCAGGATGCATGTGGAGGTTGATGCAGCTGGGCACATGTCATTGATTTCAACAGACTGTCTGCATTCCCCTGCATGGAACATCTGTGCATCCCAGACGCCTGAAGATAACCCATCACCCAGGCATACCTACACACCCTGCTTATACCTTGAACATGTACTTGGGTTTGTGTTTTGCAAAAAGTGTCCCTTGGAACCCTCTTGTAAAATAAAGGCTACTGCCTGGAGTTCAAACATTTCATGAGCGGGGGTGCAGGGAGCCGTCATTTCTGGGGAACACAGGGATTATTTCTAGCGGCTGTAGCCCCTGGTAAAAAATCCCATGCTGATGCCAATATGCTGGTTGTACCCAAGTTGATCGATCAACCGACTTGGGTACATTCAGCCTGCCCATTGATGGTTTGAATCTGGGCCGATCCCTGCTGAACAGGCCGAGATTTGATTCATCTATGGTCAGCTTAACATAATGCGAATCGGACATAAATTCTATTGACATGAAATAAGCTAAATGTGACCTAGCCAATTTATAATATGGGTCTTCTTCTTGCTTAGGTTTTTCCTTCAGCGTTTTGATCCAAGCTGCCGAGAACTAACAGTCTCAGAAACCAGAGAATTTATGGCTGCCGCGGACCATGACAAAGATGGGAAAATTGGAGCCGATGGTGAGTGATATAATGCAGTGTTACCTTGTGCCAAGCGCGTTATGGTGTTGACATAATTAAGTGAAGTTGCAACACAGCTACCTAGTGTATGGTCAGCATTACACTTGCCTTAAAATGTTTTTCCACTTTTGCAACCAAATTGGGATTACATCTACCTTATATTTGTTATATGTTCTCATTCACATAGCATAATTAAAAAAATATATCAAAATTGCTGCTTACCATTTAAAAACACAATTCTGATAAATCCAGCACTGCAAATCCTACTTCTCTTATTTTACAAAGAGGGGGTGGGGAGTTGTGTCTGCCATAATTAACCCTGTTTGTGCTGTGCTGTCATGATCTTATTATCAGTTGTAAACTAGCTTTGAACACTGTCTTAAAGTGGTTGTAAACCCATCCAAAAAAAACCCTGCAAGACAAAGGCGTAATGAACTGGTATGCATCGCATACTAGCTCATTATGAAATACTTACCTTAGATTGAAGCTGCTGCAGCAGTCCCCGTACATCGCTGTGACCGGCAACATGTCTCCGGAATGTTACTTCTGGGTTCGTGGGCTCCGGCGCTGTGATTGGCTGGAGCCGCGATGACCTCACTCCCACGCATTGCACTGGGGAGCCACCAGTCACGGCACATCAGCTGAAGCAATGGCACAAACAAGCCGTTTCTTCAGTGCGCATGTGCTGATGAATTAGCACATGCTGATACAGGGGATATTTCCTAAACCGTGCAGGTTTAGGAGATATCCACGGTACCTACAGGTAAGTCTTATTATAGGCTTACCTGTAGTGAAAAGTGGTTTGTAAGGGTTTACAACCACTTTAACAAAGAGTAAAAGATTTAGAATCTGGGCTTCTTGCATTGTACATTCATGAGAGGAGACCCATCCTGTCCTTAGGACAGACTCACTGACATTGTTCAGAAATGCTTACAGTCAGCCAATGAGGTCTTCTTCTGAGAAACATCTAAAAGGTAAGAAATGTAAAAAAAATTTAAGAAAAAAAAGGCTGTGTGAATTGAAACGCATAATCAACATACGTTTTCTGAAATTTGACAAAAGTGGAAATACACTTTAAGGCTTTGCTAAAATGTCTCCCATGCAGTTTGTTTAACCTTCTCTACTGCTGCAATCTACTCCAGGTTCTTACAGCATTGCACTGAAAGACGCTGAAGAGTGCGCTGTATGCAACTACCAGGTTCCAATTTAAAGATAGCAACAGCCAATTAGAATTAAGGTGCAGTTGACGCAACCCAGCTACTTGTTATGCAAAGCTGAAAAGGATAATTTAACTTTCCAGAGCTCTGCTTAACAAAACTGTAAATTGACTCTAAGGGGATGATTTAGAAAAACTGGAGAGAACAAAACCTGGTGCACCTTTGTATAGAAACCAATCAGCTTACAGGATTTTTTGTCAAAGCTTAATTAAACAAGCTGAAGTTAGAAGCTGATTGGCTACCATGCACAGCTGCAATTTTGATAAATCGACCCCTCAGGCCGGGTTCATACTGGTGCGACAAACGCTCCGACTTTGGGAGCTCATGTCGCATGACGTGTGAAAATCAATGTTTCCCTATGGGAGCCGTCTTAACTGGTCCGACACATGTCAGTCCGACTTTGAAAAAGCTCCCTGTACTACTTTGGTCCGACTTTGATCCTACTTCAGCCCATTGAATATCATTGAAGTCGGATCAAAGTAGGATCCTTGTCCTAACCATCCGACATTTGACATCCGACATGTGATTACAGCAGCAGTAAAAGGAATTTATCTCACATTGGGATTGTTTTGATTGGTCAAAGAACAAGTCAGACTATCACAAAGTCGGATCAAAGTAGTATCCTGTTCATTCAAGTTGGATGGATGTAGGACCAATGTAGGACTGATGTCGCAGAGCAAAGTAGGATAATCAGTGGTAAACCAAGTAGAATCATTGGTGATGCTACTGACACTGTCCACTGCCCTACTGACACTGTCCACTGCCCCAAAACACCCCCCCCCCCACACCATCACACACACACACACACTCCCACCCCTTCCCCAGAAGCACTATGAATAAAAAAATAAAACAATAATTAAAAAAAAATAAACTAAAGTGTATAAAAAATAGATAATAAAATAATAAAAACGAAAAACTGCCGACACCGTCCACTACCCTACTGTCACTGCCCACCATCATTGTGGAAAAAAAATACAAAAAAAATTGTAAAAAATAATAAAAATTGTTCTACTGACACCATCCATTGCCCTACTGACACCATTCAGTGGCCCCCAAAAAGCATTTTGGAAAAAAAAGAAAAAAATTAAGTTATAAAAAAAAATTAAAAAAATAAAGAACTACTGACACTGTCCTACTGACACCATCCTGCACATACTACCCTCCGCCGTACACTCCGCACATTTTACCCACCTCCATACACTCCGCACTCTTCTCCTGCATATACTACCCACCTCTATACACGCCATACTCCTCTCCTGCACATACTACCCATACACTCTGCACTCCTCTCCATACTATCCACCGCCATACACCATACACTCCACTCCCCTCTCCTGCACTTACTACCCACCTCCATGCACTCCACCTCCATTTATTCCGCACTGTACTTTTCCTGTTTAACATTACTACATTCTGCACTATGCAAGTCATCTCGGACTCTATTAAACCACACCCCTTTAAGCCATGCCCAATATTTCACACAATTTAAACCACGCTCACATTTTGCCATGCACGCCGCATTTCTTTTTATCATTGCCTGGGGCCCACTTTTTATCCCACACAGGGGCCCACTCATTTCATGATACGCCCCTGGTACTAGCAATAAGAAACAGACAGCATAAAGGACCCATTTCCTGTGATTAGATTACTGCAAATAATAATGTATGTACATATTTACTGTAACATTTTTGAAATTAGTCAGTAAAGCAGTACAAAGAATCTAAAGAAGCCATTTGGATAAGTTGCAAAATGTCTTCAGTATCACAGAAAAAGCCTGGCTGAATGTGGATAACTACTACCAGCTATTATCAGCTTTAGGCCGCATGCATACAGTATGTTTCCCCCCCCCCCCCCCCCCCCCGATGCCTTTGCTCTGGGGGAGGAAAAGGTAGCTTAAAAAAATGGGCATGGACACATAGGCTAACATAGAGGGGTGTTTAGAGGCAGGAAAAAAAGTGGTCCGGGACAAATTTTATTGACTTATAAGGAAAACTTTAGCTAAGCAGAAATACTGTAGATATACATAGGAAACAGTTTAACTGGTAAAAACATAAAGCAATCCTCATACTGTATGACTTTGTAATATAAGAAGGGTAACAATTATTTGGGTGCCATTCCACTCCACGCCTATTCTCACTGTTTGAACAAGTTAAGATCACAATATTGGTGTCTTTCATCCTGAGCTCCCTCTCTTTCACATTGTTTTCTAAGTAGTTCCCTCTACTGTTAACAGAGTAGGTTGTCCTACTGCAAGATACATTTAAAATGTTCACTTTCATGTAGCCACATTTATGAATGAAAAACAATCTATGAATGGAGGACAAGTGGATAAATGAATGGTCTGCCTCCTCCTTTCATAGATCGCACTTAGTTCATAGCTGTTATAGTACAGCTTCTGGAGGAGGTGGAGGCAAAGGTTTGGCATAGGGTGACCACATTTCCAAACTACCATTCAGGGACACCCTCCCTTCCCAAAAATCAGCTTGTGCTGTAACGAATCACAGCACAGTGATTGGACACAAGAGGCGGGATTTTTGATTTCTCCAATCACAAGCAGGGGGCGGGATTGTGCTCCTCCAGGCATTCCCAGCCAGGACAAGTACTGTCAGTGAGTAAAGCGGTGATGTGGCGGCCTTTTTTGGGGGCATCAGATTGACCCGGGGGGGGGGCTATGTCAGTTTCATTCCGGGACACTGTATTGTCCTGGAATGAATGTGCCCGGGACAGACCTGCAAAATGCGGGACTGTCCCGGGCAATCCGGGACACGTGGTCACCCTAGTTGGGCATAGTTGGCCCTCTTAATGAATGCATATGACAGTTGCCTTGGCCCTATTAACCCCCGCTGCATTTGAAGATTACAGCGATGGGGGAAGTGGGGATTGAAAGAGGAAAATTTCAAATAATGCAGGAAACAGCAGCAGAAGGGACACGTCATTTTGATAGTAAGTTACGGCCCTTGTGCTGATTATTATTTTTTTGGGGCTAAAATAAGGCTTTAAAAGTCTGTAAACTTTAAAGCTGAATTCTTCGATTCTCATGAACAAATTACTATTGATTTCGTAAGAAATCTTGTAGGACCACTCTCTGTGCTCTTTGCCTGTGTGTCTCGCTTATCAGTTACATTGCTCCCATTTACAGTATCTTTGAGAACTACAGAACCTGTCCCTGTAGTCCTGTCCTGGGTTGACAACACTGCTCTTTCATAGAAACAGTACAGTGAGTAATCTTTGTCACCCTAGGACATGTATTACTGGCAGGATCTCCAGGTGAAAATAAAGGAAAAAAGCCTGAGGGCTCATTAACACTAGCTTTGCTCTCTGAAGAGAAATCAGATTTTGGATTCCTCTCTAGAGAGCATTGGACAGGCAGTGAGGAGGCATAAATCCTATACAAGCGCAAAGCAACCATGTGCATTATATGCAGCTGTGGGGCTCTTGCAGTGTGGCCCATTCACTTGAATGGGTTGCGTTGGACAGGTGTTATTCCCACCGACAGCAACAGAGGGTGTAATTCCTGCCGCAGCTGCAAAGCATCAAAACCATGGCATGTGTACCCTGGCCGCTGCCTCTGCAGCTTAAAGAGGAGTGGTAAAAACCACAGCTTAACCACAGTGTTTTACCACCCCCATAACTGCTACTGTGAGCAAGCCATAAAAGAGGGAATCTAATGCAGCCACCACATCTAAGGACTAGAAAGCAGCAATATATTAAGTGTTTGTTCTTGGGTCCAGTTACGCTTTCTAGAAATATCAATAGGAAATTGAAATAGCTACACATTTATGTAGTACAAGGTCAATATATATTTTTTAAATAATAATGTGATTTTGACACTAAACAATTCTGTCTGTTGGATTTGTAGAGTTTCAGGAAATGGTTCATTCATAGAAGCCTACAAATTCTGGTGGTATACACAACAAGTGATCGTATAATGGAAACAAGACAATTAAATCCAGGACGTTGTGCTTCACCTTGGCTGTCTCTATTACAAGCCTGGACATATGAGCGAGGCTGGAAAAAAGATGTACCACTTTGGTGGAACAGATTATGGGTGTTTCTTCATGCGGCATGCACTAACCGTTACTGAATGTCCTAACCATCCAATAAAACCCTACATACAATGAATTACTGTGCTTTCCTGTTTTTTCTTTTTAACCGACAGTCATACAAATTACTCCTTCCTGGACCTGAAGTATATTCTTATACAAACCAGCAACTTATAATAAAGATTAGCACCAGTTTAACAGATGAATGTGTGGTTGAGACAAATTTACAGGGTTTCCCCTGTGAAAGTTATCAAGATTATTTTACAGAAGCCATGAAATTCTAAGGATTTTGTTTACTGGCCATTTAAACACCATTGCAGTTCAAAGTAAGCCTCTGATGAATATTGAAAAAGAAAATATTATCTTCAGTGGAATCCTTAAGTCAGAAGAATCAGTAGGTCCAGAGAAATAGGCAAATCAGAAGATAGAAGGTCTTCTCTATGATTAAGCCCCGTGGATGCGGCGAAACATGTCAGAGGAGTGTAGTCAGGAGGAATCTAGGCCGAAGCCATGTCTGGGCTCCGGTGTGTGGCATTTCCACCTTCTGTCTTCTGATTTGCTTCTTCTAGCCTGGATGAGCTTGTTTGAACGCACCAATTTTCTGCTTTGCACTGCAAGGGGAAGCTTTGGTACTTTGGGCAACACTCTAAGTTCTATGCATATGGGTCACAGAGATATAGGCAGTTGAAGTTTTGTAGATTTAGTTCTTTAAAAGGCTAGGTTTTAAATGGCTTGGAGTGCCTATGAATCACTCCTAACATCCAGCCCATTTCTGGACATGATTTCAGACAAGGGCTAATGCCGCGTACACACGACCGTTTTTAATGTCATTGAAAAAACAACGTTTTCTCAACGTGATTCTTCTCAAGCCTGCCTTGCCTACACACGATCGTGAAAAAAAATACTCAAACAAAGCGCAGTGACGTACGAAACGTACAACGGCACTATAAAAGGGAAGTTCCATTCGGATGGCGCCACCCTTCATGTTAGTAAAGTTTTGGTGAGAGACGATTCGTGCTTTTCAGCCTCGTGCTCTTCAGTCCGTTACAGCGTGACGAATGTGATATCTCCATTACGAACGCTAGTTTTACCAGAACGCTCCCGTCTCATAACTTGCTTCTGAGCATGCGCATTTTTTTCACGCCGTTAAAGTCTACACACGGCCGTTTTTCATGACGAGAAAAACGACGACGTGAAAAACAACAAGAAAAAATAGAGCATGTTCCAAATTTTTAATGCCCATTTTTCACGTCGTGAAAAATTCTCTGGAGCCCACACACAATCGTTTTTAATGACCAAATAAAAAATTGGCATTTTTCTCGTCATGAAAAACGGTCGTGTGTACGCGGCATTAGTCTTCTCACAGCCCATAGCAATCTTTGATCTGATTTGGATGCTGATGAAACAAGATTTGAACATTCCCTGCAATGAGTGGAAAGACCGTCTTTATATGAGAACTCCAGTAAAGATAAAAATCACAGAACTTTTTTCAAAAACTTTATTTAACCACTTCTCTACTGTGCACGAAAACCCCCTTCCTGCCCAAGCCATTTTTCAGCTTTCAGCGCTGTCACACTTTGAATGACAATTGCGCGGTCGTGCGACGTGGCTCCCAAACGAAATTTGTGTCCTTTTTTTCCCACAAATAGAGCTTTCTTTTGGTGGTATTTGATCACCTCTGCGGTTTTTATTTTTTGCACTATAAACAAAAGAAGAGCGTCCAGTTTGGAAAAAAAACACTATTTTTTACTTTTTGCTATAATAAATACCCATTTTTTTTTTTTTAATAAAATTTTCCTCAGTTTAGGCCGATACGTATTCTTCTACATATTTTTGGTAAAATAAAAATCGCAATAAGCGCGTATTGATTGGTTTGCGCAAAAGTTATAGCGTGTACAAAATAGGGGATAGATTTATAGCATTTTAATTTTTTTATTTTTTTATTAGTAATGGCGGCGATCTGCGATTTTTTATTGTGACTGCGATATTGCGGCGGACACATCGGACACTTTTGACACATTTTTGGGACCATTCACGTTTATACAGCGATCCCTGCTATAAAAATGCATTGATTACTGTATAAATGTGACTGGCAGGGAAGGGGTTAACCACTAGGGGGCGGGAAGGGGTTAAATATGTTCCCTCAATGTGTTCTTACTGTGGGGGGAGGTGACTGACTGGGGGAGGTGACCGATGGTTGTCCCTATGTACAAGGGACACACCATCGGTCCCCTCTCCCTCACAGGACGTGGATCTCTGTGTTTACACACAGAGATCCACTTTCCTGCTCGTTTCCCGGGCAATCGCGGGTGCCCGGCAGCAATCGCGGCAATCGCGGCCGCCGGGCACGCGCACCGGGGCCTTGTGAACGCGGCGGGCGCGCGGCAATCGCGGCCGCCGGGCACGCGCACCGGGGCCTTGTGAACGCGGCGCGCCTCCTAGCTCGTTTTAAAGGGAGGACGTCATATGACGTCCTCCCAGAACGAGAGTATCCTCCGCCCGCTGTCAATTGACAGTGGGCGGGGGACAAGTGGTTAACAATACAAAAAAATTTGAAAAGTTTTAGGCTGGTTCACAGTCACACTATTGCGAAATGGATGCAGGTTGCATGAGCTGCATGTGAAGATAGTGTGAACCCATCCTGAACGGAAGTTCTTGGTAAAGAAAAAAAAAAATTGGGAGAAAAAAAGCTTTTACCCCTGCACTCTGATCTGGATAGCTGGGAAAGTCCCATACACTTTCTATTGGGGTAGCGGAAAGGTAGAGAGGGTGTTGGGGGGGTGGGGGGAGGAGGTGGTTGGCTGTCAAACTACAGTGGGAAATAAGCTGGTTCAAGAATAACAAGATGGGATGTATGTGAAATACCAAAGAATGCGGTTGAAGAGTTTTAGAGGAACATCTTTTTTTTTTGCTGGCTGTATCTTCACTCCTGTCTGAAGCTAATGGGCATTCCGGTGAAAGGGGAGGGGCATGCAGCCCCCTCCCGTTTTCTAAGTTGACTGTTCTTATACTAATAGGAATGAGAAATCAACACTGCAGGGTTAAATGAAAGAGCAGCAGGTTGCTAGTAAACATATTGGGCACTGGCAGCTTTATCACACAACGAGGGCTCGGCTTGTTCATTCTTAATAGTCAAAGATCATTCACTGTTGCTGGGCTGTGATTTTTCTGTGGCTGATTGTAAACATACACAGCCCTGGCAGATAGATCACACAGCCCCACAGAGCTAAGTGACCTTTTATTATGAATAAACAATCAGCGCTGTCGGGGGGGCAGTGCCATGTATGATACCGATACTGCCATGTGCACTACCTGTTAATTCATAATAGTAAAAGATTACTTTGTGCTCTGGGGCTGTGTTATCTATCTGCTAGGGCTGTGTATGTGTACAAGCAGCTACAGATAGACATACAGACCACAGTGCTATCTAATTTTCTAGCACGATGGTTAGAAAGCTGTGGGCAAACTGTCTGACCACGTGCTACATGCATTTAGTCCCCTGGGGGGATAAAAAAAAACTTTACACATTTTGTTGAGGCTTCTTCATAAAGCTTCTTGTGTGACATGAGTTTTCATACACTTCTGTGTTGCGGTCTTCTGTCTTAAACTCAGCACAGGCTAGAATAGGCAAGAGGAGAATTGAAGGTGGAAGTGCATATTATTTGTCCATTAAATTGCAGCTTCACTCAAAATTGTAGTTTTCATTTTTAGTGGTTTCTGGCAAGTTGGATCACATGATGGATTCTTATACCATATATCTAACTCTATTAACTCCAGTGGAGCAGCATTCCAACCAAAATTCTTAGTCCCTTTTACAGAAACAATTGAGTACTGTCTCTGAGACTTTTTTTATTTGCACTAACATATAATTTTTCAGGACAAGCTTTCGGGGTATGTCCCCTTCTTCTAGGTCCGAGCAGTACTAATTCACAAAAGTTTTAGCAGAATGTTATTTTTTTTTTTATATAAATCTCTTTATTTGTTTTCCAATATACAATATACATTCCCAGCTTTCATCATCTTCTCTCGCAGGAGCTTCAATAAATTTCATTAATAATTTCTATAATAAGAACAGATACCGAACATACATTTATTCTTCCCCTTACCCCCTTATTCTATTGGTGTGGTTTCCCCCCTCTCTGTACCCTCTCTGTCCTTAGGCCGTTATAGGATTCTCTATCCAACTTGCCCATATTCTTTCATATTTCCCCTCATGTCCTCTATTACAATATGTCTCTCTGTATAATGGTAAATTACTGTTTACTAAATTTTTACAGTGGATCAATAAGGGAGCCTCCACAGAGCCTCCGCAGAATGTTAAAAAGACAATCACTGAGGGAAAGGACAAAATCAAGCGATAGTGTTGTGCTCCAAGATGGTTTGCCTGTAGAATAGAACAAACAGAAAGTTGGGAAATACAGCTGCAAATAAAATAAAACTTGCCTTTAACCCCTTTACAGCCTAGTAGCCCATATGCGCAGTGGCAATTTTTTATGTGCTGGGAGTGTGCAGGGAGCACAAAGACCGAGTTGCCAAAAATTGCTCTTGATCACAAGAAAACATTAGTAGCCGGCAGAAGCGGCTTTCCGATCATGTGTTCACTGTGACAGCCAATCACAATAATCAAGAAAGGGAAAAAAATGGAAAAACCTATAAACCGCACACCCTGGACAATAATCAACGTAAATTAATGTGTTAGATAACTATTTTGGGAGCAGCTGGTAGTGAGACCAAAAGTCTAATAATTTGTTAAAGAAACCAAATAAATTTCATACCACGCTCTAAACGTTCACATATACATACAAAAAAATAGCAAAAAAATCATAAGTGAAATTCATAAGAAACATATATGCTGAAACACTAAAATAAATGTCCATATTATTTCCGAAGAAAGTTAAATCAATCTAAATGTCCGTGAACCACCACCATGGATTTTCTATCAATGTGAGTGATGAAAATCCCTGCGATCTGGGTGAGAAAATGTCTTCCACCACCACCAGGCAAACAATCTACTCACCAGAGGGAGTTGACACCCATTACATGTAGTCAAACCAAGCGTAGATACCAATGGAAGTGTGCCTTCTGAAGGGAGACTGGTCCACAATCCGATACGCTCCAATGATCGGCCAAACAAGATTGGCACCCATTATAGGTGATCAGATCAAGCGCAGATACCAATGGAAGTATGCCTTCTAAAGGGAGACTGATCCAGGGCCCGATATACTTCGATTGGTCATATGTTTAACCACTTCCTTACTGGGCACTTAAACCCCCTTCGTACCCAGACCAATTTTCAGCTTTCAGCGCTGACGCACTTTGAATGACAATTGCGCGGTCATACAACACTGTACCCAAATGAAATTTTTATAATTTTTTTCCCACAAATAGAGATTTCTTTTGGTGGTGTTTGATCACCTCTGCGGTTTTTATTTTTTGCGCTATAAACAAAAAAAGACTTTACTTTTTGTTATAATAATATCCCAATTAAAAAAAAAAAAAAAAAATGTTCTCAGTTTAGGCCGATACGTATTCTTCTATTTATTTTTGGTAAAAAAATTTGCAATAAGCATATAGTGATTGGTTTGCGCAAAAGTTATAGCGCCTACAAAATAGGGGATAGAATTATGACATTTTTATTATTTTATTTTTTTTACTAGTAATGGCGGCGATCTGCGATTTTTGTCAGGCCTGCGATATTGCGGCGGACACATCGGACACTTTTGACACTATTTTGGGACCATTCACATTTATACAGCGAACAGTGCTATAAAAATGCACTGATTACTGTATAAATGGGACTGGCAGGGAAGGGGTTAACACTAGGGGGCGATCAAGGGGTTAAATATGTTCCCTATTAGTGTTTCTTACTGTGTGGGGGAGGGGACTGACTGGGGGAGGTGACCGATCTGGGTCCCTATGTACAAGGGACACAGCATCGGTCTCCTCTCTCCCTGACAGGACATGGATCTCTGTGTTTACACACAGAGATCCACGTCCTGCCTCTGTAAAAGCCGATCGCATGTACCTGGCGGACATCACGGCCGCCAGGCATGCGCATCGGCATCAGGTGATGCGGCGCGCACAGCTGTTCCCGCCGCGCGCCCAGCTGTTCCCCGCCGCGCGCCCTCGGAGGCGCGCGGCGGGATGTAAACAAACCAGGACGTCCTGGGGACGTCCACCCGGCACTAGAGAGCCGCGCTGCAGCCGTCTTTCGGCTATAGCGCGGGTCTCAAGTGGTTAAAAGATAAGAAGAAGAAGGGACTCCTCATTGCGTAGTATAAAAAATCCCTTCCATAAGAAGCATCGGCATAAAATTTTGCCTGAATCAAAAAGCATGCAGGTATGCTGTTTGCATTCCACTTGCGTTCCAACTAGCAGAAATTATGTATCACATGCCCTACGACCCGACACGTTTCGTCAGTAACGTCTGACGTCAGCAGGACTCCTTAATTAAAGCGGAGGTTCACCCAAATTCACAACTATACTGTAACACAACCGCTGTAATATGTATATCATCAAAGGACAAAACATATTTTTTTTCCCATATATAAATACCTTGTATTTGCCTCTTCATAAAGCGACTTCCGGGATTCCCTCCCGCGGGAGTAGGCGTTTCTCCGGCGCCGCAATGCAATGTGGGACTTGGCTGCAGGGACTTGGTATGCAGTGCTGCGAAATCTCGAGAGATTTCACATACGACGTGACGCATGACGCCAGTCACGTGACAAGGGCGTCTCTATTTAGATTGTGCATTTCATCACAACGGGGCGTGAACTTTCAATGACGCGGCCCCGTTGTGATGGCAACCTTTGAGTTTACGGCGCTACTCCAGGAAATGATTGCTTGTGGGCTTCACAATGCCCACAAGCAAAATGGAATCACAGAGAAACGTATTTTATAACTCCTTCTTTACGAGGAAAACGGACAGCGGATACTAGCAAAAACGAAACAAGTAAGTGTACTTTATTATTGGGAAACCCCATTGAATGCAGGAAAAAAAAAAAAAAAGTTTTGCCGCGGAACCTCCGCTTTAACAAAATACTGCAGGAGAGTTTTTACAAGAAATATTGATGAGTAAATGTAATTCAAAACACCAGGTTATGCCTCAAACTTATAAAATAGATATATGTGGTGTTGGTTTATACATTACTCACTTAAATACTACATTTTTTTTTATTCAGTATTTGATGAGATTCTGAGTGGTAGTTAAATTATCCCTTTCATGCCTAAGCCTATTTCTGACATTTGGTGTTTACAAGTTAAAATGCGTATTTTTTGCTAGAAAATTACTTAGAAACCCCAAACATTATATATATTTTTTTAGCAGAGAATCTAGAGAATAAAATTGCGATCGTTGCAATATTTTATGTCACACAGTATTTGTGCAGCTGTGTTTTAAACGCAACTTTATTGGAAAAATGTACTTTCATGAATTTAAAAAAAATTAAAAAGTAAAGTTAGTCCAATTTTTTTGTATAATGTGAAAGATGATGTTACGCCGAGTAAATAGATACCAAACATGTCATGTTTTATAATTGCCCGCCCTCGTAGAATGGCGACAAACTACGGTACCTTAAAATCTCCATAGGTGACGCTTTAAACATTTCTTACGGCTACTAGGTTAGAGTTACAGAGGAGGTCTACAGCTATAATTATTGCTCTCGCTCTGACGATCGTGGTGATACCTCACATGTGTGATTTGAACACCGTTTTCATATGCGGGCGCGACTTCCGTATGCGTTTTCTTTGCTGCGCGAGCTCGCGGGGACAGGGGCGCTTTTAACATTTTTCTTTTTTTTTCTTATTTATTTTAATTATTTTTATAATAAAAAATACTGTTTTTTAAAAAAAAAAAAATTATCACTTTTATTGCTGTCACAAGGAATGTAAACATCCCTTGTGACAGTAATAAGTGGTGACAGGTACTCTTTATGGAGAGATCGGAAGTCTAAAAGACCCCCAATCCCTCCTTTGCACTTCAAAGTATTCAGATCGCTGAAAACGGCGATTCTGAATACTGTGTACTTTTTAAAATCTGGCGCCATTGGCAGCCGAGTAACCCGGACGTGATGTCATGACGTCGCTTCCGTGGTTACAGTGAAGAGACTGAATCAAAGCCGTTCGTGGCTTCGATTCAGTCTCTCTATAGGTGCCCAAGGTGGCGGATCGTGGATCGGGTCTCCCGGTGGGACGGGAGGCCCGGTAAGAGCGCCGGAGGCGGCGGGAGGGCAGGATGTCCCCTCCCGCTCCTCCGGTATAACAACCGAGCGGCTTTTAGCCACATCGGTTGTTATACCTGGAAAGCCAATCGCCGGCTCTAAACAACGGTACCTTCAGCTTGGGTGCTGGCATTCCGGAGTTCGGGGCCCAGGTGCCCTTGACCTGGCCGGAGCGAGAGATGGAGTCCATCTCAGGCACCTTTAGCCTGGGGTGAGGTACTATGGCAGAGGCCTGGAGCTCAGTACCTTCGACTGAGTTCCGCGAGGGGGGAGGAATCCGAGGGGGCCCTAACTCCTTGGGTGCCCATGTCTGAGGTTGAGAAGACTGGTGAGCGGAACTTCTCTGGAGAGTCCGGCGCAGCATTTCTGGTGACAGAGAGGCCTCCGGTGACTCCCTTGGATGGATTGCCTTCCCCTGACAGGGGCTGTGCTAGCGAAGGTAATTCAGGTTCTACCTCATATAGTCAGTGGCAGTGACTATTCGCCATTGGTGATACTACAATGGTTAGCTTTATCTAGAAGAATTGTGCCTTGGCCTACTCCCTACGAGTACTGAAGTGTTACATGGGTCCCAACCTGTCTGTGCTGTTTGACTGTTTATTGAGAAGAATAAATACGAGTTGGACCCATTCAGTGTGTGGAACTCTGCTTACTAGGAGCGAAGGGGAGTTAATCCGAGGAAAGGATTGGACTCTGGGACACATACACAAGCCCGATAGTTTTGGCCTTCACCTCTACACCTGGGAGGACATGGACCGTGGTATATCTCATCCCTCCCCCCAGTGTTAACCCCTAGACGAGACAGACAAGCCGTGAATGAGAAGGGGTGAGAGGGGTGAGGACTCTACACTGTGTAAGTAAAGTATTGGGAGGAAAAAATAGCAGGATCGGCATTTGTCAGCACTGGTAATATAAGCAGTAATAGGGGTGTAGATATATATTTTTTCTTGAGAGGGAAAAGGATTCAGCTCTCTCAAATACCGTATTTGCCGGCGTATAAGGCGACTGGGCGTATAAGACGACCCCCTAATTTTCCAGATAAAATTTGGGTTTTGGGATATACTCGCCGTATAAGACGACCCCCTTCCGACTAGCCATGCCTCACCATACCTCACTGTGCCCCATTGCATACCTCACTGAGCCCCATTGCATACCTCACTGTGCCCCTCGACGATCACTTACCTTATCCCTGGCATGTAGAATCTCCAGTCAGACCACAGCCGTCCATTTTTCAAATACCGCGCCTCCTCCTCGTGCTGGTCTGTGATAGGCGGAAACACTCAGCTTCCCAGCAGACACTGTGTTCAGTGTTCCACCTATCACAGATGTCCTCTCATCCGAGGCCGAGAGGGCATCCGTGATAGGCGGAACACTAAACAGAGGCTCTGCTGGGAAGCTGAGTGTTCCGCCTATCACGGAACAGCACGAGGAGGAGGAGCGGCTTTTGAAAAATGGACGCGGTCTGACTGGAGATTCTACATGTCAGGTACGTGCCGGCGTGTAAGACGACCCCCGACTTTGGAGAAGATTTTTATGGGGTAAAAAGTCGTCTTATACGCCGGAAAATACGGTATATGATTTTAGAGTTACCCTTGTGCACATAGAGATGAAGGGGGTGTTAGTGCAGGGGTCAAGAGTATGTAATGTACATAATGCAGGGGTCAGGTGTATGTAATGTACATTGTGCAGGGATCAGATGTACTGTATGTACACAGTACAGGGGTCAAGATTATGCAATGTACAGAGTTCAGAAGTCAGGTGTATGCAAGGTACACAGAGTAGGCGTCAGCAGGGGGTAACACACACAGTGCAGGGGACAGGTGTATATAAAGTATACAGTGCAAGGGTCAGAAGTATATACAACCCAGTGGACAGCACCCTGTATGATTCTTCTCGCCACCTCCCCCTTATGCATTGCACAGCAGTACCACCTATTCACATACACTGTATACGCATATACACACATACACTATATACACACACATGCACATTGTATAAACATATGAACACACACTGTATAAAACATCTACATACTATATACACATGCATACAAAGACACTAGCAATTTTAATAAAACAAACAAAGAAAAAGAGAGAGAGGACACCACCATCCAAGTGTAGATTTATTGATAAATAAATAAAAAAACATGTGTACTATATATCCACTCTCTGTGATAAATAAGAAAAGGCCTAGGTCCAGTGTATCCTTCCATTGGATCAGATCATCTGCTGCAGGTATACAGAGACCGGCAATCATCTGCAGAGTTTATTAGGAAAGCTGCCAGGCATGGCAGAGTAAAGCAAGGAAGCGGCTGGTTGGATGGACTGCACTTCACTAGATTTTTCTTGGCTGCAACAGGCAGGGCGATACAGGGAAGCATGTAGAGTTCGGAAGATGTGGATGAGTCACACGTGATGTGCGCAGGGGGCGTGGCAATGCATTTTGGAGTAACCCTACCCCTTTGTCAAGCCTACTGGCATACCTAGGGAGGGAGCTATTTATCACTATACACCTGCTGTGTTGGAATACCTATTGAGAGACATGAAGCAGCCTATATGGGAAATTCAAAAAGAATATGCAGATGTACAAAGGTAGATACAGGGAATCTAAAAAAATAGATTACATACACATACATATATATATGTAGATTCGCTAAAAAAAACTATATACCGTATATATATATATATATATATATATATATATATATATATATATATACTATCCACTGTAAACAATGGAAAAATAATAGGAAAAAATACTATAAAATAGATGTACTGTATTACTATATAATATAATTCATCTGAGAATCATAAAAAATATATATATATTATACAATTACATCAATATCTAAAAAATACATTTACATAAAAATGATGATGGACATTAAATTAAATCAATGTTCCAAAATGTATCAATAATTCCTGTAGTCCCTAATTACTGGTAGATTGGATGACCATATGAGGATAAAATACCAGTATTTTAAAGAACTGTAGTCAATTCTTCATTCAGTTCTGATGATGCTAATTAGACATGTGCAGAGCAGAAAAAATGGTTTAGTTTAATAGATAGATTCGTTATGTTACTAATTTTGTTTCTTTGATTAGTTTCAGAATTCATTTAATATAGTTTCATTTTATTTATTATTTTTATAACGAATTCCAAATTTTCAGAACGATTCGAAAAATGATCGACTGATTAGAAATCTGTGTGAATAATGGTTGTTAAGGAGTGGGCCAAGAAGCCGGCTGCCGCATCCTTGGTAACCGATGACTCGTCATCAGCTGACAGTTGAATGTAAACAGAATTGTGGGCAAATAAAAATTCTGGAAAAAACACAGTGTTTGGGTCCCCTCTATCCATACCAGGCTCCATGTGAATAAGTATGGGGTACACATACCTCCCAACTTTTCAAATGTCCACTGCGGGACATTTGTTCACATTTTTCCCCCTCCCATCAAAGTTGTTGGGCGGGACAGAGGGGGCGGCGCGTCTTACCTTTTCGTCCTCCTTCCTCTGGCTCCTCTCCTGGTCTCCTCTGCTGTGCGGGAATGCACTGGGTATCGCGGAACCGCGGGAAAATGGTGTCCCTGCGGGGAAAACCCACAGAATCCGTGCGGGTTGGGAGGTATGGGGTACATAATACCTAGGGGTGCTGAAATTAATCGCTGCATCGGTGCATCGCGATTCAGGTGTCCCCGATGCGATACCGATGCATGCGACCGGGAAAATTGATTACTACAGCTGCAGGCATCATCCCAGTACCGTTTTTAGAGCGGGCGGTCAGCTTTCCAGTGATAACAACCGATGCAGCTAAAAGCCGCTCTGACCGGGCCTCCTGTCCCACCGGGAGACCCGATCCACGAGCCGCTACTTCCGGCGGCTAGAGACAGACTGGAACGAAGCGTCGGCTTTGTTTCAGTCTGTATGTAAAAACGGAAGCGACGTCACGACGTCACTTCCGCTTTACTCGACTGCCAATGGCGCCAGTTTTAAAAAAAAATTACAGTATTCAGAATCGCCGTTTTTGGCGATCTGAATACTTTGAAGTGCAAAGGAGGGATTTGGGATCTTTTAGACCCCGATCCCTCCATAAAGAGTACATGTCACCACCTATTACTGTCACAAGGGATGTTTACATTCTTTGTGACAGCAATAAAAGTGATCAAACCTTATTTATTTATTTTTTAAACACAATGTAAAAAAAAGAAATAAAATAAATAGAAAAAAATATTTTTTTTTAAGGGCCCCTGTCCCCTGAAAAGACATACTCATGCCGCACCCACACCCGCATATGTAAACGGTGTTCAAATCACGCATGTGAGGTATCGCTGCGATCGTCAGAGCAAGAGAAATAATTATAGCACTAGACCTCCTCTGTAACTCCAACCTGGTAACCGTTATTTCTTTTTAAAGTTTCGCCTATGGAGATTTTTAGGTACCGTAGTTTGATGCCATTCCACAAGTGTGTGCAGAAAGACACTCACCTGTCCCACAATCCAGTGACGTGGCCACTCGAACCCTCCATTCTCTCCCCCACCTGTCCACGGCAATGGCAATACTACTGTATTGTAGGCATCTGGCTGTGACAGCTTGCAGCTTCACAGCCGGGTGTGCATGTCTCACTGCGCTGTCCTGCATAGCCTGGCAATCTTCTGGGACCTGTAATTTGTCCCAGAAGATCGCAGGGAGGAAGGGATGCCTGGGCGGCCCAATCGGAAGTGGGAGCTCGTCGGTAATCATAATACATCGGGATGCATCGCGGAATCGAATCGCTTACCAGATAATCGTAATCGAATCGTGAGACCAGTGAAGATGCGCACCCCTAATAATACCCCATACTCATTCAGCAAAAACTGCTCAAAGAGTAAATAAAAACACAACTCCAGTTTTTGACATGTGCTTTATTAAAAAAAAACATCAAAACACTGACCCAAATGAAAAAAAAATGAAAACCCCGTTTGTCGAACACAACTGTTCCCATGCAGGGACACAGCCGAATGACCAGTAAACATAGGGACAGGGTTACCCAGTGACATAACCCAATGACCCCGCCCCATGTCTGCCTCTCATTGGGCAAAGTGTCATTCCAGAATGACAGATAAATATGAGGTCGGGGTTACCCTGTGATGTCACCGGGTGATCCCACCCTATAATGACACTCGCCCGATAAGATGTAGATATGGGGGCAGGGTCATCCGCCAACTTGACCAGGCAACCCACGCCTTTATGTTTACATTTCATTCAGCTGTGTCCCTGTATGGGAACAGTCCTGTTCGGCGGGTGGTGTTTTTTTTTTTTTTCTCACGTACGGGTTCAGGGTTTTTATGTTTTTTTTAATAAAGGACTTGTCAAAAACTGGTGTTGTGTTTTTATAACTGAGTACAGTATGTAGCGATACCCCCGCAGGAGCTGCTGGTTTAATTTTGGGTCTGCCGTTACCTTACTGTTCCATACGCTCGTCTCAGGGGTTCTCCTTGAAGAGTTGTCCAGAAGAAAGTTCGCACCAACACAAAGTCTCTTTCAAGGGGTTTTATTGATTAAAGTTTCCAACAGAGGGGGTGAAGGGATGGGGAGGACTCAGGTACCTTATTTGCAGATCACAGGTATTTTCTTAGGTCCAGAGGAACAACTGTCTCCATGCTGGACTCAGCAACCACCGGATAGGCCCACTCTCTCGGGCCTAGCAACCGGTGCGTAGCTCGTTTACAGATAGTCTCTGCCACAGACTTGTGAAAGTAAAATTTGCTCAACAGTCTCTGCCACAGACTTGTGAAAGTAGAATTTGCTCAATAGTCTCTGCCACAAACTTGTGCAACCACTCACTGGGTTACCTTCTGATGAAAAAGAACACAGCTCTCAGTGCCAGGATCTTTCAGCCGTTCCAGCAGCACTGTGAGGTAGATTTAGACCTGGATACATCCTCCAATTGAGTCCTCAATTGCTCGGTCCCTTCCCACAGGCAAGGCGACACAGGATCATTCCAGGATCAGTAGGCCCCAGCGACTCCTGGGCCTACATCTCAATAACGAAGCCTCAGGCCAACGTGGCCCCGAGGCGGAAACTGCCAGCACATCCCTGAGGCCAGGAGGGCTCACAGGTTGGGATACGGGTGGCACCCACCACCCACGAACGAACCACCCCACAAAATGGTGTCTGTCCCTTAAGTACCCTCTCCCAGAATGCACAGCGGGTTGACCACGTCCCCTGGGCTGCTTCTGGGAAAGAGATACCCAATGCATCCAGCCTGTTGCCTTTCCAACCCTGACCAGTAGTGACAGCGACACCCACCGTCAGGGGGGGAAATCATGCAACCAGCTGAACCGAAACAGAGGTATAATTTGAACACAATCCTTCTGAGCCAAACTATTGCTCAGACAACAATAATTACCAATAAAGATTTTACAATATTATAAACTATATAAACTTTTTTGATTAGAATACCTTGCTGTTAAAAACCCTTGGGGGAATCCTTCTATTTTTTCAACTATTTGGGGTGTGCAGCCCTTCAGACTCTCGGATATGCGTTCTTCTATTCTACTCACACAGCATATATATTCCATATGAGAACATCTCCACTCCTGATCATATTACCCTAACAATATAAACTGTAGGCTTGTGCAATTCGTTTCGTGACGAATCGAAATTCGTCCGAATTTAGCAACTTTCGGACATTCGGAAGCATTCGAATTTCCGAACAAAGCAATTACGAATAAAACCGAATCCGAAATAAATTATACCGCAAAATAGCGAATGCCCGAATGTCTTCGGCATAATTCGTTATGAAAAAAGTTACGAATCCATACGAAGCACAATAACACTCACTCTGCTCTCTGCTTCTCCCTCACCGTGCTGAACTCCCTCTCAAAATGGTGTACAGGGGCGGAGGCTATAGCCGCATGTAAAAAACTAAATTAAAATACGAGATTTCAAATCCATTCGAAGCACAATAACACTCTGCTCTGCTCTCTGCTTCTCCCTCACCGTGCTGAACCCTCTCAAAATGGTGTACAGGGGCGGAGGCTATAGCCGCATGTAAAAAACGAAAGTAAAATACGAGATTTCGAATCGTTACAAATAACCGCTATGTATTTAGAAAAGTACAAATCCATTCGAAGCACATTAGGCATAATAGGCAGCGTCGTTGTGAGAGAGACACGGAAAATTACGAATCAACAAACCCAAAAAAAGTTACGAAAGTAGGAGTTGTGTCCAGAATCAACGAAAAACAACGTACCCTACCGAAAGTACGAATTATAAATCAACTAAAAATTCAACTAAAAATGACGCTTGCGAAAATACGAATTAGTCCGAACACGAAAAATCCCATCTAGCAAAATTACGAATGATTACGAATCAACAGGACCGAAAAGAAACGAACCGAAACTAAACAAATTTTTCCGTTGTGCACAAGAAACGAACCAAAACTAAACAAATTTTTCCGTTGTGCACAAGTCTAATAAACTGTAACCAGAAACATAATTACAACAACCGACATATACTAACAGCATTTAGTTAATTAGCCACCTGGATGACTCAGAGGTCTCCTTCCAGGTCAGACGCCGACTTCAAGCTCACTAAAACAATACACAATATTACAAGCAGGGCTTTTTTTCTCAGAAAATAGGTGCAGGAACCCACCCTCCCCAGTCAACTCCCCGCCCCAAACCCCTCCTGCCCCCTTTCTGGCCCAAACCCTGCCCCAAACCCCACCCCTCCCGCCCCCAATCTCGCCATTCCTTGAGGAATAGAAGTAAAGTCATGCCAAATAAAGGGTGTGGTCAAGGCTCAGAACTGAGTTTCGCACACAATTCAAGGTTCAGGAAGGTGCAACACACAGGGTGCTGGACTCAGGAGTGCATAACACACAGGAGTACATATCGTGCAGTGCTGAGGAGTGTGTATCAACCATTGTGCAGAAAAATATTATCATTCCCATTCTCAGCTCACCTCTTCTCCTCCCCGTCCACAGCTCACCCTCTCTTCCCCGTCCACGGCTCACCCTCTGTCAACATGTCACCTCTGCACCCCATCCACAGATTGTCTCTCTGCCCCTCCACATGTCACCTCTGTACCCCCATCCACAGATTGTCTCTCTGCCCTGCCACATGTCACCTCTGCACCCCCATCCACAGACTATCTCACCTCTGCACCCCCATCCACTGACTATCCCACCTCTGCACCCCCATCCACAGACTACCTCACCTCTGCACATCCCATCCACAGACTATCTCTCTGCCCCTCCACATGTCACCTCTGCACCCTTATCTACAGCTCCCCTTAATCCATAGCTCCCCCCCACAGCTCTCACTGTGCCAAATCCCCCCATCTTCATCCCCAGCTCTGACAACTGCAGAACAACCTCATCGTCTCCACAGCTGTCTCTCTGCACAGCCACCACTCCCCCTTTCCCTTCGCAGCTCTCTCACCTCTTCATGGTTTATAGCACACAGGTCATCTTAACGGCAATAGAACGGTGCAGCCGGCTTCGTTCTGTTAGGTAGAAAATTCTACTGTGCAGTCTCCTCTCCGTACAGCATCAGATCATCAGTGTACACAGAGCCAAAGAGGACTTTCACATCGCTTTACTCGGCTTCGTGCTACACAGATCTGACAGGCAGCAGGCGGGGACAGAAGATACCTCTGGAAGCCCCAGTGGCGTCTGGACCCGGGGCACCTATTAACAGGAGTGGGGAAGGTGCCCTGGGCTCCGGCGTAAGCACACAGCTGGTGGAGGAAGATTTATAGAAAACTTCCTCTACCAGCTTTAGTGTTGAGTGATAGCCTGGAAAAAAGAGGGCTGCTATAGGTGTCAGAATGCCGTTCTGCCCCGTTCCGGCTGAAAAAAAGCCCTGATTACAAGTATAAACACATACCACAAGGGTTTGCTAGCAGAGACAAAAGGTGTTCCAATTAGCACAATTAACCATACAAACAGTGATCTCCCCCCTGCTTAGCCTAGTGGGCAACAGACTATAGCAGGAGACCTCAGTAGCAGACTGTTCGGCTCCTACATTGAAGACAATGGAACAGGGATTAATGTGACTCTTTCAATGACATGTATAGTTCAGAATCAAACAAACCAGGAATAGTTTTAATGTATTTCTTGAGGGATATTGTTGATAAATATCACTGTCCCATCTGAAGTAATCCAAACCACATTCTCAGTGTCCATTAAGTAGTTGCCCATCCTTTTCTCAGTCACCCTGTACCCCTAATAGACAAAGGGTGGCTTACACATAAGGGCATGGGGAGCTGAAGCAATGGTTTCCCAACCTCTCCAAGGGAAGCAGGGTTCCACAGGCCCCCCACCCAAAGTGACCCCTGTCACAAGGCCATTGTCCCCATCAACATGGGGACAAGGTGCTTTGGGCCCCATGTTGAGGGCATGTGGCCTGGTATGATTCAGGAGGGGGGCACTCCCTCACCCCCCCTTTCCACGCCTGCCAGGCTGCAAGCTTGGATAAGGGCCTGGTATGGTTGGGGGGGACCCCCACGCATTTTTTTTTCAAAATTTTTCAAATTTTTTATTTGCCGACAATTTTGTTTACATTCAGCTGTCAGCAGGGAAACCCGCTGACAGCTAATGAGCCATTGGTTGTTAAGGATGTGGCAGCCGGCAACCAGCTATTCTTCACACAAAATTGGGATCGGTTGACCATCTTTTGACTGATCCGAATTCGAATCGTTCCAAAAATTTGGAATTCGTTAGAAAATGTATAAACAAAACAAAACGAAACAAAGTTCAACTAAATTCATTACCATTGTCATTCAGAGATTTGGATACATCCGAATCTCCGAATAACCAAAAATATGTCAGAATTTAGATTAGGACCAAAAAAAATTGCACATGTCTTGTGCTAATGTATTAGGCGGAAATATCCTAAAAGCTTCTTGCTGGCAGAGCTTTTAAAATTGTTTAGCTTTTGAGCCATAATTTATATATTGCAGGTACTTCTAGAGCACCAAAATGTACACATATATTATACATTCACATCGTCCCTGCCCTCAAGGAGCTTACAATCTAAGGTTCCTAACTCGCATTCATACATACTGGGGCCAATTTAGACAGAAGACATTGTTGACAGGGAGGAGACACAGGCATGGTCACATAGCGAGAGGTGAGCGTCAACCGCGCTCTGTGTGAACCCTGTCTGGACCGCGGTTGCTGCTTGCCTCCCGCTGGCCGCTCTTGTTAGGACATGTGGCGCCAGCCTTGTGTGCCCTATGGCCAGTCCGGGCCTGATTGTCAGGATCCAAGGAGTAAACAGGTTCTGTGCCTACAGTTCAATAAACTTCATATCAGGTTCATTTATCACCAAACAGAAAAGTGACAGGCTTTGTCTTCAGACTCAGTTTAAACACGACAGGTAAATCTTCCCATCAGTACACAACAGTCTTATATACTGTAGTTCACTTTCAGCATCCCAGCCACAGCATACAAAATATTTCAAAATCTCTGTTAAAGGTAAGCTCTCCAAACAAGTACATTTTTTAGGCTGCTACAGCTCTCCTCTTGTGGACAGCAAAACTGACAGCATCCATCCTTTCTGATCAGCTGCTTAATAAAGAGACCTGAAGAGGAAGTACCTGCCCTCTATACTCAACCTCCACATAAACCTGCCCCAGCCTGACTCGCTACACATCCCGTTCCAGGTCAGGGGTCTGGAAACTACACACACAATGGCCTAGACCTGGGAAAAGGGATCCACATTCCAATGTACTCTGTCAGGTCTTAGTCTCTTTCCAAATCTGAGTATCTGGGTCTTCCTGGACTTTCTGACTAACTGTCAAACCCTCTCTTTCTTTTTGGGGTCTGATAAGATTACCACGATAAGTTTGGTGGGGTTTTCTCTTTGTGGGCTGGTAGACCTATTAATTAAGCTTTCCTACCATCTCAAAGTGTCCCTTCTATTTTGCGAGACACTTACTCTCCACAGTAGGCCCTAATACAAGCACCCGATCCCCAGGTTTAGACTCTCTCACCCTGGCAAACTAGATGTATACTTGACTCTATACTTGACTCTGGACTCTTACCAGTTGCACCTGAGCCCCAGACCCGAGGTCACCGCCCGCCCAGACTAGGGGGACCCTCAAGGGCTTCCGACTGCCTCCTCAGCACTACATCTCCAATCTTCCACCTGACATTCCACTACCCCTGCTGGGCTCAATCAGAGTATTTAAGAGGTGCCCTCCCCCTGCCAGCCTCCATTTACTTTACTGTCCATCTGCAACCTGTCGTACTAGTCTTTGAAAATAAGAAAGCGTGTTATCTGCAAGACAATTACTTTATGTGCTTTGTTATATACCTTAGCTAGTCTTTACAGGAGAAGTTACTCAACCAGCTTAGAACCATAGATGTAAAATTTCCAGAAATTTTGAAGCCATAGGAAAATAAATGAATTTTGAATTTTTTTTAAAGAGACTTTAGTGTGGAGCAGTTCTAAAAATTGAAAGTCATTTTGCTACACTGGGAATGTGAAATACAGTGTGTAGCGGTCTCACCCGCATTCTCCCCTCTCTTTATGGCTGTATGACTCGTCTAGGGGTATCTGGGAGAAAGGGGAAAGATGTACACCACCAGCTCGGCTCTCTGATGTAGGATGCAGAGATATGAGCTAACCGTTTACCTTCGGGTCTGCGTTTTAGGCCGGAGCCTTAGCTTCTCCTATGGAGGATGATTGCCACTGTCACAGACAGGGACACTTAGCTTCCAGTAACACGAGTTCCACACCAATAAAAAGTCCAACACTGTTTTATTTGCTTTGATCAATAGGAAGGCTAGTTGAACTTTAAAAGAACAGACAGGGTGTGGGAAAGAGTAGGTCCAGGCACAACTTGATGAATAAAGTCTCTCCTGTTCCGTTTAGTGCAAACAGGCTTGGCGCACAGTCGCTGCCACCGACTGTGAATTTGGTCCCTGCCACTGACCTGGGTGAACGTTGAGGCCTCTGCCACAGGCCTTAGATGAGGCCTGCCACTGACCTGATGAAGATGGGTCTCTGCCACAGACCATGAGAACATGAAATACCTCCGTTAGGACAAACGACCCCTGTCAGAGGAAGACATCCATCCGGACGGTCACCAGAGGCCCACACCGGCACCGGCAAAATGCTGCACTGGCTCTACGGGAGGGTCACCTCTCTGGTCCCTTACGCCCTGGATTCAGGCACCCAATACCGGGGGCACCTTAGGAATGCTTCGCCCTCGCGGGACCCAGTTGAAGGTACTGGGCCCCAGGCCTCCTTGTAAAGTACCTCACCCCAGGCTGAAGGTGCCTGGGATGGAACTCGACTCCACGCGCCCAGGCCAAGGGCGCCTGGGCACAGACGAACCGCAGCAGCCCCCAGGCTGAAGGTGCCTGGGGAATGGACCTCGTGCGCAAGATGTTCCTCGCCCCGCGGTACTACTGCCGCGAGAGGACACAAAGGGCACGGCGCTAGAATGGCAGTTCAACTCCGGTCCCAGGTGACAGCGCCACCTAGGGACCGCAGGGAACATGACACCATTCATACCTCCCACACTCCAAAGTGTCCATAAATCCCTAAAAATCAATGTATCTGGGCCATCTACAGCCCAGATACGCCCCTATAAATTTGACACCCGCTACACTCTCCCCCCAGCAATTTGACACTGGTCCCCAGTGTCTGGATCAAGTCATGCCCCAAAGGGAGCCAGCATAAACCCAATCCAGAGACTACTTCAAAAAATGCGCAAAAAATGTAAATTTGAAAAAACTGGTAGTTGTGCCTAAACCTGACATGGAAGGGAAAAGGAAAAGGGAAACAACACATAACAGCATATATATCACAATAACACCATTGACATTTTCCCCCGCCCACATCAATAACTAAGACCCGCCCCATTCTCAGCGGTCTTGACAGACGTTCTCCTGCAGAGGGGACAAAAGAAAGTTAAATACACAAATTCCCTGACACATGTGTGGGTGTTGGAACGAAAAAATCTCTCCGAAGAGAAATCCTTTCCTCCCAAGAAGTATGTGGTGTAACGTGAATAACGGTGCCCAACACTGCCACCTAGTGACAGTGCCACGGTAAAAGCACTTGTCGAATCCTTGAACAAACTCTTTTTTTTTTTTCTCTGTATTTTGGCCCTAACTACACCCCAAAGTCCATGATCACTTTGCAGGAGGGAAGAAGGGAGAAAACAACAGCAACAGTCCCCCATTCTTTCAAAAAGCACAACACCCGTTAAACTCGGGTACAGTTCCTGGGTTTCCGGGAAGGAAAAAAACAAACCCCGGAAAGTTCAGCAAATTTTAAAGGCACAAGGGACAGAAGTCTTTTCTCCTACAGGTAGAATCTGGGATGCGGCAAGACAAGGGGTTTTAAATGTTAATCAACAGTCTCTAGGTGATATTCGACATCCTCCCCTTCCTTCCTTTGAATCAACACTTTGTCAGCATGGATGTGCCGACCCAACATCCACTCTGCTTTACAGTCCTTGAATCTTTGAGATGCTTTTGGGGAACAAGCGAGATACCTGCGTGCGTGTGGAACTTTGATGTGTGTCCACACAAAGTCAATATACCAGCGTTCCCTGCAGACCTCCACTTCATAAAGCAGTTTCTTAGATAAGTATGGGTACTCCCACCCATACTCGTGGGCAACTTTCTGGCAGAACAAACGTTGTAGCCCAGACAAGGGAGGCATAGTAGAGCGGTCTCCCTCGCCCGGCAGGACGATCAAATCCGGATGGCGAGGTGCCTTGACCACCTCTGATTTGGGCACAGTCTCTTGTCCCCGGTGGTAGATGCAGGTGGCACCGGGGACTGAAGGGCAGGCAGGGGATGGGGTCCCTCCTCAGGCGCTGGTGCCTCCATCCGGGGTGTACTATCCCCTGTGGACATAGGTGAATCCCTGGTTCTACGGGATGGGGAGAGAGGCATCTTGTCCCAGCCCTTCTCAGCAAATAGTTTGTCTATGGCGACGTCGTCTCCCACATCGGAGACCGACTCCAGGTCAGAGGTGTCACACTCCTCCGCGGGCAGGTAGTTGGTAGTGGACACCGAATCACTCCCAGCCACGGGCTCAAGGGGCTGTGAATCCCCGACACCTCCGTCCCAACACCAAGTCCCATTCCTTGGCTTACCTCGACCCAAACTTGTGAAGGGATGTCCAGGACTCTTCCTACCGGATCCATCCGGGCCAGGCAAGCGCAGGGGTTGTCCTCCATCTCGGCCGCTGGAAGCTCTCACAAGACCGACCTTCCTTGTTGGCGCTGGGAGTAGGGAAACTGTGGTGACCGAGGCAGCATCTCCGGATTTTGCATCCTCCATCTCTTTGTTCACGACCTCCACCGAGGTCTCCACAGTGCGCGTAGGGATGGCTGTCCAAGCATTAACTTCTCCTTCTTGAGTGGCGGCGCCTGATGTAGGGCTGAGGTGGAAGACCCGAGGTCTCTGTATGGATTGCTCCACCTCAAACGTGAACTCCCCGCAGGCCTCACAGCGCCCGAATGGCTTTAACTGTACCACCAGTCCCGAACATCCGGGACAAATCATACCCAGGGCCTCAACATCCTTGCAGGTGTACAAGGCGAATCGTTCCCGGGGCTTGAGCCGAATCCCCGTATCTGCGATCGGAGCAGCAGTTGAAGTCATCCTCGTAGTATTAGAGACTGGAACCCACAAGGCATTGCTGAACATTGTGACTGATTGCTGCTCCATCGCGCACTGCATAACTGGCGCCAAAGTCCCCACGTGTACCTCTTCACATGGCCAGACTCCTCCCCTTTGGCGCACTAGTTTGCAGGCTTTCTCCATGTCACGCCCACGAACTGTGCAGGGAGGGTGTGCTTGCTGGTGCAGTGGCCAATATGGCCGACCTACTCGGAACTCAGAACTCTTCTGGGCAGTTCCAACTCCGATAGCTTCGGCTCCATTACATAAACACAAATCCCGGACTTGGAGCCCCCACGTGTAGCGGTCTCACCCGCCTTCTCCCCTCTCTTTATGGCTGTATGACTCGTCTAGGGGTATCTGGGAGAAGGAGGAAAGATGTACACCACCAGCTCGGCTCTCTGATGTAGTATGCAGAGATATGAGCTAACCGTTTACCTTTGGGTCTGCGTTTTAGGCCAGAGCCTCAGCTTCTCCTATGGAGGATGATTGCCACTGTCACAGACAGGGACACTTAGCTTCCAGTAACACGAGTTCCACACCAATAAAAAGTCCAACACTGTTTTATTTGCTTTGATCAATAGGTAGGCTAGTTGAACTTTAAAAGAACAGACAGAGTGTGGGAAAGAGTAGGTCCAGGCACAACTTGATGAATAAAGTCTCTCCTGTTCCGTTTAGTGCAAACAGGCTTGGCGCACAGTCGCTGCCACGGACTGTGAATTTGGTCCCTGCCACTGACCTGGGTGAACGTTGAGGCCTCTGCCACAGGCCTTAGATGAGGCCTGCCACTGACCTGATGAAGATGGGTCTCTGCCACAAACCATGAGAACATGAAATACCTCCATTAGGACAAACGACCCCTGTCAGAGGAAGACATCCATCCGGATGGTCACCAGAGGCCCACACCGGCAAAATGCTGCACCAGCTCTACGGGAGGGTCACCTCTCCAGTCCCTTATGCCCTGGATTCAGGCACCCAATACTGGGGGCTCCTTAGGAATGCTTCGCTCTCGCGGGGCCCAGTTGAAGGTACTGGGCCCCAGGCCTCCTTGTAAAGTACCTCACCCCAGGATGAAGGTGCCTGGGATGGAACTCGACTCCATGCGCCCAGGCCAAGGGCGCCTGGGCACAGACGAACCGCAGCGGCCCCCAGGCTGAAGGTGCCTGGGGAATGGACCTCGTGCGCAAGATGTCCGCCCCCTTTATATCCTCTCCCAGCAGGCACAGCGGGTTCCCCGCCCTGCTGTACTACTGCCACGAGAGGACACAAAGGGCACGGCGCTAGAATGGCAGTTCAACCTCGGTCCCAGGTGACAGCGCCACCTAGGGACCGCAGGGAACATGACACCATTCATACCTCCCACACTCCAAAGTGTCCATAAATCCCTAAAAATCAATGTATCTGGGCCATCTACAGCCCAGATACGCCCCTATAAATTTGACACCCGCTACACTCTCCCCCCAGCAATTTGACACTGGTCCCCAGTGTCTGGATCAAGTCATGCCCCAAAGGGAGCCAGCATAAACCCAATCCAGAGACTGCTTCAAAAAATGCGCAAAAAATGTAAATTTGAAAAAACTGGTAGTTGTGCCTAAACCTGACATGGAAGGGAAAAGGAAAAGGGAAACAACACATAACAGCATACATATCACAATAACACCATTGACATTTTCCCCTATAAATTTGACACCCGCTACAAGTGTATATAAAAGTATTATGCTTAAAATAAAAGTACAGCTTATGCGGTAAATAAATGAAACTTTCTTTTAAAATTTTTATAGAATAACAAGGACTATATATGTTAAGAACATTTCAGTTATACATGAGAACGGGTAACCTTTCCCTCATAGTAATATAAAGGCTTCTTGAAAAATATTTATTTTCAGTTATAGACAATGCTGATCCAGAAGCATATATTGTTCTATTAAGAGCTTGATGAATGTTCTCCAGATTTCAGGTGTAATTTTCTCTATAAGGCTCGATTCACACTAATGCATGTTGCTTTTAAGCGTTTTTGCCTTGCTTTTTGCGGTGCTTGCGGCAGTTTTTTCAACATGCGTTTTTACCGTGTTTTTACCGCGGTTTGCGTTTTGCGTTTTTTTTTTATACAGTAATTTTTATTTTTATACATTTCCTTTAAAAAAAAAAAAAACGCGGTACTTGCGTTTTTGATGCTGGTCCATTGACTTCTATTAGGCCCCATGCACACGAGACGCTGTTATTTGCTGTTGAACGCGCGTTCAAAGGCAGTTGGACGCTTTTTTCAACTGCCCCTGAACCCATTCAATGTTATCCTATGTGTCCATGCACACACTCTCATTTTTTGGCGTTTACAAGCAGTTGCGTTTAACCTCGTTTTACCAGAAGCAAAAAAATGGGTTCAGACGCAAACGTTTTCCACGTTTCAGACGCTAAACGCGGCTAAATGCGGCTAAACGCGGTACCGGCGTTTTTCCGCGTTTGCGTTTATAAGCGTTTTTAAAGGTGACCTATTTTTTAACATTAGAAATCTCAAAAATTATGCCAAATGATGAAAAACTATTAAAAATTATAAAAGAAAACTGTAATTGCTTGCATTGCATTGTGGACAATCCACAACTTGTGGCAGGTAACGTGGCAAGTGGACAATCCACAGCTTGTGGCAGGTAACGTGGCAAGTGGACAATCAACAACTTGTGTCAGGTGACGTGGCCAGGTGACGTGGCCAGTGGACAATCCACAACTTGTGGCAGGTGACATGGCCAGGTGACGTGGCAGGTAACGTGGCCAGGTGACGTGGCACGTGATGTGGCCAGGTGACGTGGCAAGTGGACAATCCACAACTTGTGGCAGGTGACGTGGCTAGGTGACGTGGCAGGTAACGTGGCCAGGTGACGTGGCAAGTGGACAATCCACAACTTGTGGCAGGTGACGTGGTCAGGTGATGTTGCTAGTGGACAATCCACAGCTTGTGGCAGGTAACGTGGCAAGTGGACAATCAACAACTTGTGTCAGGTGACGTGGCCAGGTGACGTGGCCAGTGGACAATCCACAACTTGTGGCAGGTGACATGGCCAGGTGACGTGGCCAGGTGACGTGGCCAGTGGACAATCCACAACTTGTGGCAGGTGACATGGCCAGGTGACGTGGCCAGGTGACATGGCACGTGGACAATGCACAACTTGTGGCAGGTGACGTGGCCAGGTGACGTGGCAGGTGACGTGGCAGGTGACGTGGCCAGGTGACATGGCACGTGATGTGGCCAGGTGACGTGGCAAGTGGACAATCCACAACTTGTGGCATGTGACGTGGCCAGGTGAAGTGGCAGGTAACGTGGCTAGGTGACGTGGCACGTGATGTGGCCAGGTGACGTGGCAAGTGGACAATCCACAACTTGTGGCAGGTGACGTGGCTAGGTGACGTGGCAAGTGGACAATCCACAACTTGTGGTAGGTAACGTGGCTAGGTGACGTGGCCAGGTGACGTGGCACGTGATGTGGTCAGGTGACGTGGCAAGTGGACAATCCACAACTTGTGGCAGGTGACGTGGCTAGGTGACGTGGCAGGTAACGTGGCCAGGTGATGTGGCAAGTGGACAATCCACAACTTGTGGCAGGTGACGTGGCCAGGTGACGTGGCAGGTAACGTGGCCAGGTGACGTGGCCAGGTGACGTGGCAAGTGGACAATCCACAACTTGTGGCAGGTGACGTGGCCAAGTGACGTGGCAGGTAACATGGCCAGGTGACGTGGCAAGTGGACAATCCACAACTTGTGGCAGGTGACGTGGCTAGGTGACGTGGCCAGGTGACGTGGCACGTGATGTGGCCAGGTGACATGGCTAATGGACAATCCACAACTTGTGGCAGGTGACGTGGCTAGGTGACGTGGCAAGTGGACAATCCACAACTTGTGGCAGGTGACGTGGCCAGGTGACGTGGTAGGTAACGTGGCCAGGTGACGTGGCCAGGTGACGTGGCAAGTGGAAAATCCACAACTTGTGGCAGGTGACGTGGCCAAGTGACGTGGCAGGTAACGTGGCCAGGTGACGTGGCAGGTAACATGGCCAGGTGACGTGGCAAGTGGACAATCCACAACTTGTGGCAGGTAACGTGGCCAGGTGACGTGGCCAGGTGACGTGGCAAGTGGACAATCCACAACTTGTGGCAGGTGACATGGCCAGGTGATGTGGCAGGTAACGTGGCCAGTTGACGTGGCAGGTAACATGGCCAGGTGACTTGGGCAGGTGACGTGGCCAGTGGACAATCCACAACTTGTGGCAGGTGACGTGGCCAGTGGACAATCCACAACTTGTGGCAGGTGACGTGGCCAGGTGACGTGGCAGGTGACGTGGCCAGGTGACGTGGCAGGTGACGTGGCAAGTGAACAATCCACAACTTGTGGCAGGTGACGTGGCCAGGTGACGTGGCCAGGTGATGTGGCAAGTGGACAATCCACAACTTGTGGCAGGTGACGTGGCTAGGTGACGTGGCAGGTGACGTGGCAGGTGATACACTAAATACAAGTACACTGCTGCTCTCTCAGTTGCCGATATCACTCTGGTCTCACAAACTGGCTGAAATAGTTAAAATGTACTGTTTTTTGAGCTTAGGGAGGGTCTTATGATGAAACGCTTATAAACGCAAACGCGGTAAAACGCCGCTAAACGCCAATAAACGCGGCCGCAAACGCGGCAAAACGCGCGTTTTTAAACGCCGGTTTCAGCGTTTAAAAACGTGTGTTCAGCAGAGTTTGCACCTGCGTCTCGTGTGCATGGGGCCTTACATGCAAAACGCTGCTTTTTGCAGGAAAAAAAGTCCCCGACCCTTTCCAAAAACGCTGAGGCACAAAAATGCATTGATGTGAACATGTTCCATAGGAACCCATGTTAAAAAATTTCCATGCATTTCTGCAAAATGCACCAAAAAACGCATTAGTGTGAATCAAGCCTAAGTGAAGGGATTGTATATTTTTGTGAGGCTGTGGTTAGCATCACTTGCTTTTTTGAAGATGTTGTTGGTGAAGAAGAAACACTTTGTGAAAAAACACTGTTTCTGGAATAGGAACCCTGGAGGGAAAAGATACTTGCACTTTCATTATGGTCCTCATCATTTCATTTTAAAAAGTATTTTTATTTTTTTTGTCAAATAACATTTTATTATCGTTTGTATTTGCGATACAGAATATAGAGGTACAAAATTTCAAAGGTGAAAACCGTGATATGCTTCATTTCTTTCTGACAGTTATTCATGAATATTGATGCTATGTTTAAAGACAGTAGTTATTCTTTATCTAGCGTTATTATTTTGTCAGATATGTATCTCTTATTCGGTTAATAAATCGCAACAATTTGTATGTTGTTGAGTGCCGGTTCACACTACAGCGACTTGGGATCCGACTTGTCAGACCTCAAGTCGCCCCAAGTCGCTGGACATAAGAAATTCCATTATAGTTAATGAGAGCCGTCTTAATGTACACTACTGAAGTCGCTCCGACTTTAGAAAAGGTTCCTGTACTACTTCAAGGTGATTTCTAGGCGACTTGTACCCATAGATTTCAATGGAAGTCGCCTCCAAGTCGGATCCTCGTCTATATTGAAGCGACTTAACAGGAAGAAGAAAATAATTTACCCAGGTACTCCTCACTAAACAGACAGCCCAGGCAGTCCCCTCCCTCCCACAGAGTACTTCCTGTATGCCGTTATCTCTGTATGCTTGTGGCCGACCTGTAAGCACAATGTCTACCAGAGCCCACAGGGAAGTCCATCACAGAGAGCCAATTGACAATGAGTCTCTAATAAGGCTCGTGAGGCAGCATCCATGTCTTTATGACAAGACTGATCAGAACTTCAAGGATCAATTGAAGAGGGACAATGCCTGGCTGGAAATCTGTCGACTGAGTATTGAGAATTGGGAAATATTGTCGGAGAACGAACATAGTGACGAATGTAAGCTTAACCTTTATTTTATTTATGTCTGTTATCCATGTGTTGTGCAAATAAACATCCCAGGCACTGACATACTTGACTAGGCATGATGGGAATTGTAGTTCCTGAACAACTGGAGGGCCAAAGTATGGGGAACCCTGGTGCAGTCTATCACTGATGTCTAGTTCTATTGTAAATATATGTAGCTAATGAATGATCAATATCGCCACAGCCAAAATAATGATTGGTTTATTATCACATTTTATGTAAATGTTACCAAAATATAGTATTTAAAACATTAACGACAGTATAGCATAGCATTAAAAAATTAGAAACTCAATACCTGCAGGCTTTAGAAAACTTAACAGAAAAAGCAACAGCAGCAAAATATATATTAGAAGTTAGCAATGCAGTTAGGAAATGGCGTCCAATTGCCATTCTAGTTCACACCAGCCAGTGAAAGGAAGTACGAAGCAAATTGCTCGCAAACAGTGGCACCACCGCAGGATCCCCTTGTAGCACTGAGGTGTGCACTTTCCATGTCATGCATAAGGGAATCCTCGAAACAGTACCCGTCACGTAGCCGGACATAATTGTGCAACACTCATGCTGCTTTGACAGCAGTAATTGCATTTTCAATGTTTAATGCAATAGGCGTATGTAACAAACGCCATTTATTGGCAAAAATTCCAAAACTGCACTCAACCACCCTTCTTGCCCTTGTTAGACGATAGTTAAAGACTTTCTTAGGAGTAGTCAGGTTCCTGTTGGAGTACGAGGACAGTTCTCAGGAATATCTAGCCGATTATCTCGTAGCCTTTCACCAAAAGAGGAACTTGTAAAAAAACATGATTCACAGCTACTTCCGTAGGATTCTATATCTATATACAGTAAGTGAAGCAGTAGTTTGCATCGGCCATGGCAAGCAGTACAAAAAAAATATTTTTTGTAATTGAAGAACATACTTCCACTACCAACAGGCTTAATGACACTCACGTGCTTCCCATCTATAACTCCAATGAAATTGCACCGCCTCCAAAAGAGTTTTGCAATATCCTGCCAATTCTCTTGTGAAGGCCTTTTCATAACTATGGTTTTAAGCACATCCCATAAGATTTGGCAGGTTTCTCGGATGATGTAGCTGATTGTCAACCTGCCCACATGAACTCATAATGTAGGCTAACTAGGGAATGACCGGTTGCCAGGTATCTGAAAGACAAAATACATAATTGATTATGTTCCTATTTATGTTTTGCAGTGGCTATTTTACAAAATCGATGGAAGGGCTTGCGAGACTGTTTCAAGCGATACCTCAGAAAAATAAAAGAAGCCAGGAGTGGATCGGGAACAAAAAGGGTGGTACCCTACGTCCACGCAAATGAACTGGAGATTCTGAGGCCTTTCATGGATCTGAGAGAGTGAGGTAACATCTTTCATATTTGTTAAGTGATACTATACAGTTCTATAAAGAAGGGTGTGCCTTAACTGTATTATATGTTTAATGCAGAACACAATCCAGTTGGGAAGTGAGAGAAGACTGGCAGGAGGCATCTCAAGAAACAGCATCTCAAGAAGCAGCATCTCAAGAAGCAGCATCTCAAGAAGCACCATCTCAAGAAGCAGCATCTCAAGAAACAGCATCTCAAGAAACAGCATCTCAAGAAGCTGCATCTCAGGAAGCAGCATCTCAAGAAGCAGCATCTCAAGAAGCAGCATCTCAAGAAGCAGGAGGGTCGCAATCGCTGGAGTATTCTTTAGTGGAAGAATCGGAAGCACCACAGGAGAGCAACCAAGGAGAGTCTTCATCATACACAGCGCAGCCAGCTGGGCCTATCCGGCTATGAAGCCAGCGTAGGAGCAGACCACCAAGGAGAAGGCATGGTCAGAACATCGACTGATTTGCGGACCTCGTTGAATGCCTGAACCAAAAATTAGACGATCTAGAGTCCGAAGATTATGGATTTGGTATAATGGTTGCAGGCATCCTAAAAAAAAATCCCCAGGAGTGGAAGAATAATGTGAAGAAGGCTGTGATGGACCTCCTTGATGCTAGTCTGTGCGATGAGCCAGCAATTGCCTCCTCACCCATCTTTGGACCACCACCACCATCCGGTCCCTACTATATATACCCAAACCCTCCACCACCCAGAACCCACCCCTACTATCCCCCTCCCTTCCGTCCATACTCCAATAAGTATGGCAATGTGATGAATCTTGCCCATCCACTGATCCCCTATCCATCTCCGTCCCCAATTCCATCCACAATTGGCGCACCAGGTAACCAACGATTCTTTCATGAATCTAACAATTTCCCATCAACACCGTCCCCAAAGCCTTCCACCAGCTCTGCAACCTCCTGTTCTGAATACCAACCAATTTACGAACAATTGTAAATTTACAAATAAAAAAAGTTCCTATTTTTGGTATTTTTCGAAAATGTACTATAATATTAAAAATTTTAGGTTTTTCAAAATGTATTGGATGTTTGTGTGCCAAATTTTGCAATATATATTCCACAGTATGTTTTTTTTTTTTTTAATAATTATACTTACCTAGGTGGATGCAGTATCGCACCGATGCTACATATGTTCACCGCCACTTCTTCACACAGAACTGAGTCAACAAACATTGTCGATGGCTCGGTTCTCTCTCTGAGCTGATCTGAGAGCTGCTGACTGTCAGTCAGCAACTCTCATGCTCTGCTCCTCCACGCTCATTGGAGCACTGAGCTGTGGAGGGGCGGGGAGCGGCTTGCTGAGACGATGAGACTGTCATCAGTCCAGGCAGCTGGTGGATAAAGAACTTCGGAAGTCAGGATGATGCAATGCATCAACTGATCTTGGTGACGTCTGCACAAAGCGGACTTCTGATCACTCTCCACTGAAAAGGGGTTGCAGGAGTACAAAAGAATTGCACTCATGTGACCCGTTGGAGAAGCCCAGACAAATGAGCTCAGGCTGGACTTTACTATAATGTTGAAAATATGCTACTAATGTGCGTCAAAAAATAGATAGTTTACCTTAGTGTAATAATCAGTCTTTCAGTAGGTGAGATACACCTCCTATAAGATGTATTCTGTCGCTCCAGATGGATGTAAACCGCTTTAAGCCTACCATATGCAAATATGCAGCCTCTGATTGAAGGGGTTGTACCGGGGTGATGCATGCAAGTTCACCCATCACCCCAGTAACATTGATTAGAGTGGATGGTCGGCATTAGTTGGATAACAACCAATTCAGCTAAATAGCAACGTTCGCCATTTTATTCTCTAGGGTCAATTCTACAAAATATATATCTAATCTTTAGGGCTCATAAAGACTTTATCCAGCAAAATATACGGAGTAAAAAACAAATATATGAAAAATAGGCTAGTTAATATGTGCATATCCACATATAGCATATGTACTTGCCTTGCGATCGACATCCGGGTATAGTTGAAAAACTTGTCCTCAAAAACACGCAAATTCTCATACATGGCCCAGAACTGACCTCTGTTATCTCTATTAGCAATGATTGGATTGATCCAGTAGCAGCGTCTTCTTCTCATCCTCATCCTTCGCTTCCTCTCTTCCTCTTCCTCTTCCATCAATACTGCCACACCAGCTGTTATGACAGCTGTCATTAAATAACGCAAAGAGAACATTGTGGTCACAGGACACAGACAAGGAACAGGAAACCAGGAAGAGAACAGGAACAACAATGATGTCACAAGAGCTGATTAGCTCTGATTGGCCACAGGCAAAGTCGCCAGTCCTGGAGGCGACTTGAAGTCACGTTGTAAGTACATCAAAGTCGCGATGAAGTCGCCTCCAAGTCGCCTTGCAAAGTCGCGCTGTAAGTCGGGTTGCCCCTATGTGAACCGGCACTGAAAGAGTCACAAGAATACTCTGTAGGAAGGGAAGGATGGGGAAGGAGGAAGAGGGAGGGAAAGAAAAATGAGTCATCGCTATAGCTTTTTTATTACCTGCTCATGGTGGGTCCTCCCGATTAGTATCTTATCATAAAGTATTTTTAATGTCTCCAGGGCACCTAGGGCATGCCAGGATGTGTTTTGTCACCCTTGTAGCATTTGGAAAATAATATTTCTCATCACAACAGTTGCAAATTGCAGCTTTGAGCTCAGCAGAAATTGCACTGTGGAAATGTTTCCAAACTCTAGATGTTGGCCTCACCATTTTACTGAGAGGAGGAAAAGAAAAAACACTTTTATGACCAGACTATACGTAAACACTGTGCTGTGATTGTGGAGAACATTAAAAGGTTATAAAGATAAAATAATTTGTCAGACAAATTTACCCTCTTGCCTGTCAATTAAGGTCTGAGAGGACAGAAACGATCATCTACTGTATCCCAACAATAACCCAACTGTAGGAGAGTTTTTCCATGGCGTCTTCAGTTGTGAACAACATTATTAAATTTTCTATCCAATTCATTTGTGGGTAAGAGCGTTTGGGAATACTTTATCCCTTCTCTGCCCTGCTTTCCCCTTGTGTGAAACATCTGTTCATTTTGCTATTTTTTTCCTATTATACATTTACCCTTATGTAACTGCTCCTGACGAGTGGACATCTCCACAAAACGTGTAGAGCCCCAGCCGTATGCTACATCAACAACACAATCATGTGATTCTGAAATTCAATAATATTCATTTTATCATCAATCATTACCATCATTAACATAATTATGCCCATTATGAATTGGAACAATTTTACTAGTATATACTTATGTATCTATTACCATTAGATCGTTTGTAAACGATGTCGTTATTATGTATAATAAATTGTTACGGTGCTACTTATTTTTATCATGTTATCTTTTTTGTATATTTTTATTTTCTTGGCCGCGCTTCATATAAAGTCCCAACCAATTCCCTTGTTCAAAAATATATGTAGGGGATACAAGATGGAGTCCACAAGCAAACTAAACTGGAGCCTTTCCCCTGCAGTGCCCCCTAGTGGCATAAATGCATATTTATATATATGAGAATTGCTTTTAAAAGAGTTAAATAATAATAATAATAAAAAAATTGCTACTTGAACTATATTCCAGGATTTGCTTGTCTTCAGCCGAGAGAACTTGCAGTAATTTAAGACTTTACATAAAGTAACAGAAATCTTTCATTAAGGTCTTCATGTTATATAGTTTGAATACCATGTCATAGATATATTATTTATCATTGTAAAAGAACATATTCCACACTTTTTCTTTTACATTTTTCCGGAAAAAAAGAAATAAATGCTTTGAAAAATACATGGGAAAAAAAAAATTCCCAATTTTCCCTTTTATTTTTCGGGCCTTCCTATCTCTACTTAGAGCTGAACCAAACATGGGAATGCTTTATTTCCAATGTCCTTTGTATCTCATTTTTGTTTCTCTGAAAACATAAATAGAATACAAATATTGTCTTGTAACTGACAATTTCCTTCAGGTATATGTATACTGTATATCATATTTCTATAGGTTGAGTGTTCCTAGTTCTCCAGCTATCTCAGTGTGCACAACACAGGTGGAAAATGTCTTTCTGGTTCCAGTTTCAACTCATCTTCTTGATTGTACACACAGTAACAACACACCTATTACATAACATCTTTCTCCATTTGAAACTTAAGTCTCACCTCTTTTGTCATATGAACTGACACCACCGCACAAAAACCCTATTCATTATATATGATGCTGGGGAATCCCTTGCAACACTTGACCACATGTGGTAGAGTTCTGAAAGATAAGCCCACATTTTACTGTGCAATAAGAGAAGGTTTTCACCTGGTAGCTAGTTGCTAACAACGTAACTTTCCAATGATACCTGCTGAAATACTCATGAAGGTCTTTTTTACTATGACTTCCCCCTTCACAAAAAAAAAAAATACCTGCACAGTTTAAAGCGACTATTTTGCTTGAACCAAAAGTGTGAGGAAAAATCGCCCCCCCCCCCCCCACAGAAAAAATATATAATAATCACTTTAATTAGACTTTAAAGAAGATCTAGCGTTACACATTATTTGTTTTTTTAACTTCCTAGGGGACCAAGTGCATACAGTACCTGGTCCTGTTCAAATCCATCCCTTCATTTCTAAGCATCAAGCCCCCCCCCCCCCCATCTAATCTGGCAATGCTGATAGGAAGGAGACTAATGTGATTTTTCAGTCCACTGAATAAGCAATCAATAATGTGGAGCTGTGTAATACACAGCACCGGCCTGACATTGCTGATCATTCATTCACAAATAGTTAAAGCTTGCTCAGCTCTGCAGCAATGTGCTACCCATCAGAAGTGCTGTGTATGTATAAAAGTAGCCCCGATAGACCACAGAGAGCTGCAACTCTGAGTGATCTTTCATTGTTATGAATGAATATAGTAAAAGATCACTCAGCTTAGAGAGGGGGCAAGACGTTGTGCTAACTGTACCGCCCCCAACAGAAACGCCCATAATTTGGGCCTCAAAAGGGGGTTAAGCTACAGTCACCACATAGAGGTGTGTTTATGGAATAATGGGGCCAATGATCAGAATGGGACCAATTGCTATATTCACTTGGTCCCCTAAAGAGTTAAATAATAATAATATTAATAAATAAACTAATGATGGTTCTTTAACAACCAGGGGTTTCTAGGGGTTCTTTGAGAAATGGTAGATTTATCTACCGCCTACAATGACCGCCTATATTAGGGAGTCATTTTCACTAACCTCTGATGTTAAGGGGCTTCTTACCACTCACCACCAATGTAAGGGGGCACTGCACTGTCCACCAATGTTAGGGGCACTACACTGTCCACTAATGTAAGGGGGCATTCTGCACTCACTACAAATGCAATAAAATAATTTTATATTAATAATAGAATTGTCTTATAGAGCAGGAGGTGTTGAAGAATTGATCTGCTCTGGGTGTCAAATGCTTCAGGTGTGTCTGTATTCTTTTATTCAAAACTTTCTTCAACTTACTGATCATGCTAATGGATTGTGAGCTATAGATTTAAACATTTTTATCAGGGTTTCATTAAGACCTGAAAGTAAAAGGGGGGTTAGAAAGGTTGAGAAATGCAGCCTTGATCCACTAGCCCCAAATAACTACTGTGTGCTTTATTGACATAAGGGGCTACCAGGAAGGTCAGAACGCGGTGAGGGACCAGGAAACTGACACCCCCAGAAGTGTTGGATTCTGAAGATTCTTCAGGAACAGAATCTCTTTAATACAGCAAAGATTGGTGGCATTTTGTGTCTTCTTCGTAGGGGCTTTTTTTATTTTATTTTTACATTTTAATTTTAGCAACAGAGTCACTGTAAAATGAAATGCTGTTATAAGAAAAATATAGAAACCACTACAGTTCCCATTCCTTCCTAAATTTCTAGCTGCCTGGCTATTAGACTTACAACCTTTGCTTCCATGATTTAAGTTCCTGGCCCGGAAGATAGCTTGTCAGCATAATAGCCTAGTTAATCTGACATGCCATAAAAGTCCAAAAAGTCTCCGCCTTTTTTTCTTGGGGATCAGTTTCTCAACAGTAATGCAATGAAACCTAAATGTGGAAAAACACAGAATCATTGGGGCTGATTTACTTAAAATAAAACTAAAGGCAAAACTTTTTTTTACCCTCTCTATTTGTCTTTTTTATCATTGAAAGTGAAAGAAAATCTCAAATTTTGGGTTGTCCCCAGAAAAGTATTACATGGGGAAATCTTCCAATGGGGACGCTGGTTCTGGTGACCTGAGGGTCCCCAAGGGAATCTTTGTAGGGATTTCCTCTAACTTACTGTTTTGGCTTTGGGACAGAAGTGAATTTGTCTTTTTTTATTGGTGGAAGAACAGTATTTATATATGTGTGTGATTTTTTATACTATTCTCATTCAATATTTTAAATTTATAAAGATATTTTGTATTTACTTAATCTAACTTAGTTGTTTTTGATACGCCACGTGTGTCTTGTGAAAACAGCTTCCCTTTGATTGGTATTCAGGTCACCATTTTTCTTTTGTACTAATACATATGCTGCAGCGACCCCGCTGACTTAGTGAGTTGGCATATTTCTACGGTTTATACTATTTTACCTCTTTATTAGCACTAAAAACTGACAGGGGTTTTAATCCTTCTCCACTGTATCTATTCCACTGGATATCACATCATGAGATATCTTGATCTTCCCATGCCATCAGAACACAGCAAACACTGTTCTTGGCTATAGCCAGCAGCAGCGATCATACGAAAAAACAGGCTAGTTTTACTAAAGTCGATCTATAGATCGACTTTAATATAACCAGCCTGCCCATAGATGGATCAAAATTCGACCAGTTCTTTTGAGAACCTGCACTCATTTTACTAATTAAAATGACCTTCCTAGCTATGTTACTCTCCTTATTATGATAAATATCCCTATGCTTTAATTAAATTGTTTAATAGTTTTCTGATTCTTGTAGAACTGCACCCATTTTAAAGAACACCCAGTCCCTGATTAAAGGGTTATGCCGTGTACACACAATCGGTTTTATCGATGAAAACAGTCCGATGGACTTTTCTCATCGGACAAACCGATCATGTGTGGGTCCCATCTGTCTTTTTTCCATCGGTGAGAAAAAATAGAACATGTTTTAAATGTATCCGATGGGAAAAAAAACGATAGCAAATTCCGATCGTCTGTATGGAACTCCATCGGACAAAAAACCCACGCATGCTCAGAATCAAGTCGACACATGCTCAGAAGCATTGAACTTAATTTTTCTCGGCTCGGAGTGTTATACGTCACAGTGTTTGGGACGGTCGGATTTTTGACTGATGGTGTGTAGGCAAGACTGATGGAAGTCAGCTTCATCGGATTTCCGATGGAAAAATCCATCAGATTAGAATCCATAGGAAATTTGATCGTGTGTACAGGGCTTTAGTTCACCTTTACCAAAAAGCTTCCTATTCAGATAAGGAGCTTCTGTAGATAAAAAAAAAAAACTGTGCAGCTCTGGAATACTCCCAGGATGTTGGTAAGAGAGGCTCAGTTCTTACTGTTCACCTCCACTATCACAGGAGTGAGCTATTTCTCTGGTTCAAACCCCCTTACGTGATCTTTCTTTCCGTAGCAGTAGCTCTGAGCTCAGCCTTTGGAAGCTCACTTCTGTGATGGTGGAGGTGAGCTCTAACGACTTGGCCTCACTTAGCAACGTCCGAGCAACCTCCTGGGAATTTTTCAGTCAGGCTTCAGGAGGTACATAAAAGGTCTACACCTATAACAAGCGCATTTTTTAAGTTTAGTCAAAGCTGCCCAGTTTGTTATATCCACAGATGCCCGTTATCTGCATACTCAGTTTTTTGGCAACGGTGAACTAACCCTTTAATAAGGAACAGGGTGTTCTTTAAAATGGGTGCAGTTCTGCAAAAATCGGTAACCTTTTATACAATTTAATTTTAAAGTATAAGGATATTTATCATAATAAGAAGACTAACCCTTTAATGTAATTCTCCACCTACAATGACTTGCTGGATGAAAAACAGCATAAAAAATGTCCCTGGATTTTTTTTTTTTAAATGTTGGCAACTATGCCTACACATTACAATCTTACTATACAATATTTGCGTAGCCGGGAAATGGCTAATATTGCCTGCATATTCAGGAGAACATCTGCAATATTGCTACAGTGTAGCTGTTTTCCCCTAGTGCCCAGCCTGGCCTCTATGTCATCACATGCTGCAATCAGGGTGAATGAGAACTAAGAATGGAGCAAAGCCTCTTGGAACATGTAGTCCAAAGATCCAAGTTCTATACTCAGTCAGAGTGTTATGGACTACAAAAGTAAAACAGAATGCTGGGAGTGGGAATAAAATGCCTGTGAGGGGACAGAATCGCTCTCTTGGGACCACGGTCTGGATCTGCAGGCAAGGACTCAGTGCTAAACTGTGTAGTGACCGAGTCGCAAGCCTGCACCACAGGGAGTGAAAGTCATTGCGAGCGGGATCATCCACTGCCATCTATTTCTGATCACCCAGCAGCAGCTTCGAGGTCGCTCTTATCACATACACCCCAGAGGCAGCTGAGCGGTAGCGCAGTGCGAATTGGGGTGGATCGCTGTCCCTCAAGCCAGGCTCTGCAGAGGCTTGCTGCAGAGTCCTCACACCAATCTTCAACACCAGAGGTCACTGGAGTTTTTTTTCATAACCAAAGACACTGCATGCAGACACCGTTGTCTTGTATCACTAACCAAGTTTGGAAAAAGGAAACTTTTACCACACTTGTTCCTTGTTGGGAGGCCACAGTGATCCCTCTGCTTGTCAGCACACAACCAGCAAACTTTGAGCCATTGTTTGCCAAGACACCTCAAACACTTCTTAAAGGGCTAGCTGAAGACTCAAGACTTCTTCCTCCAAAGGACTACAACCCTCTCCCGTTGCACAGGATAAAGTTACTGGTGCCACTAGGGCCCACATTTCTTCACAGGACTCTACCCACTTGAGAGCAGGGTTAAGGACTGTAAATTTATTTCTTTTTCTGATCTGTGTATACTGTATATGTAGCAAACGGACCCTTTTCTCCTGCTTACAGGGCTGGTGCAAGGATTTTTGACACCCTAGGCGAAACCTTAATTCCTCTCACAACAGAATCCTGAGCGACCAGGAGGAGGGGGAGGGGGAGCTGATATTGCGGCAAGCTCGTATGCAGGGCTTCCATCTCATCTGCCCCAGCCAGTTTCATTGCTCATGCAACACTTCCGGTCGGCAGCTCCTTGTCCCGGCTCTCTCCCCTCATCTTCCCATTGCTAGGGCGGCACTAACACAACACACATCAGACCGGAGAGCGCCCTGGGAGGGGGGGGTGGCAGCCGGGACCCATATGCCATGTGACACTGTCTGTGATGTCCAGGGCAGAGCAGCGGAGAACTCAAGCGAGCCACGCTGGGGGCGGGGGTTTGGCGGCACTGCTTGACATGTCAGGGCACTGGTGGAGCTCTGTGGAGGACTGTGCGGAGTAAAATAACCAGCGGCCGGGCGCCCTAGGCGGTCGCCTAGTCCGCCTAGTGGTAGCGCCGGCCCTGCCTACTTACCTCCACTTCGCAGGGATAAAGGCACACCGTGCCACATGCCCGGATCCTCCTGGTTTAGAAGGTTGAGCAGTGTTCTTTAATATTGGGTCCTGCAGCGAGTTACCTCCATCCGTTGGTTCTCGTCCCTAGAGTATAGGGAAAAGTCTATGTTCCTTCCCCAATAAAAGTCAATGTCTACACAACTTCAACTCCAACAAAGTTTATTTTCCTTTGCCTCAGTTAAGAAAGAAGCTAGCGAAGATAGGAGGTAGATTCAGGCACATACCACTTGGCTTACTCGTCGCCACTCGATCCCGAGTGGGTTTAGCTCACCCGGATAGATGCCTCTCACAGTTCTAGCAGCCGGAGTGTAGCTCGAACAATACTGTAACTTTGTCCCCTCCGCCTGGGGTGGGTTCAGGAGATCCTCTAATAGAGCAGAATCCTGTTATTCCTGAATCCAGAACTTTACTTGAACCTCTGTAAAACTAAAAGAACCGATGATGCCAATGGGCACTTAACAGGGTTATCTTGCGGAGCAAGGAATCCTTCCCTCTGACAGGTCACCAGGCCTCTCCCGTGACAGCGACCTACTATCACTCATCTCTTCCGTGGGACCGATCCTCCCCTGGCTTCCTCTTAGTCAGAGCGGGTTATCCACATCTGGGTACCCTGGGACTCCAGTGTTCTAATTGTAGGCCCAGTTGAAGGTACTGGGCCCACCCGGAACGTTGTAGCCTCGGGCTAAAGGTGCCCGAGACTCCTCGGCCAGATCACGCACCCCCATGGGGCACACTCCCTTGCCCTCCTCCAGGGGCACGCCTGCCTCCTAATGGCGTCTGCCCTTTATGTATCCCCTCGCGGCATGCACAGCAGGCGAAACCCCACCCCCCGCACGGTAGCCGAGAGAGGACACCCAATCACGCCACTGTGTCGCCTGAGGTTCGACCCTGGGCCTGGGCAACAGTGCCACCCACAGGCCAAAGGGGAACCATACACCAGACAACACTTACAGCAGAGCAGAGTCCAGTATAACAAATCAGAGAACCTGAGCCATCTATGGCTCATAGTACCCCTAAATTTAGTACATAGCGACCCCCATATTGAGGTACCCGCTACATATAGAATTCCTGTGCCTTTGGGACAGTGGTGTTGGGGTACAGAAGGGAGTGGTTGTCATTCCTCTGCCCTTTTTTTTCCTGTAGCCATAGATCCTACTCAAGGTGGTATTTTGCTCTTTTCTCCAATGCCTAGTACACACAAACAGGTTTTCCGACGGGAAATGATCCGTCGGAAATATCGGGGGGAAAACCGAGAACCTGCTCGGTAACTTTTCCCCCGTACACACGAGAGGTTTTCCCGTCGGGAAAACTCAGATGAGAGCTTTGGTCGGGAATCCCGACCATGTGTATGCTCCATCGCAGTTTTACCCATAGGAAAACTGACAAAAACTGCCGGGAAAAAGTCCGCCGGGAATCCCGGTGAGAAAAAAGAGAGCAGGTTCTCTTTTTTTGTCTGGCGGTTTTTGGCAGTTTTCCCATCGGAAAAACTGCGAAGGAGCATACACACGGCCGGGATTCCCGACCAAAAGCTCTCCTCGCAGTTTTCCCGTCGGAAAACCTGCTCGTGTGTACGAGGCATTACACTCGAAATAGTTGCATGTGTTTCATTGATATTATTGTCTCTGTTATCAGGGTTTTCTAACATAGCATATTTTCTGCACAAAACAAGTCTATATTTTTGAAGTGCATTAACATTATACTTTTTCCAGTAAACAAGATCCAACGGATTCAAACTGCCTGTGTGTGTTTTCTAAGTGTATAGTCACAATGTCCGAACAGAGAGGGTCAGAGGTGTCGGAGAACTTGCAAGGTCGGGGCAACCAGTGGGGTACAGAGTCTTTGAGCGGACCTCACGGGGGGGGTAGTACAACATTTGGGGGCTCATCCGGGATACCCCTCATGGGTTGCTCAAGCAAGTCATGTGAAAAACTGAGAAGTGAGGAGAGAATGGACTGCCACCGGCTGGGCTTGAGAGCAAGATAGCCGGCTGGAGTTGTGCACAGTGATAGGAATACCTGGTATCGGGTGGGCTGAAAGAGAGGTCTGTCAGTTCGTGAGGTCGGCTGTGCCGGAGCAAGGGGTCCACCTCGTGGACATGAGGACCGAACCTGAAGCTCACTATGCCTGTTGGAATGGTATACCGGACAGGTTCTCAAACTAGGGGCCCTCAAGCTGTTGCGGAACTGCAAGTCCCATCATGCCTCTGCCAGTAGGAGTCGCGCTTCTAACTGTCAGACTTGCAATGGCTTATGGGACTTATAGTTCCGCAACTGCTGGAGGGCGGCCAGTTTATGACCCCTGAATTAAAGTGATCAGAATTTTTTTTAAATGGACAGTGTAAAAATGAAAAAAATTAAATAATATTAAAGCGCCCGCAAATGTAATCAGTGTTCAAACCACACATGTGAGGTATAGCAACAATCATTAGAGTAAGAGCAATAATTCTAGCACTAGACCTCCTCTGCAACTCTAAACTGGTATCATAAAGAAAGAGGGTAGATAGGGTCCAGGCTCACTAAATACAAAAATACTGTGTCAAATAGCAATCTTGGCACAGTATCCCATTTAGGGCGGACTCACCAATAAAGGTGTGGTCTCTGTGGCACTAAACAATATCTGAAACAAACCCCCCCCCCCCTGGGGCAGGATAAGAAAGAAGCCCCCCCAGGATAAAGGAGCCACAGGCGGACCATGCCGCATATGCAAAATGGTTTATTAGTAGAAAAAAGACAGTAGACACAATTAATGATGTACAAAACCCTCCACCAACACCCAAAATATATTAAAATAAATGAGACAACGTTGTCAAATTTAAAAACAAACAGCTACATGGGGATGCATGCATGCGATAATACTCAAACAGAGCAGTTGGCTGGACTAATTGTCCAGTCGATTGCACTGTGTGTTGTATGGTCAAAAACCGTAGATCTGACCAGACCACTATGTGGGCATACAGAGTAAGATAGAGTGGCTAGGTACTGTAGCTCAGAGGCTATGGGAGTGGTGGCATGTAGCAAAATTAGGAAAAGTATCTCCAGTAAAGGCTGTTGATTGCAACCAGGTCATGGAGTGGATCAGTACACATATGGAGCTGGGATTTAAGGCAGTTTATGGAGGTTAGCAGTGTAGTTGTATACAAAGCCAGTCCAAATAAAGCACAGATAGCAGACTGCAGAGATCACATAGCAGGGTCAGCATGAAAATTATGTAGCGGCCTCACCCCCTCTTTCTGGTCTAGGGGTATATTGTACGTGAGAGTGAGATGCGCTACGGCCCATGTCCTCCCCATTGCATCGGGTGAGGTGAAGGCCAGTACCTGTTATTATCCTCGGGCCTGTGTGTCTCTTTAAGAACCAAGTCCTGCCATGCTGACACTCCCCTCGCTCCCATTAACCAGAGTTCCACACACCGATAAAGGGTCCAACTCTTGTTTATTATAGCACACAAATAAACAGTCCTTTGCCAACTGACTGGTTGGGACCCATAAAAAAGTTCAATACGGTGGGGTGAGCAGGTCGAGGCACAGTCCTAACAATCAATCTAAACCACTGTGGTTTCACCAGCGGTTGCTACAGCCATCGGCTAGAGAGATAACTTGAATCTTTGGAGTCTCTACCAGCGACTCTAGAGAACATGAACTGGAGTACCTACGCTGCATTGTGGCCCCTGTCAGGGGGAAGATGTCCCTCCAAGGGAGTTACCAGAGGCCCCACCGTCACCGGGTTGATGCTGCTCTGAGCTCTTCAGAAGGGTAACCTCTCCGGCCTCCTCACCTCAGACACGGGCCCCATCCACCTCAGGGTCCCTCGGACTCATCCGCCCTTGCGGAGCCCAGTCGAAGTCACTGGGCCCTAGGCCTCCGATGTAGTACCTCACCCCAGGCTTAAGGTGCCTGAGATGGACGCCAACACTGCTCCGACCAGGCCATGGGCACCTGGGCTGGAACTCCGGACCGCCAGCACCCAGGCCTAGGGTGCCTGGGCGCGGGATGCAGAAGACCTCGTGGTAGGGGGCGTCTCTCCCCTTTATATCCTCCCGTGACGTCACAGCAGGTTCTCCGCCCCGCTGTACCACCGCCCGAATGGGACAAAAAGGGGACAGCACTGTGGCAGTGATTCTACCTCAACCTGTGGGAACATCGCCACCCACAGGTCAAGGAGAATAGCACACCACCAAAGTCCTCCACGATTTAAATGGTCTAAATCCTCTCATGATTAGCACACCCTGGATCATACTACCACCCAGGTGTACCCCCTAAATTTAGACCCCCGCTACACTCTCCCCCTAGTGATTTGACGCTGGTCCCCAGCGTCTGGTGCAAACCCATGTCTCCCAAGGAGTGGTAACATAGGCCTGACCCCAGAGGCCATCCCTCAAATTCAAATCCCAATTTGTGCCAAGACCTGCTCAAGGGAAGGGGAACATAAAATAATAAACTTTTCAATAGAACCATCTGAACATGTACACATATACAATCCCTCCCATCACTGTCTAAGAACCACCCCACACTCAGCAGCCTTGACAGATGGATCTCCTGCAGAAGGGGAACAAAAACACAACATCCTAACACATTTGTGTTAACTTGGAATGAATGGGTCTATCAGCCGAGAGGCCCACTCGCTCCAATGAGTAAGGTGGTGCAAGTGAAAAAAAAAAAAACAACCGTTGCGCAACACTGCCACCTGGTGACAGTGCCGCGGTAATGACACTCGGTGGAATCTTCCAAACAACCTTCCTTCTTCTGGCTGTGTCCCTACTCTGATTCTACCCCAAGTCTTTGCCTCTGATGCATGAAGAAAAGAGAGAACAAAACAAACAGCTCCCATTTCTCCAAAAAGCAGAAAAGCCCAAATAAAAAACTAGGGCACAGTTCTTGTATTCTGGCAAAGGCACTTCCAGAAAGTTCAGCAGCAAAAAGAAAAAAACCCACAGGAGTCCCCTTTTTTTTTTACAAATAAACTTCGGATGCGGCAAGAACAGGAGCTTCAGATGCTTATCAAATGTTTCAACAGTATAGTCAATGGCCTCTCCATCCTTCCAGTAGATAAGCACCTTGTCTGCATGGATATGACGGCCCAACATCCATTCCCGCTCTGCAGTCCCTGAATTGTTTAGACACTGATGGTGAACAGGACAAGTACCGGCGGGCATGAGGCACTTTAAGTTTCTCCCAGACGAACTCGTCATACCATCGCTGCCGCAGGACTTCAACCTCAAAAAGCAAGTCCCGAGGCAAGTAAGGATACTCCCATCCATACTCACGGGCAACCCTCTGACTGAAGAGCCGCTGCAGTCGGGCCAAAGGAGGCATTGTGGCCCGCTCACCTTCTCCAGGCAGAACAATAGCCTCTGGATGCCGAGGTACTTTAACTACCTCTGATGGTTTGAATCTCGGTGCCCGCAGTGATGCGCGCTGTGTTCCTGCTACCAGAACGGGTGATGCTGCGGGTGGTGGAAGGACAAGCGGAGGACTAGGCTTCCTCGTGAGCTCCGGGCTTCCGCCCGGGGCGTACTGTCTCCGGTGGACATAGGCAGATCCCGTGGTGCACGTAGCACGGGCAATGGCTTTTTGTCCCAGCCCTTGCGGTGAAAGAGTTCGTCAATTTCACCATCATCTCCACAGTCCGACAGCGATTCCAGGTCGGAGGTGTCATACATCTCTGCGGGTAGATAGTCTCTAGTAGACACGGAACTACCCTCCCTGGCGGGCTCCACCGACGGTGGACTCCCGACACCTCCAACCAACACCACAGTCCCATCCCCTGGTTCACCTGGACCTTTTCAAGAACAGGGATGTCCAGGACTCTTCCAACCGGATCCATCCAGGCCCGGCAAGTAGTGATGAGCCGAACACCCCCGGGTTCGGTTCGCACCAGAACCCGCGAACGGACCGAAAGTTCGCACGAACATTAGAACCCTATTAAATACAATGGATGCGAACGTTCGGATTCTAAAGTGCTAATTATAACGACTATTATCCATGTTATTGTCCGAAACAGAGTTTGGGAACCCGGCTTCTGCACCAGGGGACATGTATCAATGCAAAAATAAGTTTTAAAAACGGACGTTTTCCGGGAGCAGTCATTTTAATGATGCATAAAGTGAAAAAAAAAAAGTCAAATATTCCTTAAAATATTGTACCTGGGGGGTGTCTAAAGTATGCCTGTGAAGTGCCACGTGTTTCCCGTGTTTAGAACTGTCCCTGCACAAAATAACATTTGTAAAGGGAAAAAAGTCATTTAAAACTGCTTGCGGCTTTAATGCAATGTCTGGTCCCGGTAATATGGATGAAAATCTTTAGGAAAAATGGCATAGCTACCCCATCAACCCCCCCCCCCTACCCCAGCCCATTACCAGCCCCTTTGGGTCTTGTATGGATATTAAGGGGAACCCCGCACACAAAATAAAAAAGGACCTATATACTCTGAACAGCCGTATACAGGCGGTGCATACAAGACAGGGACTGTAGGTTTGTTCTTATGTAGAATCTGTTTATAATTTTGAACAGCTGCATTGTTTAAGTGGAGCTCCATGGCAAATTCCTTTTTTTTAGTTTTTTGTAAAACATAGGGAACGGTTATCACCCCTGTCACATTTTTTTTGCTGTCTGTGCCTCTGTTCAGAACATTTCACCTCACTTTGCGTCCCAATGACAACTGTTTTTGAAATGTGGTGTTTTTATTGAAACAAGGATTGGTGATAAAGCATCAGTAGAGAGGAGACACCTTTCTCCCATATTAATTCTTAAAGGAGAGAATTTTCCTTCCAAGGGGTAGATTTCCTCTCACTTCCTGTTGTCTTCTTCCGTTTGCAAGTAGTAGTAGTTTGTAAGTTGGATGTTTGAAAGTAGGGACCTTCCGTATATACTCTGCAGAAATTGGCCCCTTAGGTGTTGGTGTTGGCACAACACTGAAAGCACTCACAGTTATTCTTGGTGGGTGCTGGAACGCCCTGCTGTCAAGTATAATATCAGGAATTGTAATAACATATAATTGTTGATCAGTGGTAGTAAAAATTGGGCCTTTGATGGTGGTGCTGGTGCCACAACACTGTAAGGCCTGACAGTTACTCTTGGTGGGCGCAGCAATGGGCCCTGCTGTGAATTATTAGATCAATAATTATAATTGCATGCCCCTGTTGAACAGGGGCTGAAAAATTGGGCCTTAGGCACTGGTGGCACAACACTGCAACCCCTCACAGATACTGTACTTGGAGCACAGCAATGAGGCCTGTTGCAAAGTATTGCATCAAAAATTTTAATTACACGCCCCTGTTAAACAGGGGCTGAAAAATTGGGCCTTAGCCACTGGTGGCGTCACCCATCAACCAAAATGATCTTCCAAGCTATCATCGTTAATCGTATCATTGAGGAGGAGGAGGAGGATAGCCAGTCAACATAACAGCACAGGCACTCAGCATCAGCATCAGTCTTGAAGGGATGTGACATTTTAAAATCAATTAGTCTGTTATATCAGCATCTGGTGTGTGGTAGCTGGTGGTGATCCAAGACTGGTTCATCTTGATGAAAGTCAGTCGATCAACCGAGTCGGTGGACAGGCGCACCCTGTGATCCGTGACAAATCCTCCAGCAGCACTGAATGTGCGTTCTGAAAGAACGCTGGATGCAGGACAGGCCAGTAGCTCAATTGCATACTGTGCAAGCTCTGGCCAGTGATCCATCCTCAAGACCCAGTAAGCCAGAGGATTTTCGGTGGGGAAGGTGTCCAAGTCTGACCTTGCCCCTAGGTATTCCTGGACCATGTATATCAGACGCTGGCGATGGTTGCTGGAACCGATCATACTTTGGGGCTGCGGACTAAAGAATTGTCTGAACGCATCGGTCAGACGGCCACCTTCCCCACCGCTCCTTCTTTGACTGCCCGAAGCCTCAGCAACTCGTTGTCCAGGACCAGGAGTTTGTAACCTCCCAGTCTCTGGGAACGCGTTGCACAGACCTTTCTGCAAGGCCTCCCGGAGTTGTCTCATCCTCTGCTCCCTCTGCGACGGTACGATAAGGTCCGCAACCTTACCCTTGTACCGTGGATCAAGGAGAGTGGCCAGCCAGTAATGGTCCCTCTCCTTGATCCGAAGAATACGAGGATCCTTCCGCAGACTTTGCAGGATCAGGGAGGCCATGCAGCGTAGGTTAGCTGAGGCATTCAGTCCGGAGTCCTCTGGGTCACTAAGGACGACATGATCCGCAGCCACCTCCTCCCAGCCACGTACAAGTCCACTGGTTTCTTGGGACTGTAAATCATCCCTAAAAGACTGCTGCTGATGATGCTGAGTGCCAGCCTCCACCTCCATGCTGACACAATCCTCCTCCTCCTCCTCCTCCTCCTCCTCCTCTTCCTGTGCGATGGGTGGGACAGAAGGAACACTGTCTGGGTAAAGGGGGCCTTGAGAGGCAAGGAAGTCCTCCTCTTCCTGTCTCTGTTCTGCCTCAAGTGCCCTGTCCATTATTCCACGCAGCGTGTGCTCCAACAGGTGGACAAGAGGTACAGTGTCACTGATGCATGCACTGTCACTGCTCACCATCCTCGTGGCCTCCTCAAATGGTGCCAGGACAGTGCATGCATCCCTGATCATGCCCCACTGGCGTGGTGAAAAAAAACCGAGCTCCCCTGACCCTGTCCTGGTGCCGTAGTCGCACAGGTACTCATTGATGGCCCTCTGCTGCGTGTGCAGCCGCTGCAGCATGGCCAACGTTGAGTTCCACCTGGTGGGCATGTCACATATAAGGCGGTTCTTGGGCAGGTTCAACTCCTTTTGAAGCTCAGCCAGGCGAGCACTGGCATTATAAGATCTGCGGAAATGCACACAGACTTTCCTGGCCTGCCTCAGGACATCCTGTAAGCCCGGGTACCTGCCCAAGAACCGCTGCACCACCAGGTTAAGGACGTGAGCCATACAGGGCACATGGGTCAGTTGTCCCTGTCGGAGGGCGGAGAGGAGGTTGGTGCCATTGTCGCAAACCACCATTCCTGGCTTAAGCTGGCGTGGCGTCAACCACCTCTCGGCCTGCCCCTGCAGAGCAGACAGGACCTCTGCCCCAGTGTGGCTCCTGTCCCCCAAACACACCAGCGCAAGCACGGCATGGCATCTTTTTGCCTGCGTACTTGCGTAGCCCCTTGAACGCCTACGGAGCACCGCTGGTTCCGAGGACAAACCACAGGAAGAGGCCATGGAGGAAGAAGAAGAGGAGGGGGTGGAGGAGAGAGGTGTGTCACAACCAGTAGTAGCATTTTGGAGGCGTGGCGGTGGAACAACCTCCAACACTACTGCACCTTGTCCTGCATCCTTCCCAGCTGCCAAAAGAGTGACCCAATGGGCCGTGAAAGAAAGGTAACGTCCCTGTCCATGCCTGCTGGACCATGAGTCAGCGGTAATATGCACCTTACTGCTGACCGCCCTGTCCAGCGAGGCCAAGACATTGCCTTCCACATGCCTGTAGAGAGCCGGAATAGCCTTCCGTGCGAAAAAGTGGCGTTTGGGAACCTGCCACTGAGGAACCGCACATTGCACAAACTCACGGAAGGGGGCCGAGTCTACCAACTGAAAAGGCAGCAGTTGAAGCGCTAGCAATTTAGCCAAGCTAGCATTCAACCGCTGGGCATGTGGATGGCTGGGAGTGAACTTCTTTCGACGGTCCAGCAGCTGGGGCAGGGAAATTTGCCTGCTAGAATCGGACGTCGGTGTACTGCTAGCAGAGTGCCCGCAAGTACTTGGCTGTGACACACCTAATTCTACACCTTCATTCCTCTCAGAGCAGGTTTCAGAGAGGACTGAAGGTATACTGGGGTTGGAGATCCCAGCTGATGCGGTGCAAGAAGAGGTCAGCTTTGTTCTTTGGTGTGGGTCTTTAAGGTAGGCTTGCCAACGAGCTGCATGGCAGGTCAACATATGTCTGATCAAGCATGTGGTGCCCAAGCGGCTGATGTTTTGGCCACGCGATATACGCTTGAGACATATGTTGCAAACAGCAGCTGTGCGATCTGATGCACTCGCCTCAAAAAAGGCCCACACCAAAGAACTTTTTGAATGACGGGCAGAGGCAGCGCCCTGCACAGGCGGAGCTCTGCGGTGTGATTCCGTCGGTGTGCTGCCCATACGCTGGACACATAAGGGCATCCTGCCTCGTTGGAGATGTGCCTCCTCCTCATCCTCCTCCTCCTCCTCCTCTCTCCTATTAGGCACCCACGTGGAGTCAGTGACCTCATCATCCCCTCCCTCCTCATCACTGGAGCCAATCTGGCAGTATGCTGCAGCTGCTGGAGCATGACTGCCAGATTGGTGTCCTTCTTGAGCATCCCCTCTCTCTGCTCTCACGCTGCTGCCTTCCTCTAGCTGGGTATCATCATCAGATCCTTCCAAACGCTGGGCATCCTCCTGGAGCATGTACCCAACACTGTGCTCAAACAGTTCGGGGGACTCCTCAGGAGGAGGGCATGGTGGGTCTAGGGAAGGATTGACTAATGAAGATAATGATACCAGAGAAGAGGACGCTTTGGCAGCTGCTTTGCCAGTACCCTGAGCCTGGGTGAGAGAGGATGAGGAGGATGAGGTGGGCTTGGTCATCCACTCTACCAAGTCTTCGGCATGATGTGGCTCAACATGTCCAGCTGCCGAAAACAAGGACAAGCGTGTCCCATGGCCATGTGCTGATGACAATGCACACGACCAGCACTGTTGCCCCCAGACACAGAGCCTGCTTGCCCTCTTTTTTTGCCTCCTGACTGTCTGCCTCTCCTTGGTTGCCTTCCAGACATTTTAATGGATGGCCTGCAGGGAGATGGGAAAAACAGCAATAAGGGCTACCTTCAGGTGCATATTGTGCAGGAGGCTTAGCAACAATGACACTGGCACTGTCCCCTGCCTATCCTTCTCTGTCCCTAAACACAAGGATTGAAAATATGGTTCAGCAAAAAAGTTTTAGAACAGAATAGCACACTGACACTTTCCCTCACTGTCCTACTCTGTCCCTCCCTACAAACAAGATTTAGCACAGAATAGCACACTGATAATTTCTACGAGTGTCCTTCTCTGTCCCTAAACTCAAGGATTGAAAATATGGAACAGCAAAATTGGTTTAGAACAGAATAGCACACTGTCAGTTTCACTCACTGTACCTCTCTGTCCCTCAACTCAAGGATTGAAAATATGGTTCAGCAAAATAGTTTTAGAACAGAATAGCACACTGACACTTTCCCTCACTGTACCTCTCTGTCCCTCAACTCAAGGATTGAAAATATGGAACAGCAAATTTGGTTTAGAACAGAATAGCACACTGTCAGTTTCACTCACTGTACCTCTCTGTCCCTCAACTCAAGGATTGAAAATATGGAACAGCAAAATAGCTTTAGAACAGAATAGCACACTGACACTTTCCCTCACTGTCCTACTCTGTCCCTCCCTACAAACAAGATTTAGCGCAGAATAGCACACTGATAATTTCTACGAGTGTCCTTCTCTGTCCCTCAACTCAAGGATTGAAAATATGGAACAGCAAAATTGGTTTAGAACAGAATAGCACACTGTCAGTTTCACTCACTGTACCTCTCTGTCCCTCAACTCAAGGATTGAAAATATGGAACAGCAAAATTGGTTTAGAACAGAATAGCACACTGTCAGTTTCACTCACTGTACCTCTCTGTCCCTCAACTCAAGGATTGAAAATATGGAACAGCAAAATTGGTTTAGAACAGAATAGCACACTGTCCGTTTCACTCACTGTACCTCTCTGTCCCTCAACTCAAGGATTGAAAATATGGAACAGCAAAATTGGTTTAGAACAGAATAGCACACTGTCAGTTTCACTCACTGTACCTCTCTGTCCCTCAACTCAAGGATTGAAAATATGGTTCAGCAAAATAGTTTTAGAACAGAATAGCACACTGACACTTTCCCTCACTGTACCTCTCTGTCCCTCAACTCAAGGATTGAAAATATGGAACAGCAAAATTGGTTTAGAACAGAATAGCACACTGTCAGTTTCACTCACTGTACCTCTCTGTCCCTCAACTCAAGGATTGAAAATATGGAACAGCAAAATTGGTTTAGAACAGAATAGCACACTGTCAGTTTCACTCACTGTACCTCTCTGTCCCTCAACTCAAGGATTGAAAATATGGAACAGCAAAATTGGTTTAGAACAGAATAGCACACTGTCAGTTTCACTCACTGTACCTCTCTGTCCCTCAACTCAAGGATTGAAAAAATGGAACAGCAAAATTGGTTTAGAACAGAATAGCACACTGTCAGTTTCACTCACTGTACCTCTCTGTCCCTCAACTCAGGGATTGAAAATATGGTTCAGCAAAATAGTTTTAGAACAGAATAGCACACTGACACTTTCCCTCACTGTCCTACTCTGTCCCTCCCTACAAACAAGATTTAGCACAGAATAGCACACTAATAATTTCTACGAGTGTCCTTCTCTGTCCCTCAACTCAAGGATTTAAAATATGGAACAGCAAAATTGGTTTAGAACAGAATAGCACACTGTCAGTTTCACTCACTGTACCTCTCTGTCCCTCAACCCAAGGATTGAAAATATGGAACAGCAAAATTGGTTTAGAACAGAATAGCACACTGTCAGTTTCACTCACTGTACCTCTCTGTCCCTCAACTCAAGGATTGAAAATATGGAACAGCAAAATTGGTTTAGAACAGAATAGCACACTGTCAGTTTCACTCACTGTACCTCTCTGTCCCTCAACTCAAGGATTGAAAATATGGAACAGCAAAATTGGTTTAGAACAGAATAGCACACTGTCAGTTTCACTCACTGTACCTCTCTGTCCCTCAACTCAAGGATTGAAAATATGGTTCAGCAAAATAGTTTTAGAACAGAATAGCACACTGACACTTTCCCTCACTGTACCTCTCTGTCCCTCAACTCAAGGATTGAAAATATGGAACAGCAAATTTGGTTTAGAACAGAATAGCACACTGTCAGTTTCACTCACTGTACCTCTCTGTCCCTCAACTCAAGGATTGAAAATATGGAACAGCAAAATTGGTTTAGAACAGAATAGCACACTGTCAGTTTCACTCACTGTACCTCTCTGTCCCTCAACTCAAGGATTGAAAATATGGAACAGCAAAATTGGTTTAGAACAGAATAGCACACTGTCAGTTTCACTCACTGTACCTCTCTGTCCCTACAAACAAGGATTAGCACAGAATAGCACACTGTCACTGACACTCTCCCTACCTATTATTATTTGTCCCTAAACACAAGGAATCCAGGAATAGTAAAGGAAAAATAATGACACTGTCCCTGCCTATGCTTCTCTTTCCCTGCTCCGGAACACACTACACAAGGCCGCCGCGCTGGCGGCCTTTTAAAGTGTGGGGCGTGTACTAAACCCCATCAGCAATAATTGGCCACAGGCATCCTGCCTGTGGCCAATCATTGCTCTCCTCGCTGGCGGCGCTGTGATTGGCCAAGCATGCGGGGTCACAGTGCATGCTTGGCCAATCACAGCGCCTGGATGACACTGCGATGGCGTAGTGCATTGTGGGCCGTTCGCGTCACTCGAATTTGGCGCGAACGGCCCAAACCGTCGAACGATCGAACAGCCGATGTTCGAGTCGAACGTATGTTCGACTCGAACACGAAGCTCATCCCTACCGGCAAGCGACGGGGTGAAGCTCTTCCACGACCATAGGACGCCTGTACCAGGCCGACTTTCCTCTTCGGAGGTGGGAGCAGGGAATCTGTGGCGACCGAAGCAGCATCCTCGGATTTTCCTTTCTCAGTCTCTGGTTGGGCAGTCATGTCGCCCTGGTCAGTGCGCACGGGGACCTCCGCAAAGGCCTGGATCTCCCCTTCCGGAGTAGCGGTAACTGTGAGGCAGTTGAGGCGAAGGGCCCGGGGCCTTACTGTGGATGGCTCCACCTCGAACAAGAACTCTTTGCATGCCTCGCAACCCCCGAATGGCTTCAGGTGGACCACCAGTCCCGAGCATCCGGGACAGAGCACGCAGAGGGCCTCCGTGTCTCTGCAGGAATACAGAGCCAACTGCCCTCGGGGTCTAAGTCTTATCCCCGTGTCTGTAAGGGGAGCAGCAAAAGCAGTCATCTTCGTCGGGTAAGGAACCGGGATCCACTGGGAACTTGAGGTCATTCCGACTATCTGCTGCTCCATCACGCACTGAACTCGCGCCGGAGTCTCCACGTGTATCTCCTCACATGGCCAGACTCCTCCCACAACTTGCACGTTTTCGCGGGCTTCCACCAGTCTCCGCCCACGAACTGCGGAGTCATGGGGTGCCTCATGGCGCAGTGCAATAGAAGCCCCCACATGTAGTACGTCACACGGCTGAACTTCTCCCTCTTCTCGCTCTTCCGCATGGGCCTTTCCCGTCTTAGGGTCATGTCCACGACTTCGAGCAGGGATGCACTTTGGCCAATAACATGGCCGACCCACTCGGAACTCCTCCGGGCAGCGAAATTCAAACACAGCCGTTCTCAGTTCCATAGTCAAAACACACATCATCCCAGACTTACGAGCCCCCATGTGTAGCGGCCTCACCCCCTCTTTCTGGTCTAGGGGTATATTGTACGTGAGAGTGAGATGCGCTACGGCCCATGTCCTCCCCATTGCAGCGGGTGAGGTGAAGGCCACTACCTGTTATTCTCCTCGGGCCTGTGTGTCTCTTTAAGAACCAAGTCCTGCCGTGCTGACACTCCCCTCGCTCCCATTAACCAGAGTTCCACACACCGATAAAGGGTCCAACTCTTGTTTATTATAGCACACAAATAAACAGTCCTTTGCCAACTGACTGGTTGGGACCCATAAAACAGTTCAATACGGTGGGGTGAGCAGGTCGAGGCACAGTCCCAACAATCAATCTAAACCACTGTGGTTTCACCAGCGGTTGCTACAGTCATCGGCTAGAGAGATAACTTGAATCTTTGGAGTCTCTACCAGCGACTCTAGAGAACATGAACTGGAGTACCTTCGCTGCATTGTGGCCCCTGTCAGGGGGAAGATGTCCCTCCAAGGGAGTTACCAGAGGCCCCTCCGTCACCGGGTTGATGCTGCTCCGAGCTCTTCAGAAGGGTAACCTCTCCGGCCTCCTCACCTCAGACACGGGCCCCATCCACCTCAGGGTCCCTCGGACTCATCCGCCCTTGCGGAGCCCAGTCAAAGTCACTGGGCCCCAGGCCTCCGATGTAGTATCTCACCCCAGGCTTAAGGTGCCTGAGATGGACGCCAACACTGCTCCGACCAGGCCATGGGCGCCTGGGCTGGAACTCCGGACCGCCAGCACCCAGGCCTAGGGTGCCTGTGCGCGGGATGCAGAAGACCTCGTGGCGAGGGCGTCTCTCCCCTTTATATCCTCCCGTGACATCACAGCAGGTTCTCCGCCCTGCTGTACCACCGCCCGAACGGGACAAAAAGGGGACAGCATACCTCCCAACAGGCACGGATTCTGCGGGTTTCTCCCGCATAGGCACCTCCTTCCCGCATTCCCGCGATAGTTGTATAATTCCCGCAGAGCAGGCACAGCAGGAAGTGGAGGAACACATTTTTTTCAATTCTCCCGCTGAACCTTACCTGCTCAACAACTTTCGTTTTAAAGTCGAATATTTTTTTTTAAATACGCCCTGCTGCACCCCCCCCCCCCCCCCCACCCCACTCAACAACTTTCGTTTTAATGTCGATTTTTTTTTCCAATTTACCAATTCTCCCCACTGCACAAACCCCCCCCCCCCCCCGCTCAACAACTTTCGTTTTAATGTCGATTTTTTTTTTTTCAATTCTCCCACTGCACGGTGGGACTTTTAAAAGTTGGGAGGTATGGGACAGCACTGTGGCAGTGATTCTACCTCGACCCGTGGGAACATCGCCACCCACAGGTCAAGGAGAATAGCACACCACCAAAGTCCTCCACGATTTAAATGGTCTAAATCCTCTCATGATTAGCACATCCTGGATCATACTACCACCCAGGTGTACCTCCTAAATTTAGACCCCCGCTACAATGAGATTCCAGCATTATGAAGTAACATGGACCTGAGGTCCACTCACCAAGCCTGGATAGTTGTAAGGGACATCCTCAGTTCCGGGTTTTGTCCTCTCCTCATACACATGGGGGGAACCCGTGGCAGGCAGAAAGAAGTGTTAAACTCGAAGGTGCAGTAGTCCCTGTGCAGGGGATTATAACTTCTGCTGTCCCTGTAGGGGATGGATGGCAGCGGTCTATGGCGACCTTCCGGGCTGGTGATAGTGCTGGGGATGACTCCTATTGGTGCTGATTTCTCCCGCTCGTGCTGCCGTTCAAACAGACGTATCATAAGCCCGCTTCTGAGATTCGTGATCCACGTAAGTCCTGCAGAGCCCAGTACGCATGCGTCCGCCTAGCGTAGCTGTGACGTAAATAGCGTCACAATGGTAACATTTGACCCGACATGTTTCAGCCAATGAAGATGGCTTTCATCAAGGGATAGGGTTTTGTACATCATTAATTGTGTCTACTGTCTTTTTTCTACTAATAAACCATCTTGCATATGCGGCGTGGTCCGCCTGTGGCTCCTTTATCCTGGGGGGGCTTCTTTCTTATCCTGCCCCAGGGGGGGGGGTTTTGTTTCAACTCTAAACTGGTAACCTGCAGAATTTTTTGAAGCGTTGCCCATGGAGATTTTTAATTACCGTAGTTTGTCGCCATTCCACGAGTGTGCGCAATTTTAACCACTTCCTGCCCGCCATAGAGCAATATGACATCGTGAAAGTGGTTCTGTTATCCTGACCGGACGTCATATGATGTGATCAGGATAATAAGTCGCCGCGTGCGCAGGGGTGCGCAGCGTGGCGATCGCTGTTGTGGTGTGTCAGTCAGGTGTGTGACACACCACAACTCCGATCTAGGTAAAGAGTCTCTGATGGAGATTCTTTACCACGTGATCAGCTGTGTCCAATCACAGCTGATCACGATGTACACAGGAAGAGCCATGTATCGGCTTTTTCTCACTTGAGTCTGACAGACGCGAGTAGAGGAGAGACGATCAGCTGCTATCCTGACAGGGGGGTCTGCGCTGGTTGATTATCAGCGCAGCCCCCCCGAGGAGGCCCACCCAGGACCACCAGGGATGCCACCAGGACCACCAGGGATGGCCACCACTGATGACCACCAGTTATGCCACCTATAGCCACCAGGAATGCCAATGTGTGCCCACATATGATGCCAATCAGTGCCCATCAGCAATACCTGCCAGTGCCTCCATAGCAGTGATGCCAATCAGTGCCAACTATCAGTGTCCATCGGTGCCACTCAACAGTGTCAATCAGTGCCACCTTTCAGTGCCCATCCATGACCATCAGTGCCCATCTATCAGTGCCCATCAGTGCCACATATCAGTGCCATCAGTGCCACCCCTAAGTACCCATCAGTGCAGCCTTTGAGTGCCCATCTGTGCCGCCTAAGAGTGCCCATCAGTGCCGCATATCAGTGCCACCTATCAGTGCCGCCTATCAGTGCCCATCATCAGTGCCACCTCATCAGTGCCACTTCATCACTGCCACCTCATACCTCCCAACATTTTGAGATGGGAATAAGGGACACCTACTAACAAATGTATGTAGGCATAGGACATGCCCCCTGCCACACACCCTTAAAGGAGAATTAACCAAAAAAAAGTTAATTAAATCCATAAGGGCTTTTTTTACCACTACTATTCCTTTACATTGCCTTTTAAAAATGTACAAATGCAGCAATTTAGAAATTGGATCAAAGGTTGAGCACTGGGAGTGCATTTTATATACAACTATATGGGTCAGATCAAAATCAGGGACAAATGAGGGTGAAAGAGGGACAGAGGGACATTGCTCTAAATCAGGGACAGTCCCTCGAAGTCAGGGACAGTTGGGAGCTATGCCACCTCATTGGTGCCACCTTATCAGTGCCCATCAGTACTGCCTTATCAGTGCCCGTTAGTGCAGCCTCATCAGTGCCCATCAGTGAAGGAGAAAATGTACTTATTTACAAAATTTTATAACAGAAACGAAGAAAACATTTTTTTTTCAAAATTTTCGATATTTTTTTTCTTGTTTAGCAAAAAATAAAAACCTCAGAGGTGATCAAATACCACCAAAAGAAATCTCTATTTGTGAAAACAAAATGATAAAAATTTTGTTTGGGTACAGTGTAGCATGACCGTGCAATTGTAATTTAACCACTTGCCGTCCGCGCTATAGCCGAATGACGGCTACAGCGCGGACCTGAATTTCCGGGAGGCCATCAATAGACGTCCTCCGTTTGCACGCGCCCCACACACCCCCTGCAGGGCGCACGTGGCGCACGCTGTGATCACCGAGTCACTGAGACTTGGGTGATCACTGATCACAGATCCGAGTAAGGGGCCGGTCCCGACCCCATACCAGGTGATCAGCTGTCAGCCAAAGACAGCTGATCACGTGATGTAAACAAAGCTCGGTAATCAGTTTAAGCCGATCACCGGCTTATGTGCAAGGGACATCGGTCCCGAAGAGGAAGGAGGCAAAATTTGCCTCATCTGTGCCCACAAATACCGCCTGCCAGTGCCCACAGTGCCCACCAGCATACCTCCCAACTTTTTTAAATGGGAATGAGGGACACCTATCAGCAAAAGTATGCAGGCATAGGACACATCCCTTACCACGCCCACCTAAAGGAGAATTGTACAAAAAAACAAGATTGGTTAAACACACAAGTGCTTTTTTTACCACTACTATTCCTTTATATTGGCTTTTGGAATTTACAAATGCAGCAATTTAGAAATCAGATGAAAGGTTTAACGCTGGAAAACACTTTTTTGATAGATAAAAAGTGCATTTTATATATGTAGCGGGGTCCCCTTTAAGACTACCAGGACTACCTTACCCAGAACCCCTTTCGGCAATATTTCCACCCCAGAGACTCATGGGAGGGGTTATAAAAGGAGGAGGGGAGGCTGGGCTCGGTCTCTTTGGGACACCAGACTTCAGTGACTGATCCTCCTGTGCGGATGTGCCGGTGTGCAAGGCCTGAAGCCTAAGGCCTTGTGCAGCACCAAAGAGCCTTCCACCCCGCTGCGAGACTGGGTGGCATCTGACTTCGCTTGTCCACAGCCTTGTTTGGATCGGGGACCCGATCGCTGGAGACACTGTGTGTGAGGACACAGTCAGTGGAAGTTCCCAGACTGGGATCGCGTCCGGAGGGGTGAGCGAGCGTATGCTTAGACCATATACTGTTTATTGCTGATGTGCCTATAGACTGCCGTGGCCCACAAGTTTATATCTGATACTCTCACTGGAGATCCATATCAGAGTTGAACTCAGAGGTTCTTCAGTAAAGTGTTTGTTCTATCACAATCTTCCCACTGGATTACAAATGTTATTCTGTCTAAATCTGCGGCCCTCTTAGTTGAAGGTATCGCTACACGTGGGGGTTCTCGTCCGGGATCCTGATACAGCAATTGAACGCCAGAGGTGCCGGCATGGACCCACAAGCAGTAGAAGAGTGGTGCAAAACCTCTAGGGCAGAGCCAAACAACTTGATAGTCATCAGCCTCCCAGGGGAGGAATGGAAGACTGAGATGGTAGAGGAGTTAATGAAGTTAGTGTCCCCAGATCACACACCATGGGTGATAGATATAAAGTCAGACCCAGACACTTCATATCAGTATGCACTGGTGGAATATGGAGACGGGATACCAGAGGCTTGCAAGCGCAAGTGTGTAAAGATGCCAGACAATAGAACCTATAGGTTAGTGCCCGCAGTAACTATAAAGAAGGAACCATCACAGATGGGATCACCGCAGGCTGCGGCCCATACCTCACCAGAAAGAGGAGAGGGAGTGACACCCCCGGTGGCACCCGCACCTGCCACCGCTATATCACCAGAATTGATAAAGGCAATAGGGGATCTACTAATCAAATGTCAGAAGACAAACACGGTGCATGTGGAGACTAGCTACCGGAGACTGAAAACATTCTCAGGGAAGCTCCCTGTCCCTGCAGGGGAAGAAGATTTTGATACCTGGGTGGAGCAGGCATTACAAACAGTAGAGGCATGGGAGGTGCCTGAAGCGCAGAAGAGGCAACGAGTGATAGAAAGCCTCAAAGGCGCAGCAGCAGAAGCAGTGAAAAGCTTTCGGTTTGGGAATGCAGATTGCACGGCTCAAGACTGTCTAGCCATGCTACAGGAAGAGTTTGGTCAGTTGGAAAAGGTGACAGAGATGGTCTACCAATTTGAACATACTTTCCAACAGCCAAGGGAGAAACTTTCAGAGTATGTTAGGAGACTGAACAGGTTGCTGTGCAAGATTGTGTTGAAGAAGGAAATGAAGCCCCAAGATACAGATGCGGCAAGAATGAAGCAAGTCTTAAAGGGAGCGTTATCCAGTCTGGCTGCACCTGAAAACCTTGGAAGGAGGAACGTTACTGACTTATGCTGACTTGATAAAAATCATCAGAGATGAGGAGGCGCTACAACAGGACCAGCAAATGATTAAGACAAATGTTGTCCCCGCACAGGTGCTAGTCAATCCAGTGATGACCCCTGAAAGAGACTCAGAGGTAGACACTCTAAAATCACAAATGTCCAAGGTGTTAGAGATGTTGACCTCTCTGATAGCAAAAGACCCAGAGGGTCCCAAGAGAGAAGTACCAAGGAAGGAATTATTCCCAATTGCCTCAGCACCCGCATCTTTACAAGAATGGGGAGATATAGTCTGCTTTAACTGTGGAGGAATTAGCCATATTGCAGCTACATGTTCCAGTCCCAAGAAGAAGGAAACGGACAACCGCAAGCCGGCGGGAAACTTCAGAGGGCCCCGGTGAAGGAGTCAACCGGGTGCCCATCACCTTCAGTGAGCTCCAAGCTGAATGCGAAGCAGAAGAAAAGAGGAGATAAAACACCTCAGAGGAAACATAACATTCCTCAACAGAGATACACCCCAGAGAAAGGGGGCAAGACCCCTCAGAAGAGGCACAGCACTCCCCAGAGGGGGTGCACACCTAAGAAAAACAATAGTATCCCTCAGCGGGTCCGTACACCCATTGAAAGGAGGGAAATCAATGCATACCAGGCTCAAGAAAGATTAAAGTCCAAAGGGAGTTGGACGAGAGAGAGTCCGAAGGGAAAGGGCCAGAAGAAGGCGACCCCTGCCAGGCCATATCCGGAGAAGCTGGTAGGCCCATCTCCTATAGTGCCCATTCAAGTGGAGGGAGTCTACACCAGAGCAATCTTGGATAGTGGGGCAGAAGTGACCCTATTATACCGGGATTTCTACGATAAACACTTGAGTCACCTGCCCATCCAGAAGATAGAGGAACTGGAAATATGCGGGATTGGGACCCAGAGTTTCCCCTACGATGGCTACCTGCCCGTCAAGATGACTTTTGACCCATCCGTGGCTGGGAAGGCCGAAGTGTTTGACACCCTGGCAGTTGTGTGCCCTCGACCGCCAGGAGCCAACAAGAGTTCCCTTATAATAGGGACGAACACGGACCTGGTCCGAAGACTCTTGACCCCTCTAGTGGAAGAGAAGGGGCAAGCGGCCACCAAGATCCACCCCATGCTGAAGACGGCCTACCAACGGCTGGTCCTAGAGCAGAAGACCCCTGGAGAGGGGATAGGGAAGGTGTGGAGACTTGGAAGAGAAGGGGTAGTGTTGCAGCCCGGCGAAGTAACCTGTCTCAGAGCCACTGTGAAGCTTACTTGGGAGCAGCCTGGACCCTTTGTCATGTTGGAGTCCGACCCAAGGGAAGAGTCCCCCGGTCTGGAAGTGATACCAGAAGTGATTCCACTGAAGGCCCTGAAAAAGGCCCATTGTAGAGTTCCGGTGAGTGTTAGGAACACTACAGATGGCCCCATGGAAATCCCAGCCAGGATGCTGCTGGGCCAGGTGAGCCCTGCTGCCCCTGTTAACCTGTCAGAAGTCAAGGGGACGGGTGAAGGAGGAGATGTTTGGAAGAAGCTGTCCATGGAAAACCCGAATCTGCCCAGGGCTTGGAAAGAGAGAGCCAAGGCCCAGTTGACCAGATGGGAGAAGATCTTCTCCAAAGATGAGTTCGATGTGGGGTGTGCAAGGAGTGTCACCCATCGGATCCGCCTCCAAGAAGATAAGCCCTTCAGAGAGAGGGTCAGGCGGGTCCCACTAGCAGATCTGGAGGATCTAAGGGAACAACTTGCAGAACTCAAGAGGACTGGTGTGATCCGGGAGTCTAGAAGCCCCTATGCCTCCCCGATAGTGGCGGTCAGGAAGAAGAATGGGTCATTGAGGCTCTGTATAGACTACAGGACTCTCAACAGGAGAACCATACCCGACCAGTACACCACTCTGAGGATAGAGGACGCTTTACAGAGTTTGTCTGGAGCCAAGTGGTTCAGCGTTATGGATCTCAAGAGTGGATACTATCAGATCCCTATGCATCCAGAAGACAAGGAGAAGACAGCCTTCAAAACCCCAGTGGGGTTCTTTGAGTTTGATCGAATGCCCCAGGGACTGTCTGGAGCTCCTGCTACCTTCCAACGTCTCATGGAGAAGACTGTAGGAGACATGAACCTTATTGAAGTCCTTGTATACCTGGACGATGTCATTGTCTTTGGGAGAACCTTGGAGGAACACGAGGAGAGGCTGGAAAAAGTCTTGAGGAGACTCAGTGAGGAGGGACTCAAGCTTTCGCCTGAGAAGTGTCGGTTCTACCAGTCTTCTGTGAACTATCTGGGGCACATAGTGTCTGAAGAAAGGGTGGCCACAGACCCTGAGAAATTGGAGGCAGTTACCTCCTGGCCACGACCCACCACAGTAACAGAACTCAGATCCTTCTTAGGGTTCTGCTCCTATTACAGGAGGTTTGTGGAAGGATTCGCCCAAATTGCTAGACCATTGAATGAACTGCTCAAGACTGAGGGAGAAGAGGACGACTCAGGGCCCAGGAAGCCGGGAGAGTCAGTCAGAGATCAGTGGAACCAGAAGTGTGAAGAGGCCTTCCAGGCGTTGAAGAAGAGCCTAACCACTGCTCCAGTCTTGGCCTACGCAGACCCAACCAAACCCTATGAACTACACGTAGATGCTAGTCATGACGGTCTGGAAGGAGTACTTTACCAAGAACACAAAGGGCAACTACGGCCTGTTGCCTACGTGAGCAGGAGCCTGACCCCCTCTGAGAAGAACTACCCCACGCACAAGCTGGAGTTCCTGGCCCTTAAGTGGGCAGTAGTAGACAAGCTCAAAGACTACCTGTATGGGGCGGAGTTCACTGTGAAGACCGACAACAACCCCCTTACCTACCTTTTCACTACAGCAAAGCTGGACGCCACTGGACACAGGTGGCTGGCTGCATTGTCTGGATTCAATTTCAGCCTAAAGTACAGGCCAGGGATTGGGAATCGAGATGCAGACGCTCTGTCCAGGAGATCTCATGGTCCCACCCGTGACATGGGAGATTGGACTCAAGTGGCACCTGACGGGGTGCGGGCCCTTTGTCAAGGGGCTGAATTACAAGCCAGAGGGGGCTCAAGGGCGGAAGAGATAGGAGTTACCATGGTAGGAGTCCCCAAACAATACTGTGGAGAAACTTAACTGGAGAAAGACCATATGCCAAAGTTGTCCAAGAAGGAACTAAGATGTGACCAATTAGAAGACCCCATGGGGAAATTAGTTCTGGAAGCCCTGGAGAATCAGGATCCAAACAGACTTCTGAGTCACTCCTCAAAGGAAGCTCGCCTGTTGAGGAAAGAGTGGGACAGGTTACAGGTGCATCAGGGAGTGGTCTACCGAAGGGGCCCCTCTGATGACCTGGAAGACAAATGGCAATTGTTCCTTCCGGAAAAACACAGAGAGACTTTTCTGATTGCCCTACATGACAATCATGGCCACCTAGGGGCGGAAAGGACCTTTCAACTTGTCAGAAGTCGGTTCTATTGGCCCTGCATGAGGGCAGAAGTGGAAGAGTACTGCCATTCATGTGCACGCTGCAACCAGAGGAATACTTTACCCCATCAAGCTGCCCCCATGGCCCATCTACAAAGTCAAGGCCCAATGGATCTGGTATGCATTGATTTCCTCTGCCTCGAACCCGACATGAGTGGACTAGGAAATGTTCTGGTGATAACCGATCATTGCACCCGGTATGCCCAAGCTTTCCCAACCAAAGACCAGAAGGCGTCCACAGTAGCCAAGGTACTTATGGAGAAGTATTTTGTCCATTATGGGCTGCCCCAGCGACTTCATTCAGATCAAGGAAGGGACTTTGAGAGTCGACTGATCCGGAAACTCCTGGATTCGTTAGGAATCAAGAAAACTCGAACTACACCTTACCACCCACAGGGAGATGCTCAGCCGGAGAGGTTTAACCGAACCCTGCTCAACATGTTGGGGACTCTGGATAGTGGGAAGAAACAACATTGGAGCAAACACATAGCAGCTATAGTACACGCTTACAACTGCACCACCAGTGATGCTACAGGCTACTCCCCATATCGACTCATGTTTGGGAGAGAAGCAAGGTTGCCTGTGGACCTGGCCTTTGGCACTTCTTTAGACCATTCCTCAGCCACATCCCACAAAGGATATGTGGACAGGCTCAGACACAGCCTGAAAGTAGCTTATGAACAAGCTCAAGCGGCCTCAGATCAAAGGGGAGCCCGAAACAAAAGAAACTTCGACTTGAAGGTCCGGGTACAAGACCTGCAGCCCGGGGACCGAGTACTGCTACGCAATCTGGGGGTCCCTGGAAAACACAAACTTGCAGACAGATGGAGATCTGAACCCTATGTCATCTGTAGGAAGCTGCCGGGCCTACCTGTCTACAAGTTGAAGCCAGAAGGAAAGGTAGAACCACTGAAGACGTGGCATCGAAACCACCTGCTCCCACTTGCTGAAGCGGTCAGGATACCTCCAGTGAGGGACTCCCCTGAACCAGTCTCTATTCTAGATACCCCCAGGCCAAACACTCGGTCCCAGACCTCTCGGGCTGAAGATGGAGAAGCTTCTGAACTCAGTGTAGATGAAGAAAGAAAACTTGACTGGCTGTGGCCTTCCCCAACTCAAGGAACTTCTGCTATAGATTTTTCAACTACTGAAGACACTATAGATGGACAACTGAATGCAGAAGCCGCTGAATTCATCCCATCTAGTCCTTCATCGGATTACTGGGAAGATGCCTGTGATGTTTACCCTGAAGGGGACCCTAGAGACTCTATGTATCCCTCGGCTCCTGAAGCAGATGTTACAGAGCCTGCCGTGTCGTCTGAACCTGTTACAGAAGAAGAGCCTGTGGCGCCAGAGCCAGAAACCCCAAGGAAACAAAGGGCTCGCAGAGTCATAAGGCCTCCCAGAAAGTTGACCTACCCACAAATGGGGAAGAGCTCAGAAGATTCTGTGGTCACTGCCAGGAGGAGTGTAGAGAATCCAGATCCCTCCACTGTTCATTTGGTAGAGGGCAACCCCCACTCACTCTCTGGCACAGTTAGGCAGGCCACTCAGGATAGGGTGACCTGTGGGCAAGGGAATCCAACCCCTCGGTTTTGGTGGGAATTCCCTATGCCAACCTCTTATGCAATGTTGTCTGGGGTTGTACGCAGTGTATGCTAGAATTCTCTTTGGGGACCAAAGAATTTAAGTGGGGGGAGTGTGTAGCGGGGTCCCCTTTAAGACTACCAGGACTACCTTACCCAGAACCCCTTTCGGCAATATTTCCACCCCAGAGACTCATGGGAGGGGTTATAAAAGGAGGAGGGGAGGCTGGGCTCGGTCTCTTTGGGACACGAGACTTCAATGACTGATCCTCCTGTGCGGATGTGCCGGTGTGCAAGGCCTGAAGCCTGAGGCCTTGTGCAGCACCAAAGAGCCTTCCACCCCGCTGCGAGACTGGGTGGCATCTGACTTCGCTTGTCCATAGCCTTGTTTGGATCGGGGACCCGATCGCTGGAGACACTGTGTGTGAGGACACAGTCGGTGGAAGTTCCCGGACTGGGATCGCGTCCGGAGGGGTGAGCGAGGGTATGCTTAGACCATATACTGTTTATTGCTCATGTGCCTATAGACTGCCGTGGCCCACAAGTTTATATCTGATACTCTCACTGGAGATATATATCAGAGTTGAACTCAGAGGTTCTTCAGTAAAGTGTTTGTTCTATCACAATCTTCCCACTGGATTACAAATGTTATTCTGTTATGTGCACCACCTTTAAAGACTTGCCGGTGAAGAAACCATCATAACCTAGAGACTGGGTTTTAGGCATCTGAGCCAGGCCTGGCCAGCTAGTTAGTTCATTTAGTTGCTGCGCCACAGGGCGCCTAGTTAACAGTCGCCCACGCGGCGTACCTTTACTGTTTTATTAATATATAAGTGGGTTTATTGCTGCAGGGCTCTGCAACCTATTTCATGTAAACTGTTACCACTGTTAACCTTTTTTTTTTACCACAATCTAAAGTAAATTAGATACCCCTTTCATCATTGCCTTGGTGTCTGCGTTTAATCATATAGCATAAGAATTATATTGTTGCCATAACTAACTGTGCCAGTAGGGGGTCGAGTAAATTGCCGGGGGTTGGCGGAGCTGTCTTCAGGGCCCAAACTAAATCTGCGGCCCTCTTAGTTGAAGGTATCGCTACATATACAACTATATAGATCAGACCAAAATGAGGGACAAATGAGGAGGAATGAGGGACAGAGGGACATTGCTCCAAATCGGGGACAGTCCCTCAAAATTAGGGACAGTTGGGAGCTATGCATCAGTGCCACCTATCAATGCCCATGAGTGTAAGGTGACCAGATTTTTAAAATGAAATCCAGGGATCTTTTTTTTTTTTTACTAGTAATGGCGGCAATCAGTGACTCTCTGCCCGTTGCCGCCCGCCTCACAGTCTGTCAAATCTTACTCTCCGGGCCGCCGGCTACTACTGGGTGGGGAGCGGAGGAAGATCACTCGTCCAGGGAAGGCAAGAAGATAAACATGCAGGTGGCTGGCCGGGACTTGAGCCAAGGCAGAAGAACATGCGAGCGGAGCTAAATGGTCATGCGCCCGAAGCTGAAGAAATATTCCCTCCGCTCCGACCAGCACATGATCATCAAAAAGGGGCACAGATAATGGAAAAAATACACCTCCCTAAGCTAGTAGGAGCGGCAGAGCGGGGGGGGTGTAATTCAGAATTATTTTATTTTTTTAATTCTGCACTGACTGTCGTTGAAATTGCCACAGCCCCTGTTCAAATCCAATCCGGGGACAAAACCGGGGACAGACTTGGTCCGGGGACAGTGTCCTCAATCCGGGGACTGTCCCCTGAAACTGGGGATGTCTGGTCACCCTACACAAGTGCCACCTATCAATGCCCACCAGTGGTGCCAATCAGTGCCTCATTAGTGCCACCTAGCAGTGCTGCCTATCAGTGTAACCTAGCAGTGCTGATCAGTGCCCATCATTGCCACCCATCATTGCCCATCACTGCCACCCATCAGTGCTCAAAGCTGAAAATTGGCCTGGGCAGGAAGGGGGTGGGGGAGTGTCTGGTATTGAAGTGGTTAAAGCATGACATGTTAGGTATCTATTTACTGGGCGTAACATCATCTTTCACATTATACAAAAAATTGGGCTAACTTTATTTTTGTTTTTTTATTTCATGAAAGTGTATTTCTTTCCAAAAAATTGCATTTGAAAGACCGCTGCACAAATACAATGTGACATAAAATATTACAACGGTTGCCATTTTATTAGGGTCTATGCTAAAAACTATTTATAACGTTTGGGGGTTCTAAGTAATTTTCTAGAAATAAATATTGATTTTAATTTCTAAGTGACAAGTGTCAGAAAAAGGCTTAGGCATGAAGGAGTTACCATTGGTCTGTAATCTATTGCTTTTAGGCTTCAACAAAATGGCCCGAGCTGCAGACACTTCCTGTTTATGATGTGACATAGAGCTGTGCTCTAGTGTTGTAGGTAACGTAACACTGGAGACCAGGTGACTGCTGTGTTACAGGAAGCAGCAGTGCAGTGCATACACGGCAGAGCCTGCGCTCTTGTCACCGGGACTGAGCTGTGTTTTAGGAGCACTGACTACTGACAGTTCGGAGGAGGCTCGGTGGCTGCAGAGGATCAGACGGTACAGGGGCTGTGCATACTGGAGAAGGGGATGAACCTGCTTCTGCCTTTCCCTATCTCTGTACAGTGAGCGGAGGAATACAGGAGAGGTACTGTGTCCCATTCTAAGTGATTCCAGCTCATGTATTCTCTGCAATGGGGACAAGGAGTCTGCTAAGACAGGAGCAGCAGGGCATGGCAACCAATCAGCTTCAAGCTTTCATTTTCAAAGCATAAATTATCAGAAATAAATAAAAGGTGACCTACCACTCTACTCCTCCTACTGTCCAGCACTTACCTCCTTAGGTGATCCATTTTCACTGTCCACATACACATGTCCTGGTGCAGCAGTCCTGGGGTTTGAAAACCATGTTCTTCCTCTAGGGACATCAGGATAGAAAAAAGCAATAAGAGCAGTTCTGATTGGTCAGCACAGGCATTTGACCGCTCTGATCTGCCCTGGTGTCCCCAAAGAAAGAAGAGGTAGAATAGTACGGCTTTCAAACCCCTGAAACTGAACTGCCTACAGGGGTAGGTGTAGAGCAGGTGTCTTCAAACTATGGCTGTTCAGGAACTACAATTCCCATCATGCCTTGTTACGTCTGTCAATGTCAGTGTTTTACAATGCCTCATGGGATGTGTAGTTCCGCAAAAGCTGGAGGGCCGTAGTTGGAGGATCCCTGGTGTAGGGTGTTCATCTTTTCATTTTTTTTCTGAAAATAGTAATAGTTCTTTCTTTCTTTCAATCAGCAGGTTCAACATACCCTATGTGGATGGGGGAATCCTCCCATGAGCTATTGTATTATGACAGCGAAAAAGCCTTCCCCACCATCAGAATACACTAAGCAGCGGTGCCAACAGCACTGATTGAACAGGGAAAATCTGAAAGGCTGGTTGTACAGAACTTGATCAGTAGATCGACTTCTGTACAACCAGCCTGCCCATACATGGATAGTTTTTTGTCCAGTCCCTGCTGAACTGGTAGGATTTCGATCCATGTATAGCCGGCTTAACATTTTAACTTAAAGCGGAGCTCCGCCGAAAAAAAATATTAAAAGCCAGCAGCTGCTGACTTTTAATATTAGGACACTTACCTGTCCTGGAGTCCAGCGACGTCCGCAGCAGAGGACGAGCAATCGCTCGTCACTCTGCTGCCCCCATCGCCATCCTCGATGAGGGAACCAGGAAGTGCGGCTTCACTGCCCGGTTCCCTACGGCGCATGCACGAGTCGCGCTGCGCCATTCTGACTGCTCCCCCTGTGTTCTGGGAGCCGAGTGTCTCCCAGAACACAATGGGTATTCTGCGGGAAGTGACATATTTCCCGCAGAGAGGACTTCCGGAAGTGGGTGCAAATACCTGTCTTAGACGGGTATCTGCACCCCCTTCCCCCCTGAAAGGTGTAAATTGTGACACCGGAGGCGGGGAGGGTTCCGATCAGCGGAAGTTCCACTTTAGGGTGGAGCTCTGCTATAAAGCAGAACTCCACCCAAGAGGGGACATTCCGCTTTAAGGCAGGCAGATACCTAGTTTTGATAGAATGGATCACCTAAGCCAGGGATATGCAATTAGCGGACCTCCAGCTGTTGCCAAACTACAAGTCCCATGAGGCATAGCGAGATTCTGACAGCAGCATGCATGACACCCAGGGGCAGAGGCATGATGGGACTTGTAGTTTTGCAACAGCTGGAGGTCCGCTAATTGCATATCCATGACCTAAGCGATCTGAGTTGAAGTTCCCCTCCCCGCAGACTTCTGGGACATGTCACAGGTCCCAGAAGACTGTGGCACCATTAACAATGCGGCATGCACAGTGGGCACCTGGCTGTAAAGCCTCAAGCCGTCACAGCTGGGTGCCCACAGTTAAAGCGGACCTTCAGTCATTTTTTCAACTTTCCATTTTTAAATCTTCTGCCCTTGTTGTTTTAACTTTGGATAGTAAAACATTTTTTTTTTTCTGCCAGTAAATCCCTTATACAGCCCACTTCCTGTTTCCTGTCTGGTCATTAGCCTAGGCTTATGACATCATGCACAGCTCTCTCTCTCACACTTGTGAGAGTTTACCAGGAAGGGAGGGGGGATTAGTCATAAGAGGGCCAATGAAATCTCCAGAGCTGGATGTGTGCCTATGTGTGTCTGTAAATCCAGGAAGTGAACAAGCAGCAGCTTCAGCTGCCCACAGTTAAAATGGCTGCAGCCAAACTCAGTAGAGGGAGATTTCTGCAGCATTTTTGGCAAGTACAGAATCACAGTATATATAAAATAATATGCAATGTGGTTGGAGGGAACCTTCAGAATGGCAAAGATGTTTTTATTACAAATTATGTGAGCAGACGGCAGTTGCTCTTTAAGATGCAGGTGCTGAGAAAAGTCCCCGGTGCCCCCTCTGGTGAGCACAGCGCTGGATCCTGATACAGGTAAGTGTCTGGTTATTAAAAGACAGTAGCTGCAGTTTTTGTAGCTGCTGACTTAAATTTTTTACAAAAACTGACTGGAGCTTTTCTTTAACCACTTGCCTACAGGGCACTTTCACCCCCTTCCTGCCTAGGCCATTTTTCAGCTTTCAGCGCTGTCGCACTTTGAATGACAATTGCGCAGTCATGCAACACTGTACCCAAATGAAATTTTTATCATTTTTTTCCCCACAAATGGAGCTTTCTTTTGGTGGTATTTGATCCCCTATGCGTTTTTTTATTTATTGTGCTATAAACAAAAGAAGAGGGACGAGTTTGAAAAAAACACAATATTTTTTACATTAAATGAAATATCCATTTTTTTTTTTTTTTTTTTAAACAAATTTTTTTCTCAGTTTAGGCGATACGTATTCTTCTACATATTTTTTGGTAAAAAAAAAATCGCAATAAGCGTATATTGATTGGTTTGCGCAAAAGTTATAGCATCTACAATATAGGAGATAGATTTATAGCATTTTTATTATTATTTTTTTTTTTACTAGTAATGGCGGCGATCTGCGATTTTTATCATGACTGCGATATTGCGGCGGACATATCGGACACTTTTGACACATTTTTGGGACCATTCACATTTATACAGCGATCCCTGCTATAAAAATGCACTGATTACTGTATAAATGTGACTGGCAGGGAAGGGGTTAACACCAGGGGGCGAGGAAGGGGTTAAATGTGTTGCCTGAGTGATTCTTACTGTGGGGGGAGGTGACCGATGGTTGTCCCTATGTACAAGGGATACACCATCGGTCTCCTCTCCCTGACAGAACATGGATCTGTGTGTTTACACGCATAGATCCACAGTCCTGCTCAGTTACTGGGCAATCGCGGGTGCCCGGCGGCCATTGCGGCCACTGGGCACACGCACCTGGTCCCCAGCGACGCGCGCACCCCCTAGTGGCTTCTGAAGGCGCAACGTCATATGACGTCCAATCAGAACAATAGAGTCTTCTGCCCACCGTCATTTGACGGTGGACAAGCAGTTAACAAGCTGAAGCTACAATCCGATTGGTTGCCATGCACAGCTGCTCCATATTCTGCCTGTTTCTGTTTTACTAAATTCCCCCCAGTAGTGTGTATGATGTGACAAATAGCCGGGGGTGGGGGGGGGTTAGGAGTGCACAGCGACTACGTGGCTTAGGGCAAATGCAGGCAGTAATATTTTATTTTTTTTATGGATTTGAACGCAGTTCCAATGTTGTCTATGGGCCTATGAAAATAATGTGCAAAGATCAGTAAATTTGCACTTTAGATCCATAAAATCAAAAGAGAAAAGTCTACGTCTGTGGTCAGTCATTTACACGTGTATGCATACAAACACATGTGAATGGATGTAGAGTGGCCCCATTTACTTAAATGCGTTGCCATTGGCAGGCGGTAGCACCCACCAAAAGCAACGGGGTTTAATTCCTGCTGCGGCATGTGTACAACTTTTTGGTTGCTGCCTCAGCAGCTAAAGAGGGTAGGGATTGGGGGTGGTAAACTCAACCGCAGGGTTTTACCACCCTCCAACTTTACGTGTGAATAAGCACTAAGGGCGCCTCTGCCGAATGCAACTAAGGGCTCATTCACAAGTGCAGCAGCCACTGCTGCACCTTTTGAAAAGCAATCGGAGAATGTTTAACAGGTGGTGAAGAGGCGATATGTTGCCTCCTCACCACCTGATTTAAACCCATAATTGCCGTGCAATGCCTGCGATTAAGACACGGTAGTACGGTGATTAGAGGTTTAAATCGGGTGTGAGGAGGTGACACTGGGCAACACTGTGCCAGTGATCTTTGACTTCTTCCATGTTGTGCAGGTAGATCTCCACCTCTTTAGGGTTGCCTATCCCTTATTATAACACAATTGGATATTTTCTTAGGTTTTTTATATTATTTTTGCTGCAAGGCAGCCCTACCTCCTTTCTCACCTAAGCGAGAATGCTGATGTGCTAAAGGGCTCTGCTGGGCTTCAGGACCGGGCATAGACCTTTGGCACATCTGCGCATCACACAGGGTTTCCATGCATAGACATGTGAAGACAGCAAATTGAAGGCGTTTCGGGACCTCTCTTCCTGCAGACGCATGAGCACAGTTTGACAAATGTGTTGCAAGGCTCTGGCAGGTCCCAAAGGCCAGGCAGAGCACTGTGGTACATTTGCGCACTTTTTGGACAATGGAAAAATGGCAACACTAGTGGAAGGGGGTGGAGCCATGATTAAGGCGACTGAAGTTCCTCTTTAACCACTTCAGCCCCGGAAGAGTTTACCCCCTTCCTGACCAGAGTACGTTTTACAATTTGGCACTGCGTCGCTTTAACTGGTAATTGCACAGTCATGCAATGCTGTATCCAAACTAAATTTGCATCCTTTTTTTTCTCCCACAAATAGAGCTTTCTTTTGGTGGTATTTGATCACCTCTGCGGTTTTTTTTTTTTTGTTTTTTTTTTTTGCGCTATAAACAAAAAAAGAGCCACGATTTTGAAAAAAAACTAAATTTTTTACTCTTTGCTATAATAAATATCCCCAATTTTTTTTAAACTAATTTCTTCATCGGTTTAGGCCAATATATATTCTTCTACATATTTTTGGTAAACAAAATCGCAATAAGCGAATATTGATTGGTTTGCGCAAAAGTTATAGTGTCTACAAACTATGAGATGGATTTATGGCATTTTTATTATTATTAATTTTATTTTTTACTAGTAATGGCGGTGATCTGCGATTTTTTTTTTTTTTTTTTTTTTTGCGGTATTGCGACGGACAGGTCGGACACTTTTTTTGGGACCATTGACATTTATACAGCGATCAGTGCTATAAAAATGCACTGGCAGGGAAGAGGTTAACACTAGGGGGCGATCAAGGGGTTAATTGTGTGTTCTAACTGCATGGGGATAGGATTGACTAGGAGAGGAGACGTATCGTTTTTCCTACTTAGTAGGAACAAACGATATGGCTCCTCCTCCCTGACAGCACAGGGATTTGTGTGTTTACACACACAAATCCCCGTGCTGGCGCACGTGCACACAATCGCGCCCGCCGGCCACGTGCATCGGGTCCCCCCGCCGTGGTGGCCGCTAAAGGGAAGCCATTCCGCCGCAGTAAATCTGTGTGAGTTGGTCGGGAACCGGTTAAAGTGTATGTCTAGCTAAAGCTTTTTTTTTTGTTTGCTTTGAACTTTATTCGACTGTTTCATCAGACTAAAAGTTGGGGGGCAATCGGCACTAGGGTCACAGACAGCAATGTAACGCTGGCAGAGATTCCTGTCTTCTCCTATTCTACGGAAAGAAACCTATTTTTATCTGTGTCTGTTTTGCTATCGGAGATTTTCTCCTACTTCCTGCCTGGTGAATCCGTTGTCATGGGGGTCAGAAAGTGAGATGCAGTCTCTCTAATGGAGCCATTGAGGGCAGTAAAAATCTGACGGGTTCTTATCCTTTTTAATTGTTTTACAAAAAATAAACATTTTGGCTCTATATACTCTTTAATTACCCTTTGATTTGATACTGAGACATGCTGGGAAAAAGTGGTTTATTTGCCTAACTGACTTATTGGCAGAAGTAGATGTGGGTCTTACAAACAAGAGGAAGGGAGGAAAGTAAACGGACCATTTCATAACCGTATTAATTTGTGTCTTGATCTCTTTCTAGGATGGCGTTTGCGGTGCAGGAGAAGCACTTTGCCCCGTCCTTACTAAGTTTTTTCATCTATAACCCCAAGTTTGGCCCAAGAGAAGGAGAGGTAATAATACATTGATATATCTTTTTAGCTCTTCAGTAGTCTACCCAGACATCCTAAGCACAAAGTTAAAATGTACACTAGCCTTTAAAGTGATTGTAAAGGATTTTTTGGGGGAAAACACAAATCCCACCTACTGCTTAAAGAGGAATTGAGCATTATTGCCTGTGGTCTCCATGAAGCTGATCTTTCCCTCATTACTGACTTACTATGCACTATAGTAAGTACTGCACTATACACAGTGCAGTCTCTGTGTGGATGCACTCATCTTAGAGGCTTTGTTTTGCTAAACAGAGCCTCCAGCCAGGAAAACGGTGAGCAGCACAGTAGAGACATCATCAAATCTCACTCCAAATTTCTAACACAGCAGATATAGAGATATGAGGTGCAGGTGTGCCTAGGCACCCCACATACCTCAAGTAAAGTAATAACCAGGAACGGCCTGTCCATTAAGGGCGCTGCCTCCCCATCCATGCGACCAGCCCTTTTCAGGACACGGGGCGCATGGATTCCAATGCGGGGTGGGTGGGCGGGCCAGGGGCTCTAATAGGCTTCAAAATAGGGTGTGCTCGGGGTGCAGAGAATGCGCTCGGAGCCCACCCCGGTGTGTGAGAACAGTGAATGAATGTTCACTATTCTCACACTGAATCTCCTCTCCGCCAATCAGGAAGCAGGTCTGAGACCCGTTTCCCGATTGGTGGAAAGGAGAAGCCTTCTGATTGGCCGCCGAGGAGGAGACGGAAGCTGTCGAGCAGGGGAAGGAGAAGCTACTCGTGATGCCCGCGGAGGAGAGCAGGGGAGGCCATCCGTGATTGCCTGCCATGGATGGGGTAAGTACACCGACCGATCGACCAACCCGCATCGGTAAATGCACTGTTTGCCCCCACCCCCCAAAAAATTACCACCAGCCGCCACTGTTAACAACTGATGTTCCTTCATGCGAGGATTGGCTCCCAGGTGCTGCCATGTCTGTAATGACATTGTGTGGCATCTGGGTGAAATCTGCCTATAATTGCAGAGAACGCTTCATCAGGAGCTCACTACAGTTTTTCTAGCCAACTTGTCTGACATTTACATATAGCTCATGCTCATGACCTGTAGTGGGATTGTTCTCTTCCCTGTATGTAAAATTGTAAAAATAACAGCATCATTTAATGGGACAGTCTGATACTTCTGAAGTTATGATTGCACATTGCTCAAGTTTTAACCTTTGCACTGCCTTATTGTCCCAGCAGTACTCAGCTATGACATAATTTGTGGATAATTGGCCAGCATTACAGCATTTTGCATGTCATTATTGCCCTTTGCATTGGCTCATTGAATCCAGCTGACATTTTTGCCCAGCTAGAATATCCTGGTAATAGGGATATAAAAGAAGTCTTGTGAGTGTAATTTCAACTGCAAAACTAGTTTAGCCCCAAGCAGGAAGCGAAATCCATTAATTGAAACTAATATAATTAGTTAATATAATCAACCAATTTCCACAATTACGGTATATGTGGCATCATAAATCATGTTTTACTTGTTTGATTTGAAATGAATGCTAAAAGGTGACGGTTGTTGGGGACTTCTGGGCTATGCAATAGCATTTTTGCAGTATTCAAGCATTTATAGTGTCAAAAGTAGTAATGTAGTTGTAGGTCAAGCCTGGTGGGCTCAGTCCACACCTGGCTTCTTACACTACATTCACACAGGCAATTGGCACACCCTGCAATTTCCATTGGCATGAATCTGCAGATTCTTCTTGCGACTGGATTGACAGGTGTGTGCAAATGGCCTCAGCCAATCCAATGCAATAGCACATAAAATGTATCCAGCCACAATTGTTGCAGGTAATTGTTGGCTGTGTGATTGGTCACAAATGGTTGCAGTTGCCATCAGCCTGTCATTTCATTGTATGGGCTGAGCCGCACCAGCTATTCCTACACACCTGTCATTCCAGCCGCAGGAATCTGCAAATTTCTTCAGCTGGAAATCGCAGGGTTCGCTTAATCGCCCATATGAATGCAGCCTTATAAGTCTTGTGTCCTTTTTCTTTTATTCCTAACTCCTGTCCACTTGGCCTGTTCCTGCTCATCTTTTCATGTTGCAGCACCTTCTGGCACTCTTCATAGTAAAAAAGAAATGGAAATACCTGACAAGGAGAGCATGACCTCCTTTAGTGGTCACTGCAAGTGTACAGACCACAAAACCCCCAAGATATATAAGACAAACTGGAGAAGAAGCAGACCTGACGTTAACACACACACACACGCACACACACACACGCACACACACACGCACACGGCAAGAAACCCCTTGGAATGAACTGGTTTTCTGCAGTAATTTTCCATAAATTGTGAACTGATCCTCTAGGACACAACACATAGACAAACACAATGAGGTTGATTTACTAAAATTGGAGAGTGAAAAATCTGGTGCACCTGTGCATGGTAGCCAATCGGCTTCTAACTTCAGCTTGCTCAATTAAAGCGAAATTCCACCCAAAAGACGAAGTTCTGCTTTAAGTCCTTATCTTCTGCCACGTGCGGCATGTCCTGTTTTTTTTTGGGGGGGGGGAGGAGGGGAGCGGTTACCTAGTTTTGACAAGTACACGCTCCCACTTCCACTTGGATCGCAGTCTTCTGGGACAGGTCTCAGAAGACTGCAGGATCATTCACAAAGCTTAAAGGATCACTAAAGAATTTTTTTTTTTAAATAACAAACATGTTATACTTACCTCCGCTGTGCAGCTCGTTTTGCACAGAGTGGCCCCGTTCCACGTCTTCTGGGGTCCCTCAGCGGCTGTCTCGGCTCCTCCCCACAATCACTCACCACCTATATGGTGGTGAGAGATTGTGGGCGCGCTCCAGTGATACAGCCAGCGGCTATTGCCGCTCACTGTATCACTCGGCCCGGCGTGCCGCGTCATTGGATGTGATTGACAGCAGCGAAAGCCAATGGCTACGCTGCTTTCAATCAATCCACTGTAACCAATCAATGGCCAGGCTGAGCGGCGAAGAGGATGTCAGGGGCGAGCGCGGGACTTTCGAGGGGTCAGGTAAGCTAAACGGGTGGCCAGGGGGAGCCGATATTGTCGGACGTTTTTTCACCTTAATGCATAGAATGCATTAAGGTGAAAAAACTTTTACCTTTACAACCCCTTTAAGCTGATAAAACGCAAACAATTCTTATTACTTGTGACTTTATTAAACACAGCCATTAAACTTTCACAGTATTGGAGGAAAAAGTAACTGAACCCTTGGAGTTACTAGCTAGTTAACCTTTGGCAGCAGTGACCTAAAGTAAAAGATTTTGGTAGCTCTGGATCAGACCTGCACAACTTTCAGGAAGAATTTTTGACCACATTTATGATGTCTGGTGTGAACAGATTTCTTGAGGTCATTCCACAGCATCTCTATGGGGTTAAGGTCTGGGCTCTGACTGGGCCACTCCAAAAGGCACATTTTCTTTTTCTGAAGCCAGTCTGTGGTGGATTTACTTCAATGCTTAGGGTCTTCATTGTCCTGCTTTATCACCCAACTTCTACGAAGCTTCAGCTGACAGACGGCCACTATGACATCATCCATCCTGTAGTACATTTTTGTACTTGGAAATTAAAGAATATGTTATCCCAACATTTCATATTCCTGATATGTGCCTGCTGTACCATGCACTTGTTTGAAAAAGTATCCTGTTCTCTTTGTATTGCTTCCTTTGTGTGAAATACCTGATGTGTCTGCCAGTCCCCCTTCTTTCTCATTATAAACTGATCACACTAGGCAGGCGCAGGGGTGACTGTCCCAGAAAAGTTGCAATTGGGCACCATCTCTTTATCCTCTACCACAAAATGTAAAGGAAAATCTAGCCATTGGGACAAATGTAAAAAATGAAGAAAAAAAGTTTTAAAACAAATATAATTTCCATGTGTGTGTATGTGTATATAGCAGTGTTTCTCAACTCCAGTCCTCAAGGCACCCCAACAGGTCATGTTTTCAGGATTTCCCTCAGATAAAACAGCTGTGGTAATTACTAAGGCAGTGAAACGGATATAATCACCTGTGCAAAATAATGGAAATCCTGAAAACATGACCTGTTGGGGCGCCTTGAGGACTGGACTTGAGAAACACTGGTATGTAGCATATTGACATATTTGTTGTGTTTTTAATTTGCAGGAAGAAAACAAGATTCTCTTTTACCATCCAAATGAAATAGAGAAGAATGAAAAAATAAAAAATGTTGGTTTATGTGAAGCGATTGTGCAGTTTACCAGGTACATGATCTACATACACATGTTTTGTTGTGCCTAGCTTTACCTGGTCTTTTCGGAGGCACGTTTTACCTGCCAGCACTGCTGAGCAGTTTGTCCAACTTATAACTTGTGCCATAGAGAAAATGTCTGAATGTTTGTTTCAGATATACAGGAAACCAGCACGTTTCGGGGATCTGGTTTCTTAGGGCTAGCTATATAGTAAAGCTCCCTTGGACCCCTTTCACACTGGGGCGTTTTTCAGGAGCTTTTGGGCTAAAAAATAGTGCCTGTAAAGCGCCTGAAAAACGGCTCCCTGCAGTCTCAGTGTGAAAGCCCGAGGGCTTTCACACTAAGGCGATGCGTTGGCAGGACATTAAAAAAACTCCTGCAAGCAGCATCTTTGGAGCGGTGAAGAAGCGGTGTGTACACCGCTCTTCCACCGCTCCTGCCCATTGAAATGAATGGGCAGCGCAGCTGAACCGCCGGCAAAGCGCTGCTGCAGCGGTTCTTTGCGGGTGGTTTTAACCCTTTTTCGACTGCTAGCAGGGGTTAAAAGCACCTCGCTAGCGACCGAATACCTCCACAAAAACAACGGTAAAGCACCGCTAAAAATATCGGCACTTTACCGCCGACCCTGCCCCAGTGCGAAGGGGGTCTTACTGGAACACGGCAATAAAAACCTGACTGTGTATCTACCACTTTAGCCCAAAAAAATTAAAAGATTTGGCATAAGATGCACTTTAAAGTGGACCGAATGTTGTGATCTTCCCATTCTACCCTACAAAGCCAGGAGGGAAACGGTGCTATTTGACCTTTTCAGCTTTTCTAGTTCCTTTTGTGTGCTGCTTCCCAACTTTACAATGAATAAATATGTTCGTTTGGAACTGTGGAATTTACTCTCAATGACTGTTCTTTTATGTTTATTGTTTAGAACATTTAGCCCTTTAAAACCAGCACAGTCATTACACACACAGAAGAACAGACAGTATTTTCATGAACCTGAAGAAGGATTTTGGATGGTTATGGTATGACTTTAAAACTTTTTGAATCCATGTAGACTTTTAAAAATGTCACTCCTCCCAAAAGTGATATTTTTGACATAAGTGGAGCCCGCTATGCTCATTCAACTCCTGACTTTTTATATGAGAGTATATATATATATATATATATATATATATATATATATATAAACACACACACACATTTTGCCCACTTGTGAGCTTAAGTTGTTTCTGTCCACCTTGTGTGTGTTGTATCCTGTTGCTTTCTCCATAATATCAAAATAAAAATAAAAAATGCAACTTGGAGAACAGGAAGCCCTAATAATGGCCATAGCACACGTGGAGACCCAGGAACGCAAGCTCTTACCAATAGTCCCTAAGAAATGAACTGTTGGGTGATTTAACTCTTCTGCATCTTCAAACTGAAATATCACTTTTGTGTGGACTGACCCTTTAAATTTTAATAAAATTTAAATCTTGGATGTTTATCTATAAGCTAATGGTTTATTCATAGCAGGTATTGCACAAAAGGTAGTAATGATATGATAAAAACAATCAGGAAGCACAATCCCATAGCGCAGATAAACTTTTTTTTTTTATTACAAAAAAAATATATAAACCATTGCACTCGCGTGTCATGGAAAGGTACAGCGTCTCATAAATAAGTATCAGCAGCAGCTGGTCACTGATACGTATGAGATGCTGTACTTTTCCACATGACATGTTAGTGTAATGGTTTATATATCTTTTTATTTGTAATAAGGGCCAGTTCACACCATACGCAGTTCAGTGCGTTTTTTTTTTTTCCTTCATCAAAAATGCTTGGAAAGTAGGTTATATGGTTTCCAATGACATAGTTGTCAGTCTGACAGTTCTAGGGCTTTCCAGTTTCAGAAAAAAATATAGAACATGCTGCATTTTTCCTGCATAGGACTGTAGTGGAGCGCATAAAAAATGTACTGGGACACATCAAAAACGCATCGAAAACTCACCGGACCCCAGTACAGTGAAAAAAAAAAGGGAAAAGAAGCATCCGGAAATGCATTAAAAACACAAATGCAGAAACTCATCCGGAATGGATCTGGAGTGCGTTTTATGGTCTGAACTGTCCCTAAAAGTTTAATGCCGCGTACACACGATAGTTTTTTCTGATGAAAAAAGACAGATGGACTTTTTTCATCGGACAAACCGATCGTGTGTGGGCCCCATTGGTCTTTTTTCCATCGGTATAAAAAAATAGAATATGTTTTAAATTTTACAGATGGGGAAAAAAAACGATAGCAAATTCCGATCGTCTGTGGGGAATTCCATCGGATAAAAAACCCACGCATGCTCAGAAATAAGCCGACGCATGCTCAGAAGCATTGAACTTCATTTTTCTCGGCTCTTCAGAGTGTTTTACATCACCGCGTTTGAGACGGTCGGATTTTTGACTGATGGTGTGTAGGCAAGACTGATGGAAGTCAGATTTATCGGATTTCCGATGGAAAAATTCATCGTATTTTATTCCATCGGAAATCCGATCGTGTGTACAGGGCATAACTTTGCTATAGATTGCGCTTCATGTTTTGTTTTCATCTTTTTCCAGTGTTCCTCTCCTATGAGGTTTGGGAAGCTGCAGTACCTGTATAAGTTTGCACCGATTTGAATAGTTCCATATGCTGACAGATAAGGATTGGCTTGATATCTGCCTAACGCTCATGTTTCTGTGCTACAGCTGGATTGATCCTACATATAGTTTTTAATGTGTGTTGTAAAATCTATACGGGGTTAATTGGTCTTGCGCGGTTGCTGTTTTTTGCGTCCTATGACAGTAATATGATCACTGACACATTGTATCGTGATAAAATCTTCAGGTGGTGAAAAATCCAGTTGTAGAAAAACAAAAAGATGGCAAGACTGTTCTAGAGTATGAAGAAGATGAGCTGCTTGTAAGTATATAATGTATAATGGTAAAGTTTTAGACACTTGCAGCGCTGGAGCGGCGATACCCGGGAAGACACGCAGAGGCAAGATGACATCTCCCTCGGCGTGGACCAGGTAAGTTCCCGATGCCTCGTTCTAAGGTAAGTATTTCATAATGAGCTAGTATGCGGTGCATACTAGCTCATTATGCCTTTTGCCTTACAGGTATGAAAAAAAAAACGCAGCGGGTATACAAGTGCTTTTAAGGCTTACCTGTAGGTGCATGAAGTATCTCCTTAACCTACACGGTTAAGGAGATATTTGCTGTAAAACACAGCACCGATAACGTCACACGCATGCGCACTAGCGGGCCGGCATCATTGCCGGTTTTATGAATGGGATCTTGCCAGCCCGAGCGCGCATGCGTGTGACGTCATCGCCGTTTCGGACAAATTACAGCGCCGGAGTGGTGATACACTGACGGCAGTGACGGGACATCGAGGCAAGATGGCGGCGGTGACCGAGGACCGCTGCGGGGGCTTCGATCTCAGGTAAGTCATTCATAATGAGCTAGTATGCTATGCATACTAGCTCATTATGCCTTTATTTTGCAGGGTTGTTTTTTATTTTTTATTTTTTTTATTTTTTATTATAAATGGCTTTACTTCCTCTTTAACAACTGTAAGGCCCCCATACACACTTTTAGATTTTCTGCAGATTTTTGTCTTCAGATTTACCAACACCATGTAGTGCAAGGGCCGGCTTGATTGCATACAAATTGAAACTCTTAAGGTGTGACCTCATATTATATGGTTTTGTTAAATCTGAAGACAAAAATCTGCAGAATATCAAATAGTGTGTATGGGGTCTAAGTCATCAGCTGTCAGCGGGGTTTAAAAACCGATGCCAGCGAGTCGGATGTAAGCGGATCGTCCGTTTTTCGTCCATTCCATTTTTTTAATGGAAGAAAAATAGGGTTTTCTTCCATCTTAAAAAACAGAGCTTAGCGGAGACTGATGTCAGCGGATGATCATCTGCTATTGTCCGCTATCCCATAGAGATACATGTATGTCTGTTTTTCATCTGTCGACGGTTGGAGGAAAAACGGACATACGGAATGCCTTTGTGAAAGGACCCTAACTCTGAATTGTAAATATTTCTCTTTTGTTCTATCTTGAAGAAAAGTTATTATGATGGTATTTAATAGACTTGTGCACAACGGAAAAATTCGTTCCGTTTCGGTTCGTTTCTTTCCGGTCCTGTTGATTCGTAATCATTCGTAATTTTGCTAGACGGGATTTTTCGTGTTCGGACTCATTCGTATTTTTGCAAGCGACATTTTTCGTTGAATTTTTTGTTGCTTTATAATTCGTACTTTCGGTAGAGTACGTTGTTTTTCGTTGATTCTGGACACAACTCCTACTTTCGTAACTTTTTTTGGGTTCGTTGATTCGTAATTTTCCGTGTCTCTCTCACAACGACGCTGCCTATTATGCCTAATGTGCTTCGAATGGATTTGTACTTTTCTAAATACATTGCGGTTATTTGTAACGATTCGAAATCTCGTATTTTACTTTCGTTTTTAACATGCGGCTATAGGCTCCGCCCCTGTACACCATTTTGAGAGGGTTCAGCACGGTGAGGGAGAAGCAGAGAGCAGAGCAGAGTGAGTGTTATTGTGCTTCGAATGGATTCGAAATCTCGTAATTTACTTTCGTTTTTTACATGCGGCTATAACCTCCGCCCCTGTACACCATTTTGAGAGGGAGTTCAGCACGGTGTGGGAGAAGCAGAGAGCAGAGCAGAGTGAGTGTTATTGTGCTTCGTATGGATTCGTACATTCGTAACTTTTTCATAACGAATTATGCCGAAGACATTCGGGCATTCGCTATTTGCGGTATAATTTATTTCGGATTCGGTCTTATTCGTAATTGCTTTGTTCCGAAATTCGAATGCTTCCGAATGTCCGAAAGTTGCTAAATTCGGACGAATTTCAATTCGTTACGAAACGAATTGCACAAGCCTAGTATTTAACTGCATGATGCATATGTACACTCAGAATTTCAGTTTGTTATGTTGCTCTGTATAAAACCTTTCCATCAGCACCATATGTGAAAGAATCACATTATCTGCACATCAGAATTTCAGGGAAACCACACCCTGGGAAAGGCACATTTGATGGTGGCCTTATGTGTCCATTTGCCAGGAAACCTGTTGTATATACAACGATCAACTATAACATCGCTGACAAGTAAAGTGAATAACATTGATTATCTCGCTACAATGGCACCTGGAAGTGGGTGGGATACATTAGGTAGTAAGTGAACATGTTGTCCCTGAGGTTGATGCATTAAGAGCAGATAAAATGAGAAAGAAAAATGCTAAAATGTAAAAAAAAATGTAGTGAAAGTTATTAAAATTATATTAATCTTATCAACAAAATTGTATATTGGACATGGTTTGTTCTTCTGTATGCTTTAAAATTATGAACCAAAGTATACCTGTTATGAGAAAAAATGGAGGCTGCCATCATCGGCCTACTGAAAATCCTAGTTGCTTGGCTGTCTCTGACTTTAAAACTTTTCAGTCACTGACCTAGAACAAGCATGCAGGAAATACAAGTCCGAATTCTTTATCACTATGGTTTTGGTGTGACTAAGGCTGCTTTCACAATGAGCAGCGCCGGGCGTTGGCGGTAAAGCGCTGCTATTTTTAGCGGCACTTTACCGTCTTTTTTTGCGTCGCTCTTCAGCCGCTAGCGGGGCGCTTTTAGCCCCGCTAGCAGCCGAAAAAGGGTTCAAATTGCCTGCATAGCACTGCTGCAGCGGCAGTTCGGCGGCGCTGCCCATTGAATACACCGCTCCTACAGCGCTGCAAAGATGCGGCTAGCAGGACTTTTTTTAGCGTCCTGCCAGCGCACCGCTCCAGTGTGAAAGCCCTCGGGCTTTCAAATTGGAGTGAGGAGAGGCGTTTTACAGGCGCTATGCTGGCGCTATTTTTAGCACTATAGCGCCTGTAAAGCGTGAAAGCAGCCTTAGAAACGACTGAAAACAAAGCATGAGCACACAAGCCAGGTAACTAGAGGAGATCATCAATGGCAGCCTACATGTTTCTTTTCTGACAAGCTTCCTTGTAATCTTCCTAATAAGATTTATTATTGTATAATTTTGTTCACTTACAGGATAAAGTGTATTCCTCGGTACTTCAGCAATGCTACAAAATGTATAAGGTATGAGATCTTAACACTTTCATTATGCTCTTGGTAAACAAGGTAAAATAATGACCAGACAAGTTTCATCTTGATTAGATATCTATACATGTAACACTTACCTTGGCTCAGATCAAATCGTTTTTAGGAGAGTTTTTGAAATAGATGACATGTATAAAAGGTCTTGGAGGACGCATCAATGTCCTATAAACTCTGGAAAGACATCGAGACTTAGGCGGCGTGATATCCCAAGTAAGGTGGTTATGAGGCGCTGGATGTGCGTCTTATTCTGTCAGTCAGGGAGCATTGGTTGAACTTGATGGCTGAACCGAGGCAACTCAAGTGGATCCACCCTATCACCTTCTCCACCGCCCTAGAAAACAGACAGTGGCCCTTACTGAAACTTCCAAGGGGAATAGATAAAAGAGCACCACCCAGTTGTCTATAAGTCTATCATTATTGCTGACAAAATTGAGACAACAGGAAGATATGTTACCCAACACGTTTCGGAGGCCAAACAATCCTTCATCAGGGCTTAAATGAAAGATGGAAAAGCTCTATAGGACTCAAAAATATAAAGCCTCCTGGAAAGTGTCCTTTATCAAATAAGGACCATTAGATGTCAAGATAGACTTGTGCTTGTAAAGCTCATAATAATGTGTTGCTGTTTAGATTTCTTCCTGTTGTCTCAGTTTTATCAATCACATCTAATGATGGACTCTTAAGATGACCAGTGGGTGATCTATTTCCCATACAAACTTAGGTGACAAAGCCTAGTTGCTGTATGTCCTTTGGCACACCAGGCTGCCCTGCTTAACCACATTAATACAGGGCACTTTCACCCCCTTCCTGCCCAGGCCATTTTTCAGCTTTCAGCGCTGTTACACTTTGAATGACAATTGCACGGTCATGCAACACTGTACCCAAACAATTTTTTTTAACATTTTGTTCCTACAAATAGATTTCTTTTGGTGGTATTTGACCATCGCTCGTTTTTTTTATTTTTTACAAAAATAAATAAATAGAAAATTTTGAAAAAATTAATAAAAATTTCTTAGTTTCTGTCAGTACATTTTGTAAATAAGTAATTTATACTTATGGGCACTGATGGGTGGCACTGGTGAGCACAGATGGGCATTGGTGGGCGGCACTGACTGGCATTTATGGGCACTGGTTGCTGGCATTGGTGGGCACTGATTGCGCTTCTTTGTAATGGGAATACTGCTGATCAGTTCCCTGATTACCTGTTCTGATGTTCCCTACGAGGAGATGCCGCTGATTGGCTCTCCTCTCCACACACTCTGTCAGTGTGAGGTGATGAGAGTCGATTTACCGGCACTTTATGTATTTACATGTGACCGACTGATTGGACAGAGCCGATCACATGGTTAAAGAGCCACGTCAGCATCTCTTTACAGAGATTGGGGTTGCCCTGTGTCCTAGCAACACAGCATGGCCACATTCGCCGCACTGCATGGCCGTTCGGGTGCACTGTCGTATGACGTCCACCCAGAAAGAGAACTGCACCGTCCCTCGTCATTTGACGGGCGGGCGGCAAGTGGTTAATACCAGTTGTTTCTGGTAATAAATTGATTGTAAACAAACGCCTTGTAAAACAACTCATTCAGTTTAAAGTTAGTTGTTTTTTTTTTTTTTTCCCCACCTTTTTTAAGTGATCCCTCTGTTCTCAGCTGCATAAGAGCTGAGGGGAGGAGAAGCAACAGTACACTGAACCTCCCAGTGAAAGGTTGTGCAGGGGAGGTGTGTCAAGACCAGTCTGATAATTGGAGGAGAAGCCTGACTTCCCAGCAGAGCTAGAGAACTGACCAAGATGTGCTCTCCTGCCTAGTGTGGTTAGTTTCTAATAGGTAAGCAGAGGGACTAGCAGGAACATCCAGGGATTTCACACAAAGGAAGCAATACAAAGAGAACAGGATACTTTCTCATACAAGTACATGGTACAGCAGCCACATATCAGGAATTTGAAATGGTGGGGTAACAAACGCTTTAAGTATACTGTAAAATTTTTACAGTTTTACAGCTGCTGGATGGAGGCTACAGTCTGTGAATAAAAACGCAAGTTTTGCATTTCATAATATACGAGATGTGACCATTTAATTCCTGAAAAGACCGCGGCATGGCACTCAAGCTTGTTCTAACTTGCATTCGCCCGGGTCATAGGCCAGTTGACTCAGTCTTTACGGAATAGTTGAAGAAATAACGTGCGTTGCACTGTTGTCAGAAAATGAGTGACAGGAATTTGGAGCAGCGGATTAACATCAAATTTAGTGTGAAAATTGGCAAAAGTGTGAGTGAAGAAATACAGGAAAAAGATGATTGTTGCGCTATTAGTATCAGCAGTAGGCAAAGCGGTGTTGTTAACAGGGTGGGAGGGAAGGGGTTAACCGTGTCCAGGGATGAGACACAATTAAAACTAGCAGCAGAGAGTCGGTGAACAGTTAATTGAAAAGTGACTCCTGGTGAGAATTCAGTTCCTTGAAAAATGTGAGTCTGTAGCCTGGGTATATTACCACAGGGAAATGTAACTGACACAAAACAGGAGGCAGCACGCTAAAGGGTAGGAAAACCTTCAGGAGAAATACAAAAGAGAGAAAACAAGCAGCGCCAACCTAAGTGCAGTAGTGTTATCACACGTTTTTTAATTTTAGTAGAAATGCACTCACTCTGAGTAGAATAAAAGCAGGCACATCATGATAATGTCCAATGGACAGCAGGGCTCCAAGAGACGATCTTCTAGCGCTGTAAGTTCTTGTCTGGCGGTGCCAGTGGCTTCCAGTGTCCCAGGCTAGAGCAAACAAGGCGCAGGGGGAAATGGTCAGTCCAAAAGTCCCTGGTCGCGGTCCGATGATGCTAGTAACGTGCACGCGTTCGGAACATGCGTGCTCCTTCGTCAGGCATACTAGTGAAGAAATAGTGTTTTTGAATGACATGGGCAGTTTAAGAAGAGGCAGGAAGATGTCCAGTATGACAACGCAAGACGTGCAAATGTGGACTGAGTGAAAAACCTCATACACTAATGCTGGTGTGGTTTTTTTTTTGTTTTTTTAAGGGGAAACTTCACTACAAATTCATTGAAAATGGTACAAAGGTCAACCAACATTGTTGCTTGGAAATTCCCTGAAAAGGTTTTGGTAATCTTTTCAGAGGAAAAGACCAGAACTCTGGCCTGACAAATGGATTCTCTACCACGAGAATGCTCTGCACAAACTTTATTTTCCAAGTCATCTTCCAGGACGGCTTACAGAGAGATAGGCTCCTCCCACCTAGAACAGGAAACACATGATCCACATCATAAAAGTCTTACTCATGCATTAGCCCCTCAGTATTTGTGTTTCCTCAGGCTAGACAGGCACCATCCAAGGGATGTTTGTTATTTTTATTTTTTTTTTGGGCCTTCGTGCCAGGCGGCAGGGGCCCCCCCGACGGCCATACCCAGTCAACAGGGGTAGTTCCCCTGGGGTATGAGTCAGTTTGGGGCCACCCAGGAGACCTGAAACAGGGGTCATGGGTGATGGTATGGGACCCCCCAAGTCGGGTGTATCCTCAGCGAGGTTACCTGTGAGGGTGGAGGAGGTGATCCAGTGGGTCCAGCCGCGGCACAGCAGGGTATCCTCCTGGCGGAGGCTCGGGCAGCCGTAGAGCCGGTATCCTTCCCGGACAGATGGATCTACAGATGGGGGGGTCTCTAGCTCCAGGACAGCATGGAGCTGGGCACACAGCTAGTGTGTCACTTCCGGCGCAGAAAACAGGAAGTGACACGACAGGAAGTCCCGCGGAGGCCATCTTGGTACACCCATTTGGAAGCCTAGTTGAAAATAACAGGCATGCTGTGCCGTGGGGCGGCGTCGGATCCACAGCGCCGCCCCGGACCTCCACTCCTCTCATATTTAAGGGACCCGGACCTAAAGATGGCGCCGCGCAACATGGAAGGATCCAGAGACGCAGATCTGGAGGCGCCATCGGTCGCATCGGGCCCTAAGGTAAGAAAATAAGGGGCAGACTGCTTCTTTCCTTTTCTTACCCCCCTGTGGGGGCGGCACAGGGGGAGTCTGTTTTATTCCAGAGACCGTTTGTTTTCTCCTATGCTGATGGTGGCAGACGTCACATATTCTAACATAGGCTCTGGTGGTGGGTACTTCTCATAATTCTTAGACTAGAATAAGAGAGTCCACGTGGTGTTTCTGGTTTGGGTGTTTACTTCAGTGTAAGTAATATGCAGGGGCTTGTCATTTACTGTATTACAGGACAAGACCCACGAGCCCAGAGATAAGAAACACCTAGAAAAAGATGCCCAATATGTACCAGGAAGATGCAGATTGGGTGGAAAAAGAATGCTTGTCAGGACTGCATAGACAGACTTGTCAAAGAAGAAACAGGCCCTGTTCTCAAAGGCTTTATGGACTCATTAAAGTCAGGGATGAAGCAGACGTTTCAGTCCTTTAAGCCCACACAGCAAGAGACACTTGCTGAACCCAGCCCAGGTACTTCAGGCACCAGTACTACCGTGAGGCCAGAAGTTAGGGCCCAGGTACGGGCAGTCCACCAGCATCGAGTCCTGGAGGACGGGGAGAAGAACTCAGGCTCAGGCTCAGCCTCAGAGCCTGAGGAGATAGACCCGAGCGAGGAAGGGCCAGAAAAGATACAAAAATTCCTTTTTCCTTCAGAGGAGACAGAGGAGCTCCTGAAAGCAATCTACGACACCCTGGAACTGGAGTCCCCAGAGAACCAGGAGTTGTCAGTGCATGACCTCCTATATGAAAGCCTTCAGACTAGACAGGGCAGAACCTTTCCGGTGCATGGATCCCTAAGGGAGACCATACTTCATGAATGGAGGAAGCCGGAGAAAGCAGTATTCTTCCCTAAAAATTTAAAGAGAAGGTTCCCCTTTAAGGAGGAGGATACAAAGCTGTGGGATAGATGTCCCAGACTGGACGCTTCCATAGCCAAGGTCTCTAGAGCTTCAGAACTTTCCTTTGAGGATACAGGTATCCTGAAGGACCCAATGGACAGGAAGGCGGAGGGCTATTTAAAGAAGGCGTGGGAAGCTTGCTCCGCCAACTTTAGACCCGCACTAGCCACCACATGCGTGGCGCGTACACTTGACTTATGGCTTAAACAGCTCCGCACTCTTCTGGAGTCAGACACTCCCAGGGAAGAGATCCTGGATGCTTTACCCACGCTAAGCAAGGCAGTGGCCTATATAGCGGATGCATCCACGGAGTCGGTCACATTCTCGGCCAGAGCCACAGCCTTGGTTAATGAAGCCAGGAGGGCTATCTGGCTAAAGACCTGGGGAGGAGACTCTGTCTCAAAGACAAGACTCTGTTCCCTCCCATTCGATTGAGATCTGCTCTTTGGAAAGGAGCTGGAATCCGTCCTAGAGAGGTCGGCCGATTAAAAAGAAGGGGTTCCCTTTTCCCAAGAGGCAACAGCAGCAACAACAACAACAAAAGAGGAGTTTTCGTCCCTTTCAGGTGTCAAGTGAAAGGAACTCTCACCAGGGGGATAGGAGACGGAATAACAGAGCCCAAGATCAGAAAGGGGGTTGGCAATACAGGAGGGGAAGGGGCAGAGGAGGTTTCCTCTTTAGACCCACCCAGCCTAAGAACACTTCCCAGTGACTCAGTCGGGCCTGCGGGGGGGAGATTGGGGTCATTCCTTCCACAGTGGCAGACCATCTCCAGCAGCCGTTTTATCCTAGATCTGATCGCATCAGGGTACAGGATAGAACTTTTAGGCTGCCCCCCTCAAAAAATTTTCATAACAAGTCTCCCAAGAGACCCGGAAAAAGCCACAGCTATGTCTTCCCTCCTGCAGAGTATGCTAGAAGAGAAGGTGATAAGCTTCATCCCCCCATCTCTAAGAAAAGAATGATTCTACGCTCAAGTTTTTCTGATAAAGAAATCATCAGGAAAATTTCGACTGATTCTAAATCTGAGACAAGTAAACATGTACGTGAAGTACAGACGTTTCAAGATGGAATCAATCTACTCCACCAGAGAGCTGTTAACCCCTGGGGTCTTCATGGTCTCATTAGACCTAAGGGACGCCTAGCTTCACGTCCCTATTCGAGAGGAGTCCCAACAATTCCTCAGATTTGCAGTAAGAAAAGGGTTCAGAACCCTCTATTTTCAATTCAATGCTCTGCCCTTCGGACTAGCGTCAGCTCCACGCATTTTTACGAAGATACTGGCAGAAGCGCTAGGGACTCTGAGATCAGAGGGAATTCAGATTATCCCCTATCTGGACGACCTACTGATTTTTGCAGACTCAGCAGACGAAGTCAGACGGAACCTGAGCAGAACTACCAGACACCTTCAGCAACTAGGGTGGCTGGTAAATCAGGAGAAGTCACAATTAGTACCTACTCAGAGCATTGTATACCTAGGATACCTGATAGACTCAAGGAAGTCCAAGATATTCCTGACAAAGGAAAAGGTAGAGACAATTTTGACAGAGGTGAGGAACCTCTGCACTTGTTCAAGGACCTCAATTCAGAGTATAATGAGGGTCCTTGGGTTAATGACAGCGGCCATCCCAGGAGTCCAGTGGGCTCAGTTCCATACTCGAGCGCTTCAGGCGTTCATGCTTTCTCTCTGGGATGGACAAACAAATTCACTTCAGAGACAGACGGAAATTCCGCAGGAAGTAAAGCTCTCAATAGAATGGTGGTTGATCCCTGCAAACCTCTCGGCTGGCCGACTCTGGTCCCAACACTGTCCTCTGGCAGTCACCACGGACGCCAGCGGGCAGGGCTGGGGGGCCCATTCAGGCACTCTGATAGCCCAGGGGCTCTGGAACCGGCAGGAAGCCGGCCTCTCCTCCAATGCGAGGGAGATGAAGGCGGTTCTAAAGGCCCTAGTAGCCTTTTGCCCATCCCTAAGGGGAAGACATGTGCAGGTCCTTTCGGACAACATTACCACGGTTTGTTACCTCAACAAGCAAGGGGGTACGAGAGTCCCGGGTCTGATGAGGATAGCAAGAGAGATCCTTCAATGGGCAGAAGAAAACCTGTTATCCCTATCTTCCATTCACCTAAAAGGGGAATTAAATTCTCTGGCAGATGCCCTAAGCAGAGAGACGCTGTCTTCGACAGAATGGTGCTTGAATCGAACAGTGTTCGAAGAAATAGTGCAGAAGTGGGGAGACCCACAGATAGACCTTTTTGCTACAAGACACAACAGGCAGGTGAAACGGTTCTATTCCCTACAGAGAGATCTTCTCAGTCGGGGCCTAGATGCCCTATCCCAGTCTTGGGAGGCAGATCTGGTATACGCATTTCCACCGTTTGCCCTCATTCCGAGGATTATCCGGAAGATAAGAGGGTCCAACACAAAGGTCATCCTGATCGCGCCATTTTGGCCGAGGAGGTCTTGGTTCTCAGGTCTTCTAAGACTCAGCATTGCAGAACCTTGGAGACTACCTTACAGGTCGGACCTCTTATACCAGGGAGAAGCGAATCATCCAGAACTGAGCTCTCTTTCTCTGACGGCTTGGCTTCTGAAAGGGAGCTGTTAGAGCTGAGAGGGTTATCGGCCAAGGTAATCAATACCATTCTTAGCAGCCGAAAGCCGTCCACTTACACAATTTATAATAAAATTTGGAAGAGATTTGGGGACTGGCGCAGACTCAACAACAGAGTGTCAGGTGCCATGGTCCCGGCGGTTCTAGATTTCCTCCAAGCCGGAGCAGATCTAAACCTTGCAGTTAGTACTCTTAAGGTTCAGGTGGCCGCCCTGTCCAACTTTTTAAATCAAAGACTGTCAGAGGAACCACTGATCAAAAGATTTCTGGTGTCCATCAGCCCGGAAACGAGTCCCCAAAGCAAGGAGGTTCCCTCCCTGGGACTTATCAACAGTATTACAGGGTCTCGGTAGGGCACCATTTGAACCTATAGATGAACTACCCATAAAACTGTTAACCCTGAAGACAGTAGTTTTGGTGGCCCTAGTCTCGGCTAGGAGAGTCAGTGAGATCCAGGCACTTTCAGTGATCGAGCCTTTCTGCACCATTTTACAAGACAAAATTATCCTCTCGCTGGACCCAGCTTTTCTCCCCAAGGTATCGTCTAACTTCCATAGGTCAGAAGAAATCGTGATACCATCATTCTGCGGAAATCCAAAGAATGATAAGGAAGCAGGATTTAATAAAATAGACGTCAGGAGATGCCTGATTGCCTACATAGAGCACACCAAGGAGTGGCGACGCTCCACCAGCTTGTTTGTTTTATTCACAGGTCCTAACAAGGGGAAAGAGGCATCCAAAGGTACCATCGCCAGGTGGATGAAGTCGGCCATTGCGGAGGCATACAAGGCAGTCTCCCGCACACCTCCATTGGGTATAAATGCTCACTCCACAAGAGCGGTTTCTACTTCTTGGGCTGAAAGGGCAGGAGCATCTCCCCTCCAGATCTGCAAGGCCGCAACCTGGTCCAGTTTCCAGACTTTTGTGAAGCATTACAGACTGGACCTGCTTGCCAGCCAGGACCAGTCTTTCGGCAGGAAAGTGCTGCAGGCTGTGGTCCCGCCCTGATCAGGTAGTACTATATTGTCCTCTCTGTAAGCCGTCCTGGAAGATGACTTGGAAAAACAGTGTTATTACCTGTTAACTACTTTTTCCAGGAATCTTCCAGGACGGCGTCGGTTCCCTCCCTTTTTATGAGGTGAGTAGCGATGTAAAGCATATATAAGGATAGAGCTACGCTGATCCAGGTTTAATGATTCTGAGGCCTTCGGTTATTTGTTAAATACTGAGGGGCTAATGCATGAGTAAGACTTTTATGATGTGGATCATGTGTTTCCTGTTCTAGGTGGGAGGAGCCTATCTCTCTGTAAGCCGTCCTGGAAGATTCCTGGAAAAAGTAGTTAACAGGTAATAACACTGTTTTTTATTTTTATTTTTTTCACAGTCCATTTCGGGAATTAAATTGTCACACCTCATATTTGGTAAATTATTTGACTATCCTCATCTTAAATGTTTTTTATCATTTATAAGAAGTACCCCCCAATGAAAGTGCCATGGGAATGTAAGGGCAAATAACCAATAACAGAGTATAAGAAAATAGAAATTTTATTAGTATAAAAAATGTGGTGCATACATCACCATCAATCGAATACATAAAAACAAAGAGCAAAATTGGATCATGTAAATACAGTTTCTTTAGTATTGAGCCCGACGCGTTTCAGGACCAGTAGAGTCTTTTCTTCAGGGGCATTTAATGCTGAGTATTATTGCTATACAACATTCTATAATGAAATACAGTTGCAGATTAAAATCAAAATCAGGTACAAAGAAATACTATAGGAATTGTAGTTACCTGATCCAATTTTGCTCTTTGTTTTTATGTATTTGATTGATGGTGATGTATGCACCACATTTTTTATACTAATAAAATTTCTATTTTCTCATACTCTGTTATTGGTTAGTTGCCCTTAAAGCGGAGTTCCACCCAGAATTTTTTTTTTTCACAAAAAATCCTAAAAAAAAAATGTATACTCCCCCAAAATACCTGTTGCTATGCGGAAGTCTGTAATCTGCCTTTTCCGTAACCGCGGTCTGTCTTCTTCCCCATCCTCTTCTAGTGAATGGGGCGCGCTGCTTTCTGGGAACTGTGTGTAATCCCAGAGAGCAGCCGCCCATTCACAAGTCGGCACGAGACTCGCGCGTGCGCAGTAGGAAACAGGCAGTGAAGCCGTAAGGCTTCACTGCCTGTTTCCCTTAGTGTGGATGGCGGCGCGGGACCTGCACCGATCGAGGGATCGGGATCGGGGGGCCATCAGCGCCGGAGAGTAGGACAGGTGAGTGTCCTTATTAAAAGTCAGCAGCTACAGTGTTAGTAGCTGCTGACTTTTAAAAAAAAAAAGTAAAAATTTGTGGGTGGAATCCCGCTTTAAAGTCCCATAGTACTTTCATTGGGGGGTACTCCTTATACATGATTTCTCATATCGGGATGTTGGCAACCTCTGGGTCTACTTGGGTGGATTCTTACAATTTATTAAATGTTTTTTATGCTTCTCTTTTAGCTGGATATTTATTTATTTTTTCCTTCTTTTTTTATTTTTTTATTTGGAGCTCACAACTACATTAACATGTACATTTTTTTTCTTTCCCTGTACAGCTATTTAATGGGACATTTGTCAAGTCTATGGAAACTGGTGGAGTAATATTGCTAAAAGACAGACTAGAGAAATTCTTTCATCGGGTAAATATTTATATGTGTTTCTGTCACTAATTCAAGTAGTGAATTGTGAGTTGTAATAACTTAAAGTGAACCTATACCTGGCGAACATATGGCAAAATAATGGGTTCGCTCTACTATAGGGAACTTTACACTTCCATTTATCCATTCCCCGCCACACTGATTTGATTATGGAGGGCTGAGAAATTCTAGCTCAGTTTTTTTGACCTTCTCAAATCTTCCACAGGCTGTGCATGCTCCCCCATGCACTCACATGACAGCAATTGAGTCTTGTGATTGACCTCTCAGGTACCAAGCACCACACAGTGGGAGGCAGGGGCTGTCTCTCATGTTCCCCCATATCTGGAAGTAACAGGTTCTGTTTCCCTGTTTCAGTAGTGGATCAGTGCAGTGGTGGAGTGAGTGGAAGGTACGTAAACACTCTGAAACACGAGCTCCAGGCTCCTTCAGAAAAAAATTAAGTCAGCAGCTACAATTACTGTAGCTGCTGACCTTTTATTTTGGGACACTTACCTGTCCAGGAATCCAGCAGTGTCTTCACCCAAGCTGATTTTTCAATCTGCTCTCAGGTGCTGCCGCCTTATCTCGGCTAAGGGAAACCGTCAGTGAAGCCTTGCGGCTTCACAGCTGGTTCCCTACAGCACATGCGCAAAGTGTGCTGCGCTTCGTGAACGGCCTGGCGGCTGGGGAAGGAGGAGGGGGCCAAAATTTCGACTGAGTTTGCCGCGGTGAAGTCCGCTGGAAGTGGGAGTGGGTACCTGTCAAAACCAGATACCGCCCCCCCCCCCCCCCCCAAGGTGCTAAATATGGCAGCAGGGTGAAGAAGGAGGCAAACAAGTGGAGCTTCCCCTTTTTGACTTTAAGTCTCCCAAAGTGACCCGGTAGTTTTGCTTGATATGTGCAAAGAAAAACATATTAAAGTGTTTATATTGGTCTCCGACTACCTCTGGAACTTAAAAGGGGACAGCAGTTCTACCCGGCAGAGACTAGCGTGGATGATGCATTGAGAAGAAGGTGGGATGGAGGCAGTGAAGAAGTAAAGGTTTCTATTGTAAAGGTTTATGAAGAAGAATGTAGATCACTTAGGAGACATGAGTTCAGAAAGGTTATGTACATGTAAATAGACAAAATATTTTTAAATGAGAAACTGAAGAACCTGTTGGACAACATGAGTGACTTTGATTTGTGTTCTTCATCCCACAGTATTTACAGACATTACACATGCAGTCTTGTGATCTGCTCGATGTGTTTAGTGGCATCAGTTTTTTTCCGTTAGATAAGATGACATACCTGAAAATCCAGTCATTCATTAACAGGGTGGAAGAAAGTCTCAGTCTTGTGAAGTACACGGCATTCTTGTACAATGACCAGCTGATATGGTAGGTCAAATATGCCGATTATTTTTATTTATGATTATATGGCGTAATTTTTAATTTGTCCTGCAGTAAAAGCTTATTTGTATGCAAAAGAGGTTAAAAAACGAACTCAAGGCAAGATTAGAAGCCTTTTTTATTTATTTTTTGAAGCAGTTCCCCCACCTAGCAAAGATAAACGGTTAAAATATACTCATTTATTATACAGATTTGCAGATAGTTCTTCTATCCATTTGAGGGAATGCATCTCTGTTATCCATTCACAGATTGAAGGGGCACTCATTGATTTCCAATGTCTGGGAATAACAGACTTGGCAACTCTAAGGAAGAATCTAAGGAGCCCGTTCTTGCAGAGGCATAACTAGAACCTTCTGGCCCCAGTGCAAGAAACCATGAAGGGCCCCTCTGACCAATGGTTTCGGGGCCCTTTTATTATGGTCCCACAGCAGTAGTCAGCTGTGGCCTGAAGGGTTCCGTCCTGGAGTGCTGGTCAGGGATCTCCGTTGTAGCTCAGGGTGTCTACCAGGAAAAGAAAAGATAGGCGGGAGAGCCCTTTATAGTGTAGTAAATTGCTTCAAAAAGGTAAAAACCACAGAAAGTAGTTCCATGATGGGAAGAGGAGATAGAAAAAATAACTTACATCTGTTAAAGGTGAAAAATATGCAACCTCCCAAGTGCGTGGGTGGAAAAAAAACTGTCGCCACGCAGGAACAAGGTGGTCGCGCTCTATGCCTCAGGGGTTACCATGCTGGGTTCTATGTGGAGTTGCCAAACAACAAAATGCTTTGTAAAATTGATCCTGACTGAATTACGGCACATTTGGTACCGTATGCACAAGTAGCAACCAATTTTTTTGTTTGGCCTGAACTACAATCTTGCACTAGACTACTCACAATGTGCATTAGAAGTTGCAGCAGCTCATCTAATTTCCTGGCAAGAGAATGCCCGGACCTTTTTTTTTTTTTTTTTTTTTTTTACGTTTTGGATAGAGTGGAGAGGGATTAGAACACCTGTCAGGTTTGTATTGCTGTCTGTGCCCCAGTTAGGTAGATTCACCCTCTCTATCTGTCCTTTTTACTGTAATCCTAGATTTTGGTTTGTCAAAAGAGCTGAAATTGAGGGGAAATCTTCAAATGGGGACTGTAGTTCTGGTAACATCCAGGGATTCCCTCGCTTTGGAGAAATTTCCTTCCACTTCCTGTTTTGGATAATGGACAAGAAGGGAAAGGGAAATCTGTCCAATTGGACAATATTGGCCAAAAAAGAACTAACCAATAATATAACCCTCCCTTACTCTATCCAAAGATGGAAAAAAATATATACTTTTTTCACTTTTGTTGAGAAAAAAACAAAACATTCCCCTCTGGGTGATCTACTGGTACGTACATTACAGGGATTTTAACAAACTTTGTTGCAGATTCCTACCTTTTGTTGTTCTGAAGAAATCCCTGTGTAGAGTGAATCCAATGGGAGTAGTTTTATAATTATAAGGCAGCTGCTGCACTTGCCGGTCTCTAATGAGGAAACTTGCGACGTGATTTCCTGTTCGGAGTATCTCACCAAAAATTACATTTTTGTTGCTGGGGATGTCTGAAATCTGACTTGTAAAACAAAGTTTTTCTCGACATGATTCTTCTCAAGCCTGCCTTGCCTACACACGATCATGAAACAAACTGCTTGAGCAAAGCGCGGTGAAGTACGAAATGTACAACGGCACTATAAAGGGGAAGTTCCATTCGGATGGCGCCACCCTTTGGGCTGCTTTTGCTGATCCTCGTGTTAGTAAAGTTTGGTGAGAGACGATTCGCGCTTTTCAGCCTCGTGCTCTTCAGTCCGTTACAGCGTGACGAATGTGCTATCTCCATTACGAACGCTAGTTTTATCAGAACGAGCGCTCCCGTCTTATCACTTCTGAGCATGCGCGTTTTTTTTCACGTCGTTAAAGCCTACACACGGCCATTTTTCATGAAAAACGACGAGAAAAATTAGAACGTTGTGAAAAATGCTCTGGAGCCTACACACGATCGTTTTTAATGACCAAATTAAAAATGTCATTTTTTTCGTCATGAAAACGGTCTTGTGTACGCGGCATAAGTGTAGACTTCTGCGAAACTCGGCCAGTCACATAAGCAGGAAACGTTTCTGAGGGGTGTTCTGTGTACAGAACACCACCAGGTAGCCATCTTGCATTTTACAGAAAAGAACAGAGCTGCAGCTTGAAAAGGAAAGGTAATTTTTAATAACATTCAATCACAAAATGACGAGTCGCTATTGTATATGCTATATTGCTTTGTTTTTTATTTGCTATTTTTTTCGCATGAAAGTGGAGTTATGCCGCGTACACACGATCATTTTTCCCGTTGGGAAAAATTTTTTTTTTTTTTTTTTAACAAGAAAAACGACCGTGTGTGGGCTTTTTGTCATTTTTCCAGACGGGAAAAACGTCATTAATCACGACGAGAAAAATTAGAACATGCTCTAATTTTTCTCGTCGCGATTCCCGTAATATTTTTCCGCGGCAGTTTTCCCATAGGGAAACACTGCCACGGAGCCCACACACGGTTGTTTTTCTCGACCAAGAAAAAAAATGCCGGGAAAAACGGCCGTGTGCAGGGAACAAAGCCGTTCCCTCGTTTTTCCCGGCGATTTTCTCGACCGGTGTTTTCACCGTCGAGAAAATCGATCGTGTGTACGCGGCATTACCGTTTAACTTCTCAGCCTTTCTGCCCTTGGGTAGCCACTTTATTCCATTATTTCTGTATATAACACACAAATCACTAAAATGCCTCTACATAAGTGGAGCTACAATGACAGTGTAAAAATGACATACTCAAGCAGAGTCTTTAATGCTTACTATAGTTTTCAAGTAGTCACTGTTTCTTTGGCTGGGTGTTCTCAGGTTCACAGCGATAGCTGACTGTGCCCCCTCCTGGCTGCTCTGCAAACACGGCAGTATTTGTACATTTTTCAATGTCTGTGCGCGGTGCCATTACACAGTAGGTAGCCCCGGCTAGAAGTCTGTATATAGCTCTATGCATAGATGATGGGGACAGAAATATCCACCTGTCACTGTAGCCAGCTCACCCTCTCAGGTCATGTGTCTTATTTCTGAAAGGGAATGAGTTACAGTAATAATTTACGACCCTGGTGTAAGTTTGGTGTGAAAAGAGGAAGCAAATAGATGTGTGACAGTCCTCAGCACTCTTGTCTGAAGACGTTGTTACTCTTTAAATGAAAAAGGGTAAAATTGTATTTGTTGCAAAGCTTAAATCTCACAAGCCATTGATGTAATCTGCCTTTCTTTAGTTCATCCACACAAAGTGATATAATTTTTTAGTGTAGCCACATAGGCTTGGCCTCACTGCAACAAAACAAGCATGCAGCAATTGGATCGAGATTGGGCTCAGGTAAGTATTGCGGGGAGCTACTATTAAAGTTTATTTTTTTACCTTTAATGCAAAGAATGCATTAAGAGAAAAAAAAACTTTTTACATTTACAACCACTTTAAGCAATAACCTGCCAGTTTGACGTGGCAGACCTTTAAAGTGGTTGTAAACCCACTATTTTTTTTTGTTTTTCCCAACGACCTGTAAGAGAAAGGCATAATGAGCTAATATGACTAGCATAATAGCTCATTATGCATCACTTACCTTAGATCGGGGCCCCCGAAGCAGTCCTCGTCTCCCTCTTCAGCCGCATCCATCGCTGCGGCGATAGCCGGAATGTTACTTCCGGGTATCGCCGCACCAGCCAATCACAGCGCCGCTCCGGCGTGGCGAAGACGTGACTCCGCGCGTGAGCCGTCGAATGCTGTGACCTAGCCGAATTTGTGAATGGGGTTAACCCCATGCGCATGCGCGTGACGTCAGCGTCGCCGCTTTTAAATGCAAATATCTCCTTAACCGTGTAGGTTAAGGAGATATTTCATGCACCTACAGGTAAGCCTTAATCTAGGTTTACCTGTAGGTGTTTGTTTACAAAGTGGGTTTACAACCACTTTAACGCTCTGTTATTTATTCTGTATTTTAACCGGAGAATAGAACGGTTACTACCGCCTATATAGTAGAGCTGCACGATTAATCGTTAAAAAATCGTGTTCTCGATTCAACCCCCTCACGATCTTAATTCAGCATTTCCACGATTCATTCATGTAACAAGTGCAGAGCCATTCTCTGCTCACTCACAGGTGTAAAAAAAAACAAAAACAACCACCATCCAAAAATGTTTATCAACATTGCTCAGTGCTGAGATAAAAGGAATCTATGTAACATTTGGTTCTTTTAGATCAAAAGGATGAACTTCGGTCTGTAAATGTTTAACCACTTTAAAGTGGTTGTAAACCCTTTAACAAAAAAAATAAAAAATAAAAACCCTGCAAGGCAAATGCCTAATGAGCTAGTATGCATAGCATACTAGCTCTTTATGAATTACTCAATTTAGAACAAAGCCCCTGCAGCAGTCCTCCTCGTACATGGCTCCAGCCGGCGACATCACTCCAGGAGTTGCTTCCGAGTATCGCGGGCTCCGGCGCTGTGATTGGCTGAAGCCGCCGGTAACGGCATACTAACTAAAACAACGGCACTAATGTGCCATTGCTTCAGTGCGCATGTGCCGATGACGTCGGCGCATGCAGTTACAGGGGATATTTCCTAAACCGTTCAGGTTTAGGAGATATCTGGGGTATTTACAGGTAAGCCTTATTATAGGCTTGCCTGTAGTAAAAAGTGGTTGTAAAGGGTTTACAACCACTTTAAAGACTAAACCCTTTTCTGAAGCTTGTTGCTTGCAACTTAAAATCGTAATTTTCCAGCAGAAAATACTGTAGGACACACACTCACACACATAAAATTTTAGCAGAGACCCTAGAGAATTGCGTTTCTGTGTGTCAGCCAATAAAGAGGGAGAGTCCCGGGTGGCTGAGGCACTCGTGCACATCACTGGATAGAGATGGGGCTCAGGTAAGTATTAGGGGGGCTGCTGCACACTGAAGGTTTTTTTTATCCTAATGCATAGAATGCATTAAGACAAAAAACCTTCTGCCTTTACAACCGCTTTAAGAATGGGTAAGCTGTAATAGATTAAACTTTTTTGTTTTGGGGTTTAATACCACTTTAAAGTCCAGTGGGGTAAACAGTTGAAATGAATAAACCTTTGTGTTCTCTCTAGTTTATTTCTAGTCCGCTTTCCACATTTAGCCCTGTTTACACTATGGCGTTCCGGATTGCAGGCCGAATTGCTGCGATTCTGCCCACAATTCTGAATCGCCGCAAATTGCGGGACACCCTTTGCGATCCCTGTTAAAAAAAAATAAAAAAATTAGGGGGATCACAAGGGCGTCCCGCGATTCGTAATTGTGGGCAGAATCGCGGCGATCTGGAACGCCATAGTGTGAACAGAGCCTAAGGGAGGATTATAACACCTGTAAGGTTTATTTTTGCCATCTGTGTCCCATTGGGGAGATTTACCCTTCACTTCCTGTTCCATAGTCAAAACAGGAAGTGAGGAAATCCCCTGCGAATTGAGGGATTATTTTGGGGGTGGGCAGTTCACCAGAATTGGTGTCATCATTGGAGGATTTCCCCTCTATTACTTTTCTGGGGACAACCCAAAATTTGGCATTTTCTTTTACTTTCACTTTCAATGATATTGGTAAACGGAACAAAGAGAGAGGGTGAATATCCCCAACAGGGGTACAGACAGCAATAAAAACTGACAGGGATTCAAGTCCTTCTCCATTTTTTTTTTTTTTTGCCTTTTAATTATACTTTAACCACTTCACTACACGCCCATAGTCAAATGACGTCCACAGGAGGGATATCCCATCCTGGATGGACGTCATACGACGTCCTGGGCTTCCCGGCCGTCTAGGGGGCACGCGCGGCATCGCTCTGGCCCCGGTGCGCGTGCCCAATGGCCGCGATGTCCTCTGGGCACCCACAATTGCCCGTGATGCCCTGTATTAAGTGGTTAACCACTTCCGGACCGCCGCACGCCGATATACGTCGGCTGTTTGAAGAGGGATATTTTTGTTATGGCAGCTGCCATAACCCATGTATCCTCCTCTTCAGCGGGCGGTCCGGTTTCAGATAATGGTGGTCTCTGCGGCGGAGATAACCTTTATCGGCAGTGGGCCCCCCCTCCACCACTTACCGGAGCCATCAGCAGGGCGGAAGCGGAATCAAAATGTCACTTCCGCCCATAGCTCTTAAAGGGCCATTTCATTTTTTTTTTTTAATTGCATTTTAGTGTAAATATACCGTATATACTCGAGTATAAATCAAATTTTTAGCACATTTTTTGTGTGCTGAAAATGCCCCCCTCGGCTTATACTCGAGTCACCTTTTTGCGCCTGATCTCCCGGACTTTGGGGACCCGGTACCGGCCGGCCGTATGTCCCCTGGACCCCAAACTTGGCACACATGTAGCCTCAATTTTTCAAAGCCGGGCACCCCTTCCATAGACTCCCATGTTAAACGATCATTTCTCTGGTGACTTTGGGGACCCAGTACCGGCCGGTCGTAGGTCCTCTGGACCCGAAACTTGGCACACATGTAGCCCCATTTCTCCTCCTATAAGCGTGGAAAGTTTTTTGTTTGGGGGACCTACAGCCGGGCACCCCTTCCATAGACTCCCATGTTAAACGTCAGTCTAGGCATGGGCACAGTGAGGCATGCAGATGGACACCCTAGGCTTATACTCGAGTCAATAAGTTTTCCCAATTTTTTTTGTGGTAAAATTAGGTGCCTCAGCTTATATTCAGGTCGGCTTATACTCAAGTATATATGGTAGGTCTTTTTTACCCTATATCTCATAGTTAAGAGGGCCTGTCATGCTTTTTTTTTTTATTACAGGGAATGTTTACATTCCTTGTAATAGGAATAAAAGTGACACAATTTTTTTTTTGTTAAACAGTGTAAAAAATAAAAGATAAAATAAATAATAATAAAAAAAAATTAACGTGCCCTGTGAGCAGCGCCCGCATATGAAAACTAGGTTCAAACCACACATGTGAGGTATCGACGCGATAGGTAGGTAGAGTGAGAGCAATAATTCTAGCCCTAGACCTCCTCTGTAACCCAAAACATGCAACCTGTAGAATTTTTTAAACGTCACCTATGGAGATTTTTAAGGGTAAAAGTTTGTTGCCATTCCACGAGTGGGCACAATTTTGAAGCGCGACATGTTGGGTATCAATTTACTCGGCGTAACATTATCTTTCGCAATATAAAAAAAAATTGGGCTAACTTTACTGATGTGTTTTTTTTTTTTTTTTATTCAAAAAAGTGTATTTCTCTTATCGTCCATGGACTGACACAGTTGGATACTGTAAACGTGTGGGTATATGTCCCTGCTTGCAGGAGAAGATCTAGGCAGAATGTTAGACGTTAGAAACATACATTCTAGAACAAACCAGAGCTGAACAGCCCCACCCAGGGCGGCGGTCCCTCCGGACATTACCCTCCCACCTGCAGCCAGCAGCCTCAGTTTTTTTTTGGCCTAGCAGAAGGAGAAGACGTGGCTCTCTCAGGAAGATTTTACTTTTAAAATGTATTCCTTTGGGAATTTTATTATTTTATTTTTGAGACCTTCAATCAACTGTCGGCTGAGCAACCGGTTGGGTACACTGGTATCCTCGTAGTCTTCCCTGTCCGACCATCGAGCGTGCTGATCCTCGCCTTGTGTGCGTGAGACTCAGTTCACGACATGCCCCATGACTCCAGGGGTGGCCGGGTTGCTTTTATGCTCCCGCGGTCCTCTCAAGATTGAACAGTACCTGACTGACTGTATCTTTTGCGGTGGACCGGGCCGACAGCTACGCAGTACTGCTCTGTTATAGGTCTGTCTGAAACAAGCCAGTGTGTCCCCTCTGGGACGGGTAAGTAGTCTCTCCTGCTGCAGGGGAGTACATTCTGGCTGTGTTTCTTTATATGGGGGGGTTTATCCCTGTCTCCCCCCTGTTATGCTGCTCTCTGCACCCTATACTGGTGCTGTGGGGGTGCTTGGCGGTCACTCTGGCCTGGCTGGGGGCGCGCATGTCTGTTAGTGGACTCTGGGAAGAGGAGCAGTGTTCTGGTGTGTGAGGTGGGGACTTATTGCGTGCGCCATTAGCACTGGATGTTTTTTTTAATAATGCGCTCGGCGGCCATCTTGCCGTGGTTCAATGGCGCAGTTATATCTGCGGCCGGCGGCCATTTTCTTGAAGCCGCGGCGCTTTTACTTTCGATTTCGGCCTCTAGCGGCGGCGCGAATCTCCTCTCAATCTCCTCACAGATTCTTCACTCTCCTCAGGCTTCACAGTGCGGTTTCTTCAGCAGAACTGAGTGGTCCTTAAGGGTTGGTGAGTACTCCGGGTATCCCCTCCTCAGCCTCAGCGTAGCCAGTGGGTGGGCTGTATATTCACTGTAGTAGTGTATAAGGTCTCAGAGGGTGGCGATATGGAGTCTGGTACACCTGCTTCTCCACACTTGCCTGAGGCAACTGGCAGTGCTCCTGCACCTGTGGTCCCTATGGACCAGTTGTCGGCAGTCCTGGAATCATTCATTGGCAGAATGGAAGCGGTGTGTGAGCGCAAGGGAGCTGTAAAGCGCCCCCTCCCCACACATCCTCCTGTAGGGTAGTGCTCTGTCTCAGATATGGGCCTAGCTACTGCCGCTCAGGACCCTAGCTCTGAGGATTTTGATGTTTTTGGACAGGACATTCCTTGTGAGGAAGACTCCAGTTCTGAACCAGTAACTGACAGGGTGCTTGTAAGTGAACTCATTGATGCTGTGAGAGACACTCTCAAGCTGAATGTTGAGACTGAGGAACCCCAGGTGGAAACTGTCTCCTTTGCTTCCTTTAAAGCCGTCTCTTCAAAAAAGGTCTTTCCATATGTGCCTTTTTTTAATACATTCATTGACCAAGTCTGGGATAAGCCGCAGAAGACTTTGACGGTCCCGCGGCGCCTAGCCATAAGGTACCCCTTTGAGGAGGACCTGGTTAAGACACCCCCCCCAGTGGTCAACCCCCCTGTCGCCCATTTGAATAAGGCTACCACGCTCCCAATGGAAGGGACTCCTGCATTTAAGGATCCCACTAACAGGAGGTCTGAGGTGGTGAGTAGAACTGTTTGTTTGTCTTATTGGGGTCTGCCTTACGCCCTATAGTGACGGCGACACTTGTGTCTCAGACACTCACCGGATGGGCAAAGATTTTGCACCAAACGGTACAGGAGCATAATCTCCCTCCTGAGACCATTGCCCTGGCTCATCAACTTGTGCAGGGTCTGGTCTATGTGTGCGATGCCACTTTGGATGCGGCCCCTTTAATATCGGGGGCCTCAATCTCTGCTGTGGTCTTATCTGGCTAAAATGCTGGTCGGCCGACCTAGCTTCCAAAAAGCTCCTGGCTGACTTGCCCTTTAAGGGCGGTAGACTGTTTGGGGTCGCCCTGGATGACATTATTAAGGGTGTCACAGGGGGTAAGAGCACCTTCCTCCCTCAGTCTGTTAAGGGAAAGGAGCCCCTCCGTAGGTCGGGCCCTTCCTTTCCGGTGAAGAAGACGTTTTTCGTCCGTCAGAATCAACGGGTAAGCCCGCCCAGACTGAAAAAATTGTGGCAGGGGGACACAAGTGTCCCTGGGTGCGTAAGCCTACCAAGCAAGCTCCCAAGCCTGCCACTGCATGAAGTCTTGCCCCTGCCCGACTCTGGGGTGGGGGGACGTCTTCGCAGGATCACGGTTTGGTGGACCTCCCGGATCTCCGACCGGTGGGTGTGCGAGGTGGTCACCTCCGGATACAGGATAGAGTTCCGCTCATGGCCCCAAACAGGTTCTTCCCCTCAAACCTCCATCTCCTTCCTGCCCGCCGGGCGGCCCTCTTGGGGGGCCGTACAGGATTTGCTCAGGTGCGGAGTGATTGTGCCAGTTCCGTCACAGGAGATTTTTCAGGGGTTTTACTCAAACCTGTTTGTTGTCCCGAAGGACGGGGTACGGCCAATCCTGGACCTCAAGGCTTTGAATGCCTATGTGAAGGTTCAAAAATTCCGGATGGAATCCATTCGCACAGTGATTGCGACCCTCCACCAAGGGAATTTCCTGGCGTCCTTGGATATCAAGGACGCTTACTTGCGCGTCCCAATCTGCGCAAGTCACCAGAGGTTTCTGCGCTTTGCCATAGGCGAAGTCCACTATCAGTTCGTGGCTCTTCCCTTCGGCCTAGCATCGGCACCACGGGTTTTCACCAAAGTGCTTGCCCTGGTTCTAGCTTTGCTGAGACAGCGAGGAATTGTTATCGGGGGCTATCTGGACGGCCTCCTTCTAAGCGCAGAAACTGGCTCAGAATTGGAGGAAAATGTGACAATAGTCAGCCAGACCCTCCGGGATTTCGGGTGGCTTCTGAACATGCAGAAGTCGGTGCTAGTCCCGACTCAACGTTTGGAGTATCTGGGTCTGATCCTGGACACTTCGGCAGCGAAGGTGTTTCTACCCGCGGAGAAGTTACTGACACTTCAGTTGGCAGTGCGGGTCCTGACGGCCCGAAAATGGTCGTCAATCCGTTTCTGCATGAGGGTCCTGGGACTAATGGTGGCCTCCTTCGAGGCGGTCCTGTATGCCCAATCACACACTCGGGCATTGCAGAAGGGAATTTTGTCTATTTGGGACAAGTCCCCGTTGTCATTGGATCTTCAGATCCGAGTGAGTCACTCAGTCAAGGCATCCCTGACGTGGTGGCTGAGATCCCCGGCTCTTCGGGCCGGGAAGTCGTTCCTCCCCATCCAGTGGACGGTGGTCACGACGGACGCCAGCCTGACGGGCTGGGGAGGAGTTTGGGGAGTCCTGTCAGCTCAAGGCCTCTGGACTCCGGACGAATCTCGTCTCCCAATCAGCGTTCTGGAATTGCGAGCGATCAGACTGAGTCTCTCCACGTGGTTGAAGAGACTACAGGGCCGCTCGATCAGAATTCAGTCAGACAACGCCACAGCCATGGCGTATGTCAACCATCAGGGGGGCACTCGGAGCTCGGCTGCGGCATCCGAGGTTGCCCACATCCTAAAGTGGGTGGAAAGAAGCGTGCCGGCGCTGTCGGCCGTCTACATTCCGGGCGTAGAAAACTGGCAGGCGGACTATCTGAGTCGCCAGTCCTTGGACCAGGGGGAGTGGTCCTTGCATCCGGAGGTGTTTCAACTCCTTTGTCGGCTGTGGGGCACACCGGATGTGGACCTGATGGCATCTCGACTCAATCGCAAGGTGTCGAGGTTTGTGGCCAGGCCTAGGGACCCCTGGGCGGATGCCTCGGACACGTTGGTGGCCCCGTGGGGTCAGTATCGCTTGATATACGCTTGCCCTCCACTGCAGTTGATTCCTCGTCTGCTGCGCAGGGTAGCGGCCGAGGGCCTTCCGGTGATCCTCATTGCCACGGATTGGCCTCGGCGTCATTGGTACACCGATCTGGTACGTCTCATCGCGGACGTCCCTTGGCGACTGCCCATGAGGGAGGACCTTCTGTCTCAAGGTCCTATCTTTCATCCTGCTTTACAATCTCTGGTTTTAACGGCATGGCTATTGAGAGCCAGGTGCTGAAGGACCGAGGCCTGTCTGATTCGGTGATTTCAACCATGCTTAGGGCACGGAAGTCTTCTTCTAGAAAGATCTATCACCGTACCTGGAGAGCTTACATGGCTATGTGTGAAGAGCTAGGCTGGCGTCCACAAACGTACTCTGTCCACAGAATCATGCGGTTCTTGCAGCGTGGTGTAGCCCAAAGGCTGGCTTTGAGCACTATTAAGGGTCAGATTTCGGCCTTGGCCATTTCTTTCAAAGACCCCTAGCAGGTCATTCTTTAGTTGGCACTTTTGTGCAGGGGGTTCGCCATGTGGTTCCCCCTGCCAAGCCTCCGCTCCCTCCTTGGGATCTGAACTTGGTGCTCTCGCTTCTTCAGGAACCTCCTTTTGAAAATATCAGAGATATTCCTCTTTTAACCTTGTCTCAGAAGGTGGCTTTCTTAGTAGCCATCACTTCTGTTAGACGGGTGTCTGAGTTGGCGGCTCTGTCATGCAAGTCGCCTTACCTGGTCCTCCATAAGGATAAGGCGGTGTTGCGCCCGCGACCGTCTTTCCTTCCAAAGGTGGTTTCGGCCTTTCACCTTAATGAGGACATTGTCCTTCCGTCCTTGTGCCCTCATCCATCGCATCCTAGAGAGATTGCGCTTCACAATTTGGATGTGGTACGAGCCTTACGGGTGTACCTGTCTGCTACTGCTTCCATTCGGAGGTCTGACTCACTGTGTCTGTCTCTGGTCCAAAACAGGGCCAAGCGGTTTCGTCTGCCACCATTTCTAGGTGGATCAGACAGACCGTTTATACAGGCCTATGCTATTAAGGGGCGGGCGCCTCCCTTTCCGGTTACGGCGCATTCCACTAGGGCAATTGGTGCTTCCTGGACTTTCCGACATCAAGCGTCGGTTGCACAAGTGTGCAAGGCGGCATCCTGGTCGTCCATTCATACCTTTTCTAAGTTCTATAAGGTTGATGTTGCTGCATCTTCGGATGCTTCCTTTGGCCGCAAAGTGCTGCAGGGCGCTGTTTGATGTTGCAACTCCTCCCGTTGAGGAGCTCTGCTTGCTTTGAGTGAAGTTTTGGTTGTTCCTTTACTACTGCTCCCACCCTTCTGATACTGCTTTGGGACATCCCACACGTTTACAGTATACAGCTGTGTCAGTCCATGGACGATAAGAGAAAATAGGATTTTTGTACTCACCGTAAAATCCGTTTCTCTGACGTCCATGGACTGATACAGCACCCACCCTTCTTTTAAGGTTTGTACTGCTTTGTTAGGAACTGAGGCTGCTGGCTGCAGGTGGGAGGGTAATGTCCGGAGGGACCGCCCCCCTGGGCGGGGCTGTTCAGCTCTGGTTTGTTCTAGAATGTATGTTTCTAACATTCTGCCTAGATCTTCTCCTGCAAGCAGGGACATATACCCACACGTTTACAGTATCCAACTGTGTCAGTCCATGGACGTCAGAGAAACGGATTTTACGGTGAGTACAAAAATCCTATTTTTTTTCCCCAAGAAGTGCACTTGTAAGACCGCTGCGCAAATACGTAAAGTATTGTAACGACCGCTATTTTATTCTCTAAGGCAGTGATGGCGAACCTTGGCACCCCAGATGTTTTGGAACTACATTTCCCATGATGCTCAACTACACTGCAGAGTGCATGAGCATCATGGGAAATGTAGTTCCAAAACATCTGGAGTGCCAAGGTTAGCCTTCACTGCTCTAGGGTGTTAGAAAAAAAAATGTTTAATGTTTGGGGCTTCTACGTAATTTTCTAGCAAAAAAAAACTGTTTTAACTTGTAAACAACAAATCTCAGAACGAGGCTCTGGGCTGAAGTGGTTAATGTCTTGGTATTCAGAATATGAAAAAAAATATCTCTCTACTTCAGTGTTATGTACGATAGATATCCAGGCCATCCTTTTTCTTTTTGGATAAGAAATATTGGGGAAACCAGTCCTTGTGTCCCTGTCTGTCAAGCTGTCATCACTAGCCTCTTTGCTCTGCCATTCCTTGTTAACACTCGGCTCTATGGTTGTCTGGCTTCAGTTTCAGAGTGTAGATATCCTGCTCACATTACAACACATGCTATACTGTCTCATTTACATGCTGTATTAAGATATAAATACATGTGCAAGTAGTTTGCCTTGTTTGAGAGTCAATTTTAGAATATCTAATAAACCTGACATCCTCCAAGACTTTCCCTGCGTTGTTATCCATTCATGCAATTTCTCTTTTTCACCTGTAGCCAACTGTACCTCCAAGGCCATTGATTTATATTAAAGGTAAATTCTACTATTATAGTGCTATTTTATTATGAACAGCATATAGCTCTCACTACAGCGTATGGAAACTATGGCTTCCAATGAGCACTGATACAACAGTCCTTTAACCACCTTTTACTGCTACAGGGCGGCACCAGTGCGCCGGATCACATATAAATATATATGATCCGACACTTCCGGGTAGGGGGCGTGCATGCGCACCACCCGCGGCTCGCTTCCGCTGTGATTACACACAGAGGAAGCCGGAGTACTTGATGTCCTCTGGCACCTGCCATTTGTTAGGCACATCACAGTTCTGTGTCTCTGGCTATGTAAAGAAGGCAGATCGCTGTTCTGACAGGAGGGAAGGAATGGAACTACCATAAATTCTATCTCTTACCTAGTAAAAGCACCTCACACCGTATAGTAAAATACTGGCTAGGCACACCGTTAAAGTGGAAGTAAAGTCTTCGTTTTTTTACTTGTACCTACAGGTAAGCCTATAATTCTTACCTGTAGGTACTGTGAATATCTCCTAAACTTGCACAGTTTAGGAGATATTTAGAGTGCATGCAGCCGATGACGTCATTCTGTGACCGACCTTCGGAGCCCATGCCGTAGACGGTGGCTCCCGCACGCATGCACGGGAGTGACGTCTTTGCAGCTCAGGCCACTCACAGCCCTGGAACCCGCAAGAAACACCGGGGAAGATGTTGGCCATCTCAGTAGTGTGTGGGTGCCGCTGGAGGGCTTTGTTCTAAGGTAAATATTTCATAGTGAGCTAGTATGCCATTCACACTAGCTCATTATGCATTTTGACTTGATCACCCCTGATGTTAACCCCTTCCCAGCCAGGGTCATTAGTACAGTGACCGTGCATATTTTGTAGCACTGATCAGTGTATTAGTGTCACTGGTCACCAAAAAGTGTCACTGTCCACCACAATATCGTAATCGCGCTGCCACCATTACTAGTAAAAAAATAATAATAAATAAAAATATCTCGTAATTTTGTAGATGCTATAACTTTTGTGCAAACCAATCAATATATGCTTATTGGGATTTTTTTTTTTTACCAAAAATATGTAGCTGAATACATATTGGCCTAAATTTATGAAGAAATTTGATTTGTTTAATTTTTTTTTTATTGGATATGTTTTAGAGCAGAAAGTAAAAAATATTATAGATTTTTTTTTAATTGTTGGCCTTTTTTTGTTTATAGCGCAAAAAATTAAAAAAGCAGAGGTGCTCAAATACCATGGGGGGGGGGGGGGAAGCTTTACTTTGAGGAAAAATATGACATCAATTTTATTTGTGTACAGAATCGCACAACCGTGCAATTATCAGTTAAAATAACACAGTGCCTTATCGCAAAATATGGCCTGGTCATGAAGGGGAGTAAATCTTCTGGAGGTCAAGTGATTAAACCTACCTCACCATAATCTAGTTATGCTGTCAAATTTCTGTGAGCTGCTATTTGATCCAGACACCCCTACAAGAAAGCACAGCCAACACCCAGGCATCTACATAAGCACACTCAGAGCTTAAAAGAGAAGTTTATTTTGTTTTTTGTTTTTCCTAATCATACTTACCTCGGTGGATGGAGCATCTGTCCCCCGGCATCCCTGCAGTGAGAACCGAGCCACCGAACACCGCCGATGGCTCGGTTCTCACTCCTCCCCGAGCAGAGCGATTCTGACTGTCAGTCAGCATCGCTTCTGCTCTACTGCTTCATGCTCATTGGAGCGCTGAGCAGTGGAGGGGTGGGGAGAGGCTGTCTCAGCGGCTCACTGAGACTGCCATCAATCAGGGCAGCTGGCGGATCCAGACTTGGGAAGTCGGGATGACGCGCTGCCTCGACTGATGGCAGTGACGTCAGCGGAGAGCGGACTTCAGACCGCTCTCTGCTAAAAACGGGTCGCAGGAGTGCAAAACCAATTGCACTCCTGTGACCCTGAGGAAAAGCCCAGCCTAAAAAGCTCAGGCTGGACTTCTCCTTTAATTAGATATGCCCTTAGTCTGCTCATTGGCCAGAGAAGGAGCATCTGCACACTGATGACTAATTTTTCTGTTCTCTGCACCTGTCAGCATGTGTAGTGTAAGCGCATGTGCAAGCAGCAGTTCCTGATTGGCTGCCAGTGATCACCTTTCCGTCCCAATCTTGGTACTGCTGGTTTCAGGAGGCTGATACCAAGATAAGCTTAGGTTCTTCAACTAGTTGCATAAAAAAAAAAACTTAAAGTGATTGTACATCTTGTCTGTTATTTTTAACTAAAAAAATATAAAAAATTATTATACTTACCTGCTCTGTTGCAGTGGATTTGCACAGAGCAGCCCAGATCCTTCTCTTCTTGGGTCCTCCTTCTGTGCTCCTGGCCCCTCCCTCCTGTTGAGTGCCCCGTCAGCAAGCAGCTTGCTATGGGGCACCCAACCCGCAGCTGTGTGTCCATTCAGACACAGACCTGCCGCCGGCCCGGCCTTTCTTTCCTCATTGACTTTGACAGCAGCGGGAGCCAATGGCGCAGTGCTGCTGTCTCAGCCAATGAGAAGGGGAGTCCTGGCCAGCCGAGTGTCTTGTGCAACATCGCTGGATCTATATGGGGCTCAGGTAAGTATTAGAGGGGCTGCTGCACACAGAAGGCTTTAGGATAAAAAAACTTCTGACTTTACAATCACTTTAAGCCATTTTAATGAATACATATTGATACTGCATTAATTTTAATAATATCTACCCAAATTTCGGATTCAATACGGCACCCTGGAATTGGCTGCTTCAGTGGCGGATTCTGATACAATACATGAAGAAGGGTAGATTTAGACATGCATCTGAATCTCCCTTTACTCTAAAGCTTGATCCGCATTTGAATCGCGCTTCGGAGGCTACTGACAGATGGTGAGAAAGCAATGTGATGCCTCCTCATCGCCTGTTTTAACCCGATTTTTGCTGTCAAACAAGCGGAGGGGCATTTTCAGTGCTTTGTCATCCGCTAGAGTGTGTAGCATTCAGCAAGTGACATCGCTACATGTCAGGTATACTTTGCCGCATAGTAAAGCATCACGACCGCAGCATGTTAACACCCCCATCCGCTGTCTATTGGTTGAAGGGGGCGATTGCCAGGTGGCAAAAACAAGTCTCAGCCATGCATTTATGCTGTCCCCCCCTCCCCCCTCCCCAACTGCACATCTAAATTAAATCTAATTTTTATTTTATACCCACCCTAAAGTCTTAATGGAAAATGTAAGTATTAATCGCTGGACTGCCACCGTTTTCCATTTTTCTGGGTACTGGTTCTTTCACGCTGTGATGAGACTTTTCTTGATGTATTTTCTGATAAGAATTTTCTGTTGCAGGAGTGGTCTGGAACAAGAAGACATGAGAATATTGTACAAATACCTCACTACATCGCTCTTCCCCAGATACATCGAGCCAGAGGTAAGAACAAACCAGGACCTAGCAGACCTTAAAGCAGTGGTTCTCAACTCCTGTCCTCAGGACCCACTAACAGGCCAGATTTTAAGTATTACCTTGGGGAGATGCAGACTAGAATACTGCAATCCCTGAGCAGCAAATTATATCACCTGTGATGCATTTCAGTTATCTTGCAAACCTGGCCTGTTGGTGGGCCCTGAGGACTGGAGTTGAGAACCACTGCCTTAAAGTAAACCTGTCATGAGAGAGATATGGGGGTTGCCATTGCAGACTTCTTCCTGAAAATGCTAGTTGTCTAGCTGTTATACTGACTTTAAAGCGAAGTTCACCTTTAAGTATTAATAAATGGACATAATTTTGCAGGTATATAAATGTGCATTTAGTATTTTTTATTTATTTATTATTATTATTATTATTATTTTATTTTTTTACACAGGAGCCTGCAAAGTATTGCACCCGCAATCGCTGGATCGTAGGTGCAATATCGGTCTCCTGAACACTCTCCCTCCAGCTTTCTGCGTGTAGCGCGGTGTGTGCTATAAAGCTGGAGGAATATTCAATGGACTATAAGTATGCTGATCAGGCACCTGTAGTCCATTGAAAACCTCAACCTGCCTGCCGCGGTGGAAAATGGGTCTTGTAGTTTATTCATTTACGGATTACTGTGAATGAATGATGCCTCTATGCGGGTAGAGCCCCACACATCTGCGCTGAAATTAAACATGACAGCAGTTGTTGGAGGGGGAAAGGAACCCCCGCCCACTGTCACAAAGGGTGGCTCTGAGGGTGAGGGTGTTCGGGCCTTGGCAAAAATAAATACGATGTACCATGTTGCTAAAGGTTCCTTTTTAATATATTATCAGTTGATGAGTTCAGATCAGGATATCTGCATATTTATTCAAAACTTGTCCCCATCTAATTTCCCCATGAGATACAGCTTGTGCTGGCGGTGCACTGCTTCCTCGCTGTTTCATAATCCTAAAAATGCATTTTGTGAGTGACCATAATTTACATGTTTATGCACCAAATGGTTGAAAAATATTCCTTTCTGCTTATAATGTAACTGTGCTGATGCTAACCCGACAGATTCTACATTTTGGGGCTAGGTAAATGTGTAATATTTTTTGGGGTGAGTCGTGTTTAATTCCACTCCCATTTAATGCTCTAGTGCTACAAGTGGTGTTCATGGTTTATTCAATTCCGTGTTTTATGCGCTTGGTCAGATTGATTTGTTGTATTAATGCATTTTTTGCAACATTTGTCTGCTTTGAATGATTATTATTTTATCTTTTTAGCTAGCTGGAAGAGATTCTCCCATACGTCCTGAGATGCCTGGAAATCTACAGCACTATGGAAGGTAAAGCAGTTACTATAATTTAGATGCATAATCTAGATTTGGTGTCCAGATACTTTTAAAGATAAACCCCAGGCAAACCGCTAAATACACAAATGAAATACACATTTGAGAGCTGTTTAACCTGCCTTATTTTTGTATTTCTGCTCATTCAGTTCTAAGATTTACACAGCTCTGCTACAAAGCGCATCCCTGTCTGGCAGGGCAGAAGACCTGAATTTTCTCTACTGTTACTGCAGCTTTGTCACCTTTTTCAGACTTGCCCCTCTAAACCTGTGATTGGACAATAAATTGAGAAATGCATGCTCATCCCTCTGTCATTAAGGCAGGCCATAGACAGTGAGAATTTCTTTCCTGCAAATACGAGTTGCAGGAAAGAAATTTGCACAATTCACCCATCAACACAGACGGTGCTGACAGCGGAATCCCTCCTTGCATTAATCGCAAGTAAAGTACATCAGGCTGGTTGTACACAAGTTGATCGATCAACGTGATACATTTGGCCTGCCCATACAGGGTTCGAATCTCAGCCGGTTCCTGCTACAATGCTGCTTCTGTCCCCTGTCTGCTCTACACGAGAGCTCTGGGCTCTCAGCTGCGCTTTTGACGTTGTCGGATCTGCAGAACCTGGACCGGCTCTATGACGTCCTTTAGCCCAGGGGTAGGCAACCTGGGGCCCTCCAGCTGTTGAACTATATTTCCCATGAGGCATTGCAAGGCTGGCAGTTACAATTACTTCCAGAGGCATGATGGAACTTGTAGTTCTGCAACAGCTGGAGGGCCCCAGGTTGGCTACCACTGCTACCCACTGTCTGCTGAATCTGGGTCACCAGGAGTGCAGAATTTAAGTGCACTCCTGTGATCCATGGGAGAAGTATGGCCAAACTTCTGTTTTTAAATGATAAGGGTTCCACTATTATTTATAAAGAAGACAAAAAAAGTAGGGGCCTCCCTGTTTATACATGCATGGGTAATTTCATTAGGGTAAGGTGCTGTCCATTTAAAAAAAAGTTTTTATGTAGTGGTGGAAAGCCACTTTAAAATACTGCCTGTGAAATTGTTGACCAAACCAAATAAGGGTACATACTAATTTTCATGAATCCAGTAATAATACTGAGATACAAAGCATTTTAGTGAGCTAAAAGCTGCGGCTTTTAGCTCACTAAATTATAGGTGATCATCAAGGGCAGGGGACATTTTATTATACGCTAAAGCAGAACTTACTATGCCTACCAGTGTTTATATTGTTACCTGATAATGTGCGTGCTTGTTTGTGAATATTGGGCAATACTCACAAAATTGCACTCGGCAACCTGTGCAGATCTTATGCTAGTCTGTACTACATTACTTTGTCTTTTATGTCTGGTGTATGTAAATAATCTATCCATATAATTCTAGAGCACATTTAGACCTGTGCATTTTCACACATTTTAGAGATTGCATCTATGGGAAAATCGGCTCGTTTTAAGGTGCATTCAGCTTGGCTTTGGTATTCGTTCGAGTCCCTTCCTTCCCAGGTGCATTTGACCTACATAGTTACATAGTTAGGTTGAAAAAAAAGACACAAATCCAAAAAAAACATACAATCCCATATACACAATCCTATACCGACAGTTGATCCAGAAGAAGGCAAAAAAAAACAGGAAAGCATGATCCAATTTGCTACAGCAAGGGGAAAAAAAATCCTTCCCGATCCCCCAAGAGGCAATCGGATATTCCCTGGATCAACTTTACCTATAAATGTTAGTATCCAGTACATTTAGGAAAGAATCCAGGCCTTTCTTAAAGCAATCTACTGAGATGGCCAGAACCACCTCAGGAGGGGAGTCTATTCCACATTTTCACAGCTCTTACTGTGAAGAAACCTTTCTGTAACCTACAGTTGACCACCTGATCTGTGCTGACTTTCTTCTGAGCTGCATCGGCCTGACCAAGTGGCATAATATTATGCCACAATTGTTGATGGGGAACTAGGAAGATCTTGAGGAAACCTACATGTCCTTGGTTATTTCCTCCAAAGATAAACTCCCTCAGCTCAAACTTAATCATCCGATGTATACAGTTGTATAATCTAAAAATTAGACATCAGTTTGTTTTCCTCTCTGTGGTCACAAAGCGGATTTTCTTCATGCTATATGGTCTTAACCCAAGATACAATTATTCTGGAAGCAGGTGTGCAGCTTCATTGAACCTGCCTAAGGCCCCTTTCACACTTGTGCGACTTCAAAGTTGCACGATTTTACTGCGATTTGAGGGCGCGATTTTTCTGCGATTCATTGCCGTGATTTTGCTGCGATTTCAAGGAATGCCTGTGTAAGTGGCATCAAAATCGGACCAAAGTAGTGCAGGGACTACTTTGAAGTCGGAACGACTTGAAGTCATACCAATATGAATGGTTGTCATTGTAAATCATGGGAAACGACTTGTCATGCTACTTTGCTATCACAAATCATGGGACAAGTCGTATAAGTGTGAAAGGGGCCTTAAGCTTACTTAACTGCTTGCCGACCAGCGCACAACTATATACGTCGACATGGCACGGACAGGCAGAAGGACGTACCTGTACATCCCCTTTAAGATCGCGGCATTGTGAATGCGCGCCGGCGCCAGCCGTGAGCCCGACCGCGCAATCGTCAGTTAAAGCGACGCAGTGCCAAGTTGTAAAAAGACCTCCGGTCTTTAAGCTGACAAATGGTCCGGGGCTGAAGTGGTAATTTAAGATGTCTTAAGGCTTTTCCATTAACTCTCATACCTAAAATTATCAAGGACGCTGTACATTTCAACCCCCAAAAAACATTTTACTCTCCTGAAAATTATCTCTTCCCCACACTTTATCTAAGTGGAAACAGCTAATTCTGTTCTTTCCCTTTACCAACCCTGCTAGAGATTCCTCAATGAGTTTTTACAAGTACTGGGTCCTTTGCCCCATTCCCCTCTTGCAACCTAAATCTAATATGGTTCTCTGAAGACCACAATTTTCTCTCTCTGTTAGTTTCTTTTATGTGATTATATATAACTGAATGGACTGTCACCACTGTAAGGCCGGCCATAGACTGTTCGGATCTCGGCTGGTTCAGCAGGAACTGGCTGAGATTCAAACCGTGTGGGGCAGGTTGAATGTACCCAAGTTGCTCAATCAACTTTGGTACAACCAGCCTGCCGACTCTACTTGCGATTATTGCTAGTGGCTGCTATAGCTGCTTGCAATAATCACTGTCTTCTCCCGGCGGGGACAGACTTCTCTGCCTGGAGAATAAAATGTCTCAGCAGGAGGGATTCCCCTGTCAGCACACTCTGTGTTGATGTGGGAATCATGAAAATGTATTTCCTGCAACCCGTGGTTGCAGTAAATAAATTTGCACCGTCTATGGCCTGCTCATGTATTTGAAAGGATATGAGACTGTGTATTGTTTTTAGTATGTATTGTAAGGATTTTTTTTTTCTTTTTTCCTTTTAAGGAATCATTTTTAGTTTTTATTTGCAATTGAATTGTATGGCATGTTTAAAAAAAGCTGCATCAACCTTCTTCAAGCTGCTTTTGAATTACCTTTTGACTTGCATGGGAAGAGATACATTTCTGATGCGAACTTCTGTGTACACAGGCACTTATACCCCTTGCAAAGTGCATTTAAATTTCTGCCTATTTTTTTTTTAAACAAAGCCAGTTGAAGTTGAATGTGGGTTCTGAAGTATGCGCAACAATGGGTGTAATGCATGTTTTGTAGGGTCTAGTGGCAGGTGTCTTCTATTCGCTTATGCTAATTTAAGAGTTTTGGATTCAATACTATTTGAATTTTGTATATAAATATTTGCTCGTTTTCCGTTTACATATTCTATGTTTAGATTTCTTACTGGACCTCTGAACCTCAATGACCCAGAAGCCAAGTTTCGATTTCCCAAAATCTTTGTAAATACAGAGCATGCATATGAGGAACTTCATCTGATTGTTTACAAGGTAATATAGTCTAATTGATGCTCTTAACTGCGTAATTAAAGCAATAATCAAAATATGTAAGAAAACTGTAAATGTTTTTAGTCCTTTTTTGGTAGGCTTACAGGTGTATTTTTTTTTTTTTTACTTTCAAACCTATTTAAACTTTTTCATTTTAATTGACTTAATACATTCCAGGTGCATCAAAACAAAAGGTGTGCAAAGTCTTACCATCTAAGTTACAAGAGACTCTAAAGCCCTGTACACAAGGGCCAAAAATCAGCTGAAATCAGTTCGGCAGGAACCGGTTGACATTCGGCCCATGTGCAGCTGTCTGTTCTACAGAATCCGGTCTCACAACGTCTTCTGTCGAATGGGCCTGCTGGAAAACCGGCAAGCTCTGAGTTGCAGAAAATCCCCATTTCCCATTTTACATTGGGCCTCTTGACTTTCCTTTTGTAGGCAGTTTTATAACTGAAGGTTCAACACTTCCTGTGCCCCTTAATGGACTCCCAAGAAATGGATTTTAAAGACTAAGCTCATGTTTTCAGACAGAATTTTACTTTTCGTAATAAATAGACGCATTTCCTAATGTAATTTCTGGCCAAGCCATCCCAATGTGCTTATCTCTCTTACCTCGTCTATAGCACCTTTTAAAGTTTCACCTGTTTTAAAAAAATGTTACTCTTTCGTCCATGGACCGACACAGCTTCTCTATTGACAAAGTCGGTATTATCCGTTAATTAGGAGTGACTAGGCAGAAAAACTTGTAAAAAGTGTTGCATCACACCTTCTACAGTACCGCCCAGGGGGCGGACCCTCTGGTATAACCTCTCAGTCTGCATCTCGCAGATCAGTTTTTTTCTGTCTAGCAAGGAGTAGGACATGGCTCCCTTTGGGCCCATTGGTCCGGGGGGAAAAAATATATATATTTTTTGCTACATTTGTTGTTTCCTGCGATCTTCGATCAACTGCCGACTGGGTGACAGGCTGGATCCTCGATCCTTGTAGTCTCCCCAGTTTCGGCCATCGAGCGTGTGCCGACCCTAGCTACACGCTGGGTTTTCCACGACATGCCCGTCGCTCCACGGGTGGCCAGTGAGCCTACACTTCAGGGCCTGCATCGGACCGCTCAGCTTCGGCTGACCTTACGGCCGAGTCGCAGCAGCCTGTCCGGTGAGCGTCACGCTCCAGGGCATACATATGATCGTCCCTTTTGGGTCCAATCACAGCATGCCTGGCCAACAGTCACCTTCCGTGCGCGGACGATCTGTTTGGAATGTCTTCCAGCATAATACATGCAGGATAGGTAAGTAAAACTCCCCTGCCTCGGCTGGGTGATTTAGCTGGACATTCCTGGAGAGATCAAGTAAGTGGTTGTGGCCCCTTTCTTCCCTCTCTCCCTGCCTTTCCCTCCTCCCTGGGCTTCTAGCTAAAGGGTGCTGGGGGTCACCTAAGGGGTTCCACTGGAGCGGGGCTGGCTGTAACTAACATTTAAAAGAAATTTCACTTCTGCTTACCTGTATGTGCTTCCTCCTCCATGCTGTCGGCGGCCATTTTGGGGTGGTTCATGCCGAGTTCGGCCTCTTGTGACTGCCCGGCGGCCATCTTCCTGTGGTTCGGCCACACCCACTGGCCCCTATCAGCTGATCGGTGGCCATGTTTGTCCACCCTGTATGTAGATATTGCCGTTCGGCGGCCATCTTTTTGTGGGCTACAGCTGCTTGACCTTTATCTTCGGCTCGGCGGCCATTTTCTTAGAGCCCACATTATCTTCCATACAGACGTTTTTGGCAACCATTTTGCGAGAGCCTCCGGCCTCTAGGGTGCATTACACTGGCGCGAAAATTCACATAGGAAGTGCTGATAAAGGAAGCAGACTGACACAGCAGCATGGGGACAGCATCACAGGCACAGCACACGGCAGCATAGCAGTACCGGTCCAGGGTGGTGAGTCCTCTGGGTAACCCAGCATCTCTGCAGCGCAGGAAGGTGGCCTATTGATATCTTGCCTGGAGCCATGTGGGTGTCAGCGTGTGGTCAGCATGGCATCTGAGCCAGATGTCTTCTCCCCTGAAACACCAGATTTAGCAACTGGTGCCCCTGAGGTGTCTATGAACGCTATGACGGCAATCCTAGAGGCGTTTGCTGCCAGGGAGGAAGCAACACACGGGAATACAGGGGGTAGTAAACGCCCCGTCCCCTGCAAGCTTCTGGGGATAATTCTGATGCAGAACCAGGTCCAGCTACGGCTCAGGGCCCAGATTCTGACGCATCAGAGACTGCAGACCGTGACCGGATAGTGAGGATGTCTCCAAGTCCAGGTCAGAACGCGAGACGCCATTGGTATCTGACCTTATTACTGCAGTGCGGGATACGCTAAAGTTGGAAAATACTGCAGAAGCAGCAGAGAATCCGGTCCACTTGGGTTTCATAGACCTGCCCGCACTGCTAAGGTGTTCCCTTGTGTGTCTTTTGATAAACCTTTATACAAGGAATGGGAGAACCCACTGAGGGTCTTTACAGCCCCAAAGAAGTTTGCGGTACGGTACCCCTTTTGAGGAGAGTTTTCTGAAGATATGGACCTCTCCCCCTATAGTGGACCCTCCGGTGTCCAGACTTAATAGAGCCACCACAATTCCTGTAGAAGGGGCTCCTGTTTTCAAGGACCCTGTGGATAAGAAGGCTGAAGCACTCACTTGCTACCTATACTCAGTGGTAGGCTCGGCAGTACGCCCGGCATTTGGCGGGGGCCCTAGTGTCTCACACACTTACTGAATGGGCAAGATTGCTACTCCAGGGGTTAAGGAGCGAGATGCTCATCCTGATGAGATAACATTGGCCGACCAGTTGGTCCAGGGCCTTATGTTTGTCTGCGAGTCAGACATGGATACTATTCCCCTGCTGTCTAAAGCTTCGGTTTATGCAGTAGCAATACGCCGCCTGATCTGGCTAAAAGGCTGGTCTGCGGACCAGACTTCCAAGAAAGCCCTGTTGGATCTGCCTTTCAAGGGCGACAGACTTTTTGGGGCTTCTCTGGATGACATCATCAAGGATGCCACAGGAGGTAAAAGCACTTTGCTTCCCCCAAATTAGCAAGGGTAAGGGGCCACGCCAAGGGCAAGGGTCCTCCTTTACTGCATGCAAGCGTTTTTTTCGTCCCCCTAGGGCAACAGGGAAAAGACCCCAGGCCGATAAAGCACCTGCCCAAGGACAAAGGCGTCCTTGGTCCTGCATACCCAACAAGCCTGCGGACAAATCTGCGTCCGCATGAAGGTCCGCCCCCACCCAGCTCTCGGGTGGGGGGACGTCTTCGCAAATTCGTGACTCAGTAGACCGCTCTAGTCTCCGACAGGTGGGTTTGCGAAGTAATCTCCTCAGGCTACAAAATAGAATTTCTCTCTTGTCCACCAGACAGATTCATCACCTCCAATCTCCAGCTACTACCGACCCGTCGGGAGGCCCTGTATGGGGCGGTCCAGGGTCTACTGGAACGCGAGGTAGTTATTCCAGAACAGGAACGGGGTCAGGGATTTTACTCAAATCTGTTGATTGTGCCGAAGAAGGATGGGGTTCATCCAATCTTGGATCTCAGAGCCCTCAATTGCTTTGTGAAGGTACAAAGATTTCGGATGGAGTCGGTTCGATCTGTAGTCACGGCTCTCCATCTGGGGGACTTTCTGGCCTTCTTGGACATCAAGGACGCATACCTGCAGGTCCCCATATACTCCAGACACCAGAAGTCTCTGTGATTTGCTGTTGGGAAGAACCACTACCAGTTTGTGGCCCTCCCGTTTGGCCTTGCCTCAGCACCCAGGACGTTCACCAAGGTGCTCGCTCCGATTCTGGCACTTCTAAGACAGCGGGGTATCGCTATCATGGGCTACTTGGACGACCTTCTACTGAAGGCGCCTTCAAGCTCAGAATTTAGAGGTAAGCGTGTCCATTACCTGTCAGACTCTTCGAGACTGGTTGGATACTAAACACGCAAAGGTCAGTATGGTGCCCACTCAACGCCTAGTGTACCTGGGGTTGATTCTGGATTCCTCAGAGGCAAAGGTATTCCTCCCTGTGGAGAAGTTGCAGACCCTTCGGGGCTGCAGTACGGCAGCTGACTTCCAGGAATTGGTCGTCACTCCGTTTTGGCATGCGAGTGTTGGGCCTCATGGTAGCCTCCTTCGAGGCGGTCCCATATGCTCAATACCACACTCGAGTGTTACAGAAGGAAGTTCTGTCCAGATGGAACAGATGCCCTTCATCTCTGGATTATCAAATCCGAGTGAGCCACCTAGTCAGGAGATCCCTGGTATGGTGGCTGACAGCACCGGCTCTAATGGCAGGGAAGTCGGTTCTCCCGGTTTACTGGATAGTGATCACGACGGACGCCAGCCTTACAGGTTGGGGGGGGAGTCTGGGGTGTTCAGTCGGCGCAAGGTCGCTGGACCCCAGAGGAAGCCCTCCTGCCGATCAAGGTCCTGGAAATCCGGGCGATCAGGCTGTGCCTCTTCAAATGGTCTCAGAGGCTGCAAGGGCGTCCAGTCAGGATCCAGTCAGACAACGCCACAGCAGTGGCATATGTCAATCATCAAGGAGGAACAAGAAGCTCGGCTGCAGCATCAGAGGTCGCTCGCATCCTGAAGTGGGCAGAGAGGAGCGTACCGGCACTGTCGGCCGTGTACATTCCGGGTGTGGAAAACTGGCAGGCGGACTACCTGAGCCGCCAGATGCTGGACCAGGGAGAATGGTCCTTACACCCGGTGTTCCAACTCCTCTGCCAAAGATGGGGCACACCAGACGTAGATCTTCTGGCTTCCCGACTCAATCAGAAGGTATTGAGGTTTGTGGCCCGGTCAAGAGACCCATGGGCAGACGCAACGGACGCGTTGGTGGCATCGTGGGGTCAGTATCGGCTAATCTATGCCTTCCCTCCCTTTAAGGCTTCTTCCTCTTCTGCTCCGCAGAGTGGAGGAAGAGGGAATTCCAATGATTCTAATCGCTCCAGATTGGCCTCAGCGTCCTTGGTACGCCGATCTAGTACGTCTGGTAGCAGACCTCCCCTGGCGCCTACCACTATGGAAGGACCTGCTATCGCAAGGTCCCATACTCCATCCTGCTTTACAGTCATTGGCTTTAACGGCATGGCTGTTGAGAACCAGGTACTGAGAGACCGGGGCCTGTCAGATTCAGTAATCTCTACGATGAGAAGTGCTCGAAAACCGTCCTCTAGGAAGGTTTATCACCGCACTTGGAAGGCCTACATCTCCATGTGTGAGGAAATGAAATGGCATCCGCGTACTTATTTGGTTTCCAGAATCCTGCTGTTTTTACAGCATGGGGTGGACCAAAGGCTTGCCCCAAGTACGATTAAGGGACAGATATCTGCCCTGGCTGTCTTTTTTTCAGCGACCCCTGGCAGCTCACTCTCTCGTGAGTACTTTTGTGCAGGGGGTTCGACATGTGGCCCCTCCGGTCCGTCCCCCGCTACCTCCGTGGTACTTGAACCTGGTCCTCTCGGTGCTTCAGAAGGCACCGTTTGAGAATATTAGAGATATTCCCCTGTTGACACTTTCTCAGAAGGTGGTCTTTTTGGTGGCTGTTACGTCAGTTAGACGAGTCTCTGAGCTGGCAGCCTTGTCTTGCAAGGCTCCCTATTTGGTTTTCCACAAGGATAAGGTGGTGCTGCGGCCGCAGCCTTCCTTTCTTCCGAAGGTCGTTTCGGCTTTTCATCTCAACGAAGACATTGTACTTCCATCCTTGTGTCCTCATCCGTGGAATCCTAAGGAGTCGGCGTTGCATTCCTTGGACGTTGTCCGAGCTTTGAGAGTATACCTATTTGCTACTTCCCTGTTCCGGAAGTCAGACTCACGGTTTGTTTCGGTGGCTGGTCCCAAGAAGGGCCAAGCAGTCTCGTCGGCCACCATCTCTAGGTGGATCCGACAGATAGTAATCCAGGCTTATGCCTTAAAGGGTCAAGCGCCCCCCTTTCCTGTCACGGCGCATTCGACCAGGGCAATAGGTGCCTCTTAGGCTTTCCGACATCAAGCGTCTGTTTCCCAATTATGTAAAGCGGCGACTTGATCATCCGCTCACACTTTCACAAAATTCTACAAAGTTGTTGTAGGTGCATCTTCGGATGCCTCTTTCGGCCGCAAGGTTTTGCAGGCGGCTGTTTATAGTTGCACCTCCTCTGTTGGGGTGCTGTTTTGTGTTTGGGGTGAAGTTTATTTTTATGCTGTTACCACCCCTCCGTTTTTTCTCTGACACTGCTTTGGGACGTCCCACTTTGTTAATAGAGAAGCTGTGTCGGTCCATGGACGAAAGAGTAAATAGGATTTTTTACTCACCATAAAATCCTTTTCTCTAAGTCCATGGTCCGACACAGCACCCACCCCTCCTTTTAAGTTTTTGTACTGCTTTTTGACGAACTGATCTGCGAGATGCAGACTGAGAGGTTATACCAGAGGGTCTGCCCCTTGGGCGGTACTGTAGAAGGTGTGATGCAACAATTTTTACAAGTTTTTCTGCCTAGTCACTCCTAATTAACGGATAATACCCAGTTTGTCAATAGAGAAGCTGTGTCGGTCCATGGACTCAGAGAAAAGGATTTTACGGTGAGTAAAAAAATCCTATTTTTCTGCTTGCTTTTCCCAGCATCTACTGGCTTGCTGCATCACAGAACAGGGGGTGATGGGGCATGTTTACCGCTCTGGACCACACCTCCCTCATTAGTTTACCACCTCTTGTTTTATTTCCATCCACTTTCTGTACAATCTCTTTTAGATCTACCATCAGCTATGTAGTGTAAGGGCCTTTCTGTTTTGATACAAATTGAATAGATTGTTCAGGTGGGTCCTCCTATTCCATAGAGTAATCCAATAAAAGACTTTTTGGGCCTCATCCAAATCAGCACAAAGAAAAACCATGGGTGTAAACCGGAGAAAATTCTCCAGTACCCTACATTAGCGGACTATAGCGGCAACAGGGTGAAGACATAACTAAGTAAAATAACATCATCTTTATTATACATGGTTAAAATGAATAAAATAAGGATATCCTGCCCCAGACAAATAGGGAGGAATTAGATACTTCCATCAACTGTAATTGGCTCACAAATGATCCGTATAATCAATTATGTGCATACAATGAAATACAATCCATAAAATGTATATATGTTTTGTAGGCTAGTGTCTGTACAGTCAATGTTTTGCCAACAGTTTGGCTTCCCAGGACCCAGACACAGAAGCAAAATGGATTGCCAGCAAACAGACAGCCAATCATTTTCCCCTAAATGCCTCGGGTGAGCTCAGGGGTACCGCCGGCGAGTTCCCACTCAGTGCGCCATGGGCAGGCAGCCAAATCAACAGCTTTGGACTTAGTAGCCCTCAACATATGGTGGTAATGGAGGCCTGCTTCTAGGAAGGTTGCCTGATGACCCGGAATTGGCATCCACAATGATATAATAATCAAAGCACCATATGGCCAGTATGAATAAGAATTTTGAATACAGGGACTAAACGGAGACTGTTCACGTTAAATATGTACAGAATTTCATTAGCAGTGCTACTAATACTAATCCTCCATAGGGCTAGAAATGGGACTTCAGTATACACAAAGTCGTCTACATCTGGCCGCCAACACAAGGCCACCAAGACCTGTCAGGCCCCGTTCACAGCCCCGCATAGACACAAAAGAGGGTCGCCCTGGGACTTTAAATGAGGTGGTCACAGTTAGCTATATTCTCATTACAGCTCCGCATAGCAGGAACTCGCATTTTTTGCCATTTTGGAGCGTTTCCAATCATCATTCACTTGAATGGACTGCCCTACGTACTAAAGTCTCCGGAACTTCTTTTGGCGCAGAGCGTGGCTGAGCCTGAGGTTATGTCTGGTTTAGGAAATGGAAAGCTTATTCTTTTTCTACAAAAAAGATACAGTAATGGTATATTGGTACATAGGGGAGACATTTGGGGGGGGGGAAGTAAACTTGGCCTTTTTAAATCCCTATTATACTTTCTGCTATCAAAAATGAAAACAATTGGCTGTAGTTGCACTTTAAAAGTGGATCAATATATATATATATATATATATATATATATATATATATATATATAATGTGTGTGTGTGTGTGTGTGTGTGTATATATAATATATATATAATTTAACACCTTAGGTTTTGGTCTTTGGCAAGTAGTGTGATTGCACATGTTTCCTCTGCTTTGTTTGATCCTGCACCTAGGCCAGGAGGTGCCCACGCACAGGGCTACTGCCCTATCGTGACCAATAATCCCCCACTCAGTTTCATTCTGCTGAATATCGGTCATCTTGAATGTATTCAGATAAAAAAAAATTTTAATAACCGTATCCCAAACCCCTGTACCCACTTGGTTCAAGAGATAATGAACCTAGTTTGACAGCTGCAATGGATTATCCAATAAGCTCAGCTGGCAGCTATAAGATGCTGGTGGTTTAATTTGAAGCTGCTTTTGGCTGTAAGCTTTAATGAAGCATCATGTTTAGACCTGGCAACAGTTGGCATCTGCAAAAGAGTTCCCACTTCTACTAATTGGGTAGGAGGGCTCATATAGAAATAGTTTTACTGACCGTTTTCTTTTAGAGCCCATTCACACTGTCAAGCTGCATTGGTGCATGCATGTTAATGTATGTATTAAGGCTGCCCATTCCTTTTACTAAGCTACCTAATGCACCAAAATGGAACAAAAAAGATGCTTGTAGCATTTTTAGCAATGCATCGCAACGCGCATTACTGCATTGTGCTGTACTGCATTGTAAGTTTGCTAAGAAGGTACATTAGGGTGCCATTCAGATTTTGTGTTCCTGTGTGTTGCAGTAACACACATTTACCATGGTGTGAGTTGGCCCTTACGGCGGAGTTATCTGTCATCTTGGACAGTGATGATATACATGTAAGGCCCAAATCACACTGATGTGAAAAGCGCTCCGACTTTGGAGCACATGTCGCATCAGAAGTTGTACCCCATTCAGTGCAATGGAACCGTTTTTTATTTAGGGGTGTTGAAAATAATCGTTGCATCGATTCATTGCGATTCGGCTTTGAACGATTCTGCATCGATGCAGAGACCAGCTGAATCACGATTGCACAATGAGCTTCGGCTCCTTCTTCCCAGTGGTGGCTTTAACACCTCCCTCACCCATTGTCAGTGAGGTGTGTGTAGCCGGCTGTGTGTTCTGCACTGCTGTCCCTCAGGCTCCTTCTCATGGTGTGCGGAGTGTGCTGTACCCACACAAGCCGCAGTCCTGGACTGGTCCAGCATGGCTCCCCCTATACCCCCGAGATGTCAGGCCAATGCATCGGTGGTATAATATACTAAAGTTGCAGGCACAGTGGAGAGGAGGAGTAGAGCCGCGGCGGCGGGGGAGCTGGGGAGTGTGCAGTCTCCAGTCCACCTAAGAAGTAGATCAGCCCGTCACTGGGCTCGATCGGAAGACAATGCCCTGCTCCAAATCCCCCCATGTCTTTTTGTCTGCACAAGACCCTGACAGCCGGGAAGAGGGATCAGCGCTTCCACTGGAACCTGCACAGGAGGTATGGAGGAGGAAGAACGGCCCAGACATTTAATTGCAGCCACGCATTCCATTGATTTCTGAGCATTCTAATCCCATCTCCAGGGAGGGAGGGAAGAGGAGACAGATCGCCTCCTTTTGTAAACTGTACAGACCACAGGAGAGCCCACAGATTCCACCGTACACTCCTCTACATGGGATAGAGAACATAGAATGGAGGAGGACTTGGGGTGCAGGACATGGGATGAAGGAGGAGAAGGACATGGGATGAAGGAGGAGAAGGACATGGGATGAAGGAGGAGAAGGACATGGGATGAAGGAGAAAGTCATTGAAGCAGGACATGGTATGGAGGAGGAGGAGGACATGGGATGCAGGACATGGGAAGGAAGAGGGAGGAGAAGGACATGGGATGCAGGACATGGGATGGAGGAGGAGCAGGACATGGGATCGAGGAGTACGAGAAGCACATGGAATGGAGGACAAGGACATGGGATGCAGGACGACATGGAATGGAAGAGGGAAAGGACATTGGATGGAGGAGACACACCAGGACTTACCTTCCTACTGCACAAGGCATGGTGGACACAGGTGACATCCTCCCCTCTATCAATACATGACATAGTGTCCCGTCTCTACGCAGGTGACATCCTGCCCTCTATCTTTACATGTATACATGACATAGTGTTCCTCTACACAGGTGACATTCTCCCCTCTATACATGACATAGTGTTCCTCTACACAGGTGATATCAAAGTATTCATAAGAAATTTTACACATTTTGTCATGTTACAAATAAAAACTTAAATGTATTTTATTGGGATTTTATGTGATACACCAACACAAAGTGGCACATAATTGTGAGGTGTAAGGAAAATTATAAATGGTTTTCAAAATGTTTTACTCTGATACCCGAACTAAAATTTTATGTAACCAATTGCCTTCAGAAGTCTCCTAATTAGTAAATAGAGTCCACCTGTGTGTAATTTATCCTCAGTTTTAATACATCTGTTCTGTAAAGCCCTCAGAGGTTTGTTAGAGAACCTGAAGGCCAAGGAACACACCAGACAGGTCAGGGATAAAGTTGTGGAGAAGTTTAAAGCAGGGTTAGGTTATAAAAAAATAAAAAAAATCCCAAGTTTTGGACATCTCACGGAGCACTGTGCAATCCATCATCCGAAAATAAAGCGTATGGCACAACTGCAAACCTACCAAGACATGGCCGTCCACCTAAACTGACAGGCCAGGCAAGAAGAGCATTAATCAGAAAAGCAGCCAAGAGGTCCATGGTAACTCCTGGAGGAGCTGCAGAGATCCACAGCTCAGGTGGGAGAATCTGTCCACAGGACAACTATTAGTCGTGCAAGCCACAGATCTGGTCTTTTATGGAAGAGTGGCAAGAAGAAAGCCATTGTTGAAAGAAAGCCATAAGAATTCCCGCTTGCAGTTTGCGAAAAGCCATGTGGGGGACACAGCAAACATGTGGAAGAAGGTGCTCTGGTCAGATGAGATCAAAATTGAACTTTTTGGCCTAAAAGCAAATGTGTGGCAGAAAACTAACACTGCACATTACCCTGAACACACCATCCCCATCGTGAAACATGGTGGTGGCAGCATCATGTTGTGGAGATGCTTTTCTTTAGCAGGGACAGGGAAACTGGTTAGAGTTATTGAGAAGATAGATGTAGCCAAATACAGGGCAATCTTAGAAGAAAACCAATTCGAGTCTGCAAAAGACTTGTGACTGGGGCAGAGGCTCACCTTCCAGCAGGACAACGACCCAAAACATACAGCCAGAGCTACAATGGAATGGTTTAGAACAAAGCATATTCATTTGTTAGAATGGCCCAGTCAAAGGCCAGACCTAAATCCATGTGTGAGAATCTGTGGCAAGCCTTGAAAATTGCTGTTCAGACGTTCTCCATCCAATCTGACAAAGCTTGAGCTATTTTGCAAAAAAGAGTGCAAAAATGTCACTCTCTAGATGTGCAAAGCTGGTAGAGACATCCCCAAAAAGACCTGCAGCTGTAATCGCAGCGAAAGATGGTTCTACAAAGCATCGACTTTGGGAGGGAGGCTGAATACAAAGGCACGCCACACTTTTCACATATTTATTTGTGAAAAACATTTATCGTTTTTCTTCCACTTCACAATTATGTGCCACTTTGTGTTGGTCTATCACATAAAATCCCAATAAAATTAACATTTACGTTTTTTGGTTGTTACCTGACAAAATGTGGAAAATTTCAAGGGGTATGAATACTTTTTCAAGGCACTATACATGACATAATGTTCTTCTACACAGGTGACACTCAGTCCATGTATACGAGACATAGTGTTTCCTCTAGACAGGTGATGGATCAGTCCATGTACTAAATAAATACTGTTGTCTGCTGTGTTCGGACTTTGCAAAATGCAGGTAGTGTCGTCCTTTTTTTTTTTTGTTTTTGTTTTTGTTTTTGTTTTTTTTAAGAGCAGATAACATTTTAAAAATGGAGTTCTAACTGCTTGCAATTTTTTGATGAAAACCATGGGCAGTAATTGTGATGCATCGTGGAATCGAATCGTTGACAGGATAATTGTAATCAAATCATGAAATCAGTGAAGATGCACGTCTCTAGTTCTAATTGGTGCAACTTAAGTAGTTCCGACTTAGAAAACGGTTCCTGCACTACTTTTGGTCTGACTTTCGTACGACTTGGATTGACTTCTGTTAAAGAAGTTGCATGCAAGTCGCGCTTGGATTCGGCTTCAAAGTCAAGGCAGTGTGAACCGCTAGTAATGAGAAAGCAGTGGAAGCGATAAAAGGCCTACCCACTCAATAGGAATTGATAAACTCATACCTTCATGAATGCTGACTTAGTTGATGGCTAATATTCCTAATATTGTAAGTGGATCTTCCGGAATTGCCACCACTGTTTATCTGCCTATTTAAATCTGTCTTTTATACATGCTGAGACTGTATTACACCAGAACAAGTATGCAACTGATGAAGTCATAACTGCTTGTTCCTGGTCATTTGGTCAGAAAGCAATAAAGTCAGTTTAGCATGACTGGCAGGCGACTATAATTTTCTGAAAAAGATGAGTGATGGCAGCCCCCCACATATCTGTCTTTATGTTGGTCATATAAAAGGCCGCTATAATTTTTTTTTTCCTAAGACCCTTGGAAAATCTCTGGTATATACAGTATCTCACAAAAGTGAGTACACCCCTCCACATTTTTGTAAATATTTTATTATCTTTTCATGTGACAACACTGAAGAAATGACACTTTGCTACAATGTAATGTAGTGAGTGTACAGCTTGTATAACAGTGTAAATTTGCTGTCCCCTCAAAATAACTTGACAAAGTCATTCATGTCTAAACCGCTGGCAACAAAAGTGAGTACACCCCTAAGTGAAAATGTCCAAATTGGGCCCAATTGGCCATTTTTCCTCCCCGGTGTCATGTGACTCGTTAGTGTTACAAGGTCTCAGGTGTGAATGGGGAGCAGGTGTGTTTAAATGTGGTGTTATCGCTCTCACTCTCTCATACTGATCACTGGAAGTTCAACATGGCACCTCATGGCAAAGAACTCTCTGAGGATCTGAAAAAAATAATTGTTGCTCTACATAAAGATGGCATAGGCTATAAGAAGTTTGCCAAGACCCTGAAACTGAGCTGCAGCACGGTGCACGTGCTTAGCGTCATTACTGCAGAGGTTGAAGGGGTGGGGGGTCAGCCTGTCAGTGCTCAGACCACACACTGCATCAAATTGGTCTGCATGGCTGTCATCCCAGAAGGAAGCCTCTTCTAAAGATTCTGCACAAGAAAGCCCGCAAACAGTTTGCTGATGACAAGCAGACTAAGGACATGGATTACTGGAACCATGTCCTGTGGTCTGATGAGACCAAGATATAGTCATTTGGTTCAGATGGTGTCCAGCGTGTGTGGCGGCAACCAGGTGCAAGTGAGGAGTACAAAGACAAGTGTGTCTTGCCTACGGTCAAGCATGGTGGTGGGAGTGTCATGGTCTGGGGCTGCATGAGTGCTGCCAGCACTGGGGAGCTACAGTTCATTGAGGGAACCATGAATGCCAACATGTACTGTGACATACTGAAGCAGAGCATGATCCCCTCCCTTCGGAGACTGGGCAGCAGGGCAGTATTCCAACATAACGACCCCAAACACACCTCCAAGACGACCACTGCCTTGCTAAAGAAGCTTGGGGGTAAAGGTGATGGACTGGCCAAGCATGTCTCCTGACCTAAACCCTTATTAAGCGTCTGTGGGGCATCCTCAAACAGAAGGTGGAGGAGCCCAAGGTCTCTAACGGCCACCAGCTCTGTGATGTCGCCATGGAGGAGTGGAAGAGGACTCCAGTGGCAACCTGTGAAGCTCTGGTGAACTCCATGCCCAAGAGGGTTAAGGCAGTGCTGGAAAATAATGGTGGCCACACAAATTATTGACACTTTGGGCCCAATTTGGACATTTTCACTTAGGGGTGTTCAACCTTTGGTTGCCAGTGGTTTAGACATATATGGCTGTGTGGAGTTATTTTGAGGGGACAGCAAATTTACACTGTTATACAAGCTGTACACTCACTACTTTACATTGTAGTAATGTAATTTCTTCAGTGTTGTCACAAGTTCCCCCAAAAAAGTGGAAACCAGCCTTGGCTTTTCTGAAACTCAGTAGGCAACAGTGGAAAATTGCCCAGATTTTTCCAAGCTGATAATTGTTTTCAGACCATTCTTGATGGCCTCTCTTGAGAACATCTCTTTTGTGGGCCAAACTGTCAAATGCAAAAACAATTGTTTGTTGCCTATTGCATTGGGTAACAGATTCTTCATTCTCCATTATTACACTGGAGTCAAAACAGCAGTAAGGATGAGCTCAGGCGTGTTCGCAACTAGCACATGCAGAGCCCGCCAGGAAGTCGGCACTGCACAGCGCTAATCACAGGCAGTGAGACATTCCTCGATCTCTGCAACCGTGCATCGGGAAAATGTCTCACTGCCTGTGATTAGCGATATGCAGTGCCGACTTCCTTGCGGGCTCTGCACGTGCTAGTTGCAAACACGCCTGAGCTCATCCTTAAACAGCAGGATATGATTGGTTGCTGTACAGGATTATTTTCTATCTTGCAGAAGTGATACTGTAAAATCACTTGCGTCATTGTGCCTCTGCCATATCCAATATAAATAATAATAGTTGCTGTTTAAGCCATATTGTCATTTGGGATTAGTGGCCCCTTAATCTTCCTGCTCAGCACATTACGGTAACCTTGCCGGGAGCAGTTGAGAAGGTTTCGTATTGGCCGTGTCTGGAATCAACAGCTGTACGTCACATTGCAGATTGTATGACTTTGCCGTCTAGACAATGAGTGTGAATGAGCTGCCGTTGAAGCCAACTCCTGGGACTCTCCTAAGCTTTTGTTTCTCTTCATGATAAAATTAGAAAAGTACAACATGGATTCCCCTGACAGCATTGTGTGTAATGAAGATTTAATTGTTATGTTGAATTTGGCCAGGAGAACAGATGGCTTGGTGGAACAGTAACCTTTCTCTAAATGCTAAACGAGATCTTATTTTTCATTGCAGGCCATGAGTGCCTCGGTGTGTTTTATGGTTGATGGTGAGTATAAGCCACGCAGGACATATAATGCACCCTTACACAAGGCATGTTTGTTCATTAATTGATGATCACTTTTGTTTTGGGTGATATAGCCTATGCTAGAAAACCATTGCTTAGCGGTTATTTTCATTAGCCAAACTCGCTAGAGGCATGAGTTCAACTAATGATCTCCTTCCATTGCATTTAGCATGTTATTAAATGTTGTTGGTAGTGATCTTCATCTTCATACACTATTTTAACTGAAAATAGGGGCCTGTTTAGAAAACATTTGTTGGACAAATGTTGTACGCATTCATCCAGTCTGCACAAATGTTTACAATATTTTCTCTAATATTATTTCCAATGACCATCAGCTCCATCTAGTAGTGAAAAGTCTGTATATTTTCTGATTGAGGTATTTTAGAATAATGCACTGCATTTTGGCCACTAGATGGAGCTGACAATCATAGGAAATAATGGTATTGAAGAAAATATTGGGAACGCTTGTGCAGCCTGGACAAACGTCAACAAACGTTTGACCTCATCCGATTTATGATTCTCCAATTATTTTGCACACATGCAGCATGGTCATATACTGCAAATGACACAGGCTCCTTAATTTCAATTATTTTTCCGAGTGTATGAGCATCTTTACACATAATATCTTCTTGTACACAACAGGTTTAACTTGCAGGTATAATGCTGAAGTCTTTCCCGTTTTTGAGTTTTTTTTTGTTTTGTTTTTTTTTAAGCATGAAACGTGCTGTAATCCACGAAAAAAAATTAATCTTTCATTGATCTTACTTTGACAACCTGAAATTTGCTTGCAACTGGTTTCCATGCTTTTTAAAGCACCTTTGACCTTTTTTGCTCTTCCTTACTGGATACCTTGCTAGGATAACCTGCCATGACTGTCAATCTGAAAATTCTAGCTGCTTGGCTGTCCTGATTACCCTGTGGCTTCAGTTGTTTCAATTTACTTACCTGGAACAACCACGCAGATCTAAAGTTCTGACTTCACTGGCTGCATACTTGTTCTTGGCAAGTGTAAGTGAATGAATAAAGTATTAGACCCTGAGGAAGCCGGGCAACTAGCATTTCCAGAAGTAGGCAGCCTACATATTTCTCTCAGTATCAGTTTCCCTTAAAGCAGTCTTATGCTTAAACTGACAATTTCCCCATATCCAAATCCCACTTCTGAATATTTTACAGAAAAGCAAAACAAAAAAAACCCTTGCAATATGTCCTGCAGAAAATGCTGCTTCTTCAACAAGGGACTTGATTGGCCCCCTGTGTAAGTACTGAATATGCAGAAAGGGTGCCATAGCGGAGGCGGTTAACCACTTGCCACCCCGGCCAATTCTGACACTTCTCTCCTAAATTTTTTTTGCTAGAAAATTACTCAGAACCCCCAAACATTATGTAGCACTCACCCACCCTACTGGTTTTCACCTCCACGAAACAGTAGGGCACTCCTGCTACTTGCCCGGTATTCCTCCCCAAGTGTAGAGAGGCGAGCGGTGTTCGTTTTTTTTTTCTTTTACCTCTCCATAGTGGATCCTCACGCTCCGTTGTCTAGACAATCTTGAATAAAGTCAATGTCCACACAGGATTGAAACCTGAACGACAAGGTTTATTCTTTTTTCTCTTGTATAACTTGAAAGCAGGTTTAGAGATGAAGAAAGGGAGAAGAGGGGTTAGTTCAGGCACGGAACACCTACGATACAATCGTCGCCACTCAAGCCCGAGTGGATACTTGCTCACCCGTATAGTCCCCCTAAGAGCGGTCCCAGCAGCCGGTGTGGAGCACGGAACAGATACTTGTAGTTTCCCTAGGGTACGATCAGGAGATCCTCTGCCACAGAATCTTTAAGTCACAATCTAGAACTTAGGTGCCAATGGGGCACGTCACAAGGCTTTTGGCGGATTAGAAGCCTCTCCCGAGATAGTGACTTCTTCACTGATCCCCTTGGGACCGATCCTCCCCTGGCTTCCTCTCCTTCAGAGTGAGTCACCCTCTCTTGGGCAACCCGGGACTCCCACCTACAGCGATGCAGCCTCGGGCTAAAGGTGCTTGGGACCGAAACTCACTCACGCACCCCTGGCCATGAGGGCCACCGAAGGTGGGGTAAGTGCCAAACAGGACCAAGGGGTCCCCTGGATCTCTTCACGCCTAACGGCGTCTGCCCCTTTGTACCCCCCTCCCAGCATGCACAGCGGGCAGACCACGCCCACTGCACGGCCGCTGAGAGAGGACACCCAATGGGGATGCAATGCCTCCTGTGGTTCTACCTGGGCTGGAGGTGACAGTGTCACCCACAGGCAACATGGAACTGTACTACCAGGGAGCATCACACCCAGAGCAGAAGCAACTCAAATGTAATCTGAGCCCAAATACAGGCTCAGACTGCCCTTAAATTTGAATATAGCGCCCCCTGCTCCTGTTGGGTAGGCGCTATGTGTTAAATTTAGTTGTCTGAGCTGTAGTTTAGCTCAGAAGGATTACGATAAAATGTTGGCTCTGTTTCAGTCCAGCTGGGTTGCACGTTTTCCACTTGACAGTAGGTGTCACTGCCACCACAGGTCAAGGTTGGAAATGCAGCAGTTGGAAAAACTCACATTTGAAATGTAAAACGGGGTGTAGTCTCCTACGAGCGGCGAGCTCGTCTCCTCTCGGTTCTGCTGGCGGTGTGTCTGTGCTACGTCCTGACGCGTGTCGTCATATCACATGACTTCATCAGAGGCACAATGCCTCTGATGAAGTCATTACCTGTCTTTAATAAAACGCCTATAGCGGTTACGGACCCACACTATATTTCCTTCTTTATTTTTGTTTAACTCTGTGATTGCTGTTGCTGACATCTGAGGATCGCATTGATTGCAATACAGACGCCAATCCATCCCTCTAGTGGCACAAGCGCGGTGCTCGTTCGGATTGAGGTCCACGCTCACTATACAACAAGTGAGTGTGTGAATCTACATGTTAGTGACCCATCCTGCTGCACGCACAGAGTTGCGCTATTGATGTTCTTCCCTTTTCATGTTTTCCCACATGCATCCCAATGAGTCATATGGAAACTGTGTCATAAAGACTACACCATAAGGACGATTTACCATCTTCCACCTCAGAAATCTGCTTCATACCGCCCCCTCTCATTTGAGAGGTAAGCTGTTTGTGATCACTGGGTGGAAGTCACAGGAAAATTTCAAGCACTGTTTTTTGGTGACGGGACTTTATTATTTTTATATATGACTTTATTCATTATCTACTTCCAATATAGTGTTTGTTTTATTTTTTGAAATATTTGGAAGTCACAATTAGGACTTGTCTGGGACGTTTTTGCTTTCGTTGGTTCAGTTCACTGATGCACTCAGTGTGTGTATCTTATTCACAGACACCGTTTGTTGATTTATAATATGCTTTAGTGATTTAAACATTAATTATTTTTAATACCTTTTTCCCTTTATGTTTGTACTATACGCTACCACGTTTGTATATTACGGGACGATCCAGACACTGTTTTTCACATGTTCTCACTTTGACTATTTTTATTTTTCTAGTTGGTCACATATCATTATTGCACGCATTTGTGTCACTGTGCTTATTGCACACCATCGTTATCTAGCTGAGTTCAGCTAGTGATCCACATACCATCGCCCGCTCACCCCACCGATACCCCGCCTCTCTCCCCTTCCCCTCCCCCTTCCATTCTCACCTCCTTTGGTAACCCCCCTCCCCTCCCTTATCCCCTTTCCCCACTTTATCTTATTTAAATTCACTACAGCGCAGCCACCATCACGATATTATAATTTTAGCAGTAGACCTCCTCTGTAAATCTAATGTGGTAACCTGTAAAGGCTTTTAAAAATGTATGTAGTTTGTCACCACTGCGCGTTTGTGAGAAATTTTAAAGCATGTCGTGTTTGGTATCTATGTACTCGGCCTAAGATCATCTTTTTTATTTCATCAAACATTTGGGAAATATGGTGTGTTTTAGTGCATTAAAATTAAAAAAGTGTATTTTTTCCCCACAAAATGCGTTTGAAAAATCGCTGCGCAAATACTGTGTGGAAAAAAAAATGCAACACCCATCATTTTAATCTGTAGGGCCTTTGCTTTAAAAAAATATATAATGTTTGGGGGTTCAACGTAATTTTCTTGCAAAAAAATAAATGTAAACAAAAAGTGTCAGAAATGGCTTTGTCTTCAAGTGGTTAGAAGAGTGGATGTAAGCTTCCTAATGTTGTGTATAAAATGCCAGGACAGTTCAAAACCCCCCCAAATGACCCCATTTTGGAAAGTAGACACCCCAAGCTATATACTGAGAGGCATGTCGAGTCCATGGAATATTTTATAAGTTGACACAAGTTGCGGAAAAAAGACCATTCTTTTTTTTTTTTTTTTTTGCACAGTTGTCACTAAATGATATATTGCTCAAACATGCCATGGGCATATGTGGAATTACACCCCAAAATTCATTCTGTTGCTTCTCCTGAGTACGGGGATACCACATGTGTGAGACTTTTTTTGGGAGCCTAGCCGCGTACGGGACCCCAAAAACAAAGCACCGCCTTCAGGCTTTCTAAGGGTGTACATTTTGGATTTCACTCCTGATTGCCTATCAGTTTCGGAGGCCATGGAATGCCCAGATGGCACAACCCCCCCCCCCCCCAAATGACCCCATTTTGGAAAGTAGACACCCCAAGCTATTTGCTGAGAGGTATGGTGAGTATTTTGCAGATCTCACTTTTTGTCACAAAGTTTTGAAAATTGAAAAAAAATATATATATATTTTATTTTTTCATTTTCAAAAACAAATGAGAGCTGTAAAATACTCACCATGCCTCTCAGCAAATAGCTTGGGGTGTCTACTTTCCAAAATAGGGTCATTTGGGGGGGTTTTGTGCTATTTTGTCATTTTATGGCCTTCGAAACTGTGAAAGGTAGTGAGGAGTGAAATCAAAAATTTGTGCCCTTAGAAATCCTGAAGGCGGTGCTTGGTTTTTGGGGGCCCGTACGCGACTAGGCTCCCAAAAAAGTCCCACACATGTGGTATCCCTGTACTGAGGAGAAGCAGCAAAATGTATTTTGGGGTGCAATTCCACATATAACCATGGCATATGTGAGCAATCTATCATTTAGTGACAACTTTTTGTAATTTTTTTTTATTTTTGTCATTATTCAATCACTTGGGACAAAAAAAAATATTCAATGGGCTCAACATGCCTCTCAGCAATTTCCATGGGGTGTCTACTTTCCAAAATGGGGTCATTTGGGGGGGTTTTGTACTGCCCTGCCATTTTAGCACCTCAAGAAATGAGATGGGCAGTCATAAATTAAACGCTGTGTAAATTCCAGAAAATGTACCCTAGTTTGTAGACCCTATAACTTTTGCGCAAACCAATAAATATACACTTATTTACATTTTTTTTTACTAAAGACATGTGGCTGAATACATTTTGGCCTAAATGTATGACTAAAATTGAGTTAATTCGATTTTTCTTATAACAAAAAGTAGAAAATATCTTTTTTTTTTTCGAAATTTTCGGTCTTTTTCCGTTTTATATTGCAAAAAAAAAAAAAACGCAGAGGCAATCAAATACCATTAAAATAAATCTCTATTTGTGGGAAGAAAAGGACGCAAATTTAGTTTGGGTACAACATTGCATGTCCGCACAATTTCCAGTTAAAGCAGCGCAGTGCAAAATATTGAAATCACCTCTGGTCATTATGGTCCGTATTGGTCCGGTCCTTAAGTGGTTAAGTGACAGAGACCGCTCTAGTGGGGTTTGTTTGCCGGATCCTGACCTGAGGGTCCTCCTGACCTCAGGAATGTGCGAGCTGTTTATCGGCCTCGGGGCCTGCTGGCCTGAGGCTCTGCAACTGAGAGTAGGCCCAGGAGTTTCTGGGGCCTACTAGTCCAGGGATGGTCCTACGCGGTCTTGCCTGCGGGAAGAAGCGGAACTATTGGGGACTCAATTGAAGGACGCATCCTGGTCAATTTTACCTCACGGTGCTGTCAGATGGCTGAAAGATTCTGGCACCGTGAGCTGTGTGTTTCCTGAAGGAACTTTGCAAAGTGTCAGTGTGGTTACACGATCTTGTGGCAGAAGATTGTGAAACGGCTTGACGACACTCATCAAGTCTGTGGCAGAGACTTTGAACGAGCTTTGCACTGGTTGCTAGGTCAGTGAGAGTAGGCCTATCCATTGGTTGCTGAATCCAGTGTGGAACCGATTTGTCCTCTGGATTTAAGATTGTGCCCGTAATCCGCAAAGCAAGGTACCTGAACCTCTCCTATCCCTCTAACCCTCCGTTGGAACTGTTTAACAAAACTCTTGAAGAAAAAGCAACCAAGTGTTGGTGTGGACATTCATGAAAGCTCTTCAAGAGGGATCCCTGAGAAGAGTGTGATGAACAGAAAGGTAACGGCAGGCCCATATCTAAACCAGCAGCTCCTTCGGGGGTAGTGCTACACATTGTATGTGTGTGTGTGTGTGTGTGTATATGTATGTGTGTGTGTGTGTGTGTATATATATATATATATATATATATATATGTATATATATATATATAATTTTTATTTTATTTTTTTTGGGGGGGGGGGGGGGAACGCTTTCTTGAATAAAATAAAAAGAAAACGCAACATTTGCCCCAAATTTTTTTTGTATAATGTGAAAGATCATGTTACGCCGAGTAGATAGATACCTAACATGTCACGCTTTAAAATTGCACACACTTGTGGAATGGCGCCAAACTTCAGTACTTAAAAATCTCCATAGGCTACGCTTTAAACATTTTTACAGGTTACGTAAGCGCCGAGCATTGCTGTGAATTCAGGTAGAAATGACTGCACCATAGGACTCTTTCTAACAGAGGGGATTGCATGTAGTTTACAAAGTGGTTTCACAACCACTTGATGGTGAATTGGATTTGACTTTCACCTTGCTTTCTTTAGATAGTTCATTTATTTTTTCTTACCCCAAATTTAACTCCCAGAATGTTTTTGTTGGAAGATGTAAAGTACCCAGAAATGTAATTTGACAGATTTGGACAGAATCTAATAGGTTACATTTCCCAGTATGAGCGACACATAACAGATCAGCCTGCTGTCACTGTGCTGTTAAACTGTTTGACCCTCATCACCTTAGAATCAGTATAGAACTTGACAGCACTGTGTGTTTTTGCAACTCTGCCCTATAATAAGCTTGCAAATACCCTGCTGTGTTTCACCCTCTCTTCTTACTCCATGTCAGCATGAACACTTGGCTCCTGGTTTCTGCTGAAAGAGCTCTATCTTCCTCCCGTGTTCCTCTTCAAAACCATGGTGTAAGGAGCTAGAAATGGAATGAGATCCAGAGGAGACTTCTACTTCAACCCCAAAATACATGCACTAGGAAATTCCATTCAGTCAGCTCACTTTTCCAAAAAAAAAAAAGCCAGCTTAAGAAGTGGTCAACCCTTTTGTATATATGCAGACTTTGACCTGTCCGTTTCGTCAAACCTGATTCATTTATAGGTGATCACAGGTGGGCTCACCAAAATGCATTTTACAGCTGTCATTGGCTCTAACAAGAACTGTAGGATTACATCTTGTCGTGGAATATCTCTGCTCTCCTGCTGCAGCATTTCCACAGGCAGAGGGAGTCCCCGGCAGTTGGGCTGACTTAGGAACTTCAGATGCAGATATGCTGGAGTTTCTGGAATTCAATTTATACTACTGAGATGAATTGCTGCCTCTTTGTGGCTAAAAGGATTGGGTGCCTCAGGGACTTTGATAGGTGAAGAGATGTTGTTCAGGCTTAAAGCTGCAGTAAAGTCAAAAATGTACCCTGCGGATAAGACTACAAAAAGTCTTACCTGCAGGTGCCTTTAAAAAGAGATTGAATTTGTGCTGTTTAGAAGATACTGGCATTGGCCTAAGCCGTTGGCGAATGCGCAGTACTCTATGCATACATGGAACACGGAGTGTGCAATGGATGCAGACAGCGATGTGACACTATGGAAACTCACTTGCACAGGAGTGACATCATTGCAGCCCGGCCATTCAAATGGCCAGAACGCACAAAGATGGACATGTCTGCAGTGGTGATAGCATGCTGCTGGAGGGCTCAGTTTGCAAGGTAAGTCTGTCATAATGTGCTAGTGTGCAGTACATACTAACACATTAATCTGCAGGGGGTCATTTAATTTTTTTATTTTTTTTGTAAGTTTACTACCACTTTTAAGCAGAACTATACTCCATGATTAAACGGTTTCTCAAACCATACTGTAAATGGTAGCAGTCACAGTTACGAGTGCTTTCAGGTGAACTGTGAAGCCATCAAATGGCTGGTGTCATAACTGGTCACATGTGCAGCACCGATGGCAACTGCAGATCAAACAGAGGCTAAGATGGCGGCCTCCTTGGATGTAAAGTACAGTGGAACCTCGGATTGCGAGTAACGCGGTTAACGAGCGTTTCGCAATTATTTTTTTTAAATCCTGACTCTGCGAGTGTTGTCTCGAAAAAACGAGCAGGATTCAAGCTTCTGTGGTACCGCATTTGGCCACCGGTGACACTTGGAGCCACTTGGAAATACTGCGTTTCTGAGCGCATCCGAGTGGTCTTCCAGTATTTCCGAGTCTCTCCAGTGCCCCCCCACCTCTGGCCACATGCGGGATTGCATGCAATAGAAGTCTATGTGGAACGAATTATCTTAATTTCCATTGACTTCTATGGGGAAACTCGCTTTGATATGCGAGTGCTTTGGATTACAGGCAATCTCCTGAAACGGATTATGCTCATAATCCAAGGTTCCACTGTATAGATGGGTTTAGTTTTGCTTAAAGATGGCCATACACGGTTAGATTTTTATTTGATTATTCATAGAAAATTTCACTCAGAACTGCCACTTCAATGGAATCCCAGATGTCATAAATAATTTTCATTACAATATGTACGATTTTGGTGAACAGAAAACTTAGAGTTAAAATTTTGGTATTTTCAAGAAAACCTTTTCATCCTGCTCCTTTAAAATCTTCTTGGCACTGTGGTAGAAAATGCACATTGATTTGACCCCCTCTAACAATTAGGGTCAATTCACACTGTGTGGTGACAGACGTTTTACTGCATGGCAAAACGTCTATCGCCGTAGGGACACAACGGGAACAATTATTGCCTCCCATTCATGCTGCACTTTATCGCAGCACACTGGCCTGAATCGCATTGCAGTGTCAGGCAGTGCAATACATTGAGCCTCCCAATATTGCAGTAAATGAAATGTACATTTTGTACACTTCAAATAAAGCTGGTACAAAACTTTAAAAAATAAAATAAAAAATCGGATAGTGTGGTGCGCTGAGTCGTGCACCACACTGCCCCCTAGCCACCTGGCAGTGCAAAGCGTCTGGAGCGCTGAATCTACCTGGCTGCTCTGCGATTTAACAGCTTTGCAGTGAGAATTGGCTTTTGGAACAAAAATATTCTGATAATTTCTACTGAACATGAGAGCTCTGCTGGCTGGAGAATACCTGATGGGACCAAAAAGGTCAAGAACCAATGTAATCTGGTCACATGCATTAAAAACTAGTTGTAGAATCTTCTTTGAAGCAGCCCACGCATGGTCTCATTGTGCGATCTCTTTTAGATCCACTGACCAAATACATAGACTGAGGGCCAACCTGCCTGGATACCAATTGAATAGATTTTAAAGGAAGGGGCTTACATTTCATAGGTATTGGTAGATCTAAAGAAGATTCTAAAGAAGATTGCACAGAGATGTAATAATTAGATTGCAAAGTGTGTTTCAAGAACTATTTAAGGTGAAGGGTCTACATGGATTGTTTAGGTAGGTTCCCACACTACATAGTGTTGTTTTCTAAATTCTAAAGAGGATTTGCAATCAGTAGGAAATGTGTGAGCAGTTTAAGATTAATCTACCAGTTTTCCAGGTGTGTAGGCCACATGCTAACAGCCCTGACACATACCGTATATACTCGAGTATAAGCCGACCCGAATATAAGCCGAGGCACCTAATTTTACCACAAAAAAATGGAAAAACGTATTGACTCGAGTATAAGCCTAGGGTGTCCATGTGCATGCCTCACTGTGCCCATGACTAGACTGACTTTTAACATGGGAGTCTACGGAAGGGGTGCCCGACTTTGAAAAATCGGTGCTCCGCGGCCGTAGGTCCCCCAGACAACAAACTTTGCACATTTGTAGAGGATAAATGGGGCTACATGTGTCCCAAGTTCCGGGTCCAGGGGACCTACGACCTGCCAGTACCGGGTCCCCAAAGTCACTGAAGAAATTACAGTTTAACATGGGAGTCTATGGAAGGGGTGCCTGGTTTGAAAAATCAATGCTCCCCGGCCGTGGGTCCCCCGGACAACAAACTGTGCACACTTGTAGAGGAGGAGTATGGCTACATGTTTGCCAAGTTTGGTCCAGGGGACCTATGGCCGGCCGGTACTGGGTCCCCAATGTCCGGGAGATCAGGTGCAAAAAGGTGACTCAAGTATAAGCCGAGAGGGGCATTTTCAGCACAAAAAAATGTGCTGAAAAACTCGGCTTATGCCGTGTACACAAGATCGATTTTCTCGACGGTAAAAACACCGTCGAGAAAATCGATGGGAAAAACGAGGAACGGCTTGTTCCCCTACACACGGCCGGTTTTCCTGAATTTTTTTTCTCTTGGTCGTGAAAAACGACCGTGTGTAGGCTCCCTGGCAGTGTTTCCCTATGGGAAAACTGCCGTGGAAAAAAATGCTGTGAATCACGACGAAAAAAATTAGAGCATGTTCTAATTTTTCTCGTCGTGATTCATGCCGTTTTTCTCGTCTGGAAAAATGATGAAAAGCCCTCACACGGTCGTTTTTCTCGTCAAAGAGAAAAAATGTAATTTTTCCCGACGAGAAAAATGGTCGTGTGTACGCGGCATCATACTCGAGTATATACGGTAAAAACAAACAAAAGGGGGCCTTTTTATAATGCCGTGAATGAAGAATTAACAGTAAATTCACTGCAGGCCAAAAAATCACTTGTCATTTCATCAATAACTGAAACAACAGCTTTGGTTCGCAGGCCCCACTTTTTTTCGATTGGTAAAGCTGCCCAGCTGTTTTGCACTGCTGTCAAATGTTTTTGTATTTTGTATGGTAATGTTGGAATTGCTGGATCCACCATATGCTTGTGTTTCAGACATAGGTTTTTGCCATAAATGGATGCAATTGACTGTGCTTTAGTTGTATAATATACATAGAAGTGACAATTAATCTTTTTGTTATAAAATCTGAGCTCTGATGGAGGTAAAGCTTTTTTTTTTCTCTACCTTTTTTATAGCTTCTGTGCAACTAACCCCGGATTTCTGTAGAAAACTGGACAGTCTTGTAGGACCTCAACTAACAGTGTTGGCTTCAGACATCTGTGAACAGTTTAACATCAACAGAAGAATATCAGGGTATGTAAAGAACAAAGTCTTTGGAGCGCTGGAGCCCAGGCAGTACATATAAGAGTTCAAAGGCAAAGTGTAGTCTCTGAAATAAACTGCTGGGTTGAGGTGGCTGCTAGAAGAAAATTCTGCAGAGACCAAATCAAAGTAAGAAGAGCAACGCCATCTAAGTGCAGTTATCATTTTATCATTGTCCCCTTTTTTAATTCATTATGTCCACACCTTGTAACTGTTTTTGTCCCAGCGTCTGTCAGCCAACCCATCAAGATCAGTAGGTATAGCCCAAAATGGTCTCTTTAATATTCCCTGTCACGCCTATTGACCCTAGTTTCCCTTATTAATCCAATCTTTAAGATGGCGCGATCATCACCTGATGAAGGAGCACGCATGCTCCGAACGCACGCATCGCCCCACTCTACCTGACATCCGAACGTGATGTTGGCCGGTTTCTCCCGAGTGTACCTGTGGACCAGGAAGCGCTGGAAGCCACCAGAGGGACATTTCCACACGCCGCAGCCTTCCTCCCCTTTTAGCGGATGAACCTCTTATTTTGTGATACAAGCGCTGACTACCTTCTTATCAAGTGAGTGTTATTCTACTGCTGAGAATTAAAGCACCCTAATTACTGCACTTGGACGGCCCTGCTCTTCTTTCTTTGGTTTTATCGGGGTATGTAATCATGGGCTTTGATCTGGGGTGCTATAATGAATAGATGCTTGCTGGTAGTGTAATTTGCTATTTTAGCCTCTCCCACATGTTCCAATTGGCCCAGCATTATGATAGGTAGCCCTACTGGCCATCAGGAACATGTAGAAGAGGCAGTTCAGCTAATGCTCAACCATAGTGATGATGATCTAGAACACAAGAATATGGGCCAACAGCAGTGCTGAAGAAAGTATGTAAAGGTACTGTATATGCAGGCACGGCTTGGTGACTGGATTGTAGTTCTGCAGCACGTTCCGTACTTTTACAGGCAAGTCTGCTTTAAGTCCAGTCACTGCTGGTGTTTCAAGTATTGGTCAATGTTCAGCCTTGTATATCTACATACAAACCCCTATTGTTTACCCCAATACATCCACTTGTGCCGCCACCCTGCTACCACCCCAACCATTCTACACTGAAATAATCATGCAAAGTTTGTAAAGTTGACCTTGCAGGTTTATAGGGTTCTTGCTGAGTTTGATGCACAGAGGGTGGTGGGATCATGCAGTTTTTGTTGGTAAAAATACGGGTTTTTTTGCTCGAAAATTACTTGCAACTTCCACAAATGATATATTTTCTGAAAGCAGTGGCCCTATAGAATAAATTGGTAAACAATATTTATGCAGCTGTTTATCATTTTGCATATTTTTAGAAAAAAATACACTTAAATTTATTTTAGCACACACAAACACAATATAATACCCAATTTGTTTGATACAATATAAAAGATGCGGGTTGCATCAAACATATCAAGGCTCAAAACTGTCCCACTAATTGCCCAAAACTACGGTACCTAAAATACTACAGATGCTGTAAAAGCCTTTACAGCTAGAGTTTAACAAAAATCTCCTGCTCTCTGGTGTTTTGCCAAACACGGGTAGTGTGGTTCCGTCTTAAGGCAAGGCCTAGAGTCTTGCAGCCCTCTTCAGAACAATGGGTGTTCATACGGCTAGAAAAAGAAAAAAGGGCGCACCGACCTAGTGCATTACCACTTAAAAGTTTTAAGGATCATCTAGGCTCTGAGGAAAGGGGTGCGCCCCAGAAACGCGTCAGCCGTCCAGACGGTTGAGGTATTGTCTGACCATCTCTGTCATCAAGTCCTGTCGGCAGGTGCCAAGAGTTCCAGCTCAACTGTCAGAAAAGCGTTTACCTAAGCTCCTTTTGTGAGTAGGATCATTGCTTTTTATCTATTTTTTAAATAAAACTTTTAAGTGGTCATGCACTAGGTCGGTGCGCCCTCCTTTTTTCTTTCTTTTCACAGCTAGAGTTTAACCATGAATTGTGGCCCTTGAATTGTTACTTCCATGTTGATTGATTGATATTTAAATTTATATCGCACCAAATACTGTCTTGAAGGACTGCAACTAAGCGCGATGTACCATAAATTCACCAATCAGCCTTAAAAACTAAAGACTATTTGAAAAAGAAAAATGGAGGAGCAAAAGAGGAAGGATGGTTCACAAGAGGAGCAGGAAAACTAAGTCGACGTTAATTATTACTAATTTTAATGTCTCTACATTTGTAGTTAGGAAAAGCTTTTTTAAAAAGGTGGGTTTTTAATTGCCTTTTTAAAAAGAGCTTGGGGCATTGGGAGCCGGAGATGGTCGGGGAGTTGGTTGCACCACACAGTTACATGTGTGGTGCAATTGGCCTTTACATACACATGTGCGAGCCCTACACACGGGAGGATGGGGGTGCTTTAAAATGTATTATATTTTTTTCAAGTTAACTTTATTGCTATCACAAGGCCCATTATGTAATAGCATGGTCAGGGGACAGGTTCTTATAATGTAGACTTTAGGGGTCTGTTAGACCAGTGTTTCTCAACTCCAGTCCTCAAGGCGCCCCAACAGGTCATGTTTTCAGGCTCTCCATTGTTTTGCACAGGTTATTTGATCAGTTTAACTGCTTTAGTAATTCCCCCAGCTGTTTCATCTGAGGGAAATCCTGAAAACATGACCTGTTGGGGCGCCTTGAGAACTGGAGTTGAGAAACACTGTGTTAGACCCCCGGTGTGTCTACTTCAGCTAATCAAGCACATATTAAGCTTGATTAGCTACTTCACCAGCTACAGTAGCTGGAGAATTACTGCTCTGAAACCAAAAGTGATGAAAGGCATGTTGGTTCCAGCTGCAAGTTTTGCAAAGGAGAACTTGGAACGGATTCTCACTCCTCACACTTCTCATGGTACTTTTACTAAACAGCTACCGTAATTTCTGTCTGAAAAAAAATTATACCAGGATCTTGGCTGCAGCCATGAACTTATTTTAATCACTTGAATTCCAGGATGTCTTAAAATGATTTAAGCAAATCATTGTGTTTTTTCCTTTTGTATTAATTATATCTTAATTAGAAGAACTAGCATGGTCTTGATGTGATGTTCCACATAATGTCTTTCTAAGGAGTAACCGTTTTCTCTATTTGCTTCAGGTCAGAGAAAGAACCACAGTTTAAATTTATTTATTTTAACCACATGAACCTAGCAGAGAAAAGTACAATACACCTCAAGAAAACTCCCAGCGTCTCACTGACTTCTGTACAGCCAGAACTAATGAAGATTCTTGGGGACATTAATAGTGACTTTACAAGGTTTGTCAATTCAGGGTTTCTACCCATATTCTGATTGGGGTGACTTAGGGTCACTTCCTAATTTAATTTTAGGCAATCTGTTTCACGTGAATAGAAAGTTGTAAGGAGAGGAAAAGGGAGGCTGCCATAGCAAGTAATTGTAAATGAACCACATGCACACTGCTATAAGTCTTACATATTTTTAGCAAACTTTTATATGGTTCACATACAGTATATTACAATACATGTTAAAGCTGTTCAACTGCATCAAAGTGATCCCTCTCTGGTTAGTCCTTACTCCACTATACCAGGGCAGGATGGTACTTGCTGCTGAAGACTAAATACCCACCACCATTATGTGCAATTGTTCCATTATGTTCAACAGACCTCTACTATAAGTTTCCACCTGCTGTTCCTCCACACAATCCAAGTGCTGCTGTGTGAGGATTACAGGATGTTAATATTAATAAAAAAGATTCAAGTGCTAGTTTTATTTAACAATTAAAATTATTAACTATTTTAATGAACACATACGTGGAATAAATTGTGTTTTCACGTGTGCATGGAGTTGAGCTTTAACTGGGGACGGAAAAATCTTTTGTCTGAAGTAAAGCTCTCCTATAAGATGCAGGCAAAAAAAGCTAGTTGGGTCCTAACCATTCCCTACTCAATTCAAAAAAGTTTTTGCTTCTTATACCTCCAAAATAATATCTGAGAATGTTAAAACATTACATTGCAATATTATATTATGCTAAATAGCAAGGGGAATGTAAAATTATTCTGGAGACATTTGTGAGTACTACTTCTATAAATACTACACTGGCCATGTATTGTAAGCACTTTGAGGGGAACTAAAGAGTTCCAGTTGTTTCCGTGTTTATTAAAACTCAGCAGCTACAAAAAGTGTAGCTTCTGACTTTTAATAAACACACACTCACCTGTCACAGGATCCAGCGATGCGGCCGCCTGAATCCTCGGTTCTCTCCTATGTGCCAGCATCACTAGTGTGGGCACCTGGCTGTGACGGCTTGCAGCTTCATAGCCGGGTGCGTACTGCACATGCACGAGCCGCGCTGCACCTACTGAATGGCTGGGCGATCTTCTGGGACCTGTGACGTGTCCCAAATGATTGCAGGGAGGTAGAAGGAGAACTTCTGCTCGAGTTACCTAGGCGGGCCGAGCGGAAGTGCTAGCTGGGTACCTGTCAAAACTAGGTACCCGCTTCCCCCCCCCCCCCCCCCAAAAAAATGTCATGCCAAATGGGGCATGTCAGCGCGAGTTCCATTTTTGGGTGGAACTTGGCTTTAAGACTGGAGCATACCAAATCCAGAGCAGCTGTGTATGGGAACCAATCAGCTTCTATCTTTTATTTTCAAAGCTTAGGCCGGGTTCACACTAGTGCGATGTGGGAACCCTGCGTATCCACTGCGGGTTCCCGCATCGCACCCGACTCGGAAGGCAGTTCACACTGCCATATGCGAACTTCTGGGGAGAGTCATACAACATGAACAACACCCCCATTTCAGCTCGCATATCGCACTGCGAACTGACAGTTCGGACATGAATCAGATCGCATAGGTGTGAACACTCATGCGAGACTGGTGCGGACCAAAAAAAGGGTCCTGTGCGTGTTTAGTCCGAATGCAGTGCGATATCAGCCATACTATCTGTATGGCTGAAATCGCATTGCACGGACATCGCATGTGATTTGCAATGCGGTGCTATTCACATGCGATCTCGCACAGCGCACCAGTGTGAACCCAGCCTCAACCGAACAAACTGAAAATAGAAGCTGATTGGTTACTATGCACAGCTGCCCCACATTCTGTCGGCTCCAGTCTTCGTAAATTTCCATCATAATGTTTATTGGTTGCTTGTGCTTTTTTCTGACATATTTTTTTTTTTTTTTTACAGAGCGGATGAGGATGAAGAAATCATAGTAAAAGCAATGAGTGATTATTGGGTGGTAGGAAAGAAGTCTGACCAGCGGGAACTATATGTCATCTTGAACCAAAAGAATTCCAACTTAATTGAAGTAAATGGTGAGCATTAAATGTCTTTTAAAGACATTTATCATTCCTTTTTTATTCTTTGTCCAGAGCTTTTAATATTGCTTGACCGCAATAGCAATAAGCCAGCTTTTTAATATTGCACCCAGCAATAGCTCAATGGCAGCGATGGTATCCGGTGTGTTTCCTCCCTAATTACCAACAGGACAAATGGCAACTGCCTCAACCTATAATCGTCTTTGCAGCAAGGAGCACATGGAAGGGCAATGCATGTCACAAAACAACCAACTAAATTTCACAGTTCACTTGCCAGCTAGCCTGCAAACAAACCAAATTGTCTTGTCTAATGCCGCGTACACGCGACCATTTTTCATGACGAGAAAAATGCAATTTTTTAATTTGGTCATTAAAAACTATCGTGTGTAGTCTCCAGAGCATTTTTCGCGATGTGAAAAATAGGCATTAAAAATTTGGAACATGCTCTATTTTTTTCACGTGAAAAAAACGCGCATGCTCAGAAGCAAGTTATGAGATGGGAGCGACCGTTCTGGTAAAAATAGCGTTCATAATGGAGATGGCACATTCGTCGCGCTGTAACAGACTGAAGAGCACGAGGCTGAAAAGCGCGAATCATCTCTCGCCAAACTTTACTAACACGAGGATCAGCAAAAGCAGCCCAAAGGGTGGCGCCATCCTAATGGAACTTCCCTTTATAGTGCCGTTGTACGTTTCGTACGTCACCGCGCTTTGCTCGAGCATTTTTTTGCACGATAGTGTGTAGGCAAGGCAGGCTTGAGAAGAATCGCGTAGAGGAAAAACGTCGTTTTTTTCAATGACATTAAAAACGGTTGTGTGTACGCGGCATAACAGTTCACGTTAAAACCAGGGGGTTTATTTTGCGCACTATTTACTACCACTGGCTATTCTAACCAATTGCGAGACAAGGAAGTAACAGGCCAGAGCCCATGATCTTGGAAGCTGGATCCTACAGTGCCTTGAAAAAGTTTTCATACCCCTTTTACATTTTCCACATTTTGTCATATTGCAACGAAAAACTTAATATCTGAAAAGTGTGAGGTGCATTTGTAGTCAGCCGCTTTTTACTCCGATACGCCTAACTAAAATCTAGTGGAACCATTTGCCTTCCGAAGTCACCTAATTAGTAAATGGAGTCCACCTGTGTGTAATTTAATCTCAGTATAAATACTGCTGTTGTGTGAAGCCCCCAGAGATTTGTTAGAGAACCTCAGTGAACAAACCGCATCATGAAGGCCAAGGAACACACCAGACAGATTAGGAAAAAGGTTGTGGAGAAGTTTAAAGCAGGGTTTGGGGTATAAAAAAATATCCCAAGCTTTGAACATCTCACAGAGCACTGTTCAATCCATCACCCGAAAATGAAAAGAGTATGGCACGACTGCAAACCTACCAAGACATGGCCATCCACCTAAACTGATAGGCCGGACAAGGAGAGCATTAATCGGAGAAGCAGCCAAGAGGCCCATGGTAACTCTGGAGGAGCTGCAGAGATTTACAGCTCAGGTGGGAGAATCTGTCCACAGGACAACTATTAGTCGTGCACTCCACAAATCTGGCCTTTATGGAAGAGTGGTAAGAAGAAAGCCATTGTTGAAAGAACTCCATAAGAAGTCCCTTTTGCAGTTTGCAAGAAGCCATGTGGAGGACACAGCAAACATGTGGGAAAAGGTGATCTGGTCAGATGAGACCAAAATTTAACTTTCTCTTACGTTCACTGACTGACACAGCTCCTTTACTTTAGACCAGGGGTCTCAAACTACCGGCCCGCGGGCCATTTGCGGCCCGCGAACAGGTTCCAATTGGCCCGCAGGCAGGGGCCGATGGCTCAGTGTGTCACTCGTCTCTCTACCTTTCTCGGAGTCTGTCTGTGTGGACAGAGCCGGTGCTCCCACTAGGCAGCCACCTAGAACGCAGCTGACCCTTGCCTTATCTCTTCCTCCTCCTTGTCGCCCCCCCTCAAACTTCCGGCAGAGCCACTGATAGGGGACCAGGACAGGACAGGACCAACCCGCAAGTCTACCAGCGGCAGTGTGCAGCTTCCCGCCACTCTCCCTCCCATCGGCTTTGACATGCTGGAGGGAGAGGGATATCTGTGTGTAACAGGGCAGGCAGCCAATAGCGCTGCTCTTCTGAGTGGGAGGGCGTGACTGCTAAGTTGCTTCGCCTCCCACCACCTCTTTAGCCAATCAGATTGTCCAGCCCGCCACATTTAGAAGAGGCTAGTGGCCAGAGCAGGGCGGGATGCAGAAGATCCGACATACCTGAACATGAAGAAGGTATGAGATCAAACATGTTACAATGCTGGCTACAGGAATCTAATCAGCATTCTCCTGTCCTGTGTTCAATGTAAATAAAAACAGATAAGAAGCAGTGTTAGAAGACGGCATATTCCACACACAGCACAGGAGAAGGAGAACACACTGATGGAGGGGTGACTTCCCCGTCTTCTCACACTGCTTCTTATCTGTTTTTATTTACACTGAACACAGGACAGGAGAATGCTGATTAGCTTTCTGCAAGAAGCTGGAACTTCAGCTGTTTCTATATAGCTATTTGTGCCAGAGTCCTGTGCCAGCCATTCCTGATTTGTTTGACATTTTCCTTGTTATCTTTTGAAGGCATTAGCTGGTCAGGCTGGGAGCTTCACAGACCTGTTAACCATTTACTGTCCTCCTGTGCTTGAGAAATGACTGTTGGCAAAGTTTTTTTTTTGGCACTTTGTTATATCTTGTAAACTCCTGTTGCAGTGCAGCAATCAATGTTTTTTCTACACTGTTCACTGCTAGCCTAGGACACACTTGTACAATGTCTGCAGTCTCTGACCATCTCCTGTATCGTGTCCGCAGTCTCTGACCATCTCCTGTATCGTGTCCGCAGTCTCTGACCATCTCCTGTATCATGTCCGCAGTCTCTGACCATCTCCTGTATCATGTCCGCAGTCTCTGACCATCTCCTGTATCATGTCTGCAGTCTCTGACCCTCTCCTGTAGTACATTTTGCAGTCTCTGACCCTCTCCTGTACTATGTCTGCAGTCTATGACCCTCGCCTGTAGTACGTTTTGCAGTCTCTGACCATCTCCTGTATCATGTCCGCAGTCTCTGACCATCTCCTGTATCATGTCTGCAGTCTCTGACCCTCTCCTGTAGTACATTTTGCAGTCTCTGACCCTCTCCTGTACTATGTCTGCAGTCTATGACCCTCGCCTGTAGTACGTTTTGCAGTCTCTGACCCTCTCCTGTACTATGTCTGCAGTCTATGACCCTCGCCTGTAGTACGTTTTGCAGTCTCTGACCATCTCCTGTATCATGTCCGCAGTCTCTGACCATCTCCTGTATCATGTCTGCAGTCTCTGACCCTCTCCTGTACTATGTCTGCAGTCTCTGACCCTCGCCTGTAGTACGCTTTGCAGTCTCTGACCCTCTCCTGTAGTATTTCTGCAATAAAGGAGGGCTACAGGCATGAATGAATTAATGTACTGCCACTGCTGGTCATGGTCACTGATGAATTAATGTTTTTGTGCGTGTTTGCAAAATTAAAGTGGGCCGGTCTGGATGAAGTCCAGGGCCAAATTTTTGTCCCAGTCCAGCCCTGCCAGGAGGAGAGGTAAGTGAGCCATCACACTGAGGCTAAGTCCTTAGGTAGGTGACTGGGTTTGAAATTTGTGAGCAGGGGGTATTTGTGAAGTGTAGGGGGGGATTTGTGAAGTGTAGGGGTAGTGCTGGGGGTTAATAGTGCGTCTGCTGACACCAGTGCTGGGGGTTAATAGTGCGTCCGCTGACACCAGTGCTGTTTTTGAAGTTTGAAAGTTTGCATGCGGCCCCCATGTGATATGAAAACTTGTCTTGTGGCCCTCAGGTAATTTTGAGTTTGAGACCCCTGCTTTAGACCATTGGGTTGTTACGCCACCTTCAGGAGAGGACTAGGCAGAACATGTTAACATGTACAAAAAAACAGAACTTTCTAGTTCCGCCCAAGGGGCGGTCCCTTCAGTAACAACCCCCCAGCCTGCACCTTGCAGCCTCAGTTTTTTTTTTTGCCTAGTGAAGGAGAAGAACCTAGGAACCCTGCGGGCCCATCGGTCCGTTTTGTTTTTTTTTGTGTTTTTTTTCTGCAGAAGTTGCCTTTTGCGCAAGATTAGGATCCTTTGATCTGCTATCAACAGCCGGCTGGGTGACAGGCTGGATAACCTTATCCTTGTAGTCTCCCCAGCCTGGCCAGCGAGCGTGTGCAGACCAGAGCTCCACGCTGGGTCGGCCACGACATGCCCTTCAGGCTCCAGGGGCGGCCGGTGAGCGTAATGCTCCGGGGCACACATATGACCGGGCTACTGATGTCTGCGTCACAGTGTGCCGGGCCAGCAGCCACCCCGTACTGATCGGAGAGTGGGTCTCTGATGGAATGTCCCCAGCTCGTCCGGAATGGTAAGTACAGCTCTCCCTGTCCCGGTGGGGCTGAGCAGCTGGGCATTCCCTGGGAGGTCGATTCGGGGGTCCCTCTCCGCCCTCTCTTCTCTTCCTGTCCCTATCTTCCCCCCCCCCCCCCCTGTGGTGGATGCTGCATGGGCTGCTACTCGGTGTGTGTGCCACATGGACAGGGGTCCCCCGGGGGGGGGCTCTCACCTTGGGTGGGGGGCTGCGCTGGGTGGTTGTCTCCTCTGGGTGTCTGGAGGGCTTCTATGCTGTTTTCTGCCGTTTTTTCACTGTCTTTCCCTGCATACAGTTGTTTGTCGGCCATCTTTGGTGTGCCCAGGGAGAAGCATGGTCAGGAACCATTTTCTTGTAGTTCGGCGGCCATTTTCCCTGTGATTATGTCCTTTATACTGGACGGTCGGCGGCCATTTTGTTGTAGCCTGGCTCGTTTTTTAGGCTCAGAACGGCGCGGTTTCCTCTCACAGGCACCTGGGAGCTGACACAGGACACAGGCACACCTAGCTGGACGGCGCAGAACTCGGTCAGGGTGGTGAGTCCTGCGGTGGGGGCCCCTCAGTCTGCAGCAGTTAGGAGGGTGGGACCATTCACTGTCCTAAGTCCCCAACAGGTGGCAGACAGGGTGGGTCAGCATGGCTTCAGAACCTAGTGTTTCCTCCCCCGAAATCCAGGCAATTGCAACCGGTTCGCCTGCAGTCAGTGTGGTGCCTCTGGACGCTTTGTCGGCGGTCCTTAACTCTTTCATTGCCGAGATGGAGATGGTGCGTGGCCGCAAAGGTGGTAAAAAGCGGCCTCCGCCCCCCCCCGTCCTCCGGGGAGAGCTCTGAAGCAAACTCGGGCCCCGCTGAGGCTGGTGACCCCTGCTCTGTTGTTTCAGATGATGGTGACCAGGACCGATCAGACAGTGAGGATGAGTCCCCGTCCGGGTCCGCGCGCGACAAAGCGCTAGTTGGAGCACTTATCACAGCTGTGCGTGATACCCTGAAGATTCAGGATACAACAGATTTCTCTGCTGAAGTAGTGGTCCCTTTTGGGTCCCGTAAGCCAGCCCGTACACCTAAGGTGTTTCCGTATCTGACTTATTTCGATAAGTTTATATACAAGGAATGGGGGCGTCCGCAACGGGCCTTTTCGGTCCCAAGATATATGGCGGTGCGTTACCCCTTTGAGGAGAGCCTTCTTAAGAAATGGTCGGCTCCTCCGGTCGTGGACCCCCCTGTATCCAGATTAAATAGGGTAACCACGATCCCGGTAGAGGGGACTCCTGCCTTTAAGGACCCCACAGACAGGAAGGCCGAGGCAGTGGCCCGTTCCTTATTTACGGTTGTGGGGTCAGCGATGCGACCAGTACTGGCCTCCGCGCTTGTGTCACAGACACTGACCGAGGGGGCAAAACTTTTGCACCGCGAATTGGGGGAACAACAGGCTTCTCCTGTCTGCGTGGAACTAGCGGACCAGTTAGTACAAGGCCTTAAGTACGTTTGTGACGCAGCCCTGGATACCCTCCCTCTGTTATCCAGGGCTTCAGTGTCAGCAGTGGTGCTGAGGCGCCTGATTTGGCTAAAATGCTGGTCTGCGGACCAGGCATCTAAAAAAGCATTGACGGATCTACCCTTCCTTGGCGAACGGCTCTTTGGAGCCTCGTTGGATGACATCATTAAGGATGCCACCGGTGGGAAGAGTACCTTACTTCCGCAGACCAGGAAGGCTAAGGAGCCACGCCGTAGGCAAGGGCCCTCTTTTTCCGCTCACAAACGGCTTTTTCGTCCCTCCGGGGCTTCGGCTAAACGTCCCCAGCCCGACAGGACGACCTCTGAGGGACAGAAGCGTCCCTGGAACCGCAAGCCTAACAAGCCTGCGAGCAATAGCGCTACCGCATGAAGGTTTGCCCCCGCCCGCCACACGGGTGGGCGGTCGCCTTAGGGAGTTTGCAGCCCGGTGGGCCTCTCAGCTGTCCGACCGATGGGTCTGCGAACTGATTTCCTCTGGCTACAAGATAGAGTTCCTCTCTTGGCCACCAAACAGATTCTTTCCCTCCAGCATACCTGTGCTTCCGGCTCGCCGGGAGGCCCTCATGGGGGTGGTCAGGGACTTGCTGAGTCACGGGGTGATAGTACCTGTTCCAGAGCCGGAAAAATTCCAGGGGTTCTACTCCAATCTGTTTGTAGTTCCCAAAAAGGAAGGTGTGCGTCCAATCTTGGACCTAAAAGCTCTCAATTGCTTTGTGAAGGTACAGAGGTTCAGAATGGAATCAGTTCGCTCGGTAGTCGCTGCACTCCATCAAGGGGACTTCCTGGCGTCCTTGGACATCCAGGATGCGTACCTACACATACCCATATGCCCTCGGCATCAGAAGTTTCTACGATTTGCAGTTGGGGATGCCCACTACCAGTTTGTGGCTCTCCCTTTTGGCTTAGCATCAGCCCCCTGAGTCTTTACCAAGGTATTGGCTCCAGTTCTGGCGTTGTTGCGATCGTAGGCTACCTAGACGATCTCCTCCTGAGAGCATCTTCCGCCTCAGAATTAACGGAGGATGTGGCGATCACCATGCAGACCCTGCAGGATTTTGGGTGGCTGTTGAACCTAAAAAAGTCGGTACTCTTACCGACTCAGCGTTTGGAGTACCTGGGCTTACTGCTGGACTCCATGGAAGCGAGAGTGTTTCTCCCTCCAGACAAGCTACAGACTCTCAGAGCCGCGGTAAACCTGTTGGTGAACCGCAGGTGGTCGTCCCTACGCTTCTGCATGCGAGTCCTGGGGCTCATGGTGGCCTCCTTCGAGGCAATAGCATATGCTCAGTTTCGCACCAGAGTCTTGCAGAAGGAGATCTTGACAAAATGGGACAAATCTCCATTCTCCCTGGATCGGCAGATTCAGGTGAGCCAGTTGGTCAAGGACTCCCTGCTCTGGTGGCTGAGATCCCCGGCACTTCGGTCCGGGAAGTCGTTCCTACCTCTACATTGGACAGTGATCACGACGGACGCCAGCCTATCCGGCTGGGGTGGAGTACTGGGAGTACATTCGTCCCAGGGCCTCTGGTCGGAGGAGGAATCCAAGTTGCCGCTCAATGTGCTCGCGCTACGTGCGATCAGGCTATGCCTCTCCACCTGGTCAATGAGTCTTCGAGGACGTCCGATCAGGATCCAGTCCGACAACGCCACGGCAGTGGCATATGTCAATCATCAAGGAGGAACGAGAAGCGCGGCCGCCGCACGGGAGGTCGCTCACATCCTTCAGTAGGCAGAGCGACATGTACCAGCCCTGTCGGACATTTACATCCCAGGAGTGGAGAATTGGCAGGCGGACTACCTAAGTCGCCAGATGCTGGACCCAAGAGAATGGGCGCTGCATCCGTTTGTGTTCAGGCTGCTGTGCCTGCGATGGGGCACACCGGACGTGGATCTCCTGGCTTCCCGTCTCAATCGGAAGGTGCAGAGGTTCGTGTCCAGGACAAGAGATCCTTGGGCAGACGCGTCAGACACGCTGGTAGCTCCGTGGGGTCAGTACCAACTGATATATGCTTTTCCTCCACTCAAGCTACTACCACGTCTGCTCCGCAGAGTGGGGATCGAGGGGATTCCAGTTATACTGATTGCCCCAGATTGGCCTCAACGTCCCTGGTACGCAGACCTAGTGCGCCTGGTGGCGGACGCCCCCTGGCATCTGCCGTTACGAGAGGACCTTTTATCTCAAGGTCCGATTCTCCATCCTGCTTTACCATCGCTGGGTTTAACGGCATGGCTGTTGAGAGCCAGGTGCTAAGGAACCGGGGCCTATCGGACTCAGTGATTTCAACTATGTTGAGAGCTCGGAAATCTTCGTCTCGGAAGATATATCATCGTACCTGGAAGGCCTACATCGCTATGTGTGAGGAGAAAGGCTGGCGTCCGCGTTCCTATTCCGTATCTAGGGTCTTGCTGTTTCTGCAGGGAGGAGTTGACAGGAAATTGGCGTTAAGCACCATTTAAAGGACAAATATCGGCCTTGGCTGTCTTTTTTTCAGCGTCCCCTGGCATCTCACTCTCTGGTGAGCACCTTTGTTCAGGGGGTTCGGCATGTAGTTCCTCCGGTGCGTCCACCGTTACCCCCGTGGGATCTGAATCTGGTGTTGTCGGCGCTTCAGAAGCCGCCGTTTGAGAATATCAGAGAGATTCCCTTGTTGACTCTTTCCCAAAAGGTTGTTTTTCTTGTGGCCATTACATCGGCCAGGAGGGTGTCGGAACTAGCGGCTTTGTCTTGCAGGTCGCCTTATCTGGTTATCCATAAGGATAAGGTGGTGTTGCGTCCGCAACCTTCTTTTCTGCCGAAGGTGGTTTCAGCGTTCCACATCAATGAAGACATTGTATTACCATCTCTGTGCCCTAGACCGACACATCCCAAGGAAGTAGCCCTCCATTCCCTGGACGTGGTCCGGGCGTTGGAGGTATATTTGTCTGCCACGGCTCCCTTTCGGAAGTCAGACTCTGTTTGTTTCGGTAGCTGGTCCCAAAAAAGGCATGGCGGTCTCATCGGCCACCATTTCCAGGTGGATCAGACAGATTGTGGTTCAGGCCTATGCCTTGAAGGGGCAGGTGCCCCCCTTTCCGGTCACAGCCCATTCCACCAGGGCAATTGGAACCTCTTGGGCTTTCCGACATCAAGCATCTGTCGCTCAAGTGTGTAAAGCGGCGACTTGGTCGTCAGTTCATACTTTTACAAAATTCTACAAAGTAGATGTCAGTGCATCGGCTGATGCCTGTTTTGGCCGCAAAGTTTTGCAGGCGGCCGTGTAATTTGCAATTGCACTTGATTTTTGGCAAGAACCACAGTTGCTTTTCAGTCAATGCACTGTTGCATTGTTACCGCAAATTCTGAGGCGGTTAGATAAGGTGGTGTCTCCCCTGTTAGGGAGCACTTCTGTTTTTGTGGGTGAAGTTTTTTATGCTTTTCCCACCCCTCGTTTGACACTGCTTGGGGACGTCCCGATGGTCTAAAGTAAAGGAGCTGTGTCAGTCAGTGAACGTAAGAGAAAATAGGATTTTTGTACTCACCGTAAAATCCTTTTCTCTGTAGTTCACTGACTGACACAGCACCCACCCCTCCTATTTATTTTTTTTACGTTATACTGCTTGTTGACGTACTGAGGCTGCAAGGTGCAGGCTGGGGGGTTGTTACTGAAGGGACCGCCCCTTGGGCGGAACTAGAAAGTTCTGTTTTTTTTGTACATGTTAACATGTTCCGCCTAGTCCTCTCCTGAAGGTGGCGTAACAACCCGATGGTCTAAAGTAAAGGAGCTGTGTCAGTCAGTGAACTACAGAGAAAAGGATTTTACGGTGAGTACAAAAATCCTATTTTTTGGCCTAAAAGCAAAACGCTATGTATGGCGGAAAACTAACACTGCACATCACCTTGAACACACCATCCCCACTGTGAAACATGGTGGTGGCAGCATCATGTTGTGGGCTTGCTTTTCTTCACCAGGGACAGGGAAGCTAGTCAGAGCTGATGGGAAGATGGATGGAGCCAAATACAGGGCAATCTTAGAAGAAAACCTGGTTAGGGTCTGTAAAAGACTTGAGACTGGAGCGGAGGTTCACCTTCCAGCAGGACAACGATCCCAAACATACAGCCAGAGCTACAGTGGAATGGTTTAGATCGAAGCATATTCATGTGTTAGAATGACCCAGTCAAAGTCCAGACCTAAATCCAATTGAGAATCTGTGGCAAGACTTGAAAATTGCTGTTCACAGACGCTCTCTATCCAATCTGACAGAGCTTGAGCTATTTTGCAAAGAAGAATGGGCAAAAATGTCATTCTCCTAGATGTGCAAAGCTGGTAGAGACATCCCCAAAAGACTTGCACCTGTAATTGCGGTATAAGGTGGTTCTACAAAGTATTGACTCGGGGGCTAAATACAAATGCAAGCCTCACTTTTCAGATGTTTATTTGTAAAAAAAAAATTGAAATCCATTTATCATTTTCCTTCTACTTTACAATTATGTGCCACTTTGTGTTGGTCTATCACATAAACCCCAATAAAATACATTTACATTTTTGGTTGTAACATAGCCAAATGTGGAAAATTTCAAGGGGTATGAATACTTTTTCAAGGCACTGTGTGCGTGTCTGAGCATACAGGTTTTATAGGATGTACAGAAAATTGTCCAGAATGTCCAGGCATCTGAACATCCTTTCTCGGTGAGATAAGCAGTACTTTTAAACCTTTATCCAACTCACATGTGCACTTTCACAGAACTCTTCCACTCGGGCACATGTATATGAATGGAGATGGGAGGTATAAAAACTGAGGTTACAGATTTCATTGTACATGTGTGTCACAATGTTAATAAATCTGGTCAATCCTACGTTTTCTGATCAGTGTTTGGGAAAGTTCTAATCTTTGTAGGAATCTGCTCTAAAGCACTGACTTCCAAATTATTCATACTCGTAGCTCTGTGTATGTCTGTTTATGAGAAACACTGCTGGTACGACTGCAATTGAAGTGCCAGCCTTGCTAATATATCCATGCTATGCCTTTCTTAGCCAGGTCATGTTACCGGAATGGTTTTGTGTTTCTGTTCCATGCTAAACTTTGGACGCATTCCGAGACGTCATCAATATTCATCCCATCGCTTTTCAACAGATGGTCTAAATAATTAAAATCTAGGCTCTCTCTCACACCTTGACATTGAAGGCATTTCTGCAGGCAGGTCTAATTTAGCGGGTCTCATTTCAGTGTGGTAATCCCCCCCAGGGTATAAATGTCATGATTAAACCTAAAGTGTCATTTTAGTCAATACAGGTGTCAGTGTTGTCATCCAAGTGTTTTGACAACCATAATTGTCACTTATTTAAATGATTGATGTCTAAGTAATGATTGATGTGCAGGAAATAGGTGTGTGTGTGTGTGTGTGTGTGTTATAATTTTACAAAACCTGCAGCCCTGGGTTCAAAATGGCGTACAGCGACCCTGTGAATTCACAGCTGCCAAGATGTCGCTTAGTTCCTTTAAGGAGAAACTATCTCTATCAGCAGGTCTTAGTTGAGCTATGTTGCAGGAGGATTAGAGCCCATAACTCATAATGCAAAAGTAGCTCTGCCATTATAGAAGCTATGCAGTCAAGGTAAATGTAATGGAGGGGTTAGGGACAGACACAACAATATTTTAGTGTCAGGAACTGGACTGCATGTTGGCTGCTCTCCTGATGAAAGGTGGAAGGTAAAAGTGATACTCTCCTTCAATGCATTCCTCTATTAGAGCCTTGGGGCGTTATCCCTCTGTACATTCAGATCTGTCTGTGTTGGAGCACAGGGTAAAGCTGGCCATACATCCATTGGGTATATATGTGTGTGTGTGTATATATGTATGTATGTATGTATATGTGTGTATATATGTGTGTGTATATATATATATATATATTATTCCTCTTTAAAGTGGAACCTTAGTCAGAAAATGAAGTCTTGATAGATCACTTCAGGCTGTCCCCTTTTGAAACATTGAAATAAGTGCCTACACTGTTTAAAATCCAGTAAGTAATGCACTGTCTCGCCCTGCTCTGCACATGCTCAGTTCTCTATTCTCAGCCCTGTAACTAAAATCGGAGCCACTAGACTGATCTGACTGCTTTAAGATTTACTGTTGCTGAAGGGAGAAGAAAGCAAAAGGAATGATGCAGACTGTGTGGAGAAAACACTGATGAGGGAGGGAGAAAAGAAAAGCAGGAGAGATGACAGAACAAACTCTGCTGCCCGGGAAACACAAAAGAGTTAAACTTACAAGGATAGAGTCTTCTCTTATCTGCCCAATTCTCTCTTTTGTCCCATGCCAGCTGTGAACCTGAGTGCTATAAAGCTTCTGTCAGTCTTCCTATCTATCTGAGCTAAGACATACAATCAAGGCTAAAAATGTACATATTTTATTTGAAGAAAGTGTCATATAGTTTTTCAGACCAAGGCTTCAGCAAAATGGCAGCCTCTAGAAAGAAGAAACTCTGGAGGCAGTTTTAGCACAAATTCATTTTGGTAGCATGAACAGTAATGTGGAATAAATGTTCTTCTGTTAAAGAACATACATTTTTATCAAACCGTTAAATGGGCAAAGCTCCAGTTTAATGACCTTCTCCCCCTAAGTGGCAGTGTTCTGGCCTGGTTTTTGGCTGCTCATGCTTGAGCACTGAGAGTAAAGGAAGAAGGTTTTATGTTTTCCCCATAGGTGGAAGTATCAGGTTTTCCTGAAGGGCTCCAGCAAATGAACAGAATGGTAGAGGAAGCATGACAAAGGTAAGTATTGGTGGAAGAGGGCTTATGGGCTAACAAGGGAACCTGTTACAGTGAAAACTTGGATTGCGAGTAATGCGGTTAACGAGCGTTTCGCAATACGAACACTGTATTTTTAAAAATCCTGACTCGGTTTGCGAGTGTTGTCAAGCCAAAGAAGTGTGCAATACCGCGTTTGGCCTGAGGTGGGGGGGCGCCAGAGCCGAGCCGTTCAGAAATGCTTGGAAAATCTCGGAAATACTCCGTTCCCGAGCCTTTCCAAGGTTTTCCGAGTTCAGCCGAGATGTCCCCGGGCCTTTCCGAAAGTTTTCCGAGGCTCTCCGGTGCCTCCCACCTCTGGCCACATGCGGTATTGCCTGCCATTGAAGTCAATGCGGAACAAATTATTTTAGTTTCCATTGACTTTTATGGGGAAACTTGCTTTGATATGCGAGTGCTTTGGATGACGAGCATTCTCCGCTCATAATCCAAGGTTCCACTGTACTTTGTCCTGAATATGTTTCACCACGCATTAATGTAACGCATGGTTGGCTTTGTGGTATCTTTCCTTTTGCATGAAACCTCATGGCACGTGCATTGCAGTGCATCACAAAGCATAGGCGAGTATCCTTTTGTGTACTGTCAAATTGTACATTTAAAGCAAAGGAAAAGGGAAAATTTGGGTTCCTTGGAGTACACAAGGATGTCTAATAAACCAGACTTGGCTCACCGGGCTTCATTGATAAGATCACTTTTAGGTGGCCTGAACCCAGACGCAGCAATGTTCAAAAGTTGTTTATTTTATGGAATTATGCTTGCTATGATATAAAAAAAAAATCTTCTTCTGTGTTGGTTTTTTTTTTTTTTTTTGCATTGATGATCTGTGTTCAATTTTTTTTTTTTTTTTTTCAGATGAAATCAAGAAACTATGTGCCACACAATTCAACAACATCTTCTTCTTGGATTAACCAGCCTGAATGGACAATGCGTGACAGCCATTTTGTTCAGAATATCAGTCATAATATTGACTGGAATGACTGTTGTAAGGCAATAGTTGCCTTGTAAGAATCTACTTTCTACATGGAGGCTCAGTAATCAGAACGTTTTTAGATTTTAAATATTTATCTGGTCCGATCGCTCTTTGAACAATTGCATTACATTTCTGTTACAGCAGTATGACCGCAAGCAATAAATCCACTAATCATTGTTATACTTTTAACTGCCTAATACGCTTAATAAGCTGTGTGTTACACTGATACCTTTCCAAGAAATATTTCTTGCTTTACAAGTCACAGAATAAGAAATGTACTTACATTTCATTGCTACAAAAAAAACGGAGTATTCATTTGACTTTTTGTTTTTACTTGCAAGGCCATCAAAGCTCATCAAACAGATGTTCCTATAATAAGACAATCCCAATTATCGGATACCAAAATAGGGGGCAATGTGCTTGCTGAGAATGGATGTGGGTTTGGGAAAGTAGTTGTGGCAGATGAACATGGATTACAATGGGTTGGGAGGACTTAAAGGATATCAATATGTATAAAATGTATTTGTCTCCTATCTTGGCTCCTACGTATATTTTATAGGAGAATGCTTCAATGTATAAATGATCAGTAAACTGATAATACACTACACTAGTTTATGGATACCTGACCATCACACCTATTAAAATTCTAGTTATGGATATTTTATGCATGGTTACATTGGTCCAGCTTGCACCAATATAACAGCTTATATACCAGATCTAGCTGATGCCCCTGGAAGCTGGAAATCACTAAAGTAGACGCAACTACCCCAGTGATCTCCACTTGTTCCTTGGTTTCACACCGAGCAGCTGCATTCTAAAAACAGGAGGGTGTCCGCTTGGCATGGGCGCCATTCAGTAAATGCTTTGCGTTGTCTGAATAAATGCAAAGCGTTCTCTGATTGGATGAGGTTGAGATCGAGACATCACTGCCCCCCTTTTTTCTGTCCAATGAGATAAAGGTTTGCATTCATTCAGAAAATGCAAAGCATTCTCTGAATGGCACGTGCCAAGTAGCTGACCTCCTGTGTTCAGAATGCAGCAGGGCAGCTGCTCAGCATGGGATCTGTAAGCTAGTGGAGATATTAAGAGTAGCGTAACTTAGTTGTGCTGTACCCACACTGCATGGGTTAACTGCTTGGTTTTGTCTAGGGGATTGGAGAGCCAAGATATTCTCACCTAATCCTCTGATCCACCCAGAGCGAGACCAGTTCCTGTGGCTTCTGCAACACCTAAGCCCTCCCACCCCCCTCTTGCGGTCCAGTGGTCTTGTGCAGTGGGCTGCTCCTGACATAATCACGTCCATAGACCGGCTTTGGATGTGAAGACGTCAGGAACATTCCACCGCTGGTCATGGGGAGCGCTGTTTTACGATGGATCAGGTGAGTACAGGCTCTGTGTTCACCTTTAGACAAATTGAGCAGTTAACTAATGCAGTGCGGGTACAGCTCCACTGCATGGGAAAAAAGAAAATATTTGCCTGGAGTTGGGCTTTAATGCTTTCCAGTTTCCAGGGGTATTGGCCAGGTATGGTATATACATAGTTACTTTGGTCTAAGCTGGACCAAAGTAACTATGTCTACAATATCTATACCTAAAATTCTTCAAATAATGTGAATACCCCCAAATAATTCAGTTCAGGTGTTTCCAGTAACTTAAACAAAAAGCAAGGGGCAGGGAAGACTGCCCAGCAGTGCATACCCCCAGAGGGATTGTTATAAAGCCTACTGCACAGCGGTGGTGTTTCCAGTGAATGGTGCTTTTAATGTTGAAAAGAGATTTTAGCCAATTTTGTGCTTCCGACCTTGAAGCAACAGTTTGGCAGAAGGCACTTTTCTGTTCAGAGATGACTGTGCCCCTTTGCATGAAGCCAAATCCATAAAGGCAAGGTTTGATAACTTATGTGTGGAGGAACTCAAGTGGCCTGTTGGAGCCCTGATTCTGTTGAAAACCTTTAAGGTGAATTGGAACAGCCAACCAGGTCTTCTCATCCAATATCAGCACCAAGCCTCAAAATGCTCTTTTGAAACAAACTCTCACAGGTGCTTTCCAAAATCGTGTAGAAAGCCTAGAATAGTGGGGGCTGTTTTGCAACTGCGGGGGGGGGGCAACTCCACTTTAAAGTCCATGGTTTTGGGTTGGGTGTACTGCAGGCTCATATGGGTGTAATAGAAGTTCACAAACATTTGGCCCTGTAAATTGGTTGTATAAACTTTTATTATTTTTATATTGAGTGTGAGCTGCAATAGTACCCCCAATGGATGGTGCAAATCATTTACAACAGGTGCGAGTATCTTTCTCTAATCAAAGTAATGGAGGGTTTTTTTTTTATTATTATTTATTTGAAGCCATTTATAAACAAAAATACACAAATTGATTCTACTTTTTGCTAATTTCAATATAGAATTTTGTATTTTGCTGGCCGTTTTTTTGTGGTTATTTAAAACATTTTAGGATCTTGATTAACTTGGTCACCCTAAGATGGCTGCATGGTTGTCCCTGTACTTGGTAGATTGGCTCGAGACCCCTAAAAACAGGGAACAATCTGGGATGATAGTAACAGTCATCTTCCTAGTCACTGGTTCTGGTCAGCCTCCTTTCCAGGCTAGCTCATATTGCTATTGTCCCATAACTGTGTGGGAGGCCTCACTAACCAATAGTATCTAACCATTGTGTCTGCAAATCCCATATGAGAAAACACAACAGGGGGCTATGTATAAAACTTTTGCTGTGTAGATGTCTTAAGCATTAACACAAGCACCACGAATGTTGGCTGTATTTGTCATTTCATTCATTCCTGTGATCGTCAACTCCATCTAGTGACCATAATGCAATATTTTTCTGAAAGTGGCTCATTAAAAAAAAAAAAAAAACTGCATAATGGCCACTAGGTGGAATTGACAATCATAAGAGATAAATTACAAACAATTCAGCAAAATTCATGGTACCCACACAAATAGTAAAGACAACTGTATAGCAAATACATACATAAGTGTCAATCTGTTATATTTAGCAACCTTGAAGCTGCATGAACAAGCAGAAGGAAATAAAATGACAAACGCATTTAATTAAGTCAAACATTTTTAGACCCTACAGTAACACATTTTTCCAGAAAAACATAAAAAGGGGTCTGATTTAAGGTTATTTTTTCTGTTTTTTTTTTAGTTTTTTTAAATACACACAAGTAACAATACTTTCAATGAGAATTTTTCTTTTGCTGATGGCTGCCATCTTCATTGAAATCTTTAAGCCCACCGCCCCCCCCCCCCCCCCCCATGCTCCCACAGCAGAAATCTCCCAGTGCTGCAGGGTTTAATGCAGCTGCTTGACCTGTCATAGGCACATGTCTATGCCTGCCCTGTCTGAATCACTCCTCCATTCATAGAAGCTGTACTATAACTTTTATTAATGAAAGGCATTTTTTTTTTTATTACTGAACACCATAATACAACTCCTATAAATGGAGAAGGGGTTAGGAAAGGGCAGGAAGGTTTTTTTTTTTTTAATTTATAAGTATATTTATTGACATAGTTAAATGCATAATGTACAACAAACTAGCTCCTTTTGTGTTGGAAATACTTTGTAATGAAGTCTAATTAACATTTTTCAATTTTCTAGAGTACAGTTGCCTGATTCAGGTTAAATTATCCCATGAGCTGAAATGTCAACCAGAAGTGTAATTATACATGATGGGGCACCATAGTAAGATCATTTTAGGACCCCCTGGCTCCCTAACCTCTATGTTAAGTGCTTAGATGGCTAATTACTGCTGTCTATTTAACCCCTACATAGCTCTATTTTCCAGTCATTGCAAGGGATTGTAAAAGCTTGTTTTTTTTTGTTAAAAATAACAAACATGTTATACCTGCCTGACCTATTTAATGGTTTTGCACAGAGCAGCCCAGATCCTCCTCTTCTCGGGTTCCTCTTCAGCTCTCCTGGCCCCTCCCTCCCTGTTGAGTGCCCCCACAACAAGCAGCTTGCTATGGGGGCGGCACCCGAGCTGCAGCTTCCTGTGTCCATTCGGACACGGAGTCTGGTCCCGACCCTACCCCCTTTCTCTCCTCAATGGCTGACTGACTTTAATTGACAGCAGCAGGAGCCAATGGCGCCGTGCTGCTGTCTCAGGGCAGGAAGAGTTGACACTATGGTTGAATGGAGTGGTGAGTATAGTCTGCTAGGGAGGTGGGCAAACTAAGTGGCCCTCCTATTTTGTCCTATAAGGGGCACATTTTCATTGGCTAATATCCAGACAACAGTTCATGGTCAATAAGTAGGTACAAAACCTTACCATTGTATTCACTTGGTTCCTGCCTTGTAATTGAGCTCTCCCCTGAGTTAGATTACACAAAGTAATAATTATGTGTATCTTTTCTGCAACAAAATCATATTTATGATTGTAATGTAAAGCAGAGATTTGAGCTTGTGGCTTAGCTATTAACTCTGAATTTTGAAAACATAAAATCTGATGCACACTCGCTTAACTTCTTGTTCATTTCTGTATTTCATAACCAAAACCTTGTAAACACCCTTAAGCACTATTCTACACATGACTTCTGAATTTTCTGAACAGCTAAGTCAATTCAGGTCATAATACAGCGAGATGCAATGCTGCTCCTGAACTGCAGTTATCTTGACTCGTCAGCTGTACTTCCTTAGGGGTGTGGGGGGGGGTAGATATTATGTGATGCCAGTGCTGTCACTCATCAGAATCCGTATTGCTCTAAGTGACACATATAGAAAACGCAGGTAACATCACTTCTCATTACTTTTTGTCCTAGAGAAGAAGCATGTCTGTCCACAAGGCTACTAACCTGCAGTGCTGGCACTCAAACTGGAAGAGCTGGAAGGAACCTTATTAGCAAAAATTGTTGAAGACCATGGCATTAAGAGACATTGTAGGCAGTATTTTGTACATGGCTTAAATGCTCTTTTCTGCCTTATGTTAAGCTCGAACATATACGATGTTGGCACAGTTGTGGATTACGAATGAACTGGGGGAGTTTATAAAATATTTGTGACACATTTTGCTGACATTTACGGCAATTTTATTGAGGCCAAGTTCACGCAGAAGCTTTTTTTTTTTTTTTTTTTATTGAACGTATTTTATACAATGCATAGTGTAGAAACACTACAGAAAGTGAGATTAGTTAGTCAGTAGTTGGTCTAAAGAATACATGTTCATCGATATAGAAATTTAACAACCTTATTATAGGAGTATATAGGGCTATATTTACTGGACTTCTGTGACCAAAGAGAGCAGATCCAATGAAAGTCCCAAATGAAAGGTCTAGAGTAGTGAAAGAAAGCTGAGGTAGGTAGGGTTAAGGAAAGAAAAGAGAGAAGAGTTAGATAACCACTGGTAAGGGCGACTCGTATCTAAGTCATGGTTGAAGAATCCATGGTTTAATAAATGGGTTCTGAAGCTGTCAGTTCTTATATCATGGATCCAAACGCTCCAGATTGAGATAAATTGATCAAAGTTATCATGAAGGTGTGAATTTTGAAGCAGCCCTTAACATACATTAATGCCACCTATAGCATTAATACACCTTTCAGACACACTGCAAAAGTCGCTCAAGTCCTGTCCTGTGATCAGTCCAGTTAAATGCCCCATGAGATTTATTTTTTCTTTTGCAATGCTAAAATGGGAAATTATTACTTGATGCCTTGCAACTGCTCTTATAATGTGCTTTTAAAAACCATAGGCGTGTTTCAATAGTATTGAATAGAGTTGGCAGTGTGTTTTTTTGTTTTTTTTTTGCCTCGCCTCATCGTAGGGCAATGTTAACGCTGCCATGTCTACACCTCCATTTTTTTCCTTCCACAGAGAGAGAAAAGAACACCGCTCACCAGGTTTCTTTATTTCTCTGTTGATGCGTCTACACCCCTGAATAGTACAATGGCGCCTGCTCCCTTCACTGCGACTGGCAGGGAGATCTTTGTTTCATCTTAGAGCGCCACTGCAAGTTATACCTGGATCCATCTTCTCCTGCGCTTTGTGAATGGGCCGGCTGTGGGTGAAGGAGGAGGGGGCCGAAATTCCAGCTCAGTTCACCGAAAGTGGGAGCAGTTACCTGTCAAAACCAGGTACCCGCTCTCCCCCCAAAAGGTGCCAAATGTGGCAGCGGAGGGAGAGAGAAGGCAGAAAAGTGTTACTTTCCCTTTTATGTGGAGCTCCGCTTTAAGTACAATTCAGCCTTGGTGCTTTTCTTTCAGAGACCTATTGCTTCACGTCCCTTGGTTTGCACCTTTATGCAAGTTGTCACACCTATATTGTTACCTCGATAAAGACGCCATTGAATCCATGGGACAGCAACTTGTTACTTTCTGTATTTCAGAAATCTCAATTTGATCCCATCCGGGACATTCCATTTACATCTTCTGCATCAGATAGTTATATTACTGATTGCCATTACTTTGATCCACAGAGTTTAATAATTGGCTGCTCTGCCTGTAAGGAACTGTTCTTTCACCATAACTGGTTTTACAGCCTCAGCTGTTCTTTTTTACCGAAGTTGGTTTCTTTGTTCCATCTCAGCTAGTACATTATATATATTTTTTTTGTCCTAGGCCTCAGATGCTGGAGGACAAAGCTCCTCACACCTTGGAAGTTGGAAATGCTATCAGGTGTTGCCTGTTGTCTATTACTACAATTTGTCAGTCTGATTTCCTCCTTGTGCTTCCCAAAGGCCCAAGGAAGTGTCACGCAGCTTCCAAATCTGCTATTTCATGATGGTTTTCAGTGCCTACTTTTACAGAGTTAAACCATGTGGATATTCCAGCTGCTGACGACTCCACCGTTGGTCGGCAAGTTTGACAGGTTGCTGTGTGAGGCTCTAAACTATTCTGGTTTAGTTGTTTGGGGTGTGTTGGCTTGTTGTTGTGGTAACCTCTCCTAATGTTCAGTGCTTTGGGACATCTCTATTATAATGGAGATGAAGATACCGTGTGTCTTGGGATGTGCAAAAAAGAAAATGGGATTTTTGGTTTACTTGTAAAATCCTGATCTTGGAGCACGTGACACAGGGTTCCAATCCCTCTGTCTTTGGTTCATGGCTTGATACAAAAACTAAAGCCTTGCCTCACAGGGAGGAAATATACCTGGGAAGGGACTTCCTGTTTTTTTTTTTTGCCAGTGTCCAACCAACTGAAGGTGGCAGCATAGTCCTATTGTAATGGAGATGAAGATACCTCGTGTCCTGTGATGTAGTGGAAGAAAATGTTTTTACGGGTAAACCAAAAATCAAATGTTTTATTTTGGATAGAGTTAGGTAGGGTTATAAAACCTCTGTCCTATTTTTTTTTTATTTTTTTTATCTGTCTCCCTTCACTTTCTGTCACTTAGTCACAACATCAAGTTAGAGGAAATCCTTCCAAAGCAAGGGAAATCTATGGTTGCCACTAAAGTCACCATTGGGAAATTTCCATTCCCGTTCTGGTGACAGTGATTTTATTTCACTTTCACGGTATTTGATAGCAGTCACGGGGATCAGTAGGGAGACTTTTCCGCTCTGTCCAAAACTAGTTATATTTTACGTTTGGGTGACAACCTGCATGCCGAATGGCTGTAATTTTTTTCACAGATTTAATTTTATCTCCCTGTCACTGGAGAGTTTAATCTCTTGAATCATTAAATCTCAAATTTGGGATGACTTGCCTTTTATAAAAGGGGTGTGTGTATGTATGTATATATTAGGGCTGTTACTGATTACAAAATTTGTGTTCGATTCATCGATTTTTTTTTTTAATCGACTAATTTCGATTAATTATAACGCACATACAGATCCAACTACTTTTAGCTGATCTCCTTGCAGGCTGATTCCCAGTGCAGCTACCAACCACTGGAAAAATGGATAGCAGGATACAAAAAACACACAAAGGCAGCGCTCGATGGGAATAGTATTAAAACTTTTATAGTCTTCAAGTAGCTAACAAAATAAATATTGCACTGGAGATAAAATCGATGTAGCTACATAAACTGTAAAAATGGTGCAAGTAATACCAAACGGTAGCAAAAGCAGTCATAAAAACATGTAGCCAAGTATGATACTGGTATAAAAATGTGTACAACGATACCACTGCTGAATCCAGATGAGGAGAGGTTAACATCAGTCCGTCGGCATGTAGATGTCCCGTGAAGGGAACTATCACAACTCCCAGTGGATGGCTGTAGAATCCCAGGTTGATAGAGGAAGGTGGTAGAGGGAAGTGTAACAGCCCTTGCGTGTGGCAGATAGTAAGGGCCTGCTGGCATGCAGATATGAAGGCACAGCAAAGGAGCCCTTCAGATGGACACGGCAACCAAAGCTGGTGTCCGTGACGTCACCGGATCTCCGACAGAACTTCCTGAAGACCCGGAAGCCGGCGGAGAGGTGAGTACCGATCAAAACAATTTTGATGGATCAAAAAAATTAATGATTAATCGAGGATTAATAGTTAATTTCCACAGCCCTAGTGTGTATATATATATGTGTGTGTGTGTGTGTGTGTGTGTGTGTGTATGTATATATATATATGTATATATATATATATATATATATATATATATATATATATACACATACACGGTATCTCACAAAAGTGAGTACACCCCTCGCACATCTTTGTAAATATTTTATTATATTTTTTCATGTGACAACACTGGCACTTGGCTACAATGTGAGTGTACAGCTTGCATAACAGTGTACATTTTCTGTGCTCTGAAAATAACTCAACACAGCCATTAATGTCTAAACCTCTGGCAACAAAAGTGAGTACACCCCAAAGTGTCAATATTTTGTGTGACCACCATTATTTTCCAGCACTACCTTAACCCTCTTGGGCATGGAGTTCACCAGAGCTTCACAGGTTGCCATTGGAGTCCTCTTCCACTCCACCATGATGACATCACGGAGCTTGTGGATGTTAGAGACCTTCCGTTCCTCCACCTTCTGTTTGAGGATGCTCAATAGGGTTTAGGTCTGGAGACATGCTTGGCCAGTCCATCGCCTTTACCCTCAGCTTCTTTAGCAAGGCAGTGGTTGTCTTGGAGGTGTGTTTGGGGTCGGTATGTTGGAATACTGCCCTGTGGCCCAGTCTCTGAAAGGAGGGGCTCATGCTCTGCTTCAGTATGTCACAGTACATGTTGGCATTCATGGTTCCCTCAATGATCTGTAGCTCCCCAGTGCCAGCAGCACTCATGCAGCCCCCAGACCATGAGACTCCCACCACCATGCTTGACTGTAGGCAAGACACACTTGTCTTTGTACTCCTCACCTGGTTGCCGCCACACACGCTTGACACCATCTGAACCAAATAAGTTTATGTTGGTCTCATCCTACCACAGGACATGGTTCCAGTAATCCATGTCCTTGGTCTGCTTGTCTTCAGCAAACTGTTTGCGGGCTTTCTTGTGCATCAACTTTAGAAGAGGCTTCCTTCTGGGACGACAGCCATGCAGACCAATTTGATGCAGTGTGCGGCGTATGGTCTGAGCACTGACAGGCAGACCCCCACCCCTTCAACCTCTGCAGCAATGCTGACAACACTCATATGTCTATTTCTCAAAGACAACCTCTGGATATGACGCAGAGCACATGCACTCAACTTCTTTGGTCGACCATGGCGCAGTGTTGCCAACCGTCCGTAGATTTACGGACAGCACGTAAAAACAAGGCACTTTTTTCCTGTACGTGAAAGTCCGTAGTAAGGGAAAAGTGCCAGTAAATATGGCCGCGATCGGCTCGGGTCAGAACTGCGCAATTCGTAAATCCCCGAGAAGATCCGAATCTGAGCCGCCGAGTCTGACTCCTGCATGTCCTTTGTCCAGCCCACCCGCCTCGCAGTCAATGATCTCAGCGCATTTTCACGCCAGCTTTAAAAACAGTCAGGCACGGGGGGCGTGGCCAAGATGGCGCTGTGAGCGGCTGCTTTTACTGAGGGCTCCGCTGCTTTCAGCTTCTTACCCGGATCCTGGGCAGTTAGAGGCCGATTCATCCACCCCTGCTGACTGGGGGAGTGGGGCGCAATAGAGAGGGGAGCGGCTGCTAACCCCTCCACAGGCAAATTCCGGCTCCTCCGCGTGTAGCTAGGCCGCGGCCGCGGTCTTTCCTGGCGGCGTTCGGGGGTCCGGATCGGGCCGGAGCTGCGCTGAGGCCCCCTGCAATTCGGATTGGTGCACTGGCGACGGCTGTGGGCGACGGAGGTAGTGGAGGACACATCGGTTGCTGATCACTCCCCCGTCCATCCTGCGTCCGGGCCCGCTCGCGCTGCTAGGCCGCAGCCGCGGACTTTCCTGGAGGACATCGGAGCGGAGGAGCGGAGCGGAGGAGCGCTGCGGCCCCCTGCACATGAGAGAGGTGGGCTGACGCGGGCTGTGGGCGGCTGGACAGAGGTGGACACACTGACTGCTGACCCATCCATCCATCCATCCATCAATCCTGCGTCCAGGCCCGTTCGACCTTCTAGGCCGCAGCCGGGGCCTTTCCTGGTGGTCCAGCCGGGCCCCTCTCCCCCCCTTCTCCTCTTGTGACTCTCCAGGGGGAACACGGGGGAACCCTTAAAGCCGCCAACTATATATTCAGGGCACAGTGCGCACCCTGAATGCGGCGCCGGACCCCCCTCCAACGCCCGCTGATCTCCCGGTGCAAAGCCGTACCACCCGGAGCTCCCACAAGGCCTCACAGATAGGCCCCATGGACTCGGCTGAAGCCCGACCGCCCTGGCTGGCGGAAGTCATGGCGGCCATTGCCACATGCCAGTCAACCTTAACCACAAAAATAGAGGCCGTCCAGATGGACGTAGGCCTTATCCGCCAGGACATGGACAAGCTTAGGATCAGGATGGCGGAGACCGAGCAGAGAGTTAGTAACACTGAAGATGTGGTCGCAGAACAGGGCGCAGCGCTCCACACTCTCCAAACCAAAGTCAAAGCCCTTGAATATAGAGCCGAGGACGCCGAAAACAGAAACCGGCGCAACAACCTCCACATTGTCGGTCTACCCGAGGGGGTAGAGGGGAGTGACCCTATAGGCTTTATAGAGGGTGTTCTGCGTACCCTCCTCCCCGAGGCTCGCATGTCACCCCAATATGTGGTGGAAAGGGCGCACCGCATTCCTCCTAAGCCGGGACCTCCTGGAACCCCGCCGCGAACCTTCATCCTCCGCCTGCTCAACTTCCGGGATCGGGACGAAGTTCTCCATGCCTCCAGGCTCGTGGGCGACCTACGATTCCAGAACGTCAAGCTGATGGTCTTCCCCGATTATTCGGTAGAAACACAGAAGCTCAGGAAGTCGTTCGACCAGGTCAAGGCGACTCTGAGGGCGCGCAACATCCGTTACAGCATCCTTTTCCCGGCCCGTCAGAGTACAGGACGGGGAGTCGACCCGCTTCTTCACTAATCCCAGGGAGGTGTCTGTCTGGTTGGAGTCGTTGCCGCGGGCCCGCTGATTGGACGCATGGTATGTACTATTTGATACCACCCTTGTTTTGAATTTGCCTATATCGGTGGGGCCAGCGGACTAGCCCCCTGGACGGAGCTCTCACACCTGTTGTTGCACCTGTTGTGTCCGGCTAATCCCCTTGGTGTGTGCAGCTCCGATGGTGGCGGCTGAACCCAAGTTAGCGCCCCTGACGTGGTCAGGAGAACACTCCTTTTTCCCCCTTTTTTGGGTCTTTTTATCCCCCCGTGTGACACTGGGGACCATACCACGTTTACTCCCTTGTCACTGGATCGACTGTACTGCTGGGACGCGTTCCTGTCCGCTTCCATCCTCCTGAACCCCTGTCCCTTACAGCTTGTTGCATTACCAGCGGAAGTCTCGCACTTAGAGAGTCGCTCAGACAGTTGCTCGGCCCCCCCCAGAATTTATCCGGGGGGCTGAGCTCGCCTCTTGCACGGAACCCCCTTTGCAGCCGGCGAGCTGTTATTGTTTGGGATGGATACCCTCCTCAGTTTTAGGGGGTTGGGTGGGGTGGGGGGTGGGGATATTGTTGCCCTACTGGGGCTATTTTTCTTGTTCTGATCTGTTTTTTTCTTTTTGTTGTTTTTGTTTTCATTATGTTTTTGCTTTACATTCAAAACGTTGATACTTCAGCATTGCTCTGTTTCCAGATGTGTACATCCTGGGTCTGGGGGCCAGGTCCGGGAGTCATGCGGTGTCATCCTATCCCCCCTATCAATCTGACGGTCCATGTCAGCAGTTAATATCCTATCGTGGAACACCAGGGGGTTGAATTCCCCGACCAAACGCTCCCTGGTGTTCCAATTTATTAAGTCTTATAACCCGCATATTTGTGTCCTACAGGAAACGCACCTCATGGGGAGTAGAATTCTCTCACTTAAAAAGCCATGGGTGGGCCACCACTATCACTCTACTTATTCTAGCTTTTCTAGAGGGGTCAGTATACTTGTGTTAAAGTCCCTCCCGTTCCGGCTCCTAGACCTGATTCTCGATCCTGATGGTAGATACGTCATAATTCATGCCGTGATTCATTCGCTGACCTGGACCATAGTGGGTCTATATCTTCCCCCGCCAGCCTCCCTGTTGCTGCTGAACCACATAACGAGTAGGGTGGCCGAGTTCACCTCTGATAATACTGTGTTTTTGGGGGATTTTAACTTGGTCCCCGATCCAGATATGGATCGCCTGACGCCTGGAGGTCGACACTACTCTGGGTTGGCTGACTGGGCTGATGTCTATGGACTGACGGACGTGTGGAGGTGGAAACATCCTCGGGACTTGGCCTACACCTGCCACTCGGCCTCCCACAGGACGTTCTCCCGCATAGATCTGGTATATGCGGGCAGACCGGTCCTGCAAAGGGTTACGGATGTGCGGATCCTGCCTAGGGGGATCTCAGATCACGCACCATTGCTTTTGGCGCTGGATTCCTCTAGGGGCCATCCTGTTCGCCTGTGGAGACTGTCTAGGTTTTGGATCTCAGACACCTCTGTGGACGACCAGTTCCAAACTGAATTGACCGGGTATTGGGCGGACAATGAGGGCACGGCGGGGACCGGGACTGTATGGGATGCCTTTAAAGCCTCCACGAGAGGACACTACCAGACCATTATTGCCAGAGTTCGTAGGGAACGCAGCGCAGACTTAGTGAGGGCGGAAAGGGAGGCTGCCAGTGCAGAAGAGACCTTTATTAGGACCCGTGACCCCCAACACTATGCCCACCTGCAGCTCCTGACGGGGGAGGTCCTTAGTATCCGTACCTCACTTACCCAAAAAAAGCTACTCGCTCAGTCCCATAGGATTTTTGAACAGGGGGAGAGGTCGGGTAGGATGCTGGCTTGGCTTTCCAGGGAGCAGGGGGGGGTCAGTGTCTCCCATATTACGGGCCCCACGGGGGAGCGGGTAAGCTCTCCCGGGGGTATTAATCAGTGCTTTGCCGACTTCTATCGTGCACTCTATGGCTCAGGGGTGGATTATGGTGATGAGGACCTGGTGAAGTATTTGGGAGACATTGACATTCCGGTCCTTACGGCGACCTACCGTGAGCGACTCGACGCCCCTGTCACGGTGCAGGAGATCCAGCGGGCCCTTAAATCTATGCAATCTGGCAAGACGCCCGGGCCTGATGGAATTCCTGTAGAGTTCTACAAACACTATGCAGACGAACTAGTGCCCAGACTACATTCCCTATTCGCGGTGTCCGCGCAGCAGGGAGAGCTCCCTGTTTCCATGGGTGAGGCGGTCATAGTGGTGATCCCGAAGCCGGGGAAGGACCCTTCCCTCTGTTCCTCGTATCACCCTATCTCGTTGCTGAACGTTGATGCGAAGATCCTGGCCAAGATCTTGGCAACAAGACTGAACTCTGTCATTACTGCCCTGGTACACTCGGATCAAACAGGCTTTATGCCGGGTAGGGGAACGGATATTAACATTAGACGCCTCCTCACCCACATTGATGGGGCTGGTGAGGGGTCGACGGGAGTGGTGGCCTCACTGGACGCAGAGAAGGCCTTCGACTCTGTAGAGTGGGGCTACCTCTGGGGGGTGCTCGACAGCTTCGGGTTTGGGCCAGGCTTCCTGAAATGGGTACGCATGTTATATAGCTCCCCATCTGCTAGAATTCAGACCAACGGCTGCCTATCAGACGTCTTCCCCTTGGGTCGCGGCACGAGACAGGGGTGCCCCCTCTCCCCGGGTTTATTTGCCCTTGCTATGGAACCACTGGCCATCCTGTTGAGAGCTGAGACGAGGGTCCCGGGATTGAAAATAGGCCCAATTGAAGAAAAGCTGTCTCTGTATGCGGATGATGCCCTGCTATACCTGGCGGACGCCTCTTCATCCCTGCAGGTGGCTTTAGATCTGATTGATCAATTTGGGGGCTACTCCGGTATTCGCATCAACTGGGACAAATCGGTCTTGTTTCCCCTATGTCCCTCGGCCCCGCGTCCCACGACACGAACGCGGCTCAGGTGGGTGGACGAGTTTACATACCTGGGCATCAAGATTAGCGGCAAGATTGGTGACTACGTTGGCAAAAACATACAACCACTCATGACCCAACTAGTGACCAGGTGCGCGGTGTGGCGGTCCCTCCCTCTGACGCCAGTGGGTAGAGTCAACCTTTTGAAGATGGTCTTTCTCCCGAAATTCCTGTACTTCTTTCGCAATACCCCCTCGTATATCCCTAGGTCTTTCTTCCGGAGGTTGGACAGCCTGCTGATCTCTTTTGTCTGGGCTGGGAGACCCCCCCGGGTGGCGAGGAAGACCTTGTATTTGTCTTTGTCCGGAGGTGGACTGGCGCTCCCTAATTTTTTGCTTTACTACTGGGCAGCTGTCCTGGTTACGGTGAGATGGTGGTTCTCCCAGCCTAGACAAAATCCGGCGGTCACACTTGAGGCGGCTATTGTGGGCTCTTATGCGGCCTTGAGCAATCTACCGTTTCGTGGCCTCAGGGCCAGCCCCTGTATGACGACCCTCATGCGGACCACAGTTAAGGTCTGGCAGGAGGCTCGACTAATGTACCGGCGACCCAACTTGGTATCCCCGCATATGCCCTTGTGGGCTAATCCTATGCTGCCTCACATGAATAGTATCCCAGATCCATCCCTGTGGGCGAAAAAGGGAATCGTTACTCTGAAACATATAGTGAAAGCGGGTACGATTATGCCTTTCCAAGAACTCAGGCAGGCGTATCTCCTGCCGGTCTCTTTCCAATTTAGGTACTGGCAGCTGAGACATGCTTTTGAGGCCCAATTCCCAGAGCCTATAACCCTGGAGTCAGACTCTATTGAGCGACTCTTATCCTCCGCCCTCATGGACCGCCCCCTCTCGTCCCTCTACCTGTACCTCACAGTACAGTATGATGCCAAGCTTACTAAGCCGTGGGAGGAATGGAGGGCTGATATTCCGTCACTAGACGAGGAGGAGTGGAGGGTTTGCCTCGCATCTTATATCCCTGTTATGATAGCTGCAAAGGATAGGTTTATACAATTTTAAATTTCTCCACAGAGCCTACTACACCCCGCAGAGGCTGGCACGTATTTACCCGCAGCGAGATCCTAATTGTCAGAGATGCAAGCAGGAGATAGGTACGTTTTGGCACATGGTCTGGTCGTGTCCGAAACTCCAGCCCTATTGGGTAGATGTGGCTTCCAGACTGACGGACGTGACTGGCTTAAACGTGCCGACTGACTCCAAGATCCTACTCCTGAATCATATGAAGGACGTGGAAGGGGATAGATATTGTAAACTCTGCCTGACCTTCTCACTATTTTATGCTAGGAGGGAAATCCTGCTCAAGTGGAAATCTGAGGACCCCCCCCCCCCCCCCACATGCGCCGCCTGGCAGCGCTCTGTAGACTCAGTACTTTCTCTATATAAATTGACTTATGAGAGTAGACAATGCCCCGCGAAGTTCGACAAAATTTGGTCTTCATGGCAGACCACTCGCTCTGACTTGGAACCTCCCCCTGGGTGTGACTGACTGGGCTGTTTGTTGGGAATGGCTTCCCCCCCCCACCCCTCTTGGTCCCTGGACTTTACTGCTACTCAGGGTTGTTGTGTGGCCGGGGAGGGGTGAACTAGAGTTGTTTATGCACGACCGGGGTTGGGCCAATGTTTGTTGATTATTTGCATTTAGCAACGAATGAGAGGGGTGTGATCCCCCGGATGTGACGCATTATCCTGTTTGTTTGCTCTGCACTGGAGGATGTGCTATTTACTGGTTGTATTGTAATGTTGATTTGTCTAATAAAAACTCTCTGTTAAAATAAAAAAACAGTCAGGCAGGAGCAGACGTGTGCTGTGCGTGAGAGCTGAGCGGCGGGACTCGGGAGCCTGAGAGAAAAGGACCACACAGCACACATACCCCCACCGGACCGGAGCAACGGATGGACAGTCCACTGCCTGCCCGCCCGACTGAGTGTGTGGACTACTGGGAGTGACGTCATCACTACACCCCTTGCCCTTCCCTGCCACTGCTGGCTATGTAAAGCTGAGCCTGCACTGTGAGTACTGTGCCCTCTGGGCAACATCACCCGTTTCTGCTGCCATGCTTCTGGCTCCCCTCTGATCTCCCCCTTTCTCCCTGTCCACCTCTTTTTTATTCTACCACAATCTCTGTCTTATAGTGACTGCATGATACAGCAGTGCTGGCTGCTTCTATAAAAAGGCATGCCAAAACAGGGGCTAGGCTGACTGACACATTACTAGCTGTCATGCTAGGAAGAGGCACTGGGAGACTCTAGGAAACCTGTAGCCAGAGAACCAGGCACAGTGCTATGTCCGCAGCCTCTGTCCCCCTCCTGTGTCATGTCCGCAGCCTCTGTCCCCTTCCTGTGTCATGTCCGCAGCCTCTGTCCCCTTCCTGTGTCATGTCCGCAGCCTCTGTCCCCCCTCCTGTGTCATGTCCGCAGCCTCTGTCCCCCCTCCTGTGTCATGTCCGCAGCCTCTGTCCCCCCTCCTGTGTCATGTCCGCAGCCTCTGACCCTCTCCTGTCTTTTATCATGTCTGCAGTCTGAGGGGATCCTAGAAAGAAGTCAAGAGTGGGAGCGCCGTGATGGGGGTTACGGGAAGAAACCGACGTGTGGACTGTGGAGAGGAGGTCAAGCTGGAGCCGTCTGACTGAGCCCCACACTGCACCTGAGAGGAGGTCAGTGACACTGCCGCCAGGCCAGTCTGAGGGGGGGGGGTCACTGATCTAAGGAGGGGAGTGAATACAATAATGTAAGGGGGCACTGATATAAAAATTCCACCCCCTATATTAGTAACCCCCCCTTACCTTAGTGTATTCACTCTGCGTAAGGTTGTCTCTATTCACCAGAGCCCCCCCTTACATCAGAGTTCCCCCTTACATCATGATCTGCAGCGTTCCCCTTTACATAAGAGTTCCCTTTCACTGTAAGGTGGAATCCTGCAGACTCTGATGTAAGGGGGAACTCTGTGCTGGCTGGGTTATAGTAACCTAACCTTCATGTAAATGGAGAAATATGTTTTTTTACTTTTGCTTAACTTAAACACATTGATAATAGCATTAGCTATGTGTTTATAGTTCAAATCTTGATATTTGCACTGTTTAGTACTAAAAACAGTAACCGTAGGTACTTTTTTACAGTGTCAGTAAAAAATGTGGATTTGCCAGTAAATTTCATGTTTATTTTTTTAGTCCATAAAAAATTGGTGCCGTACGTAAATTTTGACGCTCTGCCAGTAAATTTCACTTCGGGGGATTGGCAACACTGCCATGGCGAGGCCTGTTCTGAGTGGAACCTGCCCTGTTAAACCACTGAATGGTCTTGGTCACCATGCTGCAGCTCAGTTTCAGGGTCTTGGCAATCTTCTTATAGTCTAGGCCATCTTTATGTAGAGCAATAAAAAAAATTTTTTTTCAGATCCTCAGAGTGTTTTTTGCCATGAGGTGCCATGTTGAACTTTCAGTGACCAGTATGAGAGAGTGAGATCGATGACATCAAATTTAACATGCCTGCTCCTCATTCACACCTGAGACCTTGTAACACTAACGAGTCTAATGACATCGGGGAGGGAAAATGGCTAATTGGGTCCAATTTGGACATTTTCACTTAGGGGTGTACTCCCTTTTTGTTTCCAGTGGTTTAGACATTAATGGCTGTGTGTTGAGTTATTTTGAGGGGACAGCAAATTTACACTGTTATACAAGCTTTACACTCACTACTTTACATTGTAGCAAAGTGTCATTTCTTCAGTGTTGACACATGAAAAGATATAATAAAATATTTACAAAAAAGTGAGGAGTAGTGATGAGCCGAACACCCCCGGGTTCGGTTTGCACCAGAACCCGCGAACGGACCGAAAGTTCGAACGAACATTAGAACCCTATTAAATACAATGGATGCGAACGTTCGGATTCTAAAGTGCTAATTATAACGACTATTATCCATGTTATTGTCCGAAACAGAGTTTGGGAACCCGGGTTCTGCACCAGGGGACATGTATCAATGCAAAAAGAAGTTTTAAAAACGGACGTTTTCCGGGAGCAGTCATTTTAATGATGCATAAAGTGAAAAAAAAAAAGTCAAATATTCCTTTAAATATTGTACCTGGGGGGTGTCTAAAGTATGCCTGTGAAGTGCCACGTGTTTCCCGTGTTTAGAACTGTCCCTGCACAAAATAACATTTCTAAAGGAAAAAAAGCCATTTAAAACTGCTTGCGGCTTTAATGCAATGTCTGGTCCCAGTAATATGGATGAAAATCTTTAGGAAAAATGGCATAGCTACCCCATCAACCCCCTCCCCCCCCCTACCCCAGCCCATTACCAGCCCCTTTGGGTCTTGTATGGATATTAAGGGGAACCCCGCACACAAAATAAAAAAGGCCCTATATACTCTGAACAGCCGTATACAGGCGGTGCATACAAGACAGGGACTGTAGGTTTGTTCTTATGTAGAATCTGTTTGTAATTTTGAACAGCTGCATTGTTTAAGTGTAGCTCCATGCCAAATTCCTTTTTTTTAGCTTTTTGGAAAACATAGGGAACGGTTATCACCCCTGTCACATTTTTTTTTGCTGTCTGTGCCCCTGTTCAGAACATTTCACCTCACTTTGCGTCCCAATGACAACTGTTTTTGAAATGTGGTGTTTGTATTGAAACAAGGATTGGTGATAAAGCATCAGTAGAGAGGAGACACCTTTCTCCCATATTAATTCTTACAGGAGAGAATTTTCCTTCCAAGGGGTAGATTTCCTCTCACTTCCTGTTGTCTTCTTCCGTTTGCAAGTAGTAGTCGTTTGTAAGTTGGATGTTTGAAAGTAGGGACCTGCCGTATATACTCTGCAGAAATTGGCCCCTTAGGTGTTGGTGTTGGCACAACACTGAAAGCACTCACAGTTATTCTTGGTGGGTGCTGGAACGCCCTGCTGTCAACTATTATATCAGGAATTGTAATAACATATAATTGTTGATCAGTGGTACTAAAAATTGGGCCTTTGATGGTGGTGCTGGTGCCACAACACTGTAAGGCCTGACAGTTACTCTTGGTGGGCGCAGCAATGGGCCCTGCTGTGAATTATTAGATCAATAATTATAATTGCATGCCCCTGTTGAACAGGGGCTGAAAAATTGGGCCGGTGGTGGTGGTGGTGGTGGTGGTGGTGATGGTGGTGCTGGTGCCACAACACTGTAAGGCCTGACAGTTACTCTTGGTGGGCGCAGCAATGGGCCCTGCTGTGAATTATTAGATCAATAATTATAATTGCATGCCCCTGTTGAACAGGGGCTGAAAAATTGGGCCTTTGGTGGTGGTGGTGATGGTGGTGCTGGTGCCACAACACTGTAAGGCCTGACAGTTACTCTTGGTGGGCGCAGCAATGGGCCCTGCTGTGAATTATTAGATCAATAATTATAATTGCATGCCCCTGTTGAACAGGGGCTGAAAAATTAGGCCTTTGGTGGTGGTTGTGGTGGTGATGGTGGTGCTGGTGCCACAACACTGTAAGGCCTGACAGTTACTCTTGGTGGGCGCAGCAATGGGCCCTGCTGTGAATTATTAGATCAATAATTATAATTGCATGCCCCTGTTGAACAGGGGCTGAAAAATTGGGCCTTAGGCACTGGTGGCACAACACTGCAACCCCTCACAGATACTGTATTTGGAGCACAGCAATGAGGCCTGTTGCAAAGTATTGCATCCAAAATTTTAATTACACGCCCCTGTTAAACAGGGGCTTAAAAATTGGGCCTTAGCCACTGGTGGCGTCACCCATAAACCAAAATGATCTTCCAAGCGCTCATCATTAATCGTATCATTGAGGAGGAGGAGGAGGAGGATAGCCAGTCAACATAACAGCACAGGCACTCGGCATCAGCATCAGTCTTGAAGGGATGTGACATTTTAAAATCAATTAGTCTGTTAGATCAGCATCAGGTGTGTGGTAGCTGGTGGTGATCCAAGACTGGTTCATCTTGATGAAAGTCAGTCGATCAACCGAGTCGGTGGACAGGCGCACCCTGTGATCCGTGACAAATCCTCCAGCAGCACTGAATGTGCGTTCTGAAAGAACGCTGGATGCAGGACAGGCCAGTAGCTCAATTGCATACTGTGCAAGCTCTGGCCAGTGATCCATCCTCAAGACCCAGTAAGCCAGAGGATTTTCGTTGGGGAAGGTGTCCAAGTCTGACCTTGCCCCTAGGTATTCCTGGACCATGTATATCAGACGCTGGCGATGGTTGCTGGAACCGATCATACTTTGGGGCTGCGGACTAAAGAATTGTCTGAACGCATCGGTCAGACGGCCACCTTCCCCACCGCTCCTTCTTTGACTGCCCGAAGCCTCAGCAACTCGTTGTCCAGGACCAGGAGTTTGTAACCTCCCAGTCTCTGGGAACGCGTTGCACAGACCTTTCTGCAAGGCCTCCCGGAGTTGTCTCATCCTCTGCTCCCTCTGCGACGGTAAGATAAGGTCCGTAACCTTACCCTTGTACCGTGGATCAAGGAGAGTGGCCAGCCAGTAATGGTCCCTCTCCTTGATCCGAAGAATACGAGGATCCTTCCGCAGACTTTGCAGGATGAGGGAGGCCATGCAGCGTAGGTTAGCTGAGGCATTCAGTCCGGAGTCCTCTGGGTCACTAAGGACGACATGATCCGCAGCCACCTCCTCCCAGCCACGTACAAGTCCACTGGTTTCTTGGGACTGTAAATCATCCCTAAAAGACTGCTGCTGATGATGCTGAGTGCCAGCCTCCACCTCCATGCTGACACAATCCTCCTCCTCCTCCTCCTCCTCCTCCTCCTCCTCCTCCTCCTCCTCCTCTTCCTGTGCGATGGGTGGGACAGAAGGAACACTGTCTGGGTAAAGGGGGCCTTGAGAGGCAAGGAAGTCCTCCTCTTCCTGCCTCTGTTCTGCCTCAAGTGCCCTGTCCATTATTCCACGCAGCGTGTGCTCCAACAGGTGGACAAGAGGTACAGTGTCACTGATGCATGCACTGTCACTGCTCACCATCCTCGTGGCCTCCTCAAATGGTGCCAGGACAGTGCATGCATCCCTGATCATGCCCCACTGGCGTGGTGAAAAAAACCCGAGCTCCCCTGACCCTGTCCTGGTGCCGTAGTCGCACAGGTACTCATTGATGGCCCTCTGCTGCGTGTGCAGCCGCTGCAGCATGGCCAACGTTGAGTTCCATCTGGTGGGCATGTCACATATAAGGCGGTTCTTGGGCAGGTTCAACTCCTTTTGCAGCTCAGCCAGGCGAGCACTGGCATTATAAGATCTGCGGAAATGCACACAGACTTTCCTGGCCTGCCTCAGGACATCCTGTAAGCCCGGGTACCTGCCCAAGAACCGCTGCACCACCAGGTTAAGGACGTGAGCCATACAGGGCACATGGGTCAGTTGTCCCTGTCGGAGGGCGGAGAGGAGGTTGGTGCCATTGTCGCAAACCACCATTCCTGGCTTAAGCTGGCGTGGCGTCAACCACCTCTCGGCCTGCCCCTGCAGAGCAGACAGGACCTCTGCCCCAGTGTGGCTCCTGTCCCCCAAACACACCAGCGCAAGCACGGCATGGCATCTTTTTGCCTGCGTACTTGCGTAGCCCCTTGAACGCCTACGGAGCACCGCTGGTTCCGAGGACAAACCACAGGAAGAGGCCATGGAGGAAGAAGAGGAGGGGGTGGAGGAGAGAGGTGTGTCACAACCAGTAGTAGCATTTTGGAGGCGTGGCGGTGGAACAACCTCCAACACTACTGCACCTTGTCCTGCATCCTTCCCAGCTGCCAAAAGAGTGACCCAATGGGCCATGAAAGAAAGGTAACGTCCCTGTCCATGCCTGCTGGACCATGAGCCAGCGGTAATATGCACCTTACCGCTGACCGCCCTGTCCAGCGAGGCCAAGACATTGCCTTCCACATGCCTGTAGAGAGCCGGAATCGCCTTCCGTGCGAAAAAGTGGCGTTTGGGAACCTGTCACTGAGGAACCGCACATTGCACAAACTCACGGAAGGGGGCCGAGTCTACCAACTGAAAAGGCAGCAGTTGAAGCGCTAGCAATTTAGCCAAGCTAGCATTCAACCGCTGGGCATGTGGATGGCTGGGAGTGAACTTCTTTCGACGGTCCAGCAGCTGGGGCAGGGAAATTTGCCTGCTAGAATCGGACGTTGGTGTACTGCTAGCAGAGTGCCCGCAAGTACTTGGCTGTGACACACCTAATTCTACACCTTCATTCCTCTCAGTGCAGGTTTCAGAGAGGACTGAAGGTATACTGGGGTTGGAGATCCCAGCTGATGCGGTGCAAGAAGAGGTCAGCTTTGTTCTTTGGTGTGGGTCTTTAAGGTAGGCTTGCCAACGAGCTGCATGGCAGGTCAACATATGTCTGATCAAGCATGTGGTGCCCAAGCGGCTGATGTTTTGGCCACGCGATATACGCTTGAGACATATGTTGCAAACAGCAGCTGTGCGATCTGATGCACTCGCCTCAAAAAAGGCCCACACCAAAGAACTTTTTGAATGACGGGCAGAGGCAGCGCCCTGCACAGGCGGAGCTCTGCGGTGTGATTCCGTCGGTGTGCTGCCCATACGCTGGCCACTCAAGGGCATCCTGCCTCGTTGGAGATGTGCCTCCTCCTCATCCTCCTCCTCCTCCTCTCTCCTATTAGGCACCCACGTGGAGTCAGTGACCTCATCATCCCCTCCCTCCTCATCACTGGAGCCAATCTGGCAGTATGCTGCAGCTGCTGGAGCATGACTGCCAGATTGGTGTCCTTCTTGAGCATCCCCTCTCTCTGCTCTCACGCTACTGCCTTCCTCTAGCTGGGTATCATCATCAGATCCTTCGAAACGCTGGGCATCCTCCTGGAGCATGTACCCAACACTGTGCTCAAACAGTTCGGGGGACTCCTCAGGAGGAGGACATGGTGGGTCTAGGGAAGGATTGACTAATGAAGATAATGATACCAGAGAAGAGGACGCTTTGGCAGCTGCTTTGCCAGTACCCTGAGCCTGGGTGAGAGAGGATGAGGAGGATGAGGTGGGCTTGGTCATCCACTCTACCAAGTCTTCGGCATGATGTGGCTCAACATGTCCAGCTGCCGAAAAGAAGGACAAGCGTGTCCCATGGCCATGTGCTGATGACAATGCACCGCGTCCACGACCAGCACTGTTGCCCCCAGACACAGAGCCTGCTTGCCCTCTTTTTTTGCCTCCTGACTGTCTGCCTCTCCTTGTTTGCCTTCCAGACATTTTAATGGATGGCCTGCAGGGAGATGGGAAAAAGAGCAATAAGGGCTACCTTCAGGTGTATACTGTGCAGGAGGCTTAGCAACAATGACACTGACACAGTCCCCTGCCTATCCTTCTCTGTCCCTAAACACAAGGATTTGCAATATGCTTCAGCAAGATTGGTTTAGCACAGAACAGCACACTGACAGTTTCCCTCACTGTCCTTCTCTGTCCCTACAAACAAGATTTAGCACAGAATAGCACACTGATAGTTTCCACGAGTGTCCTTCTCTGTCCCTAAACTCAAGGATTTCAAATATGGAACAGCAAAATTGGTTTAGAACAGAATAGTACACTGTCAGTTTCACTCACTGTACCTCTCTGTCCCTAAACTCAAGGATTTCAAATATGGAACAGCAAAATTGGTTTAGAACAGAATAGCACACTGACACTTTCCCTCACTGTCCTACTCTGTCCCTCCCTACAAACAAGGATTAGCACAGAATAGCACACTGATAGTTTCCACGAGTGTCCTTCTCTGTCCCTAAACTCAAGGATTTCAAATATGGAACAGCAAAATTGGTTTAGAACAGAATAGCACACTGTCAGTTTCACTCACTGTACCTCTCTGTCCCTAAACTCAAGGATTTCAAATATGGTTCAGCAAAATAGGTTTAGAACAGAATAGCACACTGACACTTTCCCTCACTGTCCTACTCTGTCCCTACAAACAAGATTTAGCACAGAATAGCACACTGACACTTTCCCTCACTGTACCTCTCTGTCCCTAAACTCAAGGATTGAAAATATGGTTCAGCAAGATTGGTTTAGAACAGAATAGCACACTGACACTTTCCCTCACTGTACCTCTCTGTCCCTACAAACAAGGTTTAGCACAGAATAACACACTGACACTCTCCCTACCTATCCTTATTTGTCCCTAAACAAAAGGAATCCAGGATTAGTAAAGGAAAAAAAATGACACTGTCCCTGCCTATGCTTCTCTTTCCCTGCTCCGGAACACACTACACAAGGCCGCCGCGCTGGCGGCCTTTTATAGTGTGGGGCGTGTACTAAACCCCGTCAGCAATAATTGGCCACAGGCATCCTGCCTGTGGCCAATCATTGCTCTCCTCGCTGCCGGCGCTGTGATTGGCCAAGCATGCGGGGTCACAGTGCATGCTTGGCCAATCACAGCGCCTGGATGACACTGCGATGGCGTAGTGCATTGTGGGCCGTTCGCGTCACTCGAATTTGGCGCGAACGGCCCAAATCGTTCGATCTTCGTCGAACGATCGAACAGCCGATGTTCGAGTCGAACGTATGTTCGACTCGAACACGAAGCTCATCCCTAGTGAGGAGTGACATACAGTACATGATTCTGTGCAGTGCAGCTGCCCTGTAGCAGTAAATGTGGCAGTTGGCAAGTGGATAAGCAACCTTATTGGGGGTTTAGGACAGTAAGGGCTCATTTACATTTGTGGTTTGGGGGGGCAGCCCTTCGACCAGTTCCCAATTACTTAAGTGTTCTTCTAAAGTTTGAGCACTCCTGTTTTATAAGGTTGTTACTGAATACAAGCTGTTGGTTGATGACTGTTTAGTGCTGAAAATGCATGACTGCAGAGCCATCTAGTGTCATTTATCTAGTATGGCTGATTGTCACTGTTCCCTTCAAGGAAACCTGTACAGCAAGTAGTATCCATGCCGACAGCTAAAAAATGAGCATAATAGCCAAGTAACAAGCATTTTCACGATGTGTAAGCAATGGCCTACATTTTTTTATTATTGTTTTTTTCTTTAAGTATAACCTTCCTTTCCTAAAGCACTCCCATTTTTTTTTATTTTTTTTTTACCACAGACATTGACAACATTCTGTTCCCCAAATGGGCTTAGTTTAATAGCCCTAACCGGAAGATATATACCCACCTCATTAGAACCCCCAAATATTATATATATATATATATATATTTTTTTTTTTATTTTTTTTTCTAACACCCTAGAGAATAAAATGGCGGTTGTTGCAAAACTTTCTGTCACACCGTATTTGCGCAGAGCTCTTACAAGCACACTATTTTTGGAAAAAAGACACTATTCTGAATTAAAAAATAAGACAACAGTAAAGCCCATTTTTTTTTTATATTGTGAAAGATAATGTTACGCTGAGTAAATTGATACCCAAATGTCACGCTTCAAAATTGCGCCCGCTCGTGGAATGGCGACAAACTTTTACTCTTTAAAAACTCCATAGGCGACGTTTAAAAAATTCTACAGGTTGCATGTTTTGATTTACAGAGGAGGTCTAGGGCTAGAAATATTGCTCTCGCTCTATCGATCGTGATACCTCACATGTGTGATTTGAACACCGTTTTCATATGCGGGTGCTACTCAAATATGCGTTAGCTTCTGCACGCGAGCTCGGCGGGACGGAGCGCATTTAAAACCTTTTCTTTTTTTTTTTCTATTCTTTAAAAAAAAAATGTAAACATTCCTTGTAATAGAAAAAAGCATGACAGGTCCTCTTAAATATGAGATCTGGGTTCCAAAAGACCTCAGATCTCATATTTACACTAAAATGTAATAAAAAATAAAAATAAAAAATTTGTAATTTGAAAAAAATAAATAATAAAATGTCCCTTTTAAGAGCTATGGGCGGAAGTGACGTTTTGACGTCACTTCCACCCTGCAATGACTTGGAGACGGGTGGGGGCCATCTTCCCCTCCCTCGTCTCCATGTCAGGCTAGGGACAGGTCCGGATCGCCTCTGCCGTTACCGACAGCCACGGTAAGCGGCGGAGGGCACCGGAGCGTGGCGGGAGGGGGGCCCCCCTCTCCCACCGATAAAAGTGATCTCGCAGCGAATCCGCGGCAGAGACCACTTTTATGTGAAAGAGAACCGCCGGCTCTTGAAGAGGATACCGGGGTTATTGTAGCTAGCTGCTACCATAACAACGGTTTTCGTCTTTGAAAGCCAGGACGTATATAGTTGTACGGCAGGAAGGAAGTGAGGCTGATTAACCTACCAAAATGATTTTGGATTGTGAAATTAAGCATGCAAAGGAAAACAAGGAGAGCATAAACTATCAAAGCAGATAATGTTCCCGTTTTGAGCCAAACACTTGTTGATGCTTCTTACTGAGACTGAGGAAAATCTCTGAACCAACAGATAAGAGGGAAGACCATAGGGCGCAATCTAAGTGCAGCATAAAAAGTTAATTTATAAAAAAAAAAGACAAATGGCAACTCACATATATAAAAACAAGAAGCACTTGCCATCTAGCCTCAGTTGGGCATAGCTGTCATCCCAGAGATGGTGAGACTAATCCAGACCAGGAAGCAGGAAACACCAACACAGGCCGGATCTGCCAGGGATGTGGAAGGCTCTTCACGGCGTGGAAAAATTTAGTGTATGATGTCACACGCTGGAAAGGAGTGAGGGGGTGTGGCTACGCGTTTTGAGATCGTCCGGCCTCTTAGTCAAGGCTGACACTCCTGTCTAAAGACTGATCTTTTATGGCTGGTGGGACTACAAGGTTCAGCTCAGGCTGAGACTGCACTAAAAACTACAAAGATGCCTTAAGCTGTGCGGGTATTTTACATGCATTAAAAGGAAAATTACAAACTAAAAAGCTAAAATCACATAATATCTGCAATCACCAATGATTATGTTATTTTAGCTTTCTAGTTTAGACAGGAGGGGCAGGCTTGACAATGAGGCTTGTAGGCCTCAAAATCCGTAGCCACACCCCTGGTGCCTCCCAGTGTGATGTCATTCACTGCTCTCTCCCCCTCCCCCCCCCCCTGTGTTCCCACTTACTGTATTAAGGCTTTCTTTAGGGCAGCCTTTCTCAACCAAGGTGCCTTGGCAAACTGCTTAAAAATTGCCCAAAAATTGTCAACAAGCTGACGAGTGGATCAAGCCTGCCTTTTTTGTTACACATGTAGCGACCTCACCCCATCTCTCTCTTCTAGGGGTATCACACACGACAGAGTGAGATGCGCTACGGCCCATGTCCTCCCCATAGCTGTGGGTGAGGTGAAGGCCAGTACCAGATATTTCCTCGGGCCTATGTGCTTCTGTCTAGAATTAAGTCCTGCTGTGCCAACACTTCCCTCCGCTCCCATTAACCAGAGTTCCACACACCGATCACAGTCCAACTCTTGTTTTATTGCATAACTCACAATAAACAGTGCTTCAGTAGCCAACTGGTTGGGACTCCATAACAGTTTGATATAAGGGGATGAGCAGGTTGAGGCACTGTCCTGATTGTCAGCTAAACCACTGTGATCTCACCAGCGGTTACTATAGCCTTGGCTAGAAAGGACTTAGAACTTGAGAGTCTCTACCAGCGACTCAAGAGAACATAGATAGGAGTACCTTCGCTGCGTTGTGGCCCCTGTCAGGGGAAGATGTCCCTCCAAGAGAGTTACCAGAGGCCCATCCGTCACTGGGTTGATGCTGCTCCAGACTCTCCGAATGGGTAACCTCCCCGGCCTCCTCACCTCAGACACGGGCCCCATCCACTTCAGGGACCCTCGGACTTCTCCACCCTCGCGGGACCCAGTCGAAGTCACTGGGCCCCAGGCCTCCTGGTTTAGTACCTCACCCCAGGCTGAAGGTGCCTGGGAAGGACTCCAACTCCATTCCGGTCAGGCCTAGGGCACCTGAGCCGGAATCCAGAACCGCCCACACCCAGGCCTAAGGTGCCTGAGTGCGTGATGAAAAACCTCCAGAAGAGCAAGACCTCGTGACCAGGGCGTCTCCCCCTTTTATCCCCTCCAATGACGCCACGGCAGGTTCCCCGTCCTCGCCGTACCATCTCCGAGAAGGGACAAAAAGGACAGCACTATGGCAGTAAATCTACCTCCAGCCTGCGGGCACCCCGCCACCCACAGGCCAAGGAGATTATTACACCGCCCAATCCTCCACGAATACAAATGGTCCATTCACTCCCATACTTTACCACCCAGGTGTACCCCACCTAAATTCAGAGACCCCGCTACACACAAAACCACAGGTTTTTATTGTGCATCTTTAAACCCTTTGGGCACTGTGCATGCCAGCCACTGGCTTCCTAACAACTGATGCCATCATGGATTGACAAGGAGGATGTCAGGTGCCGGAGGACATCCTTGTTTACCCTTTCCCTGCCCCTCTCTGTCAGTACTGGGGTCATGTTAGCCAAATGAGGAAGAGAAACACTGGACTATTAGTCAGTACCAGTATGCAAAGGTATATTGCTTTGCATAAATCATCTCGAACTCCAATGTTGGATGTCCTATATCTATAGAGGCTGCTGCATTATGTAAAACTATTGGTTACGTTTTTAGGCCCCCGAGATATGAATGAATATGGCTCCTTTAGGTCTATGTAAGAGGTCGGATGTGACGATGGTTTAATTCTTGTCATAATTAGCAGAGGGATGCAAAAATAAAAACATGCCTTAAGGTGTAACTAAAGGCAAAACGTTTTTTTCCCCATTTTGGATAGGGTTATAACCCCTGTCAGTTTTTTATGCGGTATCTGTGTCCCACAGGGGAGATTTCCCTTCACTTCCTGTCCTATAGCCATAAAAGGAAATGAGAGGAAATCCCTGCAAAGTGAGGGAATCCTGGGGTGTCACTAGAACTAGTGTACCCATTGGAAGATTCCCCCAATAATACAAGTTGTGGATTGTCCACTTGCCACATCACCTGGCCACGTCACCTGGCCACTTCACCTGCCACAAGTTGTGGAATGTTCACTTGCCACGTCACCTGGCCACGTCACCTGTCACAAGTTGTGCATTGTCCACTTGCCACGTCATCTGCCACATCACCTGCCACGTCACCTGGCCACGTCACCTGCCATAATTTGTGGATTGTCCACCTGCCACGTCACCTGTCACGTCACCTGGCCACATCACCTGGCCACGTCACCTGCCACAAGTTGTGGATTGTCCACCTGCCACGTCACCTGGCCACGTTACCTGCCACAATTTGTGGATTGTCCACCTGCCATGTCACCTGCCACAATTTGTGGATTGTCCACCTGCCATGTCACCTGCCACGTCACCTGGCCACGTCACCTGCCACAAGTTGTGGATTGTCCACTTGCCACGTTACCTGTCACAAGTTGTGGATTGTCTACTTGCCACGTCACCTGGCCACGTTACCTGCCACAATTTGTGAATTTCCACCTACCACGTCACCTGGCAACATCACCTGCCACAAGTTGTGGATTGTCCACTTGCCACGTCACATGCCACAAGTTGTGGATTGTCTACAGTGCAATGCAAGCAATTACAGTTTTAAAAAAAAAAAAAATTAATGGTTTTTCATCATTTGCCATCATTTTTGAGATTTCTAATGTAAAAAAATAGGTCACCTTTAAAAACGCTTGCAAACGCGGCAAAATGCCGGTACCCCGCGTTTAGCGTCTGAAACGTGGAAAACTTTTGCGTCTGAACCCATTTTTTTGCTTCTGGAAAAACGAGGTTAAACGCAACTGCTTGTAAACGCCAAAAAATGAGAGTGTGTGCATGGACACATAGGATAACATTAAATGGGTTCAGGGGCAGTTGAAAAAAGCGTCCAACTGCCTCTGAACACGTGTTTAACAGCAAATAACAGCGTCTCGTGTGCATGGGGTCTTACTCTCACTGTTGATAACAGTAAACATGCAAAAACCTCAGCGGGGCTTCACAGTGGATTAGCTGCAGGAGGCAGCCCCATTGAAAGCAATGGGAGGCTGCTGGCTCCCCCAGCTAATGCAGTGATCATCTGCGAGTGATTGGCCCTGGACCCAGATGCATCATTCCCCTATTGTCTCTTGGACATTTCCCTTTTTTTTCTGCAGGCTTGATTTAACATATTTTTTTGTCTGTTGATCCACTCCTCCCTGCTTCTAGGGGGACAAAACTTACAAGTGAAGTCTATACAGCAGCAGTGTTGTTATGCTAATATGCACACTCTCACTTCAGAGTACTAGAAGTTCTTCCACAGCTTCCCGGCTGGCTATTCTGCAGCTGCCACAATGCTATTTACAGATGTTCACCCAAGGCTATGAAGCACATTTCAGTCTTTTGGCTGTGCTTGTCTTGGATTCCTTTATTATTCATTAAATAATAATAAATTCATTTGTTATAATGCTATGAAATTCAGCCAGCAAGACTCAATAACTTTAGTTTATACAGTTATAAGAACATATAGACCCACATCCTCAATAATAAGTGCAAATGTAAATATAGTACATGTAGATAGGATTTTTAAGGTACCAACAAACCTCTTTATTCATGAATTACATAAAAACAGACAGTTAAAGTATAAAAACTTTGGTACATATCTTATTCAATGCCATGTTGTGGTATAGGTATAATGTGTTAGTCCATACTACCTGTGTTGGAAGAAGCAGTAAGGGCTGTATTGAAGTGAAAAAGCTAGAAGAACCTGACAGCATGTGTATATTTACTATACAAGCGAAGGTCTGTCAGAATGGACCAAAGTATGAGTACCTGGATTGAAAATTGGCAACAAGGGTGAGTACAGAGGGTAGTGATAAATGGGGAGTACTCGGAATGGTCCAATGTGGAAAGTGGGGTCCCTCAGGGTTCTGTCCTGGGACCAATCCTATTTAATGTATTCATAAAAGACCTGGAGGATGGTACAAACAGCTCAATCTCAGTATTTGCGGATGATACTAAGCTAAGCAGGGCAATAGCTTCTCTGCAGGATGTGGAAACCTTGCACGAAGATCTGAACAAATTAATGGGTTGGGCAAATACATGGCAAATGAGGTTTAATTTAGAAAAATGTAAAATAATGCATTTAGGTGGCAAAAACATGAATGCAATCTACTCACAAGGGGGAGAACCTCTGGGGGAATCTAGGATGGAAAAGGAACTGGGGATCCTAGTAGATGACAGGCTCAGCAACGGCATGCAATACCAAGCTGCTGCAAGCAAAGCCAATAGAATAATGGCATGCATTAAAAAGGAAATTAACTCCAGAGATAAAGCGATAATTCTCCCACTCTACAAGACTCTGGTCTGGCCGCACCTGGAATATGCGGTCCAGTTCTGGGCACCAGTCCTCAGGAAGGATGTACTGGAAATGGAGAGAGTCCAGAGAAGGACAACAAAGCTAATAAAAATGAAGGGTCTTAGTTATGAGGAAATACTGCAAGCACTGAACTTATTCTCTCTGGAGAAGCGCGCACACACACAGGTTGGACTCGATGGACTTGTGTCTTTTTTCAACCTTACCAACTATGTAACTTTCATTTGGGGGGAAATCTTTAAGGAGGGGGTTCAAATGCCCCTGTTCTATATCTGGATACCCTACTGTCAGTATCTACTATAAGGATTTGGGTTATACATTGTGTTTCCACATGAGCTGCAACATATTATCCTGGTAATGACCCCTTTCTTAATCTTAATATAACCGTCATCCCGATCGGATTGATATGCTTCTTCCTAGTATTCCATGCCAGTCTTCTTTCTGCTAATCTCAGGATGGTGGTCGCAAATAGATTATGCTATATCAGTTTTACTGGTCACCAATAGGGATGAGCTTCGTGTTCGAGTCGAACATACGTTCGACTCGAACATCGGCTGTTCGATCGTTCGACGAAGATCGAACGATTTGGGGCGTTCGCGCCAAATTCGAGTGACGCGAACGGCCCACAATGCACTACGCCATCGCAGTGTCATCCAGGCGCTGTGATTGGCCAAGCATGCACTGTGACCCCGCATGCTTGGCCAATCACAGCGCCGGCAGCGAGGAGAGCAATGATTGGCCACAGGCAGGATGCCTGTGGCCAATTATTGCTGAGGGTGTTTAGTACACGCCCCACACTATAAAAGGCCGCCAGCACGGCGGCCTAGTGTAGTGTGTTCCGGAGCAGGGATAGAGCAGCATAGGCAGGGACAGTGACTTTTATTTCTTTCTTGCTTAACCTGGATTCCTTTTAGTTTAGGGAAAGAGAAGGATAGGTAGGGAGAGTGTCAGTGTGTTTTGTGCTTGTGCTATAGTGTGCTTAAAAAAATCATTTTTTCTAGGGACAGAAAACTGTAGGTAGGAAGAGTGTCAGTTTCTTTCACTGTGCAAGTCCTTGTTTCTAGGGACCTGGAAGGACAGTGAGTGAATTCTCCTTGTGCTATATTGTGCTTAAAAAAAACATTTTTTCTAGGGACAGAAAACTGTAGGTAGGGAGAGTGTCAGTTTCTTTCACTGTGCAAGTCCTTGTTTCCAGGGACCTGGAAGGACAGTGAGTGAATTCTCCTTGTGCTATATTGTGCTTAAAAAAAACATTTTTTCTAGGGACAGAAAACTGTAGGTAGGGAGAGTGTCAGTTTCTTTCACTGTGCAAGTCCTTGTTTCCAGGGACCTGGAAGGACAGTGAGTGAATTCTCCTTGTGCTATATTGTGCTTAAAAAAAACATTTTTTCTAGGGACAGAAAACTATAGGTAGTGTGACAGCAGGAAGGTAAAGTCACCTGGTTGCATCCAGGGGGGTAGATATATTTCTCCCAGATTCAGGCTTTATGCCGACTTATACAACTAGGGAGTTGATGAAGCCCAGCTGAGGCTAGTGGGCTCATGAATGACTCATACCTCTAGGGAGAGTGCTGGGCGTCGTGAGGCAGGGAGTTGATGAGACCAGCTGAAGCTTGTCAGCTTATTTAGGCCTCTATAAGAACTCCCAGATTCATTAGGTGTTAGCTCATGCCTGGAACCAGACCTGTGTGGACTGTCTAGGGAGAGTGAACCCCTGTGCGGTGAGGCAAAGCCTGTGTGGCTATTTGTTTGGACTTTTACTAAACCAGGGACTTAGGGACTAGGACAGCACCAGGCTGATCCCAGTTGTTAGTTTAGGAAACCTGCATTTTTAGTCAGAGGTCAAACTGACCAGGATTTATTTTGTTTATGTTTCTTTTTGGCTTTGCTGTGTTTTTGTCACTGTACATAGAGAAATAAACCGCACCTTTTGATTTTGAAAACCACAACCTCCGTCTGCTGGCCCTGTTTTTGTGTGGGGAGCCCAACCAGGGGGTCACACACACCCGCTACCGAGTTAACCCCCTCACAGTTGGTGGAGAACCAGTGGCAGTTTTTTTTAAGCCAGCATGGAGGAGATACTGAAACAGCTGGCTCTAGCAAATGCCAATCAACAGCAGACAAATGCAGGTTTGCAAAGGAGCCTTGCAGCCCAGCAGCAACCTCATCAACAAGCCCAGCAGCAATCTGAGGCCCGCTTCATAGACCTGTTACAGAAGCAAGAGCAGAGACTACAACAAATGGAAATCAGTAATGCAGCAACGTCCGCAGACCAGTGAGGAAAGCCGTCCCACTAATACCGCGTCCTTTGGGGTGAGTCGTTTATTGACAAAAATGACTGGAGAGGATGATCCAGAGGTATTTTTGACCACATTTGAAAGGACTGCTGAAAGAGAAAAGTGGCCTGAGGAGCAGTGGGCTGGACTGGTGGCTCCTCTGTTAACTGGTGAATCGCAGAAGGCTTACTATGACCTAGAGCCTGACCAAGCAAAAGACTATGTGATGCTAAAAGCTGAAATATTGGCAAGGCTGGGTGTCACCCTGGCTGTCCGGGCTCAGCGTGTGCATAACTGGACTTTCCAGCTTGGAAAACCCCCCAGGTCTCAAATGTATGATCTCATTCACCTGAGCAGGAAGTGGCTACAGCCAGAGACTTTGTCCGCACCAGAGATTGTGGAACGTGTTGTAATGGATCGGTTTTTGAGAGCTCTTCCTACTGCCATCCAAAAGTGGGTAAGCCATGGAGACCCAGAGACGGCCGGTGGTCTTGTGGATCGTGTAGAGAAATACTTGGCTACAGAGAACCTGACGGCCTCTTCCAGAGACTCTCGGACTTTCCACCCTAAGACCAGACCATCCCCAGGGGCAGATAAGAGGATTCCAAGGGGTGAGGGTGGAGAGAGTGAGAGGGTGGGAGCTCTACCCAAAGTTTGGCGAGAACAGCCTGGGAAGTCAGGGGCTCAAGAGGCAGCCAAATGGATTGTTTGCTACCGCTGCCGGCAAGCGGGACATATTGCAGCAAATTGCCCGGTTGTGGAGGAACCCATGCAATGTGACTTTCTGATGGACAGACGTCAGTCGCTGTGTGCGACAGTCGCATGCACTGCCATTCGGGGAACTGAGAAACATTTATGCAAAATGTGTATTAATGGTAGAAATGTTGTGGTATTACTGGATTCAGGTAGCCTTGTGACCCTGATAAAGGCTGAATTAGTTAAAACAGAGGTCTCTGGGAATAGCAAGGTAGCTGTTATTTGTGTGCATGGGGACACCCGAGAGTATCCAGTGACTACAGTGTGTTTCGAGACCCCCAAAGGTACCCTCTCTCATCCAGTGGGGTTAGTATCTCAATTACCGCATGATGCCATTGTGGGAAGGGATTTTCCGAAGTTCTGGGAACAGTGGGATGATCCTGAGCCCCCCACTGGTGCCCCTATGTACCAGGAATGTGATAGCCAGAACTCCTCTGAGAGTGGTGAGGACTCTCCAGAATTTCCCTTGTCAGTATTGGCAGGGGAGACTCAAGAAACTGGAGAGGAGCCCACCTCCTCAGACGAAAACCTACCGTCTGTGGAGTTTTCTGATCTGGAGGTTCACAGGGAAAATTTTGCCACAGAACAGTTAAAAGACCCCGCCCTAATAAAGGCACGGGAAAACGTAGTGGAAATAGATGGCGAGTTAGTGAACCCAGATAATACCTGCACTTACCCATACTTCAGCGTAGAGAAGGACCTACTGTATCGGGTGGCAAAAAGGGCAGAAGAAACCGTTGAGCAGCTTGTGGTGCCCAAACCTTACAGGAAGTTGGTGTTGGAGTTGGCCCATGGGCACATTCTTGGAGGTCATCTGGGGACAGAGAAAACCCGAGAGAGGGTATTACAGAGATTCTATTGGCCTGGGGTGATGAAGGACATAGAAAATTATTGTTCCTCCTGCCCTGTGTGTCAGAGGTCGGCCCCGATGCCACATTTCCGTAGCCCGCTGGTCCCTCTACCCATCATTGAGGTCCCGTTTGAGAGAATCGCAATGGATTTGGTAGGTCCTATAATCAAGTCCGCTAGGGGGCACCAGTACATATTGGTTATAATGGACTATGCCACCCGTTATCCAGAAGCGATCCCTCTCAGAAATACCTCGGCCAAAACCATAGCCAAAGAGCTATCTCTTGTTTTTAGCCGGGTGGGTATTTGTAAAGAACTGCTTACGGACCAAGGTACACCCTTTATGTCCCGGGTTATGAAAGAGCTGTGTAAATTGCTCAAAGTGACGCAATTGCGTACATCTGTGTATCACCCCCAAACCGATGGGCTGGTTGAAAGATTCAACAAAACCCTAAAACAAATGTTGAAGAAAGTGGTGGATAGAGATGGAAAGGATTGGGACTGTCTACTTCCTTATTTGATGTTTGCTATTAGGGAGGTGCCCCAATCCTCTACGGGATTCTCCCCCTTTGAGTTACTGTATGGGAGACACCCAAGAGGGCTGTTGGATATTGCCAAGGAAACTTGGGAAAGTGAGAGTTCTCCCCACAGGAGTGTGATTGAGCATGTCGCCCTGATGCAAGATCGAATTGCACAGGTAATGCCCATCGTGAAGGAACATTTGGCCCAAGCACAGTTGGCACAGCAGAGAGTGTACAACCGTGGAGCAAAGACCCGTACCTTTTCCCCGGGGGATAGGATATTGGTACTTGTCCCTACGGTTGAAAGTAAATTCCTTGCCAAATGGCAAGGCCCCTACGAGATAATGGAAAAAGTGAGCGAAGTGAATTACAAGGTCAGACAACCAGGAAGGCGAAAGCCCGAACAGATATATCACGTTAATCTGTTGAAAGCCTGGAGGGATAGAGAGTCCCTAGTCGCAGAAACTTGGTCACCAGCTCAAACTGGTTGCGTGATTCCGGAGGTTGGAATAGCAGCCACCTTGTCACAACCCCAACAACAGGAGGTTAAGGAGTTTGTGCTTCGCAACAAGGAGGTGTTCTCTGAGCTGCCGGGACAAACATCTGGGGTAGAGCATGATATTATTACCCCGCCCGGTGAAAGGGTGAAGTTAAAACCCTATCGGATCCCAGAGGCCCGACAGGAGGCAATACGGGAGGAAGTACAGAAAATGCTGAACTTAGGGGTGATAGAGGAGTCCCAAAGTGATTGGTCTAGTCCCATTGTGTTGGTGCCTAAACCGGATGGGAGCTGGCGATTTTGTAACGATTTTCGTCAGTTGAACAAAGTTACAAAATTTGACACCTACCCCATGCCACGTATAGATGAGTTGATCGACCGGCTGGGAACAGCCCGATACATGACGACTCTTGACCTCACAAAAGGGTATTGGCAAATTCCCCTGGCCAAGTCGGCCAAAGAGAAAACCGCATTTGTAACCCCAGACGGGGCGTTCCAATATAAGAGAATGCCGTTCGGGTTACAGAATGCGCCGGCCACATTCCAGCGGAAAATGGACCAGATACTGAGGCCCCATCGGAAGTATGCTGCGGCTTACCTGGATGACGTAATTGTCCATAGCACAGATTGGGCCTCACATCTGCCAAAAGTGCAAGCAGTCCTAGACTCTATCCGGGAAGCGGGGTTTACGGCTAACCCCAAGAAGTGTACCATTGGGCAGGAGGAGGCCAAATATCTTGGGTACACCATTGGCAGGGGAGTAATAAAACCCCAACTCAACAAAGTCGAGGCCATCCAGAGTTGGCCACGTCCCAACAGCAAGAAGCAGGTACGAGCCTTTCTGGGAATCGCGGGTTATTATCGGCGCTTCATTCCCCACTTTGCTTCTAAGGCTGTGCCCCTAACCAACCTGACGAAAGGGAAAGGGTCGGTCATGATTAAATGGACCCCCGAGGCGGAGGCAGCATTCCAATTCTTGAAACAAGCCTTATGTAGCCAGCCAGTGTTGTACTCACCCGACTTCTCTAAAGACTTTGTCGTACAAAGTGATGCGTCAGATGTGGGGTTAGGAGCAGTATTGTCCCAGGTCTGGAACGGGGAAGAGCACCCAGTCATTTACCTCAGCAGGAAGTTGAAGTCCCATGAGGTAAATTACGCCACGGTTGAAAAGGAGTGTTTAGCGGTGAAGTGGGCTCTAGATTCCCTTCGGTACTATCTGCTAGGTAGGCACTTTGACATGGTTACGGATCACGCTCCGTTAAAGTGGATGGCTCAAAACAAGGAGACAAATAGAAGAGTGAATAGGTGGTTCCTGGCCCTACAGGAATTCAACTTCACAGTAAAGCATCGCCCTGGCGTTCAAATGGGGAATGTGGATGCTTTGTCTCGAGTACATGAATGCCTGATTGCTGGTGTTCCAACCCCAAGGTTAAAACAAGAGGGGGGGGTATGTGACAGCAGGAAGGTAAAGTCACCTGGTTGCATCCAGGGGGGTAGATATATTTCTCCCAGATTCAGGCTTTATGCCGACTTATACAACTAGGGAGTTGATGAAGCCCAGCTGAGGCTAGTGGGCTCATGAATGACTCATACCTCTAGGGAGAGTGCTGGGCGTCGTGAGGCAGGGAGTTGATGAGACCAGCTGAAGCTTGTCAGCTCATTTAGGCCTCTATAAGAACTCCCAGATTCATTAGGTGTTAGCTCATGCCTGGAACCAGACCTGTGTGGACTGTCTAGGGAGAGTGAACCCCTGTGCGGTGAGGCAAAGCCTGTGTGGCTATTTGTTTGGACTTTTACTAAACCAGGGACTTAGGGACTAGGACAGCACCAGGCTGATCCCAGTTGTTAGTTTAGGAAACCTGCATGTTTAGTCAGAGGTCAAACTGACCAGGATTTATTTTGTTTATGTTTCTTTTTGGCTTTGCTGTGTTTTTGTCACTGTACATAGAGAAATAAACCGCACCTTTTGATTTTGAAAACCACAACCTCCGTCTGCTGGCCCTGTTTTTGTGTGGGGAGCCCAACCAGGGGGTCACACACACCCGCTACCGAGTTAACCCCCTCACAGTAGGGAGAGTGTCAGTTTCTTTCACTGTGCAAGTCCTTGTTTCCAGGGACCTGGAAGGACAGTGAGTGAATTCTCCTTGTGCTATATTGTGCTTAAAAAAAACATTTTTTCTAGGGACAGAAAACTGTAGGTAGGGAGAGTGTCAGTTTCTTTCACTGTGCAAGTCCTTGTTTCCAGGGACCTGGAAGGACAGTGAGTGAATTCTCCTTGTACTATATTGTGCTTAAAAAAAACATTTTTTCTAGGGACAGAAAACTGTAGGTAGGGAGAGTGTCAGTTTCTTTCACTGTGCAAGTCCTTGTTTCCAGGGACCTGGAAGGACAGTGAGTGAATTCTCCTTGTGCTATATTGTGCTTAAAAAAAACATTTTTTCTAGGGACAGAAAACTGTAGGTAGGGAGAGTGTCAGTTTCTTTCACTGTGCAAGTCCTTGTTTCCAGGGACCTGGAAGGACAGTGAGTGAATTCTCCTTGTGCTATATTGTGCTTAAAAAAAACATTTTTTCTAGGGACAGAAAACTGTAGGTAGGGAGAGTGTCAGTTTCTTTCACTGTGCAAGTCCTTGTTTCCAGGGACCTGGAAGGACAGTGAGTGAATTCTCCTTGTGCTATAGTGTGCTTAAAAAAAACATTTTTTCTAGGGACAGAAAACTGTAGGTAGGGAGAGTGTCAGTTTCTTTCACTGTGCAAGTAAGTCCTTGTTTCCAGGGACCTGGAAGGACAGTGAGTGAATTCTCCTTGTGCTATATTGTGCTTAAAAAAAACATTTTTTCTAGGGACAGAAAACTGTAGGTAGGGAGAGTGTCAGTTTCTTTCACTGTGCAAGTCCTTGTTTCCAGGGACCTGGAAGGACAGTGAGTGAATTCTCCTTGTGCTATATTGTGCTTAAAAAAAACATTTTTTCTAGGGACAGAAAACTGTAGGTAGGGAGAGTGTCAGTTTCTTTCACTGTGCAAGTCCTTGTTTCAAGGGACAGAGAAGGACACCTGAAGGTAGCCCTTATTGCTTTTTTCCCATCTCCCTGCAGGCCATCTATTAGAATGTCTGGAAGGCAAACAAGGAGAGGCAGACAGTCAGGAGGCAATAAAAGAGGGCAAGCAGGCTCTGTGTCTGGGGGCAACAGTGCTGGTCGTGGACGCGGTGCATTGTCATCAGCACATGGCCATGGGACACGCTTGTCCTTCTTTTCGGCAGCTGGACATGTTGAGCCACATCATGCCGAAGACTTGGTAGAGTGGATGACCAAGCCCTCCTCCTCCTCCTCATCCTCTCTCACCCAGGCTCAGGGTACTGGCAAAGCAGCTGCCAAAGCGTCCTCTTCCCTGGTATCAATGTCAGACTCATCATCAGTCACTCCTTCCCTAGACCCACCATGTCCTCCTCCTGAGGAGTCCCCCGAACTGTTTGAGCACAGTGTTGGGTACATGCTCCAGGAGGATGCCCAGCGTTTCGAAGGGTCTGATGATGAAACCCAGCTACAGGAAGGCAGTAGGGTGAGAGCAGACAGAGGGGATGCTCAAGAAGGACACCAATCTGGCAGTCATGTTCCAGCAGCTGCAGCATACTGCCAGATTGGCTCCAGTGATGAGGAGGGAGGGGATGATGAGGTCACTGACTCCACGTGGGTGTCTAATAGGAGAGAGGAGGAGGAGGATGAGGAGGAGGCACATCTCCAACGAGACAGGATGCCCTTTGGTGGCCAGCGTAAGGGCAGTACACCGACGGAATCACACCGCAGAGCTCCGCCTGTGCAGGGCGCTGCCTCTGCCCGTCATTCAAAAAGTTCCTTGGTGTGGGCCTTTTTTGAGGCTAGTGCATCAGATCGCACAGCTGCTGTTTGCAACATATGTCTCAAGCGTATATCGCGTGGCCAAAACATCAGCCGCTTGGGTACCACATGCCTGACCAGACATATGTTGACCTGCCATGCAGCTCGTTGGCAAGCCTACCTCAAAGACCCACACCAAAGAACAAAGCGGACCTCTCCTTGCACCGCATCAGCTGGGATCTCCAACCCCACTATAACTTCAGTCCTCTCTGAAACATGCACTGAGAGGAATGAAGGTGTAGAATTAGGCGTGTCACAGCCAAGTACTTGCGGCCACTCTGCTAGCAGTACACCGACGTCCGATTCTAGCAGGCAAATTTCCCTGCCCCAGCTGCTGGACCGTCGAAAGAAGTTCACTCCCAGCCATCCACATGCCCAGCGGTTGAATGCTAGCTTGGCTAAATTGCTAGCGCTTCAACTGCTGCCTTTTCAGTTGGTAGACTCGGCCCCCTTCCGTGAGTTTGTGCAATGTGCGGTTCCTCAGTGGCAGGTTCCCAAACGCCACTTTTTCTCACGGAAGGCTATTCCGGCTCTCTACCGGCATGTGGAAGGCAATGTCTTGGCCTCGCTGGACAGGGCGGTCAGCGGTAAGGTGCATATTACCGCTGACTCATGGTCCAGCAGGCATGGACAGGGACGTTACCTTTCTTTCACGGCCCATTGGGTCACTCTTTTGGCAGCTGGGAAGGATGCAGGACAAGGTGCAGTAGTGTTGGAGGTTGTCCCACCGCCACGCCTCCAAAATGCTACTACTGGTTGTGACACACCTCTCTCCTCCACCCCCTCCTCTTCTTCTTCCTCCATGGCCTCTTCCTGTGGTTTGTCCTATGAACCAGCGGTGCTCCGTAGCCGTTCACGGGGCTACGCAAGTACGCAGGCAAAAAGATGCCATGCCGTGCTTGCGCTGGTGTGTTTGGGGGACAGAAGCCACACTGGGGCAGAGGTCCTGTCTGCTCTGCAGGGCCAGGCCGAGAGGTGGTTGACGCCACGCCAGCTTAAGCCAGGAATGGTGGTTTGCGACAATGGCACCAACCTCCTCTCCGCCCTCCGACAGGGACAACTGACCCATGTGCCCTGTGTGGCTCACGTCCTTAACCTGGTGGTGCAGCGGTTCTTGGGCAGGTACCCGGGCTTACAGGATGTCCTGAGGCAGGCCAGGAAAGTCTGTGTGCATTTCCGCAGATCTTATAATGCCAGTGCTCGCCTGGCTGAGCTGCAAAAGGAGTTGAACCTGCCCAAGAACCGCCTTATATGTGACATGCCCACCAGGTGGAACTCAACGTTGGCCATGCTGCAGCGGCTGCACACGCAGCAGAGGGCCATCAATGAGTACCTGTGCGACTACGGCACCAGGACAGGGTCAGGGGAGCTTGGTTTTTTTTCTCCACGCCAGTGGGGCATGATCAGGGATGCATGCACTGTCCTGGCACCATTTGAGGAGGCCACGAGGATGGTGAGCAGTGACAGTGCATGCATCAGTGACACTGTACCTCTTGTCCACCTGTTGGAGCACACGCTGCGTGGAATAATGGACAGGGCACTTGAGGCAGAACAGAGGCAGGAAGAGGAGGACTTCCTTGCCTCTCAAGGCCCCCTTTACCCAGACAGTGTTCCTTCTGTCCCACCCATCGCACAGGAAGAGGAAGAGGAGGAGGAGGAGGAGGATTGTGTCAGCATGGAGGTGGAGGCTGGCACTCAGCATCATCAGCAGCAGTCTTTTAGGGATGATTTACAGTCCCAAGAAACCAGTAGACTTGTACGTGGCTGGGAGGAGGTGACTGCGGATCATGTCGTCCTTAGTGACCCAGAGGACTCCGGAGCGAATGCCTCAGCAAACCTACGCTGCATGGCCTCCCTGATCCTGCAAAGTCTGCGGAAGGATCCTCGTATTCTTCGGATCAAGGAGAGGGACCATTACTGGCTGGCCACTCTCCTTGATCCACGGTACAAGGGTAAGGTTGCGGACCTTATGTTACCGTCGCAGAGGGAGCAGAGGATGAGACAACTCCGGGAGGCCTTGCAGAAAGGTATGTGCAACGCGTTCCCAGAGACTGGGAGGTTACAAACTCCTGGTCCAGGACAACGAGTTGCTGAGGCTTCGGCCAGTCAAAGAAGGAGCGGTGGGGAAGGTGGCCGTCTGACCGATGCGTTCAGACAATTCTTTAGTCCGCAGCCCCAAAGTATGATTGGTTCCAGCAACCATCGCCAGCGTCTGATAAACATGGTGCAGGAATATCTAGGGGCAAGGTCAGACTTGGACACCTTCCCCACCGAAAATCCTCTGGCTTACTGGGTCTTGAGGATGGATCACTGGCCAGAGCTTGCACAGTATGCAATTGAGCTACTGGCCTGTCCTGCATCCAGCGTTCTTTCGGAACGCACATTCAGTGCTGCTGGAGGATTTGTCACGGATCACAGGGTGCGCCTGTCCACCGACTCGGTTGATCGACTGACTTTCATCAAGATGAACCAGTCTTGGATCACCACCAGCTACCACACACCTGATGCTGATATAACAGACTAATTGATTTTAACATGTCACGTCCCTTCAAGACTGATGCTGATGCTGAGTGCCTGTGCTGTTATGTTGACTGGCTATCCTCCTCCTCCGAGTCCTCAATGATACGATTGATGATGATAGCTTGGAAGATCATTTTTGTTTATGGGTGCCGCCACCAGTGGCTAAGGCCCAATTTTTCAGCCCCTGTTTTACAGGGGCGTGTACTTACAATTTTTTTAGCAATAATTTGCCATAGGGCTCATTGCTGTGCTCCAAGTACAGTATCTGTGAGGGGTTGTAGTGTTGTGCCACCAGTGCCTAAGGCCCAATTTTTCAGCCCCTGTTTAACAGGGGCGTGTCATTACAATTTTTGAAGCAATACTTTGCAACAGGGCTCATTGCTGTGCTCCAAGTACAGTATCTGTGAGGGGTTGTAGTGTTGTGCCACCAGTGCCTAAGGCCCAATTTTTCAGCCCCTGTTCAACAGGGGCATGCAATTACAATTCTTGATGTAATAATTCACAGCAGGGCCCATTCCTGCACCCACCAAGAGTAAGTCTGAGGGCTTACAGTGTTGTGGCAACGCCACCACCACCACGAAAGGCCCAATTTTTCAGCCCCTGTTCAAAAGGGGCATGTAATTACAATTCTTGATGTAATAATTCACAGCAGGGCCCATTCCTGCACCCACCAAGAGTAAGTCTGAGGGCTTACAGTGTTGTGGCAACGCCACCACCACCACGAAAGGCCCAATTTTTCAGCCCCTGTTCAAAAGGGGCATGTAATTACAATTCTTGATCTAATAATTCACAGCAGGGCCCATTGCTGCACCCACCAAGAGTAACTCTGAGGGCTTACAGTGTTGTGGCAACACCACCACCACCACCACCACCACCACAAAAAGCCCAATTTTTCAGCCCCTGTTCAACAGGGGCATGCAATTACAATTCTTGATCTAATAATTCACAGCAGGGCCCATTGCTGCACCCACCAAGAGTAACTGTCAGGGCTTACAGTGTTGTGGCACCAGCACCACCATCAAAGCCCCAATTTTTACTACCACTGTTCAAGAATTATATGTAATTAAAATTCATGATATAATAGTTGACAGCAGGGCGTTCCAGCACCAACCAAGAGTAACTGTGAGTGCTTACAGTGTTGTGCCAACACCAACAACTAAGGGGCCTATTTCTGCAGAGTATATACGGCAGGTCCCTACTTTCAAACATCCAACTTACAAACGACTCCTACTTGCAAACGAAAGAAGACAACAGGAAGTGAGAGGAAATCTACCCCTAGGAAGGAAAATTCTCTCCTGTAAGAATAAATATGGGAGAAAGGTGTCTCCTCTGTACTGATGCTTTATCAGCAATCCTTGTTTCAAGAAAAACACCACATTTCAAAAACAGTTGTCATTGGGACGGAAAGTGAGGTGAAATGTTCTGAACAGGGGCACAGACAGCAAAACAAATGTTACAGGGGTGATAACCCTTACCTATGTTTCCCAAAAAGTTTAAAAATAGATTTTTGGGCTGGAGCTACACTTCAACAATGTACCTGTTCAAAATTACAAACAGATTCTACATAAGAACAAACCTACAGTCCCTGTCTTGTATGCACCGCCTGTATACGGCTGTTCAGAGTATATAGGGCCTTTTTTATTTTATGTGCGGGGTTCCCCTTAATATCCATACAAGACCCAAAGGGGCTGGTAATGGGCTGGGGTAGGGGGGGGGGGGTCATGGGGTAGCTATGCCATTTTTCTTAAAGATTTTCATCCATATTACCGGGACCAGACATTACATTAAAGCCGCAAGAAGTTTTAAATGGCTTTTTTTTCCTTTAGAAGTGTCATTTTGTGCAGGGACAGTTCTAAACACGGGAAACACGTGGCACTTCACAGGCATACTTTAGACACCCCCCAGGTACGATATTTAAAGGAATATTTGACTTTTTTTTTTCACTTTATGCATCATTAAAATGACTGCTCCCGAAAAACGACCGTTTTTAAAACTTATTTTTGCATTGATACATGTCCCCTGGTGCAGAACCCGGGTTCCCAAACCCTTTTTAGGACAATAACATGCATAATAGTTGTTATAATTAGCACTTTAGAATTCGAACGTTCGCATCCATTGTATTTAATAGGGTTCTAATGTTCGTACGAACTTTCGGTCCGTTCGCGGGTTCTGGTGCGAACCGAACCCGGGGGTGTTCGGCTCATCACTAGTCACCAACTATCACTCCTAATGAAGTTGAAATTTTCTCAACGAAACATGTAAAGTTATTGCTCAGTTAGTTGTCCTCCATTGTTGCTATTGTAACATGAATGTATTTTCAAAAATTTTGTATACCCTAAGCTCTATCTTTACTAATATATGGTGTTAAATAAGACATGAGCAAGGGGGTATGCCAAAGTTTATATACTTTGAAATGTCTGTTTTTATGTATTTCATGAATAAAGACATTTCATTTTATGAATAGCATGTATTGAGACAACTTTTAGGTACCTTAAAAGCCCCATCTACTATACTTAAATTTTAGTTTACACAGCTAGCAAACTTTTCCAGGTCCAAGTGTTTTCTTCGTGACAGAAGGGTAGAGTTTCAGTTTTCATGTTTGTTTGTAGCTCTGTAATACAGGTTGGTATTAAATAATTTGAGGCTCTGTACAATCAGCAGAACATATTTATTCAGTCCCATAGGTGGTAATTTAATCATTACTTCACTGTATCTATAGATGGCTGCAAATAAAGCTGACGCGTCTATTGCAACAGTCAGTATTTACCATAGTCATACTTGTGACATGTTTAGAATGTGGTCCCCCCTCCCTTAGTAAATGGCGATAATGTGTAAAATAGCTCAGCGGTGCATTTTGTGTAAATTCTTGCTTGTCAGATTCATTTGAGGACAGCTGAAGCTCTTCAGTTGGCAGCTGTTCCCTGAGTGGCACGTGGTGAAAATCTTCTATGGTCAGGACCTTCCACCCTGTCCTATTTCTACAGACGCTTTCAGCTATTGCCTATTTTGTTCTTTCACTCGCTTGCGCAAATAGAGTATCAGACTTACAATTTAACTTTTAATAATAGGTTTTTAAGGATAATTATGACATTCAACAAGGGCAGCTCATATATTTAGCTCTTTTCTTTTTAGGGCAATATCCATCCTTTTTCAATTTCCAGATCTGTGGTGGTCAAGAGTGGAAGCAACCTGCTGGATTTTACCTGTCAGGTATTCTAAAAGACACTGGGGGTTATTTACTAAAGGCAAATCCACTTTGCACTACAAGTGCAAACTACAAGTGCACTTGAAATTGCACTTGTAAGTGCAGTCACTGTAGATCCGAGGGGGACATGCAAGGAAAATAAAACAACAGCATTTTAGCTTGCACATGATTGGATGATAAAATCATCAGAGCTTCCCCTCATTTCAGATCTACCCCTCAGATTTACAGCGACTGCACTAGTGCAGAGTGGATTTGTCTTTAATAAATCAACCCCACTGTATACTGACTCCCTCCATTTATATTTGGTTCAGTGTCATTTTAATTTCAAAATGTATCTATTTTTTTTATAATAGTGTGGCTTTGGGCTATTTCTTTTTCGTACATCACGGGACACAGAGCGACTTAGTCATTACTAATGGGTTATATAGATTACCTTCAGGTGTTGGCACTGGCCAATTCCAAACCGGAAGTACCCTCCCCTATATAAGCCCCTCCCACCCGGGAGCACCTCAGTTTTTTGCCAGTGTCTAAGGTGTTGGCCAAAGAGTAACATGTGTTTTCACTGGGCTTGCGTACAGGTTCTTTTGGGCCTTAGTAAGCTGTTCCGGATCCCACCAAAAAAGCTTCATAGCTAAACGGTCGGTACCCGGGCCTTGCAGCAGAAGAGCAAGGTTTTGCCTGTAATGCTTCTCTTAGGAGGGCTGGACCCTGGGATCCAGAGCTCTGGTCATACCCACGACCAAGATGTTGTCTGTGCAGGGTGCTATACAGGTCCAGGGGAGTGGAATCCTTGGGAACCCGGTCCCTGAAGGTTTAATTACAATGCCTGCCGTGATAGGTGAAGTTTGGACTTCTGTGGACCAAACAAAGTCCTGCGGCGGGGATCAGGTAAGTGGGGGCCCCCAGGAACTTGGTTCTATTGGGGGACCCCCAAGCCTAATTTGTCTTTCTGTCTGTTACCTAACGGTATTCCCGCTAAATATCTGTGTTTGCCTATAACTACTGAAAATGTAAAATTTTAATAGTAGTCAAGAAAAAAAAAAAAAAAAACAGGGACCGCGGTACCTGTGTTAAACCACTAGAGGCCGCTGTAGTCCATTTTTCTTGTCATGTGGATCTTTGGTTTTTTCAAGTCAAAAGATCCAGGCAGCTGGTAAGTTTCTCTGTGGGAATCCACTTCCTCTGCCCTGTTGCTGTGCTCATCCACCGCACAGGCCCTCCGGCAAAAAGGGCCCTGGCTCCTAGTCCCCTGTTTGATTTCGAAAAGGGCACCGATGGCGCACGGGCGCGTGCGCGCGCCTCCTATGGAAAAAAAAGGGGCGGGGCGGGTGGATGACGCTCGATGCGCGCCGCGGCGCTTCTGCGCATGTGCGGGCGTCCCAGCATGGTTAAAAGACACAGTACAAGTGTCAGCTGCATGCAAACAGAGCTAGCAACAAACAGTGGCACACAGAGGCGGTTGATGCAGGCATCCCCAAAGAAAGGCACTTTAGTGGACACCAGCTGGTATATAGCAGCACCTGTGTTAGACTATTACCAGCAAAAATTGGTGTATGACGACGGGAATACCTCAGCTTTGTGCTTAAAGGATATGTCGTCCAGACGCTCCGGAAATAGATCTTCCAGGAAGCCAAAGGGGTCTCCATCGGGCTCTGAGGATATTGGGCATGCTTGTACTGCACCAATCTCCCCTGAGAATTCAGAGGTCAGTAGCCGTAGAAACCCCGCAGGAATGCCTGGTGCTGCGGCTGTCCCCAGTCCACCTGCTCCTGTATATATAACAGAGGAGGTTTTATCCTCAACTCTGGGAGGATTGGAAGAGAGATTAACAGCATTGATCGCTGCTTCCCTGTCTCAGGAAAAGCGCGTCCGATCTCCGTCTCCTCCTTCAGAGTGCCTGTTAGTGGAGGAACAGCCCCACACAGAGATCGACCTACCTGAAGGGGATCAGGATGAGGTTGATTCAGTTATGGAGGAATCAACAGTGGAAGAACCTTTCTCAGCATCTCAGGCTGAAAGATTATGGGTTCAGTCTCTGACTAATATGGTCCGATCAGCATTTAAAATGCCTCTGGCGGAACCACCATCCACTACGGTTTCCTCGCTGGGGTCGCTAAAAGCTCCCCAGGCTGTCTGTTCCTTCCCAATCCACCCTTTATTAGAAGGGCTTATTTACCAGGATTGGGAGCATCCTGATAAAATATTTGCTCCCCCCAAGAGATTTCCGGTGATCTATCCCATGGAGGATAAGTTCATAAGAAAATGGAGGGTCCCTACAGTGGACGCAGCCATCTCTTCTGTTAACAAATCACTGACATGTCCAGTAGATAATGTTCCAATGTTCAAAGACCCAATAGATAAAAAATTGGAGTCTTTACTAAAATCTGCTTTCTCTACAGCAAGTTTGGTGACACAACCTGCGGTAGCAGCGATTGGAGTCTGCCAAGCAGTGAAAGATCAGTTTAAACAAGTCTTAAGGGACTTACCAGATCAGCAGGCTCTTGCCCTAGCTGACCTGCCTAGAGCCTTGTGTTTTGCGGTGGACGCCATAAAGGATACAATCCAACAGGCCTCCCGCTTTACGCTGTCTGTAGTACATATGCGTAGGCTTCTGTGGCTCAAAAACTGGTCTGCTGAAGCTCCCTGTAAAAAACTGCTGGTTAGCTTCCCATTTCATGGAGAACGCTTATTTGGAGAAGATCTGGACAAATATATCCAGAAAATTTCTGCCGGTAAAAGTTCACTCTTACCGGTTAAGAACAAGGGTAGAAGTCCTTCTTTTAAGAGGCCTACTTCTCCAGTCCCAGGCACATCGGCTGTGAAGCAGTTCCGACGGCCTCCGCGGTCAAATTCAGGGGGCAGAAATCAGGGACAATCACAGGGTAACAAGAAGCCCTGGATCAAGAGAGGTACAAAACCTCCCCCCAAGGCATGAAGCGTTGCCCCCACTCAATCGGGTGGGGGGAAGACTTCAGTTGTTCACAGAGACCTGGCGGGACACCATCAGAGACAGATGGGTGCTCTCCGCAGTAAGTCTGGGATACAAGCTGGAGTTAAAAGGCACTCCTCCTGCCCAATTTATGAGGTCAAACGTGCCAAGAGATCCCCAAAAGAGAGGATCCCTCCTTCTGGCACTAGAACAACTATTGCTCCAAGGTGTAATCATGAAGGTTCCCCTGGAAGAAAGCGGATTCGGGTTTTACTCGAACCTTTTCACAGTCCCCAAACCAAATGGGGACGTGAGGCCCATATTAAATCTAAAAGGGCTAAACAAGTTCCTAAATATCAGGACTTTTCGGATGGAGTCGATCCGATCGGTGGCCACCGCCCTACAAGGGCAGGAATGGCTAGCCTCGATCGACATAAAGGATGCTTATCTGCATATTCCCATCTTTCCGGCCCACCAGAAATTTCTACGCTTTGCAGTAGAAGGGCGCCATTTTCAGTTCAGAGCCTTACCTTTCGGTCTGGCCACAGCACCACGAGTGTTCACAAAAATTCTGGCCCCATTATTGGCCAATCTAAGAACACAGGGTGTAACGATAATGGCATATCTAGACGACCTGCTACTAATAGACCACTCAGTGGAAAAGCTGGAAGTAGCTATTCACAAGACAATCGAGTATCTGGAATATCACGGTTGGATTATCAACCGGGACAAGTCAGCTCTAAGACCAGTCAAAAGTCTGGAATACTTAGGGCTAAGGCTGGATTCAAATCAGAGAAAGATTTTCTTACCTCCAGAGAAGGTGTCGTCTTTAAAAGATTTGACCCACTTAGTGGGTACAAAAAGAAAACCATCCATACGCCTCTGCATGAGGCTGCTGGGAAAGATGGTGGCTTCATTCGAAGCGGTACCCTACGGTCAATTCCATTCAAGGAATTTGCAAAGGGCCATACTGTCAGCCTGGAACAAAAAAGTTCAGGCTTTAGACTTACCAATGTCCCTGTCCCCTTCCGTTCGCAAGAGCCTCCATTGGTGGTTGGTGCCCCAGAATCTGGAAAGAGGGAAACCCTTCAGTCCGGTTTCTTGGAAGGTGGTCACTACAGATGCCAGCCTCATAGGCTGGGGGGCAGTACTGGAGCAATGGTCTCTCCAGGGCAAGTGGTCAGAAGCAGAAAAGGCCCTGCCCATCAATCTCTTAGAGATACGAGCAGCCCGGTATGCCCTAGTAGCATGGACATCCAAACTCCAAGGGTCCCCTGTCAGAATTCAATCAGACAATGCCACGGCAGTGGCATATATCAATCACCAGGGTGGCACCAAGAGTCGTGCAGCCCAGAGGGAAGCAAATTGCATCCTGGAGTGGGCAGAAAAATATGTCCCAGTCATATCCGCGGTTTTCATCCCAGGAGTGAAAAATTGGAGAGCGGACTTTCTAAGTCGCCAACAATTATGCCCGGGGGAATGGTCTCTTCACCCCGAGGTTTTCCAGGCAATATGCCAGCGGTGGGGAACACCGGATGTAGATCTGCTAGCATCCAGATTCAACGCAAAGGTGGACAGATTTGTGTCTCGCACAAGGGATCCCCTAGCTTGCGGCTCGGATGCCCTAGTGTTCCCTTGGGATCAGTTCAAGCTGATATATGCATTCCCACCGCCACAATTGTTACCGCGATTACTCCGCAGAATCAGGGTAGAAAAGAAACCAGTGATTCTGGTGGCTCCAGCGTGGCCCCGAAGGGCATGGTACGCGGAGATTGTAAAAATGTCAGTGAGGAGTCCTTGGACCCTCCCACATCGTCCGGACCTGCTGTCGCAGGGACCGATATACCACCCTTCCTTACCAGCCCTAGGTTTGACGGCCTGGCTATTGAAGCCCACATTCTGAAAAAGAGAGGGCTCTCTAATTCTGTGGTATCTACCATGATCAATGCCAGGAAACCGGTATCCAGGCAGATCTATTATAGGATCTGGAAAGCATACATTACGTGGTGTGAGGCCAAGAAATGGCATCCACGTAAGTACGTGATAGGGAGGATTTTGGACTTCCTACAGTGGGCTGTAGATAGGAAGCTTGCCTTGAGTACTATCAAGGGTCAGATTTCGGCCTTGTCAATATTTTTTCAAAGGCCCTTGGCTTCGCATTCACTAGTCAAAGCCTTTATACAAGCAGTGATGCGTATTAGCCCTCCGGTTAGTATTCCCATATGTCCTTGGGACCTAAACCTGGTTCTGTTGGTTCTACAGAAACAACCGTTTGAACCATTACAACACATTTCCTTGGTTCTTCTCACCAGGAAATTGATTTTCTTAGTAGCCGTTTGTTCGGCTAAAAGAGTATCGGAATTAGCCGCCTTGTCCTGTAAGGAGCCATATCTGGTTGTCCATAAGGACAGAGTAGTATTACGTCCTCATCCAGCCTTTCTTCCTAAGGTGGTATCGAGGTTTCATTTGAACCAAGATGTGGTTCTTCCTTCTTTTTTTCCCAAACCTAGCTCGGTAGAGGAAAAGTTATTACATTCTTTGGATGTAGTAAGAGCAGTTAAAGCTTATCTAAAAGCCACTGCTCAGATTCGCAGAACGGATTCTTTATTTGTTCTGCCGGAAGGCCCCAGAAAGGGTCAGGCAGCATCAAAATCTACTTTAGCCAAGTGGATTCGACAGGTCATAATACAAGCCTATGGCTTGAGAAAGAGACCGCCTCCGTTCAAAGTTAGGGCGCACTCCACAAGAGCAGTTGGAACTTCATGGGCAGTGCATCACCAGGCCTCCCTGGCTCAAGTATGTAAGGCCGCAACATGGTCTTCGGTACACACGTTTACTAGGTTCTACCAGGTAGACGTTAGAAGTCAGGAGGATGTCGCCTTTGGGCGCAGTGTGTTGCAGGCCGCAAAAGATCCTCATGCCTGATGGCGCCCAGCTTATGTATCCCTCCCCTCATTTGGCATTGCTTTGGGACGTCCCATTAGTAATGACTAAGTCGCTCTGTGTCCCGTGATGTACGAAAAAGAAAAAGGGATTTTTATAACAGCTTACCTGTAAAATCCTTTTCTTGGAGTACATCACGGGACACAGAGCTCCCACCCCTCTTTTTGGGACACTTATTGCTTGGCTACAAAACTGAGGTGCTCCCGGGTGGGAGGGGCTTATATAGGGGAGGGTACTTCCGGTTTGGAATTGGCCAGTGCCAACACCTGAAGGTAATCTATATAACCCATTAGTAATGACTAAGTCGCTCTGTGTCCCGTGATGTACTCCAAGAAAAGGATTTTACAGGTAAGCTGTTATAAAAATCCCTTTTTTTGTGTCCAGCAGAGAGGGACATTTTTTCCTTTATCTTGCGCCTCTTCCCCAGCTAAAAGGGGAAAAAACACACCACAGCTTTAATAAGCAGATGAGTTTCCTGATTTGGGGAGGTATTCCAACTATACAGCCCTAACTGGAAGGAATGGATCTGGCCCTTTGAGTATGGAAGTAGAAGGGTTAATAAGAGGATAGCCTGTGTATATCTTACAGGCATGAGCTTGTGGCCTGTTTTGGCCTTCAGGGGATTTCCTTCCTTCCGTGTCCCTGCGCTCGCCCTGGGATATTTTTAGTAGAAGTGCCTCCTGGAACTTGAAATTACCTAAAATTGTCATCAACTACCCTCCCAAGGAAGTTCATCTGAGAAACGCTGCGCCAGCTAGAGATCCTTGGTCCACCACCTAACTATCCAGCAGCATAAGTAACTTTCAGCTATATAAGTATATCATTCTTTGGAATATAGAGCTTAAGGATACTAGGAGGTGATGGATGGGATATAGATGACTGAGGCAATTGTACTAAGAAGCACAAATATATATACTTAAACTGTGTTATTTATTATTTTTTTAATTTATGCTAATACAATTTTTTTTTTTTTTTTTTTACGACGGCTGTGATCTTTGGATACCTGAAAAGCCCACTAACTTTGTTTTTTTTGTTTTGTTGCTATGATTGTGGAATCATTTGGGATGTAGTATCCTCATACATTTGGTCTATAACTTATTATTTCTTAGACTGAATTTTTTTTTTATAGAATGACAATGAAGATATGACAAAATACCTTGCCTGGGTGAAAAATAAATACTGGCTTCACATTGGTGCAAAGCAGCTTGCGTGCTGCTGGGATCACCAGACACACAGTTCTAAGTATCCTCACCTTTTTGTTCTAATTTGATCTCTGTCCATGCCTTCCTGGCATCACAAAGTGCAATAAAACACTTCTCTATTGGCTGATGAGGTAGTCTTGCTTCACTAAATTCTGGTAGGGAGGTACAGAGCGAAGAGTTGGAAAAAAAATGTGACCTAGATGTTTACTCCTAAGTTTAGGGGGTACTAAGTACAACTCCGCAAAACTCTGAAAGTTTGGAGTGAGATACTTTAGGGTGTCTGCTGTGAAGGGCTGCAGTTAGTTAATGTAAGATTTCACACAGAGTTACCAAAAATAAGGAACTGTGATATGAATGCATATAAGAAGAATGGATACATTAGATCCCATCTACATCATTAATCAGAGGTTTCAACAGTGGCGGCACATGCATTGTGGGCGCACGGGCGCCACCCTCCCTATCTATGTGCCCAGCCCCTTTCAGGACGCGGGACACATGGATTCCTATTGTGTGGGGGGAGGGGTGTGTTTTTTGAAGCACCTGATTAGAGTCAGAGGCTCTAATAGGCTTCAAAATAGGGTTGGCTCAACGCGCAGAGAGTGCACCCTGATCCCACCCCATTGTGTGACCATAGCGAATACATTTTTGCTGTTTTCACCCCACAGTACCTCCCCGCCAATCAGGCGGCAGGTCAGTGAGACCTGTTTCTCGATTGGCCAAAGTGCCAGGAGATCCTATTGGATGCCTAGCCTTGTGGAAGAGGAGACACTGAAGCCGGACCCGCCGCTGCCCGGAGGACACAGCCAGCAAGGAGAGGAGGACACAGCCAGTGAGGAGAGGACACAGCCAGCCCGCCTTTCACATAGTAAGAAACTGACCTGGGGGGGGGGGTTGAGCTGGCTGACAGTGCCGTGTGTCCTGCGGCCACCCCTGGTGAGGGGGGGTGCATCAGTGTTGCGCCGCCTGGACCGGGGGGGGGGGGTAGTGCTGGTTGTTTTCCGCCCCCCCCAGAAGAAAAACCCACCAGCCGCCACTGGGTTTCAAAAGTCAAAATAATATAATTAGAAGGAGGGTGTTTGGAATCCCATGTCCTCAAGGTACTTACTATCATATGTGTTCTGCCAGTTTACCAGGTGGTACACAAGTGTGCATCAGTCCATAAGGTAAAAAAGCCTAAGAAGATTTTTTGAATTCATAATTCAACCATTAAAAACAGTCAACTTTCTTATGTTTGAACCGTGAATTTTTTAAATCTTCTTGAACTCCTAAAGGTCAGGTGCCTATTTCTGTATGTTTATGTTCAGTAGCATTCGCTGGCACCCATAGAGGGGGGCATTATTGCTTTGGGAACTGCCTCCCCAAATCAGTGAATTTATCTGAAAATATCCTACATTTGATTGTTGGAATAAATATACTGTAGGAATCCCATAGCCTCTCTTCCTGGAGTTTACCAAATGATGACAAGTTTACAGTATATCCAGCAATCCGATAGGACAGAAATATGAAGACAAACATATTTTAAAGTGCATGTTCCAGGCCTACCTTCTTTGGTGAAAGTGAAAGAAAGATTAAAGGCCATGGTCAGTTGCATCTGACCTCAGTTGATCTCCATCTTACCTGCATTTGACTTGCAATTCAGCCGCAATCAAAGCATATCAACACAGGCCCTAAACCACAATGGCTATTAAAGTCAAGAGCACCAATATTGCCCCATGCAGTTTCCAACAATCACCTCCTCTAGAAAAGCATTGCCAATTCTTGAATGGCTGTAGGCTCAATGTAGAACCATTCACTAGAATGGAGGCAAAGAGTCAAGATACCTACTGCCCATCTCAGAGCATAATTTACCCTATATCATTCTTCAATTATTTTAACCCACACTATGATGCTCGTAGTCATTCATATTTTTAACATACAATTTATATGAATTTCTTAAACAGGGATACAAATATTGCCATAAAACAATCTTATTTTTTCTTCTTTTTGCCTGCTGTGGCAGTCTTTTTTGTACTAGCAGTAGATGGAGGGATGGAAGTGTCATCCTTATGTGTGATTAGGTCTTGTCCACTTTTGTTGTCATCTGTCTGGTCTTTGGACGTCTGCATATCTTCATTTAAAGCACTAGCTCTCTCCATCTCCATCTGCTCAATCTTTTTTGCTTCCTCTTCTGCCTTCAGTGCTTTAAGTCTAAATAAAGAAGACATTCAGCAAACAAATATTTATTAGGTTTTGTGTTATTCTTCAAAATTCAGGGAATCCAAATCATCCCTCTAGATTTATGATGTTACCTTGCTTCTTCTTCTTCCTTGATCTGCTGCAGTCGTGCCTGTTCTGCTTGTCTCATTTTGTTTTTTGGGATTTCAGCCTTCAGTTCTTCTAAATGTTCGTAGGCCGGGAAGACTATGTTCAGAAAAAATATGTTGATCTGGTGGAACCACTTATCAGTTGCACCTTTCCTCTGCAGTTTTTCTGCAAAAATAATAAATGTTAACAATGTTTTTGTCTGATTTCTTTTAGACATCTGTGTCTCATTGGGGAAATTTCTCTTAATTTTCTGACCTGTTTATTCAACAGGAAGAGAGGGGATATCTTTACAATATGAAGGATATCCCCTCTTAAACAGTTGTCATGGGATCAAGTACAGTATCCACATTGGAAGATTTCACCTCTATCTCTGTTCTGGTGACTAGACTACCTTTTGCTTTTATTCCTACCGACATCGGTAATTAGGACAATTAGAGAGTAAATCTCTGTAACGGGACACAGAAACAATAAAATCTTCACAGTCGTTCTAACCCCTCACCACCCTATCCAAATCAAAAAAAGAAGAGGTTTTGCCTTTAGTTATACTATAACCACTTCTACATAGTGTAACGCATATATGTGTCATCTTGCTCCACTGTTCTCATTAAGAGCATGCTTCCAGCATAGTGACTGCACTGTCATTGACAGCTCTAAGTAACTAAATTTATGATTGGGAGCCGATGGGATAGGCTTTTGATCATGTAACTTCAATGACACCCAATCATGATTGGAAGTCCCGGCATTCAGAACTTAAAGGGCAGGAAAATATGATGCAAGGCCTGGTTCACACCTATGCAGGTTGCAGTTTGCATATTCCAGGTGCATTTTGCGTTTTTCAATACATGTTTTTGATCCATTTAAGTCTGTGGAACCAAAAACCAGAAAAAAGACCCTGGCCCTTTCCATAAAATGAACAGATGTGAACTACATCTACATCCATAGGAAACCATGTTAAATGGACTGTAGTGTGTTTCTGCAAAACTAAAAACGCACTAAAAAATGCATGGGTGTGAACCAGGCCTAATACCCCTTTCACACTGGGGCGGTGGGTGCGGTGGCGGTATAGCGCCGCTATTTTTAGCGGCGATATACCGTCGGAATTGCCGCGGGATTGCGGCAGTATTTGGCCGCTAGCGGTGCGGTATTAACCCCCGCTAGCGGCCGAAAAAGGGTTAATACCGCTGGCAATGCGCCTCTGCAGAGGCGCATTGCCGGTGGTATTACCGCGGTTTCCCATTACTTTCAATGGGAAGGAGCGGTAAACACACCGCTCCTCTCACCGCTCCAAAGATGCTGCTAGCAGGACTTTTGGAGTGGTCCTGCTAGCGCACCGCCTGCAGGAGTTTTCAGGCGGTATTTAGGCGGTATTTTTAGCGCTAAACCGCCTGAAAAACTCCTCAGTGTGAAAGAAGTCTAATGCCGCGTACACACGATCATTATTCACGGCGGTTAAAAAAACGCCGTGAATAATGTCATTTAAAACGGGGGAACAGCTTGTTCCCCACACACGGTCGTTTTTCACGTCATTTTTTCTCTTGACGAGAAAAACAATCGTCTGTGGGCTCCGCGGCAGTGTTTCCCTATGGGAAACACTGCCGCGGATAACATGTCGAAAAAAACGATGAGAAAAAATTAGAACATGTTCTAATTTTTCTCGTCGTTTTTAATGCCGTTTTTCTCGTCGAAAAAAACGACAGAAAGCCCACAGACTATCGTTTTTCTCGTCGAATGGGAAAAATTTCGTTTTTTCCGACGAGAAAAACGGCCATGTGTACGCGGCATCAGAGTGAAGAACAAGACCAGCAAACCAAGCTGTGTTCATGGTTACACAATGGCAACAAGTCGGATCTTGTAATGATCAAAGTGTTTAAGTTAAAAGCTTGTGCATGATGGCTATATACAATAGGGAATACTTCTGAAATTGATAATTGGGTGTCATTTCCTAGCATACCATATTTGTTACAAAGTTAAAATAAAGTTTTAAAACATAAACTGTAACAGAGTATAACATTTCAGGGGCCCTAGATTTTCGTGACCTGTGGCACTAAATACAGCAACTTTTACAAGGATTGTTCTAAATACAAAAAAGGAGGTATATGTCCATAGCTCCCAACTGTTCCTGATTTTGAGGGATTGTCCCTGATTTGGAGCAAAGTTCCTCTGTCCCTCTTTCCTCCTTATTTGTCCCTCATTCCGGTCTGATCTATATAGTTGTTTATAAAATGCAGTTTTTATCTTTCACAAAGTGTTTCCCAGTGCTACACCTTGCATCCAATTTCTAAATTTCAAAAGCCAGTCAGTATAATAGTGGTAAAAAAAGCACTTGTGGGTTTAACTAATCATTTTTTTTTTGTATAGTTCTCCTTTAAGGGGGCATGGCAGGGTGTGTGTCCTATACCTACATACTTTTACTAATAGGTGCCCCTTGTTCCTATATAAAAAAGTTGGGAGGTATGTCTTAAGCCCCATACACACGGTCAGACTTTTTGCCAACAAACTTCAAAATGAGCAAGTTTTCAAAAAAATCCTACCGTGTGTACGCTCCATCAGACAAACTTTTTCGGTTTTCAACGGACAAAAGTTCGCTCTGCAAACGGACTAACTTTTCGGCAACAAAAGTCCGATGGTGCAAAGTCCTATCGTGTGTACAGAAATCCATCGGACTTTTGTCCGAAGTACAAGCACGCATGCCCAGAACCAATGTTAAAATCAACCAACAATAGCAGAAGTTGACCAAAGGGAGGCGGTAAAGAGCAGAAAAGAGCAGAAAAACCATGTGATGTTGGGAAAGTTTGCAGAAAAGTCCTGCCATGTGTATGCTATGGGTGTGCCCGGAAAACTCCCTTTGGACAAAAATCCACGGAAAAGTTTGTTTCAAGTCCGACCGTGTGTCTTGTGTACGAGGCTTTACTGTGCACCCGGTAGGCTGCTAAAATTCACTTTAGCGTGTATTGTGTGCGTTCATTTTGTGCTATTTTTATATATGAGCTTAAACCCAAAATTTAATATATAGCAGCTTACCAAACCTTAGATATGGTGGCTGCATCAGTTTTCCTTTCTTAGGCCTTTTCCCATTGGTTTTCACCTGTTGAGCTAGCCTGTGACACACTTTCTGTATTAGAGTGTTCCCACTCTGGATGAAGGAGCACAGGGGGTACCTTTGGACAGCAGTATTGTCAGTCCAGGGGATGGGGAGTGTTAGAAGTACTAGCAGATTTAGATACACTAACAAATTGAAGCTGAACTACAGCAAATACTTTATAATCAGTTACAGCAAACATTTTTTTTTCCCTTTGGGATAAAGGTTTTACATTAATAAATAAAAACTGCTAATTTTAAGCACCCCTGCCAGTGTTAAATGGTTTGTCACAGCCCTATAACTGCAAGAGAGCTTTTTTTGTTGAAAGACAACAGACTTACTGGCTGAAAATACCAGATAAAAATAGAAGAAAGATCGCCTAGAAAAAGGAAACTAATGCAGCTATCACATCTAAGAGTTGGTAAGCTGCAATATAATAAATGTTTGCTTTTGGGTTTAATAGTGCTTTCAATCTTTTCTACTTGTAATGTTTAATAAAATATAAACCATTCAGTGTATAAACAACTCACTGGTACATGATAATAGAATGAATAGTGACAGCTGTCTCTAGAGACTGTCACCCTTGTCTTGTCCTTAACACAGCATAGAGAATGTGAAGCCAGTCTGTGATCCACAACGTAGATTCTAAAGAGGATCTGAATTGTGGAAGCTCTGCCTCCCCCCTTTCCAAAAAAAAAAAAAAAAAAAAGCATGCAGAAGACTTACTATGCCTTATTCTGCAATGTTTTGTGTAGAGGCGGCCATCTTGGTAGAGACAGGACTTTTGCCTCCCAAAGTCAGAGCCTCCAGCAAGGAGAACAGTGAGCAGCACGGTGGTGTAATCACCAAATCTCACTCCAAATATGCTGAGACTAGCAACTAGAAGCAGCAGTATCTTAGATCTCACAGTGAGTGTAGTAGGCACAGGCAGGGCTGGGACAAAGAAGGGGGGGGGGTGCAGGAGGGGTAGTTGCCCAGGTGCTGGTATCATGTAAGATGGGGGTTGCTGCAAGGAGAGTTCCTGCTGCTACAAGCTGACACGAGTAGTGACAGTTTATCACTACTTCTGTCAGCTTAGCCCTTCCTGGAAAAGACAAGTCACATGTGGAAAGGAAGAAAGAGTCAGGAGGAGGTGCAGGCTGTGCTCTCCCTCCCCTCCAGTTTCACACTCCTGCCACTGCAGTGCTTCTGGATTGGGACCTGTCAGATCAGGACTGTTCAGGGTTTGCTTACCTGCCCGCATCACTTCCCAGCAAAAAGTGTGGGTGAGGGGTGGGTATGCAAATCCTATAAAATCGTGACCTGACTGCTAGTGGTGTCCCTGAGCCATGATCCCGTACCCCTGAAGCAGCGGCATCTCTCCCTCCCAGCAGCTTGTCAAAAGTGTTAGAAGTCCCCTTCCCCTGGGCTCCTCTCCAAATCTTATGTGTCAAGATGAGGGGGAGCCTGGGAGGAAGGACATTCCACAGCCTTCTGCCAGACTGCATCTGAGGTTTGTGTGTTGTGGCAAGTGAAGGACTGCACTGTGGACACATTGGGGTGAAGGGAGGTTCAGAGTAACAAACATTTGTGCTGGGGATGGGAGTATTTGTGCTAGGAGGGAGAGGGAGAAGAGGCTCAGTGCTAGGTGGAGTAAGGTGACCGGATTTTTAAAATGAAATCCGGGGACATTTTTTTTTTTTTACTAGTAATGGCGGCAATCAGCGACTCTCTGCCCGTTGCCGCCGCCGCCGCCCGCCTCACAGCCGGTCAAGTCTTACTCTCCAGGCCCTGGCTACTACTGGGTGGGGAGCGGAGGAAGATCACTTCGTCAGGGAAAGCAAGGAGATTAAGCAGGCAGGCGGCTGGCCGGAACTTGAGCCAAGGCAGAAGAACATGCAAGCGGAGCAGATTGGGCATGCACCCGAAACTGAAGAAATATTCTCTCTGCTCCGAACCAGCACATGATCATCAGAAAGGGGCACAGATAATGGAAAAAAATACACCCCCCTAAGCTAGTAGGAGCGGCGGTGTGTAATTCCTATTTTTTTTTTTATTCTGCACTGACTGTCTTTGAAATTGCACCAGCCCCTGTTCAAATCCAATCCGGGGACAAAACCGGGGACAGACTTGGTCTGGGGACAGTGTCCTCAATACGGGGACTGTCCCCTGAAACCGGGGATGTCTGGTCACCCTAAGGTGGAGGGATGCTAGTAGGGGAGATTTGTGCTGGAAATGGGGAAAGGGGTGGGGGATTTGTACTGGAAGGGGGAAATTGATATTTTGGTAGGATTTGTGCTGGAAGAGGGCATTTGGGAGAGCAGATTTGTGCTGGGAGGGGGAATATTGGGGGGAGTGTGCTAGGAAGAGTGATTTGAGGAATTTGTGCTGGGAGGGGGGTAGGGGGAGGGATCTGTACTAGGAGGGGAGATTGAGAGGGATTTGTGATGGAAGAGGGGAAGGGCGGATTTTTGCTGGAAAGGGGAATTTGGAAGGTAATAGGGGTAAGATTTGTTCTAGGAGGGAAAAAGGGGGGGGTGCTAGTAGGGGAGATTTGTGCTGGAAATGGGGAAAGGGGTGGGGGATTTGTACTGGGAGGGGGAAATTGATATTTTGGTAGGATTTGTGCTGGAAGAGGGCATTTGGGAGAGCAGATTTGTGCTGGGAGGGGGAATATTGGGGGGGAGTGTGCTAGGAAGAGTGATTTGAGGAATTTGTGCTGGGAAGGGGGTAGGGGGAGGGATCTGTACTAGGAGGGGAGATTGAGAGGGATTTGTGATGGAAGAGGGGAAGGGGGGATTAGGGAGAAGGGATCTATGCTGGGGGAGGGGTAAGATTTGTTCTAGGAGGGGAAATTTTGGGTATTTGTGCTAGGAGGGGGATTTGGGGAGACAAAGGATTTGAGCTGGGAGGGGGATGGTGTGAAAGGGTAGAGATTTGTGCTGGGAGGGGGGAATTTGAGAAGGGGGGGGATTTTTGACTTTCCAAGGAAATTCATTTTTAGTGGTAAGCGTGCAGTTGAGTGCTTGATTTTTTTTTAGGAGGGGAAGAAAGGAATTTTGCTGACACATAATGCTCATACATCTGGTGACCTTGTCACTGAAGTGCCACACGTACCAGGGAGTGTATATTTTTCAGAAAGAATTCCATGCAAAAGGTAAATTTTTCAGGGTACTGCTTGGTTACAAATAACATTTATAAATGTTCCCTAAAACACACCAAATCTTCACTATTTGTGTTCAGTTCCACTTTTAGCCCAGGTTCACACTGGGCTGCAAGAGTGAAGCCGTGCGAGTTCAGCTGAACTCGCACGATTTCACTCCCGCTGGTCAGTCCCGATTTCGGCCGCGATTACAGGGACATCTGTGCAGGTTTCTGCACAGATGTCAATGTAAATCGCGGGCCAAAATCGCAAAATCGCAAAAAGTAGTACAGAAACTACTTTTTGAAATCGGTGCAGCGCCGCACCGATTAGGACGGTTCCATTGCCGGCAAATTGCGGCAAATACAGCCGTTTGTTCAGAGATCAATACCAACAGATGGCTATTTCCCTGCCAGGGTCTCTATACCGCTACCTCCAGGATTCCACGCCACTTCTCTCCATGTGTCACAGTTGATAGAGTGTATAAGGAAAGAAAGCCACCAGCCCAGGACAACGTCATTTGTGACAAAACGGCGTAGGGAGGAGCGACGTGCTGACGTCACTGACATTCAAACGAGTCCCGGAGCGAAAGGGCTTGCTTAGCCAGCCGGCTAATTTTATACCACACGCCTTTGATTCGTGACAGTCTGTAAGTGCATTCTTTTTATTATTAAACAAAGTTTTACCGGATTTACGCTATGGTGGCTTTCTTTCCTTATACACTCTATCAACTGTGACACATGGAGAGAAGTGGCGTGGAATCCTGGAGATAGCGGTATAGAGACCCTGGCAGGGAAATAGCCATCTGTTGGTATTGATCTGTGAACAGATCATTTGCTCTGGTAAGCGGCAGTGTTACTAGTGGTGGTGGAACCTTTCTCTATGAAATACCTGGCACTATTTTCAAGGGTGTTTTTGCGTTTGAAGTCACCAGTGGTTCAATGAGAAGACCTTTATCTGCACCATTTGGCTTATATGATCCTCAGCTCTATACATTTCATCAATTATTCACAGGACTGTGCTCCCTTTCTAGTTTAAAACTACACAGTTTCATGTTGGACTGTCTGGCACTAGTCGGGACCTTTTCAATTGGTTGTTTAATATTAACATCAGAGACAGTTCCTGTTATACCATTTTGTTTTTTCACATATTGATGGTACTTAATTTAGTGTTGCGCAGCTTTATTATTTCTAGCATTTTCCTATTGTGTGTGTCTCACATTTAAGTTGCAGCATTCTTTTAGATTATTACATTTGATTCACGTTCAATTATGTGGGAACAGATCTACATTTAGACAGCGCAGTATATTTCACATTTTTCATGCCCTCTATATATGTCAGTGACACAGGAGAAGCGGTTAGAGATGGAGAAAAAAGTCAAAATATGCATAACAGCAAAAGTTCTGTGTTGTCTAGTTAGGTTGCATGTTGCTGGGAAAACAAGCAATGTATTTGAAATAGCTGATTTTGAAGGTACTAGCAAGTTTTCATGCTTAGGGAATGGAAAATTTTAATTGAAAGTTGGTTAAATCGCTTGCATCAACTGCTTCATACCTTATTTTACTTTACTCCTTGACATAACTACTACTGCTGCTTTACATTCAAATGTGGAATTATACTGCCATCCCGTGTTTATAATGATATTGCATGCATAGTTCGGATCTTTAAAGCAATCCTGTACTAAACATAAAGTAATCAAAGTATGCTGTACAGCAGGTACCATAACCAGCGGGTTGAACGAAAAAAAAAAAGAAGATCCGATTCCTCCATCCACACATTTGAGGTGGGTGGGGGAAATGACTCCCGCTATGCTAAGTTAAAAGATTGATTTGTGTACAACCAGGGTGCCCATACATGGATCAAAATGAACCAGCCGAGTTTCAATTAATTTAAGGCTTGCTTAAGAGGGGACATCCGTCACTTTGTAGAGTCCTCCTCCCACTTTCTGGTGTGTCTATGGGGCAGGAGGTGAAGAGAAATCATGAAGGTGAAGAGAAAATGGTGTTAAAAAAAAAAAAAAAAAAAAAACGCACACAAAAGGGATTTTTGATCATTCTCTGCTCTATCCGAAATGAAAAAAGATCTTTATTTTAGGTATACTTTATGACCAAGAAGCAGGTTACTATGGTTAGGGAAAACATAGGTATACATCAAAGGGAATCTATTGTTTTTTTTAAACTTATGATACTGATTTTTTTTTTCTTTTGTACAAGGGGCAGCCATATTCGTTTTTATATGCAGAACGGGCTTCTTTTATGTGGTGCTCTGCACCATTTGTGCGATAATGTCGTTTTTCTCTCAATACATTTCTATTGGTCTATAATGTTTCTTTACTGCTAAACTAATATCTCAACAACTGTCTAATATGTGATTAGCCACTACAGGAAGACTACAAATTTGTACCTGTAATACAACAATGAACTGAAACCGATAACAAGAACAAACTTCAATAAAACATCACAATGGTTTAAGGCTAGGTTCACACTGCTGTGAATTCAAAATCGTGCGATTTTACCGCGATTTCGCGGCCGCGATTTCAGGGAATGCCAGTCTATAGAGCTGAATTCGCATCGCACACGGATCAAACTCGCACAGGACCCTTTTTTCTGGCAGCTTAGATTCGCAACGCATTGATGTGAACGGCACTAATGTAAAACAATGTTATTTAAATGACTTGCGAATTCGCAATAGAATTCCCAGCAGTGTGAACCCAGCCTTAAATGAAAAATTACACTAAAGATGCAGTGATGATATGCTAGTATTGTTTTCATTATCCTGATTCCCAGAAGAAAATTTTTCTTTTGGATCCTGCGTTGTAAAAATAGGACCTCACTCTCTCAATACATTTACGAATGCCAATACTTACTGGTGGACTGGAAAGGAAGAGGTGGGCTCCGTTTCTCATTTGTTTTTAAGGCATTAATCAGATCTTGCTCTAGCATCACATAATCAGTCTTATTCTGTAAATTAAGCATAAAGGAGAATTAGGATCGTAATTCACATCATTTATTCTTGTGAAAACATAAAATCATGTGAAAAAACATATCACAATGGTCCTTATTTTCACTATTGGTACAATATTAAAGCTTGTATTACAGCTCTGTAGTTCTTGTACAGCATTTTTATGTCTGCCTAATGCTGCCATCTTGTCAGACATTGGGGGTTATTTACAGAAGGCAAATCCACTTTGCACTACAAGTGCAAAGTGCACTTGAAATTGCACTGAAAGTGCACTTGGAAGCAGACATGGGAGTAAGTCACACATGTGCAAGTCACAAGCAAGTCTCAAGTCTTAACCTTCAAGTCTCAAGCAAGTCCCAAGTTACTGTGACGAAAAGCAAGCAAGTCAAGTCGAGTCCCTGCTAGAAGTCAAGCAAGTCAAGTCATTTATTTTGGTCAAGTCACAAATCAAGTCAAAATACTGATCTACCCCATACTGTATAAAAATAATAGGAGGGATAACAATAAATAATATTGGTTATGTGCCCATGCCTCACTGTGCCCGTGCCTCACTGTGCTCAATGCCTCACTGTGCCCGTGTCTCACTGTGCCCGTGTCTCACTGTGCCCGAGTCTCACTGTGCCCATGCTTCACTGTGCCCGTCAGCTGTGTACCTGAGTGGCGGCATCCCGGCGGCCATTCCAGTATTCAAAAGCCGCGCCTCCTCCTCGTCTGTGATAGGCAGAACACTCAATTTCCCAGCATTCAGTGTTCCGCCTATCACGGACATCCGCTCATCCTCATAACACAGACGAGGATGTCCGTGATAGGCTGAACACTGCCTACTGTGAAATTGAGTGTTCCGCCTATCAGAGAGGAGGAGGCGCTGCTTTTGAACACTGCAATGGCCGCCGTCTGTCTGCATGACACGCTGATCAGGTAGGCAGATGGCGGCTTGCGGTTAGTGTTAGTGGTGCCAAGTCATTGCAAGTCATATAGCCCAAGTCAAAGTCAAGTCGCATGTCATTAGTGACAAGTCAAAGTCAAGTTGAGTCATTTATTGAATTCTGTCAAGCAAGTCGCAAGTCCTCAAACAGGTGACTCAAGTCTGACTTAAGTCAAGTCATGTGACTCAAGTCCCCCACCTCTGCTTGGAAGTGCAGTCGCTGTAAATCTGAGGGGTAGATCTGAAATGAGGGGAAGCTCTGCTGATTTTATTATCCAATCATGTGCAAGCTAAAATGCTATTTTTTATTTTCCTTGCATGTCCTCCTCAGATCTACAGCGACTGCACTTCCAAGTGCACTTTCAGTGCAATTTCAAGTCCACTTTGCACTTGTAGTGCAAAGTGGATTTGCCTTTCGTAAATAACCCCCAATGTGAACAGCTTATATATTGGTATGGAGCATATTTAAGATGATTTTGGTTGCCACTAGAGAAATTTTCCAGCACCAGTCTATCGACATAATTATTTTTTACATTAATTCATTTAGATCTGTCATTTTGTTTTAAACTTTTCCAATATTTCACAGTACTGATGTATTATGCCTCTCTATAAAAATAACCCTGATGAAGTCAGACCCATAAAGTAGCTTATAATGTCCCAAAGGACCAGTTTAACTAGGAGTCAGTCGATTTTTAGTGAGCACATATTTTAAAATAGTATTGCAATGTTTTACTTTATAGTAGAACTAAAGGCTAAACTTTTTTTTTTTTTTTAAAGGGAAGGGTTATTATAACCCATGTCATTTTTTTTTTTTGCCATCTGTGACCCGTTGGCTGGAGATTTCCCTTTGCTTGCCACAACAGGAAGTGAAGGGAAAGCCCTCCAAAGTGAGAGAATCCCAGGACTAATGTTCCCATTTGAAACTCCCTGTCTTCATTTCTGTCCTTATGAGAACCTAAAATGTGGGATGTGGAGTTTTCTTTTGCTTTTTACTATCAGTGATAATGGTAAACATTACAATTAGGGAGGGAAAATGTCCCTAATGGGGGCACTGACAACAATAAAAACTGGACAGGTGTTCTAATACTATCTACTCTATCCAAAACCAAAAAAACAGTTTAGCCTTATGTTTTTTTTTTACACAGATGGTCAGATCATATCCGCTTGTTATTTTTTCAGGCTGATCTGAAGTGAATCTTTATGTTAGGTCTATAAGCAGGCAGACGGCAGGCAGATGTAAATGGCTGTGCATCTGTTCACATCTGATTATCTCTAAAGCCATCTCAGTTCAAAATGAAAAAACAGAAAAGTTTGAATGTAGTCTGAAGTAACTGGTTGCATGTCCGTTCACATCCTGCCTGCCCAGAGACCTAACCTGAGTCCAAGAATCACAGATTCCTGCCAGCAACTGCCCATATAAATCAGTTTGTACTCCTTTGGTACATCATCCTCTGTGATAAATGAGCCCAGGGCCATAGCTCCTGTCGTGGAATTATTGGTTGTTTGCAGAGCACACAGCCTATATTTCCTGTGCTAAACATGCACACACTTTAGATTCATCTTTTTGCAATAATGCTATCTTTAGGCTAAGTTCCACTCACCGTTCATCCGTCCCATCCATAACCTGAAGCAAGCATCACACAGCCAGCTCTGTTCTCATCTCAGCCTCCCAGCATAGTGTCTGGGAGCAGTGTCTCTCGCTCTTTTATTAAAAACCCCACAGGATTAAAATCCCAACAGGAAGTGATGTCACAGCATGTGATCCTCACTAAAGAAGTTACCAACAGGAAGTGAGGTCACAGCATGTGACCTTCACACAGGGAAAATGACAATACAAGGACATCCCTTCCAACAGGGAATCCTATACAATGCAGTACATGAATACCACTCAAGAAATATAGCTTAACGGATTCAATACAATAATACATACAATGAATACAATAACGCATGATGGCTAACGTCTTATGGGTGTGTCCAGGCAGGGAAAGCCTGTATGCTCCCAGCAAACAAAGCCGTATTGATTTAAAACATGGACGCCTTCCCTGACTCTGACAACACTCACAAGCTCTCATATTACCGTTGATAGGAATCCTTATTCTGCGCTATTCCATAGAATAACGCATATTCAGATTATACTATTATTGAATGGGGGAGGGAGGCTATCTGCAGACGCGCGCTACGAATCCCAATCAATGTTGATCAGACACAGCAGAGACAAGAGCACACATCTGCCTATAACCAATGATGTCGTTGCAGAGCGAGCATATCCCCTCCTCAACGATCGTCCATGCTAATGCACAGAGGGCCCCCGTCGGTGGACATATCCGCACCCTGCGAACATCACACTCCAACCTCAAGACGTTTTCCCCTACTAGACGGGATTCAACCAGCCTCAGACTGCCCCAGCCAGCTCTTTAGAGCGGGTCGCGGAAGTACTAACACTGGGTGACACTATGACAATACATATTAAATACATCTTCATAAAAATCTCCACAACACACCGAAAAAAGAGAACTTCACTAACTGGTGAAATTCGGGTCTGTGGAGCAGCAATTTCCAAGAAATTTAATACACAGAGGAGGCAGAATTTTACAGATGTAATTATTCAAGGAATGTGTATGGAAGTGTGTATCTATGCAATGTAATTTTAATTGGGATGTAGTTTTCAGGGCAATTCTAAAACTTACACATTCAAATATTCAAGTTTTCCAGGCAGTTTATAGTGAGGTAGGCCAAAAGGAATCAGAAAGCCCTCCACTTTCTGTGTGTGAAGTACAATATTATCTTCTAAAAACAAAACATAATTTCCAACACAAATCCCACAAACAATGGGTTTTATTTCTTATTTTTGCATAGTGGACAGAGTCATACAAATCATTCCTTTATGTCACTTGTTCATCCAGTACAGTTGGTCAAACGGCATTAAGGAATGAAGAATAAAAGGACAATTAAAAATGAACCATTGGTCTCTAAAATTGGTGATGGAGGTTACATGGGACATGTATATACCTTCTGATTAAAGAATTAAAGTGGTTGTAAAGCCTTGGGTCTTTTACTTTAATGCATTCTATGCATTAAGGTAAAAATCCTTCTGTGATGCATGTGTACCCCCTCACCTCCCTTATACTTACCTGAGTCTGATCCTAATCCAGCAAAGTGCATGAGAGCAGCAGCTCTTCTGGCTATGTCCTCCCACAGTGCACAGATTGCTAGCAGTGGGAGCTGTTGGCTCCCGCTGCTGTCAATAAATTCTGTGACGAGGGAACAGGGCAAGGCTGAGCAATTGGCTTCCGCTGCTGTCAATCACTGACAGCGAGCCAATCAGAAGAGGGAGGGGGCTGGTACAAGTCACGGCTCTGTGTGTGAATAGACACGCAGAGCCGTGGCTCGGGAGCGAGCCTGCTTGGGTGCCCCAAGAGGCACTTGGCAGGAGGGAGGGACCAAGAGCACTGAGGGGGGCCCGAGAAGAGAAGGGTCCAGGCTGCTCTGTGCAAAACAACTGCACAGAGCAGGTAAGTATAACATATTTGTTATTTTTAAGAAAAAAAAAAAAACAAGACTTTAATATCACTTTAAAGCAGAGTTCCACCCAAAAATGAAACATCCGCTTTTCGGAATCCTCCCCCCCTCCGGTGTCACATTTGGCACCTTTCAGGGGGGAGGAGGGAGCAGATATCTGTGTAATCCAGGTATTTGCTCCCACTTCCGCGTATAGGTCACAGTGGTGACCTACGCCACATCCGGCGCCTACTTTGTTCCCCCCGCTGTCTTCTGGGAGACACACAGGTCCCAGAAGACAGCAGGGACCAGTGGGATCGCGCAGCGCGACTTGTGCATGCGCAGCAGGGAACCAGGAAGTGAAGCCGCAAGGCTTCACTTCCTGATTCCCTTACCGAAGATGGCAGCGCCCCCACCCGAGAGCCGAGGGACAGATCGGCTTTGGGTGCCGACATCTCAGGGGCGCCCAGGACAGGTAAGTGTCCTAATATTAAAAGTCAGCAGCTACAGTATTTGAAGCTGCTGACTTTTATTTTATTTTTTTCGGCGGAACTCCGCTTTAAGTATTACCGTATATATCAATAGAGAGATTGAGAGAACAAAAATTGTATATTTAATACTAACCAGCTGTGGATGATCTAGCACATGATCTGTTACATCTTCCGGGATCTCAGTTGTAATGGACAGTTGACTTTGTTCACTTTGAGGAAGTTCACTGAGTGACTGATTTATTAGCTCATCCGTGACATAGGTGGTCGCACAGCCAAACAGCGCTTCAAAGAACTCAAGGAATGTAAGCTGGCAAGGAAAACAAAAACTGGTTAACAATCATATAATATATAAAATACCTTTTAAAATAGATATTATCTCAGGGCTTCTCCTATCAATATAAAATATACAATATATACAATTATGGAGAGGCTAACACCTACTGTATGTGAAATCACCAAACACAAAGGATAAGAATATCTATTATATATCGTGCAGTGCTGCTTTAAGAAAATATTTTCCATTTCAAGTGCAAAAATAAAAGATATTATATTATACTCAAATTTTCACTGCAATACAAGTGTCATCATACAAACTCACACCATGCTGTCACTGATATGTGACAAGGCCACTCTGAGGCCTCGTACACACGACCGATTTTCTCATCCAAAACAGTCAAGAAAAGTGCAGCGAGAGTTTTTTTGTCTAGAAAAACGTTTGTGTGTATGGTTTTACGACGAGAAACTTGACGAGAATCTCGACGAGAAAATAGAGAACCTGCTCTCTATTTTCTCGTCAGGATTCCAGATTTCCTCGTCGTGTTTCTCGTCGGCCTGTTTTGTGACGAGAAAATGGTTCGTGTGTATGCTTTTACGACTCTTCCAAAAGCGCGCATGCTCACAAGCAACTATGAGACGGGAGCGCATCTTCTGGTAAAACAAGCCTTCATAATGGAGAGAGCACATTCGTCACGCTCATAAATATTTCATCGTTTAAATGTTCTGCATTGAATTCTTCGTTAGAATGTTACATTAATCAAAACGAGAGACCTTCTTTTGCTGCTGATATTCACACAGAGTTCTGCCTTATTTTTAACCTTTTTCATGCTGCTCTTTATAAGATTTATGTGTATTATATCGTGCAAGTTTTTAGGAATAATTTAAATGGTTAGATTTTTCAAAATGATGTTAATTATAATTTCTCAATGTTTTGATAGCGATCTCCCATTTAATTTTCTAATCTATATTTTTAAAATTTCACACCATGTTTTTGAGCTAATCAGATTTAGTTATTCTTTTGGGGGGGGTGATATCTGTGCCTTTTATTGTCAGTCAAATGTATCTGCTTACTCCAAAGCTTGTTTTTTTTTATTTAAAAATACACATAGTCAAGTATGAACTTAAACAAAAAACACATTTATTCATGTTTATAAATTAAATAAAGAGAAGGCAGCGCTGGAGAAGCTGCTGCCATTTGTGCATCCCAGGGACCCCAGAGCACACAGCAACCCTGTGTGGACACTAAAATTGGGAGCTTGAGAAGGCCCACATTTCAGAACACAATCTGATGCTGGCCTCCCAGAGGTCAGGAACAGCAGCAGGTGAGATATATGTCCCAAGTGTGTGGTACTACAACAGGCTGCCTTCTGTCCGACCAGTGCGACCACAATGAAGCAAGGCCATCACTTCCTCTTCTTCCTGGCAACCTTCCCTGCAGCCTTTCCTGAAGCCTTTCCTGAAGCCTTTCCTGCAGCCTTTCCTGCAGCCTTCCTTCTTCGTTTAGCTGGAGGCTGGCCCACTGGAGGGGTACTCCTGTCAGGAGGAGGAGGTGGAGGTGTAGCAGAAGGGGGTGGGGCAGAAGAAGAAGGTGGAGGTGTAGCAGAAGGGGGTGGGGCAGAAGGTGGAGGTGTAGCAGAAGAGGGTGGGGCAGAAGGTGGAGGTGTAGCAGAAGAGGGTGGGGCAGAAGGTGGAGGTGTAGCAGAAGGGGGTGGGGCAGAAGGTGGAGGTGTAGCAGAAGGGGGTGGGGCAGAAGAGGAAGGTGGAGGTGGAGGTTGAGGTTGGGTCAGTTGGGCCACCTCACATATGGCGGTATTGGGGGTAATTTGCTCCATCACCCCCTTGTTGAGCAAGGTGATGAGCAGGGGTTCGCATAGGAGGCGTTGCTCCATGCTCATCACCTTGAACTTAGCCTCCACTAGGCCGGCAATGGCCTCTTCAGGGGATGTGGGCTCCTTGAGGGTGGCATGGGCCTCTTTAATAAGGGCCATTGCTGCCTCACTGGTGGTCCTGTCCCTCCTGCCTCTTTTGTGAAGCCTGATGGGAGGCACCTGGGATCTGGTGCTTCTCCTTTGCCCTGCCACCTCCTGTCTGCCACTGGGCCCTGCCACCTCCTGGCTGCCACTGGGCCCTGCCACCTCCTGGCTGCCACTGGGCCCTGCCACCTCCTGGCTGCCACTGGGCCCTGCCACCTCCTGGCTGCCACTGGGCCCTTCCTCCTCCTGCCTGACAGTTTCCAGACCCTCCTCCTGGCTGATTTCATCCTGTGTATGAAAAAGAAACATAGTTTAATATGTTGGTTTAATCTTTGCATCAAACTTTGTAATCCTGATGGAAGCAATTAGAATGTAAATGCATAAATCCTTGCTTTAAATTTACCACTACATCAGCTTGACTATTTACCACACAATTAAATGCAGAATAATGTCTACAGATCATGTTTTCACTTGTGTAATACAAAATAATGTATGTTTCTCATCCTGACATATTTGGGAAACATTAATTTTATCCCACTACATTTTCAGTTAATACTATACCTGGCTCCAGATGGACAAATCAGGATCATCCAGGATGGCTGCCTCCTCTTGCTCCAGAGAAGGCTCAGGTTGGCTGCAGGGAAGTCTGGGGGGAAGAGTGGAGAGTGATGGCCTTGGCTCAATGTGGTCATCCAGGAAGGACATCCTGCTGTAGTACCACAAAATCGGGACATAAACATCATCTGCTGCTGCTCCTGACCTCTGAGAAGCCAGCACCTTAGAGCGTTCAGTCCTGTAGGTACCTCTCAAGCTCCCAATTTTAGTGTCCACTTGTTTTGCTGTGGCTGTGGGCACCTTGGTATGCACAAATGGGAGCAGCTTCTCCAGCGCTGCTTTTCTCACCCCTTTTTTTTTATGGATGGGGTTTTTGGTCTCCCACAGAGCCGGCAGCTCCCTTACCCGGTCAATAAATTCCGCCAGGAACTCTTTGTCGCTAATAAAAGACATTCATATTGTATCTGCAAGTAAAATAAATTATATTTAAATAATGTGAGGCAAACAGTCTAACCTCCTTCACATCCTAGTCACCATATATATCCTCCACCAATCTCAAGACAGTATAGGCCAACAATTTTTACAAGTCTCACAAAATCACATACCTTCGTTCGCACGTCCGTCACTTGAACTCCTCTCTCCGCACACCGAACGTACTATAGTCACATGTGTGTTTGCTATATACACACCACGCATGCGTCCAAATTCGAGCACGTCGCTCCGCACACGTCGCCCGCCCATGACGTTCTAACTAACATCTTTTCCCCGCCCCTTCTCTTTCGGCGCGCAGACAGATATGGCGGAGTTACAGCAGGTGTCTGATAATTCCGCAACTAGCGAAGAGACAAGCCCGGAGACCGAGGACACGTCACGATCAAGGAGGAGATTCAAGGCATCGAATATGTCTTTTGCGGAGATGGCGGAGATGGTGGACATCTTGGTCAAGGCTGATTATGATGCCAAGCATGGGCCGTATATCAAACCAAATAGAAGGAAGGCCAAAATCCTCACTAAAGTTGTGAAGAGTCTGAGGGCGAAGTTCGGGGTGAAACGCTCAAATGAGCAGCTCAGAAAGAGGTGGTCAGACCTCAAACTGAGGGAGCCAGACCAGTTGAGGATCATAAAGAGGATGCTCGCTAAAAGTAAGTAAAATGACGACCTTTCTGCTATTAATCTTTTTAGAAACTGACATTTTTTTTTTTTTTATCATATTGTACTCCCTTCCAAAATGTAATATTTTGAACTAGGTTGGGCACAGTAATCGTTCGTTACGTTACCGACACTTCGTTCGGCCACTATCCACGGTTTTGGCTTATTTAAGAGCCACAAAAGTAATTAGACATCTGCCATTTTTGATCAAGTATTGTGGATAATTTTTAAGTCTAGATGATGTGTTTGTAAGGAGAATGAAATGCAAACTTTAATCAGTGTAAAGGAGAGGACACTCAGCAGCTGCTTCCACATCTGTACTTTGGAGCACTATAGTGTGGGCCACCAGACCCGCCTTTTTTGGGTGTCCCACACAGGTGCATCAGAGTTTATTTGTGGTGCCTCCATGTCCAAAAAATTACATCCAAATGTGAATACTAAACATATTTGGGGTCATAAATAATGCATTTTTCTTTAAATTCCGCACAAACACACACTTGTACCCCACTTCCAAACAATTTAGCCTGTTTTAAGTTTAACAATGAGATTTTTACAGTGTGATAAATAGACCTTTGGTTTTATTCTCATAGGGGAGAGAAGCCTGGGAGGAGGACACTCCAGGGAGCACATGCACCCCACAACTTCCAAGCAACCCCAAACTCCCAAAGATCCACAACCGAAAGATGTGCAGGAAGTTGAGGTGGAGGAAGGAGAAGTGCAGGAAGGAGAGGTGGATGACGTTGTGGATCTGGTCACCACAACAGGTCAGTATCTGACACCACAGCTTAAGGTAAGCGAGGTAGGCCTGCAGAGTTTGATTATTTTTTTTTTATGCTTTTTAGGGGATGGAAATGTTGTGAAGGATAGCACACCGTTCTCTGCTGACAGTGCCCTCCGCCTCATCCAGCAAGTGATGGAATGTAGCACGGAACTGGACCTAATTAAACAAAGAATCCATGTGATGGAACAAACATTTAAAGACATTCTCGATGTTTTGGGGAGAATTCAATAAGTCATCCAAACACATTTGTTTTTACATGTTTGTTTTTATATTTTTTCTAATTTTTTGAGTAACAAAGCAGCCAAAAATTGAATATGCACACAGTGTGTGAACATGTGCTATCTGCCATCAGGGGATATCCATGTACGTCTTTTGTGGGTGCAACCCCTTCCTCGTATCAAAAGTCGGTGAACTGAGGAAGGGGATGCACCCCCAAAACACGTCCATTGATCACCCCTGATGGCAGATAGCACATGTTGACAATAGGGATCAGGATTGTAAACTTCCTATTTGCAAAAAAGTAAAAATGTGTGCATATTGAATTTTGGGCTGGGCAAGGGGTGGCAGGACCCCATATTAGGACGGGCACATAGAGACATAGTTTGTGTAACTGAATGTCTCAGATTGCTCAGAGGTATCCAATGTTGTCATTTTAGAAATGCAAGTGGTATTTTTGTATTTTCATAAGCCAAAATTTGCCGGGTTGTGGCCAGGCCAACCCCAAAGTAAAACAAAAAAAAATGTGCAGAGAGTAAAAAATTTGACCACAAACAACGTGTAGCTTCTTTTTATAATACTCTCTAAGCTTATTTGGTTCTTTTGTAAGGTAACATAGTGAAATTGGTTGTTATTTACTAAAGTAAAATACACTTGCCACTACAAATGCACAAAGACAAACTAGGAGACAGGAAAGAACAAATAATTAAAGGTTTAAACAAGATTTTTATTGGGATACTTAGACATAGGCTGGCATAGGAATTGCCCCCCTCCCCGTGAAATACTCCATGTATTTGTCCCGAACCACACGGGCATTTTGGGGGGGCAAGCCAAGACGGGCAGATTCCAGGCCCGGAAGGGGATTTGCAGGGGAAAGTCCAGCCTCTGGCAAAACTGAGGCCATATAGGAATTTGATTTTTGGCTCAGAAAGTTGTGTAGCACACAGCAGCATAACACTACATAGTTTATTTTGTAGTCCGCCAAGTGGATGGAAGTCATAAAAAGGCGGAACCGGCTGGCCATTATGCCGAAGGCATTTTCAACGACTCTTCGGGCCCTGGCCAGCCGGTAATTGAACACACTCTTCTCTGGGGTCAGGGTCCTCTGTGGAAATGGCCTCATAAGATGCCGTCCGAGTCCGAAGGCTTCATCAGCCAAGAAAACAAAGGGGAGTCCTTCAATATTCCCTGCATCCGGTGGCAATGCAAGGTCGTCACTCTGGAGACGGAGGGCAAACTCCGTCTGGATGAAGGATCCCCCATCGGACATCCGGCCATTCTTCCCTACATCAACATAGAGGAATTCATACCGTGCTGACACCACCGCCATCAGCACAATGCTATGAAACCCCTTGTAATTGTAGTAGTAGGATCCAGAACGGGGTGGCGGCACGATGCGGACGTGCTTCCCGTCTATGGCCCCACCGCAGTTGGGGAAGTCCCACCGCGTGGCAAACTCCAATGCCACAGTCTGCCATTCCTGTGGCGTGGAAGGAAGCTGTGGAGTGAAACAAGATGAAATAATATTAGAAAAACAAAGGCATACATTACAAGGAAATTCTATCCCAAAAAATTAGAGACCAACATCAATCTAATTATACGTTTATTAAGGTGTGTAAAAAAAGTATAATGGAAGGCTCATTTATCATATTCATCACCCCCTCTGATGGGCCATTACTAAATTATTTTGGGGGGGGGGAGATGTGTTTGGCCACAGGATAGCATTGCAGTGGCGGTGCGTCCAGAGTGGGCGCTGGAGCACTGTCCCCTCTCTCCTGTGCCCATCACTCAGAACAATACATAGGTTCATGCGTTGCATGAACCTATGTATTGTCTATGCCGCACACTATTCAGGTGGATGGCCTCTTGTAAAGCGACCGACATATGAATAATTGCGTCATTTAGGGGGTTAAAATTGCAGAGCAGAAACAGGTATTAAAAAAGTCTTGCAAATTCCAACCTGAGGGATGTAATTGGCTTCCTCAAAGAAAAATCGGGGACGCAAGGAGGGGGCATTCCTTGTGTAAACACTGACAGGCTGCTCTGGCAATCATGTTCACCAAGTCTGTTTAATGGTAACATGATTGGCTGATGCAACATGAAGGGAAGGAGAAGACATCAAGGACAGAAGAAGGATGGCGCTGACCACAAGAAGGTAAGTGCAGGGCTGTGGGGAAACTGGCTGCATTAGAGGGGACTAAATGGCTGCATTGGAGGGGACAACTGGGGGCGTTTATTAGGCAACAGAGCAAAAAAGGAGGAAGTTTATTTCCGAAATTGGGGTTGGAACCCCCCAACATTTGGAGCAACAGGCGCCCCTGCTGGAAAAGTTAGTGAGGGGAAATATTTAGGGAGGAAAAAAAAGGGGCAATCTAAAGCTTCCAACATGCATGGGGACAAAGGGGACATTCTCAGCATATTACAATCATGGTAATTAGGGAAGGATGAAAGAAATACAATACATTAGCATACATGTAATACATAAAATGTGATGTTAAGGGAGAAAACTTACCCTAATATAGTCCTCCTGCAGGACTTGTATAATAGCAGAACAGGTGTCTGGGATTATGAGGCCCAGAGCCTGGGGGGAGATGCCTGTGGTGAACTTCAAGTCCTGAAGACTTCTCCCTGTCGCCAGGTAACGCAACGTGGCGATGAGCCTCTGCTCAGCACTGATGGCTTCCCGCATAACGGTGTCCTTCCTGGTAATATAGGGGGACACCAAAGCCAACAGTTCCTGAAAAACGGGGTCAGACATCCTCAGAAAATTCCTGTAGTCCTCAGGATTATTCTCGACGATCTCCCGCAGCAGAGGCATGTGGCAGAATTGGTCCCGCTGGAGCAACCAATTCTTGGTCCATGAACTCCTCCTCACACCATTCATGGACTGGTCTTGGTCCAAAACAAGCAGACCAACACCAAGCGCACGCACAGCACGAACTCGACGACGAGAACGTCCAGGCGACATGGCTAGGAAACGGTCGTCTAATCAGAACGTACAGAACAGAACGCACTTTAGAACAGCAAGGCCTATGAATAACGAACTGAAATTCAGAAACGAACAGGCAAGAACGCACTGTAAAACAGATACGACCTGCCTAGACGCCCTGAAAGTCAAGATACGAACCCACAAGCACAAACTGAACGGCAGAAAACGATCTGAAAAGTACGAAGACTGAAAAGCGCGAATCGTCTCTTCCCAAACTTTTACTTCACACGCGGTAACACGAGATCAGCAAAAGCAGCCCAAGGGGTGGCGCCAAGAAAAAAGATCTTCCCCTTTATAGTGCCGTCGTACGTGCTGGACGTGAGCGCAGAGAACCACGAGGAAATTGGAAAATGACAGTGTGTACGCATAGAAAGCTTGACGAGAAAATCGACAAGCTTAACAAGAATCTCGTCGAAAAAAACGACGTGTTTTTTACGACGAGAAAATCGGTCGTGTGTACGAGGCCTGAGCCTCATTCCGCACAAAGATTTTCCAGCTCGTGGGACCACAATCAAGTGCCAGCAGACTGAGAGCGATCATCGATGGGTTTGATTAACTACCCCAAATCAATCATTTGATACTGTATTCGTCATAAATATCAATGCTCACAATATTAGTGATGACACTTAAAATAAAGGTCTGTAGCATACTGTCACCACAGACAGATACTGTATATCCAGAGATTTACACTATAGTAACACACTTCAAAGAGACAGAGGTCCTTTAAGTTCTGAAAATGTTTCATCACAAGCAGTCACAGATACATCATGTATGTTTTGATTTTGTATTAAATTCAAAATAAATGCATTTGATGTTATTTGCAGTTTTGAATATTAATGACACTGTTGGCCTTGTTTTCTTTATTATTTTCTTTATTATAAGTGTTAATTCAATCTAAGCTATAAATCGCTGTAGAAAGTGTAGCAATTGTATAGTAAAGTCCACAGCACCATCTACAGGAAAGATCAGCATCTGAAGTATTTCAAAGGAAACCTATCATTAACGAAAGAGGGGGCTGCCATTGCTGAACTTTGAGCATGCTTTTTTTTCTTACTGTAAGGCTGGTTTCACGGTGCGGTGGGGGCGGTGGCGGTATAGCGCCGCTATTTTTAGCGGCGCTATAACGTCGGGATTGTTGAGCTATTCGGCCGCTAGCAGTGCGGTTTTAACCCCCGCTAGCGGGCAATAAAGGGTTAATACCACCCGCAAACCGCGGCTACAGCCGCGGTTTGCGGGCGGTATTACCGCGGTATCCAATGCATTTCAATGGGAAGGAGCGGTGGAGGAGCGGTAAACACACCGCTCCAAAGATGCGACTAGCAGGACTTTTTTTACCGTCCTGCTAGCGCACCGCTCCAGTGTGAAAGCCCTCAGGGCTTTCACATTGTAGAGAAAGGAGCCGCTGTTTAGGCTCGGTTTGCAGGCGCTATTTTTAGCTAAATAGTGCCTGCAAACCGCCCCAGTGTGAAAGGGGCCTTACTGGTAACTGGCAACTGGCTTCAATACTTTCTAAATATTTCAAAACTTGACCTGAAATAAGCAGGTAACATCTGTAGTCTGAGTGAAGTCAGAATCTCTGATCTGGGTACTGACAGCCAGGCAACTAGCATTTTCTAAAGGAGAAATCAGCAATGGCAGTCTTCATATGTTGGCCACACACTCAGATTTGTTTCATGTCAATACACTTTGTCAGTCATTGTTATCTGAAACCATAACCATTCATATTGTGTCCAGCCAGATAGGCCAAAATGCTAGCCAAACATACATACATTTCTCTTGTTCAGCCCCCAAGAAATTGTTTGTGTTTGGCAGTTCCGCATAAAGAAATGAAAGAACCCCAATAATTTGTTGGGAGCAACTTATGGCACTGTAATAATAGCTGGTTTGTGGGCTAGGGGTACTAATAAACAGTATGGGGGTCTTACAGTATATGAATTGATGAATGTTGAGTAAGAGATTGTTTTATCTATTTAGGTATAATAAAAATAAAGCCCTGTACACACGGTCGGACTTCCATCTGACTTTTCCGTGGATTTTTGTCCGAACGGAGTTGGTTGGGAACACCCATAGCATACACACGCTCGGACTTTTCTGCAAACTTTCTTAAAACTTCTTACAACATCACGTGGTTTTTCTGCTCTTTTCTGCTCTTTACTGCCACCCTTTGGTCAACTTCTGCTATTGTTGGTTGGTTTTAACATGATTTGTTTTATCCATCGGACAAAAGTCCGATGGTTTTCTATACACACGGTCGGACTTTGCTCCATCGGACTTTTGTTGGGCAAAAGTTTGTCCGTTTGCAGACCCAACTTTTGTCCGATGAAATCCAAAACCAAACGAAAAAAAGTTTGTCCGATGGAGCGTACACACGGTCGGATTGTTGGTCCAACTTGCTCAAAACAAAGTTTGTTGGGCAAAAGTCCGAAAGTGTGTACGGGGCTTAAGTTTTAAAACAAACTGTGTGCTACCAGTGGTACCTCGAAATCCAGATTTTCGAATCTGTAGATATATTCGTGGTTTTGTGGATGTGGCACCAAATAAGAATGCCATCACTTTACTATAAATCTGACAGGATGCAGTCATTGTTAAGCCAACAATATTTCACCTTTTTCTTAAATTTTTCAGTCAAATTCTAAAGAGCCGTGTGGCTTCTATAGGGCCACTGCCGGCTTAAATTAAAGCCAACTCAGCGCAAATTGGACAAAATTCCATGTGTGTATGGCTAGCATTATACTGTACAGCTGTTCATAAATTGGGGCAAGATCTGATTGTATGCACCCTGTATTAAGCACACGTTACGATCTGACTGTACAATCTTTTTTCGATCTTTAGACCTTTTTTAGATCTATTACCATCTATGTAGAGCAAGAGCCCATCGGATTGGATGCAAACTCAATGAATGGTAGGAGCTCTTACATTACATAAATTTGGTAAATCTCACATCTGACTGCAATGTGTGTAGCAAGCATGGAAAAGGGACAATTAACCCTTTCCATACAGGGCTTTTTATACCACTTCCATACCGGGCCTATTCTGGCACTTCTCTCCTACATGTACAAATCATCATTCTTTTGCTAGAAAATTACTCAGAACCCCCAAACATTATATATGTTATTTTTTAGCAGACACCCTAGGGAATAAAATGACAGTCGTTGCAACTTTTTATCTTGCACGGTATTTGCGCATTAATTTTTCAAACGCCTTTTTTGGGGAAAAAAATGGTTTCATGAATTAAAAAATAACAAAACAGTAAAGTTAGCCCAATTTTTTTGTAAAATATGAAAGCTTATGTTACGCCGAGTAAAAAGATACCTAACATGTCACGCTTTAAAATTGCGCACACTCATGGAATGGTGCCAAACTTTGGTACTTAAAAATCTCCATTTTGTAAACATCCCTTGTAATAGGAATGTGTGTGACAGGTCCTCTTTATGGAGAGATGCGGGGTCAATAAGACCCCACATCTCTCCTCCAGGCTGGAAAGCATGAGATCGGGAAAAAAATTTCACTGATCTCATACTTACAGCCGCAATGGCGGCTTTGTTTGCATTTGAGGACCCGGGCGTGATGTCATCACATCGCGCCCGGGCCTCCGACGGTCATAGAGATGACTGGTGACCATTTGGTCACTAGTCATCTCTATGCTCGTCACGTGACCCACCACCGGCGCCGGACGATTCTCTCCGGTCCCCGATGGCACGGGAGAGCCCGGAGAATTACCGGATTGCGGCGGGAGGGGGGGATGTCCCCTTCCGCCGCCTATAAGAACGATCAATCGGCGGAACCGCCGCTATGATCGTTCTTATGGTGCGCAGGATCGCCGGCTGAAAACAAGGATATCTAAATGATGCCTCTAGCTGCAGGCATCCTTCAGATATCTCCCCACAAACCCAGGACGTCATATGACGTCCACCCGGAGGGAGAGAGGGTTCCTGCCGGTGTTATTTTACAATGACCCGGTATGGAAGGGGTTAATTTATGACTTATATTTACAAGATGAAAGAACAAGAAGAAAGTCTCACCTCTAGCTCAAGATTGATTTCATTACCATTATGTACAGCGGGGTCGTCCTCAGCTAAGATTTCCACAATCTTCGTAACAGTAAGATCTTGGTTTATGATTTTGAAGTCCTGTATACACAGCATAAAATATTTCTCATTGTAATCATTGGGTACACACATAAAGTGGTCATTTACTTGGCAGTTACTATGATAGGATCATTGTCATATTACCGCCGTCATTCTACTGCAGCAGGTCGGCTCTCCTGCGCAAATCGCCGTAGCTGTACTTCGGCCCTGTACTGCAGCTTACACCACGCATCCAATTCGCATAACATTATAAAATACAGTGATTGTAATGAGGCTGGTTCACATATGTGCGATGCATTCGCACTGCGCATTGGCCAAAAAACGTGTGCGTTTTCTAGGCATTGCGGTGCGGCTCAGGTGCGAATTCAGGCCCATTATCTTCTATGGGCACGCATCTGATTCGCAGATGTGTTCAGTTCTCATCAGGATTTCTCTCCTGCTCACTACACTTCCCCCCCCTCCCCCTCCCCTCTCCCTCTCCTCTCCCAGGTCAGCAAGTGTGCAGCTACACCGCACATGAAACGCTGAACAGCTCTGTTATCTCTTTGCAGAGATAACAGAGCTGGAATTCGCACCGCACAAGTGTGAATCCAGCCTTAAACAGCTATAGCACGGCGGGGGACCCGATGTGCGTAGTCTGCAGGCGCGATGTCCGCCGGCCACGCGTGATCACGGGCACGAGAAACAGAACGGGGATGTGTGTGTGTAAACACACACATCCCCATTCTGTCAGGAGAGGAGAGACAGATCGTCTGTTCCTACTTGTTAGAAACAGCAATCTGGCTCCTCCTCTAGCCAGTCACATCCCCCCACAGTTAGAAACACACACGAGGGAAAACATTTAACCCCTTGATCGCCCCCTAGTATTAACTTCTTTCCAGCCAGTGACATTTACACAGTAATGAGTGCATTTTTATAGCACTGATCGCTGTATAAATGTCAATGGTCCCAAAAATGTGTCAAAAGTGTCCGATGTGTCCGCCGCAATGTCACAGTCCCGCTAAAAATTGCAGATCGCCGTCATTACTAGTAAAAAAAATAATATTAATAAAAATGTCATAAATATAGCCTCTATTTTGTGGACGCTATAACGTTTGCGCAAACCAATCAATATACCCTATTGCAATTTTTTACCAAAAATATGTAGAATATATATCGGCCTAAACTGAGGAAGAAATAATTTTTTTATATTTTTTGGGGGATATTTATTATAGTGCAAAAAATAAAAACCATAGAGGTGATCAAATACCACCAAAAGAAAGCTCTATTTGTGGACAAAAAAGGACATCAATTTTGTTTGGGTACAGCATCGCACGACCGCGCAATTGTCAGTTAAATCGACGCAGTGCCATATCTCAAAAAATGGCCTGTCATTAAAGTGGAGTTCCACCCAAAAATGGAACTTCCACTTTTTGGAAACCTCCCCCCCCTCTGGTGTCACATTTGGCACCTTTCATTGGGGAGGAGGGAGCAGATACCTGTGTAATACAGGTATTTGCTCCCACTTTCTGGCATAGACCAGTGACCTACGCCACGTCTGGTGCCTACTCTGTCCCCCCCCCCCCCCCCGCTGTCTTCTGAGAGAGACACAGGTCCCAGAAGACAGCAGGGACCAGTGAGGACGCGCAGCGCGACTCTTGCATGCGCAGTAGGGAACCAGGAAGTGAAGCCGTAAGGCTTCACTTCCTGATTTCCTTACCGAGGATGGCGGCGGCAGCACCCGAGAGCCGACGGACAGATCGGCTTCGGCTGCCGACATCGCGGGCGCCCTGGGCAGGTAAGTGTTTATATATTAAAAGTCAGCAGCTGCAGTATTTGTAGCTGCTGACTTTTAATATATTTTTCTTTCAGCGGAACACCGCTTTAAGTGAGCAAATCCTTCCAGGGCTGAAGTAGTTAAAGTGGACAAATTTCTAAAATTACACTTTGCATGAATCAGTACAGCATGTCAGTACTACTAAATAACATTGCATTTTTAATATAAGTACCTGCTTCTTGCCCTTAATAAAAGTGCTTCCCTGACCCCCTTATAGCCTAGCATAATAACAACATTACCTTGGGCTATCTAGATGCATTGTGGTCATTTGGCATAAATAGTGATTGAGGGCAGTCTATTCTTTTCATTATTGGCCATACACACTGGCCAAATATCGGAGAGTTCAACAGAAACCGGTCAAAAATTTGGCCCATGTGCATGGCAGCCGCTCTGCCAGAAGCCGCCCGAACGTCGGGCTTCTGTCAAAGGAGCATGACTGAAAAGGGTCTGCCGGTCGGAATCCGATCAGCACTCTCAGCCACTGGCTGAAAGTGCTGGCCCGTGTGTTCTGGTAGGGGGTCCATCCCCCTGTCAGGACACAATTGTTTAGCGGGGGGAGATCACTGTACTAACATAGGATAGTTAATAAAGGATCTCCTCCCGAGCTCTTCAGTTTTCTTTTTTTTTCGTTCAGCCCGCTGGGTTGAATGAAAAAAAAAACTGATAGTGTGTGCCAGGCTTAAAGCAGACCTTATCAATAACATGAGAATGAACAGTGCCCATATGGTAACAAGCACATGTGGCTGCTCCCTTGTACGTACCGTATACAACTACAATTTATAGATAGAAACAAGTTTTTTAAATAAATGGGTACACTTTGATTTAAAGATTTATTTTTATATCTAAAACATTAAAACTGATCTCCAGGAAAACAGCTAAATACATAGATGAGATTAAAATAGGGGAGCTGTGTTACCTGGTAAATAATTTGTATATCTGCCCGTTCAGTCCTGAGATTTACATAGCTCTGCCACCAGTAGTGTATTTGGGTTTTGTGCTGCCCTAGGCCTGACTAAACTTGTGCACCCCCTAATTTAAATATGACCCACCCCTTCCTGTCAAGGCCACATCCCTTTCTGTTTAAGACCCGCCCTGAAATTTTTGAGTGGGGACACTAGTTCTGAGGGCCTGTTGGGAGGGGGGAAATGGATTCCCTTAATTTTGCATAGATTTCCTCTCACTTCCTGTTTGGCTATGGGGCAGGAAGTGAAGGGAAATATCTGCAATGGGACAGGGATGGTAAAAAATAAACTGACAGGGGCTATAACCCTCCCTTACTCTATCCAAAGTGAAAAAAAAAATGTTGCCTATAGTTCTACTTTAAGCACAAATTTCTGATAATTTTGTGGAGAGGACTAAGAAGATATAACCATGCCAATGGTGCAGCAGAAAACATATAGCACAGTGAGGAAGGTTTGTGGTCCAGGATGATAGGACAGTCAAAATTAGAAGCAGCGCTGCCCCCCCCCCCCCCTCTCCCACAGTTTCAGAATGCCAGCTGCCCACATACCGGAAGCAGTGCGGTCGCTTTATGGGGGCGCTAGACTAATTTGTCTCTAAGCCCAGTCCGCCCCATAAGACAGGCAGTACACTAACAGTGTAGCACAAGCCGGCGGGGACTCTTTCCATGCTGCCCCCTGCAAAGTGCTGCCCTAGGCCTGGGCCTTGTTGGCCTAGACCAGGATACAGCTTTGTCTGCCACACAGGACAGCTCTATCTAACAGGTGATTTTTATCTGCTGCATTTAAAGAGGCTCTTCACTCTGGAAAAAAAAAGGATAAAAGTCAGCAGCTACAAATCCTGTAGCTGCTGACTTTTAATAACAGGACACTTACCTGTGATGGGATCCAGTATCATCCTCACCTGGGCTAGTTCTTCACTAGCTTTCGGGTTCCTGGCGCTGGTTGTGCTGCTTGCGGCTTCATAACCAGGTGCCCATTGCGCATGTACGAGTCACACTGCACTTTGTTAATGGTCTCACAGTCTTCTGGGACTTGACGTGTCCCAGAAGATTGCGGCGAGGGAGGGGGAGAGGAGAACTTCCACTCGGATCACCTAGGCTATCCGAGTGGAAGTGGGAGCGGGTACCTGTCAAAACTAGGTACCTGCTCCTCCCCACCAAAAAAAATTGCATGCCAATTAATGTAATAACAAAATAACAAATCTTCTGGATAGCAGCACTCCAATAAAAGCCTTTATTTTGTAAAATCTTCCAAAAAATCCAAACAACACACGGCAAGTCACAAAACTCTGGTCAAAGCTGATGCGTTTCACACCGTCTTAGTGATTAATCATAGTATCATAGTTATGAGCTATGATTAAACACTAAGACAGTGTGAAACGCGTCAGTTTTGACCAGAGTTTTGTGACTTGCCATGTGTTGAATGGATTTTTTGGAAGATTTTACAAAATAAAGGCTTTTATTGGAGTGCCGCTGTCCAGAAGATTTGTTCTTTTGTTATTGCCTGAGTTTGCATTGTCTGCACCCTTGGCTGTTGGGAGGAAGCAATCACCTGGAGAACGTCCACACCTGAGCGGTTTTTGTTTTCTAGGCCAATTAATGTGCCATCAAACAAAAGGGTGTTAGTTTAAAATCATGAGCTGTTCTTGCGATAGGTCTTGGAGACCTCTCAGCCTGGTATCCCCACCTCTTTACCAACTTTTTATTCACTTTATCCTAACAATGCTTTTTTCTGCTATCTTTTCATGTTGCTGTTCTTCTGTCTTCATGAGCCTCAATATAATTTTTCTCATGATGCGAGCCATGTAAGGACACTTTTTACTTTTAGATAAGATTTGTTGTGTTTGAGGCAATCAGTAGTGTCACCTAAAATGTTTGTAAATGTACATTTTTTTTTTTTAAATAACAAACATGCCTATCCTTACCTGCTCTGTGTAATGGTTTTATGGTTTTGCACAGAGCAGTCCCAATCCTCTTCTTCTGGGGTTTCCTGCCACCACTCCAGGCCCCTCCTCCTAATCGGGTCCCCCCCCCCCCCGAAAAGCTGCTTTCCATGGGGGCACCTGCTATGTCTATTGACACAGACAGCGGCCCGCATCACAGCTTTTGTTTGACAGCAGTGAGGGGAGCCAATGGCTCCCGCTGCTATCAATCTGTCCAATGAGGAGAGCGACGGCGGCTGTAGCCGCTGCGCTCATGCACATCGCTGGATGGGATCGGGCTCAGGTAAGAAAAAGGGGGGGGTCTGGGGGGGAGCCGCAGCATAGAAGGTTTTCACCTTAAAACATAGAATTCTTTAAAGCGGTTGTATACCCAAATTTTTAACTTTTACCTACAGGTAAGCCTATAATAAGGCTTACCTGTAGGTAAAAAGAATATCTCCTAAACCTGTACGGTTTAGGAGATATTCCCCTCGCAATGAGCCGCTGAATGCAGCGGCGCATGCGCAGCGGGGATTCTTGGCTAAAGGCCGGCAGCCGCCGGACCTTGCCGAGGCGCGGGAGTGACGACATTGCCGCTCCAGCCACTCACACCGCTGGAGTGGCGATACCCGGAAGACACGCCGAGGCAAGATGACATCTCCCTCGGCGTGGACCAGGTAAGTTCCGGACGCCTCGTTCTAAGGTAAGTATTTCATAATGAGCTAGTATGCGGTGCATACTAGCTCATTATGCCTTTTGTCTTACAGGTATACAACCGCTTTACGGTGAAAAACCTTAAAGTGGATGTAAATCCTATTCATGAAATCTGACCTCAGCAAATATATCTGCAGTGTTAACTTATCTCTCTCCAAAGCCCTGAGTCCCATGTCTTTCTGCTGTGTCGTTCCTCTGTTATCAGCATGACAAACGTCTGGCAAGTTCTCCGGGATGGGAGATTAAACCAGCCTGAAATTTGTGTCGGGGTGGGTGCTATAAATAGATTAGCAGAGAGCTTGTGTCACGTACCTGGTAGTAGAGCCCAACGTGCAGGGAGCGGCCTCTCGTATACCTCTGGCTCAAGAACCCCTGGTAGAGCAGACAGGAGCTCAAGAGTGCAAAGGGGCACAAGTGCCTGACAGGTAAGCTGATGTAGAGGGCTGGATGCAGCAGCAGGGAGGTGAACTGTAGTTCAAGCAGGATGCAAGCAGCAGGCTGGGAACTGCAGACAGCAGCGAGGTACTCGTGGATCAGAAGACTGGCAGGTGAAGACAGGCCGGGTCAGACACAGGCAGGTAGATCAGGTACAGAAGCAGAATCCAGAGAATGGTCAAAGTTCAGGACGGGTCAGTTTATCAGGCGGGCAGCAATCAGGTTTGGAGGAGAAGCAGAAGCGAAGTCAGGACAAGCCGGGATCAGAGATAGGCAGCAAGCAGGAGTAGTCAAGGGAGAGCCGGATCAGGTAACAGGTCAGCAATCAGGATCACAAGTAGCAAGGGTCTCGGGAACGCTGTAGATCGGACAGCAAGGCAGCAAGGTGTCTGATCCCTTTAAATAGCCTATCTTGGCACCAAGTGCTGTCACAGCGTGCGTGTGCGCCCTCCCGCGCGCGTGCTGTTCATGCTATTGCGCATTCGCGTGCGCCGCACTGCTCTTCCGCGCACGGGCATTTTTCTGACACTCATGTTGCTAGGCAGATTGCTGGAATGCCTTTCCTGACATTGCCCCCCCCCCCCCCCCCAACTGGGCCATCTTTTTTTTTTTAACAAGAAGTCAACTGGGCCATCTTACTTGGGTGAGATCTTTTAAAGGCCAAAATCGGTCTCTTAGCATGGATATTAGTCTCTGGTTCCCAAGAGTTCTCCTCCGGGCCGTAACCTTTCCACTACACCAGGTACTGGACCTGGTTACGTCTTTTCCTGCAATCCAGGATGGACTCCACCTCGAATTCCTCCTCACCGTTGATGAGCACTGGTTCAGGAGGACCGGTGTTCCGGTTAGTGAAGGGGTCCGGAACTGTAGGTTTGAGTTTAAGCCACATGGAAGACTGGGTGTATCCGGAAAGACTCTGGTAGTTTTAATTCATAGGCCACCTCATTGATTTTCCTAGTCACTTGAAAGGGACCCACAAACTTAGGGCCCAATTTCCTAGATGGGCATGCTAAATTCAAATTCAAGGTAGACAGCCAAACTTGATCCCCGGGTGCTAGGTTAAGTTCCCCTCTCCTCCTCCTGTCAAACACCTCCTTGTTATATTCCTGGGTCGTCGCCATTGTCTCCTGAAGTAGTTTATTATTGTTAGAAAAGAAGTTCAGGGTTTCTTGGGCAGCTGGTACTGCACACTCCGGGATGTTGTTAGACAGGAACAAAGGATGGAAGTTGTAGTTCGCAAAAAAACGGGGACTGCTTGGTAGCGGAGTAAACAGAGTTATTGTAAGCAAACTCTGCAAGAGGTAATGGAGAAGCCCAATCATCCTGGGAGAAGCTTGAAAAACAGCGTAAATATTGCTCGAGCGTCTGGTTTGTACGTTCAGTCTAACCGTTGGTCTGGGGATGATAGGCAGAGGAGAAAGAGGTCAATTTTACGGGATCCACATAGTGCTTTCTAGAATTTCGACGTAAACTGTACCCCTCGATCAGATACGATATTTGCAGGTATGCCGTGGAGCCTTACTATCTCCTTAATGAATATTTTTGCAGTCTCGGAGGCAGAGGGTGTACCCCTCATAGGCAGGAAGTGAGCCATTTTAGAGAGTCTAAATAAACAAAAACTAAAACTCGCGCTTATCGAGACATACAAAAATAAATGACAAGTGAAAAGAAATTATTATATGCGCAGCTGCTACAGCATAAGGCACTAACACCTTGAGAGATAAAAAATTATAAAATGCAGCGCTAGCGAATATAAATGTGCTCAATACAAACGTATGTGTGAATGTCAACCATCTAAACCTTTCGGGATGATGGTACACACTATTAGTGAAAAGATTATGCACCAATGATTGGTGTCACCAGAAATGCAGTGGGTGTAATACTAAATGTTACCACTAAAAAGTGATCAACTAAGTAAAACCAGAAAATATACTGTGCAAAACATTAAATGAACTGAACAACCAGGCAAATAGCTCTAGGAGTAATTCACAGTACTACAGATGGTTTTCAACATCAAAGAAATAATGTCCCATTTGCAACAGTGGTTGTAATATAGAAGGAAGGGGGAAAAAAAAAAAAAAAAAATGCTTTAAAATAAAATAAAAGTCACCCAACATCCAACTTCTAGGACCAATAATGTTCGGTGAAATTCAACAGTTGGCTCAATAGCAGCAGAGATCAGAGGACCATGTGGGGAATAAAAAGAAAAAGCAACTTGTGAAGTACCGCTTAGGAACAGATTAACAATACGCTGTTATTGGGAAAACTCACAAGCCTTCAATGATAACCGAGCGTCAGTGTGTTCCGGGTTCACAACGGCGTGCGTTCCACAAGAACCGGAAGCAGCGTCACTGGTTCTTAGTGTTGACCGGAAATTTGTCAATGCATTTCGCCCCTCCTCCAGGGCATCATCAAGGACCTTTGTGAGTTTTCCCAATAACAGCGTATTGTTAATCTGTTCCTAAGCGGTACTTCACAAGTTGCTTTTTCTTTTTATTCCCCACATGGTCCTCTGATCTCTGCTGCTATTGAGCCAACTGTTGAATTTCACCGAACATTATTGGTCCTAGAAGTTGGATGTTGGGTGACTTTTATTTTATTTTAAAGCATTTTTTTTTTTTTTTTTTTTTTCCCCCTTCCTTCTATATTACAACCACTGTTGCAAATGGGACATTATTTCTTTGATGTTGAAAACCATCTGTAGTACTGTGAATTACTCCTAGAGCTATTTGCCTGGTTGTTCAGTTCATTTAATGTTTTGCACAGTATATTTTCTGGTTTTACTTAGTTGATCACTTTTTAGTGGTAACATTTAGTATTACACCCACTGCATTTCTGGTGACACCAATCATTGGTGCATAATCTTTTCACTAATAGTGTGTACCATCATCCCGAAAGGTTTAGATGGTTGACATTCACACATACGTTTGTATTGAGCACATTTATATTCGCTAGCGCTGCATTTTATAATTTTTTATTTTAGAGAGTCTATCTACCACCACGAAGATGGTGGTGTAGTCTTCTGAAGGAGGTAATTCAACGATAAAATCCATGGAGATCATCCTCCATGGTTTTTCCGGGATGGGTAGTGGCTTCAGCAGCCCCCAAGCTCTGGTCTTGCTGCCTTTGTTTTGAATGAAGGTGGTGCAAGTTTCCACATAACTTCTCGAAGTAGCTGTGGCCACCAAAATGTGCGCTGGAGGAGCTCGGAAGTCTTGTGTACGCCAAAGTGGCCGGCCAATTCGTGGTCATGACAGGACTTAAAAACTGCTACCCGTAGTTGCTGAGGCACAAAAATGTTATCCTTGATCCATAATAGATCATCCCTTAACTGTAGGGCAAGGTTTGATGGCTGAGGAGTTTCTGAAGAAGCCTGCTTAATTTGGGACAAAAGGTCTCCCTGCAGCATGAGGAAGTTTCCTGGAGCTAGAATGGTGTCTGGAGATGAGAGGACTTCAGATTCACTATACATCCGGGAAAGTGCGTCCGGCTTGGTATTTTTTGACCCAGGCCTGTAAGTGATGTGGAACGAGAACCGAATAAAAAAAAGTACCCACCTGGCCTGGCGTGGTTTCAATCTTTTGGCAACTTTCAAATACTTCAAATTCTTATGGTCTGTGTAGACCAAGATAGGATGTGCTGCTCCCTCCAAGAGGTAACGCCACTCCTCGAGAGCGGCCTTGATCGCTAATAGTTCTCTGTCCCGACGTTGTAATTCTTCTCAGCTTCCGATAACTTGCGAGAGAAGAACGCAACTGGATGCAATAGAGCCTTGGGCTCCTGTCTCTGAGAAAGTACTGCTCCAACTGCCACTTCAGAGGCATCCACCTCCAGGATGTAGGGCATAGACATGTGCATTTTGTTTCGTTCTGAATCGAAATTCGGACGAATTTTTCATTATTCGGACATTCGGATGCATCTGAATTACCGAATTACAATACTAACGAATTTACCCGAATCCGAATTTTTTCGAATTGAAAAATCGCGGATGAAATTCGAATCGAATTCGAAATATTTTCGAATTGAATTCGAAATATTTTCGAATCGAATTCAAAATATTTTCGACTCGAATTCGAATCAAATTCAATCGAATTAGAAAAAATATAAATCGTTTTTAAAAAAAGAATACAATAAAATAGAATATAAAAATAAAAAGCAATAGAATAGAAATAAAAGAATAGTAGAGAATAGAATAGAATTGAATAGAATGTAATAAAATACAATAGAATAAGATTAGAATAGAAATAGAAAATAGACTAGAAAAACAATAGAACAGAATAGAATAAAATATAATATATATATATATATATATATATATATATATATATATATATTATATTTTATTATATTCTTTTGTTTTTCTATTCTAATCTTTTCTATTCGAATTTGAATTTATTCTATACTAAATTCGAATTTCGGAAGATGGTTATATATACATATATATACATACATATAAATAACCATTTTCCAAAATTCTAATTTCATATAGAATAAAATCGAAAATGAATAGAAAATATTCTAAAATAATAGAAAAAAATATCATAAAAAAACAATAGAACAATAAAATATATATATATATATATATATATATATATATATATATATATATATATATATATAAAACCATGTTCCAACACTCAAATTTCGTATAGAATGAATTCGAATTCCAATTAGAAAAGATTAGAATATAAATAGAAAATAGACTAGAAAAACAATAGAACAGAATAGAATAAAATATAATATATATATTGTATTTATTCTATTCTGTTCTATTGTTTTTCCATTAGATTCTTTCCAATATTTTCTATTCTATTATAATCTTTTTGATTCGAATTTGAATTCACTCTATACGAATTTCTAATTTTGGAAGATGGTTTTATAAATATATAAAATACTTTGTGATGTCATCACCTCCCCCCCTCCTCCGAGAGACAATCACCTCCATACACCATCCAATCAGAGCTTAGCATCTCCATCCATCCCCCCACACTCACTAATACCCCTCACATTATTGTAGCACATCTCCTGTAGTCTATTAATAGCTATTTCATTTTTTATTTTTTGCAGATTACGATCCATTTCCTTTATTTCCAGCATATCTCCTGCAGACTATTAGCATCTATTTCATTTATGAATGGAGGAACGGTTTGAGGAAGAGACAACAAGAGGGACATCATCACCGCTTATATCTCTATTCACAGGGAAATGGTTGCTAATAGTTTGCAGGAGATCAGCAAAAAATAAATAAATAAATAGATGCTTATAGTTATAGCCTGCAAATCTGATGAGAAAATTAAATAGATACTAATAGTCTGCAGGAGATCTGCAAAAAAAAATATATAAATGCTAATAGTCTGCAGGAGATCTGATGGAAATAAATAGTAATCTGAAAAAAAAAATAGATGCTAATAGTCTGCAGGAGATGTGCTGAAATAAAGGAAATGGCTGCTCTAATGCAAAAAAAGAAAAAGAAAAGAAAAATGAAATAGATGCTAATAGTCTGCAGGAGATCTGCAAAACAAATACAATAGATGTTAATATACTGCAGGAGATCTAATGGAAATAAATAGTATTTAGCAAAAAAAAAAATGAAATTGATTCTAACAGTCTGCAGGAGATCTGCCAAAAAAAAAAAAGACGTGAAATGGCTGTTAATAGTCTACAGGAGATCTGCTAAAAAAAGAAATAGATGCTAATAGTCTGCAGGAGATCTGGTGAGAAAACGAAATAGATACTAATAGTCTGCAGGAGATCTGCCAAAAAATTAAATAGATGCTAATAGTCCACAGGAGATCTTATGGAAACAAATAGTAATCTGCAAAAAAAATTAAAATGAAATAGATAGTATCTATATTCTATTCTGTTCTATTGTTTTTCTAGTCTATGCTCTATTTCTATTCTAATCTTTTCTATTCAAATTCAAATTCGTTCTATACGAAATTCGAATGTCGGAAAAAAAATATATATAACCATCTTCCGAAATTCGAATTTAGTATATAATGATTTCGATTTTAATAGAAAAGATTTTAATAGATTATAAAAGAATAGACTAGAAAAACAATAGAACAGAATAGAATAAAATATAATATATTCTATTCTGTTCTATTGTTTTTCTAGTCTATTTTCTATTTTATTATAATCTTTTTTCTATCCAAAGTTAAAATTAATTAATTAAAAAATTTGAATTTATTCTATTCGAAATTCGAATTTCAGAAGATGGTTGTATATTCTTTCTATTTTATTCTATTAAATTATATATTTTTTCTATTCTGTTCTAATCTTTTCTATTTGAATTATACATTTTGGAAGATGGTTATTTGTCCACTTGCCACGTCACCTGCCACAAGTTATGGGGTTCCTAACCCCAAGTGACCCCCAGATATGGGCGATATGTCAAGTACTTTTCTGCAGCAGAGAATGACATTTTGCGACCCGATTTTGGGGCCACATATCTCAAGGCCACTTGTAGCTAGAAACCCCATATTTGGTATGCAAACACAGTAGCACTACAACATCTCCAAATTTGGGGTTTCTATCACCAAGTAACCCCGAGATACATGGACCCAAAGTCGGGTTGCAAAATATTTTCCAATCCGGTTGAAATACTATCAACATGATTCGAAATTATTTCAACTGCATTTGAAACTATTTCAACCGGATTCGAAAATATTTTGCGACCCGAATTTGGGTCCACGTATCTCGGGGTTACTTGGTGATAGAAACCCCAAATTTGGGGTTATTGTTTTTCTAGTCTATTTTCTATTTTATTATAATCTTTTCTATCCAAAGTTAAAATTAGTTAATAAAAAAAATTGAATTCATACTATTCGAAATTCAAATTTATTCTATTCGAAATTCGAATTTCAGAAGATGGTTGTATATTCTTTCTATTTTATTCTTCTAAATTATATATTTTTTCTATTCTGTTCTAATCTTCTCTATTTGAATTATAAATTTTGGAAGAAGGTTACTTACTTATATACATCTGTCACATAAAAAAAAAGATGTGAAATGGCTGTCATGGATGTCGATCGCAAGGCAAGTACATATGCTGTATGTCATTGTCCACTTGCCACAACACCTGCCACGAGTGCCACGAGTGCCACGTGACCGGTCACGAGTGCCACGTGAACAGCCACGAGTGCCACGTGACCTGCCGCGTGACCTAGTTGTGGATTGTCTACTTGCCACGTCACCTGCCACAAGTTATGGGGTTCCTAGCACCAAATGACCCCCAGATATGGGCGATATGTCAAGTACTTTTCTGCAGCAGAGAATGACATTTTGTGACCCAACTTTGGGGCCACGTATCTTGGGGCCACTTATAGCTAGAAACCCCAAATTTGGTATGCAAACACAGTAGAACTATCACTACAACATCTCCAGGGGTTACTTGGTGATAGAAACCCCAAATTTGGGGTTATTGTTTTTCTAGTCTATTTTCTATTTTATTATAATCTTTTCTATCCAAAGTTAAAATTAATTAATTTAAAAATTTGAATTCATACTATTCGAAATTCAAATTTATTCTATTCGAAATTCGAATTTCAGAAGATGGTTGTATATTCTTTCTATTTTATTCTTCTAAATTATATTTTTTTTCTATTCTGTTCTAATCTTTTCTATTTGAATTATAAATTTTGGAAGAAGGTTATTTTCTTACTTATATACATCTGTCTAAGCTCGATGATCCTGTGTGTGGTAGATGTCAGAGGCACAAAGGCGATCTCATCCATCTCCTGTGGAGATGCCCGAAGCTTCACAGGTATTGGAATGAGGTGGTAGGTACACTAAACAGAGTATTTGAAATTACGATTCCTGTGGATCCTAAGTGTTGCCTGCTGGGGATCTTGGAGGAAGCGACCCCTGGGGAAATGACCAGGATCGCAGTCTCTAGGGCCCTATTTCAAGCCAGGAAGCTTATTTTGATGGGCTGGAAGTCGGCCTCACCGCCTACCACCACCTCTTGGATAGCACACATGGGGAATACTCTTATAATGGAAAAATATATATATCAACACAGGGGCAGCCCGGGGAGGTTTGAGAGGATTTGGTCCCAATGGCTTGATGCCCCTGGCCTGAGTCCCAGGGAGCTGGTGATGTCCCGACTTTTACAATAACTTGGAAATCTAGTAGCCTAGGATGAATGTATTTATCAATACTAGACTGTGGTGCTGTTCTTGTGTGGTGTTTCATAGTTCACCAGCAGAGGGAAACCTTTGCTAACTTTTGTACATTGGAAACTGTTGTGATTTGTCTGATGTTCAATAAAAACCTTTTTGATTAAAAAAAAAATATATATATACATCTGTCACATAAAAAAAAGATGTGAAATGGCTGTCACGGATGTCGATCGCAAAGCAAGTACATATGCTGTATGTCATTGTCCACTTGCCACAACACCTGCCACGAGTGCCACGACACCTGCCACGAGTGCCACGTGACCAGCCACGAGTGCCAGGTGAACGGCCACGAGTGTCACGTGACCTGCCACGTGACCAAGTTGTGGATTGTCCACTTGCCTACGCCAAATATTTTGGGGTTTCTAGCTATAAGTGGCCCCGAGATACGTGGCCTCAAAGTCGGGTCGCAAAATTTCATTCTCTGCTGCAGAAAAGCACTTGACATATCGCCCATATCTGGGGGTCACTTGGTGCTAGGAACCCCATAACTTGTGGCAGGTGACGTGGCAAGTGGACAATCCACAACTTGGTCACGTGGCAGGTCACGTGGCACTCGTGGCCGGTCACGTGGCACTCGTGGCAGGTAACGTGGCACTCGGACAATGACATACAGCATATGCACTTGCCTTGCGATCGACATCCATTTCACATCTTTTTTTTTTATGTGACAGATGTATATAAGTAAGTAACTAACCATCTTCCAAAATTTATAATTCAAATAGAAAAGATTAGAACAGAATAGAAAAAATATATAATTTAATAGAATAAAATAGAAAGAATATGCAACCATCTTATGAAATTCGAATTTCGAATAGAATAAATTTGAATTTCGAATAGTAGGAATTAAAAAAATGTAATTAATTAATTTTAACTTTGGATAGAATAGATTAGAATAGAAATATAGAATAGACTAGAAAAACAATAGAATAGAATAGAATATAGATACTATCTATTTCATGTTTAATTTTTTTTGCAGATTACTATTTTTTACATAAGATCTCCTGCAGACTATTAGCATTTATTTTATTTTTTTGCAGATCTCCTGCAGACTATTAGTATCTATTTAGTTTTCTCACCAGGTCTCCTGCAGACTATTAGCATCTATTTCTTTTTTTTAGCAGATCTCCTGTAGACTATTAACAGCCATTTCACTTCTTTTTTTTTTTTTGCAGATCTCCTGCAGACTGTTAGAATCAATTTCATTTTTTTTTTCAAAGTCGGGTCGCTAAATATTTTCGAATCCACTTTAAATAGTATCAACATGATTCGAAATTATTTCAACCGCATTTAAAACTATTACAACCGCAGTTGAAACTTCTTTTTTTTTTGCAGATCTCCTGCAGACTGTTAGAATCAATTTCATTTTTTTTTTCAAAGTCGGGTCGCTAAATATTTTCGAATCCACTTTAAATAGTATCAACATGATTCGAAATTATTTCAACCGCATTTAAAACTATTACAACCGCAGTTGAAACTATTTCAACCGGATTCAAAAATATTTTGCGACCCGACTTTGGGTCCACGTATCTCGGGGTTAGTTGGCGATAGAAACCCCAAATTTGGGGTTATTGTTTTTCTAGTCTATTTTCTATTTTATTATAATCTTTTCTATCCAAAGTTAAAATTAATTAATTAAAAAATTTGAATTCATACTATTCGAAATTCAAATTTATTCTATTCGAAATTCGAATTTCAGAAGATGGTTGTATATTCTTTCTATTTTATTCTTCTAAATTATATATTTTTTCTATTCTGTTCTAATCTTTTCTATTTGAATTATAAATTTTGGAAGAAGGTTATTTACTTATATACATCTCTTTCTATCACTAAGTGACCCCGAGATACGTGGACCCAAAATCGAGTCGCAAAATGTCAAACACATTTCTGCAGCAGAGAATGACATTTTGCGACCCGAATTTGGGGCCACATATCTCGGGGCCACTTGTAGCTAGTGTGACAGCAGGAAGGTAAAGTCACCTGGTTGCATCCAGGGGGGTAGATATATTTCGCCCAGATTCAGGCTTTACGCCGACTTATACAACTAGGTGGAGAGTTGTATAAGGCTAGTGGGCTCATGGATGACTCATACCTCTAGGGAGAGTGTGGGGCGTCGTGCAGACAGAGATGAGGAGACCAGCTGAACCTTGTCAGCTCATTTAGGCCTCTATAAGAACTCCCAGCTTCATTAGATGTTAGCTCATGCCTGGAACCAGACCTGTGTGGACTGTCTAGGGAGAGTGAACCCCTGTGCGGTGAGAAAAAGCCTGTGTGGCTATTTGCTTGGACATTTAAAACCAGGGACTTAGGGACTAGGACAGCACTAGGCTGATCCCAGTTGTTAGTTAGGAAACCTGTATGTTTAGTCAGAGGTCAAGTTGACCAGGATTTATTTTGTTTATATGTTTCTTTTGGCTTTGCTGTGTTTTGTCACTGTAAATAGAAAATAAACCGCACCTTTTTTTTGATTTTGAAAACCACAACCTCCGTTTGCTGGGCCTGTTTTTGTATGGGGAGCCCATCCCGGGGGTCACACACACCCGCTGCCGAGCTAACCCCCTCACAGTTGGTGGAGAACCAGTGGCAGTTTTTTTTAAGCCAGCATGGAGGAGATACTGAAGCAGCTGGCTCTAGCAAATGCCAATCAACAGCAGACAAATGCAGGTTTGCAAAAGAGCCTTGCAGCTCAACAACAGAACTTCGCAGCCCAGCAGCAAGCTCACCAACAGAGTCTGGAAGCTCAGCAACAAGCCCAGCAGCAATCTGAGGCCCGCTTCATAGACCTGTTACAGAAGCAAGAGCAGAGACTACAACAAATGGAAGCAGTAATGCAGCAACGTCCGCAGACCAGTGAGGAAAGCCGTCCCACTAATACCGCGTCCTTTGGGGTGAGTCGTTTATTGACAAAAATGACTGGAGAGGATGATCCAGAGGTATTTTTGACCACATTTGAAAGGACTGCTGAAAGAGAAAAGTGGCCTGAGGAGCAGTGGGCTGGACTGGTGGCTCCTCTGTTAACTGGTGAATCGCAGAAGGCTTACTATGACCTAGAGCCTGACCAAGCAAAAGACTATGTGATGCTAAAAGCTGAGATATTGGCAAGGCTGGGTGTCACCCAGGCTGTCCGGGCTCAGCGTGTGCATAACTGGACTTTCCAGCTTGGAAAACCCCCCAGGTCTCAAATGTATGATCTCATTCACCTGAGCAGAAAGTGGCTACAGCCAGAGACTTCGTCCGCACCAAAGATTGTGGAACGTGTTGTAATGGATCGGTTTTTGAGAGCTCTTCCTACTGCCATCCAAAAGTGGGTAAGCCATGGAGACCCAGAGACGGCCGATGGTCTTGTGGATCGTGTGGAGAAATACTTGGCTACAGAGAACCTGACGGCCTCTTCCAGAGACACTCGGACTTTCCACCCTAAGACCAGACCATCCCCAGGGGCGGATAAGAGGATTCCAAGGGGTAAGGGTGGAGAGAGTGAGAGGGTGGGAGCTCTACCCCAAGTTTGGCGAGAACAGCCTGGGAAATCAGCGGCTCAAGAGGCGGCAAGAAGGATCGTTTGCTACCGCTGCCGGCAAGCGGGACATATTGCAGCCAATTGCCCGGTTGTGGAGGAACCCATGCAGTGTGACTTTCTGACGGGCAGACGTCAGTCGCTGTGTGCGACAGTCGCATGCACTGCCATTCGAGGAATTGAGAAACATTTATGCAAAATGTGTGTTAATGGTAGAAATGTTGTGGTATTGCTGGATTCAGGTAGCCTTGTGACCCTGATAAAGGCTGAGTTAGTTAAAACAGAGGTCTCTGGGAATAGCAAGGTAGCTGTTATTTGTGTGCATGGGGACACCCGAGAGTATCCAGTGACTACAGTGTGTTTCGAGACCCCCAAAGGTACCCTCTCTCATCCAGTGGGCTTAGTATCTCAGTTACCGTATGACGCCATTGTGGGAAGGGATTTTCCGAAGTTCTGGGAACTGTGGGATGATCCTGAGCCCCCCACTGGTGCCCCTATGTACCAGGAATGTGATAGCCAGAACTCCCCTGAGAGTGGTGAGGACTCTCCGGAATTTCCCTTATCAGTATTGGCAGGGGAGACTCAAGAAACTGGAGAGGAGCCCACCTCCTCAGACGAAAACCTACCGTCTGTGGAGTTTTCTGATCTTGAGGTTCACAGGGAAAACTTTGCCACAGAACAGTTGAAAGACCCCGCCCTAATAAAGGCACGCGAAAACGTAGTGAAAATAGATGGCGAGTTAGTGAACCCAGATAATACCTGCACTTACCCATACTTCAGCGTAGAGAAGGACCTACTGTATCGGGTGGCAAAAAGGGCAGAAGAAACCGTTGAGCAGCTTGTGGTGCCCAAACCTTACAGGAAGTTGGTGTTGGAGTTGGCCCATGGGCACATTCTTGGAGGTCATCTGGGGACAGAGAAAACCCGAGAGAGGGTATTACAGAGATTCTATTGGCCGGGGGTGATGAAGGACATAGAAAATTATTGTTCCTCCTGCCCTGTGTGTCAGAGGTCGGCCCCGATGCCACATTTCCGTAGCCCGCTGGTCCCTCTACCCATCATTGAGGTCCCGTTTGAGAGGATCGCCATGGATTTGGTAGGTCCTATAATCAAGTCCGCTAGGGGGCACCAGTACATATTAGTTATAATGGACTATGCCACCCGTTATCCAGAAGCGATCCCTCTCCGAAATACCTCGGCCAAAACCATAGCCAAAGAGCTATCTCTTGTGTTTAGCCGGGTGGGTATTTGTAAAGAACTGCTTACGGACCAAGGTACACCCTTTATGTCCCGGGTTATGAAGGAGCTGTGTAAATTGTTCAAAGTGACGCAATTACGTACATCTGTGTATCACCCCCAAACCGATGGGCTGGTTGAAAGATTCAACAAAACCCTAAAACAAATGTTGAAGAAAGTGGTGGATAGAGATGGAAAGGATTGGGACTGTCTACTTCCTTATCTGATGTTTGCTATTAGGGAGGTGCCCCAATCCTCTACGGGATTCTCCCCCTTTGAGTTACTGTATGGGAGACACCCAAGAGGGCTGTTGGATATTGCCAAGGAAACTTGGGAAAGTGAGAGTTCTCCCCACAGGAGTGTGATTGAGCATGTCGCCCTGATGCAAGACCGAATTGCACAGGTAATGCCCATCGTGAAGGAACATTTGGCCCAAGCGCAGTTAGCACAGCAGAGAGTGTACAACCGTGGAGCCAAGACCCGTACCTTTTCCCCGGGGGATAGGATACTGGTACTTGTCCCTACGGTTGAAAGTAAATTCCTTGCCAAATGGCAAGGCCCCTACGAGATAATGGAAAAAGTGAGCGAAGTGAATTACAAGGTCAGACAACCAGGAAGGCGAAAGCCCGAACAGATCTATCACGTTAATCTGTTGAAAGCCTGGAGGGATAGAGAGTCCCTAGTCGCAGACACTTGGTCACCAGCTCAAACTGGTTGCGTGATTCCTGAGGTTGGAATAGCAGCCACCTTGTCACAACCCCAACAACAGGAGGTTAAGGAGTTTGTGCTTCGCAACAAGGAGGTATTCTCTGAGCTGCCGGGACAAACATTTGGGGTAGAGCATGACATCATTACCCCGCCCGGTGAAAGGGTGAAGTTAAAACCCTATCGGATCCCGGAGGCCCGACGGGAGGCAATACGGGAGGAAGTACAGAAAATGCTGAACTTAGGGGTGATAGAGGAGTCCCAAAGTGATTGGTCTAGTCCCATCGTGTTGGTGCCTAAACCGGATGGGAGCTGGCGATTTTGTAACGATTTTCGTCAGTTGAACAAAGTTACAAAATTTGACACCTACCCCATGCCACGTATAGATGAGTTGATCGACCGGCTGGGAACAGCCCGATACATGACGACTCTTGACCTCACAAAAGGGTATTGGCAAATCCCCCTGGCCAAGTCGGCCAAAGAGAAAACCGCATTTGTAACCCCAGACGGGGCGTTCCAATATAAAAGAATGCCGTTCGGGTTACAGAATGCGCCGGCCACATTCCAGCGGAAAATGGACCAGATGCTGAGGCCCCATCGGAAGTATGCTGCGGCTTACCTGGATGACGTAATTGTCCATAGCACAGATTGGGCCTCACATCTGCCAAAAGTGCAAGCAGTCCTGGACTCTGTTCGGGAAGCGGGGTTTACGGCTAACCCCAAGAAGTGTACCATTGGGCAGGAGGAGGCCAAATATCTTGGGTACACCATTGGGAGGGGAGTAATAAAACCCCAACTCAACAAAGTCGAGGCCATCCAGAGTTGGCCACGTCCCAACAGCAAGAAGCAGGTACGAGCCTTTCTGGGAATCGCTGGGTATTATCGGCGATTCATTCCCCACTTTGCTTCTAAGGCTGTGCCCCTAACCAACCTGACGAAGGGGAAAGGGTCGGTCATGATTAAATGGACCCCCGAGGCTGAGGCAGCATTCCAATTCTTGAAACAAGCCTTATGTAGCCAGCCAGTGTTGTACTCACCCGACTTCTCTAAAGACTTTGTCGTACAAAGTGATGCGTCAGATGTGGGGTTAGGAGCAGTATTGTCCCAGGTCTGGAACGGGGAAGAGCACCCAGTCATTTACCTCAGCAGGAAGTTGAAGTCCCATGAGGTAAATTACGCCACCGTTGAAAAGGAGTGTTTAGCGGTGAAGTGGGCTCTAGATTCCCTTCGGTACTACCTGCTAGGTAGGCACTTTGACATGGTTACGGATCACGCTCCGTTAAAGTGGATGGCTCAAAACAAGGAAACAAATAGAAGAGTGAATAGGTGGTTCCTGGCCCTCCAGGAATTCAACTTCACAGTAAAGCATCGCCCTGGCGTTCAAATGGGGAATGTGGATGCTTTGTCTCGAGTACATGAATGCCTGATTGCTGGTGTTCCAACCCCGAGGTTAAAACAAGAGGGGGGGGTATGTGACAGCAGGAAGGTAAAGTCACCTGGTTGCATCCAGGGGGGTAGATATATTTCGCCCAGATTCAGGCTTTACGCCGACTTATACAACTAGGTGGAGAGTTGTATAAGGCTAGTGGGCTCATGGATGACTCATACCTCTAGGGAGAGTGTGGGGCGTCGTGCAGACAGAGATGAGGAGACCAGCTGAACCTTGTCAGCTCATTTAGGCCTCTATAAGAACTCCCAGCTTCATTAGATGTTAGCTCATGCCTGGAACCAGACCTGTGTGGACTGTCTAGGGAGAGTGAACCCCTGTGCGGTGAGAAAAAGCCTGTGTGGCTATTTGCTTGGACATTTAAAACCAGGGACTTAGGGACTAGGACAGCACTAGGCTGATCCCAGTTGTTAGTTAGGAAACCTGTATGTTTAGTCAGAGGTCAAGTTGACCAGGATTTATTTTGTTTATATGTTTCTTTTGGCTTTGCTGTGTTTTGTCACTGTAAATAGAAAATAAACCGCACCTTTTTTTTGATTTTGAAAACCACAACCTCCGTTTGCTGGGCCTGTTTTTGTATGGGGAGCCCATCCCGGGGGTCACACACACCCGCTGCCGAGCTAACCCCCTCACACTAGAAACCCCAAATTTGGTATGCAAACACAGTAGAACTAGCACTATAACATCTTCAAATTTGGAGTTTCTATTACTAAGTGACCCTGAGATACGTGGACCCAAAGTCGGGTCGCAAAATATTTTCGAATCCGGTTGAAATAGTTTCAAATGCGGTTGAAATAATTTCGAATCATGTTGAAATAATTTCGAATCCGGTAGAAATATTTTCGAATTCGGTTGAAATATTTTCGAATGCGACCGATTTTCGAATTCGGTCGAAAACAAAACGAATATCCGAAAACTAATTTAACAAATTTAACGAATCTAACTAAACGAAATTAATTAATTAACAAATTAAAACGAAACGAAACTAAACGAATTTTTTCCTTTTGCACATGTCTAGTAGGGCAAGGCTGGATCGGGATGTTTCAGGATAGAAGCTGAAATGAACAGGTCCTTTAGGGTGGTGAAAGCGGCTTGAGCTTCAGGGGTCCAGTGGAACCAGGTGCCTTGTCTAGTCAGACTTGTGATGGGGGAAATTATGGTAGAAAATCCTTTTATAAATTTCCGATAAAAATTTGCAAACCCCACAAAGCGCTGAATCCCTTTCTTATCTGTGGGGGCCGGCCAGTCCAGAATGGCAGTGACCTTCTGAGGGTGCAGTTTGACACCTTCCACTGAAATAATCAACCCCAGGAACTGGATACTTTGCCGTTCAAACTCGCACTCCTCGGGTTTAGCGTACAAGCCATGTTGACGAAGCCGAGTTAGTACTTTTTTGACAAGTTCCCGATGGTTAAGCAGGGAAGAGGAAAAGATCAGGATATCATCTAAATAGATTATTGACAAACAAGTCAAGATAGTCTCTTAAAATATCATTTACGAAATTTTGAAATGTTGCAGGGGCGTTGCACAGGCCGAAGGGCATGACTAACTATTCAAAGTGCCCGAACCTGGTGCGGAACGCGGTCTTCCATTCATCGCCACTTCGAATGCGGACTAGGTTATAAGCTCCAACTTGGTGAATATAACTGCAGTTCCGAGTCTTTGGAACAGTTTGGGTACCAGAGGAAGGGGGTATCTGTTCTTAATCGTGATTTTATTTAAATCCTGGTAATCTACGCAGGGGCGTAGAGAGTGATCTTTCTTCTCCACAAAGAAAATTCCTGCTCCTGCGGGAGAGGTGGAAGGGCGTATGAATCCCTTCTCCAGCTTATCGTCTATATAAGTCTTTAGAGTTCCCAGCTCCAATTCGGTCAAGGGAAAGGTTCTCCCAAAAGGAATCTCTGCCCCAGGGAGAAGTTAGATTGGGCAGACGTAGGGCCTATGTGGTGGTAGAGTCTCTGCACCCTTCTTACTGAAAACGTCTAGGAAGCTGTGGTAAACCTCTGTGACCAGCTGACGGTTCTCAACATTTGTCTCCTGTAGACAGTGTTGGCGGCAGTAGGGAGAAAGAAAACAAATTTTCCCAGAGTTCCAGTCAATTTGTGGGTTATGAGCCCTCAGCCAAGGCATGCCCAGAATGATGGGAAATAAGGGGGATTCAATAATGTCCAAGCAGAGTAGTTCCCGATGGCCGTTGGCAAAAGTGGTGTTCAGGGGAACCGTTTCTTGTGTGACAGGGCCAGATCTAATAGTCGATCCATCGGCTAAATGGACAGAAAGTTCCTTGGATCTGGGTCGTAGGGGAACTTGGTATTTGATGGCGAAGGATAAGTCCATAAAGCCGCTGCAAGCACCGGAGTCAATAATTGTGGGGGCCCAAATATTCCCTCCTGGAAGCTGTAGAGAAATGGAGACAGCCAGGTGAGTGGTATTGTTAAGCAAGGCAGGTAGGGTAGTAGAAGAGAGGGTGGAGCACTTACGGAGCTTTGTGGGGCAAGTCCTCACATAATGTCCAGGTTCCCCGCAGTAGAGGCAAAGATTGTTGGCCCATCAGCGTTGACGCTCCTCAGGAGTAAGTGAAGGACGGAGCAGGCCCAGTTGCATTGGTTCAGAAGTATCGATGGAGGTATGCACAGGAGTTGAAGGAGCAGGATGAGGAGAACTGGGCACACGTGGTAACATCTACACTGGTTGAGAAGGTCCCGATATTTGCTCAGCCCTTCGTTCTCTGAGCCGTCTGTCTATTTGGATAGACTGGAGGATTAGAGCGTCAAGAGTTGCCGGAATGCCAACCCGGGCCAGTTCATCCTTTAGGGATTCGGAGAGACCCACGCGGAACTGGTGATTCAGGGCAGCGTCATTCCAGTTTGTATTGGAACTCAAACGCCTAAATTCCGACACATAGTCCTCTGCTGCCCTACGACCCTGTTGTAGTGAACGTAGTGCTGCTTCTGCGGTGGCTGCTAGCTGCGGATCCTCGTAGAGGAGGTCCATTGCTTGGAAGAAGGTACTCAGGTGGTTGAGATACACGTCCTTTTGTTCTAAGAGGCAATGGGCCCATGCCTGAGGTTTGCCTGATAATAAGGCAATAACAAAGCCCACCTTGGTGGATTCAAGAGAGAAGGTCCTGGGCTGTAAAGCGAAAAAAAGTTCACAGGCATTGCGGAAGGCTCTGTACTTCCTGCAGTCCCCAGAAAATCTTTCCGGAGTGGAGACCCTGGGCTCAGGCGGCAACATAACAACCGATGGTGCAGGAGAAGTTCCAGATGCTACAGGAGCCGAGGTGGACAAGGTCTGGACACACTCCTCCAGACGGGTGTAGCCCTCCTGCAGGTCTCTGACGGCCTGAGTGAGTCCATCCAGGTGACGGCGTGAGTCCTCCATGGGAGAGGCTCCCTGTGTGGGCTCGGACATGGCTGTCCGGTACTGTCACGTACCTGGTAGTAGAGCCCAACGTGCAGGGAGCGGCCTCTCGTATACCTCTGGCTCAAGAACCCCTGGTAGAGCAGACACAGGAGCTCGAGAGTGCAAAGGGGCACAAGTGCCTGACAGGTAAGCTGATGTAGAAGGCTGAATGCAGCAGCAGGCAGGTGAACTGTAGTCCAAAAAGGATGCAAGCAGCAGGCTGGGAACTGCAGACAGCAGCGAGGTACTCGTGGATCAGGAGACTGGCAGGTGAAGACAGGCCGGGTCAGACACAGGCGGGTAGATCAGGTACAGAAGCAGAATCCAGAGAATGGTCAAAGTTAAGGCCGGGTCAGTTTATCAGGCGGGCAGCAATCAGGTTTGGAGGAGAAGCAAAAGCGAACTCAGGACAAGCCGGGATCAGAGACAGGCAGCAAGCAGGAGTAGTCAAGCTCCCGCGCACGCCGTTCATGCTATTGCGCATGCGCTGGCAGCATAGCTCTTCCGCGCACAGGCATTCTTCTGACACTCATGTTGCTAGGTAGAATGCTGGAACGCCTTTCCTGATAGCTTGTCTTGTCACAACATACAGTCAGGTCCATAAATATTGGGACATCGACACAATTCTAATATTTTTGGCTCTATACACCACCACAATGGATTTGAAATGAAACGAATAAGATGTGCTTTAACTGCAGACTTTCAGCTTTAATTTGAGGGTATTTACATCCAAATTGGGTGAATGGTGTAGGAATTACAACAGTTTGTATATGTGCCTCCCACTTTTTAAAGGACCAAAAGTAATGAGACAAATTAACAATCATCAATCAAACTTTCACTTTTTAATACTTGGTTGCAAATCCTTTGCAGTCAATTACATCCTAAAGTCAGGAACGCATAGACATCACCAGACGCTGGGTTTCATCCCTGGTGATGCTCTGCCAGGCCTCTACTGCAACTGTCTTCAGTTCCTGCTTGTTCTTAGGGGCTTTTTCCTTTCAGTTTTGTCTTCAGCAAGTGAAATGCATGCTCAATCGGATTCAGGTCAGGTGATTGACTTGGCCATTGCATAACATTCCACTTCTTTCCCTTAAAAAACTCTTTGGTTGCTTTCTCAGTATGCTTCGGGTCATTGTCCATCTGCACTGTGAAGCGCTGTCCAATGAGTTCTGAAGCATTTGGCTGAATATGAGCAGATAATATTGCCCGAAACACTTCAAAATTCATCCTGCTGCTTTTGTCAGCAGTTACATCATCAATAAATACAAGAGAACCAGTTCCATTGGCAGCCATACATGCCCACGCCATGACACTACCACCACCATGCTTCACCGATGAGGTGGTATGCTTTGGATCATGAGCAGTTCCTTTCCTTCTCCATACTCTTCTCTTTCCATCACTCTGGTACAAGTTGATCTTGGTCTCATCTGTCCATAGGATGTTGTTCCAGAACTGTGAAGGCTTTTTTAGATGTTGTTTGGCAAACTTATCTGGCCTTCCTGTTTTTGAGGCTCACCAATGGTTTACATCTTGTGGGGAATCCTCTGTATTCACTCTGATGAAGTCTTCTCTTGATTGTTGACTTTGACACACAGACACCTAACTCCTGGAGAGTGTTCTTGATCTGGCCAACTGTTGTGAAGGGTGTTTTCTTCACCAGGGAAAGAATTCTTTGGTCATCCACCACAGTTGTTTTCCGTGGTCTTCCGGGTCTTTTGGTGTTGCTGAGCTCACCGGTGCGTTCTTTCTTTTTAAGGATGTTCCAAACAGTTGATTTGGCCACACCTAATGTTTTTGCTATCTCTCTGATGGGTTTGTTTTTTCAGCCTAATGATGGCTTGCTTCACTGATAGTGACAGCTCTTTGGATCTCATATTGAGAGTTGACAGCAACAGATTCCAAATGCAAATAGCACACTTGAACTAAACTCTAGACCTTTTATCTGCTCCTTGTAAATGGGATAATGAGGGAATAACACACACCTGGCCATGGAACAGCTGAGCAGCCAATTGTCCCATTACTTTTGGTCCCTTTAAAAAGTGTGAGGCACATATACAAACTGTTGTAATTCCTACACCGTTCACCTGATTTGGATGTAAATACCCTCAAATTAAAGAAGAAAGTCTGCAGTTAAAGCACATCTTGCTCGTTTCATTTCAAATCCATCGTGGTGGTGTATAGAGCCAAAAAGATTAGAATTGTGTCGATGTCCCAATATTTATGGACCTGACTGTAGCTCTGAAAGTATTTTTGTTCTTCTGCCTATGTGGAGTGGGGATGTGTGTCTTTCCTCCAATCAGCTGTCACATGGTGTAAGCCAAAACTACACTCCAACTGCAGAATGAGGAAGTAAAAATTTGAACATGATGTAAGAATTCTAAAGAATATAGCAAGCTGAAGACAGCAAATATACATGTAAAACTTATGTAGGGAGATTTGTTTCCTCTCTGCGTATCATCTGAGGCTGTTCACTTCACTGGGTATAGGAGAGGGTTTACATTCACTTTAAGGCTTTACAACCACTGTAAGCACAGTGCATTTACCTCTGTCAATGCAATGCACTGAAGGGCTGTATCTTCTCTGGGTACCTTTCAGAATGAATGGCAACACACTGCAATGCATACATATGGTGTGCTGTGCTGCATGCACATCACAACAAGGGTTAACAATCGGATAGGTGTAAAAGGAAGCCTAAAACACTGGTAAATAAAATTTTAACTAAAGCAAGAGTCGATGTTCTGAAACTGTTCAGGGCAAAGTTAGATATTTTTATACGCTAAAGGACACCTTGCAAAATTCTTAATAATAATAAGAAGAATTTAGTTACATTCATCATCCAGATGAAACGCCTCATGGTCATAGTGGGTTCATAAGGTGGGGATTTATTTTCCTGGCAGCAACTTTTGTAAATGTCCCAACACTTGTCAATGTAAGACATTGCATACTCAGTCTTCTGGGCTTCATGGAATAAAAGCCCTGTAAATGACAAAAGAAGAAACTCAGATTAATTAAACTAAAGCTAGATTTCAGGCACGTAACTAAATACATAATTGAATTGTCTGCATGTGATCAATTTTACTTGTTACTATGTACAGCCAATTTTATAATCCTGGCACTCCTGCTAGATAGCACAGCCAGATCCTTAAAAAAAATAAAATAATAATCCTGTTCCTTGAAATCTACATTGGTAAGAGAAATGCTTATTTAAATCAGTGGTTGTTCAACCCTTTCAAGGACAAGGCATATACTGTATATACTGTATCTCACAAAAGTGAGTACACCCCTCACATTTTTGTAAATATTTTATTATATCTTTTCATGTGACAACACTGAAGAAATTACACTTTGCTACAATGTAAAGTAGTAAGTGTACAGCTTGTATAACAGTGTAAATTTTCTGTCCCCTTAAAATAACTCAACACGCAGCCATTAATGTCTAAACCGCCAGCAACAAAAATAAGTAGACCCCTAAGTGAAAATGTCCAAATTGGGACCCAATTAGCCATTTTTCCACTAACGAGTCATGGTGTTTTCGCTCTCACTCTCTCATACTGGTCAATGGAAGTTCAACATGGCACCTCATGGCAAAGAACTCGCTGAGGATCTGAAAAAAAAATATTGATGCTCTACATAAAGATGGCCTGGGCTATAAGAAGATTTTGTGAAATACTGTAAATATAATGCTGCTCCTTAAACAACTTTATTTACACAAAATGAATGTTGCTCCTCAAACTTCCCATTTAAATTGTACACAAAAAATAATACTGGTCTTCAAACTACTCACTTTCGTACGTGTACATTAATTTTTTTTTTGTTTCTGGGTTTAGATGCACTTTATGAAACCTATAATGTTTCTGTTGCATCCGCGTGGTTAAGAGCTGCAAAAAAAATGTCTACATTACTTACATTATATATACTGTGTAGCACTGACCTTTCACATTACATGAATTAGGTGATATATTTTGTGCCATAATTTTAGAAAAGCAGTCCACAAGGGAAACCTTTTTCCCTCTGCAAGAAAAAAAAAATATTATGCTGATTAAACAGATACATAAAGTATTAAAAGTATTACTACGGACACGATTCTCAGAACTACCATTACATTGTCAATAAGGTTAAAAATGAACACTGTCCAAGTTCAATCTCTAATAACTATTGTAAGGCGGGCAGGCTCCACTAGTATTGGCAATGGTAAACCGTCCTCAAAACAGAGACAAGCAAGAACAGCCCAAGTAGATTTGACCTGCATATATTCAGCAAGACAGCAAACAGTTTCATGGCATGCAGGTCTTGTATAGTAAGTCCATAGCATAAAATGAAATAAATGGTCAGACTTGATGGACTTCTTTGTCTTTTTCTGCCCTCACTTTTCTATGTTTCTAAAACAAAACATCTCCTCTAAGCTTCTAACTAAATAACAGGGTGCTCCGTATTGGGTTGGCCATTCAACTTTCTTTTTTTTTTTCCCAAAGAAGTTTATTAAAGCGGAGTTCCACCCAAAAATGTAACTTCCGCTTTTCGGAATCCCCCCCGGTGTCACATTTGGCACCTTTCGGGGGGGGGGGGCAGATACCTGTGTAATACAGGTATTTTGCTTCCACTTCCGGGCATAGATAGCCGAGCCACCCGCGGCTATCTACGCCACTTCCGGCGCCTCTTCTGTCCCCCCTGCTGTCTTCTGGGAGACACACAGGTCCCAGAAGACAGCAGGGACCAGTGGAATCGCGCAGCGCGAGTCGTGCATGCGCAGTAGGGAACCAGGAAGTGAAGCCACAAGGCTTCACTTCCTGATTCCCTTACCGAAGATGCCGGCGCCTCCACCCGAGAGCCGAGGGACAGATCGGCTTCGGGTGCCGACATCGCGGGCGCCCTGGACAGGTAAGTGTCCTTATTTTAAATGTCAGCAGCTGCAGTATTTGTAACTGCTGACTTAATTAAAAAAAATTGGCGGAACTCCGCTTTAAAGAAAAATACACGTACAGAAAAACAAAACCGCGCATGAATTCCAATTCCAGATAGTACAGTGTTACATTTGGTGTAAACAGCGTTCACATTGCATCATTGGATAACTTGAATTAATTAAATCCTATGCAGCACCTATTCATAACATATCAGGGTTGTCTAGTCTCCGTACTAATAGATGTCCCTATAACCAAATTACTACATCAGTTATTGGAGTAATAGTCTGTCCAATACCAAGTCCACTGGCAAAAGTTCAGGGGTATCTAGCCAGGGTGCCCACAGTTTATCAAATTTGCTAGGGCGTCCCCTGTGTTGGAAGATATATATATATTCTCCAACCATAGAGTGTCCCCTACCTGAGCAATCCATTATTTCACCATTGCAGGGTCCACTGCCTTCCAATGTCTAAGAATGAGCTTGCGAGATTGAAACAGGGGCCATCCAACTTTTTAGTGTTCAGCAACAGTCTCTCACAGCGGAGAGAATGAGAGAGCCACAATTAGTCAGCATTAGGCAGCTCACATATACAGTATAAAGCCTGTGCACAGTTGAAACTAATCCCAAGGCCTGGCTACCAGGTACTATGTGGACCTAGAAATGGAGGCTTGATCCCGCACACAGTTCTTCAAAGTCTCCAGACTCCAGGAGCCAGGTCAGAACAGAGTTTGTTTTCTTCATGTTCCTCATAAACCCTGGAGCCCCTTTACCATGTATAGGTGAGAAGCCTAGGTGACACATATACATAGTCCACAATCCTGCCAATTAGTGCCTCACATACCCCCACCCTCTGGTCAGACCTGTGGGAAGGAAAACATCTTGCTAAAATACACGTGATGTCCATCAGATTTTCTTTTTTGGGCAGCTATCCTATATTCTACATGAATTTCAAAGTCTTGCAGAGTGAACATTGTGTTGTTCCCTTCATTCTGAGCCATCCACTGTAGTGGAGAATAGTCTGTTATCCAATGGAACTGTCCTCCCAAAAGTCCTCCCACAAAGGCTCTAGTGTCCTTGTTATGGGTAGGCACTCCCTTTCCACTATTGAATAATTCCTCAATGCAGGGATTAGTTTCCAGCTGAGGTATGCTACTAGATGCTCTTCTCCATTCATTTCCTGGAACATGACTGCACCAAGGCCAACACCAGAGGCATTTGTTTGTACAAGAAATTCTTAACTGAAGTTGGTGATGGTTAACTTCGGTACCTTACACAATTCTGCTTTCAAATCTTGAAAAGCTCGCTCTGCCTCTTTGTTCCATTTCACCTTGGTGCAATTGTTCCCTTTGGTGAGCTCAGTAAGTGGAGCTGCTATAGTTGGGAACTTAGGCAAAACCCTCCAGTGGTTTTCTACAATCCCTAGAAAGGCTATAACCTTTTTTATAAAATGTGCTTCGAACAGCATTTTATTGCTTCCATCTTTGCTTCAATCAATTAGAGGCTTTATGGCCTCCAAGCACAATGCTGAAGCCTAGATAGTGGGCTTCTTCCATGCTTATTGAGCATTTTTTGTATAGGCTCTTAACCAGGCCTTACAAATACAACTGCCTGGACCTTCTGTAGATGGGAATTCCAGTTAAATGACATCATCTAGATATGAATGCTGAAGCAAGCAGCATATCTGTAGGGTCTTAAGACCATCATTCTTTGGTATGAGGCTGTAAGCCAAAAAGTGAGAAACACTACTGGTGCAGCCCATCTGGAGATGCAAATGGTGTCTTTTTCTTTACTCTGCGGCATAGGATAAGCATGAAAAACTCATGTTTCATGAAGACACTGCAGAACCTCAGGCTGCCATCCAGCTTAGGCATGAGCACTATGGGACTTTACTACACAATGTTAGATTCTACTACAACCCCAATAGCTAGCTTTTTCTATACCTCTTCTGTAACGGCTTTCCAGTGCCGAAACAAGTTTTAACTTTACTTTAACATGAGGCTCAGTCTGCACAATATCATAGTAAATTATATTTGTTTAGCATAAAACATCTTCTATCTTTTTTCAAAGAATACAAGGTATTCTCTGATTGAACGAAGTGGAGAGGAGGGACAGTGATGTCATGATCTCCACTTGGTCCAATAAGGAGTTCTATGAATGACGATGGTGCCAGGTGAGAGGCCCCTTGTGGTCAGTGTGCAGTGGGGCGGCCACTCGCATAGAAGCAGAGCAGGACACAGAAAGTTGCAGCTTTCACTGTAGTAGTATCGACTACTAGAGTGATTTTCAGGTTCCCCAGAAGCCCATCAGGTATGAGATATGCTTACTTACATGGTGGCAAGCTGGACCAATGTAAATATGCAATGCAAATAATACCTTCTTGTTCAACAACCATACCCATGGCATTAAACCGTATGGTAGCACGATGTCCCACATCAGGCACATAATACAGACTAAGCATAAGTTAAATGGTTAGCAGTAAAGAATATTTTGTATGAAAAGCATCAGGCCTTTTAAATGTAATTAACACTAGTACATATTTTAGAGCATATCACAGCCATTTTTGGATTTATTTTTATCCAGGCTTATCATAAAATATAATGGTCTATCCTCCACCCAAGCTGGAAACTTTTTAAATACAGTGGAACCTTGGATTACAAGCATAATCCGTTCCAGGAGAATGCTCGTAATCCAAAGTACTCGCATATCAAAGCGAGTTTCCCCATAGAAGTCAATGGAAACAAAATTAATTTGTTCTGCATCGACTTCAATGGCATGCAATACCGCATGACGCAAGAGGTGGGGGGCGCCAGAGAGCCTCGGAAACACCCAGAAAGGCCTGAGGACAGCTCGGCTGAACTCGGAAAACCTCGGAAAGGCTCAGGAACGGAGAATTTCCAAGGTTTTCAGAGCATTTCCGAACGGTTCCGATCGGCTCCGTCGCCCCCACCTCAGGCCAAACGCGGTACTGCACACCAAGACAACACTCGCAAACCGAGTAAGGATTTTTAAAAATACAGTGCTCGTATTGCGAAACGCTTGTTAACCGCATTACTCGCAATCCGAGGTTCCGCTGTAATTTACAATTTATACACGACATGATTTACTTACGGATTCTCTTCACGAGTGATGTGATAGGCCAAACAAACAATATATGTCAGGAACGTACGAAGCAGTATTGTAGCATAGGGGGAGTGTACCTCCTCAGGATTGTCATTTCCTGTTGAATAAGTCAAATATAAAATAACTTTATACTGCAATATTACAAAGAATGTTGCATAAATCAAAGATGTGGAATACAGCAGGTATAGAAAAGAATCACCCCCCTTTAAAATAATCACATTGTATTGCTTTGCAGCCTGAAATGAAGATGGACACTGTTTTTGTTTTATCCAGCTGTATTTACTCAGTGCAACTTATAATATCCAAGTGAAAGATATAACACCAACATTTAAAAAAAACAAAACAAAAAAAAAACAGAATCGCTGAGTTTGAAAAATGATTACCCCCTTATGTCAGTATTTTGTTGGGCCACCTTTTGCTTTAATTTCGGAGTTTAGTCTTTTGGGATATGTCTCTACTAACTTTGCATATCTAGACTTTTGCCAAACATTTGCCTACTCTTCAGCCTCGTACACACGACCAAGTTTCTTGTCAAAAAACGACAAGAAACTTGCTGACAGAACTTTCTTGCCGAGTAAATCGGTCGTGTGTACGCGGCTATCAGGTTTCTCGTCAAGAAAACCGACAAGAATCTCGACGAGGAAAATAGAGAACCTGCTCTCTATTTTCTCGTCAGGATTCTCCATTTTCTCGTCGAGATTCTCGTCAGCATGTTTCTCGACGAGAAAAGTGTGTGTGTGTACACTTACCTGTCGCCGCGGAAACCCGCGCATGCTCGAAATGACTTTGACGCATGCGCGGTAGCTTCCTAGGCATAGGTAGGGTGTAGCAAGATGGCGGCGACGACATCGAATGTGACGAGCGCACGCTCATCGTAGTCGATTACGTCACTGCGTTCGCTCCATTCAAAGAACCGCGGGTTCTTTGAATCGAGCGTGTGTACACTCGGCCGGGACAAGTTTCTTGTCCAAGAATCTCGTCAAGAAAAACAACAAGTTTTTTCCCGACGAGAATCTCGGTTATGTGTACGAGGCTTTCTTTGCAGAACTGCTCAAGTTCGGTTAAATTTGATGGTGGCCGTTTATGGACTGCAATCTTCAAGCATTCCACAGATTTTTAATGGGGTTTAAAAGGGGAAGTAAACCCTGATGGGTTTTACTTCCTCTTTTTTCCCCTGAAAAGTAAAAGCATAATGGGCTAGTATGCGTCACATACTAGCCCATTATGTGCCACTTACCTGCAATCGAAGCCTGCGCTGTCCCCGTTGGTGGCCACATCCATCTTCGCCCCTCTTCCTTCCGGGGCCGCGGACTCCAGCTCTGTGACTGGCCGGAGTCACGTGACATCCCTCCCGAGCATACGCGCGAGAGCCATCGGTCACGGCACTTGTTAGTGAAGAAAAGGGACGGAGGGCCGTTTCTTTACAGTGCATGCGCCGATGACATCATCGGCGCACTACAAGGTAAACATCTCCTAAACAGCGCACGTTTAGGAGATATTTACAGTACCTATTATACCTTATTATAGGCTTACCTATAGGTACAACTTCCGCATTGGGGGTTAACAACCACTTTAGAGTGTTACTAAACCCACAACAGTAAAATCAGTTTTGTATATGCAGTAAAGCATGCTTGTTATACTCACTGTGAAACCTAAGGGGTTAATCCTCTGCATTATATAAAAAGGCTGTTCGATCCTGTCTTCTCTGATTATCTCCTTCTTCCACTGTCTCTGAAAAATAACCTAATATTTACAGAGCCAGTGGACAGGTTGCACATGCTCAGTTTGGTGTGCTAGTGTGCATGTGATTTGTACAGGGCCAATCTGTACTGTCCAGACAAAGAGGGTCAGGGGTCCTGCATTCTTATTGGACAATCATGGGAGAATGAAAACTCCTCCTACAAGCTTTAACCAGTCACAAGACTGCTCTAACTGCTGATGAAAAGAAGGTATTTAGCAGTTTATGTTTACTAATTTCTATGTTCTATCTACTGTGATATAGTGATTGCAGGGTCCTGGGTTTAGTAACACTTTAAGTCTGGGCTCTGACTAGGTCATGCAATGACATTCACCCTTTTCTCCTTTAACCACTGTGTGGTCATTTTTGCCATGTGTTTTGGATCATTGTCATGTTGGAAGGTAAAACTTCTTCTCATTGACAACTTTCTGGCAGAGGGCAGCAGATTTTCCTCAAGAATTTGACGGTATTTTGCCCCATCCATTTTTCCTTCTATCCTGACAAGTGATCCAGTCCCTGCTGCAGAGAAACACCCCCATAACAGGATATTAACACCCCCATGCTTTACTGTAGGAATGATGTTATTTGGATGGATTTCCACAAGATACATCGTTTGGTGTTGAGGCCAAATAATAAAATTTTTAGTCTCATCTATTAGTGAATTTAAATCTGCTATTGGATCACCAGGTGAAAACAGTGGGGAAAAATACCGTAAAAAGAAAACTAATGCAGCCACTACATCTAATGATTGGTAAGCTACAATATATACAATTTTTGGTTTTGGTTTTAATATCGCTTTAACCTTGACACATTCGTTTAGTATTACACTGAAGGACAAATGTATTACAATGACATTATCGTTAAAATAAAAAGGTAATCTTACTCACCAGCCAGTATGCGATCCATTCCAGAAAGTGTAAGGTCATGATGGTGGAACTTGCAGTCTTTTAGAAATCTCCAAAATTGTAATTTTGTCATTAGGAAAGCATTATCAAAGCAGTTCTCATTCCCCAGACTGCTGTAATACTTGTATGTCTTCTTCAGCCCTGTAAGGTTCCGCAGGATACCATATTCTACCTATACATAGCCCAGAGCAGAGTTATTCAAAATGTTCTTAAAGTGGAATTCCCCCATCCCTGATGACAGTCTGCCTTGTGAAATATTCCTTTCCTGCACACAATCTGGCAGAATGGCAGGGCTGGGCGAAGCGACGTTACCTTACGTCGCTTCGCCTTTTGGCCACTAGGGACGCGGAGCGAGTGCCCGGCGTGCGATGACCGCTGGGCACCCGCGATCAATCACGACAGAGCGACAATCGGGATCTGTGTGTGTAAACACACAGCTCCCGGTTCTTTAAGAGCCGGTTCACACACAGGCGGCACGACTTTGGGGGCGACTCGGCAAGGCGATCTGAAGACGATTTCAGAGGCGACTTGCAAAATGACTTCTGTATTGAAGTCAATGCAAGTCGCCCCCAAAGTCGTACAAGAACTTGCGTCGCTCCTTCTAGAACGGTTCCATTGAAGAGAGCGAAGCGCGACTTGTCAGGCGGCTGAGTCGCCTGACGAGTCGCCCGTGTGAACCGGCTCTCAGGGGAGAGGAGACTGATCGTGTGTTCATACAATGTATGAACACCAATCTCTCTCTTCCCCTAGTTAGTCCCATCCTCCCTACAGTTAGAACACAGTGAGGGAACACAGTTAACCCCTTGATCGCCCCCTAGTGTTAACCCCTTCCCTGCCAGTGACATTTATACAGTAATCAGTGCATTTTTATAGCACTGATCGCTCTATAATTGTCAATGGTCCCTAAAAATGTGTCAAAAGTGTCCGATGTGTCCGCCGCAATATCGCAGTCCCGATAAAAATCGTAGATCACCGCCATTACTAGTAAAAAAATTAAATGATAATAAAAATGCCATAAATCTATCCCCTATTTTGTAGACGCTATAACTTTTGCTCAAACCAATCAATATACGCTTATTGCGATTTTTTTTTTTACCAAAAATATGTAGAAGAATACATATCAGCCTAAACTGAGGAAAAAATGTGCTTTTTTAAAAAAAAATTGGGATATTTTTTATAGCAAAAAGTACAAAAAATTGTTTATAGTGCAGAGATGTTCAAATACCACCAAAAGAAAGCTCTATTTGTGGGGAAAAAAGTACGTCAATTTTGTTTGGGTACAGCGACGCACGACCGTGCAATTGTCAGTTAAAGCGACGCAGTGCCGTATCGCAAAAAATGGCCCGGTCATTGAGCAGCCAAATCTTCCGGGGCTGAAGTGGAATATATTTAAATAAGAATTTTGTTCAGCTTTAAGACATGTACAGCTTCATTCATTCTTCCAGCCACCCAGTGGAGTACGGCTCATCCATAAGAATGAATGGTGCTGTGACTGAAACGCACAGCAAGAAGGGGACCCATCTGGGGTGCTTTTCTTGCAAAGGCAGTGCAGTGACCGACAGAACTGCACAGTGAAGAATGTAGGGAATAAGTATTTTACCAAAGAGGCTGTACTCAGGGGGGTGAAGGGTTTACATAAAGTCTACTAAGGGCAAGTTGTCTTTTGAGGGACAATGTATTTTTATAACAGACATTCCCCCCAGCCTGCTTCATCTCATGAGTCTCATTCAAATAGTGAATAAAGCCACACTAAGGACAAAAACCTGGTTAAAAAACTATCACCTTATTAAAAAGCAGAAAAAGCAGGATATTATATTAAAAAATAACTAAGTGAGAATTCGCAGCCAGAGCATTTATTTTTTATTTTTTACACAAGTTAAAATCTGCATTTTTGGCTAGAAAATTACATAAAAGCCTCAAAACAATATATATTTTCTAGAAAAGTAGAGATCCTGTAAAATAAAAAGATGGTAGTTGCAATTTTTTTTGTTCACAATATCTTCACAATATTTGCACAACGGTTTATCAAATCTATATTTTTCAATAAAAAGTACAGCGAAAAACTAGAGTACCAAAATGATCAGCAGGTGACACTTTAAATGCCTTTACATCTCATTAGTTTAACTGTAACCATTAGGCCCCATGTACACGGGATGCTGAGGCAAAGTCCTCTGAACGATTTTTTTGACACCTTGAAACCGGCGTTTAAAACGCCCGTTTAGCCACGTTTGCATGCCGCGTTTAGCGGCGTTTGCGTCTAGAAGCATTTGGTTATGATAACATCATAAGACCCTCCCCAAGCTCAAAAAACAGTATTATTTAACTATTTCAGCCATTTTGTGAGACCAGAGTGAGTAGCAGCAGCTGAGAGAGCAGCAGTGTACTTGTATTTAGCGTGTCACTTGCCACATCACTTGCCACAAGCTACAGATTGTCACTTGCCACACGTTGCGGATTGTCCACTTGCCACGTCACCTGCCACAAGTTGTGGATTGTCATTTGCCACGTCACCTGGCCACGTCACCTGCCACAAGTTGTGGATTGTCCACTTGCCACGTCACCTGGCCACGTCACCTGCCACAAGTTGTGGATTGTCCACTTGCCATGTCACCTGGCCACGTCACCTGGCCACAAGTTGTGGATTGTCCACTTGCCACGTCACCTGGCCACGTCACCTGCCACAAGTTGTGGATTGTCCACTTGCCATGTCACCTGGCCACGTCACCTGCCACAAGTTGTGGATTGTCCACTTGCCATGTCACCTGGCCATGTCACCTGCCACAAGTTGTGGATTGTCCACTTGCCACGTCACTTGCCACAAGTTGTGGATTGTCCACTTGCCCCCATCACCTGCCACGTCACCTGGCCACGTCACCTGCCACAAGTTGTGGATTGTCCACTTGCCATGTCACCTGGCCACGTTACCTGGCCACAAGTTGTGGATTGTCCACTTGGCACATCACCTGCCACGTCACGTGGCCACATCACCTGCCACAAGTTGTGGATTGTCATTTGCCACGTCACCTGCCACAAGTTGTGGATTGTCATTTGCCACATCACCTGCCACAAATTGTGGATTGACCACTTGCCACGTCACCTGCCACAAGTTGCAGATTGTCCACTTGCCACATCACATGCCACAAGTTGCGGATTGTCATTTGCCACGTCACCTGCCACAAGTTGTGGATTGTCATTTGCCACATCACCTGCCACAAATTGTGGATTGACCACTTGCCACGTCACCTGCCACAAGTTGCAGATTGTCCACTTGCCACATCACATGCCACAAGTTGCGGATTGTCATTTGCCACGTCACCTGCCACACGTTGTGGATTGTCCACTTGTCACGTCACCTGTCACAAGTTGCTTGTTCAAATCTAACAACATATGGGTCAAATTCCAATTATACTTTGGATAACAGCAATGCTAGTGGTGTATTGGATTGGATCAAGGGCTCATTAGGGTTTATAAATGGTATATGAATCATTGCAAGCAATTAAAAAATTTTTAAATATTTTTTTAATGGTTTTTCATCATTTGCCATTATTTTTGAGATTTTTAATGTAAAAAAATAGGGCACCTTTAAAAACGCTTATAAACGAAAACGCGGCAAAACGCCGGTACCCCGTTTAGCGTCCGAAACGTGGAAATCTTCTGCTTCTGAACCCATTTTTTTGCTTTCAAAGAAACACTGTTAAACCCAACTGGCTAAAAACGGCAATAAACGAGACTGTGTACATGGTCACATAGGATAACATTGACTGTGTTCAGGGGCAGTTGAAAAAAGTGTCCAACTGCCTCTGAACGCGTGTTTAACAGCGTCCGGTGTACATGGGGCCTAACTGAGCGACCTAGAATTATTTCTCTCTCTCCCTGGTGCATGCGGCAGTACACAATATGTGTTCTGCAATTGTCGTTTACATACACATGTGCCCTTCATGTGTGTTTGTGGTCATATTTGTGTGCACAGGGTGGTGGAGTTGCTTTTAAATTTTGCTTTTATTTATTTTATTATATTTTCATTTTTTAACACTTCTTATTTTTTTACTTAACTTTTTGCTATCACAAGGGGTTAACATGCACAGAAGTTAGATGGAGGTAAGGTAAGTGAACTTTTTAATTTTAGCAGTTATGGTGTTCATTGGATAGCTTTAGCACTTTGAAATGTTAGAGCAGCTTCTATGGTAAATGGTTTTCAATTTTTTTTACAAATAAAATATCTGAAAAGTGTGGCGTACATTTGTATTCAGCCCCCTTTACTCTGATACCCCTAACTAAAATCTAGTGGAACCAATTGCCTTCAGAAGTCACCTAATTAGTAAATAGAATCCACCTGTGTATAATTTAATCTCAGTATAAATGCAGCTGTTCTGTGAAGCCCTCAGAGGTTTGTTAGAGAACCTTAGGGATTAAACAGCATCACGAAGGCCAAGGAACACACCAGACAGGTCAGGGATAAAGTTGTGGAGAATTTTAAAGCTGGGTTAGGTTATAAAAAAATATCCCAAGCTTTGAACATCTCATGGAGCACTGTTCAATCCATCATCCGAAAATGGAAAGATAATGCCAGCCGTGAGTCAGCCTAATAACTTTTGACAAGCTCTCCGAGGCCCGGAGATGGACCTGTGTGTCAGAGGAGGTTGCTATAAATAGATTAGCAGACTGCTGCACAATTCAGAGGCAAGGTTTGCATGTGTGGGGAGGGGGTGTGTGCCTTTTCTCCATTCAGCTGTCTCACAGTGTCTAGCAATAATCCACTCCTACAGGGAAATGAGGAAGTGAAAATTCTAATGCCGTGCACACACAATCGATTTTCTCGACGGTGAAAACACCGCAGAGAAATTCGACATGAAAAACGAGGACCGGCTTGGTCCCCTACACACGGCCAGTTTTCATGACATTTTTTCTCTTGGTTGAGAAAACCGACCGTGTGTGGGCTTCCTGGCAGTGTTTCCCTATGGGAAAACTGCCGTGGAAAAAAATGCCGTGAATCACGACGAGAAAAATTAGAACATGTTCTAATTTTTCTCGTCGTGATTCTTGCCGTTTTTCTCGTCGGGAAAAATGCTGGAAAGCCCACACACGGGCGTTTTTCTCGTCAAAGAGAAAAAACAACATTTTTCCAGATGAGAAAAATGGTCGTGTGTACGCGGCATTACAGGATGTTCACTTTATAGACAGTATATAATTGTGAAGACAGCAGATATAGATGTAACATGGTAACATGGTAACTCCACAGCTCAGGTGGGAGAATCTGTCCACAGGACAACTATTAGTTGTGCACTCCACAAATCTGGCCTTTGTGGAAGAGTGGCAAGAAGAAAGCCATTGTTGAAAGAAAGCCATAAGAAGTCCTGTTTGCAGTTTGTGAGAAGCCATGTGGGGGACACTGCAAACATGTAGAAGAAGGTGCTCTGGTCAGATTAGACCAAAATTTTACTTTATGGCCTAAAAGCAAAACGCTATGTGTGGCGGAAAACTAACACTGCACGTCACCCTGAACACATCATCCACTGTCAAACATGGTGGTGGCAGCATTATGTTGTGGGGATGCGTTTCTTTAGCAGGGAAGCTGGTCAGAGTTGATGGGAAGATGGATGGAGCCAAATACAGGGCAATCTTTGAAGAAAGCCTGTTATGCCTCGTAAAAACGACCGGGTTTTCCGACGGGAAAACTGCGATGAGAGCTTTTGGCCGGGAATCCCGGCCGTGTGTATGCTCCCTCACAGTTTTTTAGACGGGAAAACTGCCAAAAACCGATGCCAAAAAAAAGAGAACTAGCTCTCTTTTTTTCCGTCGGGATTCCCGACTGACTTTTTCCCGTCGGAAATCCCGGCCGTGTGTATGAGGCATTAGAGTTTGCAAAAGTCTTGAGACTGGGATGAAGCACACCACATATGTGCCTCATTTAAAGTCCCAAATTCCCCCCCCCCTTTTTTTGCTATACAATAGGGATGGAGGTTGCTGACTAGGGGGACAGTGTTCCCCTGCCGCCCCAGTGAGAGGTCTGCAAGTCCTGGTTGGTAATGTACCATGTCCAGTTCTTGCACACTCTGGACACAACTACAAATGTGTCCATGAGATTTTGCAGCACTATTGCGCAGTACTTTACATTTTTGAGGGTAGTTTGCGGCCTCTGTCACTCAGGGCCCCCCCTTTTTGTTTGTTCCCGGGAGCTGCGATGCGCTCTGCGTGTCGCCCCTTCCCCCCTCCCTGTGGGGGGCGGCAGGCGGGCACCCACAGTGCATCGGCGCCACGCATCCTGCCTCGCGTGTGACGTCATTCTTGGCGTCATCACGCGGAGCACGTGATCTCAATCCCAGCCGTCGTGGATGGGAATCATGGGCGTCTGCTGCGCGCAGTGTTTACTGCCTTTGTTGGAGCCCCTCCCAGTCCACGTCATGCCAGCGTGACGTTGGTATGTGCCGGCGTGCACATGTGCGGGGCTTATATATACAGTTTTCCTCCCCTGACACGGTCTTGTTGCTCCTCATTTGAAGATGCCTCACATCTTTTTGCCACACATGTACGATCTTTCCAAGGCCACCTCACACATTGCTTTGCCACTTTCATTTTTCTTCTTGCTTTTGACCAATTGGGTATGTTTGTGTGTTCTGTTTAGTGGTCTTTTTCTTCCTTTTTCTCCTTTCACTCCTTCTCATCTTTTTTGTCCATTCACCACAGTTCACACACTCACTTCTTCACTCATCTTTATCATGTTCATCTACCTTCGTTATTTTCATTCAGACTCACTAGCATCATTAATACAATGACATTACACTTCTCATTCACTTTTAGGCAGTCATCGCTGGTTTACTCTGTGCTACCTATGAATTAGCAACTTGTCGTGTATTCTCGGGGGGATTCTGTATGTACGCCTTGCAGCACGTGGCTGAATATTACCTCAGCTCCCGGGAGTGACAGTTTGTGGGGCCTTGAATTTATGGTCGCCGCATTTCATCCCATTGGACCCTATGTAAGTATTCAGGATGGGCTAACCTGCCTTTTCCTGATATCTTCAGCTACAACTAGACTAATTTTATTTTATTATACCCCATAGATATACTCGAGCATCCGCCCCTGAAGAGTGTTCTTACACGAAACGCGTCGGGCCATTATGATGCTGATACATGTCTGCCATAGACTTACTAATTCAGATTTTATCCATCTATTAACTATGGTTCTAATGTCCTCTACATTCTCACCATGTCGCTAGTGCTGCTCATATGTTATATGCACCCATATGAATTCATGCAATGGAATTTGTTTTAGAGCTGATAGATACTCATGTATTTTCCTGTCCACGCCACACGAGCACATAGATGTGTGACTACATATTAATGTAAATACCTACTGTGAATGTGGTCTCTAACATTGTCATGTTTTTATATACCTTTTTATGATTAATAAATTTGTACTTTTCAACACACCTCCACAATGTCAACAACCTCATTTAAAGTCCCACCTACCCTTTTTTATTCATGAGACTGGGACAAAGGTTCACCTTCCAGCAGGACAATGACCCTAAACATACAGCCAGAGCTACAAAGGAATGGTTTAGATCAAAGCATATTCATGTGTTAGAATGGCCCAGTCAAAGTCCAGACCTAAATCCAATTGAGAATCTGTGGCAAGACTTCAAAATTGCTGTTAACAGATGCTCTCCATACAATCTGACAGAGCTTGAGTTATTATGCAAAGAAGAATGGGCAAAATTTTCACTCTCTAGATGTGCAAAGCTGGTAGAGACATCCCCAAAAAGACTTGCAGCTGTAATTGCAGTTAAAGGTGGTCCTACGAAGTATTGACGTGGGAGCAGAATACAAATACACGCCACACTTTTCACATATTTATTTGTAAAAAATTTGAAAACCATTTATCATTTTCCTTCCACTGCACAATTATGTGCCACTTTTTGTTGGTCTATCACATAAAATTCCCAATCAATTAATTTACGTTTTTGGTTGTAACATGACAAAATGTGGAAAATTTCAAGGGGTATGAATACCTTTTCAAGGCACTGTATAACTTATGCCTGGTAAACACGATCAGAAAATCGTATGAAAAATACCACTTTCGAAAGCGATCGGACCATAACTGGATCGTTAGTACAGAGCTTTCGACAGCCGATCAGGAAATTTCATTCGATATTATTTGATCGGACATGCATGGAAAAAAAAATTGTACGATGCCAAATCGTCCAATTTTCATTTACCGTATATACTCGAGTATAAGCCGAGTTTTTCAGCACATTTTTTTGTGCTGAAAATGCCCCCCTCGGCTTATACTCGAGTCACCTTTTTTGCGACTGATCTCCTGGACTTTGGGGACCCAGTACTGGCCCCTGGACCCCAAACTTGGCACACATGTAGCCCCACTCTTCCTCTACAAGTATGCAAAGTTTGTTGTCCGGGGGACCTACGGCTGGGGAGCACCAATTTTTCAAAGCCGGGCACCCCTTCCATAGACTCCCATGTTAAATAATAATTTCTCCAGTGATTTTGGGAACCCGGTACCGGCTGGTCGTAGGTCCCCTGGACTCCAAACTTGGCACACATGTAGCCCCATTTCTCTTTTATAAGTGGGCAAAGTTTTTGGTTTGGGGGACCTACGGCCGGTGAGCACTGATTTTTCAAAGCCGGGCACCCCTTCCATGGACTCCCATGTTAAACGTCAGTCTAGTCATGGACACAGTGAGGCATGGGCACAGTGAGGCATGGACACAGTGAGGCATGCACATGGATACAGTGAGGCAAAGTGAGGCATGCAGATGGACACCCTAGGCTTATACTCAAGTCAATAGGTTTTCCCAGTTTTTTGTGGTAAAATTTGGTGCCTCGGCTTATATTCGGGTTGGCTTATACTCAAGTATATACGGTAATCAGTACAGCTGTCATTCGAAAATGCAATACAAATGCATTACATAACATGACATCACTTCCAAATTTTTATTCTGTCGTAAGAGAATTTTCGTGACTTTAGTAAACTCTTCAGATTCGATCTGAGATTAGCATGCAAAAAAAAAAAAAGGCAGAAAATCTCATAGTGTGTACCTGGCAATTAGAAGCAGAGCAATATATACTCCACCTGTATCATTTATTTTTTCAAATTCAGGCCTGCCCTGCTAAGACATTCTGAGGGGAATGTTGCCACACACACACAGGAAAAAGTTGACATTTCCTGTACACTATATGACAACATATAGATGTATTACCTCCACCCCTGAAGTGTTTGCTAATCCCCCCCAAAAAAATACAGATCCTGGTCCCTTAAAGCAGATTACACTGTACAGTGCTTGTGCTGTGTAATCTGCCCCCCCCCCCCCCTCTAAACTGTACAAAAACCTCCCTGAACCTGGCACTTCCTGTATGCCCTCTCTGTGCTGACCACGAAAATCAGGGCTGCTCAGCCCTGACCACCGTGGTCAGAGTACGTCCTTGCATCATTGCATCATACGCTGCTGTCCCCTCTGCTCTCCTCTCTCCCCCCTCACCCCCTCCTTCCTGCCTGTCATCTCCCTATGTGTGTCTGTCTCCGCAGAAGACATCCATCGGAGCTGTAAAGCGGCCGCGAGTCACGTGACCGGCCTGAAGACAGCTCAAATTTGGTATTTACAACGCTCTGTTTTGAAAACTACTTACATAGTGTGCTGGGCCAGCTTCCAATAGAGGGGCTGGCATAGTCTTATATAAATGGGTTAACAAACCCTTTAAAATCAATAGGACCTCCATAAAACATAATTTTATGGGCTGCTTTAGTATAGAAGAAAGCATCGACAGAATGTTAAATTTTAAAGAAATACTTTAGCGAACCTTGGCTTTAAAAACTGTGTAATGAGCTGGTGTTCAGGAAAGACTGAAGCCTAGTACACACGGCCGTGATTCTCATCAGGAAAAAACCCGTTGTTTTTCCTGACGAGATTCTTGACAAAAATCTTGTGCCGGCCGAGTGTACACACACTCCATTCCAAAGAACCGCCGTTCTTTTGAATGAAACGAACACGGTGACGTCATCGACTACGAGGAGCATGTGCTCGTCACATTCGATGCCGTCGCCGCCATCTTGCTACACCCTACCTATGCCTAGGAAGCTACCGCGCATGCGTCAAAGTCATTTTGAGCATGCGCGGGCTTACTGGAGGATAGGTAAGCTTGTTGCCACATACACACACACAGTTTTCTCGTCGGGAAACAAGCCGACGAGAATCCAGACGAGAAAATAGAGAGCAGGTTCTCTATTTTTCTCGTCGAGATTCCCGGCAGTTTTCTCGACAAGAAAACATACACACGACTGGTTTTCTCGGCAAGAAAGCTCTCCCAGCAGTTTTCTTGTCGTTTCTTGCTGAGAAAACCGGCCGTGTGTACGAGGCCATAGGCTGCCAACATGAAAAAGAAAGGGAGCTGAAACCCCCTACTGGATTCTGAGCCACTAGTTAGGAACTTTTGGATTATACTATACAACAGTTATTTTTCTGGCTTGTACATTAATGGGGTAACTTACAACCCAAAAGCAATGCCACCAAGCTTCCATTATTAAATAAGAACACATTACGAATGTTTTATAAACAATAGTCTACCTGCTTCAACTCCTCTGATCGCTCATTCTCTGGAAATGTATTCAATAACGATGTTATGTCAAGCTCGATGTAGGACCCTGCTAAACTTGGTATCCCTGAATTAGTTGGGGAGGAGTTTAATATACCTATTAAATGATTATGAATAACACAATTAAAAACCAATTCACCTAGATAACATCTCTAAACATCCATGTTTGAATATTTAAATTAATCAGAAACTGTGAAGCATTTCCTATAAGGTAATCTATTGTGTCTAATGCCCAGCTTTTATAAGGTGCATAGACACCTGTAGGTTATTGTTCTTGGCAGCATATTAGGGCTGTTGGTCTAGACTGCCTTGTGTAGCATCACTTTAGTTTATCAAATAAAGATAAAGTCAGTTTTCATCAGATCTCACCCGATCCGCCATGGACGGATGGCGACGTATCACCATACGTCTGATTTTAGCGGATCGGGTCGGATGTCGGCGGACATGTCACCGCTGACATCCGACGCTCCATAGAAATATATGGAGCAGCCGTTCAGGTCCGCCAAAAAAACTGTCAAACGGACCTGAACGGTCCGTCCGTGTGAAAGGGGCCAAAGAGCTTGATGTGGGTGTCTGAGAGTGTCGTGTAAAGCATCAAGCTCCACCTGCTGCCAAAGTGACTGTGTGGTTTTATGGACAAGAATAACAATTCTTGCTTAGATACTTTTGTAGCACCCTCCTAGTTCAGAGTAGGCTGCTAGGTAAATTTAGTTAGCTCCTGTGTATTTTAAAAAACAGGGCCCCGTCCATAATCCCCTCAATACGGCAAAGTCGGCCTGGCCTGTACCTTTAGCAGAGAAAAAGCCCTAAAGCATAATGTTTCCACCTCCGTGCTTGACTGTAGGGATGGTGTTCTTAGTGTCATAGTCAACATTTTTCTTCCTCCAAACACGGCATGTTGAGGTAATGCCAAAGAGCTAAATTTTGGTTTCATCTGACCACAGCACTTTCTCCCAATCCTTCTCTGAATCATTTAGATGTTCATTGGCAAACTTCAGACAGGCCTGAACGCGTGTCTTCTTGAGGAGGGGGGCCTTGCTGGCACTGCAGGATTTCAATTGTGTTACCAATGGTTTGTTTGGTGACTGTGGTCCCAACTGCCTTGAGTTTATTCACAAGCTCCTTCCATGTAGTTCTGGGCCAATTCCTCACTTTTCTCATGATCATCCTTACCCCATGAGGCAAAATCTTGCAAGGAGCTCCAGGCTGAGGGCAATTGATTGTTATTTTGTATTTCTTCTATTTGCAAATAATCGCTCCAACAGTTGTCTCCTTCTCACCAAGCTTCTTGCTTATGGTCTTCTAGCCCATTCCAGCCTTGTGCGGGTCTACAATCTTCTCCCTGACATCCTTTGGCAGCTCTTTGGTCTTGCCCATAATGGTGGGTTTGAATGGAAGAAAGAGATTCTATGGACAGGTGTCTTTTATACACATAACGAGTTGTTGTTAGGAGCACCTTCTTAAATTGACAGGACTAATCTGTGTACCAAATGAGCACATACTGTAGCCAGTCTGTGGGAGCCAGAATTATTGTTGGTCGGTAGAGGATCAAATTATTTTTTTAATCACTGAACTGCAACTCAATTTATAACATTTGGATTATGTGTTTTTATGGATTTTTGGCTGATATTCTGTCTCTATCATTTAAAATACACCAATGATAACAATTATAGACCCTTAATTTCTTGGTAAGTGGGCAAACGTACAAAATCTGCAGGGGATCAAATAATTATTTTTGCCACTGTATGCTCTGAGTGAGGGAAAGAGACCCAAATTACTTCCGGCTCCTGCGGGGGTAGCACTACACCAAGTCCTATATAGCTGTATGATTTTGTTCTTATACTGCTCACCTGCTCCACCTGGACTCTGGGTACGAATTCCACTCAGATCAGGAGTGTTCACTCTATCATATTTGAAATTTGGATATTCAGATATTTGATCATTTGCAAATTCACCAACATAGATCCTCCCATTCTTAAAAACAAACTTGCCCTATAAATCAGAAGGCAAAATTATAAATAATGCTGTGTTGCAAGTCAGCGTATATTGAGAGCAGATACACAGAGCAAATATTTACAAGAAATATAAATGTAAAGACTTTTTCTTTCAGAGAATAGAGAAAAACTTTTCAAAAAAACACGAAGTACAAAAAGATACGTTTGAACATATTTCTTACTATTAAAAAAAAAAAAAACACACACACACACACAATACAATGCGGAAACCTTCACATGTCAATGGTTATGATTTTTAGGACAATTTTTTAAGGACTTTTATTATGTATTGACAAGCCTGAAAATGTTCTAGACTACAATACACCCCCCCCCCTACTTTTCAGTTTTAGTAAATGCCAGCACCAAGAATTACCCAATTACCTTTTACTACTTTCAGATGTCAAGTGGCAAATGTGCTCATCCAATGTCCCTTAACCTGTCCTGTCTATTATAAGGAAGTGTTAGTTTCTTTATCAACTTTTGAATCTATTTTACAAAGGGATGCCTAGTTAAATGTTAACAGTTGACACTTCACTGCTGCTTATAGCAACATTTTTGCATTTCCTTTTTATCTAATGCCACGACCGTTTTTAATGTCATTGAAAAAACGTTTTTCTCGACGTGACTCTTCTCAAGCCTGCCTTGCCTACACACGATCATGAAAAAAAATGCTCGAACAAAGCGCGGTGACGTACGAAACGTACAACGGCACTATAAAGGGGAAGTTCCATTCGGATGGCGCCACCCTTTGGGCTGCTCTTGATGATCCTCGTGTTAGTAAAGTTTGGTGAGAGACGATTTGCGCTTTTCAGCCTCGTGCTCTTCAGTCCGTTACAGCGTGACGAATGTGCTCTCTCCATTATGAACGCTAGTTTTACCAGAACGAGCGCTCCCGTCTCATAACTTGCTTCTGAGCATGCGCATTTTTTTCACGTCGCTAAAGCCTACACACGGCCGTTTTTCACGGAGAGAAAAACGACGAGAAAAAATAGAGCATGTTCCAAATTTTTAATGCCCATTTTTCACGTCGCGAAAAATGCTCTGGAGGCAAAACACAATCGTTTTTAATGACCAAATAAAAAAATGACATTTATCTTGTCATGAATAACGGTCGTGTGTATGCGGCATAAGACAAATCTTTTTGTGTCTTCTTTCACAGCAGGGGTTCTTAAACTTTTTATGATAAAAGACCCCCTAAAGACTGCCCAATATGTGCCCATACCAAGTTCACCAGACTTTCAAAATCATTATCATCACATCTCCTACTGGGTACCAGTATGACTTGAGAATGTGTAAATAGCTTAGTTAGCTCAGTTTTATTTTACATATTGATTGCTAGACATGTGCACACTGAAATATTTCGTTTCGGAATTTCGTTTTCGTTAGAAAAATAAATTTAGTTACTCCCGAAATTCGTTTTTATTTATTTTGTTTTTCGTTAGAAATTGCATTCGTCCGAAAATCTGAATTAATTAAGGTCGAATCTGTCATTGAAGGCTTATGGTGTCTGTCGAATGTTCAAAGAAGATTCGACGGAGCAGTGAAACTGTACGACGCTGCAATCATACATTTCCGGTCAAATGTTCCGCCTACAAGCTATAGATGAATTCTATTGTATGACTAGTAATAATTATATTTTTTAATTACTATTACTAGTCAACAGGGATGAGCCGAACACCCCCCTGTTCGGTTCGCACCAGAACCTGCGAACAGACAAAATGTTAGTGTGAACTTTAGAACCCTATTAAATACAATGGACTCGAACGTTCGAAATCTAAAGTGTTAATTATAAAGGCTAATATGCAAGTTATTGTCCTAAAAAGTGTTTGGGGACCGGGGTCCTGCCCCAGGGGACATGTATCAATGCAAAAAAAAGTTTTAAAAACGGCCGTTTTTTCGGGAGCAGTGATTTTAATAATGCTTAAAATGAAAAAATAAAAGTGAAATATTCCTTTAAATTTCGTACCTGGGGGGTGTGTATGATATGCATGTGAAGTGGCGCATGTTTCCCGTGCTTAGAACTGTCCCTGCAAAAAATGTCATTTTTGAAAGAAAAAAAGTCATTTAAAACTGACTCGTGGCTATTAATGAATTGTCGGCTCCCGGCAATACATACAAAAGTCATTGATAAAAAAAAAAAAAAAAGCGTGGGGGTTCCCCAGAATTCAATTACCAGGCCCTTCAGGTCTGGAATGGATATTAAGGGGAACCCCGCCGCAAATTTAAAAAAAATTGACGTGGGGTTCCCCCAAATATCCATTCCAGGCCCTTCAGATCTGGCATGGATTTTAAGGGGAACTCCACCCCAAATTTTAAAAAAAATGGCATGGAGTCCCCCTAAAAATCCATACTAGACCCCTTATCCGAGCACGCAACCTGGCCGGCCGCAGGGGAAGAGGGGGGGACGAGAGAGCGGCCCCCCCTCCCTCCTGAACCGTACCAGGCCACATGCCCTCAACATGGGGAGGATGTCCCCATGTTGATGGGGACAAGGGCCTCATCCCCACAACCCTTGCCCGGTGGTTGTGGGGGTCTGCTTGCCTGGTAATTGAATTCTGGGGAACCCCCACGCTTTTTTTTTTTTTTTTATCAATGACTTTTGTATGTATTGCCAGGAGCCGACAATTCATTAATAGCCGCGAATGAGTTTTAAATGACTTTTTTCTTTCAAAAATGAAATTTTTTGCAGGGACAGTTCTAAGCACGGGAAACATGCGCCACTTCACATGCATATCATACACACCCCCCAGGTACGAAATTTAAAGGAATATTTCACTTTTATTTTTTCATTTTAAGCATTATTAAAATCACTGCTCCCGAAAAAACGGCCGTTTTTAAAACTTCTTTTTGCATTGATACATGTCCCCTGGGACAGGACCCAGGTCCCCAAACACTTTTTAGGACAATAACTTGCATATAAGCCTTTATAATTAGCACTTTAGATTTCTCCCATAGATTTTTCGAATTTGCCGTGAACACCCCAATTTGTTCGCTGTTCGGCAAACGGGCGAACAGGCAATGTTCGAGTCAAACATGAGTTCGACTCGAACTCGAAGCTCATCCCTACTAGTCAACCAACATTAGAATTCTTCTATAGCCTATGGGCCGAGCATTTGACCGGAAATGTACGATTGCAGCGTTGTACAGTTTATCTGCTCCGTAGAATCTTCTTAGAACTTTCAACAGACACCATAAGCCTTCAATGACAGATTCGACGTTTGTATGTTTTTCGATGCTTCGTTGAATCTTCGTCGTTCATGTCGAATTGTCAAGTTAGTTCTAGCTATTTTACTGCTCCTCCTCTTTGGTTACAATCAGCCAATAACATTCATCATCATCATTTTTTTATTTTACTTCCCCCACCCAATTCCAGCAGTGATCTTTTCTCTCTATGTCGAATCTTTTCTCTCTATAATGTCGAATCTTTTCTCTCTATAATGTCAAATCTTTTCTCTCTATGTCGAATCTTTTCTCTCTATAATGTCGAATCTTTTCTCTCTATGTAGAATAATCTTGGACTAATAGTTAAGGTTAGGCACATTCGACCACAGGTTCGATGGACACAGATTGTTATTGTCAGCCTCATGTCGAATCTCCTATCTATATCGAACTGTTGTTGCAACGAAAACGAAAATTAAGCATTTGTTTATGTCGGATCTTTCGGTTTTCGGATTCTGCATTTTCGTTTTCGTTTGTTAAAACGATAAATACCCGAAATTCGGACGAAAATGCATTCGGACGAAAACGAATGCACATGTCTATTGATTGCTGGGAACAGAACAGCTGGAAAAAAATCATATGGATTTTATCATATTTAGTAAAGGAATCAAGGTTCAGTTGCTGACACCATTGCTATCTGATATCAAGTTGATTACTCCACTTTGATTCAAAGTTCAGTATTGCTGCCAATCCTGTTCTAATTACCGTATTTATCGGCGTATAACACGCACCGGCGTATAACACGCACCCCAAGTTTAGGAGGGAATTTTAAGGAAAAAAACTTTTAGGAGGGAAATTCAAGGAAAAAAAACTTACATTTAAATGCAGCATGCAGCCTTGCCCAGTGTCCATCTGTCCATCTGCAGCCGTGCCCAGTGTCCATCTGTCCATCTGCAGCCGTGCCCAGTGTCCATCTGTCCATCTGCAGCCTTGCCCAGTGTCCATCTGTCCATCTGCAGCCGTGTCCAGTGTCCATCTGTAGCCTTGCCCAGTGTCCATCTGTCCATCTGCAGCCGTGCCCAGTGTCCATCTGTCCATCTGCAGCCGTGCCCAGTGTTCATCTGTCCATCTGCAGCCTTGCCCAGTGCCTTTGCGATCGTGTCAGTCCCGGCGGTTTTTAAAATTTGGCGCCGATTTCTGTGGAGAGGAGCGAGTGGGGCCGAGTGTACTTCGGCTGGACTCGGCTCCTCTCGCAGTTCCGCCCATCTCCACTGACTGCGCCGCTGACGGAGAAAGCCGAGTGTACTTCGGCTAGACTCGTGTCTGCTCACAGTCACAGGCAGGACTGCGAGAGGAGCCGAGACTAGGCGAAGTACACTCGGCTTTCTCTATGTCAGCGGCGCAGTCAGAGATGGGCGAGACTGCGAGAGGAGCCGAGTAAAGCCGATTGTACTTCGGCTCCGCTCGCTCCTCTCGCTCGTTTTCAGCAGGGGAATTCGACGGAGTATCGGCGTATAACACGCACCCACGATTTTCCCCTGATAAATACGGTATTTTTTTAAATTATGCGGAATGGGACTTTGGTAAGAACCACTGTTCTAGAATATTAAATATAATGAGTTATGCATGATGACACATTTAATGTCACCTGTTCCATACTGTGTAGCATACAGCAGAAAGCTGAGAGTGCCCTGTCATTATTATTATTATTATTATTATAATACAGGATTTATATAGCGCCAACAGTTTGTGCAGCGCTTTACAATTTGAGGGCAGACAGTTCAGTTAAAATACAATTCAATACAGGAGGAATCAGAGGGCCCTGCGTTTAGAGATGGCTGCAGTTATGACAATTAGATATCATCTTGCTGGCGAAAAAAAAAAAACTAAGCAGGAGATTTAGCAATGCCCCGGTCCCCTCAGCCCACACAAAAATGGCAGCTTGTTATGGGTTGAATTGCAGAAACCTTATTGTTGCTTTTCTTCCCCCAGCTTGTGAGTTAGCAATTCCTGTCTCACTTGTTTTTGGTCATGTGTACTTTATTAAACTCAAACCGTTAAAATATAAAATGTGCAAAATAAATATACAAAATGGGTTGCATGCACAGTTGTGTCTGAAGGAGGAATACATCTAAAGCCCCGTACACACGATCGGATTTCCGATGGAATAAAATCCAATGGATTTTTCCATCGGATTTCCGATGCAGCTGACTTCCATCAGTCTTGCCTACACACCATCAGTCGAAAATCCAACCGTCCCAAACGCTGTGACGTAAAACACTCAGACGAGCCGAGAAAAATTAAGTTCAATGCTTCTGAGCATGCGTCGACTTGATTCTGAGCATGCGTGGGTTTTTTCTCCGATGGAGTTCCACACAGACGATCGGAATTTTCTATCGTTTTTTTTTCCATCGGATAAATTTAAAACATGTTCTATTTTTAATCACTGATGGAAAAAAGACCGATGGGGCCCATACACGATCGGTTAGTCCAATGAAAAAAGTCCATCGGACTGTTTTCATCTGTAAAACCGATCATGTGTACAGGGCTTTACTGTCCACGATAACCATATTCTCAATTATATTCTCCCAAAATGTGGTGCAATAACCAAAGGGACAATCTGATCAATGCTATGGGCAAAAAAGAACTGTTATGCCTTCAAACACTTTTATGCATATGTTTAATTGCTAGGACATCTGATTGCATCGCTTACCATGCCATGTTTTTTATTGTTTTGCCAATCCCCATCATACATTGCGCCATTGGCATAGAAATATTGACCATGTCCATGACGTTGACCATTGACAAAGTTCCCAACATATTCATTTCTCAAGGAGTACTGTGATCCAGGCACTCTCTTTAAGAACCAGGTATGGGTTCCATGACCATCCTGTATAAAAAGGTAAAAACTTGAGAAAGGCAACTGTTACAGCCATCATTTTTTTATTTTATGCTAAAGAAGACCACCACCCAAATGTGCCAAATAATGACCAGTGTATGGGCACATTACTCATAAATATGCAGAAGCTACCTTTAAGTGAACTTTAAGTCAGGATAAAATATAGAAGTTGCTATGGCTGACTTGGTATTTAAAGGAGCATCCCAAATGTGGCTTCTCTTCTTAGTACATCACTGACCTCGAAAAAGCAGGCAAATTATTATTAAGTAGACAAAAAACACAAAATATCCAAGCTCAACTTACCAACCAATCAGCAACCAAACGAATTCACCTGTCTAACAGTGTGTTTAAAAACAGGGGTTTAGTTGCACGCATTGGCAAATACATGTGTAAGCTGCAGGCCCCGTCAAGGCTCCCTGTGTACTGCAGTCCTAACTCTAAAATTTAAGGTCTCCTCAGTGGAAGCACATGTATGCTGATGGATAGATGAAGGGCAGATGACTGGAGGGAGCCCCACCCTCCTTAAAGGGGCAGGAGCACACTAGACACCCAGCACATAGAAGCAAAGGTGCTAGTGCATTGCCTGACCACAATGACATCAATACACAAAATACTGTCACTGCCCCCACCTATGACAGGTCTTCACAGCAAGGAGCACTGGATGGGCGGATGCATGTAGACAAAAAACACAAAATATCCAAGCTCAACTTACCAACCAATCAGCAACCAAACAAATTCACCTGTCTAACAGTGCGTTTAAAAACGGGTTTAGTTGCACGCATTTGCAAATACATGTGTAAGCTGCAGGCCCCGTCAAGGCTCCCTGTGTACTGCAGTCCTAACTCTAAAATTTAAGGTCTCCTCAGTGGAAGCACATGTATGCTGATGGATAGATGAAGGGCAGATGACTGGAGGGAGCCCCACCCTCCTTAAAGGGGCAGGAGCACACTAGAAATTTTAGAGTTAGGACTGCAGTACACAGGGAGCCTTGACGGGGCCTGCAGCTTACACATGTATTTGCAAATGCGTGCAACTAAACCCCTGTTTTTAAACGCACTGTTAGACAGGTGAATTTGTTTGGTTGCTGATTGGTTGGTAAGTTGAGCTTGGATATTTTGTGTTTTTTGTCTACATGCATCCGCCCATCCAGTGCTCCTTGCTGTGAAGACCTGTCATAGGTGGGGGCAGTGACAGTATTTTGTGTATTGATGTCATTGTGGTCAGGCAACGCACTAGCACCTTTGCTTCTATGTGCTGGGTGCCTAGTGTGCTCCTGCCCCTTTAAGGAGGGTGGGGCTCCCTCCAGTCATCTGCCCTTCATCTATCCATCAGCATACATGTGCTTCCACTGAGGAGACCTTAAATTTTAGAGTTAGGACTGCAGTACACAGGGAGCCTTGACGGGGCCTGCAGCTTACACATGTATTTGCAAATGCGTGCAACTAAACCCCTGTTTTTAAACGCACTGTTAGACAGGTGAATTCGTTTGGTTGCTGATTGGTTGGTAAGTTGAGCTTGGATATTTTGTGTTTTTTGTCTACATGCGTCCGCCCATCCAGTGCTCCTTGCTGTGAAGACCTGTCATAGGTGGGGGCAGTGACAGTATTTTGTGTATTGATGTCATTGTGGTCAGGCAACGCACTAGCACCTTTGCTTCTATGTGCTGGGTGTCTAGTGTGCTCCTGCCCCTTTAAGGAGGGTGGGGCTCCCTCCAGTCATCTGCCCTTCATCTATCCATCAGCATACATGTGCTTCCACTGAGGAGACCTTAAATTTTAGAGTTAGGACTGCAGTACACAGGGAGCCTTGACGGGGCCTGCAGCTTACACATGTATTTGCAAATGCGTGCAACTAAACCCCTGTTTTTAAACGCACTGTTAGACAGGTGAATTCGTTTGGTTGCTGATTGGTTGGTAAGTTGAGCTTGGATATTTTGTGTTTTTTGTCTACATGCATCCGCCCATCCAGTGCTCCTTGCTGTGAAGACCTGTCATAGGTGGGGGCAGTGACAGTATTTTGTAAATTATTATTAAGGCTGGGTTCACACCTATGCGAATTGGATGCGGTTTATCCCGCATCCAATTCGCATAGCAGGAGATTGTGACCGGCTCTCTATGGAGCTGGTTCACACATCTCCGCAGCGGTTTTGGTGCGATTTTCACAGGAGCCCTGTACATATTTTGGTCCGTTTCAGGTCCGAATTCAGCCAAAAATCGGACCTGAAACTGTGAATGGGAACGCACCGGACTCCTGCTGTGAGACGCTGCGCGTTATAGTGTGAACCCAGCCTTATATTTTTCAGACTTTATTGGCTACATGCTTGCCCCAGGTCAGTGACTCAGCAGGCAGTTAAATTAGGATTAAGATTGCAGCTCCTTCACCTCTAAAAATCAAATTGACAGAGGCAGTTCCTCTTATGTGTTGTGTAATATGGGACACTTCATGCCAACAGATGTAGAGAATAGATGGGGCAAAACTATAGGTAGGTAGGAATTAAACAGTATAGGTCCCAAAGTTACAGAAAACAATTAATGAGTGATGGTATGTAATTTTAGCTGTATCTACAAAACAAAATTGCAAATTGGTGGTTTTGAAAACAAAAATTTTCTTCATATTTTGAGTTACTCGTAACAGTGGCTAGTAGTACTGGTGTATCTTTCCCTAAATAATAAACCCTAAAATAATAATAATAGTTACTGCTAGAAGGGATGGAAAAGTGAATATTTTTTAGCTATGAATATGTTAGTACCTGTATGCCATTCTCCCACTGGCCTATGTATTCTTCATTGGAGATAATCCACCTCATCCTCCCCACTCCATGTAACTTGTTATTCTTCCACTGGCCTTCATAGAGGTTTCCTGACTTAAAACTGTCAAATTTGATCACATTTTCACAGTGTACTGATACAAAATTTTAAGATGACAGATACACAGTATTTAAAGAAGAACTCCAGTAAAATATGCTGGCATACAATATATGCCACCTCCAGGATCTCTCTATTTTGTTTACACACTACTGGTTTACTGAGCACTGCTAGTATAGCTTTCATTATACTACTCCGAGAGGAGAGATAAGACTCCCATAGCAGCTGTTCTGCCCGTCTCTCCTCTTCTCTGCCCATTCACAGAAAGTTTTTGGGATTTTGTGAAAAGGTTCACAGAATGCAAAGTGTTCTGTGAAAAGCGGAGGAGAGCAGCTGAAAAAACTATAGCTGCTATGTAAGCATACCCCTAGCTGGGGTTCCGGAAGTATAGTAATAGCTATACTTATGGCATTCAGTGAAACAGTAACTTGTAAAAAAAAAACTGAGAGAGCTCTAGGAGGATGCATACAGCTCATTGCATATAATTCCTTACATACCAGAATATTTTAGAAAAGCGTTTTTTTGTTACACCAATGGTCAACAAACTATATATAGAGACATTAGATGACATTTTTACAAATTATTGTTACATAAAAATAAAATAAAAATGTGCAATGATCAACTTATGCGTATGGGTACCAACTGTAGTTCCAATAGGACTATGCCACAATCAGACTTGGGCATTACAGACCACAAAAAGGACCCTGTGTTGTTTATGGCATAGTTCATAGGTCAATTTAGAAATTTTGGTTGATAGGATATGATGTGTTCTCTTATTTATGGTTGTTTATGTTAATTTAGCACAGGCTCATGTTTGACTTCTTTTTAACATGTATAGCCAGTTTAAAAAGGATATGAAACATAAAACCAACAAAAGTACAAACTCTAAATACATATTAAAGTAGGGGTCTTAAACTGGCAGCTCTCCAGCGGTTGTGAAATCACTACATGATATCACCACGTGTTTATTTTTATATAAAAACCAATCGATGAACATACATACCACTGTACTCCCCAGCCTTCTTTGTTATTGTGCACCCAATCCCCTTCATACCATGATGTTTCCTCTGAATCATAATACATCACACCCTGTAATAAAAGGCATATGATTGTCAAGAATATTCATGTTGCTTGCCATTTAACTGCTAATCATGACTAAAAGCTGTCTGAAAACACTGGCAGGTGTGTATAAGGCCTCGTGTTAACAGGCATTGTCTTCAAACACTGTATATGCAAATGTGTGCATTGGAATGGGAATTGCAGCATTTGACAAGAAAAGTTCAAACTCACCCTAAAGTGTTTGTTACCCCAACATTTCATATTTCTGGTATGTGTATGCTGTGCTATGTACAAAAAAACTAATTCTGTTCTCCTTGTATTGCCTAATTTGTGTGAAATAACTGGTGATCCTGCCATTTCCCTTGCTTTCGTATTTCAAACTGACCAAGCTAGGCATGGTAGCGCACCCTTCCCAGCGTGATAATGTTCTGGCTGTGCTGGGAACACAGCCTACCTGTCCTTTAATGGCCATGACTGGTGCTGACAAGCCCAACTGTGCAAATCAGTTTTCTGCTTCTTCTCTGCCTCTTGCTGACAACCCCCCCCCCCCACCCCCAAATGCAGTCTTCACCCCCACCTCTCTAAGCCCATTCTGCAGAGGAGAACAGAGGTCATGTGGTCACGTGAAAGGAAAAAAATATGTATACACACTCAAGCCCAGCCTTGTATTTCTTTTTTTAAACTGAATGGGTTGTTTTGCCAGGTAGGGGTTCACATATACTTTAATAAGACATGCTGGGGTTGATTTACTAAAACTGGAGCGTGCAAAATCTGGTGCAGCTCTGCCTGGTAGCCAATCAGCTTCTAACTGTTGAGTTAAGCTTTGACCAAAAAACCTGGAAGCTGATTGGCTTCTATGGAGAGCTGCACTAGATTTTACACTCTCCAGTTTTAGTAAATCAACCCCTGTGTCCAAAGAACACAAAAGTAGGTGAAATGCAGCCTCTGAACTGCTATATGTACCATTTAATTAAAGTCAGTGAGATGTTGTCAAATGCAGGAAAACAATGCCTATCGACATGAATCCGAAAAGTGTCAGAAATACTAACAGTCCTTGTTGCAAAAGTAACAAATCAAATGCTCTTTTTTATCCTACCATGCTTCACTGGAAACAAAAAAATAAGAATTTAATTTACTGTACAACGGTAACCGCTGTTCTTTCAGACACTTTTCTGCTTGAGGCCCACTGTGTTTATTGATATGTACAGCTTACCTTGCCGTGGCGTTTGCCCATACACCATTCACCAACATATGAGATCTGCTGATCACTAGATATGTAAACGCCTGTCCCATGTCTGATGCCCTTGTTCACCTGTCCTTCATAACGACTGCCATTAGGCCACTTATATAGGCCATGTCCCATTGGTTTGTTCTTACAAAACTGACCCTGGAGCAAAGAATAATTAAAGCCAATTAATGTAAAATAATAATAGTTTGTAGACTTTGTGAAGTGGCCTAATGCATGGATGAGGCAGGAGTGGGAAATTTTGAATAATGGCATTACGCTTCATATATTTTAGCAGAGCTTCATATATTTTAGCAGGTAAGAAGGCTATCATATATGTATTTTAAATGTGTTTCTAGCTGTTGATTGCAGCTTTGAATTAAAGGAAATCTGTCATGAGAGAAATATGGAGGCTACCATTTTTGAACTCAACAACTAAAATGGCCAGTAGCATGGCTGTCATACTAAACCTCAAGCTTGAAAACTTTGAGTCGCTAATTCAGTAGCTAAGTACTTTTTTTAATATTTTTTTTTATCTGTGTACTTGTTCCAGATGAGTGACTTACTGTAGTATAGAATCAGAATAACAGTCGGGAAGCGTTTTTAGAAGGAAATTTTCTTCTTAGGAGATCCAATATCATGTTTTTATCTAAAGGCCAGAAGGGCAGGATCAGCAGCCCTCAAATTTTCCACTCGCCTACTCGCATTTTGCGAGTGGAAAATGAGGGTTGGCAAGGAGCTGGCGGGCACCCCCGGCGGGCAGGGTTGATCGGGGAGCCGTTCTCCCTAGGAAAGAGTGCATGGAGTGCATGGAGTTAGAGGAGAGGCGCGTGATCACGGAGCGGTAAAACATGCCGTAACAACATTACATTGAAATTGTCTCCGCTCTGCTCACTGATCTCACACAGCCCCGCCTCCTCCTAACCCCGCACCTGTGATAGACAGAACGCATGTCCAATGCTGGGATGCATTCTGTCTATCACAGGCACAGGGTTAGGAGGAGGTGGGGCTGTGTGAGATCAGAGCAGAGACAGTTTCAATGTAAACTGTTACGGCGTGTTTTATCGCTCGGTGATCCCACGGCTCTCCTCTAACCCCAGTCATGATCTGGCCACCCCTCTCACTTCCTCAACCCTGCCAAGGCTGCATTGGGGGCACAGTGATGCTGCAATTTTGTGCACAGTGATGCTGCAATTTGGGGCACAGTGATTTTGCAATTTGGGGCACAGTGATGCTGCAATTTGGGGCACGGTGATGCTGCAATTTGGGGCACGGTGATGCTGCAATTTGGGGCACGGTGATGCTGCAATTTGGGGCTCGGTGAGGCTGCAATTTGGGGCACGGTGAGGCTGCAATTTGGGGCACGGTGAGGCTGCAATTTGGGGCACGGTGAGGCTGCAATTTGGGGAACGGTGAGGCTGCAATTTGGGGCACTGTGAGGCTGCAATGTGGGGCACTGTGAGGCTGCAATGTGGGGCACTGTGAGGCTGCAATGTGGGGCACGGTGAGGCTGCAATTTGGGGCACGGTGAGGCTGCAACGTGGGGCACGGTGAGGCTGCAATGGTGGGCACAGGTCACGCTGTAATGATAGGCACAGGTGAGCCTGCATTGATGGGCACTGGTGAGGCTGTGCTGAGGGGAACTGATAAAGTTGTTGTTAATATTTATTTTTGTAACTTAATTCTGCATAAAACATTTAAGTGTCATTTCATGAGATAATTTATGATGGCGTGATTAGGGGCGGGGCAGGGTAAGGGTTGGGTGGGGCAACTGGTGGCGAGTAACCCTTGAGACCTGGCTAGTAGCTCAGGACTTGAAATTTTGAGCCCTGGGATCAGTATGGCATGTATTGGCAGAAGGAACAGATTAAAATGATAGCTTTCTCTTACCTCATATATTACTCCGTCTGTCCATGTATATGTTCCTTTGCCATGCATAAGCCCCTCAGAGAATGAGCCCTGAAAATTGAGAAATTTATCACTTACTTTTCAGGTAAATACACTGGATGAAAGCAAATTGCATGTACAAGAACTCACTGTGTAAACATTTCCATCTTTGTAATAAGCAACTCCTTCTCCTTCATACAGCCCATGCACCAACTCCCCTTCATACCTGTTAAAAAAGGATGAAAAAATATAAAACGTAGTGTACTTTGTGTACGACAGAATTATACATTCCTTAAAATACACGATTTAGATATTTTATGGCTTACCCTGACCCTGCTAAGACTTACCTTAGAGCCCAACCACAGCCAAAAGTTAGCTCCTCTTGTAGGTTTTGATTGCCATCTGTGTCCCTATTGCGGAAGGTTTCCCTCACTTCTTGTCAGGACAAGTAGTGACGAGAAATGTCTCCAAAAGAGACAAAATCAAAAACACATTTTAAGTTGAGTAAAGTTGCAGCCCCTAGACTTCTATGGGGCTGCCTGTGGTAGATGAGCTCCATAGGCATCTATGGGACTGCACTGCACAGGCACAGCCAGGAGAAAGAGCCTTTCACAGCTGTATGTAAACAAACAACATAGGCCATACTGTAGGTGTTGGATCTTAGTAAGTATACATCTGTCGAAGGGGAGGGTGGGATTATTTAGGTCAGGGTAAAGGGACGAAAAAGAATAAGGCCAGCCATACACGGTTCGAATCTCAGCTGGTTCAGCAGGAACCAGCCGAGATTCAAACCCTTAATGGGCAGGCTGAATGTGCCAAGCTGGACTCTCAAGCCTGCCGGATTCTCTTGTGATTATCGCTAGCGGCTCCTATAGCCGGTAGTGATAATCACAGTCTTCTCCCAGCGGAGACAGCTTCCCCTGCCCGCCCCGACCAGGAGAAGACAATTGCGGATTCCCCTGTCAGCACTGTCTGTCTTAATGAGGAAATCATGCAAATGTCTTTCCTGCAACCTGTAGTTGCAGAAAAAATATTTGTGCCATGTATGGCCAACCTAAGGATACTTTGTCTGAAAGTGACATGTGACCCATATCATTTCTCATCTACCAGTAACTGTGTACAGAGGCTGTTGTAGGTTTTTTATTGCACCCGCTATCATGTTACAGCTCTCTAGAAATCTCTAGATAACAGTTGTGAAAACTCTGCACAACAACAACATAAAATAGATAACTAAGAAAAAAATTTGCTTACAATTAATCAGTGTATAAGAAAATAACACAGAAGAAGGTAAGTGCTTTCACCAAGTCCTTTAGCATAAAACAATAATGCCGCGTACACACGACTGTTTTTAATGTCATGGAAAAAACAACGTTTTTCTCGACGTGATTCTTCTCAAGCCTGCCTTGCATACACACTATCACAAAATGCTTGAGCAAAGCGCGGTGACGTACAACGCGTACGACAACACGCACAGCGACACTATAAAGGGGATGTTCCATTCAGATGTCGCCACCCTTTGGGCTGCTTTTGCTGATTTCGTGTTACCGCGTGTTAGTAAAAGTTTGGTGAGAGACGATTCACGCTTTTCAGCCTCGTGCTTTTCAGTCCGTTACAGCATGACGAATGTGCTATCTCCATTACGAATGCTAGTTTTACCAGAACGAGCGCTCCCGTCTCATAACTTGCTTCTGAGCATGCGCGTTTTTTTTCCGTCGTTAAAGCGTACACACGACCGTTTTTCATGACGAGAAAACGACGAGAAAAAATAGAGCAGGTTCTAAATTTTTTATGGCCATTTTTCTCGTTGAGGAAAATGCTCTGGAGCACACACACGATCGTTTTTCACGACCAATTTAAAAAATGACATGTTTCTCGTCATGAAAAACGGTTGTGTGTACGCGGCATAAGAATGAACTTACTTTTCTATAATAACCTGAGTTAGAACAGGTTCCTCATACAGCACTGGAGAAGGGACAATGGTAGGCACAGCGGTGGGGGACTCCTCAGTCTTTGCAGGCGGGTCCTCAGAAACAACTTTAGGGGAAGGAGGAGGAAGTTCTTCAGTTGGGGAAGCAGATACAGATGAGATCTTGGAGTTTGAATCTTCAGAGGTATCCACTGACAACTTGTCTGCCTTTTTCTCATTCTTTTTCTTAATTTTCCCCATATTCAGAACTCTTAATCACCATCAATCACTAAAACTTGCAGAACACACATTTTTTTACAAATCACAATTAGTATTGACAATAAAATAAATTATAGCTTGACCCTAATTTCTCAGGCTACTGGAAATGTCCAGATTTATTGGTAATAGCAAACTGCAGAGTGGCAAACCTAGGCTGCTGCTTTATAAATGAGCCTCTTATCTAAAAAAATATTTCATGATGCATACATCTTAGCATTAGGAAAAACCTATCCTGAAGAAAATATATTGGCTGCCATTGCTGACCAATTCTGAAAAAGGTTTGATGCTAATCTTGTGAAGTCAGAACACCTAATGCTTGCCCTGTGATAATGATTGACCACGTTAGCTCCGGAAGTTTTTACCCCCCTTATGACAAGGCAATTTTTGCTATTTAACACTGCGCTACTTTAACTGGTAATTGCACGGTCATGCAACGCTGTACGCAAATTTTTTTTACACAATTTTTTTTTGTGGTGGTATTTTATCGCCACTGGGTTTTTTATTTGTATTATATAAATGAAAAGAGACTGAAAATTTTGAAAAAAAAAAAAAACTATATTTTTAGTTTCTACTATAAAACATATCCAATTAAAAAAAAAAAAAAAGTAAAATTTCTTCATATATTTAGGCCAAGATGTATTCTGCAGCGTCTACATACTTGAAGTTTTATTTTTATTATACTAGTAATGGCGTGTATAGTGCTGTGATCCCACTATAATCTGACACTAACTGGCACTGGGTGGACACTGACATTACCAGTGACACTAATACAGTGATCAGTGATAACACTATAAACTGTAAAGCCCTGTACACACGATCGGTGGACTTTTTTCATCGGACAAACCGATCGTGTATGGGACCCATCAGTCTTTTTTCCATCGGTTTTAAAAAATAGAACATGTTTTAAATGTTTCCGATAGATCAAAAACCGATAGCAAATTCCGATCGTCTATGGGCAAGTCCATCGGATAAAAAACCCACGCATGCTCAGAATCAAGTCGACGCATGCTCAGAAGCATTGAACTTCATTTTTCTCGGCTCATCGGAGTGTTTGACGTCACCGCGTTTGGAACGGTCGGTTTTTTGACTGATGGTGTGTAGGCAAGACTGATGGAAGTCAGCTTCATCGGATTTCCGATGGACAAAACCATTGGATTAGAATCCATAGGATATCCGATCGTGTGTACGAGGCTTCACTGTACTACTGACACTGGCTGGGAAGAGGTTAACATCTCGGGGTAACCAAGGGATTACGTATGTGCCTAACAAGTGTAATGTGTGCATTATGTGCTGCTTTTTACTAAAAATCTCTTTGCTTTGCAGGGAGAAGAAACAGAGAGATTGTTCCCTCTGTACAGAGCCCTGTGTTGTTTGTCAACACAGGGCTCTGGGCTGTGATTGGACACAGCTGATCAGCAGGTCACAGCCATTAATTATTTGCCAGAACCTGCAGAATACCACTGTGTCTAATTACAGCGGGAGTCGGCAGAGGGCGCTTGCACCTGAAAGAGGCCAGCAAAGTACAGAAAGAGGCCAGCAAAGTACAGAAACGCCGCTGTGCCTGCAGGAACCACCCGTCCGCAGTACAATGTGGGTGGTCACTTCAGGCTGGCCCCTTTTGCAGGTACAGGTGTAGCTATGTAAAACATTGAAAATAAGTGCCTATACTATTTAAAATCCAGTGATACACTCTCTACACCTGCTCTACACATGCTCAGTTGCTCTCCATTTTTAGGCATTTTTAGGCACTGCCGAGTTTGTAAAGGCCAATTTTCTGACAGCCATAAAGCAGAATTAAACCCTCCTATCCTATAGAGCCAAGGAAGCTGCGTCTGTTTGATCTGCAACTGCCATGATGCCACACATGTGATCAGATATGACACCAGCCATTTGATGGTTTGACAGTTTGGTTGAGGACACAAGCAAATGTAACAGTTAGGAATTCCGGCATTCCAGGAATGTAACAGTTTTTTTGAAACTGGTAAATTGATGGGTTTAGTTACGATTTATGATTTACTGCTGTTCAGGGGCTCTGGGCTTCAACAAAATCGAAAACCTCCATATACACTACCCTATACTCACAGTTGGTCCAGAGGAAGGAAAAATTAAAATACCCCAATAAAACATGAGCAAATTTGCTCCAGCAGGGGAAAAAAATTCCTTCCTAATCCCCCAAGAGGCAATCAAATATTCCCTGGATCAACTTTACCTATATTAGTATCCAGTTATATTATATACATTTAGGAAAGAATTTGAAAGAATTTCATTTTTGGTTCCTAGCTTAAAGCAGAACTTTACCCATAACAACCTGATAAAAAATAATATTCTTTAGCAAGGAACATACATTCCACAATAATATTTATTGTACCAAAATGAGTGTGTGCTGTAAATTTCCTCCAGCATTGCTCCTGTTTCTTCTTGCTGGAGGCTGTCATTGTGCAGTAAATCATAAAGCGGAACTAAACTTATCCATTTAACAGTTTCAAAACAGTTACGTTCCTAAAATGCCGGGATTGCCAACTGTCACATCTGCTTGTGTCCTTAACCAAACTGTCGAAACTACGTGGTTTTCCTGCTCTTTAGCGCCACCCTTTGGGCAACTTCTGCTAATGTTGTCTGATATTGATTTGGAGCATGCGTGTTTGTACTTTGGATTTTAGTCCGACGGACTTGTGTACAGACGATCGGATAATCCGACGGCTCACATTTGTTGTCGGACAATTTGAGAGCATGCACAGCCAACATTTATTGTCGGAAATTCTAACAACAATTGTCTGATGGAGCATACAGGCGGTCGGATTATCCGACAAAACTCTTCCATCACACAATTGTAGTCGAAATATCCGATCGTGTGTACAAGCCTTTAGACTGTCAGCAGATCGCCCACTGCAAATTCATTAGTGCCTAAATATGGAGAGCAACTGAGCATGTGCAGAGCAGGGTGAGTCAGTGTATTACTGGATTATTAACAGTATAGACATTTCTTTTTATTGTTTTACAAGCTATACCTGCAAAAGGGGCCAGCCTGGAGTGATCTAGCAGGACTTAATTTTCTGACTAAAGTTCCACTTTATGGAGATTCTGCTGCATTGTCATTTTATCTAAAAAAACAATCAAATCAATGGAAGTGTCGCTTGTCTCGGTGCTTCCAAACCCCATATTGTTCCAGAATGTTTCCCATTCCTTCTATATTTTACCCCCCATTGTACTCATTGTACTCTTTCCCCTTGTTGTATTGCTTATTTATCAAAGCCAATAAGATCAGAATAATAACATGATGATGACGGTGATGATAATGATAATAATAATGAAATGTACACGATCTTACCATAACATTGACCAGATGATGAGAACTCTTTCTGGAGCGTCACGGAAGTGTCTCCATCTCCTTGGAAACGTCTACCATGTGATTCCTTTCGGCCAATGGAACCTCCCGCCGCCATGTTGTGGTTGGCACATTGGAAAGCCCTCCCAAAAAATCAGTGCTGCCGCTTCATATACCTTCTTCTTATTCCCAGTCATATCTCCGTACTGGATTCCCTGACGTTCTGAAGATGTGAGGAGAGGATACACAGCGTAGGTTGGAATCTCCTCATGGTGTCCTCCGACTTCCGCTTCCAGTGCCAACCAGAGGCGGAAGTCTTGGGCGCTCTAGCCTGCTCCTTGCGGTTTCTATGGTGAAGTGTGGAAGTTGCTGGAGAGGATCGGAGTGTGCGCCTTGTATGGGAATGGTCTGTGTGTGATAAGAGCCTGGAATCCAGGAATGGGGGAGAGCCCGGTACCTCGCTCCTCTGCTCAGGTGGTAGTGTTCCCGGTGTTCCAATACCCGGAGGAGGGGGACCTGGATCTGGACGGTGAGTGTTGGGCTGATGTAATAAGCCATATAAAGGGTGACAGCTGAGAGGTGTGCCAGGACGAGGACAGACCACTCACAACTTCCACTAGTCATAACAATCAGAAACAAGTAAAGCAGAACCATTGGAGTCACTTTTCTCCCCTTGAAGATTCCCATTGTATCCTATGGTGTCTGTTCACACCTGTGCGATGTGTCGCTGGGAAAAGTCCTTCGTGTTTTTTCTTTGGCGCGTTTTTGGTTCCTATAGACTTCAACAGGAGCGCCTGGAAAAAGTGTGATTTCTTCTTAAGAACTAGTTTCCGTTGGCTAAAACAGAACCGCAGAAATCTGAAAATGCGCGATCATATAATACACTTATGGGGCTCAAGAGTGAGCCTAGCCTGAAGCCCCACTATGATACATAATGCCAGGTGTTGCAGACATGCTTTCTGTGCGCTACGCCTGACATACTATGGACCTATGAGATGTTATTGCCAGACCAACCTTTTAAAGGGGAGTTCCAGACTTTTTTTATGTTTATTAAAAGTCAGCAGCTACAAAAAGTGTAGCTGCTGGCTTTTAATAAACAGACACTTACCTGTTCCACTGAACAGGTCCAGCGACGCGGCCGAATGGAGCTTCGCTCCTCCCCCCCCCCTGTGGGCACCCGGCTGTGACAGCCGGGCACTCACTGCGCATGTGTGAGCGGCACTGCGCAATCTGAGTGGACAGGCGATCGCCTGGGACCTGTCACGAGTCGCCTAAGCGGTCCCTGGGCGGAAGGAGGAAGTGGGACAGGAAGTCCCACTCCTACTGAAGCCCCCCCCCCAAAAAAAAATTACATGCCAAATGTGGCATGTAAGGGGGTGAGGAGTGGTTTAAGCGGAAGTTCCACTTTTGGGTGGAACTCCGCTTTAACCACTTGAAGACCTGTCTTCTTCTGGCACTTTTTGTTTTCAAGTTTAAATCTGTATTTATTTTTATTTTTTTTCTAGAAAATTACCTAGAACCCCCAAACCATGTATATATATTTTTAGCAGAGACCCCAGGGAATAAATTGGTGATCGTTGCAAATTTTTATGTTACACTGTATGTGCGCAGCGGTTTTTCAAATGCAATGAGAAGGACCCTTACCATGCCAACATCCAAAATATATATATATTTATGGATTGGCCAAGTCAAAAAATTTGCGGACTTTGTGGGCACACAATAAGAGGGAGAATCAGTAAAATATATATATATATATATATATATATATATATATATATATATATATACACACATTTTATTACAACATAATTAAAAAAAACATATAAACAACATACAAACACGCTGTATGGACACAGTTACCCAATAATGCAGTTCTAGAGGACTGGACCTCCAGTTCAAAGATTATTAAAATAATAACATTTATTTTGGGGGAAAAAAAGGTATTTTATTGAATAAAAAAAAAAAAGAAAAAATACAAACCCGATTTTATTTTTTTTGTATAATTTGAAAGATGTTACGCCGAGTAAATATATGCCTAACGTGTCATGCTTTAAAATTGCGCATACTTGTGGAATGGCGACAAACTACGGTACTTAAAAATCTCCATAGGGCACGCTTTAAACCACTTTTACAGGTTACTAAAGCCTCGTACACACGATCGGATTTTCCGACGGGAATTGTATGATGGCAGGCTGTTGTCGGAAAATCTGACGGTTTGTATGCTCCATCGGACAATTGTCGGATTTTCCGCCAACAAATGGATAGCATACTTTAAAATTTTCCAACAACAAATGTGTGTTGTCGGATTATCTGATCATGTGTACACAAGTCCTTCGGAAAAAAATCCAAAGTACAAACACGCATGCTCAGAAGCAACGCTAGCCATAACATTAGCAGAAGTTGCCCAAAGGGTGGCGCTAAAGAGCTGAAAACCATGTTTCGTGTTTGTTGGCCGACAATTCTTTGCCGCTTGTATGCAAGACAAGTGTTCATGGCCAACGCCCTTCGGACAAAAGTCCTACGCTTTGTCTGCGGGAAATCAGATTGTGTGTATGAGGCTTTAGAGTTACAGAGGAGGTCTAGCGCTATTGCTGCTTTTATGTTCGCAGTGATGCCAACACGTTTACATATATGCATGCACGACTTGCGTATGTGTCCGCTTCTGCGTGCAAGCACAGGGGGATGGGGCGAAATGCAACACACAAAAATGAAGGAGACCGTGCCGTATCTGCACTAAACTGAAGCTGACATCTAATGTACGCAACTGCAGCACAGCATAGAGGTCTTTCAGTAGGTAAAACAGGTGTCCAGAAGGCAACATGCCTGTCAACTGCCCTCTTAAAACAGTGCGCATTCAGATGGCACCACAAGTGTAAGGTTGGGTTCATGCTGCCGTGCAGAGCAGCTCACAGCAGGGGTACGGTTCACTGTTTCAGGTCCTAATTTCGGTTCAAATTTTTGGCTGAATTGGGACCTGAAACTGAGCCAAAGACGCACAGGACTCCTGTGCAATTCGCTCTGGAGATGTGTGAACCGGCTCCATTGCGAGCCGGTCACAATCTCCTAACATGCGAATTGGATGCAGGAAAAGCCGCATCCAATTTGCAATAGTGTGAACTCGTCCTGAATGAAGTCTTAAGCCAGCCATAAATGGAGCAATCTCTCAATTCCCCCATCAACACAGTCAGTGTTAATGGGGGGGGTAATCCCTCCTGTGGAGTCATTGTGTTCTCTCCCAGCAGGGGGAGCCATCACGGCCGGGAGAACACGCAGTGATCATTGCTAGCAGCTATAGCCGCTGGCAATAATCGCATGAAAAATCTGAGAGGCTGGTTGTACGCAAGTTGGTACATCCCGCTTGCCCATACATGGTTTTAATCCCCCTGCTGAACAGGCTGAGATTTGAACCATCTAAAATTCAAAATGCTAACCACAACATACAAGGCCATTCACAACATTGCCCCCATCTACATCACCAACCTCATCTGTAGATATCGTCCAAATCATCCCCTCCACTCCTCCTGCTCTCTAGCTCACTTGTTACCTCCTCCCATGCCCGCCTTCAGGACTTCTCCAGAGCCTTTTCCATCCTCTGGAACTCCCTGCCCCAGTATGTCCGATCAGCCCCTACCCTGTCCACCTTTTAGGAGATCCCTGAAAACTCATTTATTCAGGGAAGCCTATCCCACACCCACCTAACAACTGTCCCCGAGCCACCCCCATCAAATCATTCTCTGCAGCTATTACCTTTTAGCACCCCCTCCCTTTTAGAATGTAAGCTCTATGAGCAGGGAGGGCCCTCCTGTACCTTCTGTATTGAACTGTACTGTAATTGTGTTGTCCCCCCTCTACATTGTAAAGCGCTGCGTAAACTGTTGGTGCTATATAAATCGTGTAAAATAATAATAATATTGCCGGTGTATATAAGAAAGAGGGGCCAAGGGGGTACCACATCCATGTAAGAACTAGAAATGAAAAATTAGGACATTTGGAGCGGACTTTACAGGTACCAGAAAAGGAATACAATATAATAATTGAAAAGGATTTAATTTATTAAACATTGATAAACAAATATATAAAACAATATGCAATAAAAACAGGAGAGAGATATGACTCTCGATAAAGGAGCCCACAGACTGTGTATCTGTATAAAGTCCCTGTTACTGCTTAGTCAAGGGAAGGGGGTCAACGTTTCGCTTCCTCAGGACCTACTTTCTTGACTTCAAGCAGAGGGATTCTGTATGAGAGAGGGGGAAATATCATATTTCACGTAAGGACAGCAGGTACACATATATATCTCAAAGGTAAAGTGTCTGCCTCATAAAAATATGGATGGTGCATAGAGAAAGCCACTCAAATAAACAGCAGGGCTCTCATACGTGTGGCACGCCTCACACTATCCCGGATCGCAATGAAGATCACTAAATTCGATTTTCTATGAGAAAAACATAATGTGGATGAAACTATAGTTGAGGTATGTTGATCAAGCAAACTATCACCATATTTAGCAGATACTCACTGGACTAAAAATATCCCGAAGTTACCATGATCAGGGCCATGCAGGCATACATATATTATGGTGGGCTCATGAAAGTCTAATAATTCCTATAAAGTAAAATAAGAAGGAAGACACAATCACAACTGTGACCAGCTCCTAGTCTTACACCATAGTAATATCAAACAAATGATGATAATGGACAATTACCTCTAAAGAGGGAGAAGTATCAATGGATATATGGGATATATCTATAGTAGACACGCTGAGTAACCATCTAGAAAAACCAAATGACATAGGTATTGCAGTTACCATCAATAATACCGTTAGTTTAATAGCAGGGTGACATATTGATAAGCTATGCCTATATATATATATATATATATATATATATATATATATATATATATATATACACACATACACACACATATATATATATATATATATATATATATATATATATATATATATATATATATATATATATATATATATATATATATTAGGGCTGGGCGATTTTCCCCCCCAAAAAAAAGCGATTTTTTTATAAAAAACTCGCTTTATGATTCGATTTTTTTTTTTTATAATATTAATTAAAGTGCATCAACAAACAAAATTGCAAAGGCAAACCCTTTCTCTAACTGCAAAGTCAGTGTGCAACAAACACACAATATAATCCAGCGCTCATGGAACATACATTATTAACTATTGAAAACTCTTGAAACTCTGTGTGTGATTCCTTCTGTCCCAGCCTTGCTGCGATCCTGGCTCTGCATCCTTTTGGGTTGGAGGGCCCTCCACACGCTGGTCTGCCTGTTGTCCATCATTCAAGGTACTGTGCTCACACTGAGATCATGCCACAGGCTTTGTTTTGACTTTTTTTAACCCCTCCTTGCTCCACGGATGTCACTGCAAGTTTAACAAGTTTGTCACCACTGGCAACTGGAGAGTTAAGATTCATTTGCCCTCTGCACATTTGGGATTGGATCCCTCTCTTTATTGTGATAAATGGACTAAGCTTTTTTATCAATTCTTCAAGAGTTTTCAATAGTTAATAATGTATGTTCCATGAGCGCTGGATTATATTGTGTGCATGTTGTGTATTTTGTACTTCTGGGTACGGATTTTTTCTTGCTGCGCTGGATCCTGTTTTCTCTTATCATCCATGGACTGACACGGTGTCTCTTTACACTTTACACGTGGGTTATGTCCCTGCTTGCAGGAGAAGACCTAGGCAGAATGTGAGATGTTATACATACATACATTCTAAAAGCCAGAGCTGAACAGCCCCACCCAGGGGGCGGTCCCTCCGGGCATAACCCTCCCACTACAGTCAGCAGACTTCAGTTTTTTTCTGCCTAGCAGAAGGAGAAGACGTGGCTCTCTCAGGAGCCAGTCTCCTGACCTATTTTTATTCCTTTTCTGGAATTCTTTTTTATTTTATATTTGAGAATCTTCTATCAACTGTCGGCTGGGCAACAGGTTGGGTACAAGATATCCTCGTAGTCTTCCCTGTCCGACCATCGAGCGCGCTGATCCTCGCCTTGTGTGCGTGAGACTCAGTTCACGACAGGCCCCATGACTCCAGGGGTGGCCGGGTTTGCTTTCATGCTCCCACGGTCCTCTCAAGACTGAACAGTTCCTGACTGACTGTATCTTTCGCGGTGGACCGGGCCGACAGCTACTCAGTACTGCACTGTGATAGTCCTGTCAGAAACACACCAGTGGGTCCCTCAGGGGACGGGTAAGTAGTCTCTCCTGCCTGCAGGTGAGTACAAAAAGCTGTGTGTTTCTCTGTGGGGGATTTTCCCTGTCTCCCCCTGTATTTCATTGTCACTCTGTCACCATTGCTGGCGCTGTGCTGTGTGGGGTGCCTGGGGGTCACACTGTTCTTGGAGGGGCTCATGCTGGTCTGCAGATATGCTTGGGGCCTTTTTTTTTTGTGAGTTTTGGGGCCTGAGCGCCGAGTGGCGTTGTGTGTGTGCTGTTGTTTCACTTTAGCTGCGTCATGGCGGCCATCTTGCCGCGGATCGCCTCAGTGAAGTGCGGAGGCCATTTTCTTGTAGCCTGCGCGCTCTTCAGTACTAGTTTTGGCCTCTAGCGCTGCTGTAACAGCGCGAATCTCCTCACAGCTCACCAGCGCTGACACTGCGCGGTACAGACAGCGGAACTGAGCGGTCCCTGGTCCGGTTTGGTGAGTCCCCTGGGCGCCCCCTCCTCAGTCAGCACAGCCTGTGGGTGGACTTTTTATCTGAGGAGTCTCAGAGGGGGGCAATGTGGAGTCTCGGTCACCAGCTTCCCCTAAATGTCAGTGGACAACGGCAGTGCTTCAGCACCTGCGGTCCCTAGGGACCAGTTGTGGGCAGTCCTGGAATCATTTCTGACCAGGATGGGAGCTGTGTGCAAGCGCAAGGGAGCAAAAAGCGCCCTCTCCCCACTTTACTACATGAGGGCAGTGCGCCGATTCAGATATGGGCCTAGCCACTAACGCTCAGGACCCTAGTTCTGAATGTATTGGATGGTTTTGAACAGGACATTCCTTATGTGGAAAACTCCAGTTCTGAGTCAGTAAATGACAGGGCGCTTGTTAGTGTACTCATGACTGCGGTGAAGGACACTCTCAGGCTAAAATGCTGCGGATGCAGAACCTCAGGCTGATACAGTCTCCTTTGGTTCTTTTAAGGCCAGGCCTTCTAAAGAGGTTTTTCCATATGTACTTTCTTTGACCAGCTCATTGATAAGGTCTGGGAAAAGCCGCAGATGAATTTTTTTATGGTCCCGCGGCGTTTGTCTATCAGATACCCCTTGAAGATGCCCTACTTAAAAAGTGGGCTTCTCCCCCAGTGGTCGACCCTCCAGTCGCCCGATTGAACAAGGCCATCACTCTCCCGATGGAGGGGACTCCTGCATTTGAGGACCCCACTGACAGGAGGTCAGAAGTGGTGAGCAGAACCATGTTTGCCTTGTTGGGATCCGCCCTACGACCTGTGGTAGCGGCGACCCTTGTGTCTAAAACACTTACAGGTTGGGCAAAAATGTTGCACCTAGCTGTACAGGAGCATATTCTTCCTCCAGACACAGTTGCTCTGGCCCACCAACTGGTTCAGGGCCTGGTTTCTGTGTGCGATGCCACGCTGAACGCGGCCCCTTTAATATCCAGGGCCTCTGTCTCGGCGGTGGTATTGCGTCGTCTTATCTGGTTGAAATGCTGGATCTACTATTTAAAGGCGGTAGACCTTTCGGTGCTGCTCTGGATGACATCGTCATGGATGTCACGGGAGGTAAACGCACTCTTCTTCCTTAGACTAGCAAGGATGAGGAGGCCCGCCGCAAACAGGGGCCTTCCTTTCCAGCAAAACGGGGTTTTTTCGTCAGTCAGAGTCCACAGGTAGGCCCTCTCAGACTGACGGCAGTGCGGCTGGTGGGCACGAGTGCCCCTGGGTGCGTAAGCCAAACAAGCGGCTCCCAAGCCCGCCTCCGCGTGAAGTCTTGCCTCCGCCCGACTCTGGGGTGGGGGGACGACTTCGCAGGTTCACGGATCGGTGGACCTCCCGAATCTCCGACTGGTGGGTGTGCGAGGTGGTCACCTCAGGATATAGGATAGTATTCCGATCCTGGCCCCCACACAGATTCTTTCCCTTGAATCTTCCTCTCCTTCCTACCTGTCGGGCAGCCCTCTTGGGGGCTGTACAGGATTTGATCAGGTCCGGAGTGATTGTGCCGGTTCCGTCACAGGAGAGTTTTCAGGGATTCTACTCGAATCTGTTTGTCGTCCCAAAAATAGGACGTGGTTCGACCTATCCTGGACCTCAAGGCCCTGAATGCCTTCGAGAAGGTGCAGAAATTCCGCATGGAATCCATTCACACGGTGATCGCTACACTCCACCAAAGGGATTTTCTTCTGGCGTCCTTGGACTTCAAGGACGCCTACTTGCATGTTCCGATCTGCGCAAGTCACCAGAAGTTTCTGCGCCTTGCGATCAGCGAAGTCCACTATCGATTGTGGCTCTTCCTTTCGGCCTTGCCTCGGCACCAAGGGTGTTCACCAAGGTGCTTGCTCCGGTTCTAGCCTTCTGTTACAGCGAGGTATTGCTGTCGTGGGCTATCTGGACGGTCTTCTGCTATGAGCAAAAAGTGGCTCAGACTTAGAGGAAAGGTGTCTATCGTCAATTAGACCCTCAGGGACTTCGGGTGGTTCCTGAACATTCAGGAGTCAGTCCTGGTCCCGACTCAGTGTCTGGAGTATCTAGTTCTGGTTCTGGACTCCTTGGAGGCAAAGGTATCCTACCTCTGGAGAAGTTGCTGACACTTCAGTCTGCGGTGCGGGTGCTGACATCCCGAAAATGGTTGTCAATCTGTTGTTTGCATGAGAGTCCCGGGACTCCTGGTGGCCTCCTTCGCGGCCATTCCGTATGCCCAATCACACACCAGGGCATTGCAGAAGGAGATCTTGTCCACCTGGGACAAATCCCCGTTGTCCTTGGATCTTCGGATCCTGGTGATTCACCTGGTCAGGGCGTCCCTGACATGGTGGTTGAGACCCTCGGCTCTTCGGTCCGGAAAGTCGTTCCCCTCCCATCCAATGGACGGTACTCACGACGGACACCAGCCTGACGGGCTGGGGTGGAGTCTGGGGAGTCCTGTCGGCTCAAGGCCTTGGACTCCGGACGAGCCCGTTTACCAATCACTGTTCTGGAAATACGGGCCATCAGACTGTGTGTCTCCTCAGGTCGGAGAGAGTACGGGGTCGGACAACGCCACGGCGGTGGCGTATGTAAACCATCACGGGGGGACTCGGAGCTCAGCTGCGGCTTCCGAGGTAGTCCGTATCCTGAAGTGGGCCGGAAGAAACGTGCCGGCTCTGTAGGGGCGGACTATCTGAGTCGCCAATCGCCGGACCAGGAAGAGTGGTCCTTGCATATTTCAACTCCTTTGCCGACGGTGGGGCACGTCGGATGTGGACCTGATGGCCTCTCGACTCAGTCGCAAGGGTCGAGGTTGTGGCCAGATCCAGGGATCCTTGGGCGATGCCTCGGATGCGTTGGTGGCCCCATAGGGTCCTTATCGCCTGATATAAACTCCGGTGATCCTAATTGTTCCGGATTGGCCTCAGCGTCACTGGTACGCTGATCTGGTACGTCTCGTTGCGGACGTTCCCTGGCGGTTGCCGATGAGGGAGGACCTTCAGTCTCAAGGTCCTATGTTTCATCCGGCTTACAGTCTCTGGCTTTAACGGCAGGGCTGTTAAAAGCCAGGTGTTGAGGGACCGAGGTCTCTCGGACTCGGTCATTTTGACCATGTTAAGGACAAGGAAGTCTTCCTCCAGGCAGATCTATCACCGTGCCTGGAAAGCTTATATCGCCATATGCAAAGCGCTGGACTGGCATCCTCGGACGTATTCCGTCCCCAGAATCCTGCGTCCTCTGCAGTGTGGAGTGACCCAAAAGCTTGCTTTGAGTACCATCAAGGATCAGATTTCGGCCTTGGCCGTCTTCTTTCAGCGACCTCTAGCGGGTCATTTCTTGGTTAGCACCTTGTGTTGGGGGTTCGCCATGTGCTCCCTCCTGTCAAGCCTTCTCTCCCACCGTGGGATCTGAATTTGGTGCTCTCGGTCCTCCAGGAACCTCCTTTTTGGGAATATCCGGGATATTCCTCTCTTGTCTTGTCTCAGAAGGTGGCCTTTTAGTGGCAATCACTTCTGTTTGACGAGTGTCTGAGTTGGCGGCTTTGTCCTGCAAGTCGCCATATTTAGTCATCCATAAGGATAAGGCGGTGTTGCATCCGCGACCTTCCTTTTTGCCAAAGGTGGTGTCTACCTTTCACCTACATGAGGACATTGTCCTCCCGTTCTTGTGTCCTGTCCTCACCCATCGCATCCCAGAGAGTTTGCGCTGCACATATTGGATGTGGTACGAGCCTTACGGGTGTACCTGTCTGCTACTGCTTCTATTCGGAAGTCCGACTCACTGTTTGTGACTGTCCCTGGTCCATAACAGGGCCAAGCGGTTTCGTCTGCCATCATTTTTAGGGGAATCAGACAAACCGTCATTCAAGCCTATGCTCTCAAAGGGCGGGCGCCTCCCTTTCCGGTTACGGCGCATTCCACCAGGGCAATTGGTGCTTCCTGGGTTTTCCGACATCAAGCGTCGGTTGCACAAGTGTGCAAGGCGGCGACCTGGTCGTCTGTTCATGCCTTTTAAGTTTTTTATAAGGTTGATGTGGCTGCATCTTCGGATGCTTCCTTCGGCGCAGGGTGCTGCAGGCCGCTGTTTAAAGTTGTGACTCCTCCGTTGAGGAGATCTGCCTTCTTGGAGTGAAAGTTTGGTTTTTCCATTTATAATGCTCCCATCCCTCTTGACACTGCTTTGGGACATCCCACGTGTAAAGTGTAAAGAGACACCGTGTCAGTCCATGGATAAGAGAAAATAGGATTTTTTGTACTCACCGTAAAATCCTTTTCTCTGACATCCATGGACTGACACGGCACCCACCCTTCCTTTTTAAGTTTGTACTGCTTTGTTACGAACTGAAGTCTGCTGACTGTAGTGGGAGGGTTATGCCCGGAGGGACCGCCCCCTGGGTGGGGCTGTTCAGCTCTGGCTTTTAGAATGTATGTATAACATCTCACATTCTGCCTAGGTCTTCTCCTGCAAGCAGGGACATAACCCACGTGTAAAGTGTAAAGTGACACTGTGTCAGTCCATGGATGTCAGAGAAAAGGATTTTACGGTGAGTACAAAAAATCCTATTTTTTCCCCCTTTTGGATACTCTGTACTTCCCAAAATATTTGGGATTTTTTTCTTATTATTATTATCATCCATTATATTTTTTTCTTTATCCGCCAATTTAGCGCTTGTGACCTTTTGTTGTTTTTTGCAGTGTGCAACAAAGATTGTTAAGCATCCAAATTATTAATACTGTATTTGGATTTAGCTAATAAAACAATAAAAAATCCTGAGGTTACTCTTAGTTGAATTGAACTGTGTCCATGCCTCACTGTGCCCGTGCCTCACTGTGCCCGTGCCTCACTGTGCCCGTGTCTCACTGTGCCCATGCTTCAATCACTGTGCCCGTACCTGATGCAGATTTTCATGGTATATGGATTTTACTGCTACACCGGTGGCCATTCCAGTATTCAAAAGCCGCGCCTCCTTCTCGTCTGTGATAGGCGGAACACTCAATTTCCCAGCATTCAGTGTTCCGCCTATCATGGTCATCCTCATAACACAGACGAGGATGAGAGGATGTCCGTGATAGGCTGAATACTGCCTGCTGTGAAATTGAGTGTTCCGCCTATCACAGACGACGAGGACTCGGGAGGCGCGGCTTTTGAACACTGCAATGGCCGCCGTCTGTCTGCATGACACGCTGATCAGGTGGGCAGACGGCGGCTGCAGCGAGTAGATGTAATTGGGGTAACGCTGCCCGGTGCCATTCCGGATACGCCCCCTGCAGTCCTGCTACGGAAACTTTGAAGGGAAGGAAAAAAAAAAAAATCGATTTTCTTCAAAACTGAATCGATTTGAGCTCAAAACTCGATTCAAGATTAAAATCGATTTTTTTCCCAGCCCTAATTATATATATATATATATATATATATATATGCTTACTAGAGGTCCACTGCTCAGTATATTCCAGGGCCCAGTAATAGCCAGGCACAAATGATTATTGGGGGATCTTGACTATTACTCAAGACATAAAATCTAAGAGACAAAGTGAGTCAAGTCAGTTCAGCAGAGCAATCCATCATGTAGTAACAGTGATGGACAAAGTAATCCAAAGTTGAAAAAAACACCACAGTATCCACTAACCTGTCATTATGAGTCCAGGAAACATGCCTCCACCATATCGGCCACCTAACAATGAACTAGATATAGAGCCGGCAAACGGCGTCCGACAACTATCAGGCAAGTATATTACTTGTTGATAGTTGTCTGACGCCGTTTGCCGGTGTCTTGTCACATTCGTCTCCCCATCACAGATTGCTCCAGAAGTGAGGGCATGTGGACATCTTGTTACACCCACCGGAGTTTTAGATTTCACAGTTCTTTTCAACACAAAACGGAGCTTATCTGCTTAAATACAGTATTTGGAAATCCGACGGACTGTTTAGATGTTAAATTTTAAAAGCAGCAGCAAACCTGCTGACCTTACATGGTTGTTAATGTGACAGAACACCTGATTTTAAAATTTAAACAGTCTGTCAGATTTCCAAATACTGTATTTAAGCATATAAGCTCCGTTTTGTGTTGAAAATAACTGTGAAATATAAAAATCCAGTGGGTGTAACAAGATGTCCGCTTGGCCCCTTCTCACTCTATCATTACTGTGCAGGAGTGTGGGGTGTAGCAAGATGGCGGTGACGAAACGTCACTTCCGGAGCAATCTGTGATGGGGAGCCGAATGTGACAAGACACCGGCTCTATATCTAACCCCTGTTCACATTTGAGCGTTCTATTTCCTAAAACAAAATGCCTGTCACTCAAAGTACACAAGCTTCTTTCTGGGAGATTAGAAGCATTTGGTGTGAATGGAGCCTAAATGAACGGAAAAATCTGACTAACTTGGCCTTCCCTCCTATATCAACCTACCTTCTCTAATGGGGGCTCCTAGCAAAGGTTTGATTAAATATTGGGGTTCTTGGTCTAACTCGCCTAACACTATATCCCTGGATAGTCAGTAGATTATATTATTACAACCTACAAGTTTAACGAATCGATTATATTTGGATAATTTTGTTTTTTATATTTTCTATTATAATTATTATTTTAGTTGATATTAATTATTATTATTAACTATTAAATTCTAGGTAAAATAGCTGAAGTCAGTATGTCTTCTATTCAGGTCTCTGCGCCATAACAGCTAATTTGGGATAGATTAGATTTACATTTTTATTGGAGTTTCCTTTCAAATTTGGCTAAAGTAACTGTAAGTGAAGGTAACGAATACGAATGGATCTGAACTTATACAAATGCATCCAAAATTACGAATGCCGATCATAATGAATGATCCGTGAAACGAAAACAAAACAATTTTTTTTTTTCCGGTAGTACACATGTCTAGTATTTATTTTTTGTTAGTGCTTTTGTGTGATTTAATTACGTCTCAAAGTTTTTTTGTATTATCTTTATCAATAAGAAGCATCTTTAAAAAAAATATATGTTTTTTTTTTTTTCGTGTTTTTTTTTTTCCCTGGAAGCATGAAAAAAAAATGCGGAAACATGAAATGTAATATAAATGTTGATTTCTGAGTTGTTTATCTTCAGTGCCAGTCAACCTGGAACTATAACATTCTTCTGTTGGTTTGATAACATGTCGAATATAAAACTTAACTCTGCTAACTTCTGCTTCTCCACTGACACAGCATGCAGGGTACAGATAAGCACTATCTGTATAGTATAGCTTGATGGTTACTCCCACGTATCTAATTTATAAGGACATTCCTGTGAGAGAAAGCACATCGTTTATGTTAATAAGCCACACCAAAGCATCATTTTGTGCCAGACCAATTATACAAGCAGATCATGTGTCCACTTCATGTATTGCTTATTGACTGTACTAAACAGTTACAAGACATTAGATTGTGTGATGGTTGTAGAGTCAGAGTCAAGGGTATGCTTGGGCCTAGTTTCCTCCTGGCAATGAACTGATTGATGAAAAACAATTTCATTTAAATAGCAAGAGGTTATTTTTATAGGATAGTGGGTGTAAATTAATAATTTTTTTTTTTTTTGAAAATTATTTTTATTTTCAATAAACAAGTACAATACAAACATTAAGGACCACCAACCACAATACGGTAAGCCGCTTCAAAAAATTTAACAAAAATAAGTATTGCACAAAAAAGAAGTGCATTACATTGGAACATGAAAAATGGCTGTGAAACTTTCCACCTCGACCCATACCGCTTCCTCAAAAGATACACAACCAACCAAAATATAAAAAAACATGTGAGAGAACCACCAACATTCTAATATTATGTTTACCTAAAAGCAGTGTTTGAGATGGCTTTTTTTATTTGCTTCTAGTTCCATGTTGTTGTTATTATTATTATTATTATTATTATTATTATTATTAGGACCGAAATAACTACTGTATATACTCACGTATAAGCCGACCCGAATATAAGCCGAGGCCCTAATTTTACCACAAAAAACTGGGAAAACTTATTGACTCGAGTATAAGCCTAGGATAAGAATGCAGCAGCTACTGTAAGCGGAAAAGAGGGTCAACAATGTCCATTTGGATCACCGTGGCCAGGTGACGTGGCAAGTGGACAATCCACAACTTGTGACAGGTGACAATCCACAACTTGTGGCCAGGTAACGTGGCAGGTGGACTATCCACAAATTGTGGCATGTGATGTGGCAGGTGGACAATCCACAACTTGTGGCAGGTGACGTGGCAAGTGGACAATCCACAACTTGTGGCAGGTGGACAATCCACAAATTGTGGCAGGTGACGTGGCCAGGTGATGTGGCAAGTGGACAATCCACAACTTGTGGCCAGGTGACGTGGCAAGTGGACAATCCACAACTTGTGACAGGTGACAATCCACAACTTGTGGCCAGGTGACGTGGCAAGTGGACAATCCACAACTTGTGATAGGTGACAATCCACAACTTGTGGCCAGGTGACGTGGCAGGTGGACTATCCACAAATTGTGGCATGTGACGTGGCCAGGTGATGTGGCAGGTGGACAATTCACAACTTGTGGCAGGTGGACAATCCACTACTTGTGGCAGGTGACGTGGCAAGTGGACAATCCACAACTTGTGGCAGGTGGACAATCCACAAATTGTGGCAGGTGACGTGGCAAGTGGACAATCCACAACTTGTGGCAGGTGACGTGACAAGTGGAAAATCCACAACTTGTGGCAGGTGGACAATCCACAACTTGTGGCAGGTGGACAATCCACAACTTGTGGCAGGTGGACAATCCACAACTTGTGGCAGGTGGACAATCCACAACTTGTGGCAGGTGGACAATCCACAACTTGTGGCAGGTGGAAAATCCACAACTTGTGGCAGGTGGACAATCCACAAATTGTGGCCAGGTGATGTGGCAGGTGACGTGGCAGGTGGACAATCCACAACTTGTGGCAGGTGGACAATCCACAACTTGTGGCAGGTGGACAATCCACAACTTGTGGCAGGTGGACAATCCACAACTTGTGGCAGGTGGACAATCCACAACTTGTGGCAGGTGGAAAATCCACAACTTGTGGCAGGTGGAAAATCCACAACTTGTGGCAGGTGGACAATCCACAAATTGTGGCCAGGTGATGTGGCAGGTGACGTGGCAGGTGGACAATCCACAACTTGTGGCAGGTGGACAATCCACAACTTGTGACAGGTGACGTGGCCAGGTGACGTGGCAGGTGGACAATCCACAAATTGTGGCAGGTGGACAATCCACAACTTGTGGCAGGTGGACAATCCACAACTTGTGGCCAGGTGACGTGGCAGGTGGACAATTCACAACTTGTGGCAGATGATGTGGCAAGTGATACGCTAAATACAAGTACACTGCTGCTCTCTCAGCTGCTGGTCTCCCAAAATGGCTGAAATGGTTAAATAATAGTTTTTTGAGCTTAGGGAGGGTCTTAAGAAACATCATAACTAAACGCCTATAGACGCAAACGCGGTAAAACGCCGCTAAAATCGCGGCAAAACAAGCGTTTTTAAACGCCGGTTTTAGCCTTTAAAAACGTGTGTTCAGCAGAGTTTGCACCGGCGTCTCGTGTGCATGGGGCCTTAGGCCCGGTTCACATCTATGCGTTTTTTGCAGAAACACACTACAGTTCATTTACATGGTTTCCTATGGGACACGTTCACACCTATGCTTTTTTCAGCTGCTGCGTATTTGGAAAGGGTCAAAAACTTTTTTCAACGCAAAATTGTGCTTTTTTTTTGGTTTAATATGCTTCAATGGAGAAGCTGCAGAAAAGCCTGTAATGTGTTTTTTGAATCTGCCCAAAAACAAATTGGCCAAAAAAAAGCTTAAAAAAATGCAAACGCGCAAATCGCAGCAAAATCACGTGCGCAAAAATCTAAAACGCACAGCAAAACACACTGCAGAAACACATAAAAAGCAAACTGCATAGGTGTGTACCGAGCCTTATGCTGGCCACACGGATCAATTTTCAGACAAGAATATTAATACAAAAAAATCTTTACATTCGCTGAATGAAAGAATGTCGTTTAAAATTTTCACTTGCTTTTAACATTCAGTTTTAAAATGAATGTAAATTTTGAACGTAAACCACATATATTGTCTGAAAATTCCATTGACCAAGAAGTTTTCTATTATTTCTAATGATATCTGATATTTACCAGATTCACCCTCTAATGGTATATACAGTATATCTAATCTGTCTGTTATTCTCAGAGTGGATTAGAGATTTTGCTCCCTAACCATATAGTTGGTTATGCATAGAGATATTTAAGAATAAATTGCCTTTTTTTTTTTTTTTTTTTTTTTTTAACTTTTTACATATTAAACTAAATTATACACCACACTTTTTTTTTTTTTTCAGGTAATTAACCGATTATTCGATCGAAACAATAATCGGCCAACTAATCGATATGAAAATAATCGTTAGTTGCAGCCCTAATAATTTTTTTATACAAAGCAAGAATTCGCCCAAAGAAAGTAGAGATGTCTCTATCCTAGTATTGTATATGAATATACCGTATATACTCGAGTATAAGCCAAGTTTTTCAGCACATTTTTTTGGTGCTGAAAATGCCCCCCTCGGCTTATACTCGATTCACCTTTTTGCGCCTGATCTCCCGGATTTTGGGGACCCGGTACCAGCCGGCTGTAGGTCCCCTGGACCCCAAACTTGGCACACAAGTAGCCCCACCCTTTCTATATAAGTGTGCAAAGTTTGTTGTCCAGGGGACCTACGGCCGGGGAGCACCTATTTTTCAAAGCCGGGAACCCCTTCCATAGACTCCCATGTTAAATGGTAAATTCTCTGGTGATTTGGGGACCCGGTAGCGGCCGGTCGTAGGTCCTCTGGACCCGGAACTTGGCAAACATGTAGCCCCATTTCTCCTTTACAAGTGTGCAAAGTTTGTTGTCTAAGGAACCTACGGCTGGGGAGCACCAATTTTTTCAAAGCCGGGCACCCCTTCCGTAGACTCCCATGTTAAACGTCAGTCTAGTCATGGGCACGCAGATGGACACCCTAGGCTTATACTCGAGTCAATAAATTTTCCCAGCTTTTTGTGGTAAAATGAGGTGCCTCGGCTTATATTCAGGTCGGTTTATACTCGAGTATATACGGTAGCTATTTTAACCCTTTCCAGTCCCCTGTAACGGGCTGGTGGTGGAGAGGAGGTTATACTTTCAATAGTGATGGCTAGATATATCCCCAAATGTGGGTTGCGCAGCTGGGCATGTCTCGTGGAATACAATATTGTGTGGTGCAAAGTGAAGTTTCTGTTATGTATCAATGGTTTGATGATGCAAGACCAATTTGCAAAATGAATGGGTGTACTGTACTGCATTTATTCATGGTGTATTTTTCTTTTTCATTAAAACCCTATTTGATAAAAAAAAAAAAAAAAAAAACTCTTTCCAAAACAACATTGCCTTTAGTCATATGTATCCTGCGAGGCATGCTTCTTTAGCTCTTGCTGCACTTGTAATATAATATATTGGTGTCTATCGAGGTGGAATGGTCTATGGCCTATTCATTCGCCAGTCCATTGAGAGAGAGCCATTAACCATTGAGGTACCGAGGAAGTGGATCGTGGGTGGGTAGGGCTTAATTTGGTAGTCCATTACGTTAAGTCATTTGAAAAATGGCAAAACCTGCTACAGAGGGGTTCCCGTTTGATGCGTTTTTGGCTAGCAAATTTTATGGCAGGCATCTTTTAGAGTCTGATTTGAGACCGAACATTTAAAATGATTGACACAGTGTTTCTCAACTCCAGTCATCAAGGTGCCCTAATAGGTCATGTTTTAAGGCTTTCCATTATTTTGCGCAGGTGATTTGATCGGTTTGCCTGCCTTAGTAATTACTACAGCCGTATCGTCTGAGGGAAATCCTGAAAACATGACCTGTTGGGGCGCCTTGAGGACTGGAGTTGAGAAACACTGGATTGACAGAAGAATACAGTCTGGCATGTTTCTGCTTTAATACAATTTTTAAAGCGGAGTTCCACCCACATCTTTGATTCTTTTCTTCTTTTTTTTTTTTTTTAAATAACTCTTAGGCCCCTTTCACACGGGCAGATCCCGTGATGATCCGCCCTGTGAACCTCTGCTTGCTCAGCGGGGATCGCTCCGTTGATCACCGCTGAGCCAGCGGATGACAGGGCGGTCCCTGCACACTGTGCAGGGACCGCCCTGTCAGATCTTCGCTCTCCCCTATGGGGGGATCGGAGGAACACGGACTGTCTGTCCGTGTTCATCCAATCCGCTCTGCAGACGGATGGAAAAATAGGATTTTCCTCCGTCTGCAGATTCGGACCATAGCGGGGACGGATGATATCAGGTGTCAGCGGATGTTCATCCGCTGACACCCGCTATCCCATAGGGATGCATGTATGTCGTATTTCATCCGAAAACGGATGGATGAAATGCGGACATACGGTCCGCACGTGTGAAAGGGGCCTTACTCTTGCATAAAGTATATTTAGCAATTCTTTATGATTATTTTATTTGAAAAAATACCTTTTTGATTTTGCCTTCTTGCGGATTCCCATCCCATTACTACTTCTGGGATACGGCGCTGCTGTATTCACAGCATGTGGAACAATGGGCGGCGTCGTCGGAAGTGCCCGCCCTGTTTATGGCAACCTAGCCCTCCGCGCTGCCCACTGACTCCTGGGAATAGACACGCATCTCCCAGGAGCAGTAGCGAGCGGAGGCGCTGAAGGAAATGACGAAAGGTGCCGCGGTGAGGAAGGGAAAGATTGAAGGGACCACATAGCAACAGGCATTAAAAGGTAAGTAAAAAAAATTTTTTTTGTCCAAATGTTGACATTACTGTGCAGCAAATAACCTATTTTTATGGGTGGAACTCTGCTTTAAGGGCTGGTTCACACCAGATGAAATCCATTGCATTTTTACTCTGCATGATAAGCTAATGGACAGTGTTTAACATGGATTCCGATGGCCCTAGTTTACACCAGTGCAGTCAATAGAAGTAGAGCATATTGCATTTTTTTTTTTTTTTTTTTTCTGTATGGAACACATCTCTGAACCACGGCAAAAAGGTATAAAAAGTGCACTGGAACTCACATACTGTATCCTCAATTGTCCTCAAATGAGATGAAATAAAGAGGGGAAAAATGCACCGGATCGCATCAAAAACGCTCCAGAATGCAGAAATTGTGGCGTCAAATTAAGATGGTACCGGTAATTATATTATGTATGTGCTAATTTTGCTAGTTGAATCGTTTCTCTGTTTTCCCTTGTAGAATCTGATTCACCATCTGACCTGCAATTGGTAAAAAGAAGATGGCAATTCCCAAACGTTACTACAGTCCCCAACCAGCTCTTGCTGGTTTCTCTGGTAGAGCATTTATGTCATGTGCATGAACAGAACCCCAACCGAACTAAACAACTTTTTAGATGTAAGTATAAGTATGCTTTTACATCCTGTTTTTTTATTTCATTTTTTTTTTTTTTTTTTTTATTGCCATATTTGATGGAATTTGTGACCATTGTTTTGGATAATACTACATATAGTTTTCAAAGAACTCAGTTTGGGGATCTCACTTGGAAGAGCAAGTGGCCTAATAATTAGTCCCTAAAGATGGTAAAAAAAAGTCTTCAAACTGGGGAGAGTTGTGGGGCATTTGATTGGCCTCCTTCAGGTGCATCTGGGGAGCATGCCTGGACAAAGCGAGGGGAGATCCTAAGTGCTGACACAGACAGCACAAAATTCCACTACAGGTTCTAATCATTCCCAATTTTTGTTTAATGGAAGAACTTCTTGGCTGCAGTTGACCAATTTTATTTTTATTTATACATTATGAATATGTAGGCCAAGCACTGTGAGCAATCACACACAGACAAACTATTTAATAAAATCTGAAGCAGACCCGGTGTGCATAGAATGTAAATAAAGAATTATACTTGTTAAAGCACAAATAGCTGCGGCAATCCACAGTTTAAAAAAAAAAAAAAAAAGTTTCAGGCTGCTTTCACACTGAGGTGCTTTACAGGCGCTATTGCGCTAAAAATAGCGCCTGCAATGTGCCCTGAAAGAGCCGCTCCTTTGTATCCAGTGTGAAAGCCTGAGGGCTTTCACACTGGAGTGGTGCGCTGGCAGGAGTGTAAAAATACTGCTCCTATAGCGCCCCTGCACATTGAAATCAATGGGGTAGCGCCTCCAAACCGCCCGCAAAGCAGTGTTTTTGCGGGCGGGTTTAACCCTTTTTCGGCCGCTAGCGGGGGTTAAAATCGCCCCGCTAGCGCCCGCAAATCGAGGCAAAAACGGCGGTTTAGTGCCGCTAAAAATAGCAGTGCTATACCACCAGCGCTTCAGTGTGAAAGTAGCCTTACTGTTATGCATTTTTTATTTTATTTATTTTTTTGGGCAAATTTAGGTCACACAAATGTTTCAAGCTTTAAAGGAGATAGCAGTGTTGAAGTAGCGAGGAAGGGGAAACTCTAGCCAGTAAATATTGCTGCTGATCTGGCAGTTTTATTATCAGTATTTTGGATTGTCTTTTAAATGCACCTTTTATCAGTTAAAAAGGAAAACGGCTGTTACAGAATAGGCTGGTCTGCTTCCAAAAGCTTTACTATAGTGTGAGAGCCTAAATGTTTGCTTTTTACTAACTTGGAAAAAGTTATGGTAGTCTCTTATGAATTGTCTATAAATGCTGTAGGAAATACTTCTTGATCAGGTGTATTTGTGTAAATCTCAACTGAAGTCAAAGAAATGGATAATGGTCTGATAGGCATTGTGCTAGCAGCTAAATCATTCATTTCATAGACTTGACTTTTTTCTGCCATTCACAAAAAAAAAGTACAAAAGGAACACTAGTTCCAAATTTTAAATCTCATCATTTTTTTTTTAAATTGGGTCAACAATTTTATAAATTATAGATACTAGCGCTGACGCAGGTTGTAAGTCCAGGGCAGAATTACAATTCTGCTCAGAGTCCAAACTTATTGTTTGAACTCCAGCATAGGATGTTTTTTACCTTTTGCACTGCTAATTAAGAACTTGCTGTAAAGTTCAAGTGGAGCAATTTTTTTTGTTTTATATATTTAAAGAGGAACTTCACCCTCCCTAGATATACAGTATCTCACAAAAGTGACCACCCCTCACATTTTTGTAAATATTTTATTATATTTTTTCATGTGACAACACTGAATAAATTACACTTTGTACAGTAGTGAGGGTACATCTTGTATAACAGTGCAAATTTGCTGTCCCCTCAAAATAATTCAACACACAGCCATTAAAGCGGAGCTCCGCCGTAATTTTTTTTATTAAAAGCGAGCAGCTACAAATACTGCAGCTGCTGACTTTTAATAAATGGACACTTACCTGTCCTGGAGTCCAGCGACCTCGGCAGCAGAAGACGAGCAATCGCTCGTCTCACAGCTGCCCCCACCGCCATCAAAGGTGAGGGAATCGGGAAGTGAAGCGTTGCGGCTTCACTGCCCGGTTCACTACTGCGCATGCGCGAGTCGCGCTGCGCCATCCTCACTGTTCCCCGCTGTGTTCTGGGAGCTGTGTGGGGGGGGGGGTGTGGGAAGTGGCGTATGGTAAGTGGGTGCAAATACCTGTCTTAGATAGGTATCTGCACCCCCCTCCCCCTGAAAGGTGCCAATTGTGGCACCGGAGGGGTGGAGGAATCCGATGAGCGGAAGTTCCACTTTAGGGTGGAGCTCAGCTTTAATGTGTAAACCGCTGGCAACAAAAGTGAGTACAGCCCAGGTTGCCACTGGAGTCGTCTTCCACGACCACATCACGGAGCTGGTGGATGTTGGAGACCTTGCGCTCCTCCACCTTCCGTTTGAGGATGCCACACAGATGCTCAATAGTGTTTAGGTCTGGAGACATGATTGGCCAGTCCATCACCTTTACCCTCAGCTTCTTTAGCAAGGCAGTGGTCGTCTTTGAGGTGTGTTTGGGGTCGTTATGTTGGAATGCTGCCCTGTGGCCCAGTCTCTGAAGGAGGGGATCATGCTCTGCTTCAGTATGTCGCAGTACATGTTGGCATTCATGGTCCCCTCAATGAACTGTAGCTCTCCAGTGTCGGCAGCACTCATGCAGCCCCAGACCATGACACTCCCACCATACATGCTTGACTGTAGACAAGACACACTTGTCTTTGTACTCCTCACCTGGTTGCCGCCACACATGCTTGACACCATCTGAACCAAATAAGTTTATCTTGATCTCATCAGACCACAGGACATGGTTCCAGTAATCCATGTCCTTAGTCTGCTTGTCTTCAGCAAACTGTTTGCAGGCTTTCTTGTGCATCATCTTTAGAAGAGGCTTCCTTCTGGGGATACAGTCATGCAGACCAATTTGATGCAGTGTGCAGCGTATGGTCTGAGCAGTGACAGGCTGACCCCCTCCCCCCCACCCCTTTAACCGCTGCAGTAATGCTGGCAGCACTCATACCTCTATTTTCCAAAGACAACCTCTGGATATGACGGTAAGCATGTGCACTCAACTTCTTTGGTCGACCATGGCGAGGCCTGTTCTAAATGGAACCTGTCCTGTTAAACTTCTGTATGGTCTTGGCCACCGTGCTGCAGCTCAGTTTCAGGGTCTTGTCAATCTTCTTATAGCCTAGGCCATCTTTATGTAGAGCAACAATTCTTTTTCCCAGATCCTCAGAGAGTTCTTTGTCATGAGGGGGCCATGTTGAACTTCCAGTGACACCAGTATAAGAGAGTGAGAGCGATGACGCCAAATTTAACACCTGCTCCTCATTCACACCTGAGACCTGGTAAAACTAATGGGTCACATGACATCAGGGAGGGAAAATGGCTTATTGGGCCCAATTTGGACATTTTCACTTAGGGGTGTACTAAATGTTGTTGCCAGCGGTTTAGACATTAATAAATGCACATTTTTTTTTGCAGTTAAAAAAATTTACTTTTTTTTTTTTCTTGGGAGCCAGTGTAAAGCATTGCACCCACCATCAGCAGATCACAGGTGCAGACTTGGCTGTCTGCCCATACCTCCAATACTAGCATACAGTTACTTCAGTCCAGGAAGAATCAATGAAGTACATGGATGCCCACCAGCATACTCATAGTTCCTTGAGAACTGCAAGTCATCAGCCGCAATGGCTGTTGGTACTTGTAGTCTTCATCCACAGAACAGTTAAAATGAATGATGCAGCCATGTGGGCAGGGTTTTTTTCATTTTGTGACAGTGGGTGTGGGAAGAAGATCCCCAGCCCACTGTCACAAGGAGGGATCGGTGGTAGCTGCAGGAGAGGGAACCTGTTGCATGTTCCACTCTAAAAACATAACATGTTCCCGAAGACCACAGCTTTGGTTTTCATCCAGTTATTGCTATAATGCACCTGTAAAAAAAGTGTCACATTACTGTCCAATAAACTTGAACTGGCTGTACGTGTACTACAGGAGCAACATCCCATTGAACTTTATGGGGTGTTAGTGTGCAGGCACGGCCAGACTGTGTGTATGTATGTGTGTGTGTGTGTGTGTGTGTGTGTGTGTATATATATATATATATATATATATATATATATATATATATAAAAATTTAAAGGGGAAAACTTCTGCCGGTGCAGGAGAGGTACTTCTAAACATACCCACTGTAGATTCCTTTCTGGGTCTCGCATTCATAGTCTGTAGACTTTGTTTATACCTTGTGGTCTGTTTTTTTTTTTTTTTTGTTCTTTTTTTTTTAAATAACAAACATGTTAGGCCCCTTTCACACATGCGGACCGTATGTCCGCTTTTTTATCTATCCGTTTACGGATGAAAAAGGGACGTACATTGGTCCCTATGAGATAGCGGGTGTCAGTGGATGAACATCCGCTGACACCCGATCTCCTCTGTGTCCGCAATCCTCCGATTCTGCAGACGGAGGAAAATACTATTTTTCAATCCGTCTGCAGAGCGGATCGGATGAACATGGACAAACGGTCCGTGTTTCATCCGATCCCCCCATAGGGGAGAGTGGAGATCTGACAGGGCGGTCCCTGCACAGTGTGTGGGGACCGCCCTGTCATCCGCCGGCTCAGCGGGGATCAACTGAGCGATCTCCGCTGAGCAAGCGGAGGTTCACGGGGCGGATCATCACGGATCCATCCCGTGTGAAAGGGGCCTTATACTTGTCTGCTCTGTGCAATGGTTTTACAAAGAGCATCTCTGATCCTCCTTCTGCGGTCCCTCGCTGGCGCTCCTGGCCCCTCCCTCCTGCCGTGTGCCCCCGCAGCTTGCTATGGGGGAAGCCGAGCTGAGCCGCTGCTCTGTGTGTCCATTCAGACACGGATTGGTCCCGCCCCTCTCTCTCCCCTCATTGGCTCCCACTGCTGTCAAAGTCAGTGAACCAATAGGGAGGGAGAGTCCTGGACAGCCAAGGCTCTCGTACAACATTGCTGGATCGAGATGGGGCTCAGGTAAATATTAGGGGAGCTGCTGTACACTGAATGCATTCTATGCATTAAGATACAAAAAAAAGAAAAACCTTCTGCCTTTAGAACCACTTTCAGGCTCCATGCACACCGTTTTTTTTTTTTTTTCTGCTTCTAGCAGCTAATTAATGTTATACTATGTGTCCATGCACACTACATTGGGCTATTGGCATCTTTTGAGCTTCAGCGTTTAGGAGCAGAAAAAAATTATATTTGTAGAGTTTTTTTTTTTTTTGGAGTGTTTTTCCAGCAGAAAAAAAAACACTGAACGATGCTAAAACAGCTTTTTTTTTTTTTTTGTTTGTTTTTTCTTTATGTACTGTAAAAACGCAAATAAAATGCTAATGCTCCTAAATGCTTTTAAAACTTTACTACAAGCCGGCACAAAAATGCTATTCTCAGCATATTAAAAATGCTAGTGTGCATGGAGCTCAAGTTTCAAGTTAAATCCCTGTTCCTTTGTTTTTGAAGGGAAAAAAAAAAGATCTATGATTTCAGAAAGATAAAGATATATAATACAGTTTGGATAAACTGCAATTGTTAAATGTTATTAAATGTCAAAATTGGCACATCTATGAAACTAAAATTATTAAAATAGGATGAGGAGGCGGGATAGTTGGAGAAAAAACACTGACGGCCAGGAGGGTTGTAATGGTTGGTTTGCAAAGAGATATAAATGGATGTTGGGGATCCCTCTCCTGTACAGTAACATAGAAAGTTATGAGCTCCTTTTTAACAAAATTTGTTTGGTGATAATCCTTCTGTTTTTTTAGTGCTTTGCCAAACCTTTACAAGAATGGGCCTTCTGACTCCATTTGCCTTCAGTGATGAGTTCAGCTCAGTGAGATTGCAGCACAGCACAGCTATCACTGAACTACTAAAGGCTGCTAAACGGCACATGCACAAAGAGGTATTTTTATTATTTATGTAATTCTATTTCAATATTATTTTGTGATCAAAATCTACTGGCTCACTTCTTTGACTAGAAGTCTGATTAGCTAACACAATCACTTGTCTCATGAATTAAAGGGCAATCAAAAGCAGTTGAAACCAGTATTCAGGAATGATGCCTTTGAGGCCTGGTTCACACTGGGGCGACAAACGCTCCGACATTGGGAGCTCATGTCGCATGACGTGTGAAAATCAATGTTTCTCTATGGGAGCCGTCTTAACTGGTCCGACACATGTCGGTCCGACTTTGAAAATGCTCCCTGTACTACTTTGGTCCGACTTTGATCCGACTTCAGCCCATTGACTATCATTGAAGTCGGATCAAAGTCGGACCGCAGTCTTGCATGGTCCGACTTTGGCATGCGACTTGTGCTGTACTGCTCTTGAGGGGGAACTCCAGGCCAAATTTTAAATAAAAAACCGGCGTGGGTTCCCCCTCCAGGAGCATACCAGGCCCTTGGGTCTGGTCTGGATTTGAACGGGCACCTCTACGCCGAAAAAACGGCGTGGGGGTCCCCCCAAAATCCAAACCAGACCCTTATCCGAGCACGCAACCTGGCAGGCCGTAGGGGAAGAGGGGGGGACGGGAGAGCGCCCCCCCCCTCCTGAACCGTACCAGGCCGCATGCCCTCAACATGGGGGGGTTTGGTGCTCTGGGGCAGGGGGGCGACCTGCGGCCCCCCCACCCCAGAGCACCCTGCCCCCATGTTGATGAGGACAGGGCCTCTTCCCGACAACCCTGGCCGTTGGTTGTCGGGGTCTGCGGGCGGGGGGCTTATCGGAATCCGGGAGCCCCCTTCAATAAGGGGGCCCCCGGATCCCGGCCCCCCACCCTATGTGAATGAGTATGGGGTACATCGTACCCCTACCCATTCACCTGGTGGAAAAAAATTGCAATAAAAAAACACTACACAGGTTTTTAAAGTAATTAATTTATTACACAGCTCCGGGGGTCTTCTTCCGACTTCCGGGGGTCTTTTCCGACTTCGGGGGTCTCCGGTGTCGTCTCCGCGCTCTCCGGTTCTTTCTTCCGCCGGGCCTCCGCTAACTTCTTTTTAGCTCTCTTGCTAACGGAGGCCCGGTCTTCCCGTTGTCTCGTCCGGCTCTCCGTTGTCCTTCTGCCGGCCCCTCCACTAACTTCTTGGTAGCTCTTTCGCTAGTGGAGGGGTCGGTCTTCCCGTTGTCGCCGTCGGCTTCTTCTTCCCTCTTCTCCTTCTTGATGTTGACGCGTCGCTTCCTCCCGCTGTAATACTGGCTCTCCGCTCCGCATTAATATAGGCTTCCCATGACGTCACAGTCACATGCTCCCATGACGTCACAGTCACATGCTCCGGGGCCATGTGCCCCGGAACATGTGACTGTGACGTCATGAGAAGCCTATATTAATGCGGAGTGGAGCGGAGAGCCAGTATTACAGCGGGAGGAAGCGACGCGTCAACATCGAGGAGGAGAAGAGGGAAGAAGAAGCCGACGGCGACGATGGGAAGACCGCGCCTCCGTTAGCAAAAGAGCTAAAAAGAAGTTAGCGGAGGCCCGGCGGAAGAAAGAGCGGGAGACGACACCGGAGACCCCCGGAAGTCGGAAGAAGAGCGCCGGAGCTGTGTAATAAATTACTTTAAAAACCTGTGTAGTGTTTTTTTATTGCAATTTTTTTCCACCAGGTGAATGGGTAGGGGTACGATGTACCCCATACTCATTCACATAGGGTGGGGGATCCGGGGGCCCCCTTATTGAAGGGGGATTCCGATAAGCCCCCCGCCCGCAGACCCCGACAACCAACGGCCAGGGTTGTCGGGAAGAGGCCCTGTCCTCATCAACATGGGGGCAGGGTGCTCTGGGGTGGGGGGGCCGCAGGTCGCCCCCCTGCCCCAGAGCACCAAACCCCCCATGTTGAGGGCATGCGGCCTGGTACGGTTCAGGAGGGAGGGGGGCCGCTCTCTCGTCCCCCCCTCTTCCCCTGCGGCCTGCCAAGTTGTGTGCTCGGATAAGGGTCTGGTTTGGATTTTGGGGGGACCCCCACGCCGTTTTTTCGGCGTAGGGGCGCCCGTTCAAATCCAGACCAGACCCAAGGGCCTGGTATGCCTCTGGAGGGGAACCCACGCCGGTTTTTTTTTTTATTTAAAATTTGGCCTGGAGTTCCCCCGCAAGATTAATACCAAACACAGTGCCTGATATTGGCGGGGATCCAAGTCGGATCCCCGTTCATTGAAAGTCGGACATATGTCGGCTTCATGTCGCAGGGCAAAGTCGGATCCAAAGTAGGACGGATGTCGTGTCGCACTAGTGTGAACCCAGCCTCAGCCCCAAAGACTTTTGAAGTGATGCACAGCCTTGTGATCCGGACAGTACTTTGTGTGGCGGCACAACTTATAATGAATATTTTAGGACAAGAAATATGAAAGCTGCAATTTTTTTTTAGTATGTAACCACTTCAGCCCTGGAGGATTTGGCTGCCAAATGACCGGGCCACTTTTTGCGATTCGGCACTGCTTTGCTTTAACTCACAATTGAGTGGTCGTGCGACGTGGCTCCCAAACAAAATTGATGTAATTTTTTCTTTTTTTTCCCACAAATAGAGCTTTCTTTTGGTGGTATTTGATCACCTCTGCGGTTTTAATTTTTTGCGCTATAAACAAAAATAGAGCGACAATTTTGAAAAAAATTCAATTTTTTTTACTTTTTTGCTATAATAAATATCCCCAAAAAATATCTAAAAAACGAATTTTTTCCTCAGTTTAGGCCGATACGTATTCTTCTACGTCTGTTATTTTTCAACTTCCTTTAACTACTTGCCCACTGGGCACTTAAACCCCCTTCCTAACCAGACCAATTTTATGCTTTCTGAGCTCTCGCATTTTGAATGACAATTACTCAGTCATGCAACACTGTACCCATATGAAATTTTTGTCTTTTTTTTTTTTTTTTTTCCTCACACGCTGTACCAATCTGTGCGAGGGGAGGAGCTGAAATGGACATGCTCCGGTTTGTTGACAACTGATTGCTCCATCATTGGATGGAGCAATCATGTGGTAAACGGCCGCTGTCATTGGCCCTTTACCGCGATTGGTGACGCGCCAGGTCCGGTGAATCCGGCGAGCACAGACAGTAGTGGGAGCGCGATTCTGGGAGGCCGTCATATGACGGCTTCCCAGAGTTATCTGACCGCGCTGTAGCCGTCATTCGTCTATGGCCCGGTCGGTAAGTGGTTAAGAGACTAAGCTGTCCAGCAAAAGTGGCAGTTAGAGGATTGAGGCAAACCATTTAACACTGACAAGGGTGGTGCTTACAGTGATCATTGATTCACTGGGGTTGATTTACTAAAGGCAAATCCACTTTGCACTACAAGTGCACTTGGAAGTGCATCTTCAAATGCTTGTTTGGGCTGCAAGGTTGTAGGCCGCTGGTTACCCACCCAGAGAAAACTGCATTTTTTTTTGTTACTGGGTGGAAGGAAAGAAAATGTAATACTATATGGGCTGCTTAAAGGATAAGTTCATCTGTAAAAAATAAAAAAAATGCACATTTTTTTGCAGGTAAAAATATATGCATTTAAAGTGGGTGTGTGGTGTGTGTGGTGGTGTGTGGTGGTGTGTGGTGGTGGTGTGGTGGTGGTGTGGTGGTGGTGTGGTGTGTGGTGTGTGTGGTGTGTGTCTGTCTCTCTCTCTATATCTAGATAGATATATAGGAGATTCTATCTACATGCCAGTGATCAGCAGATGCTATGCAGGTCTCCTGCAGCCTTTCATGGGCATGCAGTCTTACGCTGGCAGGAAAAATCAATGAACTACCACAGAACTCAACAGCGCAGTGGTAGTTCAATAAAAAGTACAAACCCGCAGCCGCAAAGGCTGTGACGGTACTTTGTAGTTCATAGATTCACAGGGATCTGTGAATTAAGGATGCAGTCGTGTGGGCAAAGATCCGCACTGCCACGCTCTCTTTGAATTGTCTCCTTTAACTTTGCTAGTTGATCCAACACTACTTTCTCCCCAGAATAACAGTGCTGCTGTCCAAGGTGGTGTCTGTTTCTCCATCCAGTGTGGAGACACCCTAGGACAGGAAGTATGTTACTGGCTGGATCATCAGGTGGAATTAGATAAAAAGGCCTAAAAAAGGAAAGGAAATTAATGCAAACACCACATCAAAGAATTGTTACGCTGCAAAATAGAAACATTTTGCTTTTAGTTTTAATGCTGCTTTAACTACTTGCCGCCCGCCCACAGCAAATTTACAGTGTCCCTGATCACTGCCACTGTACTGCTCCGGTGACAGTTATGTAGGAAAAAAAACATGAAAAAAAAATAATTATTTTATAAATTTTCCAATTCGCCATACTACTTATTTACTTGGACTGTCTACTTTCCAAAAATTAGGCCTTCAGTACATCAGGATTGATCATTTTTTTTATATATATATATATATATATATAATAATTAGGGCCGAAACAACGAATCGATTAATCGATTACAATTTTCATAATCGATTAATCGGGCAGTAAGATGATGAGGTTAAAAAAAAAAATTAACCCTTTATAGTGCTACTGTAAATATTACTTTCACTGTCCCACAGCAAAAAATTAACCCCTTACAGTAGCGATTATTTGCTCTTTTTTTGTACTAAATTTTTTTTTTTTTTTTAACCCCATGTTATTAAACCTCTCAGGCCTGGGTCACACCTCTGTGTGTTTTTTGGTGCTTTTTGCAGAAACACACTACAGTTCATTTACATGGTTTCTATGGGACACGTTCACATACATGATTTTTTCAGCTGCTGCTTATTTGGAAAGGGCAAGGACTTTTTTTTAACGCAAAACGGTGCTATTTTAGTTTTTTGGTATAATATACTTCAATGGAGAAGCTGCAGAAAAGCATGTAATGTGTTTTTGCGGCAATTTGTGTTTTGTAATCTGCCCAACAACAAATTGGCCAAAAAAAAATAAAAAAATGCAAATCGCAGCAAAATTACCTTTTTTTTTTTTTTTGGTCATTTACCGATTTAATCGAAACAATAATCTGCCAACTAATCGATTTATGAAAATAATCGTTAGTTGCAGCCCTAATATATATATATATATATATTATATGTGTGTGTGTATGTGTATATATATATATATATATATATATATGTAAATGTAATTTGCGTACAGTGTTTCATGACCAAGCAATTGTCCGTTAAGGTGCTGAATAGTAAAAAATACCATGGTCATGATGGGGGTAAAACCTTCCGGAAAACAAGTGGTTAACTTTTTTATAAAAGACAGATTTCAATTAACAAGTATAACATGTGAAAATTGGTTTATTAGCTTTTGAAGACCTATAGATAAGCGTTTGAGAGTTTACATAGTAAACATGTATACGAAGGTGAGTCAACACACTTTTGTGTTGATTTCAGGGTTCTTTGGACCCCACTTTTATTTTCTGTATTGTGGATAATGGCAATAAAACAGTTGCCACTTAGAGGTATAAGCAATACAAATATAATTTCCAGCCATCAAACTCTGTAAAAACAGACAGCCTTGGGCACCAACATCTAGTATGTGTTTCTCATCCTGCTTCAACAGCACCTGTCTAAGCAGGACCTCGTCCTATTTCACATCAGCTATAAAGGAAGATTCTGTAAATTTGTCTAGAATTGTTTTTAAAGTAAACCTGAGGGGTAGAAATGTATAAAAGGTGCATACTCTGGGGCTATCGTCACCCTTAATTTTCTACTTGGTGAGTTACCAACTTGCAGAGTGGGAGAATTTTCAGACTGCTTGTTGCACATTAGTGATGTACCGTATTAGGTTATGAAATCCGCTCCCATATTTTTATTGCCACAGCTGTCATTTTTAAAGTGGTTGTAAACCTAGTTACACCACTTGTACCTACAGGTAAGCCTATAATAAGGCTTACCTGTAGGTACTGCAAATGTCTCCTAAACTGGCACGGTTTAGGAGATATTTACCATATACGCTTGCGCCAATGTCGTCGGTGCAAATGGCGCTCTCCGTGCCATTTCTTCACTAGCAAGTGACTGACGGCTCCCGCGTGCATGCGCAGGAGTGACGTCACGCATCTCCAACCAGTCACATAGCCGGAGTCCGCGGCCCCGGAAGGAAGAGGGGCAGAGATGGATGCGGGGACAGCGTGGGTTTCGTTGGCAGGTACTAGCCCATTATGCTTTTACTTTACTTCCGCTTTAAGTGTTGGAAAAAGCATCCTTCACATCTATTGTTGAAACTGCTATCTGTTTTCATTAAGTCACTTTGATACATGAAAGCCAATGCTTTCACGTAGTTCTTAACTTATGTGTTATTATTTGTAGGAAATAACCAATGGTGACCTAAATCTACATTTGAACAGGTAAGGAACCTATATTCAATAGCAGATCTGGAATTTCTCATGACCTTCATTGACTAATTGGATACATTTTGTTTTTAGGGCAAAGGATGTGCTTGCTGATGCACAGACTTCTCGTTACTTGAATGAGTTTGAGGAAATTGCTCAGCTTGGGAAAGGTGGATATGGAAAAGTCTACAAGGTACAGCTAGTATATCTGTAATTTCTCTTATTTAATTTTAAAGATTGGTCATCCTGTAAAATGAAGCTCAAACAATGCGCTTATTCCATCCTGGTTCATTCCTCCTCTGCTGTCATGTTCAGGATAGAGAATGGATGTTCTTGGAGAGATGATGGGATGGACTTCATGATTCTCTTATTTCTTGGGTGTTACCAATTCAAGCTAATTGCCAAGGAGGCCTGTGTCTGCCGGTTGGATTGTCATTTAGACCCCTTTCACACTGGGGCGGTTTGCAGGCGCTCCTTGCCAACGCTGTATCCTGGCCTAGGCCAGCACTTTGCAGGGGGGCAGCACGAAAAGAGTCCCCGTCGGCTTGCGATACACTGTTAGTGTAGCGCCAGTCTTATGGGGTGGACTGGGCTGAGAGGCAAATTAGTCTAGCACTCCCACAAAGCGGCCGTACTGCTTCTGGTATGCGGGCGGCCGGCATTCTGCAACTCTGGGGGGGGGGTTGCTGCTTCTAATTTTGACTGTCCTATCATCCTGGACCACAAACCTTCCTTACTGTGCTATGTATTTTCTGCTGCACCATTAGCATGGTTATATCTTCTTAGTCCTCTCCATAGAATTATCAGAAATTTGTGCTTAAAGTAGAACTATAGACAACACTTTATTTTTTTTCATTTTGGATAGCGTAAGGGAGGGTTATAGCCCCTGTCAGTTAATCTTTTACCATCCCTGTCCCGATGCAGAGATTTCCTTTCACTTCCTGCCCCATAGCCAAACAAGAAGTGAGAGGAAATCTATGCAAATTAAGGGAATTCATTGACCCCCCCCCCCAGGCCCTCAGAACTAGTGTCCCCACTCGAAAATTTCAGGGGTGCGTCTCATTTAAATTAGGGGGTGCACGAGTTTAGTCAGGCCTAGGGCAGCACAAAACCTAAATACACTACTGCTCCTTGCGCTAAAAATAGCACCTGCAAACCGACCTGAAACAGCGGCTGCTGTTTCTCTAGTGTGAAAGCCAGAGGGTGCGCTAGCAGGACGGTGAAAGAAGTCCTGCTAGCCGCATCTTTGGAGCGGTGTGTTAACCGCTCCTCCACCGCTCCTGCCCATTGAAAGCAATGGGGCACCGTGGCTATACCGCCGGCAAAGCGCCTCTGCAGTAAAACCACACCACTAGCGGCCAAATAGCGCCACTAAAAATAGCGGCGCTTTACCGCCGATGCACCTCCCACCCCAGTGTGAAAGGGGCCTTATTTTGTGGCAGGAGGCACTATTGGAGGAATGCCCAAGATGTAAGAAGCTAGTGGGTGGGTCTACCCAGTGTGTCCACCCTTAACTCATATAGTTTTTAAATGAATGACCCTTTATTAGGCCTTTTAAAGTGGTTGTAAAGAAAAAAAATTATTTTTTTATTTTTAAATAACAATAAATAACTTACCTCCACTGTGCAGCTCGTTTTGCACAGAGTGCCCCCGAACGGCGTCTTCTGGGGTCCCTCTGCGGCTGTCTTGGCTTCTCCCCGCAAAAACTCACCACCTTCATGCGAGCGAGCTCGCATGGTGATGAGTTCTTGCGGGCGCGCTCCCGTGATACAGCCAGCGGCTATTGTAAATGATTTTGAATTTCAGCATACTCGTATTTCTGATTTTATTTTGTTTTCAAACACATGGCTTGAGTCTTATATAGATGATGTCTAAAACCAGAAACTCTCCAAGTGTGAGATCCTCTGACAGCAAATTCAACACTGCACCTGCTAGAATGATGTTATGTAACTATAATTAGAATTTATTTTTTGTAGGTCCGTAACAAGCTGGATGGCCAGTTTTATGCAATTAAAAAAATTCTGATTAAGAAGGTGTCACGCAGAGATTGTAAAAAGGTATGTTTCATAGGACAGTGTGGTAATGGTGGATGAGGCAATGAGACTGAACTAGAGGACTGCACACTTTAAGTAAATTAGACATTAGTGTGTGTATGTGTGTGTGATATATAGATAGAGATATATATAATCACACAGTGGAACCTTGGATTACGAGCATAATCCGTTCTAGGAGAATGCTCGTTATCCAAAGTACTCGCATATCAAAGCGAGTTTCCCCATAGAAGTCAATGGAAACTAAAATAATTTGTTCCGCATTGACTTCAATGGCATGCAATACTGCATTTGGCCAGAGGTGGGAGGCACCGGAGAGCCTCGGAAACACCCGGAAAGGCCTGAGGGCAGCTCGGCTGAACTCAGGAACGGAGTATTTCTGGGGTTTTCTGAACTGCCTGGCTCCGGCGCCTCCCCACCCCACCTCAGGCCAAACGCGGTACTGCACACCGCTTTGGCTTGAATGCTGCTCATTTTGCGAGACAACACTCGCAAACCGAGTGAGGATTTTTAAAAATACAGTGCTCGTATTGCGAAACGCTCGATAACCGTGTTACTCACAATCCGAGGTTCCACTGTGTGTGTGTGTGTGATGTGATATATATAATATATATATATATATATATATATATATATATATATATATATATATATATATATATATATATATATATATATAAAATTAGTATTTATTGGCGTATAACACTCACTTTTTTACCCTGAAAATAGAGGGTAATTTACCCTGTGCCTGCGTGTTATACGCAGGGGGCTTTGGAAAGTTTTTCCTGAAACTTCCCTCTTAAAGTTAGGGTGCGTGTTATACGCCGATAAATACGGTGTGTATTTATGTGTGTGTGTGTGTGTGTATGTATATATATATATATGTGTATATATATATATATATATATATATATATATATATCTCTCTATATAGCACGAGAGGTAAATTGTATCATAAATAGATTAGTAATGGATGCAGCACCCAAGACCCAGTGATGGTGGTAAATGCTCCAGTATTTTATTAAAGCGGGGAAGGATGTAAACCTTTTGTTTAGATCTTTATTTGTATATAATAATCTGTCCTGCACACATCTCTGCGGCATGAAAAATCCAGGTGCTTTGCCTATGGTGGCACCATCAACAGGTTGAAAATGTGAAGAATGGCCAGCACACCAATGCAGTACCATAAAATAAAGAATTGCAATCGTGAGTCATCGAGTTTCAACATTTAGGGACATGTAGGACCCCATTCTTCCAGTGAAGTGGCTCCACACTATAGTGCCCTATGTAACCAGCCTACCTATTGGACAGTAAATTAGCAGTGTGATGAAGTGGAATGCCTTCAGGGCTGCACCCCTATGTGGTGGTGGAGATAACATGCATTGTTGGATGTGAGTACTAGAGTTGAGCAGTAGACCCATAGCCTTTTCAGCAAATAACAGTGTTTTGAAATTGGAGACCTGCTATCTGTCAGGTACTTGGGCGTCTTCTTCTCATTGCTTTTGGTGAGTTAAATAAGCTGACCTCAAGACAGTTGTATCAGTGTATGTGCCAGTTTTGTAGGAGGTTGTTGTGCTTACCCAAATTTAGGGTATGCAGGCAAGACTTTTGATGACCCTTACCCAGGGTCAATTACTGGTGTCTACTAAATTAAAGATTTAGTGGTACAAATAATCAGAATAATCAAACATATGAGGCATGAGGATGGATATATGAAACAAAAAACTCCACTTACTTGCAAACGATCACCAGCATGTATCCATTTGATCATTAAATTGGTCCTTTTCCCAAGTCTCTATTTCTGTTCTTTTAAACTTGCTACATAAAGCTGACATATAGTTGGAGAGCTAGCATTGATCAGAGTCTGGAATAAAATTGTCCTTTTAAAAAGTATATAGCGTTGTAACTCTTGCTGCAGTTTGCTGATGGATAGCCTTTATCTGTACCAGGTTCTTCGTGAAGTTAAGGTGCTGGCTGGCCTGCAGCATCCCAATATTGTTGGCTACAATACAGCCTGGATGGAACATGTTAAGCCGCCACGCTCAAAATGTAAGTGATATTAACGCTCTTAGTAATTCCTTACAATAAGAGACCCTGTTGCTAATCTGAAAAAAATAAGGCCCAAACACGCTCTAAAAGACGATTGGTTAAAGGAGTTGTAAAGGCAGAAGGCTTTTTATCTGCATTTACAACTCCTTTGCATTAAGATAAAAAAAAACTTTCTGTGTGTAGCAGCCTCCCCAGCACCCCCTAATTACTTACCTGAGCCCAATCTCTCTCCAGTGATGTTGACGAACGTCTAAGCTGTCTGGGACACTCCTGATTGGCTGAGACACAGCAGGGGCACCATTGGCTCTCGTGTCTCAGTCAGTCAGCCAATCAGGAGAGGGAGGGAGTGGGGCCAGGTTAGGGCTCCGTGTCTGAATGGATACACGGAGCTGTAATTCAGCTCCAGTGCCCCCATAGGAAGCTGCTGACTGGGGGCTCTCGTAAGGATGAAGAGACCCGAGAAGAGGAGGGTCTGGGCTGCTCTGTGCAAAACCAACTGCACAGAGGAGGTAAGTATAACATGATTTTTTTATTTATTTTTTAAATAACAAATTAGCCTTTACAATCACCTTTTAAGTTGACCATAGACGGTTTTTGTTGTTTTCCGTTCAGCCCAAAAAACTAACAGATTCTTTCATCTGCACAAACGAGGTAGACGGAGGAATCAACCCTGCCTGGGGCATTTTATTATGACAGCGGCTCCCACTGCTGTCAGAATACACTGGTGAGCAACTGCAGCTGCTGATCGAGAAATGTTTTTTTTTAACTTGTCCATTCAACATAAGTCAATCTAGCGATTTAATATCTGTAAAAAAAAAGAAGGTAGGGCCACACACTGGTTCAAATTTGTCTAGTCCCTGCTGAACCGGCCGAAGTTTGATCCAACTTTGGCCAGTTTTATACTAACCTATCCTACAGACAGCGACTACCAACTCTGCTGAGATCAAGTGCTACGGCTGTTGCTGGCATCTGACACTTCCAAGTGTGTCATATGCCTATTCCCCTGCTAAGTGCCTTGGTTCTATCTGCTGGATGCTACTACATGTCCTGTAATAAGGATTTCAATGTAATGAAAAGATATTCTCATATGGAGCACCTTTTCTCTCCTGTGGAGAGGGGACTTTCTACCCAGTGGATGGATATGGATTGTAAACTAACGTTTTTAAAGAAAACACGTGGCCAGGCGTTGGGCATTTAACTTTTTATATACAGTGGAACCTCGGATTAGGAGCATAATCTGTTCCAGGAGAATGCTCGTAATCCAAAGTACTCGCATATCAAAGCGAGTTTCCCCATTGAAGTCAATGGAAACTAAAAAAAATTGTTCAGCATTGACTTCAATGTTATGCAATACCCAGTGCCGATCCTGACCTCCCTGGGGCCCTAAGCAAAATTCTGCAAAGGGGCCCTCTACCTGACCCGTGAATAATGGGCGTTGTTTAAGCGTAATATTGAACGTGGCTTAAAGGCGCGTGACTCAAAGGGGTGTGGTTAGAGTCTGGAGAGAGAGAGAGAGAGAGACAGCAGGCCCAGATCCTACACCGCAATAGAAATATGAGTATTCCAGAAAGTTTAACAATCAGCAGATCAAGATTCTCCAAACACCTGGTGTTAGCAATTCAATCATCCCGGCACCATGGATGTTATAGTGTCAGGGTGATTAAAGCGTATTATTTCTATTATTACATTGTAATATAAAATGAAATCATTCAACTCACCATAATGCAGAATCAGTGGGAGCCCTGATGTCACTGGCCCCAGCCAGTGGAGTGCCTCCTTACATTTCAGGTGTCCCCAGCCAGTGGAGTGCCTCCTTACATTTCAGGTGTCCCCAGCCAGTGGAATGCCTCCTTACATTTCAGGTGTCCCCAGCCAGTGGAGTGCCTCCTTACATTTCAGGTGTCCCCAGCCAGTGGAGTGCCTCCTTACATTTCAGGTGTCCCCAGCCAGTGGAGTGCCTCCTTGCATTTCAGGTGTCCCCAGCCAGTGGAGTGCCTCCTTGCATTTCAGGTGTCCCCAGCCAGTGGAGTGCCTCCTTGCATTTCAGGTGTCCCCAGCCAGTGGAGTGCCTCCTTGCATTTCAGGTGTCCCCAGCCAGTGGAGTGCCTCCTTGCATTTCAGGTGTCCCCAGCCAGTGGAGTGCCTCCTTGCATTTCAGGTGTCCCCAGCCAGGGGAGTGCCTCCTTGCATTTCGGCTGTCCCCAGCCAGCGGAGTGCCTCCTTACATTTCGGCTGTCCCCAGCCAGCGGAGTGCCTCCTTACATTTCGGCTGTCCCCAGCCAGCGGAGTGCCTCCTTACATTTCGGCTGTCCCCAGCCAGCGGAGTGCCTCCTTACATTTCGGCTGTCCCCCCCCAGTAGCCAGCCTAAGACATTGTGCTGCCTGGTACCAAGAATTAAATGCTGCCCCCCCCCCCAAAAAAAAAATTACGCCCACCAAAAGGATATAATTTTATATCATGATAACTTAAGAGGATCTGTCATGGCTCTATACATGCATGTAGCTGAATAATGAGGACCTGTCATGGCTCTATTCATGTATAGGAGTATAAAGAGGACCTGTCATGGCTCTATACATGTATGTAGGAAAATAAAGAGGACCTGTCATGGCTTTATTCATGTATAGGAGTATAACGGTCATGGCACTATACGTGTGTGTGTATGTGTATGTGTGTGTGTATATATATATATATATATATATATATGGACTTTTCCTGGCTCTATACATGTATATACGAAAATAAAGAGGACCTGTCATGGCTCCATACATGTATATAGGAGTATAAAAGGACCTGTGTGTGGCCGCGATGTCAGCCGGCCACCCGCGATCGCTCCACAGAGAGCCAGAACGGGGATCTGTCAATGTAAACAGACAGATCCCCATTCTGACAGGGGAGGAGAGACAGATCTGCTGTTCCTAGTGATTAGGAACAGAAATCGCTCTCCTCCTTCAGTCAGTCCCATCCCCCCAGTTAGAAACACCTCCCAGGGAACACATTTAACCCCTTTCCTGCCAGTGACATTTACACAGTAATCAGTGCATTTGTATAGCACAAATCGCTGTATAAATGTCACTGGTCCCAAAAATGTGTCAAAAGTGTTCAGTCTGTTCACCGCAGTGTCACAGTCTCACTGAAAATCGCAGATCGCCGCCATTACTAGTAAAAAAAAAAAATATTAATAGAAATGCCATAAGTCTATCCCCTATTTTGTAGACCTTTGTGCAAACGAATCAATATACACTTATTCCGTTTTTTTTTTGTTTTTTTTACCAAACATATGTAGAAGAATACATATTGGCCTAAACTGATATAGAAATACCACCAACAGAAAGCTCTTTGTGGGAAAAAAAGGACGTAAATTTTGTTTGGGTACACCGTCGCACGACCGCACAATTGTCAGTTAAGTCGACGCAGTGCCATATCGCAAAACAAAATTAGTGAAGTGCATCATTTCTATTATTACATTGTTATATAATGTATAAAACAGTTCAACTCACCATAATGCAGAATCAGTGGGAGCCTGAGCGTGATACTTGCCACCAGATGTGGATTGTCACTTGCCACATGTTGCGGATTGTCACTTGCCACGACGCCACCTGCCACACATTGCGGGTTGTCACTTGCCACACGTTGCGTTTTGTCACTTGCCACAACGTCACTTGCCACACATTGAGGATTGTCACTTGCCACAACGCTACCTGCCACACATTGCAGATTGTCACTTGCCACTTCACCTGCCACATGTAGCGGATTGTCACTTGCCACGACGCCACTTGCCACACATTGCGGGTTGTCACTTGCCACACGTTGCGGATTGTCACTTGCCACGACGTCACACATTGCGTTTTGTCACTTGCCACACATTGAGGATTGTCACTTGCCACAACGCTACCTGCCACACATTGCAGATTGTCACTTGCCACTTCACCTGCCACATGTAGCGGATTGTCACTTGCCACGACGCCACTTGCCACACATTGCGGGTTGTCACTTGCCACACGTTGCGGATTGTCACTTGCCACGACGTCACACATTGCGTTTTGTCACTTGCCACACATTGAGGATTGTCACTTGCCACAACGCTACCTGCCACACATTGCAGATTGTCACTTGCCACTTCACCTGCCACATGTAGCAGATTGCCATTTGCTGTGTCCCAGAGTGAAGGCAGGCAGGAGAGAGATGACAGAGAAGAGGGGGGTCGGCTAACATTGAGGAGGGGGGGTCGGCTGACATTGAGGAGGGGGGGTCGGCTGACATTGAGGAGGGGGGGTCGGCTGACATTGAGGAGGGGGGGTCGGCTGACATTGAGGAGGGGGGGTCGGCTGACATTGAGGAGGGGGGGTCGGCTGACATTGAGGAGGGGGGGGCGGCTGACATTGAGGAGGGGGGGCGGCTGACATTGAGGAGGGGGGGGGCGGCTGACATTGAGGAGGGGGGGGCGGCTGACATTGAGGAGGGGGGGGGGCGGCTGACATTGAGGAGGGGGGGGCGGCTGACATTGAGGGGGGGGCGGCTGACATTGAGGAGGGGGGGGCGGCTGACATTGAGGAGGGGGGGGCGGCCTACATTGAGGGGGCGGCCGACACTGAGGAGGGGGGGCGGCCGACACTGAGGAGGGGGGGCGGCTGACATTGAGGGGGGGCGGCTGACATTGAGGGGGGGCGGCTGACATTGAGGAGGGGCGGCTGACATTGAGGAGGGGGGCTGACATTGAGGAGGGGGGGGCGGCTGACATTGAGGAGGGGGGGGGGCGGCTGACATTGAGGGGGGGGGGGCTGACATTGAGGAGGGGGGTGCGGCTGACATTGAGGAGAGGGGGGGCGGCTGACATTGAGGAGGGGGGGGCGGCTGACATTGAGGAGGGGGGGGGCGGCTGACATTGAGGAGGGGGGGCGGCTGACATTGAGGAGGGGGGGGCGGCTGACATTGAGGAGGGGGGGCGGCTGACATTGAGGAGGGGGGGAAGGCTGACATTGAGGTGGGGGGGCGGCTGACATTGAGGAGGGGGTTCGGCGGCTGACATTGAGGAAGGGGGGCGGCTGACATTGAGGAGGGGGGGAGGCTGACATTGAGGAGGGGGGCGGCTGACATTGAGGAGGGGGGGCGGCTGACATTGAGGAGGGGGGGGCGGCTGACATTGAGGAGGGGGGGGCGGCTGACATTGAGGAGGGGGGGGCGGCTGACATTTGGGAGGGGGGGCGGCTGACATTGAGGAGGGGGGCGGCTGACATTGAGGAGGGGGGGGGCGGCTGACATTGAGGAGAGGGGGGGGCGGCTGACATTGAGGAGGGGGGGCGGCTGACATTGAGGAGGGGGGGCGGCGGCGGCTGACATTGAGGAGGGGGGGGCGGCGGCTGACATTGAGGAGGGGGGGCGGCGGCTGACATTGAGGAGGGGGGGGGCGGCGGCTGACATTGAGGGGGGGCGGCGGCTGACATTGAGGAGGGGGGGCGGCGGCTGACATTGAGGAGGGGGGGCGGCGGCTGACATTGAGGAGGGGGGGGGCGGCTGACATTGAGGAGGGGGGTGCGGCTGACATTGAGGAGAGGGGGGGCGGCTGACATTGAGGAGGGGGGGGGGCGGCTGACATTGAGGAGGGGGGGGGCGGCTGACATTGAGGAGGGGGGGGGCGGCTGACATTGAGGAGGGGGGGCGGCTGACATTGAGGAGGGGGGGCGGCTGACATTGAGGAGGGGGGGCGGCTGACATTGAGGAGGGGGGGCGGCTGACATTGAGGAGGGGGGGAAGGCTGACATTGAGGTGGGGGGGCGGCTGACATTGAGGAGGGGGTTCGGCGGCTGACATTGAGGAGGGGGGCGGCTGACATTGAGGAGGGGGGGGCGGCTGACATTGAGGAGGGGGGCGGCTGACATTGAGGAGGGGGGGCGGCTGACATTGAGGAGGGGGGGGCGGCTGACATTGAGGAGGGGGGGGCGGCTGACATTGAGGAGGGGGGGGCGGCTGACATTTGGGAGGGGGGGCGGCTGACATTGAGGAGGGGGGGCGGCTGACATTGAGGAGGGGGGGGCGGCTGACATTGAGGAGAGGGGGGGGCGGCTGACATTGAGGAGGGGGGGCGGCTGACATTGAGGAGGGGGGGCGGCGGCTGACATTGAGGAGGGGGGGGCGGCGGCTGACATTGAGGAGGGGGGGCGGCGGCTGACATTGAGGAGGGGGGGGCGGCGGCTGACATTGAGGGGGGGCGGCGGCTGACATTGAGGAGGGGGGGCGGCGGCTGACATTGAGGAGGGGGGGCGGCGGCTGACATTGAGGAGGGGGGGGGCGGCTGACATTGAGGAGGGGGGTGCGGCTGACATTGAGGAGAGGGGGGGCGGCTGACATTGAGGAGGGGGGGGCGGCTGACATTGAGGAGGGGGGGCGGCTGACATTGAGGAGGGGGGGCGGCTGACATTGAGGAGGGGGGGCGGCTGACATTGAGGAGGGGGGGCGGCTGACATTGAGGAGGGGGGGGCGGCTGACATTGAGGTGGGGGGGCGGCTGACATTGAGGAGGGGGTTCGGCGGCTGACATTGAGGAGGGGGGCGGCTGACATTGAGGAGGGGGGGCGGCTGACATTGAGGAGGGGGGGCGGCTGACATTGAGGAGGGGGGGCGGCTGACATTGAGGAGGGGGGGGCGGCTGACATTTGGGAGGGGGGGGCGGCTGACATTTGGGAGGGGGGGCGGCTGACATTGAGGAGGGGGGGCGGCTGACATTGAGGAGGGGGGGGGCGGCTGACATTGAGGAGAGGGGGGGGCGGCTGACATTGAGGAGGGGGGGCGGCTGACATTGAGGAGGGGGGGCGGCGGCTGACATTGAGGAGGGGGGGGGCGGCGGCTGACATTGAGGAGGGGGGGCGGCGGCTGACATTGAGGAGGGGGGGGGCGGCGGCTGACATTGAGGAGGGGGGGGGGCGGCTGACATTGAGGAGGGGGGGCGGCTGACATTGAGGAGGGGGGGGCGGCTGACATTGAGGAGGGGGGGCGGCTGACATTGAGGAGGGGGGGCGGCTGACATTGAGGAGGGGGGGCGGCTGACATTGAGGAGGGGGGGCGGCTGACATTGAGGAGGGGGGGGCGGCTGACATTGAGGTGGGGGGGCGGCTGACATTGAGGAGGGGGTTCGGCGGCTGACATTGAGGAGGGGGGGCGGCTGACATTGAGGAGGGGGGCGGCTGACATTGAGGAGGGGGGGCGGCTGACATTGAGGAGGGGGGGGGCGGCTGACATTGAGGAGGGGGGGGCGGCTGACATTTGGGAGGGGGGGCGGCTGACATTGAGGAGGGGGGGCGGCTGACATTGAGGAGGGGGGGGCGGCTGACATTGAGGAGAGGGGGGGCGGCTGACATTGAGGAGAGGGGGGGGCGGCTGACATTGAGGAGGGGGGGGGCGGCGGCTGACATTGAGGAGGGGGGGGGCGGCGGCTGACATTGAGGAGGGGGGGCGGCGGCTGACATTGAGGAGGGGGGGGGCGGCGGCTGACATTGAGGGGGGGCGGCGGCTGACATTGAGGAGGGGGGGCGGCGGCTGACATTGAGGAGGGGGGGCGGCGGCTGACATTGAGGAGGGGGGGGGGCGGCTGACATTGAGGAGGGGGGGCGGCTGACATTGAGGAGGGGGGGCGGCTGACATTGAGGAGGGGGGGGGCGGCTGACATTGAGGAGGGGGGGCGGCTGACATTGAGGAGGGGGGGGCGGCTGACATTGAGGAGGGGGGGGGCGGCTGACATTGAGGAGGGGGGGGCGGCTGACATTGAGGAGGGGGGCGGCTGACATTGAGGAGGGGGGACTGACAGAGAGGATGAGAGAGACGGACCTCAGGAGATAGTGACACTCAGCGAGTTAGGAGCACGCCCCCCCCCCCCCCCGAGCCCTTCTATAGCTCAACAGCGGCGAGGGGAAACAAATTAGAGGTGGAGCCGGCCGGCTACAGTGAGCTGCGGCACCGCCCACCCCTTTCCCCCACAGGTCTAAGTCTCAGATGACAGACGGGGCGGGGGGTGGGTGGCGCCGCAACGCTATTTCGGAAGGATCCCTCCCTTCTCATCCAGGTCTTCGGCAAAATGGCGGCCGGCGGAGACATTATCTCCGCCGGCCGCGGACCTCTAGCGGCGGGGCCCCGAGTATTACTCGGGGCCCTACGCAGCTTGCGTAGTCCGCGTATAGGGCGGATCGGCCCTGGCAATACCACATGCGGCCAGAGACGGGGCGCCGGAGAGCCTCGGAAACAGCCGAAAAGGCCAGAGGACACCTCAGAAAGACTTTGTTCCCGAGATTTGCCGAGTTCAGCTGTGCTGTCCTCAGGTGCCATTCGGAAATGCACGGAAAGGCCCATCGGCTGCTCGGCTTCGGCGCCCCCCCCACCTCAGGCCAAAAGCGGTACTGCACACCGCTTTGGCCTGAATCGTGCTCATTTTGCGAGACAACACTCGCAAACCGAGTTACGATTTTTTAAAATACAGTGCTCGGATTGCAAAACGCTCGTTAACTGCGTTCCTCGCAATCCGAGGTTCCACTGTGTTGTTAACTAGCAGTAAATTAGCAAATTAGCGTCTAAACTAGCTCTCATTAACCTCTGTGGCTGCAGGCACTGTGGAGCCATTCCTCCTCAAAGTTCACAGCAAAATCACTAAGGTCATTAGCAGATCGGTTTTGCAGTGGGCTGTTAATGTAAACATTGTTTCTGAATGACATTTCCACATTGTAGTTTCAAAAGGACAGTAATACTTTATGTGAAGACAAAATAACTTTTAAGGTATCCTTATAGTCTAAATATATATTTATTTTATTATCTATCTGTATTCTACAGGGATTTGATTTTCTGTGTGTGGCCACTCTTTCACAGCACGTCATAGTAGGCAGGTATAAGCCTCTCTGTTTCTGCTCCTGTTGGTCAGCATTACGTGGTGGGAGGGTGTGGCTCCATACACAGTTCTACAGTATTTGACACTGGAATGCCTTATGCATCTCTCCTATTGCAAGATTTTAAGCTAAAAGTGTTTGTATTATTCTCAACTCTTTACTATAGAACATTGTTCTGTTTTTCTAGTTAACCAGAATTTTTAAATTATGCTGTTTTCCTATTGTTTTTTTAAATGTGTCTCCATTTGTATTGTGATTTTATTAGGCAAAGCTTTCCCCTCATTAAAAGCTATTAGAGGTTCTTCCAACCAAAATTCTCAGGAGTAAGTATTGCTTCACTTTTTTTTTTTTCTTTTATCTCTTGCTACTTTCATCATGACTTATTTCCATTCTTATAGTTTATACAGTAGGGAAAATAATTATTTGATCCCCTGCAGATTTTGTAAATTTGAACACTTACAAAGAAATTAAAAGTCTATAATTTTTTTTCATAGGTGTATGTTAAATGATAGAGACAGAATATCAACCACGGATCCAGAAAAAACACATGATACAAATGTTATACATTAAGTTGCAGTTCAGTGAGTAAAATAAGTATTTGATCTCCTACCAACCAACAATAAATCTGGCTCCCACAGACTGGCTACAGCAGGGATATGCAATTAGCGGACCTCCAGCTGTTGCAAAACTACAATTCCCATGAGACATTGCAAGACTGACAGCCACAAGCATGACACCCAGAGGCAGAGGCATGATGGGACTTGTAGTTTTGCAACAGCTGGAGGTCCGCTAATTGCATATCCCTGGGCTACAGTATGTGGTACACAGATTAGTCCTGTCAATTTAAGACACTGCTCCCAACCACAACCCGTGTATATAAAAGGCGCATGTCCACAGAATCTTTCTCCCATTCAAACCCACCATCATGAGCAACGCCAAAGAGCTGTCAATCATTAGGGACAAGATTGTTACATAGTTAGTCACGTTGAAAAAAGACACAAGTCCATCCAGTTCAACCATAAAATAAATAATAATAATATCATACAATCCCATATATCCAATACTATACCCACAGTTGATCCAGAGGAAGGCGAAATACCCCAGCAGGACATGATCCAATTTGCTACAGCAGGGAAAAAAATTCCTTCCTGATCCCCCGAGAAGCAAACGGATTTTCCCCGGATCAACTTTACCTATAAAAGTTAGTACCCAGTTATATTATGTACATTTAGGAAAGTATCCAGGCCTTTCTTAAAGCAATCTACTGAGCTGGCCAGAACCACCTCTGCAGGGAGTCTATTCCACATTTTCACAGCTCTTACTGTGAAGAAACCTTTCTGTATTTGGAGGTGAAATCTCTTTTCCTCTAGACGTAGAGTGCCCCCTTGTCCTTTTTGTGTTGACCGTAAAGTGAATAACTCAAAACCAAGTTCACTATATGGACCCCTTATATATTTGTACATGTTGTTCATATCCCCCTATAATCTCCTCTTCTCAAGAGAGAATAAATTCAGTTCCTCTAATCTTTCCTCATAGCTGAGCTCCTCCCATGCCTCTTATCAGTTTGGTTGCCCTTCTCTGCACTTTCTCCAGTTCCCCAATATCCTTTTTGAGAACTGGGGCCCAAAACTCAACTGCATATTCCAGATGAGGTCTTACTAATGATCTGAACAGGGGCAAAATTATATCTCTCTCTCTGGAGTCCATACCTCTCTTAATACAAGAAAGGACTTTGCTCGCTTTGGAAACCGCAGCTTGGCATTGCATGCCATTATTGAGCTTATGATCTACCAAAACCCCCAGATCCTTCTCCACTATGAATTCCCCCAGTTGTACTCCCCCCTAGTATGTATGATGCATTCATATTCTTAGCCCCCAAGTGTATAACTTTACGTTTATCACCATTAAACCTCATCTGCCACATAGTCGCCCAGTTAGACAGAGCATTGAGGTTGGCTTGTAAATTGGAGACAGCCTGTGAGGACGTTATTCCACTGCATAGCTTGGTGTCATCTGCAAAGACAGAAATGTTACTTTTGATCCCAGACCCAATATCATTTATAAACATGTTAAAAAGTAAGGGTCCCAGCACTGAACCTTGGGGTACACCACTGATAACTTTAAACCATTCAGACTAAGAATCATTAACCACTACTCTCTGAATTCTGTCTTTTTAGACTGTTTTCTATCCATTTACAAACTGATATTTCCAATCCTGTAGACTTTACCTTACACATTAGCCGTGTGCGGAACTGTATCGAACGCTTTTGCGAAATCCAAGTATACCACGTCCACGGCCACCCCTCTGTCCAAGGTTTTGTAGACCTGAACAAGATTGTAGACCTGCACAAGGTAGGAATGGGCTACAAGACCATCAGCAAGAAGCTTGGTGAGAAAACTGTTGGAGCGATTATTCACAAATGAAAGAAAAACAAAACAATCGCCCTCAATCTGGAGCTCCATGCAAGATTTTGCCTCATGGTGTAAGGATGATCATGAAAAAAGTAAGGGATCGGCCCAGAACTACACGGGAGGAGCTTGAGAATGATATCAAGGCATTTGGGGACCACAGTCACCAAACAAACCATTGGTAACGTAATATGCCGCCTTGCATAGAAATCCTGCAGCACCCGCAAGGTCCCCCTCCTCAAGAAGGCACATGTACAGGCCCATCTGAAGTTTGCTAATGAACATCTAAATAATTCAGGGAAGGATTGGGAGAAAGTGTGGTCAGATGAGACCAAAATTTAGCTCTTTGGCATTAACTCGACTAGCCGTGTTTGGAGGAAGAAAAATGCTGACTATGAGTCTAAGAACACCATCCCTACAGTCAAGCACAGGGGTGGAAGCATTATGCTTTGAGGCGGTTTCTCTGCTAAAGGTACAGGCCGACTTTTCTGCATTGAGGGGCCAATGGACGGGGCCTATTATTGTAAAATCTTGAACATTCTTCCCTCAGCCAGGACATTGAAGATGGGTCATGGGTGGGTCTTCCAGCATGACAATGACGCAAAACATACCGCCAAGGCAACAAAGGAGTGTCTTAAGAAAAAGCACATTATGGTCCTGGAGTGGCCTAGCCAGTCTCCAGACCTTAATCCTATAGAAATTTTATGGAGGGAGCTGAAACTTCACATTGCCATGCAACAGCTAAGAAACCTTAAAGGAGTTGTAAAAGCAAAATTTTTTTTTATCTTGATGCATTCTATGCATTAAGATAAAAAAACCTTCTGTCTGTATCGGCCTCCCCAGCACCCCCTTAATTACTTACCTGAGCCCCTTCTCTCTCCAGCGATGTCCATATATGTCTAAACTGTCCGAGGCACTCCTCCTGATTGACTAAGACACAGCAGCGGCGTCATTGGTTCCCACGGCTGTCAATCAAAGTCGGCTAGCCAATCGGGAGAAAGGGGGCAAGACCAGGTCGGGGCTCCATGTCTAAATGGATACACGGAGCTCCAACTCTGCTCGGGTACCCCCATAGCAAGCTGCTGGCTGAGGGGGCACTCAAAAGATGGAGGGGCTAGGAGCAGCAAAGAGGGACCCCAGAAGAGGAGGATCCAGGCTGCTCTGTGCAAAACCAGAGGAGGCAAGCATGATACGTATGTTTAAAAAAAACGAGCCTTTATAATGACTTTAAGGATTTAGGGAAGATCTGCAAAGAGTGGATCAAAATCCCTCTTGAGATGTGTGCAAACCTGGTAACCAACTACAAGAAATGTATTGCCTCTGTGCTTGCCAACAAGGGTTTCTCCACTAAGTTCTAAGTTACGTTTTGCTTGGGGATCCAATACTTATTTTACTCACTGAACTGCAATTAAATTTATAACATTTGTATCATGTGTTTTGTCTGGATTTTTGGTTGATATTCTGTCTCATTTAAAATACACCTATGATAAAAATTATAGACCCTTAATTTTTTGTAACTGGGCAAACTTACAAAGTCTGCAGGGGATCAAATAAATATTTTGCCCACTGTACATTCCTCTAGTAGGTTAAATTACTTATCCCTTCATGCCCATTTGCAGTGTTTGGTTCTTTGACTTGCTGGTCTACTTGTCTTTCTGTAAAGTGCCCGAAACTTTAAATTCAACCAAAATAATTTTTTTAGTTTATGTAGGGAGCAGTTACAACCTCTGCCACATTGAAGTAGAATTCTGAGATAAACTGAACTAATCTTACAAAACCCTCACAGCAGTGCAAACTATAAGGAATGTAAACAGATATCCAATACTACAGTGATTTTCGATTACTTATACTCTACACGATGCAGAGCCCTTGTTTTCCTTTTTGATGTATATCATATTATCTTGTTAGAGTTTTTGGCACTTATTATTATTATTATTATTATTATTGTTATTTTTTTTTTGCAGACCCTTTAAGGATATCCAGAGCACAGAGAGCAGCAATGGTTCCATTGTGTTTGCTGACTCAGGAGAGGGGAATCCCTCGCAGAGTATTAACATGATGTCTGTAAATAGAAATACGTGCTCTCCTGAAAGCAATGTGCAAAACTTTACTGTATCGGATGTTTACTACTGTGGAAACAAAGACTCTAATGCCAATGTCCGCCCAGTGTCCAGTGTATATAAAAAGCTTGACACATCTCAGGATCTATGCCGAAGAGACCGGTGTCCATTCAGCTCTGAGGATGATGTGGATGATGGAAGTGACTCTTCTTGTGATGAAGAAGACTGTCCTCAAAAGGAATTATGCTTACATCGATACTTTGAAGTATGTGAAAACTTCTTTCATATTTGTGTACCCTGTTAATCTACATACTAGAGGTTTACAATTTCAGTAGTACTGTAAGACTTTAGAACCGCTGTCTCTGCGGCAAGAAGTAATGTGAGATTTTTTTTCTCAAAAGCTGAAATAAGTTTTGACCATTAAAAACCTGGAAAATACATTGTAGTTAGGTTTCAGAATAGAGCTTCCACCTTTCGAAAGCATTTTGAAAAATTACATATTGGAGCTTTTTAAAAGCCATCTGCTTAATGCTGTATCTAAACTCAAAAACAAAAATACTGTAATATATTGCAACCTACAATATCTTATATGTGGTGGTAAACATAGGAGCAAAGGGGAAGAAAGGGATTTTCACGGTGCTGTAGTAAGAAATTCGATAGCAATTAGGATAAAAAGTATTGAATATTTTAATAAAGTTCATTAAAAACAAATGACATGTACAGCCACATGCAAGTGGTTGCTAGTGGAGCACAATATACAAACAGCTAGATGGTCAGAGAAAAATGGAGGCAGAAAAATTAAGCTTGATTTTGAAAAGTACAAGATTACTCGTGAAGTCCCGACATGTTTCGCAATTCTAGCTTCATCGGGGGACATACGGGTATAAAGAAGGGCTTGTACAGTACTAAACATAAATAGAAAAAAAAAAAAAAAATTAGAAATGTTATATAATACATTAAACAAAAATGTGACTAATATTGGAAAGCATATCGTGCCATTCTCCAACACAAAATCCGTCCCCTCCCCCCCACATATATATGGACCGGCACATACCCAGCCGGGAACACCTCCAGGGATAGACCACAATCCAGCGTAGAGCACCTGAGAACCCCCTGGGGGGGAGCTAATGTGCAGCCACAAGGAACATACACAGGCCCAGCTAAAAGCAAGATGTACAAAAGGGGATATGAGTATGGGAATGTATATGGGGGAGGGCCCTTTTTAAAAAAAATTATTTTCTTTTATTCATCTATTTTCTTTCTCGTACATCACGGGACACAGAGCGGCATAGTCATTACTATGTGGGTTATATAGTTTACCTTCAGGTGCTGGCACTGGCAACTTCCAAACCGGAAGTACCCTCCCCTATATAAGCCCCTCCCATCCGGGAGCACCTCAGTTTTTTGCCAGTGTCTAAGGTGTTGGCCAAGAAGTAACATGTGTTTTTCACTGAGCTTGCGTACAGGTTCTTTTGGGCCTCAGTAAGCTATTCCGGATCCGACCAAAAAATCTTCATAGCTAAACGGTCGGTACCTGGGCCTTGCAGAGAAGAGCAAGGTTTTGCCTGTAATGCTTCTCTTAGGAGAGCTGGACCCTGGGATCCAGAGCTCTGGTCATACCCTCGACCAAGATGTTTTCTGTGCAGGGTGCTATACAGGTCCAGGGGAGTGGAATCCTTGGGAACCCGGTCCCTGAAGGTTTAATTACAATGCCTGCCGTGATAGGTGAAGTTTGGGCTTCTGTGGACCAAACAGAGTCCTGCGGCGGGGAAAAGGTAAGTGGGGGCCCCTCAGGAACTTGGTTCTATTGAGGGGACCCCCAAGCCTAATATGTCTTTCTGCCTGTTACCTAATGGTATTCCCGCTAAATATTTATGTATGCCTGTAACTACTAAAAAATTTAATATTTTTAATAGTGGTCAAGAAAAAAAAAAAATATATATATATATATATATATATATATATATATATAGACTGCGGTACCTGTGTTAATCCACTAGAGGCCGCTGTGGAACGTTTCTTGTCATGTGGACTGGTTTCTTTTCATCAGAGCAAGTCCAGGCAGATGGTGAGTTCTCTTGTGGGAAACTGCTTCCTCTGCCATGTTGCAATGCTCGTCCATCCCCCGGCCTGCGGCAAAGGGCCTTGTCTCCTGTCCCTAGTTTCCCTTTTCAAAAAAGAGCGCCGAAGGCGCACGTGCCCGCGCGCGTGCGCGTGCACGCGCCTCTATATATAGAGGTGAGCTGGGAAAGGGGGCGGAGCTTGGGGGATGACGCTCTGTGCGCGCCGCAGCGCTTCTGCGCATGTGCGGGCGTCCCAGCATGTTAAAAGGCACAATTATGTGTTGTGAGCTGGCTATGGAGTGCAGAGACAGAGCTGGCAACATTTAAAAAAGGCATACAGCAAGCGGTTGATGCAGGCATCCCCATAGAAAGGCACATTAGTAGACACCAACTGTTTTTATAGCAGCAATTGTGCTAGACTATTGTCAGTAAGTGGTGTATTTCGGCTGGAATACCTCAGCTTTGGGCTTAGGAATATGCCGTCTAAAAACTCCGGGACAAAAAATCCCAGGAAGCATAGGGGGTCTCCATCGGGCTCTGAGGATCTTGGGCATGCTTCGGCTGCACCAATCTCCCCTGAAGAATCAGAGGTTAGTGACCGTAGAGCACCCTCAGGAGTACCTGGTACTGTGGCTGTCCTCAGTTCACCTGCTCCTGTGTATGTAACAGAGGAGGTTTTTTCCTCAGCTCTGGGAGGGCTGGAAGAGAGATTGTCAACATTGATCGCTGCTTCCCTGTCACAGGGAAAGAGCGCTCGATCTCCGTCTCCTCCCTCAGAGTACCTGTTAGCAGAGCAACAGTCCCATACAGGGATCGACCTACCTGAAGGGGATCAGGATGAGGTCGATTCTGTTGTAGAGGAATCAACAGTGGAAGAGCCATTCTCCCCTCATCACATGCTGAAAGATTATGGGTTCAGTCCCTGACTAACATGGTCCGATCAGCATTTAAAATGCTCCTTGCGGAGCCATCATCCACTTCTGTCTCCTCGTTGGGGTCGCTAAAAGCTCCCCAGACTGTTTGTTCCTTTCCAATCCATCCTTTACTGGAAGGGCTCATTTACCAGGATTGGAAGCATCCTGATAAAATATTTACTCCTCCCAAGAGATTTCAGGTGGTCTATCCCATGGAGGATAAGTTCATCAAAAAATGGAGGGTCCCTACAGTGGACGCAGCCATCTCTTGTGTGAATAAATCACTGACATGTCCAGTGGATAATGTCCAAATGTTCAAGGACCCGATAAAAAATTAGAGTCCTTATTAAAATCTGCTTTTGCTACAGCAGGCTTGGTGACACAACCAGCAGTGGCAGCTATTGGGGTCTGCCAAGCAGTGAAGGATCAGTTGAAACAGGTCTTAAGAGACTTGCCAGATCAGCAGGCTCTTGCCCTAGCTGATCTACCTAGAGCCTTATGCTTTGCGGTTGACGCTATAAAGGATTCAATCCATCAGGCCTCCCGCCTTACGCTGTCTGTAGTACATATGCGCAGGCTTCTGTGGCTCAAAAACTGGTCTGCTGAAGCTCCCTGTAAAAAATTGCTGGTCAGCTTCCCATTTCATGGTGAACGCTTATTCGGGGAAGACCTGGACAAATATATCCAGAAAATTTCCAGCGGTAAAAGTACACTTTTGCCGGTTAAAAACAGAGTTAGAGGTCCCTCTTTTAAGAGGCCTGCTTCTCCAGTCCCTAGGACATCGGCTGTGAAACAGTTCCGACGGCCTCCTCGGTCAAATCCCGGGGGTAAAAATCAGGGACAATTGCAGGGTAACAAGAAACCCTGGATCAGGAGAGGTACAAAACCTCCCCCAAAGTCAAATGCATGAAGGGTTGCCCCCACTCAATCGGGTGGGGGGAAGACTTCAGTTGTTCGCAGAGACCTGGCGGGACACGATCAGAGACAGATGGGTGCTCTCCGCAGTAAGTCTGGGATACAAATTGGAGTTAAAAGACTCCCCTCCTTCCCATTTTATAAGGTCAAACGTGCCAAGGGATCCCCAGAAGAGAGGATCCCTCCTGTTGGCACTAGAACGATTATTGCTCCAAGCAGTAATTATAGAGGTTCCCCTGGAAGAATGGGGGTTCGGGTTTTACTCAAACCTCTTTACAGTCCCGAAGCCGAACGGGGACGTGAGGCCCATATTAAATCTAAAAGGGCCATCCATACGCCTGTGCATGAGGCTGCTGGGAAAAATGGTGGCATCATTCGAAGCAGTACCCTACGGTCAATTACATTCAAGGAATTTGCAAAGGGCCATACTGTCAGCCTGGAACAAAAGAGTTCAGGCCCTAGACTTACCAATGTCCTTGTCCCCTTCCGTTCGCAAAAGCCTCCGTTGGTGGTTGGTTCCCCAGAATCTGGAAAAAGGGAAATCCTTCAGTCCGATTTCTTGGAAGGTGGTCACTACAGATGCCAGCCTTATAGGCTGGGGGGCAGTACTGGAGCAGTGGTCTCTCCAGGGCAGATGGTCGGATGCAGAAAAGGCCCTGCCCATCAATCTCTTAGATACGAGCAGCCCGGTATGCCCTAGTAGCATGGACATCCAAACTCCAAGGGTCCCCTGTCAGAATTCAATCGGACAATGCCACGGCAGTGGCATATATCAATCATCAGGGTGGCACCAGGAGTCGTGCAGCCCAGAGGGAAGTAAATTGCATCCTGAAATGGGCAGAAAGATATGTCCCAGCCATATCTGCGGTATTCATTCCAGGAGTGGAGAATTGGAAAGCGGACTTTCTAAGTCGCCAACAATTATGCCCAGGGGAATGGTCCCTTCATCCCGAGGTTTTCCGGACAATATGTCAGCGGTGGGGAACACCGGATGTAGATCTGCTAGCATCCAGATTCAACGCAAAGGTGGACAGGTTTGTCTCTTGGACAAGGGATCCCCTAGCTTGCGGCTCGGATGCCCTAGTGTTCCCTTGGGATCAGTTCAAGCTGATGTATGCATTCCCACCGCCACAATTGTTACCTCGATTACTCCGCAGAATCAGGGTAGAAAAGAAACCAGTGATTCTGGTAGCTCCAGCGTGGCCCCGAAGAGCATGGTACGCGGAGATTGTAAAGATGTCTGTGGGGAGTCCTTGGACCCTCCCACATCGTTCGGACCTGCTTTCGCAAGGACCGATATACCACCCTTCCTTACCAGCCCTAGGTTTGACGGCCTGGCTATTGAAGCCCACATTCTAAAAAAGAGAGGTCTCTCTAATCCTGTGGTATCTACCATGATCAATGCCAGGAAGCCGGTATCCAGGCAGATCTACTATAGAATCTGGAAGGCGTACATCGCCTGGTGTGAAGCCAAGAAATGGCATCCACGTAAGTACGTAATAGGTAGGATTCTGGACTTCCTACAGTGGGCTGTAGATAGGAAGCTTGCCTTGAGTACTATCAAGGGTCAGATTTCGGCCTTGTCAATATTTTTTCAGAGGCCCTTGGCTTCGCATTCACTAGTCAAAGCCTTTATACAAGGAGTGATGCGTATTAGCCCTCCGGTTAATATTCCCATATGTCCATGGGACTTAAACCTGGTTCTGTCAGTTCTACAGAAACAACCATTTGAACCATTACAGCATATTTCCCTGGTTCTTCTCACCAGGAAATAGATTTTTCTAGTAGCCATTTGTTTGGCTAAAAGAGTGTCGGAATTAGCTGCTATGTCCTGTAGGGAGCCATATCTGGTTATCCATAAGGACAGAGTAGTGTTACGTCCTCATCCAGCCTTTCTTCCTAAGGTGGTATCGAGGTTTCATTTGAACCAAGATGTGGTTCTTCCTTCTTTTTTCCCCAAGCCTAGTTCGGTAGAGGAAAAGTTATTACATTCTTTGGATGTAGTAAGAGCAGTTAAAGCTTATCTAAAAGCCACTGCTCAGATTCGCAGAACGGATACTTTGTTTATTCTGCCGGAAGGCCCCAGAAAGGGTCAGGCAGCGTCAAAATCTACTTTAGCCAAGTGGATTCGACAGGTCATTATGCAAGCCTATGGCTTGAGAAGGAGACCGCCTCCGTTCAAAGTTAGGGCGCACTCCACGAGAGCAGTTGGCAATTCATGGGCAGTGCATCACCAGGCCTCCCTGGCTCAAATCTGTAAGGCCGTAACATGGTCTTCAGTACACACGTTTACTAGGTTCTACCAGGTGGACGTTAGAAGTCAGGAGGATGTCGCCTTTGGGCGCAGTGTGTTGCAGGCCGCAAAAGATCCTCATGTCTGATAGCGCTCAGCTTATGTATGGTGTACCCCCCCCCCCTCATTGGGCATTGCTTTAGGACATCCCACATAGTAATGACTATGTCGCTCTGTGTCCCGTGATGTACGAGAAAGAAAATAGGATTTTTATAACAGCTTACCTGTAAAATCCTTTTCTTGGAGTACATCACGGGACACAGAGCTCCCACCCCTCTTTTGGGGACACTTATTGCTTTGCTACAAAACTGAGGTGCTCCCGGATGGGAGGGGCTTATATAGGGGAGGGTACTTCCGGTTTGGAAGTTGCCAGTGCCAGAACCTGAAGGTAAACTATATAACCCACATAGTAATGACTATGCCGCTCTGTGTCCCGTGATGTACTCCAAGAAAAGGATTTTACAGGTAAGCTGTTATAAAAATCCTATTTTTTCTTTTCTGCTTTGCTACCAGCCAGTCCTGCCGCATGACTGCAACTTGGCCATCGCCTGTTTTATGCGTTTTTCATCTTGTTTTTAAGTAGGTATAATTTCACTTACCTGCAACAAATTTACCCTTCCATTGTCCCATCATATACTGTTACCCCCATACTCCTGTGTTCTTTATTGACTGAGCTGTTTTTCAGCCCTCCCCCATATACTTTCCCATACTCATATCCCCTTTTTGTACATCTTGCTTTTAGCCGGGCTTGTGTATGTTCCTTGTGGCTGCACATTAGCTCCCCCCCCCCCCCCAGGGGGTTTTCAGGTGCTCTACGCTGGATTGTGGTCTATCCCTGGAGGTGTTCCCGGCTGGGTATATGCCTGTCCATATATATGTGGGGGGGAGGGGACGGATTTTGTGTTGGAGAATGGCACGATATGTTTTCCAATATTAGTCACATTTTTGTTTAATGTATTATATAACATTTCTAATTTTTTATTTTTTTTTCTATTTATGTTTAGTACTGTACAAGCCCTTCTTTATACCCGTATGTCCCCCAATGAAGCTAGAATTGCGAAACATGTCGGGACGTCACGAGTAATCTTGTACTTTTCAAAATCAGCCTTAATTTTTCTTCCTCCATTTTTCTCTGACCGTCTAGCTGTTTGTATATTGTGCTCCACTAGCAACCACTTGCATGTGGCTGTATATGTCATTTGTTTTTAATGAACTTTATTAAAATATTCAATACTTTTTATCCTAATTGCTATCGAATTTCTTACTACAGCACCGTGAAAATCCCTTTCTTCCCCTTTGCTACTATGTTTACATACTCTATGGGATGAGGTGCACTCCTTTTTGGGTGTCTCAACCAATAAGTCGGACTTCCCCCACACTATCCATTATATGTGGTGGCTCTATTAGTGGCTCTTTACCAGGTGACCAGATGTGTCCAGTAACAGCTGATCAGTGTAAACAGGATTTGCCATTAAACGGCCGTCCTCTCTGACAGCACATGAGGAGAGCCAGTAAGGGGCAATCCACACAGGGGACATCAACACTAATAATCGGTGCCCTGCTCATCGGTGCCCATCAGTGCAGCCTCATCAGTGAAGGAGAAAAATTACTTACCGTATATACTCGAGTATAAGCCGAGTTTTTAAGCACAATTTTTTGTGCTGAAAGTGCCCCCCTCGGCTTATACTCGAGTCACCTTTTTGCGCCTGATCTTCCAGACTTTGGGGAGCCGGCACCGGCCGGCTGTAAGTCCCCTGGACCCAAAACTTGGCACACATGTAGCCCCACTCTTACTCTATAAGTGTGCAAAGTTTCTTGTCCGGGGGACCTACGGCCGGGGAGCACCGATTTTTCAAAACCGGGCACCCCTTCCATAGACTCCCATGTTAAACGGTAATTTCTCTGGTGACTTTGGGGACCCTGTACTGGCCGGCCATACGTCCTCTGGACCCCAAACTTAGTACACATGTAGCCCCACTCTTCATCTACAGGTTTGCAAAGTTTCTTGTCCAGGGGACCTACGGCAGGGGAGAACTGATTTTTCAAAGCCGGGCACCCCTTCCATAGACTCCCATGTTAAACGCCAGTCTAGTCATGGACACAGTGAGGCATGGACACAGTGAGGCAAAGTGAGGCACACCCTAGGCTTATACTCGAGTCAATACATTTTCCCAGTTTTTGTGGTAAAATTAGGTGCCTTGGCTTATATTCGGGTCGGCTTATACTCGAGTATATACGGTATTTACAAAATGTTATAACAAACTTTTTTTTTTTTTTTCCCCCTTACAAATTTTCGGTCTTTTTTCGTTTGTTTAGCAAAAAATAAACTCAGTGGTGATTACATACCACCAAAAGGAAGCTCTGTGTGTCTCAAAAAAATGCTAAAAATCACTTGTGTTGCATGATCGCGCAAACTGCGACAGCTCTGAAAGCTGAAAATTGGCTTGGGCAGGAAGGGGATGAAAGTGGTCAGTAGGCAGGTGGTTAAAGTAATAACGCTGGATGTCCTACGTTTTTTTAGTGTTTTTTTTTTTTTTTTTCACGTTTTTATATGCACTTTAACTTATTTAAGAGGGCTATAAGGACATGTGAGAATAAAGCATAAATGCTGGAAGTGCACTTTTCCTCTTAAGTGGTTGGCCCAATTGGAAGGGAATAACAATACTATGTGGGGAGGGTGTACAGCCTAGATCTGTTTGGGTAGTCCATATGAAGGGAATAATGTAGAAATAGGTTGTATGCAGACTCGATAGTATGTCATGCACAATTGAGAGTATGGCTCGTTCACTAACAGAAGGATTTTTTACACAATTGTGTTATGCAGGATGTAGTTACTACTCATAAGAGCTGTATATAAACCATTACCATGCCATGTTTTTCTTCTAGATACAGTATCACTTGATGTTGCATATACAAATGAAACTATGTGAAAAGTCTTTGTGGGATTGGATTGAAGAGAGGAATGAATGTTACAGGAAAGGAGGAGATTCTTCAAGTAGGTCTAAATAATATTAAAAAGATCTGTTTGTTATGAGCTTATTTGTTTTTTGTTACTTCTCTTTAGTACTGTTGGCCAAATTATGGACACAAGCTAAGCACATCCATAGGTGGGTGTATCGTACTGGTCGCAGTCTATATTGACAATTTTGCATTTCCTAATACAATCCATTATAAGCCACACAATCCAGGAAAGTCAAGATATGGGTCCTGTTTGGCTTAATTTCAACACTGTTAAGGCTTTGTGAAAATGCCCTTTCTTACAAGTCAGCAAGGCTTTCTGACAGTTTTTTTTTGTCTTTTTATCCTGAGTGATTTTTATTTAAAAAGTTACATTTCACGGGTACAGATTGAGGACAGGATATGGTTAAGCATGCAACAGTGTGCCATTGGACTGCAAAATCGTAGAGATTTGAATACAAGATCCAAAATACAAATACAGTATCCAAAACTCAATTACAGTAAACTTTGGTTCTGTGAAGTGGGTATGGTCATGTATCTGACTGGTTTTTAAAGACTAACTCCACCTTTCTTTTTACTAGAACTGAATACAATGATCAGTCCCAGCATTAGATCACACCGCTGTACCATCTTGCTCTGTTGTCTACAGATCCCCTGATGTGCTGGGCTTAGTTGTGGCTTTGTATCATGTGACACTCTGTATATCCTGCTGATAGACGCTGTCCCTTCCACAGCAGCTTCCTGCAGCAGCTAGAATCTGTACACTCCCCTCTGTAGTCTGTCAGACTTCCCTCACAGCTCTAATGGTGGGTGGGAGTGAATATTATTATTATTATACAGGATTTATATAGCGCCAACAGTTTGCGCAGCGCTTTACAACATCAGGGAAGACAGTACAATCACAATACAATTCAATACAGAGGGATCAGAGGGCCCTGCTCGATAGAGCTTACAGTCTAGAAGGGAGGGTCACGTGAAACAAAGGGTATTAGCTGTGGGGGATGATCAGGTGGACAGAATGGAAATATAGTTATTAGGTGTGGGTGGGATAGGCTTCTCTGAAGAGGAGGGTTTTTAGGGATCCTCTAAAAGCTAATAGAGAAGGAGATAGACGGGCCGATTGGGGTAAGGAGTTCCATAGGCTTGGGGAGACTCTGGAAAAGTCCTGGAGTCGAGCATGGGAGGAGGTGATGAGCGAGCTAGAGAGCAGGAGGTCTTGAGAAGAACGAAGAGAACGATTAGGTTGGTATTTAGAGACTAAGGTCAGTGATGTAGCTGGGGGCAGTGTTGTGGATGGCTTTGTAGGTGGTCGTTAGTATTTTGAATTTAATTCGTTGGGTGAGTGGAAGCCAGTGGAGGGATTGACAGAGAGGGGAAGGAGACACAGAGCGGTTGGTAAGGTGGATGAGTCTGGCAGCAGCATTCATGATGGACTGAAGGGGGGTTAAAGTTTTCTGAGGTAAGCCAATGGGTGGGAGTGAATACATCCTAATTAGCATTCAGTTCTGCCCAGTCACACCTACAGGAAGAGAGCATTATTCAAGAAGAAAACTTCTTCATACAAAGCCTGTTCTAAAAAAAACTAGTTGTGCTGCTGCTGGGCAGAATTGAATGGATCACAATTAGAATTCAATCCTGCCCAGTTAAATATGTCGACCAGTGTGAACAGGGAGAGCCCCACCGCCCAGAGCCCTGCTCTGTGAAGTGATTCCTTTACATATGAAGGAAACCCCCTTCATAATAACCTCCCATAGCCTTTCCTCTGTAGTCTTGCAGTAAGCCATTATTCTTTGTCATGCTGCAAGACAGGAATGACAGAGCAGGAGGTATGACACATTTACACCTCTCACCAGTCACATGAAGGCCCAGAAACACCCACGGTAACCCTAGGACCCACCCATATCAATACCCAGAACTGGTACAAGTGACTCCCATAGCCTGCCCTGAAACTACAGAGGCTCAAAGGATCATGGAGATATGTTATCCGGAATGGAAATGGAAGGAAACCGGAAGTCAGGGAACTTTGAAATTCAGCCAGGAGGAGGAGTGATATCACAGACACAGAAACCAGCTGTATACAGCTAAAGAAGGAAGTTACACACAGACTGACAGTGTGGCTGGGATTCACTCACATACACAATGCATCTGTTGTTTTGGGGAGGGAAAGCTGGAGTTCTTCCTTAAACACTTGGCCTTTCAGAAGCTTTTACCCCTTTCATGACCATAGCATTTTTTCTATACAGCACTGTGCTGCTATAACTGGCAATTGCGCGGTCAAGCAAAAAATCTCTCTGCAAATCAAATTTTTATAATTATTTTTTTTTTCCCCCACACAAATATCGCTAAATCCCAATAAGTGTATATTGGTTTGTGCAAAAGTTAGTCTACAAACTATGGTGTGTGTGTATTCAGAAATTTACGCAGGTATAGATGCTATACTGTTATGGTGGTTATCGGCAACTTATAGTGTGACTGTGATAGGGTGTCAGGCAATCTGGTACTGACATCACTAGTGACACTTACAGTGATGAGTGATAATACTGTACACTGAAACTGTACTAATGACACTGGCTGCAAAGAGGTTTACCATAGGGGCAGTCAAGGGGTTAAATATGTGCCTAAAAATGCGTAATGTGTGTTGCTTTTACTTTTTTATCTGGCTGTTTTTTCTTCTTGCTTTGCGTGGAAAAGAAACAAACATCCAGATCAGTGTTGGAGCCCTGTGTGTTTGTAAACACAGAGCTCTGTGCTGTGATTGAACACAGGCGATCAGCATGTCTCAGCCATGAATCATTGGGTGGGACCTGCTGACAAAATCACATTGTGTCCAACCACAGCACGTAGTTCACAGGTATATGGGAATTTGTCCATGCAGACCAATTTTTATTATTTTTTTTTATTCAAATTTGCTAGGACGTCTAGTTTCATATTTGTAAGGCCCCTTTCACACTTGTACAACTTGTCCCACGATTTGGGACTGCAAAGTAGCATGACAAGTCGTTCCCCGTGATTTCCAATGACAACCATTCATATTAGTACGACTTCAAGTCGTTCCGACGTCCAAGTAGTCCCTGCACTACTTTGGTCCGACTTTGATGCCAGTTACACAGGCATTCCCTGAAATTGCGGCAAAATCGCAGTAAAATCACGTGACTTTAAAGTCGCAGGAGTGTGAAAGGGGCCCAAGTCTAAGTTCAGTCAAAATGATTAGATTGTGTATAGACTTGTTGTTAGTTCCTTAGTCCACCAAACCAGGATATCCTCTCTCTGATCTACCAAATTCTGTAGAAAGAAACCTACCCGAATCCTCCTCCCTTTATCTAAATCGGAACAGGAACTGGGTGTGCCGGGTGACTAAATGGATTGGGTCAAGATACTAGCTCAAGCTTAAGACTTCATTACATGCCCAATAATGAAATTATAGAATATTGTCCAGATGGTGGCGCTGCCCTGTTATCCTGCACAAAATTGATCCATCCATTCCTGATACAGTACCTGTTGGAGGTTTTTACAGGCCCCCGGTTCCATGGCTCATATCTGGGGTACTTGTCCACATATGATCCTCTTTTGGGAGAAGATACTACAGCTGTACGAAACGCTAGTAAGTGACACATTTTCAAATGTGCCACAAATCAAAGTGTTATCTGTTATTGGGGCCCTGTAAACAAATCAAAAGAAGTCTATTGAGGCATGCTCTGTGATTGCCAGACATTGGTGAAACTTGTGTGGCCCTATTTCCACTACTTTTCTCATTTTGAAACTTTAGTTTCACAAAAAGTTTGACGTGATGACTGCCCTGGGGATTGCTTATGCTGGTTACCTGTTGGTCAAGTGTTTACTATGGATATGTTTGTTATTCTAACCACAAAGTCTTGGATTAGACAATACATTCATCCCTCTTATATGTTCTATTATGTAAACTTTATTAGTGAATATGTGACAATCTATTCTTTCTTCTGTTAAACATTTGAACGATATAGACAAAGACCTCTAATCTGTTATTGTATGACTTGGATTCTGTGTCATTATTATGATTTTGTATTCTTTTGTAATCCTTTGAAAGAAAAAAATGGATATAAAGATTAACCACTTTAGCCCCGGAAGATTTTACCCCCTTCCTGACCAGAGCACTTTTTACAATTTGGCGCTGCGTAATTTTAACTGGCAATTGCGCAGTCATGCAATGCTGTACCCAATAGAAATTAGCGTCCTTTTTTTCCCCCCACAAATAGAACTTTCTTTTGGTGGTTTTTGATCACCTCTGCGTTTTTTTAATTTTTTGTGCTATAAATATAAAAAGAGCGACAATTTTGAAAAAAAAACAAAACAATTTTTTTACATTTTGCTATAATATCCCCAAAAATGTTTTTAAAAAACACATTTCATTAGTTTAGGCCAATATATATTCTGCTACGTATTTTTGGTAAAAATTACAATAAGCGTATATTGATAGCGTCTACAAAAGATGGGAAAGGTTTAATGCCATTTTTATTTTTTTACTAGTAATGGCGGTGATCTGCGATTTTTTGCGGTATTGCGACTGATCGGACACTTTTGACAGGTTTTTGGGACCATTGACATTTTATACAGCGATCAGTGCTATAAATATGCACTGATTACTGTGTAAATGTCACTGATAGGGAAGGGGTTAACACTAGAGGGCGATCAAGGGGTTAAATGTGTTCCCTCACTGTGTTCTAACTGTGAGGGGATAGGACTGACTGGGAGAGGAGACATATCGTTGTTCCTACTTAGCGGGATCTATGAAAAAGCATTTAAGTTCACAGAGGAGAAAGCAGCATAAGGGATACCTCCTACTGACTGTTAGTAATATCCCTTGTGCTGATTTTTTTTTCTTTTTTTATAACTAAATGTAGACTTTACTAATATGAAACGAAAAGACGTTTTGGCAAATTTGAAAAAAATTATTGATTTACATGGATAAATTCCTGAATACCTGTGAACTATAGCCTCTTAAATAAAGTACTAGCTTTTATTTATATTCGTGTTATTTGAGTTCACCGTGTGCTGTGTTAAAACATTAAAAAGGTAACTGGTTGACTAAAATGTCTTTATTAATGACCAGTTCACAAATTGTTATAAAAATAAATAAAAAAATCAGTGTAGTGTCCAATTCGGTACTGTGGTTTTTTTTAGCATAAAAAATACTTTTTGCAGTATCCATTTCTATATCTCCTAATATTCTTAGAAAACACCTTGCAGGGTTGCATTCTGAGAGTTGTTAAAGGCTAAGTGCACCTTTTTGTAAATAAAAAATGTATTATTTTTTTGACATTGCACCCGCCATCAGAAAATGACGGGTGCAATGCTGTCTTCCCGTACCTCTGATACGGGAAGGCAGCTATTGAATGGCAGACGAATCAATGAACTACGAGAGTGCTCACCAGCGCCCTGGCGGCTCATTGAGAACTACAAGCCTTCAGCCACAATGACTGACGGCACTTGTAGTCTACTCATTTACTGTAAATTGTGGAGAAAATACCCCATCCACTGCCAGAGTGGGAAGCGGGGGGGGGGGGGGGATTAGGGAGAATGTTGCATATGGTGTGTAACATGCTCCTAAAGGTGAACTTTAATGAGGATTGCCTTGGTGTTCTACCATTAACTGGATTTAACTTTTCCACAGGATGCTTTGGGTTTGTGGATGTGTCTAGTACACTCAGAATATTCTACCAACTGTTGCAGGGAGTGCAATATATCCATTCCATGGGAGTTCTTCATAGAGATCTGAAGGTATGGTGTTTTCATGATTATTAATGTGTGATCAATCCATACAAGAAGGATATTTTTTTTTTTTTTTACTTTATAAATGTAAAGATCAACTCTGGGAAACGTAAAAATTATCCCTTTTAGTGGGGCTGCAGGAACCGGTCAGACAGTGCAGAGGATTGGGTAAGTAGATCTTTTCTATGTCCCCTAGAACTAAACTGGCAATTTACCCTACAGTGCTCACTGCAAGGTATTATTTTTACATTTCCCAGAGTCGGGCTTTAATTGCAACCTTGAATAGTCTTCTACCCATTTTTTTACATTGACTTATTTCTAAGATGCACTGGTATATTTTTGTCCATGCACTCTTTTTTATTATGGTCCACTTATGGTAGATCTGATTTCTGGTGAGGTGGGACTTAAAGTGGTTGTAAACACTTACAGACCAGTTTTCCCTACAGGTAAGCTTACCTGTAGGTACTGGGAATATCTCCTAAACTTGCACGGTTTAGGAGATATTTACCATATACGCTTGCGCCGACGTCAACGGCGCATGCACACTTTAGAAAGGGCACGATCATGCCGTTTCTGTAGGGCACGTGTTGTGACCGTCGGCTCCTGCTCACATGTGTGGGAGTGACGTCATGCGACCCTGGCCAGTCACAGAGCCAGAGTCCCCGGATCCGGAAGGAAGAGGGGTGAAGATGGATGCTTCCACCAGCGGGGACATTGCGGGCTTCGTTTGCAAGTAAGTGCAACATAATGGGCTATACTAGCCCATTATGCTTTTACCTTGCAGGGGAAATAAAGAGGAAGTACTGTATATACTCGAGAATTAGCCGAGTTTTTCAGCACTTTTTTTGTGTGCTGAAAATGCCCCCCTCGGCTTATACTCGAGTCACCTTTTTGCGCCTGATCTCCCGCACTTTGGGGACCTGGTTCCGGCCGGCCGTGAGTCCCCTGGACCCAAAACCTGGCACACATGTAGCCTCATTCTTTCTCTACAAGGGTGCAAAGTTTGTTGTCCGGGGAGCACCGATTTTTCAAAGCCGGGCACCCCTTCCATAGACTCCCATGTTAAATGGTCATTTTTCTGGTGACTTTGGGGATGCGGTACCAGCCGGTCGTAGGTCTCCTGGACCCGACACTTTGCACACATATAGCTCCATTTCTCCTGTATAAGTTTGCAAAGTTTTTTTTGTCTGGGGGACCTACAGCCGGGGAGCACAGATTTTTCAAAGCCGGCACCCCTTCCATAGACTCCCATGTTAGACATCAGTCTAGGCATGGGCACAGTGAGGCATGCACATGGACACAGTGAGGCAAAGTGAGGCATGCACATGGACACCCTAGGCTTATACTCGAGTCAATACGTTTTCACAGTTTTTTTGTGGTAAAATTTAGGTGCCTCGGCTTATATTCGGGTCGGCTTATACTCGAGTATATATGGTAAAACCCATCAGGGTTTACTTCCTCTTTAATGGGCCACAGTGTAGATTTTTTTTTTCACTTTTTGTCCACTTGTACTTTATGTGTATATGTAACTTGATTTGTGTTGTATACTTTCTATGATCTAGATGTTACTTACTAGGCTAGGGGTCTAGGAGTCGAACACACAAAGCAAAAAAGGAAGTATATGAAACAAACTTTTTACTCAACCGAAGTGCAATCGGTGTGGAAAAAAAATGAGAGATAATGTTTTTCTATTTTTGGCTTTCGAGTGCTCTGGCCCTTACTGTCTGCGATAGAGCGAGAGATTGCCTGCTTAGTTTCATGACTAGATTATCTACAGTTACATAGGCATCCAGTCATGAAGATAATATATTGCATACTGGTATTTGGAGACAGAAGGAAATAAAAACACGTATTGAGCTTTCATTGGTAGGACATTGAAGGGCCCAGGACTCGATTTAACCATGCATTTCCTCTAGTGTGGGCTTCAAGCGGCAGATACCAAAGGGAGTGTAGTGGACCACCAAGTTTTATGGGTTCGTATTTGTTCAGTGCACGCTTGGAGAAGACTAGGTCCTGACTGGTTGCTGGCACTGTTGGTGGAAGACAGCAGTGCGAGGTGTAGTCCTTTTCAATTGCACAGTTGGAACTGATACATTTCAGTGTTTACGATGATGGTACATAAGTGGACAAAAGTTTAGGAAACACTGGTAGGGAGGATAAGTAAAAGGTTAGAAATGTGAACAGGTGGAAAAAGGAAAAACATGTTCAGGAGAAATGGCAAGGCGCTCGCCTGCTCTGATAAGTGGATTTGAGGAAAAGTTGTTAAAGCGTAACTTCATTCAAAAGGGGAAGTGTCCCTCTTTCTTCTCCTCCGCCATTCTTCTTTTACATTTGGCACAAAATACATTTTTGGGGGGGAGCTGGCACCTGGTTTTGACAGGTTACACCTGCTCCCCCCACTTTCCGGTCGGATCATCGTGGTTTTCCGAGCGGAAGTTTGGCCTCCCATCTTCCCCTGCCTTCCTCCACAGACTTATGGGACACAACACAGGTCCCAGAAAGTTGCAGGACCAAACGGGAACTGAAGCCCTTTGAAGAAAACAGCCAGGTGAGAGTGCTGGAACTAGGAATAGGTGAGTGTCTGCTTTATTAGAAGTCAGCAGCTACAGTTTTTGTAGCTGCCAAGTTTTAATTTTTCAATATATGACTTAACCACTTTAAAGTAAATGTTTCCTAAGAAAAAATGGCAGCTGCTATTGTTGACCAGAACATAGTCGTTGGCTATTATGCTGACCCTCTGGTTTCAATACATTCTAGAACAAGAAGGAAGGTCAGAGTAAAATCAGCATGAAAGCCATATTAACAATTCCAGAATGAGCAGTCAGCATTGGTAGTTGCCATTTTCTCAGAGGAAAGGCTTTCTTTTCATTTTAATATAGCTATCCTAAGACATCGCTTTTAGGCACAGAGTAATGTGTGCCTAGCTATTACAATAAGCTTAGCTCACCCCTTTGTTGTTGCACTACAATGTTTGTCTTCTTTGAGCAGCCAAGAAATATTTTCTTGCACGGACCAGACCTGCATGTACGCATTGGGGATTTTGGGCTCGCTTGCAGAGATATTTTACAACATTCAGACCACTGGTTAAAGAAAGAAGGGACCAATGGTGAGTGTGTTGCATTTGTATGTTAACATGTACAAAAACCTATAAATTGACTTGTGTGTATGTCTGTCAGGGTGTAATTATGTTACACAGCTTTGCAAAAAAATACTCCACTACCCTGCCAACCTGGTTTTAACCAATGCATGCAGACAGATTAATAAAAGCTAGGTTCTGGTGGTTTCCATAGGACACATTAATATCATATAGTTCGTTATAGTACCTGGCAGCTGGTGAAGTCATCAGCCAACACATAGTCTTTCTCCTTGATTTCCTTTCTGCATGCTGCTTGGCGTACTACAGCATCTGAAACTTCTTAAATGCACCCTTGTCAATAACCAGAATCTTTGCAAAGGCTGCAGCAGGAATCAGGCGTGCGAGTAAGTAAAGGCATCGGAGGGGGAGTTATAGACACTAGAGGAATTTTTATTTTTTTTGCCATAGGTATGCTTTAATAGCTTGCCTATTCAGACAAGCCTTTTCTCCTAAAGTGGAATTAAACTCCCATTTAAAATTAAAAGCAAAACAAATCTGACCTTGAAGTCACTGACCTAGTACTGCTTCCTCCCCCACCATCTAATATGGTGCTTATCTATTCCCGTTCCTTTTACTGTCTCCAGCCTTTACACTTCTACATTGTAGGTTTAAAGTGATACTAAACACACACACTTTTTAATATACATGATCCCTTCTTTCTGTATGTGGATGATGACACTGTAATTATTAAAAAAAAATCTTAATGGATAAACAGCTGTCACATGATATACAGCTGTCCCAGCCTGTCTGTAGGCAAACAGTGGCAAGAGGAGCTTCTAGTCCTCTGCTGCTGGTCACATGTTCAAAATAAAAAAACTTGAATACAGAGTAAAAATAAATATCAATAAACCATTTTAAATACATCATACAAATATATATTTGAAATTAAATCTTAATTTTTTTGCAGTAACGTGGTGTGGGCTGATTTCTGCCAGTCACAGGCGGTGTCACGCCCCTCCAGCTTGTGTCTTAGAAAAAGAGGGAGGTGAAGCACCCATCTGTCAAAACCTCTGTGTATACGCCCACATGTGTGACTCTATAGTCACATGGGCTGCTCAGATGTGATAGGGAGGAACTGCTCGGCATAGAAACTCACTGAAAACGGAGCATGTGAACTAACTGCCAACACTGCTTTGCAAAATCCCCACTGCAATGGGGACAAGAACAGAAGTGGGAGATAGACAACAGCAGCATTAACCAGGTTTTTTGCAGATTACAGAAAACAAATCCCATAGTGCCTGAGTGAGTATGAACAGCATGTAATACACCATTTATTTTATGCTTTTTGATGTGGCTTTGACGACACCTTAACTGTGTAGGCCTCTATGGTATTTGTATGGTATTACCTTTTACTACCTTACAAATACCTACTAAAGAGTAGTTAAGTTGACCCCCCACCCCCGTACCCTTGCTTTTCAGTCGATTCCTATATTTATGCACAAAACTACTGTGTGCTCATATTGTACTGTACTTGAATATATTTAATGCAAACCTGCCACAAACACAGGCGTTTTAACTTGAGCGTATAATAATCATACAAAATACAGGGGGTCCCTGACTTATGAACGCCCAACTTACGAACCCCTCCTACTTACGAACTGGACGCTGCGGGGTCCATCTGCTGTTCTGCGCATGCGCGGCCAGACGGAGCCTCGGAAAATTTAGGAAATGTCCGTAATTGGCCGCGTCTGTGCAGAACGGCATTCAACGGAACATCGGAAATGTCCGTAATTGACGTTCTGCATATGCAGGGCCGACTTACGAACATTTCCGATTTACAAACAGGAGGAAAGTCCCCATTGGGTTCGTAACCCGGGGACCCCCTGTATATATTATATAATGCATAATCGGAGGGACTGTGTGAAGTGAATACCACATAGCAAAAACATCAATAGCTTTAGAGTAGGTTGCTAGTGTACATGCAAATCTTTGCTTTACCTGTAAGGCCTCATGCCCACGGACGTTTTTACAGCCGCGTTTTTGAGCGTTTTTTACAGCTTAAAAACGCCTGTCCATGTTAGTCCATAGCTTCATGCCCACCTAGACGTTTTTGAGCTGCAAACAGCATAGACGTTTTTAAGCTGTAAAAAAAAAACAGGACCAGTGCGTTCCTCAGCGTCGGAGTTAGGCAGAAAAAAACGCGAGCGTCAAACGTTCAAAAACGCGCACTAACGCGCGGTCGCGTCTTTTAGCTCCGACGTTTTTTTTTTTTTTTACATTTACAATAACAAGGACAGGCGTTTTTAAGCTGTAAAAAACGCAGCTGTTAAAAACGTCTGTGGGCATGAAGCCTTAATGTTAAACATCTTGCCTCCAGAACCTCCGTATTTGTCCTTCAATGTGATTGACAACCTCTGTAACATACTGGAAGGCTTGGGAATTTCAAGGGGTGGAACCAAGCTGGACTTTCAAAGAAGAAATATTTTGTCCGACTACAGACAGACAAAAAAAAAAACCCCTCCACCCACTGATGATATATATATATATATATATATATATATATATATATATATATATATATATATATATATATATATATATATATATAGATATATATAAATATAATTTTTTTTTTTTTTTTTTTTTCAAGAGGATGATCTAACACATGGTATATTTTACTTTTATCCGTGGCTCTGAAGCCTTCCTTCCTGCTGATTTTGATTGTGAGGACCAATAACACAAAGCCACTCTCTTTGTCACTGACATTATCCTATACAATGCGCCAGCAACCACCACCATTTTTATCATCATTTATTTACTTATACAACGTGTTTTGTATTATATGTTCAGTTTATATTCTGCAGGTATGCAGCAGGCTTATTTTCATGTCTTTGTAACTGTAAAAAAAAATTAAGACATCGGTAATGCCTATATACACTCTAATTGCTGTAAAATAGTTTCTTCCTCTTATGTCTTCAAACATTTGAGTTCTAACAGTACCATGTAATTGTCATATGCAGAGTCAACGCATACTTCAGGAGTTGGCACCTGTTTATATGCTGCTCAAGAACAGTTGAAAGGATCACACTATGATTTTAAGGTACAGTATTACTTCTAATGTTGCTCTACGCAAACCGCAATGAATATATTGTATTTGTATTATTTCTAAAGGTGTCAACCTGCAACAACAAATTTTATCAGTTTTACCATTAATTTTTACTTGTGTATATATTTCCAGTGGGTTGTGCTGCTCTCATTTTAAACTATAACATTGTGTCTTGCAGTCTGATATGTACAGTGTGGGCGTTGTATTGCTGGAACTCTTCCACCCATTCTGGACTGAGATGGAGAGAAATTACATTTTAACATCTCTAAGCAAAGGCATTATTCCAAAAACCTTTGAAAATCACTGGCCAGTACAAACCAAATACGTTAAGCTACTGACCAGTGCAGAATGTGGACTGCGACCATCTGCTGATCAAATGCTAAAATGTGAACTCTTTAGTGAAAAGGAAAATGTAAGTATTAATGTAAGGGTAATGTTTGCTGTAATGGCAGTCCCCTTTGTCCTTTTTTTTTTTTTCACTGTTAAAGTGATTGTAAAGGATTTTAGTACCACAAAAAAGTTCTATTTACGGTATGTGAATTTTATTTATTTATTTTTTACAAATTTTATATGGGTGCAGAGTTGCATGACCACGCAATTGTCGTTCAAAGTGTGACAGCCCTGAAAATTGGGAAGGGGGTGAAAGTGCCCAGTATTGAAGTGGTTAGGAAATTAGGTTTTTTGATTTGCCTGTAAAATCCTTATTTTTGAGTTTATTACAGAACACAGAGACGCCTCCCCTATTGCTTACGTTCCTCATTGCTTGCTACAAAACTGGGCTTGGCTTCACCTAAAGTTGGCAACGGAACCAAATAGTTGTGAATATTAACTCCCTCCCTATGTCCTGTGATGTACTGCAAGGAAAGGGATTTAACAAGTAAACCAAATTCCCCACTGGTGGTTCATTTGGGTCTAGTAAAAAGGCTTTTAGAACAGCTGAAAAGCAATGGTGCTAATGATGTAGAAAGGATAATTTAGCTCCACCTGCTGGCTGGATAAAATACTATATATTTTTTTGTTTTTATACCTCCTGACCATAATAAAAAATATGCGCCAAGCTACTAAATATTCCTTAAAAGCACACTCAACTAGGCCAATAGCTATGCAAAAAATCTGAGGAAAACGCTTGGACAGCCGCACTCCAAAAAAGGTTATTTTATTTAAAACAAAAGCACAAATAACATGCCACAGCAAAAAAACAGCAAGTATGAGCTGACGTTTCGCACTGCGATTCGGTGCTTAATCATAGCTAACATACACATCTAATGTACCTCTTATATATACTCACATGAACTCATGATAAGAACAAAGCAATTAAGACTTCAATTGACTGATGGATAGGCTAACAGCTGTATCCCATTAGTACAATTAAGACATATCATGTGATCAGAAACACACATCTACATTTTATATACCAACTCATAAAGACCATTAATAATATATACACAAGTAAATGGATATATTTTTCTACACAAACATGTAACATACACATAAACCCTCTACCAGTGTGGCATAATTACTATAGTGCAGGAAAAGACCTCAGCTAATGCATATAAAGTGTATCATCACATGTGTGTATCATCACATGTGCAATGTGTATGCATGTGTGAGAAAATTCAATCATACTGACCCTATACGTTCAAAAATATAAATATGGGGTGAGTGACCCATATGGACAATAAGTGAATCTAAAAACGTAAGATAGGGATGAAAGAAGGAGGAATGAAAAAAAACAAGAAAAAAGGGAGGATGGGGGGGAGGAAACCAGAGAACTAATTATGTGATAGCAGTAGTGAGGACTGTATGTGTGTATATCAATGGATCGATATAAACTAGCTCTTGCTTGGACGTTCTGGTGTAAACTCTCCAAGTTGGCATCTTTTTTTATCCACATATTTACAAAATAAATGTCCTTATAAAAAATATATATATATATTTCTTTTTTTTTTTTTTTTTTTTCCTTTTTCTACTTTTATTTTCTTTCTTTTTATTTATAACTAGTGTCCAGTGTGTGAAATGTGAAAGGAAGAGGGGGGTGATAATTAGTGTATATTGTTACAGGATACCATAAAAACGTTGTGAATTAATGTGTATTATGAAAAAATCTTTATATTACTTCAACTGGTGGTAGTTTTATTATTTCTAAAGTGAAGTGAAATAAATTGAAGTGAAATTAATTGAAATTAATTGAAAAATCATGTGAAATGAGAGAAAAAAAAAGCAAAGGGGGAAAAAAGAGAAGAGAACCCGACATGTGGCAGTGAAAAATCGCATGCAGACCTGGTGGTATATTACTAGATGATATAAATGCAATGAATGGCCTGCATACGATTTGTGGGAATGGATTATCGATCCCTAAACCATATATTTTAAAGTCCACCTTGAGTGTTCCTAGAACAACCATTTAGGCTTATGGGTTTAAAGTCATGTACAGGATAATATTTTGTTATGTTTAAATCTTAGTCCAAACTAGCATGTAAATCATACCTGATACAAGATCGATATGCCTAATTCAAGACGGATATATGTTATAGCACCTATGCTTGTAGTGAACATGTTAATTGACAGGTCGATTGAACGATCCTGACGGAGGGGATTTCAGGCATGTGTGTACACAGCTGCCGACCTGAAAATATAAAACAAAATGAAAAACAGGCCCGCGGCCAATTTTTTAGGGAGAAAAGCTTCCAATCCCAGAGTAATAGCAATGTCCACTTTGTATGCTTGAGAAATATAATTTAGGCTCACAGATCTACAAGAACCTTATGTTCGAACCGGTGAGCCATATCTAGCGCAAAGTGGACATGGCAATGTTGCAAATGCACAATAGGTAAACCTGATAATTAACAGGTCAGTTCAATGTCCATATCGGACATAATTCCTAGTGTGCATGTGCATTGCCATGTCTGTCTGTTCTGATTCCACTATGTGTGAATAAATGTGTTGTGGTGTGTGTGTGAGTGTCTTTTCAAAGTACAATAGTCTATCCAGATGTCTATCCAGATGTATCTATTAAAGAGCAGGGACACATGGACTACGATAGTTCCCATTCATTTGTGGTTGGTTAGTTAACTTGTGGAAAAGACTGAAAGAGAAATGACACTTAGATTTTGCAGAACTCTTACTACGGGACCAATGTGTGGCCGATAAACGGCCAATGGTATATCACTGAGAAAATATGGGGTCTAAAGTGTGATGTGTTTGGAAGGCAGCAATCTGCCATGACACAATACACATCGCTGTGTCTATGTCCACATAATATGCTAAAATTGCATCAGAACGAATATATAGAAAGCACGTGTATAATAGAAAATTACATATGGAAATTTATAAAAGAGCAGATAGATGCAGACCATAGATCGATGGAAATAAAACAGTTAATAACTCATCTATATTACTTGGTGTATTAAAAGAGGCCGCGTTCACCTATTTACTCATGCATGCACATACACCTGTATACAGCCCCATTCCATCAAAACCAGTTATACTATATCCAGTTGGGGAAATTTATGTATCCCTGTGTGGATTTAACGAAATCTCAAAGATTCCGTATGTTTATTGTTACATAACATTTCCTAAAAAAGGAGCATGTTAATTGGTATTTGAGGGAATGGGAGAAAATGAGAAAGTAAAATCGTAAGGGACAGTGTATTAACCATTGCAGAAACAAGTTTTGGGAAGTATGCAAGGCCATTAGGGATACATGCACATGTATATATGTGTTAACAGTTCTTAGTGGGATGGTTATTCATAAAAGTGGGATACATCCCACTCAAAGTTCAACTCTAACGGTATCCTTGTGTGTAAAGTAAAAATCCAAAAAACTTCCGTTTTGCATAACATCCTAAACTTGTCTCCTCCCCTAATAGGAACCTTCATACTTTCTATACCTTGTATGCGAAGATGTGAAGTGTCTTTCAGGTGTACAGTGTTCCAATGTTGGGCCACATTGGTTTTCTTATTTATCTCGATATCATACAAGTGGTCTCGTAGACGGTCTCTAAGTCTGCGTATTGTGCGCATAACATATTGTATATTGCAGAGTTCGCATGTGATAACATATACTACATATTTTGTATTGCAGTTTATGAACTGTGCAATATTGAATGTTTTTCCATTAGTACAGAATTTGACCTTATCCCTTTTTTTATGAAACCACAGTAATCACAACTTTTTATACCGCATCTGAAAGTACCCTTAAACGTAAGCCAATTTTTACTTGAAATATTGCTTGAATACAGGCTTAGGTGAAAGAGAGCTGCCCAAAGTGGGTGCTCGTCGGGATACTGTTTTTATGCCTTTAGACAATATTTCATTGTAGATTGGATCATTAAGCAGTATGGGAAGATATTTAATGACCGTGTTCCTGATTTTACTGAATTCACTGCTGTAAGGAGTGGAGAAGACTGGTATGTTGTTATAGGATTCCCGTGTTTTCTTGGTGGTACATGTTTCTATTAATAGGCTGTCCCTTTGTATTTCATTGACAGCTGAGAGAGCTTTGTCTACAGTTTTGGTACAGTATCCCCTATGTTTGAATATGAGGGACATTTTTTGGGCTTCCTCCTTGAAAATGTTTGGTTCACTACAAAGGCGTTTAAGCCTAAGAAATTGCCCATAAGGTATCCCTCTTATAGTGTGATTGGGGTGGGCTGAATCTGCTCTCAGCAGGGTATTACCTGCTGTAGATTTCCTGTGTAGACTTGTAGTGATAATGTTCCCTACCCCTGTCACATCTAAAAAGTCCATGGTGTTCGTATGGATTTTACCTGTGAATTTCAAATTCACGGAGTTGTCATTAAGGTACATGAGCCAATTTTGAAGTTCTACCTGGTCATCGGACGTGACAAACAGGTCGTCTATATAACGACAGTAAAACATGGTGTCCAGTCGGCGGGGGCTATCGCGTCCAAAGATGCGGGACCTCTCCCACCAACCCATGAAGAGGTTGGCTAGTGAGGGCGAAAATTTCGCCCCCATAGAGGCCCCGCATCTCTGGAGATAATAGACCCCGTCGAACATGAAGAAGTTGTGGGTTAACAAATACTCTAGAGCCCCCAAAATGAACTCCTGGAGTACTAAGGAAAATGTTCCTGACTCGCGTAGAAAAGTGGCAACCGCTCGTATGCCTGGACCATGGGGGATACTTGAATAGAGACTGACCACGTCGCAACTGATCCATCTATAATTTGTATTCCATTCAAATTTGTTTACTTTTGACAAAAGTTGCTTGGTGTCTCTCAAGTACCCCGGTAAATCCACCACCAAGGGTTGTAGCTGACTGTCCAGCCACTCCCCAAGGCGTTCATTTAGGGAGCCTATCCCTGCCACAATGGGTCTACCCGTGAGGGGGTTTAACCCCTTGTGTACCTTGGGCAGGTGGTGGAATATATCGGCATGATGGGATGTTCAGGAATGAACATGTCTCTTTCTTTTTCAGAGAATATGCCTGCTGATACAGCTCTATCCAGAAGAGAGTATAGTACTTTTTTAAAGGGGATGGTGGGATCTGATCTAAGCATTTGAATCGGATAACTGGCGTACTGCCTCATTCTTTGTATGTGGCAGAGTTTACAACAACCACCGAACCCCCTTTGTCAGCATTTTTAATCACTATACTTCTATCTGCTTGAAGATTATCTAGGGCTTGTCTCTCTTTGAATGTTAAATTATGCTGTTCAGTGGATTTCTTGTGACTCTTCTGAGCTATAATTTTTTTAAATAAATCAAGGTCTTTCCCCCTGGATCCCAATGGATAAAAATCTGATCTTAATTTAAAGGGAAGAGTGTTAAGTGAGTCAATAGGATCCATGGGGTGTGGATCTGATTCACAAGCTAATTTGATCAAATCCTGTAAAACACATACTTTAAATAAAATGGGAGAAGACGATAACTCACCCGTACATGCTTCATTCAAATCAATGTCGGCCGTGTTACCAGGAAATTCAGAATAATACTTTTTTAAAGTGATGCTGCGTGAGAATTTGTTCACGTCTAAAAGTGTCCCAAATGGATCAAAATGATTGGTGGGACAAAAGTTAAGTCCTTTAGACAATAGAGTTCTTCATTAGTAACTTTTCTGTCAGAGATGTTGATCACGTTGATTATTTCCTCTTCCCTCGTAGTGTGTAGGGGGTGTTTTTGTGGCTTCCTGTGTTTCTGTCCTCCTTCTTGTTTTCTTAAAGCTGATTTCTTTTTCGCCTTTGTGTTGGCCCCGTGAGGGTTTCCAAGGGGACGATCTCCATCTGTGCGATTTGAAGGGGTGGGCAGTTGTTCAGGTGAGGATTCAGAGGTTGAAAAGGCCATTGTATCGTTAACCATATCGTTTTCCTGATCCGAAAAATTCACTCTTTTTTTTTTTTTAGGCCAATAGCTATGTCTTGAACATATTTACAGTATCGTCCTGCTGTCACACCTTTATCAAGTGTTACAATCTGGATCTATATTCAGGCACTTTTCACTATATCCCCACTTTGAAAGTTTAATTGCCGTGTTTTAGCTAGCTGTTGTGGAGAAAGCAAAGGATTTCACTTACTGGTTAGATTTCCACAACAGGCTAGTGATCTCAACCAAACCAGTTATAAAGTCTTATACAAAGGCTTTTAACCTTCTCCATCTGCTTCCTGTTGTGTGGAGTCCGAAAAATAAAATAAAATAAAATAATTTCAAATCGGAAGAAGACCTAAGCAATGACAGCCTCCATGTTTTTCTCTGGAAATGTTTGTTTACTTTAAAGGATAGCCGTCCAGTTGCTATAAAGAGTAATGTAAGTGTTTGTAGGATCAGACTCTTTTTTTTTTTTTTTTTTTATACTGGCCCTACACCCCTTTGGCTGTGGACCCCATAGCAGCTTCTTGAGCTACAGCAGTAGTCTAGATAGAGTTTTAAAGCTGACCTTTCATAAGTGAAATTTGTAAGCTGTCATTGGTAACTGCCAGTTAGTGACCTTTTGTAAAGTTAGAACTTCTGATCTTTATAGTTATTCCAGGTCATTGACTCAAAAACTAAATCGTATTGACAGCCAGGCAATTGGCATAATGCATATTTACTTTTTAATTTTTTTCTCCTCTGGTTACTAGGCAATCCAGGATCTCCAGCAAAAAGTTCTCGATTTAGAGAGAGAAAACGAGAGACTAAAAAAGAGCTTGGAGCTGTTACAAGAACAGATGTCAAGCAGACCGGGAATAGAATCCCCAGTATAAAGGCCTCTTCATCTCATGCCAACCTGCCCCTTGCCTTTAGTACATAAACTTGTACATTGTAAAATAAAATACCTTTTATATATGCATGACTCTTTTTTGTGCGTTTTATACCTGTGAAATTATAAACTTGGAAAGCAGTATTAATGGTTCAGTTTATTGTAAATTTTTTTTATAAAGTTACAGATTATGAAATCTGAGCATAATTAATTTTGGCAACTTTTGCCAACTTCAATACTTTCTACTGTTCTGCACAAAGTGTGCTGTCATGAGGGACCATTCGCCATTGGATTGTGATACCGTGTATTACTGCAACATGAGTGCTGTGGTGCTTTGTCGTGCTATTGTGAATTGCACCCCAGTGTACTATGCAGCCACAGCCAATGCAAATGTACAACAGAGCATCATAGCACATTCAGTGTACTGTATTGTAAAGCTTTCCCAAAAAAGGGATCAAGTGCATTTTTTGGTCCATTGCTTTGACAGCCCAGTTCTAATGAATTCTTAGGAAGGAGAGAACACCGGAAGCGCCACCTAAGTGTAATATTAAAATTGAGGCTTTAATGGCAAGGTACACATACACACTTCTAGGAAACATGTAAGCTCATCTGTGTCGATGGTCCGGGGGGGGTGGGGGCTGCTCGTGTCCGGAGAGGGTATCCAGTGCGTGGCTGTGTTGGTTGTCTATCCGCAACACGTCCTGTGGCCACCAGGAAGGAAACCGGTACCAGCCTGGAACGCACAGAAGTGACGTCACGGCCTGCATGATCACATCCGGGAGAGCCAACACAGGAAGGATTGGCTTGCAAGCCAATCCTTCCTCCCTTCCTGTGTTGGCTCTCACGGATGTGATCACACGGCCTGTGACGTCACTTCCGTGTGTTCCAGGCTGGTTCCAGTTTCCTTCCTGGTGGCCACAGGACATGTTGTGGATAGACAACCAACACAGCCACGCACTGGATACCCTCTCTGGACACAAGCAACCCCCCCGGGACCATCGACACCGATAACCTTATATGTTTCCTGCAAGTGTGTATGTGTACCTTGCCATTAAAGCCTCAATTTTAATATTATACTTAGTTGGCGCTTTTGGTGTTCTCTCCTCCTTATATTTCTGTGTACAGAGCCAGCTCTCTGAGGATAGCAGCTGCCATTTGCCATCCCATTATTGAACTTTTTGGACTAATGATTTAAACATAAACTGATAATCCAGTAATAGTGACTTTCACTTAAATGCACTGCATCTTGCGCTTACAGTTATTTCTACCATTTTCGAATGAATTCTTTTTTTTTTTTTTTTTTATAAATTCTTTATTTAAAATTTTTCTTTCACAAAGACAGTCATACAACATTACATGTGATATATCGCTACAACCCTTCTATGCATAACATCTTCTTTGCAATGACAATAATGCCTCTTTCCCATATATTGGATACAAAAAAAAGGGAGAGAAAAAAAAGAACACAATCACAAGTTTCCCTCTTCTTTTCACGTTCTCCTATATCTATCTTATCACTTTAACCGCCCTTTTATATTAACCTGTTGTAATACCATGTCCTTGTTATAATTTCATTAACCTGAGCCACGCCCTGGTTCTTCCCCTTACCCGGAGAGAATACCTCTTAGATTCGGGCATAGAACAGAAACATAGAAGCGAAAGTAATAGAACAAGAAAGAATAAAAGAAAAAAGCAGAAAAAAGAGAAAAAAAAAAGAGTGGACCCCTCCACCCTCCTATCCTAATTGTTCCCTATAAGTATTATAGGGGGGTCCAGATTTGTCAGTATTCGTCCTCCTGCTCCCTCAACATCATGGTAAGATTTTCCATTTGTTGGATTTCTTTTACTTTAGCAAGCCATTGTGGTCTGGTTGGGGATATAGTACTTTTCCATAGAACTGGAATGCATGCTTTTGCTGTTGTAAGCAAATGTCTCACCAGTGATTTTTTTTTTTATATTTTTCTGTCGATAGGGGGATATCAAACAACAGAAAGATCGCCGGATTCTCTCCGAGACACGCCAGTAATTTCTTTTAATTGTTTCAGCTACCATTTTCCAGAAATCTTTTATTCCCGGACATTCCCAAAAAATGAGTAACAGAGTACCCACTTCTCCTTTACAACGCCAACATAAATTCAACACCTGTTGAAATATCCGATTCAGTACTACCGGGGTTCAGTACCACCTACTCAAGATCTTATATCCCCCTTCTTGATCTCTGGTTGCCAATGAGGCCTTGTGTGTAAAGAGAATGAGGCCCCTAGATCTCTTTCCCAGGCCTGAATAAAGCCCAGTTCTTGTGGGGGCTTTTAATTCGGTCAACAATGCGTACATCAGTGATAGCGAGTGTCTCAATACTTCCCCCTTTAAAAATATCTTCTCAAACTTCGATAATGTCGCCATCTCTGTCATCTGCCTTGCAATTGACCGAAGAAAAGCGATAAGCTGCATTCGCCTGAATGGGTCTAATTCCTCTGATATTTCACTCTCTATTTCCTCTCTGGACATCACTCGGTTTTCCTTCGAAAAATGTACCAGTCTACTTTTTCCCCGACGTTTTAGATACATAAATCCTTGATCCTTTAAGCCTGGTTCAAAGGCTGGATTGCCCAGGATTGGGGTCATCGGGCTCATTTGAGTCGGTATATTGGTTTTTTTTTTTTAAATGTCTTTTTGACAGATCTAAGAGTAACGCCCACCGTCGGATGTCGCTTCACTGCCTGTGGAATAGCCAAGTCCATGAGCCAGGCTAAACCCACCAGGGGTATCTCTGACGTGGCCTGTTCCATGTGTATCCATGGCTTGTCTTTTGATGATCCACACCAATCCAATACCCTTGTTAAGTGTAGTGCCTCATGATAACAAACTGGGTCCGGGAATCCTACCCCTCATTTTTCTTTTGGTAGAGTCAGAATGTCTCTGCGGATTCTGGCTGGCTTTCCAGCCCAAATGAATCCTGCAAATCTTGATCTCAGATCCCTGAGAAACCCTTGGGGATCTTAATAGGTAGGGTCTGTAACAGGTATATCAATCTCGGCATTACGTTCATTTTTATAATAATTCTGCCAAACCATGTGAAGACTTCCTTATCCCATCTCTGTAGATCTTGTTTAATCTGTCACCAATGGAGCAAAATTTAAGTTAGAATATTCTATAATTTTTTTTTGCTATTTTGGTCCCCAAATATCCTAAATGAGTCTGTCCATCTGAATGCAAAAAAGGTGGATAGCTGCTGTTGCATAGCTATGTTCAACTCCACTCCCATTGCTTCTGATTTATTTTAATTTACCTTAAAATTGGACAGGCCCCCATATTTGCCTATCTCTGATAGTAATGAGGGAAGGGATACCACTGGGGGAGTTATGAAAAACAAGAGTTCATCCGCATATACGGCAAGTTCCTTTCCTTTTAATGGGATACCCCTAATATCTGGTTTGGCCCTTATTGTTCATAAAAAAGGCTCCAGCGTCAAGATAAAAATGATTGGTGATAGTGGGCAGCCCTGCCGAGTTCCATTACATATGGAAAAGGGTTCTGACATTATGTCTTTTTTATCTTGACCCTGGCTTTCGGCGTAGAATATAAGCTCATTACCCAGTTTTACATCCCCCTCCCTCAATCCTATGGGGCTGATTTACGAAACGTTTGCGCCATGAGTATCGGTGCATCTGCGAGCGCAACGGCTGTTTTGGTATTTACAAAACATTTGCGCCAGTAGTGCAGCGCTATTCCCCATTTACTATAGTGTTCTCGGCGCACGGGAGGAGGCGCTCAGTGCGCCACTATGGACCTGGCGCACAGCATCTTCAAATTAAAATCTAAAGAAGCTGGAAGTGCCAATATAATGGGGGTGATGTGAGGAAGTATAGTGACACCTGCCCAAGTAACAAATATGCCCAAAATAGAGTGAGAAAGTAACTTTTTCTGAACCAGCCCGCTGCGCCGGCATATACGTTTAGAACTGCGAGAGTTTTTTTTGTGCTCAGCGTGGGAATTTCACTCATTAAAACGCGCAGGGACACTGCGCCGGCAAAATCTTAGTAAATGTCAAGTCACGTAAATCAATGTGCATAAGTTGAACAGGGGCAGCTCTGAACTTGCCATTATATAACAGTGCGCCAGCAAAATGAAATTTCTAAAGGAAAAAAAGGCATTTGAAAGCACCCGCGGCTATAATGAAAAAATTACGTGCGGGTCCCCCTCAAAATCCGTACCAGGCCCTTCAGGTCTGGTATGGATTTTAAGGGGAACCCCCTCGCCAAACTTAAAAAAAATTGCTCGGATAAGGGTCTAGTGTGGATTTTTAGGGGGACCCCCACGCCTTTTTTTTTAAGTTTGGCGCAGGGGTCCCCTTAAAATCCATACCAGACCTGAAGGTCCTGGTACGGATTTTGTGGGGAACCCCCACGCTATTTTTTTTAAAATTTGGCGCGGAGTTCCCCTTAATATCCATACCAGACCTTCAGGGCCTGGTAATGGAATTTGGGGGAACCCCCACGCATTTTTTTTTTTTTCAAAGACTTTCAATGACTTTTATCTGTATTGACGGGAACCAGCAATTCATTACAGCCACGAGTACATTTAAATGACTATTATTTTACTTTAGAAATGTCGTTTTGCTCTCGAACTGTTATAAACTTGGAAAACATGCGCTACTTTACAGGCATACTATAGACACCCCCCAGGTATGATATTTAGGGCCAGTTCACACCGGATGCAGTGCGTTTTTTTTGATGCATGAAAAATGCAAAGAAAGTTGATCACATTAATGCCAATGGCATAGTTCACACCACTGCAGTCCGTTCCAGTGCGTTTCAGAAAGGAAAAAAAATGGTCATGCCGCATTTTTTATGTACAGAACTGTACTGGACCACAGTAAAACACATCAAAAATGCTACGGATTGTACCAAAAACGCACTGGAATGCACCGGAACGCACCTAAATGCACCAAAGACGCACTGCAACACACTTGTCCTAAGTGAAAAGAGGGGGGAAAAAAACCACTGGACTGCATCAAAAATGAACTGGAACGTGTCAAAAACGCGCATGCAGAAAGGCACCTGGAACGCATCCAGACTGCATTTCTATGGTGTGAACTAGGGCCAGTTCACACCATAGAAACGCAATCCGGATGCGTTCCAGGTGCTTTTTTGCATGCACGTTTTTGATGCGTTCCAGTGCATTTTGGTACGTTTTTGATGCAGTCCAGTGCTTTTTTTTTCACCCCTCTTTTTTTATTAACCATAGTTAAGGACAAGTGTGTTCCAGTGCGTTTTTGGTGCATTTAGGTGTGTTCCAGTGCATTTATGATGAGTTTTGCTGCGTTCCAGTACAGTCCAGTGCAGGTAAAATGCAGCATGTTCTACTTTTTTTGTGGAACTGGAACGCACTGGAACAAACACTGCCATTTAGAACCATATAACCAACTTTCCATGCATTTTTGATGCATAAAAAACGCAATGGACTGCATGTGGTGTGAAATGGCCCTTAAGCAATTTGGCATATTTAAAGGCACTTCTCCTTGTTTTGTTTTTGGTGTTGTCCAAATTGGTGACATTGATATATGTCCCTTAGGGTTGGACCTGGGCCCCCATTTTAAGGCCAATAACTAGAAGATAAGCCAGCCAAGTGGGGACTAGCAAAATTAACAAGTCAGTTCCCATAGACTGCAATGGTATTTGTTGGTGGGGGGGGGGGGGGTGTTTGTCCCATCTTTAATTTTGTAGCATGCTGGATGATGTGCTTAATTTTGGGCAGGGGGGGGGGGGGTTATTTTCTGCTAGCTGCATTTGTGGTGTTCTGAGCATGCCCAGGGACTTATTTATTTTGTTGGTGCTTTTTGTGTGTGAACAGCACCTGGATATTTCTGGGCATGCTCAGAGAGAGTGTTTTTATGGGTTAGTAATTGAAGAACATCCTTAACAGGTGTACCCACTTTGAAGTTCAGTCTCTACATTGGGTGAACTTGCATTTTGGGTGTTTCATGGACTGTGCATGTGTTTTTAATTGCCTCATTAGCACACAAACCTATGTTATATAAAGCTCGCAGATAGCATCCTCTCCCTTGCTCTGAAAAGAGGCAAGTGTGTGTGTGTGCGCGTGCCTGTCAAAAAGTACATTTTGGTGTCCTTATCGAGTTTGTAACACATGTATTTTATTTGTTATGTCTTTGCAAAACAGATATTTTGTTTTACTTTTGTTGATTGCATTTTTTTGTGTGGGGGAAATGTTCCCCTGAAATTATTTTTATGTTGTTAATGTGTGTTGTTTGTTCACTTTGATTTAATTGTCTGTGCTGCATTATTTTGCTAAATCTTTCTCAAGATGTGACTAATGTTTCAAATTGACCATGTTTTTTATTTTGGCTTCCCTTTTGTTTTGTTAACCAATAAAATTTGATGCAAAGTTTTGATGTTTCTTTTTTGTTTTCTATGCAACAAATGTGACAGCTGATTGGCATGTCAAAACAAAACAGGTGTGATTTGTCTACCCTGGTGCCTTCATGCTAGCATATGCATGTATTGTGTGCTGCCATGGATAGTCACCAGGAAATGAAAAATACAGAGCGGTAAGTATTCAATTTTCCTTTTTACTGCAGTGGTTCTCAGCCTCAGTCCTCAAGTACCCCCAACAGGACATGTTTTGTGAATTTATCTTATCGAGAATTGCTGTCCAAAATAAAATAAAACATTGACTGTGATTTAAAGCACATGTGCAAGATGAAGGAAAACCTGCAAACATGGCCTGTTGGGGGTACTTGAGAAGCACTGATTTAGAGCACTGCACTTAGAATCGTATTTCCTTGAGCTATTTTTAATTGTGGGCATTTTGAGGGAAACCAAGTAAGTGTTAGAACCCCTGCTTGTTTTTGTTTTGTTTTTTAGGTTGGGCTTTGTGTCCCTTTTTAGTCAAATTGGCTTCACTTCCTGTCACACAGCTAAACAGGAAGTGAAGGTAAAACCCTACCAATGTCTTTTCTTGGGAACACACAGATCAATCTAACTAGTGTCCCCATTAAGCAAATTGCACTCTAGCACTTTGTGTACACCCCAAATCATTGGGTAGTTTGGGGTTTAGTAAAGACAAATCCACTCTGCAGTAAAAGTGTAGCTGCTGAAAATCTGAGGGGAAGCACTGGTGATTGTAACATCCAATCATGTAAAAGCAAAGATGGTGTTTTTTTTGTTTGCTTGCATGTCCCCCTCGGATATCCAGCAAATGCACTTGTAGTGCAAAGTAGATTTGCCTTTAGTAAATAAACCCCAAAGTCCAAAATACCTAATAATTTGGGGTGTACCCCGCAATGTACATAATGGGGAAAGTATTTAGATTGACCTGTGTCCCCAAGGAAAGACATTGGTAGGGATTTACCCTCACTTCCTGTGTGGCTATGTGACAGGAAGTGAATTATTTGGAAGGATAAAGTGGCCAAATTTGGGAGTTGTCTTCACCCTATCAGGGGTGCAGACATCCCCAAAAACTGTCTAGACTTGTAATCCCTCTGCACTCTATCTTTTAACTTTGCAAAGACACATTCCTAAGTTGACTTGTGATGCATGTCAATGGCCCATTTAGACCCTCTTTAATCACTTGAGATCAGCGCTATAACTGATCGGCCACAGCACGGTCCTCAATTGCTGGGAGTCCGTCAATAGACGTCCTCCCCTTCGCGCGCTGTGGTCACAGAGTCACTGAGACTCGGGTGATGACAGATCCGAGTAAGGGGCCAATCTCTGCCCCTTACCATGTGATCAGCTGTCAGCCAATGACAGCTGATCCTGTGATATAAACAAAAGCTGGGTAATGGTTTTTGTTTTCTCCTTGTGCTGACAGCGTGAGCATAAAAAAAGGCTAGCAATGCCACCTCTCAATGCCCACCCTTGCCACCTTATCGGTGCCCATCAGTGCAGCCTCATCAGTGTACATCAATGAAGGAGAAAAATTACCTTTTTTTCAAAATTTTCTAAATATTAACCACTTCCCTACCGCCCACCGTCAAATGACGTCCTTGGCTTTGTGCAGTGACATCTGAATGATGCCTGCAGTGGCAGGCATCATTTAGATATCTTTCTTTTCTGCCGGCGATTCTGTGCACGATAAAAACTATCATAGCGGCAGTTCCGCCGCTTGATCGTTCTTATAGGCGGCGGGAAGGGACGTCCCCCCCTTCTGCCGCCATCCGGTGCTTCTCCGGGCTCTCCCGTGCCATCTGGGGCTCGGAGAACGAATTGGCCGGCGCCGGATGGGAAGCATAGAGATGACTGGTGACCAGATGGTCACCAGTCATCTCTATGACCGTCGGAGGCCCGGGCGCGAAGTTATGACATCACGCCGGGTTCCCGTATGTAAACAAAGCCGTGATCTCGGCTGTCAGCATGAGATCGGTGAGTTTTTTTGACCGATCTCATGCTTTCCAGCCTGGAGGAGAGATTTGGGGTCTTATTGACCCTGCATCTCTCCATAAAGAGGACCTATCACAATAGATTCCTATTACAAGGGATGTTTACATTCCTTGTAATAGGAATAAAAGTGATCAAAAAAACAAAGTTAAAGAGTAAAAAATACAAAAAAGTAAAAAAAAGAAAAATAATAAAAAAAAACGCCCATGTCCCCGGTAGCTCGCGCTCAGAACCGAACACACACGTAAGTCCTGCCCACATATGTAAACGCTGTTCAAACCACACATGTGAGGTATTGCTGCGTGCGTTAGAACGAGTGCAACAATTCTAGCACTAGACCTCCTCTGTAATGCGAAAATGGTAAAGTGTAAAAAAATTTAAAGCATCGCCTAGGGAGATTTTTAAGTACTGAAGTTTGGTGTCATTCCATGAGTGTGCCTATTTTAAAGCGTGACATGTTAGGTATCTATTTACTCAGCATAACAACATCTTTCACATTATACAAAAAAAATTGGGCTAACTTTACTGTTTTGGAATTTTTTTAAATTCATGAAACCATTTTTTTTCCAAAAAAAGGCGTTTGAAAATGTATTGCGCAAATAACGAGCGAGATAAAAACTTGCAATGACCGCCATTTTATTCCCTAGGATGTCTGCTAAAAAACATATATAATGTTTGGGGTTTTGAAGTAATTTTATAGCCATAAATTTATGATTTTTACATGAAGGAGAGAAGTGCCAGAATAGGCCCGGTGATGAAGTGGTTAAAATATCCCAAATTTTTTTTTTAGTCGTCTTTTGTATTTATAGAAAAAAAAAACGCAGAGGTGATCAAATAGCACCAAAAGAAAGCTCTTTTTGTGTGCAAAAAAATAATACATTTTCATTGGGTTACAGTGTTGCGCAATTGTCATTCAAAGTGCATCAGCGCTGAAATTTGAAAATTGGTCTGGGCAGGAAGGGGGTTTAAGTGGCCAGTAAGCAAGTGGTTAATAGGCTACATGCACACGGACGTCTTTCCAGCCGCTTGTTTGAGCGTTTTTTGCAGCTTAAAAACAGATCTCCATGTTAGCCTATGGCCTCATGGCCACCATGGTGTTTTTGAGCTGTAAATGGCATAGGCGTTTTTAGGCCCCATGTACACGGGACGCTGGTGCAAAGTCTTCAGAACTAAGGTTGAAAGCGGCGTTTAGAAAGGCGCGCTTTGTCGCGTTTCAATGCCGCGTTTTACCACATTTGCGTCTATATGCGTTTAGTTAGGAAACATCAGGAGCCGCCCTAAGCTCCAAAAACAGTATTATTAAAACCATTTCAGCTATTTTGTGAGACCAGAGTGAGTAGCAGCAGCTGAGAGAGCAGCTGTGTACTTGTATTTAGCGTGTCACTTGCCACAAGTTGTGGATTGTCCACTTGCCACGTCACCTGCCCCAAGTTGTGGATTGTCCACTTGCCACAAGTTGTGGATTGTCCACAATGCAATGGAAGCAATTACATTTTATATATATATATATATATATATATATATATATAAAAATTAATGGTTTTTCCTCATTTGCCATAATTTTTGAGTTTAATAATGTAAAAAAAGAGGTCACCTTTAGCCGCGTTTCCGTTTAGAAGCGTTTTTAAACGCCATTACCGCGTCTGAAACGTTGAAATCTTTGGCGTCTGAAGGCATTTTTTGGCTTTGTGAAAAACGAGGTTAAACGCAACTGCAGATTTTTTTTTCCTGGCCAAAAACAGTGTTTTGGATGTAATAGAATTCAATGGACCTGCATCCAAAACGCAAGTACCGCGATTTTGCGGCGATTTGCGTTTTTTTTTTTAACCTGTTTATAGCTGGTTGTTAAAGGAAATAAAAGAAAAATAAACATTGCCGGCTCTAAAAATGACGTGGGGGTCCCCCCAAAATCCATACCAGACCCTTATCTGAGCACGCAACCTGGCAGGCTCCCCCTCCCTTCTGAACTGTACCAGGCCACATGCCCTCAACATGGGGAGGATGTCCCCATGTTGATGGGGACAAGGGCCTCTTCCCGACAACCCTGGCCGTTGGTTGACGGGGTCTGCGGGCGGGGGGCTTTTTGGAATCCGGGAGCCCCCTTTAATAAGGGGGCCCCCAGATCCTGGCCCCCCACCCTATGTGAATGAGTATGGGGTACATCGTACCCCTACCCATTCACCTGGTGGCAAAAAAAGTAAATAAAAAACACAACACAGGTTTTTAAAGTAATTTAGTAGGCAGCTCCGGGGGTCTTTCTGCCGGACGCCCCGCTATCTTCTTCCAGCTCTTTTGCTAGCGGGGTCCCGGTCTTCATCGTCGTCGTCTTCTTCCAACTTCGGGGGTCTCTTGTTCTGGTCTCCGGTGTCGTCTCTGCACTCTCCGGTTCTTCTCCCGCTCTCCGGTGCCTTCTCCATGATCTCTGGTTCTTTCTGCCTTCTGCCGGGCGCCCCGCTATCTTCTTCCAGCTCTTTTGCTAGCGGGGTCCCAGTCTTCATCGTCGTTGTCTTCTTCTCTCTTCTCTCCGCCCGATGTTGCCTCGTCGCTGTCTGCCGCTACAATGCTGTGTCTGTGGAGCGCACCCACTTATATTGGCATGGGGCGTGGTCACTGGGTGATGCCACCCGCTGACCCTGCCCCCGTATGACGTCAGTCCCATCATTCCCCGGGACTGTGATGTCATACGGGGCGGGGTCAGTGGGTGGCCTCACCTGGTGACCACGCCCCATGCCAATATAAGTGGGTGCGCTCCGCGGACACAGCATTGTAGCGGCAGACAGCGACGAGGCAACATCGGGCAGAGAGAAGAGGGAAGAAGACGTCGATGAAGACCGGGACCCCGCTAGCAAAAGAGCTGGAAAAAGATAGCGGGGCGCCCGGCAGCAGAAAGAAAGAACCGGAGATCGTGGAGAAGGCACCGGAGTGCGGGAGAAGAACCGGAGAGCGCGGAGACGACACCGGAGAACAGAACAAGAGACCCCCAAAGTCGGAAGAAGACGACGATGAAGACCGGGACCCTGCTAGCAAAAGAGCTGGAAGAAGATAGCGGGGCGCCCGGCAGAAAGACCCCCGAAGTCGGAAGAAGACGACGATGAAGACCGGGACCCCGCTAGCAAAAGAAATGGAAGAAGATAGTGGGGCGCCCGGCAGAAAGACCCCCAAAGTCGGAAGAAGACCCCCGGAGCTGCCTAATAAATTACTTTAAAAACCTGTGTTGTGTTTTTTATTGACTTTTTTTTTTTCCACCAGGTGAATGGGTAGGGGTACGATGTACCCCATACTCATTCACATAGGGTGGGGGGGCCAGGATCTGGGAGCCCCCTTATTAAAGGCGGCTCCCGGATTCCGAAAAGCCCCCCCGCCGGCAGACCCCGACAACCAACGGCCAGGTTTGTCGGGAAGAGGCCCTTGTCCTCAGCAACATGGGGGCAGGTGCTTTGGGATGGGGGAGCGCAGGGCGCCCCCTGCCCCAAAGCACCCACCCCCCCATGTTGAGGGCATGCGGCCTGGTACGGTTCAGGAGGGGGGGCACGCTCGCCCCCCTTTTCCTGACCTGCCGGGCTGCGTACTCAGATAAGGGTCTGGTATGGATTTTGGGGGGGAACCCCACGCCGTTTTTCGGCGTAGGGGGTTTCCCTTAAAATCCATACCAGACCTAAGGGCCTGGTATGCTCCTGGAGGGTAACCCATGCCGGTTTTTTAGTTAAAATTTGGCGTGGAGTTCCCCTTCATGATTCATACCAAACACAGGGGACAGCGAGCAAGAGGCTTGCAGTACCCTGTCGCCGAGAACCAGCGCGATGGCGACATTCTCGGGCAGGTAGTCGCGTCTAGGACACGACTTGAGAGGCTGCTTCACACTCAAGTCGTGTCCAAGTTGCTGAGCAAAGTCGCGCTGTCCCTCTGTCAACTGGCACACGAGTCGCCCCGCAAGTCGGATCGTCTTCATCCGACTTCCCGGGGCGACCTCTATTCAAATCAATGGGCTCCCATAGGGAACCATTCATTTTCAATAGAGCGCCGCTGACATTTTTATTTACTATAGCAGTGCGCCGCCGGTTCATGCGCTCAATTAAGGATTTATTTGGCGCACCAATTAAGGTATGAACCGGCGCAGCGCACTGTTGATAGTAAATCACCCCCTATGTGTTGCATAGTGGCTCTCAGAAAGGTCCAATCTACCCTATCAAATGCTTTCTCTGCATCTGTAGATATAAGCACTAAGGGTTTTTGATAAGTTTGCGCAAAATGTATAGCACTTAACACCCATTGTATTTTCTATACCTTCTCTTTCTGGGTTAAACCCTACTTTATCAGGATGTATTAGGGCTGGGATATACGGTAAGAGTCTATTTGCCAATATTTTTGTGAGAATCTTTAAATCCACATTTAACAAGGAGATTGGTCTGTAGCTCGAACATTGGGATGGATATTTCCCCTCCTTAGGTATTACTGCTAAATGGGCCATTAATGTCTCTGCGGGGCATCCTTTGTCCTTCTCGTATCGAATTGAAAGCCTCCAAAAATCTCGGCATCAATTTCTCCATAAAGGTCTTATAATATAACAGGGTGTACCCGTCCGGACCGGGGGCCTTTCCTGGTTTTAATGTTTTGAGGACGTCTATGAATTCTTCTGCTGTGATTGGGCCATCTATGTCCTCCACTCCTCCGTCGGCAATCTGGGCATTCCCGATGCCGCTATATATTCCTTAGCCCCCCCCCTCCATTGGGTATCACCTAGCTGGTATAGGCTTACATAATAATCTCTGAACGCCTTTGCGATCTCCTGTGAGGAGCTATGTAACACATCTCCATGAATTTTAATACGGTCAATGTGGTTTTGTACCCTTGTCTCTCTGAGCGCATTAGCTAGCATCCTGCTTGGTTTGTTTCAAGCTAGTTTACACCATCTTATTGAGGCTCTACCTTTATCTGTCAATAACAGATTTAGTTCCTTGCGTACCCGCGCAAGTTTCTCCTCAGTCTGTAATGTTTGGGATTTCTTGTGTGCCGTTTCAAGTCTATGGATCTCCCCCAGCAGCGATTCTAGCTGGGACTCCAGATGACGTTTCCTACGTGATCCTAGTGATATAAAAATTCCTCTGGTAGAACACTTATGCGCTTCCCATACACTTGTTGGGGCCACGTCTCCCGACTCGTTAATTAAGAAGAAAGAATCTAATTCCTGGGCTATCTGTGTCTCATATTCTGGCTATTTCAAAAGAGTCTCATTGATCCTCCAGTGCTATTCCCGGGGGGTTGGATCTCCCCATTCTACCTCGCAGTTAGTTGGTGCATGATCTGATAACGTAAATGAACCAATGGAGGTCTCCACCATGCACTGCAGGGCATTTTGAGATATAAAAACGTAATCTATCCTGGAGTACGTTTCGCGGAAAAAAAAGTATAGTCCCTTTCGTGCACATGGCGAGTTCTCCAACTGTCCACTACTTGCAGTTCTTCGAGAAGTCTTTTTGCTTTACGCAACTTTACGTAGGATAAGTGAGAGGTGCCCTTTGACACATCTAGAGTAGGGTCAAGTGCCATGTTTAAAGGGGTTGTAAAGGTTCGTTTTTTATTTTCTAAATAGGTTCTTTTAAGCTAGTGCATTGTTGGTTCACTTACCTTTTCCTTTGATTTACCTTCTAAAGGTTTGTTTTCTTTGTCTGAATTTCTCACTTCCTGTTTCTCCTCAGTAAACTTCACACCATCATCCGAGTGGTGTTTAGTCAGCCAGAACAGCTTACTGAACAGTTTACTGAGGAGGAAGAGGAAGTGAGAAATTCAGACAAAGAAAACAAAGAAAACAAATATTTAGAAGGGAAATCAAAGGAAAAGGTAAGTGAAGCAACAATGCACTAGCTTAAAGGAACCTATTTAGAAAATAAAAAACGAACCTTTACAACCCCTTTAAGTCTCTTCCCATCAGTAGGATACCCTCCTTATTTTGGTGTACTAAATTTAGATATGTCTCTAGAGCTGAAACTTGACCCTCATCGGGCAAGTATAGGTTCACCAAAGTGACCTTTTGCTCACATAGAGATCCTTTTACAATAAGGAGGCGTCCTTCCTCATCTGTAATTATCTTTGATTCTTTCCACGGTATTTGTTTGGACATCATTATTGAAACTCCCTTTGTTTTTGAAGTCTGTGATGTACTGTAGTACACAGTCGGGAATCTATGGTTACCTAATCTTGGAATTTTAATTTAGTGTGTCTCCTGGAGGAATATAATATGCGACTTGAGTCTCCCCAATTCAGCGAGCAGCCTAGTACGTTTCTCTGGACTATTTAGCCCCTTTACGTTATAGGATGTTAAAGTTATCTAGTCATTTTAATACTGTCACCTCCAAAATACTGGAAGTACAGGGGCTGGGGGGGGGGGGGGGCGAAGAGGAGCAGAGAAAGAGAGAAGAGAAAAAAAAAGAAGAAAAACAAAACCAAAAAAAAACAGAAATATCTTAGGATCCGGTCAATCCCCTATGACCCCAAGAAAAAAAGATAAACCACACGCAAGCGGGTCTTCTGCCAGTTGCTGGCTGTACGTTTGTTTGGGAAAAGAAAAAAAAAAGAAAAACGCCTCCGACTTTCCTCCCCTTGGAGGAGAGGTGTATCTAGTGGGGGAAGTGGTTGTGCAAGATGGAGAGCTGCGGCCGGTATCCCTGTGCACCCTCATAATAAACACTTTTATATAAAAAGAAACAAAAAAAAAGGCAACTTAAGATCCCTATATTTATACCCCTTAGATATTTCTAGTGCACGTTTCTATATCCTCTTCTGCCCCTGTTCCCACCCCTCTTACCACTTAAACCGAACCCTAATTAACCCTCTGATAGTAACCATTAGTTTCCCCACTTTAAATCTCCCATAGTAGGGACCCATTTAACCATTTAGTGTTATGAAGTATTCACGACCTTTCAATGTTCCCATTGTTTCCAGCTTTCTCAACAACAACCAACATAAAAATCCTCCTCACAGTCAACAAAAATTATTTATTTACTTCCCTCCACCTCCCACTCCACCCCCCCCCCACACTGATTCTATCTCCCAAAACCAGGGGCCAATACGTACATTCGGCCCTCTGTGTATCCCCATTCCCACTGTCAATGGCTTCTGATAATAGGGTATTCCTGAGAGGTTACACTTCAGGGTATGCAGGGATGGGAGCAGGAACATATATCTCCTATGGTGTTTTTTATCATGCCCCTGGCGATGTGCATGATCCCCCCACAGCTCTTCCCCTATGATATGCAACCTTAATCCCTTAATTCCCCCTGCCCACGTGTGCTTATTGTGCATTCTCCAGTGCTCCTCTAATATATAAACTAGGTGTCCTGTGTCATCTGTGCTCCCCCTTATGGATCTCTTCCTCCTGAATTCCAACTATCCCATGGGTGTAATTAATAGTGTTGAAAAAAAAGACAAAGATAACACAACCCATATAAATATATACCACTGTGTGTAACTTAAACCTGTGCCTACACATGTGTACTTTTTACCACGTATCCCCACCTTATATACCTGTATATCCCCAGCCAGGGGAGACAAACAAAAAAAACAACACAAAGCAAAAAAGAAAAGAAAAAAACACTTTTCACGCTCCAACATTAACTTATTCAAATTTCTGCGCCCAAGACATAACCCCTCATCGTCACATTTAACATATTAGGCAATATTCTCACTCCTTAAATATCCCAAAAAATCTCAGTGCACCCCCCCCAAAAAAAAATACCACCCCGAAAAAAAGAAAAGAGGGTTTCAGTCTTCTTCCCACATTTTTTATTTGTTTTATAAGTGTGAGAAATGCTGTACTTCTCGTATTTTAATAGTCAATTTTGATAATCAACTGAATTGCGTAGTACTTGCATTGTCGTCTCTACTTCCTGCTTCTCAGCTACTTCTCCTCTGTTGCCCTCCCTGTTTGGGGTTGGGGGATATAATCCATCACTGCTGGTAGTTCAGTCCAGTTGAGAACCTCTATAGCCTCTGCCCCCAAAAACTTGAACAACTCAGGGAGCTGATCCGGGGCCCGCAGATTAAAATTGCGTCCTCCTTTTCACGAACACTGCTAGCGGGTGCCCCCATCTGTATGTAGCCCCCTTTGCAATCAAATAATCCAATAGAGGTTTTAACATCCATTGCCTGATTTTAGTCTGCCTGCAAAAATCAGGATATATTTGTATCCCCACCCCTTCATGATCCATTGGTCCCCACTGCCACGCTGCTCTGAGAATGTCCTCTTTGACCCTGTAGAAATGAATCCTACAAAGTACATCCCGTGGGTTACTCTGGGTACGATTTATTATGGTGGGTACCTTATGCACTCAATCCATTTCGAGGCATTTGGGGGGTTCTTTAGGAGTCGGTTAAAAATGGTCGTCACAGTCTCTATAAGTGCGGGGCCCTCAACATCCCCTTGATCCGGATGTTGTTTCGCCTGCTTCTATTCTCGGTCTCCTCTGAATGTAACTGTAACATGGTTATTTGCTGGTTTTGTATTTGGACCCTTTCCTCCAGACTTTTCAGGCGTGGGTCTATTGCACACTGCTTTGTCTCCACGTTTATCAGTCTGTGGTCCACTGCGTCTACTTTGGAGCGTACCTCCACAATCTCCTCCCTTATTGCGCCCATTAAGCTAAGCATAAGCTTCTGTATCTCCTCCCTTGTGGGTAATGCCTGAACGAGCTGGAAGAGCTGCCTGATATCCGGCTCTCCCTCCTGTACCTTCTGATTGGTATGTACATTCGGTAAGCATACCAGCAGCCTTTTGCCGTTGATTTCTCTCGGGCATCGCAGCGGTTCTCTGCTAGCAGCTGCTAGTGTAGTCGCGTCTCCTTCCTCCTCCATAGCTCAAGGCAGCTGCGTCCTCTGCGGAGTGGAGATGGCCGGCGCTTGTACCGAGACTTCCGGGAGGGACTCTCGGATTGCACCGCTACTATAGCTGCCTTCGCCGCTCTGTTTGGCGTCTCTCCTTCCTGTAAGGTAGCGGGTGGTATATGAATGCGTGGGAGTATACGGCACTCCAGTACTTTTCCCCCGCCTCGACATAAGATACGTGCATAGACTTCAAACAGCAGGGGTTGCTCGCCAACTCCTTTCCCGGCGATCTCCTGGAGGGTACACACGTCAAACCGCCAAGCTCTCTCCTAGAGCTCCCTCACTCCATCACGCCTCCACCACTCCCCCCGGAAATGGAAGTCAATCCTTGTTTCTAATGATTTCTTAACTGTACACACATTAATGCACAGCAATACACGTTAACACAATGCAATAGACTGCTACAGTGAATGAACCCTTTCCTCCAACTTACCCACATGAAGTGACTGTCCAAATGCAAAGTATTCAGCGTCAGGTGGCAGTTTCAGTTTTTTCTGAAATTGTTATTTTAGAATGATGGTGCTCATAAGAATTTTAAGACGTTTGTAACCCAACAATTCCTCTTCCTATGTATGTGGCTGCTGTACCATGTACTTGTATGAAGTCTCCTGTTCTCTTTGTGTTACTTCCTTTGTGTGAAATCCCTGGTGTTTCTGTCAGTTCCTCTGCTTTCCTACTAACAACTGACCACACTAAGCAGGAGAGCTCACCGTGGTCAGTTCTCTAGCTGTGCTGGGAACCTAGTCTGCTCTCCTTCAATGATCAGACTTGTCCTGACACGCCCCCGCTGCACAGACATTCTGGGAAGATCAGTGTGCTGCTGCTTCTCCCCTCAGCTCTTATGCAGCTGAGAACAGAGGGAATGTGATCACTTATAAAAAAAGGGGAAGGTTTTTTTTTTTTTATATATATCTACACACATATGTTTTGCCTTTCATTTCTATTTTAAACTGAATGTGTTGTTTTACAAGGTGACCGTATACAATAACTTTAAGTCATTTAAAAAATTTGGGGGGATTTTCGTGGATATATAAAGCGAAACTAAAGCCACCAGTACTTACCTCTCCTCCGGTAAAGAAACATCTGCCTAGTCTTCTGGTTTTGGCATCTTCAGCAATCTAAATTAGCCAGAATTATGCAACTCCTGAAGTGGCATTAAACAAATATCCTATTTTCAAAAATAATATATGCACATCCAGCACTCACTGACCTTGTAATCTATTTTTCTTGAAATAGTTTCTTACTGTGTTTCTGCCTCTGTGTAATGCCCTCTGTGAGCTTCAAAATCTCCCTCTTTGGTCTTCTGTTGCGTGCTGTGGTTCCTCCCCCCAGCCCCTACGGTACAAGAAATCCTAAACTGATATCAGAGGAACCTTAACACTGCAGTGCATGATAACTGTATGAGGAGTGGACAATTTTATTCCATGGATCACTTGAAACATGTACTCTCAAATATGTGGTAAATCCTGTATGCAGCAGTGTGCTTTAAAAGAACTGATTTGCTAGACACTCGCTTAGAAAATGCAATTTGCACTTTGAAGACCACAGATCTTTTAATGCAAATTTAATTGACCCAACATAAGCTACAAAAGCTGTTGCAGTGCATCAGCATGCATTCTAAATGTTGATACAATGCATTAAGGTAGCCCATTCATTTTAATGGTCTGCCTAAAGCACCAAACAAGTTGAATCCACTATTTTAAACATAAAACAGAGGCCTTAGAATCCAAACACGACGATTTGTTACATGCTATTCAGCAGCTTAAAGGAGTTGTAAAGTCAGAAGTTTTTTTTATCTTAATGCATGAAGATAAAAAGCCTTCTGTGTGCAGCAGCCCCCCGAATACTTACCTGAGCCCCATCTCTGTCCAGCGCTTACCATGAATGTCTCAGCCATCCGAGACTCTCCCTCCTGATTGGCTGAGACACAGCAGTGGCGCCATTGGCTCCCACTGCTGTCAATCAAAGTCAGCCAATCAGGAGAGAGACCGGTTGGGCCGCAGCTCTGTGTCTGAATGGAGCTGCTCTGTGCAAATCCACTGCAACAGAGGAGGTAAGTATAACATGTTTGTTATTTTTATGAAAAAAAAAAAAAAACAAGACTTTACAATCACTTTTTCTCCATGCACACTGGGCTTAAAAAACAGTCTGTTTTCTTTGGAGTAAAAAAAATTCATATAGAGCATTTTTTGTACAAAGTTTAGGAGAGTTTTAAGTTTTTTCTGCCAGTGAGCTCCAATCAGAAACGCCTCTTAACCACTTTAGCCCCGGAAGATTTGTCAGCCTAAGGACCAGAGGTCTTTTTACAATTTCGCACTGCTTCTACAAAATAGGGGACTTTTTTATGGCATTTTTATTAATAATTTTTTTTTTACTAGTTATGGTGGCGATCAGCAATTTTTATCATGACTGTGACATTATGGTGGACACATCGGACACTTTTGACAAATTTTTGGGACCATTGTCATTTTTACAGCGATCAGTGCTATAAAAATGCACTGATTACTGTGAAAATGACACTGGCAGTGAAGGGGTTAACCAGTAGGTGGCGCTGTAGGGTTTAAGTGTTTCCTAGGGAGTGCTTCTTACTGTAGGGGGATGGGCTGTATGTGACATGACACTGATCTCCGCTCCGACTACACGGAGCGGAGATCAGTGTCATTGTCACTAGGCAGAGCGGGGAGATGCTTGTTTACATAAGCATCTCCCTGCTCTATCTCTCCGTGAGACGATCGTGGGTGTCCCTGCGGCGATCAAGTCCGTGGGACCCACGGTCGGGCTCACGGAGAAGGCGGCAGGGTCGTGAGCGCGGCCACATGGCGGCATCTTAAAGGGGACGTACGGGTACGTGGTTATGCCTGTCCGTGCTGCTCTGCCGACGTATATGTACAGGTGGCGGTCCTTAAGCGGTTAACGCTGATCTCAATTAAACGTCATAAAGTGCATGAACATATAGGATAACATTGAGTTGCTTCTACAGGCAGAACACAAAACTGTAGAAGCAACGTTTTTATGCCGGTGTGCATGGAGCCTAAGGATAAAGTAGACATTCAAGAGAGACAGATTGATGCTTTAGTGTCCCAAATAGATGATCAGGAAAATAGAAGTCGGTGAGCTAATATTACAATTAGGGGTATCCCAAAGATTATCAAATTTCCTGATCTCATACCGAAACTCGGTTATTTTTAACCAAGTTTTGGAAAGGGAGGAGACTTTACCGATTTGAGATTGCTCGTGCACTTTGGGCATCCAGGGTACTACCAGATAATCCTACTAAACCAAGGGATGTAGTTTATAAATTGCATAAATACTCTTAGTCTTAAGGAAGCTTAAGAGTGGGGTGCATTTTTTTTTTTACCCCTATCTCTCTGGTGAAAAAAATGTTTTCGCCCCGTTTTGCATGACCTTCGCCAGGCGGATATTTAATAAGGGTGGGGGTTTTCCTTTCGATTATTTTAAAGAAAGGGGACATTACAGCTGTTTATAGAGAATGCAGAGACTTGCCAGGCTTTTTGGAGACCTTAGGTCTCCAGGAGCTAACCCTCCCAGAAGATATGTTTTCAAATGCTGTGGCACTTCCCTGCCTTTCAATCCTTGAAGAGTATACTCTTCTAGATTAAGTGGGAGAAGAAGAGCTTGATCTACCCAGAAAGGCACTTAGCCATCTTAGAGACTTTGGGGTTTGTTTGCTGGAGCTGGGATGTGCAGGGTCTGCTGCAGCGGTGTGTGTGTGGTGGTCATTTGGCTTTGACAAATAGACCTGGAAGCTGATTGGTTTCTATGTAGGGATACGTCAGATTTTGCACACTCCAGCTTTGGTGGCTCAACCCCTTTATGTCTGAAATAATATTAACATGCTTGAATGTCTAGATACATGTTTTCGTTTTGGTAGTTAATTTTGTTTTTTTTCCCCCTCTCTCTTTTTTCCCTTCCTGTCTCCTCATCCTTCTCTTCCGCTCAGTTATATCTGGAGGGGGAGGGTGGGAAGATTGCTGTTTGGAGGAATCCTTTGGTCCAGGGTGGACTTGATGTGTTTACAGTCTACCTTGAAGTAAAATTAGCCATGAGATTTGGACATTTCTCTTCAAGATGGATTTTATACCTGGCCCAGTAAAGGGGACTGTTATTCTCCCTTTATGGCTATACGGATATCCCCAACAGGGGAGACTTCATCTATTGGAGATTTGTCCATGGTGGACCCTCATGGAGGGCCAGAGAGTTGGGTAGCTGGTCTCCCATACCCCAGCATTGCCTGAGCTTGTAGGGTTCAAATGTTACTCAACCCACATAAAAGACCGTAAACTCAGTCTGTATATGTAGCAAAGCATGCTTGTTATATTCACTGTGATACCAAAGGGGTTAATCTTCTGCATTGCGTAAACAGGCTGTTTGATCAGGTCTTCTCTGATCCTCCCCTTTTTTCATAGTCCTCAATCCATCTTCTGATAGTACAGAGCCTTGGGGGCACTCTGCACATGCTCAATTTAGTGTGTATTGCTGGTGATTTTTTTGGCACATGGCCAATCGGCACTCTCCAGACAGAAGGTCAGGGGCCTCTTATGACAGTCAGAGTAGAATGAAAGCTCCTCCTACAAGTTTTATCCAGACACTGATAGAAGTCATAAGACTTCTATATACTGCTGGTGAGAAAAGGTATTTAGCCATTTATATTTGCATTTCCATGTTCTGTGTACTGTGGGAGACCAGATATAGTGAATGCAGGGTCCTGGGTTTAGTAACACTTGAATAAATTAATTTTTCTATGTGATAATGTGTTTATATGTGTTAGTGTTTTTGTTTTAGGGCTGGAGAGCAAAGGAGAACGCAAATGTAAAGGATATACACAGACTATTGTCCATAATTAAAAAGGCTAGTTTGAAGGTGCTATCCTATAATGTTAGGGGTATGTGTTCCCCGAATAAGAGCAACAAAATATGGTGGGTATTAAAATAATTAAGCCTGCCCGGCAAGGAACCCTCCCAATGCAGTAGCTACCGCCCCATATCCTCACTGAATATAGATCTAAAGTTATTTGCGAAGGTCCTTGCTATCCGCCTTTCACCACTATTGCCAGGGATTATCCACAGAGATCAGGTCGGTTTTGTCCCGGGCAGGGAAGCCTGGGACAACACAACTAAAACAATATACCTCATTTCCTATATCCAACGTCACCGCCTATAGGCGTGCCTCCTGTCCTTAGATGCCGAAAAGGCATTTGAAAGGGTAAATTGGCGCTTTTTGCACCTTTCCCTGGAACAAATGGGCCTCGGCTCCCCTTTCATCGCTAGAATTAGGTCTCTTTACTCACACCCGTCTGTCTCGGTCTTAGTGAATGGCAGCATACAATGAGTCCAAACACCATAAACTGTCCCTTGGATGACCTATTGATCTATGCCCGGCAACCCCATACGACCCTCCCCTCACTCTTCTTTGAGTTTAAGCGCTTCGGCTCTTTTAGCAACTTTAAGCTGAATATCTCCAAAACAGAGGTCCTCTACGTCTCATTATCCGCCCCCACAATGTCCTCACTTCGCTCCAAGTACTCTTTCCAATGGCAGACCAAGGGCATCTCCTATTTGGGTATAACGATACTTGTCAACCTTTCTAGCCTCTTTACAATGAATTACAGCCCTCTCCTCTCCGGAAAGACTTGGCTTCCTGGGGGGCTCTGCCCTACCCTGGTTTAGCCGAATCAACACCCTTTAAATGGACACTCTCCCCAAATTGCTGTATCTCTTCTAAACCGTACCCATACTAATCCCTAAATCCTTCTTTTCTGCCCTACGTTTCCTCTCAATTCGCTTTATCTGGAACCGGGGACTAGCCAGAGGCAAGTACAAACTGCTCACCCGCCCGAAGCTACAGGGAGGCACGGGACTCCCTAATTATGATTTATACTACAAAGCTACTCTTATGGCACGCACCCTAGAGTGGTTCCCACGCCCTTTTCAAAAAGCCTCTGTAATGGTCGAGTAGGACCTGGCCCCAGTTGACTTACGTGCCCTCCTATAGGGTTATAAAGGTAGCTTCTCCAGTCTATCCTGTGTTTTGCCTCTAACTACTGCTGTCCTTACACTTTGGTATGGGAGAGGGCTATGTGAGGTCCTCTCCTCTGATCCCTCTCCCTTATCCTCCCTATTTGACAATCCGGCCTTTCCCCAGTGCATCGGGGTCCCTACATTGGGTTCATTCCACTGCTCCTCCTGGCCTCAGGCCCACACTTTCATTAACCCTGGACTTGGGACCCTGATCGTCTCTGAGGATACCCACGACTAGCTCACCTCCCTACACCTGGCCTCCTTTGCAAAACACCTCTTCCTCTCATCTGAAATACATCGTCCACTTTCGGAATTTGAACGTTTAAGCTCCCTCCATGATATGCCCAGACATCTACTCTCCTCCATCTATAGCTTAATCCAAGACCTCACACAGGATGACCTACCCCCTTACATCAGAATGTGGTCGGCAGACCTGGGAAAAAGCCTCTCCAGAGCGGATTGGCAGACTGTGTTCCACTTCGCACATAAATCCTCTATCTCCTGTTACTCACAGGACAAGAATTTCAAAATCCTTTCCAGATGATACAGGGACCCCTCTACATTACACAAAATCTTCCCATCTACCCCGGCCTCCTGCTGGCGATGTTGTGCAGCCACGGGAACTTACCTTCATGTCTGGTGGGAGTGTGAACGGATACGACCCTTCTGGACCCAGGTATTTCAGGTGTATAATGCTATCTATGAGGAATCTTTACAACCAACCCCAGTGATCACTCTTCTCTCCATGTTGCCGGGCTCGATAGCCTCCCAGAAACGATGTCTCCTCCGTTTCTTCTTGTCAGCGGCCCGGCAACTTATCCCGGTTTTCTGGAAAATCGCCACTACTCCCCCATTGTCACTTTGGGTTTCCACAGTGAACGACGTCATGAGAATGGAGGAGATGCTGGTGCTCGACAATAATACCTATGATAAACAAAGTTCCGTGGTCTGTTTAGCTGCACTTCTCCTCATCAGATACTCTGGCTGACATGCTCCCCACCCCTCCGAGCTCAGTTCAACCTATGCCATGATTTCTTCTCAATCTATGATGTGGTCCTCAATAGTCAAGTTGTCTTTTCTACTCCATGCTTTCCCAGCAGATCGCCTCTCTCCTCCCCCCTCCTTGCCTCCTTTCCCAATCTTTTCTTTCCTTATTCTTCTTTTCTTTATCGTACACCACGGGACACAGAGCCTAAGTCATTACATAGTGGGGTTGTATAGTTCACCACAGGTGATTGGACACTGGCACAACCAATGAATACAAGTTTGCATCTATATAACCCCTCCCATAAGGGAAGTACCTTAGTTTTTTCACCAGTGTCTAAGGTGAAGGGCACGAGAAGGATGTGCTAAGAAGGAGCTCTGTTGGAATCCCTCCGGGGGGTTAAGGCGCTACGCCGCCGGGTACATCCAAAGTGCTTATTTAATACGCCAAATGGATGGTACCCGAGCCTCGCAGTAGACTGAGGCGGTGCCTGTAATGTCTCTCTTTGGAGGACTGGGATCCAGCACTTTCGCAATTTAAAACGCGCAAAAGTTTTCTGGCAGAGTCTTTTATAAGGCCCAGGGAAGAGGTCTCCTTTAAGTAGGAACCCATACCCCTGAAGGTTGGCACAACACTACCCGACGTGAGGGGTGAAGATTGGTACAGTCTGATCTCAGCAGTCCTGCGGCATGGATAGGGTAAGTGGGAAAAGTCTAAGTTTTAAACACTTAAAGGGGTAGTAAAGGTTCGTTTTTTATTTTCTAAATAGGGTCCTTTAACCACTTCCTACCGGGTCATAGACATATGACGCCGGCAGGAACCCTCCCTCCCTCCGGGCGGACGTCATATGACGTCCTTTTTTCCCGGCCGTCTATGGGGCGCGCGCGCGCACCCGCGGCAACGCTCGTGACCCGGTGAGTGTGCCCGGCGGTCGCGATGTCCGCTGGGCACCCGCGATTGCCCACGATCACGGCAGAAGTGTGGATCTGTATGTGTAAACACACAGATCCACCTCCTGTCAGAGGTGAGGAGACCGATGTGTGTTCCCAGTACAGAGGAACACAGATCGGTCTCCTCCCCTTGTGAGTCCCCTCCCCCTACAGTTACAATCACTCAATAGGGAACATATTAACCCCTTGATCGCCCCCTAGTGTTAACCCTTTCCCTGCCAGTCACATTTACACAGTAATTAGTGCAGTTTTATAGCACTAATCGCTGTATAAATGTGAATGGTCCCAAAAACGCGCCAATAGTGTCCGATGTGTCTGCCGCAATGTCACGGTCGCAATAAAAATCGCAGATCGCCGCTATTACTAGTAAAAAAAATAAAAAAAATAAAAATGCCATAAATCTATCCCCTATTATGTAGACGCTATAACTTTTGCGCAAACCAATCAATATACGCTTATTGCAAAAAAAAATTACCAAAAATATGTAGAATACGTATCGGTCTAAACTTAGAAAAAAATTGTTTTAAAAAAAAAAAATTGTGATATTTATTAAATCAAAAAGTAAAAAATATTGCATTTTTTTCAAATATGTCGCTCTTCTTTTGTTTATAGCACAAAAAATAAAAACCGCAGAGGTGATCAAATACCACCAAAAGAAAGCTCTATTTGTGGGGGAAAAAGGACGTCAATTTTGGTTAGGTTCAACGTCGCACGACCGCGCAATTGTCAGTTAAAGCGACGCAGTGCTGCATCGCAAAAAGTGCTCTGGTCAGGAAGGGGGTAAATTCTTCCAGGGCTGAAGTGGTTAAGCTAGTGCATTGTTGGTTCACTTACCTTTTCCTTCTATTTACCTTCTAAATATTTTTTTTCTTTGTTTTCTTTGTCTGAATTTCTCACTTCCTGTTTATCCTCAGTAAGCTGTTCAGTAAGCTGTTCTGGATGACTCCACACCACTCGGATGATCGTGTGGAGTTCAGTGAGGAGAAACAGGAAGTGAGAAATTCAGACAAAGAAAACAAACATTTAAAAGGTAAATCAAAGGAAAAGGTAAGTGAACCAACAATGCACTAGCTTAAAGGAACCTATTTAGAAAATAAAAAACGAACCTTTACAACTCCTTTAAGAACTTTCCCCTTTTTTTGAGTAGGACTGTCTTGCCAGAAACCACCACTAGAGGGAGTAAAGAGTTAGCGTTCCACTCACCATACCAGGAACGAAAGCTCAGTGCACAGCACTTCCTCCGCTGCTAGGTTCTGCAAGGCAGAAATGTGGTCTCTTCCCAGGCATGCCCAGTCAGTAGAAATGGTGGATGTCTCTCATGAGGTGCAAAAACGCCCATACTGTGGCCTCTCTCCCCCATGCAGTCTTTCCCCATATACACGCGCAGGGAGTGCGCTTTTCACTCTGTGAACTCGGCAAGAGCCGGAAGGGGGCGTGGTCACACGAGCGGGCACGCCGGCGTGCGCGCCGCTCTACTGCGCATGCGTGAGGCAGGAAGGTTTGAAATCAGCCTCAGATGCCTTACAGACTCCACAGGAAGAGACACAGCAGCTCGGGGGCACGTGAGTTCTCTAGGTGGTTGGATTGCAGGCACTTAAATGCACCTACTCAGCATCAGACTGTGTGATAGTTGCTTACTTATGTAGATTGCTAAACTAGCACAGTAGTGTATGCACTGTCTCTGTACCTCTGCTTTTGGCTTAGGAATATGTCTTTCCAGAAAAATAATTCAGGGACTAAGAAAGACAAAAAAGACACGCCACCTAAAACAGGAGGCTCTAACCGTTCTGGCCGGATATTATCCTCTTCTGAGGAATCAGATGCACCCGTACAGGATGAGTCATTGCCTTTATCAGGTATAACAGCCTCTCCTGTTGTGCCAGCTCCTGCATATGTCACTGAAAACACTTTGGCAGCAGCTCTAGACAATTTGGAAGGGAGGATCGCCACTTTAATCGCTAAATTCGTAAAAATGGATAAAAAGCGAAGCAGGTCCCCTTCCGTTTTTCTAGATCCCTCTTCAGAAAAATCTGATGAGGACGATGAGAATGGGGCGCCTTTAGAAGATGAGGATGATGAGCAGTCGAATGGATCGGTGGATCAGAGGAACCTTTTTCTGCATCACAGGCCCTAAAATTGCAGGTGCAATGTTATGCTGGAGCAGTACGTTCCATGTTCAAGTTACCCTCTGAGTGGTTAACTGAATCACCCGTTTCCTCCCTGCAGTGTTAATTTCGTCAACGAAAACATTTTCGTCAGAGGCTTTTTTTCAGTGACGAAAACGAAGCTAACAGTACAGCACATTTTCGTCAACTGACGAAAACTATGACGAAAATAAAATCAGTTTTCATTAAGGAACAAAAACGGGACGTTAATGGCAAGGAGGGACATTTACCCTCATGGCCGCCCTCCTCCTCCTGCTCCGAGTGTTGCTTTAGATTGGAGGAGAGCCGTCACATGACCATCCATGAATTTTCAGAGTAGAGCAGCCATGTGACCGGGTTCATGCAAGAACGGAGCTATGAGGTAAGTTTAGAGACTTTGATTTACAATGAGAGTAACGCAGGAGGAGCTGTGTATGAGAAAGGGCTGGCAGTGATTTATTCTTAACTTTAGAGTATGCCGGCAGTGCTGTCCCAGGAGACTGGGGGTCTTCTGGGAATGCAGGGGGGCTATGCTGTGTATTGTGGGGGGTTTGTATTGTGCAGAGGGTGGGTGGCTGTGTATTGTGGGGGGGGTTTGTATTGTGCAGAGGGTGGGTGCTGTGTATTGTGGGGGGGTTTGTATTGTGCAGAGGGTGGGTGGCTGTGTATTGTGGGGGGGTTTGTATTGTGCAGAGGGTGGGTGGCTGTGTATTGTGGGGGGGTTTGTATTGTGCAGAGGGTGGGTGCTGTGTATTGAGGGGGGGTTTGTATTGTGCAGAGGGTGGGTGCTGTGTATTGTGGGGGGGTTTGTTTTGTGCAGAGGGTGGGTGCTGTGTATTGTGGGGGGGTTTGTATTGTGCAGAAGGTTGGGTGGCTGTGTATTGTGGGGGGGTTTGTATTGTGCAGAGGGTGGGGTTGTGCTGTGTACTGTGGGGGGCTGTGTATTGTGAACATTCAATTTTAGTTGACTAAAATGATTATATTAGACTATAATGTACTGGAGATTTTAGTCGACTAAAATACGATGACTAAAATGGGACTAAAACTAAAATGGCATTTTAGTCAAAGACTAAGACTAAAACTAAAACACTTTCAGAAGACTAAAAAAGGGATTTTTATAACAGCTTACCTGTAAAATCCTTTTCTTGGAGTACATCACGGGACACAGAGCGACTTAGTCATTACTAATGGGTTATATAGTTTACCTTCAGGTGCTGGCACTGGCAACTTCCAAACCGGAAGTACCCTCCCCTATAAGCCCCTCCCATCCGGGAGCACCTCAGTTTTGTAGCAAAGCAATAAGTGTCCCAAAAAGAGGGGTGGGAGCTCTGTGTCCCGTGATGTACTCCAAGAAAAGGATTTTACAGGTAAGCTGTTATAAAAATCCCTTTTTCTTTTTCGTACATCACGGGACACAGAGCGACTTAGTCATTACTAATGGGACGTCCCAAAGCAATGCCAAATGAGGGGAGGGATACATAAGCTGGGCGCCATCAGGCATGAGGATCTTTTGCGGCCTGCAACACACTGCGCCCAAAGGCGACATCCTCCAGACTTCTAACGTCTACCTGGTAGAATCTAGTAAACGTGTGTACTGAAGACCATGTTGCGGCCTTACAGACTTGAGCCAGGGAGGCCTGGTGATGCACTGCCCATGAAGTTCCAACTGCTCTTGTGGAGTGCGCCCTAACTTTGAATGGAGGCGGTCTCTTTCTCAAGCCATAGGCTTGTATTATGACCTGTCGAATCCACTTGGCTAAAGTAGATTTTGATGCTGTCTGACCCTTTCTAGGGCCTTCCGGCAGAATAAACAAAGTATCCGTTCTGCGAATCTGAGCAGTGGCTTTTAGATAAGCTTTAACTGCTCTTACTACATCCAAAGAATGCAATAACTTTTCCTCTACCGAGCTAGGTTTGGGGAAAAAAGAAGGAAGAACCACATCTTGGTTCAAATGAAACCTCGATACCACCTTAGGAAGAAAGGCTGGATGAGGACGTAATACTACTCTGTCCTTATGGACAACCAGATATGGCTCCTTACAGGACAAGGCGGCTAATTCCGATACTCTTTTAGCCGAACAAATGGCTACTAAGAAAATCAATTTCCTGGTGAGAAGAACCAAGGAAATGTGTTGCAATGGTTCAAACGGTTGTTTCTGTAGAACCGACAGAACCAGGTTTAAGTCCCATGGACATATGGGAATACTAACCGGAGGGCTAATACGCATCACTCCTTGTATGAAAGCTTTGACTAGTGAATGCGAAGCCAAGGGCCTTTGAAAAAATATTGACAAGGCCGAAATCTGACCCTTGATAGTACTCAAGGCCAGCTTCCTATCTACAGCCCACTGTAGGAAGTCCAAAATCCTACCTATCACGTACTTACGTGGATGCCATTTCTTGGCCTCACACCATGTAATGTACGCCTTCCAGATCCTATAATAGATCTGCCTGGATACCGGCTTCCTGGCATTGATCATGGTAGATACCACAGGATTAGAGAGCCCTCTCTTTTTCAGAATGTGGGCTTCAATAGCCAGGCCGTCAAACCTAGGGCTGGTAAGGAAGGGTGGTATATCGGTCCTTGCGACAGCAGGTCCGGACGATGTGGGAGGGTCCAAGGACTCCTCACTGACATTTTTACAATCTCCGCGTACCATGCCCTTCGGGGCCACCAGAATCACTGGTTTCTTTTCTACCCTGATTCTGCGGATTAATCGTGGTAACAATTGTGGCGGTGGGAATGCATATATCAGCTTGAACTGATCCCAAGGGAACACTAGGGCATCCGAGCCGCAAGCTAGGGGATCCCTTGTGCGAGACACAAATCTGTCCACCTTTGCGTTGAATCTGGATGCTAGCAGATCTACATCCGGTGTTCCCCACCGCTGGCATATTGCCTGGAAAACCTCGGGGTGAAGAGACCATTCCCCCGGGCATAATTGCTGGCGACTTAAAAAGTCCGCTTTCCAATTTTCCACTCCTGGGATGAAAACCGCGGATATGGCTGGGACATATCTTTCTGCCCATTCCAGGATGCAATTCGCTTCCCTCTGGGCTGCACGACTCCTGGTGCCACCCTGGTGATTGATATATGCCACTGCTGTGGCATTGTCTGATTGAATTCTGACAGGGGACCCTTGGAGTTTGGATGTCCATGCTACTAGGGCATACCGGGCTGCTCGTATCTCTAAGAGATTGATGGGCAGGGCCTTCTCTGCTTCTGACCACTTGCCCTGGAGAGACCATTGCTCCAGTACTGCCCCCCAGCCTATGAGGCTGGCATCTGTAGTGACCACCTTCCAAGAAACCGGACTGAAGGGTTTCCCTTTTTCCAGATTCTGGGGCACCAACCACCAATGGAGGCTCTTGCGAACGGAAGGGGACAGGGACATTGGTAAGTCTAAAGCCTGAACTTTTTTGTTCCAGGCTGACAGTATGGCCCTTTGCAAATCCCTTGAATGGAATTGACTGTAGGGTACTGCTTCGAATGAAGCCACCATTCTTCCCAGCAGCCTCATGCACAGGCGTATGGATGGTTTTCTTTTTGTACCCACTAAGTGGGTCAAATCTTTTAAAGACGACACCTTCTCTGGAGGTAAGAAAATCTTTCTCTGATTTGAATCCAGCCTTAGCCCTAAGTATTCCAGACTTTTGACTGGTCTTAGAGCCGACTTGTCCCGGTTGATAATCCAACCGTGATATTCCAGATACTTGATTGTCTTGTGAATAGCTACTTCCAGCTTTTCCACTGAGTGGTCTATTAGTAGCAGGTCGTCTAGATATGCCATTATCGTTACACCTTGTGTTCTTAGATTGGCCAATAGTGGGGCCAGAATTTTTGTGAACACTCGTGGTGCTGTGGCCAGACCGAAAGGTAAGGCTCTGAACTGAAAATGGCGCCCTTCTACTGCAAAGCGTAGAAATTTCTGGTGGGCCGGAAAGATGGGAATATGCAGATAAGCATCCCTTATGTCGATCGAGGCTAACCATTCCTGCCCTTGTAGGGCGGTGGCCACCGATCGGATCGACTCCATCCGAAAAGTCCTGATATTTAGGAACTTGTTTAGCCCTTTTAGATTTAATATGGGCCTCACGTCCCCATTTGACTGTGAAAAGGTTCGAGTAAAACCCGAATCCGCTTTCTTCCAGGGGAACCTTCATGATTACACCTTGGAGCAATAGTTGTTCTAGTGCCAGAAGGAGGGATCCTCTCTTCTGGGGATCTCTTGGCACGTTTGACCTCATAAATTGGGCAGGAGGAGTGTCTTTTAACTCCAGCTTGTATCCCAGACTTACTGCGCAGAGCACCCATCTGTCTCTGATGGTGTCCCGCCAGGTCTCTGTGAACAACTGAAGTCTTCCCCCCACCCGATTGAGTGGGGGCAACGCTTCATGACTTGGGGGGAGGTTTTGTACCTCTCTTGATCCAGGGTTTCTTGTTACCCTGTGATTGTCCCTGATTTCTGCCCCCTGAATTTGACCGCGGAGGCCGTCGGAACTGTTTCACAGCCGATGTGCCAGGGACTGGAGAAGTAGGCCTCTTAAAAGAAGGACGTCTACTTTTGTTCTTAACCGGTAAGAGTGAACTTTTACCGGCAGAAATTTTCTGGATATATTTGTCCAGATCTTCTCCAAATAAGCGTTCTCCATGAAATGGGAAGCTAACCAGCAATTTCTTACAGGGAGCTTCAGCAGACCAGTTTTTGAGCCATAGAAGCCTACGCATATGTACTACAGACAGCGTAAAGCGGGAGGCCTGTTGGATTGTATCCTTTATGGCGTCCACCGCAAAACACAAGGCTCTAGGCAGGTCAGCTAGGGCAAGAGCCTGCTGATCTGGTAAGTCCCTTAAGACTTGTTTCAACTGATCTTTCACCGCTTGGCAGACTCCAATCGCTGCTACCGCAGGTTGTGTCACCATGCTTGCTGTAGAGAAAGCAGATTTTAGTAAAGACTCCAATTTTTTATCTATTGGGTCTTTGAACATTGGAACATTATCTACTGGACATGTCAGTGATTTGTTCACAGAAGAGATGGCTGCGTCCACTGTAGGGACCCTCCATTTTTTTATGAACTTATCCTCCACGGGATAGATCACCGGAAATCTCTTGGGGGGGAGCAAATATTTTATCAGGATGCTCCCAATCCTGGTAAATAAGCCCTTCTAATAAAGGGTGGATTGGGAAGGAACAGACAGCCTGGGGAGCTTTTAGCGACCCCAGCGAGGAAACCGTAGTGGTTGATGGTTCCGCCAGAGGCATTTTAAATGCTGATCGGACCATGTTAGTCAGAGACTGAACCCATAATCTTTCAGCCTGAGATGCTGAGAAAGGTTCTTCCACTGTTGATTCCTCCATAACTGAATCAACCTCATCCTGATCCCCTTCAGGTAGGTCGATCTCTGTGTGGGGCTGTTCCTCCACTAACAGGCACTCTGAAGGAGGAGACGGAGATCGGACGCGCTTTCCCTGTGACAGGGAAGCAGCGATCAATGCTGTTAATCTCTCTTCCAATCCTCCCAGAGTTGAGGATAAAACCTCCTGTTATATATACAGGAGCAGGTGGACTGGGGACAGCCGCAGCACCAGGCACTCCTGCGGGGTTCCTACGGCTACTGACCTCTGAATTCTCAGGGGAGATTGGTGCAGTACAAGCATGCCCAATATCCTCAGAGCCCGATGGAGACCCCTTTGGCTTCCTGGAAGACTTATTTCCGGAGCGTCTGGACGACATATCCTTTAAGCACAAAGCTGAGGTATTCCCGTCGTCATACACCAATTTTGCTGGTAATAGTCTAACACAGTTGCTGCTATATACCAGCTGGTGTCCACTAAAGTGCCTTTCTATGGGGATGCCTGCATCAACCGCCTCTGTGTGCCACTGTTTTGTTGCTAGCTCTGTTTGCATCCAGCTGACACTTGTACTGTGTCTTTTATACAAGCTGGGACGCCTGCACATGCGCAGAAGCGCCGCGCATCGAGCGTCATCCACCCGCCCCGCCCCTTTTTTTTCATAGGAGGCGCGTGTACGCGCCCGCCATTGGCGCCCTTTTCGAAAACCAAACAGGGACTAGGAGCCAGGGCCCTTTTTGCCGGAGGGCCTGTGCGGTGGATGAGCGCAGCAACAGGGCAGAGGAAGTGGATTCCCGCAGAGAACTTACCAACTGCCTTGATCTTTTGACTTGAGAAAACCAAAGATCCACATGACAAGAAAAAATGGACCACAGCGGCCTCTAGTGGTTTAACACAGGTACCGCGGTCCTCTTTTTTTTTTTTTCTTGAGTACTATTAAAATTTTACATTTTTCAGTAGTTACAGGCATACACAGATATTAGCGGGAATACCGTTAGGTAACAGACAGAAAGACAAATTAGGCTTGGGGGTCCCCCAATAGAACCAAGTTCCTGGGGGCCCCCACTTACCTGTTACCCGCCGCAGGACTCTGTTTGGTCCACAGAAGCCCAAACTTCACCTATCACGGCAGGCATTGTAATTAAACCTTCAGGGACCGGGTTCCCAAGGATTCCACTCCCCTGGACCTGTATAGCACCCTGCACAGACAACATCTTGGTCGTGGGTATGACCAGAGCTCTGGATCCCAGGGTCCAGCCCTCCTAAGAGAGGCATTACAGGCAAAACCTTGCTCTTCTGTTGCAAGGCCCGGGTACCGACCGTTTAGCTATGAAGCTTTTTTGGTGGGATCCGGAACAGCTTACTAAGGCCCGTAAAAGAACCTGTACGCAAGCCCAGGAAAACACATGTTACTCTTTGGCCAACACCTTAGACACTGGCAAAAAAACTGAGGCGCTCCCGGATGGGAGGGGCTTATAGGGGAGGGTACTTCCGGTTTGGAAGTTGCCAGTGCCAGCACCTGAAGGTAAACTATATAACCCATTAGTAATGACTAAGTCGCTCTGTGTCCCGTGATGTACGAAAAAGAAATAGGACCAAAACTAAAATGCCATTTTAGTCCTAAGACTAAAACTAAATCGAAATTTGCTGCCAAAATTAACACTGCCTCCCTGGGTTCATTAAAATCCCTACAAGCTGCATGCTCCTTTCCGGATCATCCTGTATTGGAAAAACGTATTTATGCCGACTGGCAATATCCAGATAAGCATTTTTCCCCACCTAGGAAATTTGAAGTCCTCTACCCTATGGAGGAAAAGTTTACTAAAAAATGGAAGCTACCGGCGGTAGATGCGGCTATTTCTTGTGTAAATAAAAACCTAACTTGTCCAGTAGACAATGTGCAGGTGTTTAAAGATTTTTCTGAAAAGAAGTTAGAATCTTTACTTAAATCTTCCTTTGTGATGGCGGGCGCTGTGACCCAACCTGCTGTGGCGGCTGTGGGTATGTGTCAGGTCCTAAAGGAACAGGTGAAACAAGGGCTCAAGGATCTTCCTCCAGACCAGCTCAAGCTTTGGGAGAACCTGCCTAAGGCCTTATGTTTTACGGTCGATGCCATGAGAGATTCTATCCAACAGGCATCCCGCCTTACGCTCCAACTGGTGCATATGCGCAGAATCCTTTGGTTAAAGCATTGGTCAGCGGAAGCTCCATGTAAAAAGCTTTTGTCTGGTTTCCCCTTTCTTGGGGAACGGCTCTGTGGGGATGATCTGGATAAATACATCCAGAAGATCTCAAGTGGGAAGTCTACACTATTGCCAGAGAAAAAGAAAATTAAACGCCTATGTTTTAAACGGTCCCTCTCCCCGGTTCCAGGGACCTCTGCCTCTAGGCAGTGGCGACGGCATTCTCAATCAACCACAAAACTGAAATCCCAGAATCAGACCCAGGGTCACAAAAGACAGTGGGTACAAAGAAACGGTAAACAGAACCCTAAAGCTTCCTCATGAAGGGGCGCCCCCGCTCAGCCGAGTGGTGGGACGGCTTCGGCAGTTTTCGGCAGCTTGGCAGACAGAGATCCGGGACAAATGGGTAATTTCCACGGTATCCTCAGGATACAAGATAGAATTCCGGGAAATCCCACCTTATCGGTTCCTAAACTCAAATGTCTCCAAAGATCCATTAAAAAGAAAACCCTTCTTCCAAGCAGTGGATCACTTGCTGTCCCAAGGGGTAATCAAAGAAGTTCCCCTAAGGGAACAAGGCACGGGGTTCTATTCAAATCTTTTTGTGGTTCCAAAGCCAAACGGAGACATCCGACCCATTCTGGATCTAAAAGCTCTAAATCAGTTTCTAAACATTCATCATTTCCAAATGGAAACAATTCGATCAGTGGTTTCCACCCTACAAGGCGGAGAATTCTTGGCATCAATAGACATCAAGGATGCATATTTGCACATGCCTATTCATCTTGCTCACCAAAAGTTCCTAAGGTTCGCTGTGGAAAACCACCACTATCAGTTTGTGGCTCTACCTTTTGGCTTGGCTATGGCACCTCGCGTGTTTACAAAGGTTCTGGCCCCGCTTCTAGCAAATCTAAGGACGCAGGGCATAACGGTGATGGCTTATCTGGACGATCTACTCTTGATAGAACAGTCGATTGCATAGTTAAATCACAGTGTACTCAGTACAGTAAAATACCTAGAGTATTTAGGCTGGATCCTAAACTTCCAAACATCCTCTCTACAGCCCGGAGAAGGGTAGAGTATTTGGGCATGGTCTTAGACACAACCCAAACCAAAGTATTCCTTTCCGGAACCAAAGGTCAAATCTTTGAAGGATCTGGTCCGCATGGTCAAGGCAAAGGGGAAACCATCAACTCGCTTTTGCATGAAATTGTTGGGGAAAATGGTGGCCTCTTTCGAGGCCATCCCGTATGCCCAGTTTCATTCAAGGCTACTTCAAAACAGTATCCTGGCTGCCTGGAACAGAAAGATCCAGGCTCTAGACTGGCCGATGCACCTGTCCTCGGAGCTGTGCCAAAGCCTCAGTTAGTGGTTAAACACCAAGAATTTGCGAGCAGGGAAATCCTTTCTTCCAGTCACTTGGAAAGTGGTATCTACGGATGCCAGCCTGTTGGGCTGGGGGGCAATTCTGGAAGAAGCCTCAGCTCAAGGAACTTGGTCCAAGTCCGAGAAAGGCCTACCCATCAACATTTTGGAGATTCGGCAGTATATCTAGACCTCAGAACCTGGACACACAGGTTTACATGGCCACCCAATTCGGATTCAAGCCGACAATGCTACTGCCGTAGCTTACATCAATCACCAAGGGGGCACCCGGAGTCGGGATGCTCAGAGAGAGGTGAAGAAGATTTTAACATGGGCATAAGCTCATGTTCCTTGCATTTCTGCAATCTTCATTCCAGGAATGGAGATTTGGCAAGCGGATTACCTGAGCCGCCAGCAATTGTTGCCGGGGGGAGTGGTCTCTCCACCCCGACATTTTTCAGGATATATGCCAGAAATGGGGGACCCCGGAGGTAGACCTGTTCGCTTCCAGGTTCAACAGGAAGTTAGACAACTTCTTATCAAGGTCAAAAGATCCTCTGTCCTACGGAACAGATGCACTAATGATTCCCTGGGATCAGTTTTCCCTGATCTATGCATTCCCTCCAGTTCCGCTCTTGCAGAGATTTCTTTGCAAGATCAAAGAAGAAGGAATACTAGTTCTCTTGTGGCCCCGATTTGGCCCGGAAGGTCCTGGTACACCAAGATCATAAGTGGGGGAGCCTTGGATACTCCCACTTCGCCAAGACCTGCTATCACAAGGTCCAGTGTTCCATCCTTCTTTACAAAAGCTAAATTTGACAGTCTGGCTGTTGAAACCTACCTGCTGAAGAAACGTGGGCTCTCGGGTCCAGTTCTTTCTACTCTCATTAATGCTAGGAAGCCGGCCTCTAGAATCATTTATTATAGAGTCTGGAAGGCATATGTTTCCTGGTGTGAAACCCTCAAAAATATGTCATTGGTAGGATTCTGGCTTTCTGTCAATTAGGGGTAGATATGAGATTAGCCCTCAGTACTATTAAGGGTCAAATTCCGGTTCTATCAGTCTTTTTTCAGAGACCGTTGGCACCTCATACCCTAGTCCGGGCATTTATTCAGGGAGTGTTGCGGGTAAATCCGCCAGTCAAACCTCCCTTGTGCCCATGGGAATTGAATCAAGTTCTGTCAGGCTTGCAAAAGCAGCCCTTTGAACCTATTCGTCATATTCCATTGATTCTCTTGAGTTGGAAATTGGCATTTTTGGTTGCTATCTCCTCTGCTAGGAGAGTATCTGAATTAGCAGCTCTTTCTTGTAAAGAGCCCTATTTAGTTTGTCACAAAGACAAAATTGTATTACGGCCCTATCCTTCTTTTCTTCCTAAAGTGGTCTCGCCGTTCCATTTAAATCAAGATATTGTTTTGCCTTCCTTTTTTCCTGAACCGCAGTCAGCGGAGGAAAAATTATTACACTCTTTAGATGTAGTGAGAGCAATGAAGATTTATCTGCAAGCAACTGCTCAGATCCGTAAAACAGATGTTTTGTTAATTCTGCCAGATGGCCCCAAAAAAGGCCAGGCAGCATCGAAATCGAATAGAAGAAAGGAAACAAGGGTGCACCAGCCTAGTGCATTATCGTTTAGGATAGATTTTATTAAAAAAGCATAGATACTACTTACAAGTGTAGTAGAAAAAAAACTTGCAGTGCAATGATATTCCAAATAAATGGCAGCTGAGACATGAGCTCGAAACCATACTCCACAGACGCACCGCGCATATGAATGGAGCCACTGCCGGCTTACGCGTTTCGAAGTCATACACTTCTTCCTCAGAGCCCAGCATCGAAATCGACCATTTCTAAATGGATTCGACAAGTGATTATTCAAACTTATGATTTAAGGAATAAAACTCCTCCTTTTCCTGTTAAGACGCACTCGACCAGGGCAATAAGTGACTCCTGGGCAGTGCATCATCAGGCTTCGATGGCTCAGATCTGTAAGGCTGCAACTTGGTCTTCGGTCCATATATTTACCGGCAGCGGTTTAGGGCCTCTCGTCCGATGGCGGTCTGCTTGATCTGTGTCTCCCTCCCCTCATATTGAGCATTGCTCTGGGACATCCCACTATGTAATGACTTAGGCTCTGTGTCCCATGGTGTACGATTAAGAAAATAGGTTTTTTATACCAGCTTACCTGTAAAATCCTTTTCTTGGAGTACACCACGGGACACAGAGGTCCTGCCCCTCTTCTGGATACTTACTGCTTTGCTACAAAACTGAGGTACTTCCCTTATGGGAGGGGTTATATAGAGGGGAACTTGTCTTCATTGGTTGTGCCAGTGTCCAATCACCTGTGGTGAACTATACAACCCCACCATGTAATGACTTAGGCTCTGTGTCCTGTGGTGTACTCCAAGTAGAGGATTTTACAGGTAAGCCGTTATAAAAATCCTATTTTTCTTTCTCTCCCCTGATTATTCATTGTTTTATATAATGTGTATTCATCTAAGTTTATGATGCTTTAAGGCGAGAGCACCGTTGTAGGCGATAGCCACTTGGCCCGCTCGCTGCCACTTTACATCATTTGATATATCAGTCATGTCACTGTTACGCTGTTTATACTACTAATAAAAACATTTTCAACCCTAAAATGATTAAGCCTGCAGATTATGTAACAAGAGACCCATTTTACGTCTACCTCCACTCCTATTCTTCCGCAGCATATGTATAACCAATGGTTTCTGAGTACATCATTAGTATCTAAAGCTCGTGTAGTAGCTATTGCAAGTCATAAAAGTTGCCCTTTCTTGGTGTTTGAGTCCTAGTTAGATGTTGAAGGTTGTTTGTTTTTGTTAAAGGTTTTTTGCAGGGACAAGGTTATATTTTTACATCTGTCTATGTTCTTAATACTGGTCAAATATCCTTTGTAGATGGGATTTTGAATAAACTGTCCATGTAGAAGGCTGAAGTCCTGGTGGTAGGTGGTGACTTTATTTTGACCCCAGATACAAAAGCTAGATTTCTAGCCTTGTCTTTGGCAGCCCTAAAGCCATGCAGTCTCCATTTGGCTGACTGTTGTTGGGTGTTTTATGCCTCTTACCGGAACTACAGTCATAACTCAAGTGTACCCAAAACCCTTCTCTCAAATTGATTTGATATTCATGGACCAATTTTACTTGCATATGATCTCTGAGGCTTCTATAGAGCAGATAATGGTGTTGGATCATGCCCTGGTGTCCTTTATTGTACAACCTTTCAATAAAGTTGATGGAGGGTGGAACTGGTGTAGGAACGATAACATTTTAGATGATCCTGAAGCTCTGGAGAAGGTAATGAATGCCATTAAAACATATTTTGAGTTAAACAATACAGAGGAGCTATCTAAGGGAATGCTATGTGAAGGGCATAAGGGGGTGATTAGGGGATTTTAATTTCCCAAGGAACTCGACTGAAAAGACAAAAGGAAACACAGCAGCTGTTAACAGAGATCCAATGTCTAGAAAATAAACAAAAGGTTGTGAATTTTGGAGTATGAAGAACGGTTGAAAACTCTGAGAAGCCAACTGTCCAAGCAGATCCAGAAAAAATATTGATAGTGGGCTTGTAGATTTTAAGAAAATGCTAGCCAGGGCCTTCTGGAAAAGGAGAGAGGTCTGTCACGTGCAGAAATGGCTGTTCAAGGTGTATTTACATAGGCAGATTGCAGTTCTGTCTCACTGGCTCAAACTAAGAGGAAGCACCACCTGGATCTCCAGTCTCAGTCCACTGCCCACCTACAGTAACTTGTCACTTCAACCTACCTAAAACCCTTATCAGCACCAGCTGCCTTGGTTTGTGAGTATTCAAGGCCTTGTTTCACTTCAATATTAATAAATTGCTCACTGCTATGCAGCACATCTTTCCAAAGACAGAGAGGGCAGTCCTGCTGCCATGGGTGAATTCAACCATACTCTCCATGTAGTGCTGGGGCAGTTATCTGGTCATCCCAAGGGACTAAACACCTGTAATCAAGTACCTGGGACTCCTAATGTTGTCACAGCGTAATGTATGTTATCAAGGTTTCCTGCAACTCCCCTGGACAGGGCCAAGGCCTCCCCATGTCCACAAGGACCTCCATGTGCACTCTAGACTTTCTGAGCTACATGTGCACCCTTTTACGATCTCTGATTCAGAGTCCCAACAGTCTTCATCTGGAGAGGCTGTTTTTGAGCCACCTGCAGATCTGAGTCTTAGGCTCCATGCACACTGGGCTTAAAAAAACAGCAGTTCCCTCGGAAGGAAAAAAAACGGCAGATCCTCTGGAAAAAAAAAAAATGCTCATATAGATTATTTTTTTGTACAGAGTTTAGGCGAGTTTTGCATTTTTACTGACAGAAAGCTCCAACCAGAAGTTTTTTTTTTTTACCTGCCTCTAAACGTTGAGCTTAAAATATGCCTCCAATCGTCCTAATGTGCAAGGACATATAGGATAACATTATTGAGCTGCTTCTACAGGCAGAACACAAAACTCCTGTAGAAGCAGCAATTTTTAAGCCAGTGTGCATGCAGCCTAAATGGTTTTTCCCAAACCTGATTAATGCAGTTTGTACTACCTTGCATCTAGATCGCCAGCCTACTGTTACAGGTTTAAGGTCTTTTAAAGCGCCTTAAGTTGCAAAGCCATTCTGGCTACACTAATAATGCACAGAATATAGAATTCACACGAGGGTGAACCTTATTATTTTAGCATATTTTCTGTTTAATAGAGTGCTTTCACTTGCTGCCTGACACTGCTCTTTAAACATGCTTTCCTTCCAGAGTATTTTTGAATAACCCTTTGATTCAGGTTAATATTTTAGGAATTAGACAAAAAAACAAAAGTTGTAAAATTATTTTATTATTTTTCTGGGGAACCATTTTGTATAAAATGGCAATTTTCATGGTGCCCTTAAATAGGTGACATGCACTTAGGAAGGAACTCCATAGAATATTACCAATTAACGGTTTGCACGTTTATTATTATTATTAGGGACCTGCTCTAACTCACTGTGCTTACCCACAAAACTTTTGCTAGGCTTATTACTTTAATAACTTCAGCACTGAATGGAAGGATGTGAGGTTTTCACAAGATTTCATCCATTTCTCCACATTTGCTGGAATGGAAGCGGAGTTACCAGACTGCTGAATGGCACACCAACTGACGATGTCTGCAATGGTCAGTTCATTTCCCACCAGCCAGGGAGCCTTGCCTAATGCAGAGTTCAAGGCCCGGAAAACAGCCGCTTTCTCTTTACTGCTGCCTTCTCTGAGTTGGAAGATGGCGGTGTCCACCCAGCTGTCAATCAGTGTAGCTGTAACAGCATTATAAGAGTTGCCTAAGAGGGAGAACAGGAAACGAGCTATGTTGCCTTCTCCTTCAATAGGACACATATTTTGAATGCTGAATTTCATCTGTGGTTTCGGCACTAGAGGGGGAAAAAAAGAAAAAAAAAAAACAAAAAAAAACACCACACCATTTCAATTACTACTATAGGCAGCAAAATCATTATATAACTATACAAAGCCCATTCTGTGATTTAAATCAAAACACAATGGGGGTTATTTACTAAAGGCAAATCCACTTTGCACTACAAGTGCAAACTACAAGTGCAAAGTGCACTTGTAAGTGCAGTCGCTGTAAATCTGATGGGTAGATCTGAAATGAGGGGAAGCTCTGCTGATTTTATTATCCAATCATGTGCAAGCTAAAATGCTGTTTTTTATTTTCCTTGCATGTCCCCCTCGGATCTACAGCGACTGCACTTCCAGTGCAATTTCAAGTGCAAAGAGGATTTGCCTTTCGTAAATAACCTCAAATGGCTTCTATCACCCAAACCTACTTGAGCAGTAGCAGTCAGGTAGTAAGACTGGAACTGACTCAAATGTAATCTACTAACTGCAACACAAAAAATAAATATAAGTACAAGTAACTCCTAATAACAATTACAGAATCTATCAAGTACAGTGAAATTTTGTTGCCAGTCATGTATTACTGTACTTAAAGCTGAACGCTAGCTTTTGATACACTTTACATATGTCCCTCACTAACATGTGAGGCTGCTGAATAAACTGTATATAGCTGAGGCTTCATACAGCATATCGCACTGTATTCCAGGTTTGAGCCGAGACTTCCTGTCTCATACCCGAAACACATTAGAGTCTATCTGATTGGTGCTCAGCCATTCAGAGAAAGCGATATACTCTAGCAATGACTACAAAACTTCCTCTGAATGGCTGAGCACTCATCAGATAGACACTCTTGTGTTCCGGGTATGAAACAGCTTCAGCTATATACAGCTGCCTCAAATGTTAGTGGGGGACATTGAATTCCAGTTTTTGATACACTCTACATAGCTGCACATTTGATCAGCTCATACCAGATTACATTATACGAAGAGGGATTTCTTTTTATTCGTTAACTAGATGGACTTGCATCTTTTTACAAACAGACCAACTATGCAAAAAAAAAAAGTTGAACTAAATCCACCAATTTATTTCACAAAAAACAGATACAAGGCATTCCATAAATGATAACTGGTAGACTTACTATTGTATTTATTGAGCTGTCAAGTCATCTAAAAGGCTGGTGTCATAACTGATCCCATGTGCAGCACCATGGTAACTACAGATGAAACAGACTAAGACGGCAGCATCCTTAGCTATAAAGGATGAGAGGGTTTAATTGCACTTTAAGATTAAAAACTTTCATTGAACAAGGTAGAGTCTTCATGTAACGATAAGAAGCTGCAACCCAATTCAACAGTTCCCAGGCTAGGGCACTGATTGGCATCCCTGGTGGGCTCCCTCAATGGGTCTGCACTGATGATAATCAATGTGCTGTTTATCAACGCAGACCCCCCCATCTGGAGAGCATCCGATCGGCTCTCCTCTACTCGTGCCTTGTCAACACGAGTAAAAGGAAAAGCTGATCAATGGCACTTCCTAGTTACCATGTGATCAGCTGTGATTGGACACAGCTGATCACATGGTAAAGAGCCTATGTCAGGCTCGTTACAGGGATCAAAGATGCAGTGTCAGACTGACACACCATCGATCGCCGCAGGCGCGAGCGGCTGATTGTCATGACGCCTAGTCAGGATAATGCAACAACTTTCCGGCCGTCATTCTGCTATATGGCAGGCAGGAAGTGGTCCAATTTAAAAATTTAATTGTATGCACTTTTAAGAAGGCATGGATTGCATTTATATTTAAGTCAAGCATATCACAAATCTGATCTCATATGTGCACCATTTTTCATTAAAAGCATGCTATGGTACATTTTGTTCTGTGTCTGATGGCTGTGTACACTAACCAAACTGCTCTGAGGTCATATATAGCAGGCTTTACTTGACCCTTTCAATACAGGGCTTTTTATACCACTTCCATACCGGGCCTATTCTGGCACTTCTCTCCTACATGTACAAATCATCATTCTTTTGCTAGAAAATTACCCAGAACCCCCAAACATTATATATGTTTTTTTTTAGCAGACACCCTAGGGAATAAAATGACGGTCGTTGCAACTTTTTATCTTGCACGGTATTTGCACAATAATATTTCAAACGTCTTTTATTTTGGAAAAAAAAAAGTTTTTTTTTTTATTAAATAAAAAAATAAAACAGTAAAGTTAGCCCAATTTTTTTGTAACATATGAAAGCTTATGTTACGCCGAGTAAATAGATACCTAACATGTGAAGCTTTAAAATTGTGCACACTCATGGAATGGTGCCAAACTTCGGTACTTAAAAATCTCCATAGGCGACGCTTTGAAATTTTTTACAGGTTAGAGTTACAGAGGAGGTCTAGTGCTAGAATTGTTGCACGCGCTCGAACGCACACGGCGATACCTCACATATGTGGTTTGAACTGCGTTTACATATGTGGGCGGGACTTGCGTGTGCATTTGCTTCTGAGCTATTGGGGACAGGGGCGTTTTAATTTTTTTTTTTATTATTACACTTTTTTTTTTATCACTTTTATTCCTATTACAAGGAATGTAAACATCCCTTGTAATAGGAATGCGTGCGACAGGTCCTCTTTATGGAGAGATGCGGGGTCAATAAGACCCCACATCTCTCCTCCAGGCTGGAAAGCATGTAATCGTGAAAAGAATTTCACTCATCTCATACTTACTAGCAATGTCGGCTTTGTTTACTTTTGAGAACCCAGGCGTGACGTCATCACATCGCGCCCGGGCCTCCGACGGTCATAGAGATGACTGGTGACCATCTGGTCACCAGTCATCTCTATGCTCGTCATTTGACCACCGGCGCCGGACGATTCTTTCTCCGGACCCCGGATGGCACGGGAGAGCCCGGAGAAGAACCGGATGGCGGCGGCGGGAGGGGGGGGGTGTCCCCTCCCGCAGCCTATAAGAACGATCAAGCGGCGGAACCGCCCTTATGATCGTTCTTATGGTGCGCAGAATCGCCGGCTGAAGAGAAGGATATCTGAATGATGCCTCTAGCTGCAGGCATCATTCAGATATCCCCCCACAAACCCAGGACGTCATATGACGTCCACCCGGAGAGAGAGAGAGAGAGAGAGAGAGAGAGAGAGAGAGAGAGAGAAAGAGAGAGGGTTCCTGCCAGCGTCATTTTACAATGACCCGGAATGGAAGTGGTTGTAATGGCAGAAGATTTTTTTCCACAATATCAATCAAGAGCAAATGCACCTAAAAATAAATACTCCGTTTCATCCCTCACTTTCTGAAAATTGCAACATGGTTTGGGGTTGCTGAGGGCAACAGCTCCAGTTTTCTTTGCTTTACATGAATCACGAGTACTGTAGCTTGTCACAGCTTACCATCTTTCCAAATGAGAGTGAAGCCAAGCTGATATTCCTGGCGATACTTTTTATTCACTTGATCCCCAAAGCATTTCAGAAGAGGTTCTGGGATGCTTGTGACAGAAGAATGTGTGTGTACTGCTGACAGCACCTGGTAGCGTTCACACAGCAGGCCGTGCAGGATCAGAAGGGAAAGTGGAGGCACAGCAGGATTTGCATTGATGACAATATCTCTCAAAGCACCATAATCCTGGGTTAAGAAATAAAATATTGTTATAACAGAAATCAGAAAAAAATTAAAATTAGAGATTCATAAAGGCCCGGGTGAAGTCAAAACACTACTGATGCTACCGCAGCTCCACAAAGGCTTTATGAATTGATTTCACACGTTTACATTTCGTTTTCCATTTAAAAATAGGATTTTTGTACTCACCGTAAAATCCGTTTCTCTGACGTCCATGGACTGACACAGCCTCTTCATACTGAATACGTGGTTTATGTCCCTACTCGCAGGAGAAGCCTAGACAGAATGTTAGATGTCACAACATACATTCTATAAACCAGAGCTGAACAGCCCCGCCCAGCAGGCGGTCCCTCCGGACATAACCCTCCTACCTGCAGCCAGCAGCCCTCAGTTCGTAACAAGCAGTACAAACCTTAAAAAAGGAAGGGTGGGTGCTGTGTCAGTCCATGGACATCAGAAAAACGTATTTTACGGTGAGTACAAAAATCCTATTTTCTCTTATCGTCCATGGACTGACACAGCCTCTTCATACTGAACACGTGGGACTTCCCAAAGCAGTATAAAGAAGGAGGGTGAGAGCAGTAGTAAAGGAAAAATCAAACTTCACTCCAAACAAGCAGAGCTCCTCAACGGAGGAGTTGCAACTTCAAACAGCGGCCTGCAACACCTTGCGGCCGAAAGAAGCATCCGAAGATGCAGCCACATCAACCTTGTAAAAACTTAGAAAAAGGTATGTGCGGACGACCAGGTCGCCGCCTTGCACACTTGTGCAACCGACGCTCGATGTCAGAAAAAAGAGGAAGCACGAATTGCCCTGGTGGAATGCGCCATAACCGGAAAGGGAGGCGCCCGCCCCTTAAGGGCATAGGCCTGTATGACGGGGGGGGGGGGGAAATCACATGGCGAACCCCCTGCACAAAGGTGCGAATCAAGGAATGGCCCGCTAGCGGTCGTTGAAAGAAGACAGCCAGGGCCGAAATCTGACCCTTGATGGTACTTAAAGCCAGCTTTTGGGTCACACCACGCTGTAAGAACAGCAGAATCCTGGGAACGGAATACGTCCGTGGACACCAATCTAGCTCCTCGCACATAGCGATGTAAGCCTTCCAGGTACAGTGATAGATCTTCCTGGAGGAAGATTTCCGTGCCCTCAACATGGTCGAGATGACCGAATCTGAGAGACCTCAGTACCTGGCTTTCAATCGCCATGCCGTTAAAGCCAAGGACTGTAAAAGTAGGATGAAGTATGGGACCTTGAGACAGAAGGTCCGCCCGCAGAGGTAGTCGCCAGGGTAACGTCCGCGACTAGCCGCACAAGATCGGCGTACCAATGGCGCCGTGGCCAATCCGGAGCAATGAGGATCACCGGAATGCCCTCGGCCTCTACCCCATGAAGCAGACAGGGAAGCAACTGCAGCGGAGGGTAGGCATACATCAGGCGATACTGACCCCACGGGGCAACTAACGCGTCTGCCCAGGGGTCCCTGGACCTGGCCACAAACCTCGACACCTTGCGATTGAGTCGAGAGGCCAAGAGGTCCACATGCGGCGTGCCCCATCGCCGGCAAAGGAGTTGGAACACCTCTGGATGCAAGGACCATTCCCCATGGTCCAACGTCTGATGGCTCAGAAAGTCAGCCTGCCAGTTGTCTATTCCTGGAATATAAACGGCCGACAGAGCCGGCACGCTTCTTTCCACCCACCGTAGGATGTGGGCGACCTCTGACGCCGCAGCTGAGCTCAGAGTTACCCCCTGATGGTTGACATAAGCCACTGCTGTGGCGTTGTCCGATTGGATCCTGACCGAGCGGCCCTGTAGCCTCTCCGACCACGAGGAGAGGCACAGTTTGATTGCCCGGCGTTCCAGAACATTGATCGGTAGACGGGATTCGGCCGGGGTCCAAAGCCCTTGAGCTGAGAGGACCCCCCCCCCCCCAGCCCGTAAGGCTGGCGTCCGTCATGATCACAGTCTACTGGATAGGAAGGAACGACTTCCTGGACCGAAGGGCCGGGGATCTCAACCACCACGTCAGGGACACACTGACTGGGTGACTCACCTGGATCTGATGATCCAAAGACAACGGGGACTTGCCCCAAGTCAACAGGATCCCCCTCTGTAGGGCACGAGTGTGAGATTGGGCATACGGAACTGCCTCGAAGGAGGCCACCATGAGTCCCAGGACTCTCATGCAGAAACGGATTGACGACCATTTTCAGGAGTTTAGAACCCGTACCGCAGACTGAAGAGTCTGCAACTTCTCCAAGGGTATGAATACTTTCGCCTCCGAGGAGTCCAGGATCAAACCTAGATACTCCAGACGCTGAGACGGGACCAGGACCGACTTCTGAGTGTTCAGGCGCCACCCGAAGTCCCGGAGGGTCTGACTATCGTCACATTTTCTTCTAATTCTGAGCCAGTCTGCTCTCAGAAGAAGATCGCCCAGATAACCCACGATAGCAATGCCGCGCTGTTTCAGCAAAGCCAGAATCGGGGCAAGCACCTTGGTGAAGACCCACGGTGCCGACGCCAAGCCGAAGGGAAGTTCCACAAATTGATAGTGGACTTCGCCGATTGCAAAGCGCAGAAACTTCTGGTGACTTGCGCAGATTGGGACATGCAAATAGGCGTCCTTGATGTCCAAGGACGCCAGAAAGTCCCCGGGATGGAGCGCAGCAACCACCGTGCGAATGGATTCCATGCAGAATTTTTGAACCTTCACAAAAGGCATTTAGGGCCTTGAGATCCAGAATTGGACGGACTCCGTCCTTCTTTGGGACCACAAACAGATTCGAATAAAATCCCTGAAACTTCTCCTGTGACGGTACAGGCACAATTACTCCGCACCTGAGCAAGTCCTGCACTGCCCCTAAGAGGGCCCCCCGACGTGCTAGAAGGAGGGGGAGATTTGAGGGAAAGAATCTGTTTGGAGGCCAGGAGCGGAACTCTATCCTGTACCCCGAGGTGACCACCTCGCACACCCACCGGTCGGAGATCCGGGACTTCCACCGATCCGTGAACCAGCGAAGCCATTCCCATGCGGTGGCGGGCTTGGGCGCCAGCTTGGTTAGCTTACGCACCCAGGGACGCTTCTGTCCACCAGCCACACTCTTTTCAGTCTGGGAGGGCTTACCCGTGGACGCTGACTGACGAAAAAAAACCTCTTCTGAGCTGGAAAGGAGGGGCCCGGCTTACGGCAGGGCACCTTACCCTTAGTAGCCTGAGGAAGGAGGGTGCTCTTACCCCCCGTGACATCCTTAATAATGTCATCTAGGGCAGCACCAAACAGCCTACCGCCCTTAAAGGGCAAGTCAGTCAGGAGCTTTTTAGAGGCCAGGTCAGCAGACTAGCATTTTAACCAGATAAGACGACGCAACACCACCGCATACACTGAGACCCTAGAGCAGGGATATGCAATTAGCGGACCTCCAGCTGTTGCCAAACTACAAGTCCCATCATGCCTCTGCCTCTGGGTGTCATGCTTGATGCTGTCAGAGTCTCGCTATGCCTCATGGGACTTGTAGTTTGGCAACAGCTGGAGGTCCGCTAATTGCATATCCCTGCCCTAGAGATTAAGGGAGCAGCGTCCAAACTGGCATAGCACACATACACTAGGCCCTGCGCCAGTTGGTGGGCCAGTGCAATGGTTTCTGGAGGAAGATTATGCTCCTGCACAGTCTGGTGCAAAATCTTTGCCCATTCCGTGAGTGTCTGAGACACTAGGGTCGCCGCTACAGTAGTACGCAAGGCGGATCCCAGCAAGGCGAACATGGCTCTGCTCACCACTTCCGACCTTCTGTCAGTGGGGTCCTTAAAAGGCAGGAGTCCCCTCCATCGGGAGAGTTGTGGCTTTATTCAAACGGGCGACCGGGGGGGGGGGGGGGGGGGGGGGGTCGACCACCGGAAGAGAGGCCCATTTTTTAATCAGGCCCTCCTCAAAAGGGTACCTAGTAGACAGACGCCGCGGGAGTGCAAAAGTCTTCTGCGGCTTTTCCCAAACCTGATCTATGAACCTGTCAAAGAAAGGCATGCAAGGAAAAAAAACTTTAGAAGGCTTAGCTTTAAAAGAATCAAAAAGGAGACAGCTTCCGCCTGAGGTTCCTCGGCCACAGCATCCAGCTTGAGAGTGTCCCTCACAGCATCAACGAGTTCACTTACAAGCACCCTATCCTTTGCTGACTCAGAGCAGGAGTCTTCCTCACAAGGAATGTCCTGTTCAAAAATATAAAAAAATTCAGAGCTAGGGTCCCGAGCTGCAGCTAGGCACATACCAGAATCAGAGCACTCCCCTACTGGAGATTGTGTGGGGAGAGGGCGCTTCATAGCCCCCTTGCGCTCGCACACCGCTTCCATCCTGACAAGAAATGATTCCAGGACCGCCGACAACTGGTCCATAGGGACCGCAGGTGCTGAAGCACTGCCTGTTGCCTCTGACATGAATGGGGAAGCAGGTGAACCAGACTCCATACTCGCCACTCTGAGACTTCCCAATAAAATAAAATAAATCCACCGTCTGGCTGCGCTGACTGTGGGGGGTTACCCAGGGGACTTACCAACCCGGATAGGACCGCTCGGTTACGCTGCCTGTGCTGTGCAGCGCGAGTGAGCAGTGAGGAGAGTGTGAGGAGAATTGCGCCGTTGCAGGAGCGATAGAGGCCAAACAATCACAAAAACGTGCGCGGCTCCTAGAAAATGGCCGCCACAATGCAACTGCGCCATAGCGATCCACGGCAAGATGGCCGCCATGCGCGCCAATGCAAAAAAGACAAAGTGACACAAAAACATGGCGCCGAACGGCGCCCAGGCCCAAAATCACAGAAAAACCTCCACAGCTATATGCAGACACCCATGAGCCCCCCCCCCCAGACAGCACAGCGCCAGAGTAAGGTGACAGAGCAACAAAAAACAAGGGGGAGACAGGGAAAATCCCCCATACAAAGGAACACACAGCATGTACTCACCTGCAAAGGCAGGAGATACTACTTACCCGTTTTAGAAGGACCCACTGGTGTGTTCCTGACAGACCTATCACAGTGCGGTACTGAGTAGCGGTCAGCCCGGTCCACCGTGAAAGATACAGCAGGACTGTTCAGTCTTGTGTGGACCGCGAAGCATAAAAGCTCACCGGCCACCCCTGGAGTCATGGGGCATGTCGTGAACTGATTCGCACGCCGGAGCAAGGAATCAGCACGCTCGATGGTCGGACAGGGAAGACTACGAGGATATCTTGCACCCAACCTGTTGCCCAGCCGACAGTTGATAGAAGATCTCAAAAATAAAATAAAATTCCAAAAGGAATTAAAAAAAATCTCAGGAGACTGGCTCCTAAGAGAGCCATGTCTTCTCCTCTGCTAGGCAGGAAAAAACTGAGGGCTGCTGGCTGCAGGTAGGAGGGTTATGCCCGGAGGGACCGCCCCTGGGCGGGGCTGTTCAGCTCTGGTTTTTAGAATGTATGTTGTAACATCTAACATTCTGCCTAGGCTTCTCCTGCGAGCAGGGACATAAACCACGTGTTCAGTATGAAGAGGCTGTGTCAGTCCATGGACGGTAAGAGAAATGGTTTTACATCCATAAAGAAAACATTTATTATACTGCAGCTTACCAATTCTTAGATGTGTGATGGCTATATTAGTTTTCTCTTTTTTAGGCTCTCTCCTTTTTTTCCACCTGGGGATCCTGCCAGTAAGTCTGTTTTTTTTTTTTTTTTTTTATGTAACAGGAGGTCACGCAGCTGCAGCAAGAGGTTTGAGATGAACAATCCAACAAGTACAAGGCTGCTTATGATGGTCAGCTTTTATTTAGGTAAAACCTTTATCCCAAAAGTAAAAAAAAAAAAAAAAAAAACTGTTGTAGCTGCTTATAAAACATTAGCTGGAGTTTAGGTTAAATTTGTTTGTGTATTTAAATCTGCTAGTACAGCTAACACCCCCTCCCCCCAGATTTAAATTGTTGGTGCCCCTGTGCTCCTTAATCCAGAGTGGAGTCCCTGTTCACATGAAGGGTCCAAACAGGTCCACTTATGAGTTTTTATTAGGTGGACCTGATTGGATGGTTCATTCACTTCTATGGACCAGCGGGTGTAAATGGACTTGTGCCTACCTCTGATCTGAGCCGGTCAGCCAATAGAGAAGAGCCGGCTCTGTCCATGTCCACCCTGCAGAAATTGAGCAGACACGGACCTGTCATCCGCCCACTCTGATCAGCAGGGGATTCAGGGACAGATTCCCTGCCGATCAAAACTCCCCTTGTGAAAGGGGCCCAAATACAGGCGTGTTACTGGCCAGATCACCAGGTGAAAAAAAAAAAAAAAGTAGCGCAAAAAGCCTAAAAAAATAAAATAATGAGCAACCACATTTAATGATTATTAAGCTGCAATATATAACATTTTTGGTTTTGGGTTTAATATTGCTTTAACCTTTATTTGCAGTTTTTACTGGCATTTAGAGGTGTCTCTCAAGCATATGTTTACTATTTACAAGATCTTTAACATTATAATATGGAGTTCATCTCCTGTAGACCAGGATACTCTATTTTATCTTTAGAATTGTTTATCATATTCTGCATTATCTAATGCAATGCCCCTGAGAAAGATCTGAGGATGCATACCGTGGTCGGACTGAAGAACCTAAGGCTACTTTCACACTGAAGCGCTGGCGGTATAGCTGCGCTATTTTTAGCACCGCTATACTGTCGTTTTTGCCGCAATTTGCAGGCGCTAGCGGGGTGATTTTAACCCCCGCTAGCGGCCGAAAAAGGGTTAAAAAAGGCCCGCAGTAAAACCTCTTTGTGGCGTTTTGCGGGCTTTTTGGAGGCTCTACCCTACTGATTTCAATGGGCAGAGGCGCTATAGAAATATAAATATACCGCTCCCATCGCGCCTCAAAGATGCGGCTTGCAGGAGTTTTTTTACCCTCCTGCAAGCGCAACGCTCCAGTGCGAAAGCCCTCAGGCTTTCACACTGGATACAATGGAGCGGCTTTTTCGGGGAGCATTGCAGGCGCTATTTTTAGCGCAATAGCGCCTGAAAAGCACCTCAGTGTGAAAGGGGCCTAACTAGATCTATGTTTCTAACCTCAGTTCACACAGGTTTTAGGTTTTTACATTCCAGACTGAAGAACAATGTTGTACAGCAACTGCAAGCTTCACGCAGCACCCCACAGGTAAGTATTAGGGGGACTGCTGCACACAGGTTTTTGCATTAAGATAAAAAATCTTCTGAGTTTACAACCACTTTAATCTGAACTGAATCTATCCATCTGGAAATCCTAGCCAATATAGTTTAGGCACAGGAGCTTTATCCAGCACTACCCATAATAACCTTTATTCTAATTGCAGGGCCCACACATCCTGATCATATCAGTTTCCCAGCATCCCTTGGCTTCTATTCAAAATCTCATAGTAGTGTTGGCTCTTAGATGTACACCAACACTGTCTGGTTAATATAAGTTAACACTGTGCACTACCAACACTCAGCAGTAATAACATACTTTTCCAAGTATAGCATCAAGGTCTGCTGTCTGAGCGGCCGGAGCTGCTGACGAATCTGCTTGAATAATGTCTGTCACATCAAGATCTGCATCTGGAGTCTGGATCATCTTTGAGAGGCCATCAACAGCAGCTTTCAGCTCATAGAGGCGCTTTAAGATGTCTTCTTGCCTGGACTCCAGGGCTTGAATAGCTGGATCAGCTTGCTCCTTAGGATATAACAAACAACATGTCAGAAAAAAGGACAGAAGAGCTGTTGCTAAAGAAATGTAAAGGTCTGCAAACAGAAACCAGTAATTAACTAAATTGTTCAGGGTCACAATCCGTTCAGGGGCCGCCATTGCTGACCTCATTCTGAAAAATCAAGTTTTGCTTACTAGTAGTTTCTTACCATATGAACACTGAAGGACAAATACATTCTGACACATACTTCAGTAATAAAACCCCTTTCAGATGCGAGGACAATCAGCAAAGCTCATCTTCTCCTTTGCCCGAAGGCAGGATTGTTACATATTTAGATCACCTAAAGCAGGAGTGTCAAACTACATTCCAGTTCATACAAATGCAATATATAAAATGTTTTTTTTTTTTTTATTAAAGGAGACATTAAAAATGTACTGAAGGAGAAAAAAAAAAAAAAAAAAAATATATAAAATGATTTCCCTTTAGGCATAGTGTGGAAGATATATTTCTAAAAATGACTGAAGTCCTTCCTTCTCCAGATCACATACACTACTCTCTCTCAAGAAATGTGTACACTGCCAGGGCTGGATGCAGTTCCGGTGGCTCTGCCGCTGCCTACTGTCTAATTATTCATTGCTAGAACAGCATGGCATCTAGCAACCAGTGTCATGTATGCCCTAGCATTCAGAGTGGAGGATGTAACTTGCTCCTCTGCCTCCTAGTGGTCAGCTCCACCGACCTCCAGCTTCTTCGGCCCAGGGTTGCCAACTTTCAGTAAATTTACAAACAGTTTGTAAAAACCATAATTGTTGCATCTGTCCATGAATGTCAGTTACGGACATGCAGCCTACATGTCTGTAATGGACATTCATGGACAGATGCAAAAAGTACGGATTTTACAAACTGTTTGTATATTTACTGAAAGTTGGCAACCCTGCTTCGGCCCCTTGCTGACAAGAAAATTGACTGAGAGTCTAAGATGTCAGGCTGTCTGAGTGAGGGAGCTGGGCAGAGATGAAGAGACAGAGTCCACTCTGGAGGACAGATGACGGAGGGAGGGGTGGAGAGGGCAGGAGGAGTAGGAGGCCTAAGCAGAGGAGGCTGTTGGAGGGAGCAGCTGAGAGGACAAGGAGACAGTTGAGACTGAGGAGGGGGCGAGACTTTGATGGAGAGGGGGGAGGGGTATGGTGCTGGTGGTGTGTGGCAGGGAGTGAGGGTATGGAGAAAGACTGACAGACTGTAGTGACCCCAGTGGTGGACATCTCCTCATGAGGTGTGCTCAGCTGAGGAATGAGAGCCTGCTATGCTGGGATCTGTAGTGCCATAGAGGGTGTCTCTCCCCTCTATCTCTGCTCTGAATGATGGGAAATAATATTGAAGAAACTGGTTTCAATGCTGGGGGTTATAATTCCAGGTGCACCAAATGGAAATTTTGATATCGAAAGCGAAACCAAAAATTCAGGATGCACATGACCGAAACTGAGTTTCAAAATAATATTAATTTATATATATATATATATATATATATATATATATATATATATATATATATAGCGCACCCACCCCAGACTTTACCTGCTTTTCTTAATTTGGCTCCTCTGCAGGAAAGACTGAGGCACACCGCACTACAAGCCCGTACCTTCCTGGATGAGGAGGTTGAGCGGTGTTAGTTTTCTCGGTCCTGCCTGCGGCTGGTGTTTGAATCCTCCCGAGCTGATCTCGCTTCTGCTTTGGCCAGAGACAAGTCCTTAATTCTCCCCAGTAAAGCCATTGTCCACACCAACTGAAAGTCCAACTTCTGTATTTATTTCACATGGATAATAAATAGTCCCTTTAATAGCAGACAGGTTGAGACGCGACACCGGTCAGATAAGGTGGGAGAGAGGTCCAGGCACAAGCACAAATCTTGGTTCTCTTACTGTTCTGATAAGCACGAACAGGTTTGGCGTACGATCTTTGTCACAGAAGTAGTGAATATGAAAGTCACTGCCACTGACTTGTTGAAGTTGGTCACTGCCACTGACCGGGTGAATAGGGCCTTGCCCTATTTGGTCACTGCCACTGACCTGGTGTGCGTAGAGTCACTGCCACTATGACCTACAGAACATGCACTGCCTTCTTGGAGAACTTGGCCCATTTCAAAGAGAAAAACGTCCCTCCGGAGAGTTACCAGAGGCCCTCACTGTCACCACGACTCTGTGCTGGGTCTTCAGAAAGGGTCACCTCCCTGGCCTCCTCGTCTTGGATACGGGTCCCCTCGCAAGGCAGATCCCCGAGAGTCTCGGTCCCCGGCGGATCCCAGCCGAAGGCTGCTGGGCACCGGCCCTTTCTCCAAAGTACCTCACCCCAGACTGAAGGTGTCTGGGATGGAATAGCAACTTTGCCTCCGGGCCTAGGGCACCCAGAGGCGACACACACACACACACCCAGGCCTAAGGTGCCTGGGCGCAGAACGACCAACCGACCAGGCCTCCGGGCCTAGTGCACCCGGAGGCGACACACCCAGGCTTAAGGTGCCTGGTCGCGGAACCACGACAACCGACCCCTCTGGAAGATGGCCGCCCCTTTTTATACCCTCTCCCGACAGGCACAGCAGGTTCCCCGCACTGCTGTCAAGAGGGGACAAGAAAAGGCACAACCCTGTACTGTGGTTCAACCTGGGCCTATGGCAACAGCGCCACCTATAGGCCCCAGGGAACTGTACATCAATACTATCTCCCAGGGACAGAAATGGTCCATGAACCCTAACAGTTTGTGTATCTGAGCCTTATTACCACTCAGATACTTCCCTTAAATATAGCACCCTGCTACATACATACATACATATATATATATATATATAAAAATGAATCTATTGTCGGCCATTATCTAAAGATTGAGCACAAGAAAAGCGCATTCCCTTTAAATTCTATGCATGTCTCCACTAGAGATGCACTGAAACATATTGGCTGAAAATCTGCATTTTGCAGATAAAGAAAAATGTGCCGATAATGGCGCCAAAAACGCACGCTATTTTGACATGATTTTACTGTGCTTATGGTGTGTTTTTTATAGGTCATGTGACTCAAAAACCATATGAAAAACATAACATGCATGCGTTCTTGCTGCAATTTCAATGTATTTCAACGGGGAGGTGCATTTTTTGTGCGTTTTTTTTAACTGGCCAAAGCACAATTTTTAACACCACAATGGAGGCACAAGGGACTAGTGTGAAGACATACATAGAATTTGAATGAATGCATTTTTCTTGAGCTTTTCATGTGCTAAAGGTGCTGATAATGACCAGCAATAAAGTCATATTCATTTAAATTCATGATATTAAATTAAAAAGTTGAATATAATAGAATTATATATTTAAAAAAAAAAAAAAAAAAAAAAAGTGTCATTGTCAGACAGGTGCATCCTGAATTTTCGGTACCAACATTTCCATTCAGTGCACCTCTAGTCTTCACACTGGTCCCAAGGGACTTGTGGTGTTAAAAATCTTGCTTGCTGCATTTATTGGTCAGTTAGAAAAAAAAAAAAAACACCTCCCCGTTAAAATCCATTGAAAATGCAGCAAGAACACACACGTTACATTTTTAATGCGTTTTTTGAGTCACATGACCAATGAAAAACACATTAAGCACAGTAAAATCGTGGAGAAATCTAGCGCATTTTCATTGCCGTTATCGACACCTTTTTGCTATCGGCAAAAAACTATTTTCATCCGATATGTTTCGGCCGTCAAAATTTCAGTGCTTCTGTAATTATTATTGCAGAAACTGGTACCAATGCTGGAGGTTATTATAGCAAAACCTGGCACTAGTGATGGGGGTTATTATTGCTGAAACTGGCACTGATGCTGGGGGTTATTATTGCTGCTACTGACACCAATGCTGTGGGTTGGTTTTGCGTAAACTGGCACTAATACTGGCTGGCGGTTATTAACACAAAAACTGACATTTCTGCTGGTGGTTATTTCTGAAAGCGGAGCTCCACCCGCAATTTTTATTTTTTTAAAGTCAGCAGCTACAAACCACTGTAGCTGCTGACTTTTAATAAAGGGCCCTTACCTGTCCTACTCGCCCGCGATGATGGCCCCCCCGATGCCGATCCCTCGATCATTGCAGGTCCTGCGCCGCCATCCTCACTAAGGGAAACAGGCAGTGAAGCCTTACGGCTTCACTGCCCGTTTCCTACTGTGCATGCGTGAGTCTGGCGCCGATTTGTGAATGGGCGGCTGCTATCTGATTACTCACAGTTCCCAGAAGGCAGCGCACCCATTCACCAGAGGATACGGCGAGTAGGAGGGATGAAGAAGATCCACCTTGGATAAGGAAGAGACAGATTAGGGACTTCCGCATAGCAACCGGTATTTCGGGCGAGTAAAACATTTTTTGTTTTTCAATTTTTTTTGCTGCATTTGTGTATTTTTTTTTCAGGGTGGAACTCAACTTTAAACTGGCACAAATACTGGGGATATATTTATAGAAACTGGCACTTATGCTGGGTCGTATTACGGAAACTGCCATTTAAGCTGGGGGTTATTTTTCGGTAAACTGGCACCAATGCTGGGGATTATTTTTGCAAAACTGGCACCAATGCTGTGGGTTATTATTGCTTAAAGGGGTTGTAAACCCTCATGTTTTTTCACCTTAAAGTGGAGTTCCACCCTAAAGTGGAACTTCCGCTAATCTGATTCCTCCCCCCCTCCGGTGCCACAATTGGCAGACTCCAGGATTAATTTTTTGGGCCGGAACACCGCTTTAATGCCTCCTATGCATTAAGGTAAAAAAAAAATTGGGCAGTGACCGGCCCCCCAGCCACCCCATTTTACTTACCCGAGCCACGAATTTCCCTCAGCGGATAAGCGCTGTCTCTCTCTGCATGGGGTCCCTGGCTGTTGATTAGATAGATTGATAGCAGCGCAGCCATTGGCTCCCGCTGCTGTCAATCAAATCCAATGCCGCAGTCGTCTATGGATGCAGATGTTGTACTCGGGATCGTGCCCGCAAGGTAACCCCCGGGAAAGCACTTCTCCTAGGGGGGGGGGGGGGGTTATCTGGTGCGGGGAGGAGCCACGAGAGCCGCCGAGGGACCCCAGAAATCGAGGATCGGGGCCACTCTGTGCAAAACGAGCTGCACATTGGGAGGCAAGTATGACATGCTTGTTATTTAAAAAAAAAAAAAAAAAAAATAGACTTTACAACCACTTTAAGCTACCATCTATGCTGGAGAGGATTTATTCCAGAAACTGGCACCAATGTGAGGGGTTATTATTGCTGCTGCTCACAGCAATGCTGGGGTTTACTTTTACATAAATTGGCACCAATTAACTTTTCCATCAATTTGAGCTACAATAGCTCCTCTATTGGATCGGACTACACTGGCCTGCCTTCGCTCCCCACATGCAGCAAAGAGGCTTGGCATCCCATGACCCCGTCTCTGGTTTTCCTTCCTTGGACCACTTTTGGTAGGTTCTGACCACTGCAGACCGGAAACACTACAAGATCTGCAGTTTTGGAGAAACTTTGATCCAATTTGGCCCTTGTCAAAGTTGCTCAAATCCTTACGCTTGTCCAGGTGCAATCCTGGACTTTGAACTATTCTTTCAGCTTCATGTCCAATCACTGTCCAAATCTGGCCGCCTCAACCTCTATAAGATACGCCCCTTTCTAACCAATAACACCACAAAGTTTCCAATCCACGCCCTGGTCATCTCTTGCCTCAACTACTGCAACTCCCTCCTCGTTGGCTTACCTTTAGACCAGAAGTCTCCAAACGGCAGCCCGAGGGCCAGATGTGGCCCTTTGCTAGCCTTTATGTGGCCCTTGGGGCACTATTCCTCCAACTGATATGAGGCACTATTCCTTCCACTGACACCAACAAGGGGGCACTATTTCTTCTACTAATATCAATGATGGGATACTATTCCTCCTACTGATAGGGGCCCTACTCCTCCTACTGACCACCAACCCTGAGACCACATTTATTCTCACTGGAGCTGGGTCTGGGACATTTTCTGCCCCCACTGGCCACAATCCGGCCCTCCTAAAGTCTGAAGGACAATAAAGTGGCCCTTTGTTTGAAAAGTTTGGAGACCCCTGCTTTAGACTATCCCCCCCCCCCCTTCAATCCATCATGCTGCTGCCAGACTTATCCACCTTACCAGCGTCTGCCACCCCTCTCTGACAATCTCTCCAATGGCTTCCACTCACCCATTAAATTCAATATACTAACAACTTACAAAACCATCCACAACTTAGCCCCCAACTACATCACTAACCTTGTCTCCAAATACCAACCAAATCACGCTCTTTGTTCCTCCCTCCTGATCTCTAGCTCCCTTGTCACCTCATCCCACGCCCACCTCCAGGACTTCTCCAGAGCCTTTCCCATCCTCTAGAACTCCCTACCCCAATCTGTCTGACTATCTCCTACTCGATCCACTTTCAGACAATCCCTGAAAACTCATCTCTTCAGAGAAGCCTATCTGGACCCCACTTAACTGTACATTTATTTTCTCCACCAGCCCATCCCCCACAGTTATTACCACTTGATCCTCCCGCTTCAATTGTAAGCTCTAACAAGGCGGGTCCTCTGATTCTTACTGTATTCAATTGTAACTGTACTGTGCAAACTGTTGGCACTATATAAATCCTGTATAATAATAAAATAAAATAAATCTGATTTTAACACCTCAACTTCAGGGATATGTTGACTTGCTGCTTAATCACTTGCCGACCAGCCGCTGTTATACGGCGGAAGGTCAGCACATTCCCGCAAATCGCCGTAGGTTGTTTCCTTTAAAGTGGTTGTAAACCCACTCTGACAACTTGCACCTACAGGTAAGCCTAGATTAAGGCTTACCAGTAGGTGCAAGAAATATCTCCTTAACCAACACGGTTAAGGAGATATTTGCAGAAAACACTGCACCGATGTCTACGGCGCACTTAGTGTCCCGGTTTTATGAATGGGATCATGCCGGTCCCGCGTGCATTCACGGGATTGACATCATCGCCACTCCGGCCAGTCACAGCGCCGGAGGGCGCTCGGGGGGGGGGGGGGGGGGACATGGCGGAGGAGGAGGGCAACGAGAAAGGGCTTCGATCTCAGGTAAGTCATTCATAATGCCCCGCAAAAGATCGCCGACCTCTGCCATTACTAGTAAAAAGATAAAAATGCCATAAATATAGCGTCTACAAAATGGGGGATATAACTTTTGTGCAAACCAATCAATATGTGCTTATTGCGATATTTTTTTTTACCAAACATATGTAGAAGAATACATATTGGCCTAAACTGAGGAAAAAAATCGTTTTTTTAAAAAAATTGGGATATTTATTATAGCAAAAAGATAAAAATATAATGTCGCTCTTTTTTTGTTTATAGCGCAAAAAATAAAAACCGCAGAGGTGATCAAATACCACCCAAAGAAAGCTTTATTTGTGGGGGGAAAAAAGGACGTTGATTTTGTTCGGGTACAGCGTTGCACGACCACGCAATTGTCAGTTACAGCAACGCAGTGCCGTATCGCACAAAATGGCCTGGTCATTAAGGGGGAAAATCTTCCGGTCTGTAAGTGGTTAATATATCACAACCACTTTCCGGTTCCATTGTAAGAAGATGATCAATGTTATGGCTGATCAGTGTGTATGGAGGAGCTGAGTGGGAGGCACACGTCTCACCCTGGATAGAAGGAAAGCTGGATGTGACATTTACCTGCTCATGGTGCCCAGTGATGGGCTGGTGGAGGTTGGGCAACCTATACATGCAGCTGGGCAGAGCTACCTGGATGTCCCCGCTGTTGTATTGCTGAACTCTGTACATGGGCATGTCTGCGGTACTCACACTGCAGCACGCTGCGTTCCCCCCCGACTCGGCGCTGATGACGTCACCGGCTACACTCTGGCGCAGCCTCGCTATCAGGAAACTGATGCAACCCATTCCGCCGCCATATTTACTAATGGCAAAGCTGCATTTGTAACAGAATAACTTCCATTACCGTATATTTTCTAACGTGTGTCTGTCATAGGATCAGCTTTCAGCTACAGCAATGTAAAACTTGTTTACAATGGTATTGTAAGGGAGTGTAAAACAAAACTCAAACGTATGAATTCGTTTAAAAAATAGCGCGGTTAATCTTACGTAGGATAAGATTGGCTCTCGAGGACTAAGAGACAGAAAGAACTTAGAATCATTAAAAACGTCTAGTTGAGTTCTTTTATGGAGCCCTCATTAAATATGGCGGCCTCCGATGTACTCTAGGTCACGTGTTGCTTGACTTCATTCTAGCTCGGCTATTGGCTACAGACTGAGGCACGTGTGTGAGTGTCATGGGTCAGTGGGAAGAGGATGTGAGGAGGAGGCGGTGGCGGGAGTGTACACATGGATAGTACTCTATCTGCATGCTGTACATATAGCACCATGGAGCAACCTTGGTGAGTTCACTTCTACTAAGTCTTACAATAAACTCTGCAGTCCCATAATAGTTCTGTGTCTCTACACTGATAAAATTGTCCATTAAAAGGGGAATGGGTGCGGATATCAGCATTACAAAAGGTAACAGTGGGGGAGATTTACTAACACTGCTGCGCACAGAATCTGGTGCATGGTAACCAATCAGCTTTCAGATTTTATTGTCAAAGCTTGAGTGAACAAGCTGAAGTTAGAAGCTGATTGGTTGTCATGCACAGCTACATCATTTTTAGTAAACCTCTCCCATCGTCATAAAAAAAAAAAAAAATCAAAATCGCACAGGTGATCTAAAAGTCTAGGTAAAAATCACATTATCTGACTACCAGGAGCATTACTGGTGTTATCCAATACAGAAGGATGTGGATCAGTAGAGTTTGAAAGGCTGAGCAATGCACAGCAGAGCCTGCATGTTTAGTGACATATGTCTGCTCCATGTACATATAGAATAATACACAATCTAAAAAGCTTTTTAATACCTGAACAATCATAAAAAAGCTTATGGCATTAAAGTATAAATAACACCAATAAGGTTTGAGCAGCAGGCAGAGAAACCGCAGTACACTTTTTTTTTTTTCTGTGACAAGCTGTGCAGGGGTTGTGTCAGTAGAAGACAAGCAATCTGCAGTACACTGATCCTGTCTGTGCAGGGAGGCATGTCAGCACAAGTCTGACCACTGGAGGGACAGGCAGACTGTGATCCCCACTACATAGCTCCCAACTGTCCCTGATTTTGAGGGACTGTCCCTTATTTGGAAAAAGAAAAAACTGCGCCACCTTTTGGAATTTTGACCAAAAACCCAATAGGAATAATTAAGCTTATTCAAATACACATAGTAAACTAGCAGATATTGCACCAAATAGTCCAATAACAATTGTGCGAATGATCTGAAACAGTCCACAAATCCATATGGCAGGGGAACCACAGATTTCACACCACAGTGACTAATTAAAGCAAGCCGTGAGGTATCCACCACCAAAAGAAGGGGAAACAGCTTACCAGAGGGCAAGCGATTTGGGACAATCGACTGTGACCCAGCCGCGACCTTTAATGTTGCAGTCCTCCCTTAGTAAGTCAATGCGTTCCGTTCGGATGGTCCATGAATCATTATATGCAGATCATAAAACCCCAACATGTAATAGAGAGGGCAGACCAATAGTGTAATTCCGTATGGCAACGGTTTATTAAAAAAGTAAGTTATACTTACAAAATATAGCGATAAAATCAACATGTAAACAGTAGAATGCTGGCCGGCATATCAGGAGCCTCACTCCTCGGGCGTGGTGACGTCACTGAGCGTCCTCCTAGACGCGTTTCGTCATCACGTAGATGTTTTCAATAGGAGTGGGCGCTGCAGAGACGCATCGCGCTTAAGAGAGGCCGGACCCCATTATGAAGTTCACAGTTCGGCCATCTTAGTTATTGGCAAATATGCCCCATTGCTTGAAAGCTGATTTCACACCTTCACAAACCCAAGTGTGAGGGGGGAACTGTTTAGAGCTAAAACGCTCATCTTAACAGAAACACAGGACTCATCCTGCGGGCAGAAGTTAGTATAATTTTGGCCTGGGCAGTAGTTCATAGCAGGAAGTACCCACACGGGTGTACTAATGGTTATTAATTGTATGGCGGTGTCTATTTTGAGGAAATCCCAATAAAATAAACAAATACTAAATATGAAATGTACCGATATATATATATATATATATATATATATATATATATATATATATATATATAAAAATATATGAATATCATATATATATATATATATATATATATATATATATATATAAAAAAACACTACATTTAAACTCACTTAGGAGAAAAAAAACGTGGGAGTGACATCTAGTGGCAAAACACAAATTGACATTAAAGGGGTTGTAAAGGTTCATTTTTTATTTTCTAAATAGGTTCCTTTAAGCTAGTGCATTGTTGCTTCACTTACCTTTTCCTTTGATTTACCTTCTAATTGTTTGTTTTCTTTGTCTGAATTTCTCACTTCCTGTTTCTCCTCACTAAACTTCACACCATCATCTGAGTGGTGTGGAGTCAGCCAGAACAGCTTACTGAACAGCTTACTGAGGAGGAACAGGAAGTGAGAAATTCAGACAAGGAAAACAAAGAAAAAAAAATATTTAGAAGGGAAATCTAAGGAAAAGGTAAGTGAACCAACAATGCACTAGCTTAAAGGAACCTATTTAGAAAATAAAAAAACGAACCTTTACAACCCCTTTAAACTAAAAATAGTTAAATCCCTTATTGGAGTGCTATTTAAGTAGATGTGAATGTAAATTTATATAGTGAATATAAAATATATTAACATTATGTTTACACTCATTTAAGAGAAAAAAAACCACAAGGTGACATCTAATGGTGTAACCAAAAAATGCCATTACATTAGAGATAATTAAAACCCCTATAGCAGTGCTCAACCCCAAAGACCCCTAAAACCCTGTGAAAAATTGAAAGTTATACTTATATACAAACAAATATATATATATACATAAGCAACTTACATATAAAAACTTATATATAGAAAAACGTATATATAAAAAACCCCATTAATCCCAAATCTAGTGAAAAGAAGGGAAATCATTAATGTTATTTTTAATTATATTATATGGTTATAATTAATTAAATTTAAGTGCATAATTTTAAACTATATCAAAAGTGTATGTCTCAATTAAGAAAAATACCCCTAATGGCACCAGACCTCCACCGTGCATCTCACATTGGGTTTACATAGTAGATGTTTCTAGGCATTGTTGATGAACGCATTCACATCAGTGTCTATGTTTAAAGCGGAGCTCCGCCGGAAAAAAAATATTAAAAGCCAGCAGCTACAGCAGCTGCTGGCTTTTAATATTTGGACACTTACCTGTCCTGGAGTCCAGCGACGTCTGCAGCAGAGGACGAGCGATCGCTCGTCACTCTGCTGCTCCCTCCGCCATCCTTGCTGAGGGAACCAGGAAGTAAAGCCCTGCGGCTTCATGCCCGGTTCCCTACGGCACATGCGCGAGTCGCGCTGCGCCGTTCTGATTCGTTCTCCTGTGTTCTGGGAGCCGAGTGTCTCCCAGAACACTACGGGAAGTCTGGGGGAAGTGACGTCACTCCCGCAGATTCCCGGAGAGAGGACTCCCGAATGTGGGTGAAAATACATGTCTTAGACAGGTATCTTCACCCCCTCCCCCCTGAAAGGTGTCAATTGTGACACCAGAGGGGGGGGAGGGTTCCGATTAGCAGAAGTGTAAATTTAGGGTGGAGCTCCACTTTAACCCATAGGGCGAGTAGGTCTTCAAACAGTGAATCCAGGCCATTTCTAGTCTGGAAATTTCTCTGACTAGGTTACTCCCCCTCCAATTGGGTTTGAATTTATCTATACCCAAGAAGAGGGTGTTTGAGGGGTTTTTATCATGCTTAAGCAGGTAGTGTTTCGACACGGAGTGGTTCTTAAACCCTGTCAGAATATTTGTTATGTGCTCGTTAAGTCACACCTGGAGTGGGCGTTTTGTCCGTCCCGCATACTGCAGGCCACATGGGCACTGCAGCAGATACACAACATCGGTGGAAGCACATGTAATACAGGGTTTGATGGCGTGCTGTAACCCCGTGGCAGTAGAGGTAAATATGGTCGTTCGCCTAACACGGTTTGAATTCAAGGCGCACACTCTGCATCTCCTGCATTGATAGTACCCTGTGAGTTGTTAAAAAAAAAACCCTCCCATTGCTAGGGGGATTTACAACTCATGAGGCAATCCGATTTTTTAGAGATTGTACCCCTCTAAAAATTACCCTCGGCCTATCCGTGAGTACATCTTTCAGCACGTTGTCATTAGCCACAATGTGCCAATGCTTCCCTACTAGCTGTTTTATAGCCCTATGCTGAATAGAATAGGTGGTAATGAAGGGTACTCCAAATGGGAATTGGCCACCCTCTCGTGGTCCTCGTTCCACCAACAGACCTTCTCTTGTGGTGTTTTTGACCAAATCCAAAGACTCTTGTAGGGCATTCACCTTGTAACCCTTTTCCAGGAACCGGCCTGTCAAAACCTCAGCCTGTTTTAAAAATTCCTGGTCGTCAGAGCAATTCCTACGGAGCCTTAAGAATTGGCTCTTTGGAACTGCTCTGAGCCACGAGGGGTGATGACAACTCCCCGACAGGAATAAAAGAATTCCTGTCGGTTTCTTTGAAAAATGTGGATGTTACGAAATGGTCGCCTCTAATGGATATCCGTAAATCCAAATATTGGACTTCTGTTTGGCTGATCTCATATTTCAACTCAATATTTCTCTGGTTATTATTCAGGGAAGACATAAAATCAATTAGGCCCTGTTGTGACCCATCCCATAGGAGGAGGATGTCATCAATATACCTAGCCCAGAGGGATACCTGGGGTCTATCCCTGGAATAGATGACATCCTCCTCCCATCTGGCCATAAAAAGATTCGCCAGACTTGGGGCATACTTTGCCCCCATGGCAACTCCGGTGACCTGCTTGTAGAAATTGCCATTGAACCAAAAATAGTTCGAGGCCGCAGAAAACTCCAAAAGGGCCATCAAAAATTCGATCTGCCGTGAAGGGAGACCTGAATCTCTGTCCAAGTGGAAACGTACCGCCTCAAATCCCAACTGGTGAGGGATAATGGTATATAGGGACGTAACGTCCACTGTTGCCATCCACATGCCCTCCTTAGGTGTAATACCTGCCAGAAGATTCATAACATGCCTTGAATCCTTGATATATGATGGAGTATTCCGCACTAAAGGCTGTAAAAAGAAATCAATATATCTGCCCACCCAGGACGTAATGGAATCGATCCCACTAACTATGGGACGTCCCGGGGGGCAGGCTGGATTCTTATGCAGTTTTGGTAAGTAGTAGATGGTGGGTGTGCGAGAGGAGCCTTTGGAATCAAAAACAACCTCTCTTTGGGAGTGAGAATCCCCTCGTAGAACCCTTTAGCCACCAAGAGTTCCAGATCCCTAACATATTTTCACTAGGGATCAGAGGGCAACATAGTGTAAGTATTGATATCATCCACTATCTTATGCAGCTCAATCAGGTAGTCTTCTTTGTCTAGGATAACAATCCCCCCCCCCCCCCTTATCGGCCAGTCTAATAACCAATTCTTTATTCCTACATAAAGAATCCAGTCCTTCCTGTAAAGTCTTGTTCAACCTTGCCTTTTTAACCTCCATTGCATCTAAGTCCCTCAATCGGACATCTCGGAAAATTTTAAGGGAGGGAGCCAAAACTCCAGGAGGATTATATAGGGATGCGTTAGCCAACCCTGAATGAACATAATTATTTGAGGTAACCTGCTCAGTCCTTGTAATTCCTGCCATGTACCTTTTAATATTTAATTTCCTAATGAACCTATGGATGTCCATATAGGTGTGGAATTTGTCCAAACCTTTGGGGGGCGCAAATTTAAGGCCTTGATCCAAAAGGAGTTTTTCAGGTTCTGTCAACACCTGCTTACTCAAATTAAAAATACCCTGGCCAATTATACCTTGGGTCTTTTTTGTTGTTCTCGACCACCTCCCCCCTCTGGTTCCTCTCCTCTTTCGCCTAACCTTTTTACTCCTTGTGTGGGTTTGTGAAAACCCCAATTGCTGTGCCCATTTTGCCCCCCTGGGCCCCAGGGGGGGAGTGGTGGTCCAGGCTGAGACTGGTGGAACATTGGACTATGATTCAGTCCATCATACGATGGATAATAGTGTGAACCATTGGAACCATAGTCCATATCTGACCTATCTATGTCTCTCAGAGGGAGGAAAGAATTCTGAACAGGGACACTATAGTCCCACCCAGAAGCTCCTTCCATTTGGAAATAGGAAGGGGATTGGCAACCAAAATCAGGATCCTGCCTCCAACCCTCAGAATGTTGGGTATAGGGGCCTCCCCCTCTCTGGTTCCCATGGCCCCAACCCCTCCCTTGGGGGTTCTTACCCCTTGGTCTCATAGGAGGGTCATGATAGTACGAGGAAGAACCATTACCAGTGCCACTCCCTTGCCCTGATCTAAAAGGCCAATGAGGGCCATCCTGGTTGGATGGTATTATACCACCCCTAGGTCCACTCATACCTCGTCTCGGTGACTGGTGGGGATGTTGGCCCATAATCTTATTTAATGGACCTCTTCTAGGGCCCCCGGAGGGCACCGGAACTTGGCCTTTATTAGTTGGATCCGGTACCAACGGGCCCGAAGTTTCCATTTCCCCACCATTCCTAATGGCTTCCTCCTCCAATAGTTTTTTCTGCCAGTTAAAAACTATATTGCCATGATAATCTGCAAGGTCCCTGTTGTACTTCTTTTTCTTTTTCGTACGCTGGTCCTTATCCTCTTTTTCAAGAGTCTTAAGTAGACCTTGGGATTTTTCCCTATATTCCTCACTATCCTTAACTGGATTCAATTCATCTCTGATGAGTTTGATCTCCTCATCTAAATTAGCAAGCTTGGTAGCCTTCCTATCGACCAAAAATGGAAGGAAAGACAACCCAGCCTGATTGAAATATTTGAACCAGTTTTCTAAATCGGTATCCCCTTTCTGGGGGGCTACATCCCAGCGGAGACTTCTAGGGACCATGGTTTGTTTGATGTAGGTCTCCAGGTAGGCGATATCCCATTTTGTATGGTTCTCAGATATCATAAGATTTTTTAATCTGGTAAAAATCCCACCCAGATCCCCCTCCTCATCTTTATAGGATTCAAACACACCCTCAAGGTTAACCACCTTGGTGGCCCTAAAGTCAAATATATCCATAGGGAAGTGCTATTGAAAGAACAAAGCAATATATTGAAATTGGCAATCGCTAAAAACGCACAGCAGCAGTAATAATGTCAAAACAAAAGCATATAAAGGATGGAAAACTGCGCTAGCATGAAAGTTTAAATACAAAAAAATAGGCAGCAGTAATAGTGTGACAACACCTATAGCAAATGGAAAAATAAAAAACTGCGCCACCTTTTGGAATTTTGACCAAAAACCCAATAGGTATAATTAAGCTTATTCAAATACACATAGTAAACTAGCAGATATTGCACCAAATAGTCCAATAACAATTGTGCGAATGATCTGAAACAGTCCACAAATCCATATGGCAGGGGAACCACAGATTTCACACCGCAGTGACTAATCAAAGCAAACCGTGAGGGATCCACCACCAAAAGAAGAGGAAGCAGCTTACCAGAGGGCAAGCGGTTTGGGACAAACGACTGTGACCCAGCCGCGGCCTTTAATGTTGCAGTCCTCCCTTAGTAAGTCAATGCGTTCCGTTCGGATGGTCCATGAATCATTATATCCAGATCATAAAACCCCAACATGTAATAGAGAGGGCAGACCAATAGTGTAATTCCGTATGGCAACGGTTTATTAAAAAAGTAAGTTATACTTACAAAATATAGCGATAAAATCAACATGTAAACAGTAGAATGCCGGCCGGCATATCAGGAGCCTCACTCCTCGGGCGTGGTGACGTCACTGAGCGTCCTCCTAGACACGTTTCGTCATCACGTAGACGTTTTCAATAGGAGTGGGCGCTGCAGAGACGCATCACGCTTAAGAGAGGCCGGACCCCATTATGAAGTGCACGGTTTGGCCATCTTAGTTATGGGCAAATATGCCCCATTGCTTGAAAGCTGATTTCACACCTTCACAAACCCAAGTGTGAGGGGGGAACTGTTTAGAGCTAAAACGCTCATCTTAACGGAAACACAGGACCCATCCTGCGGGCAGAAGTTAGTATAATTTTGGCCTGGGCAGTAGTTCATAGCCGGAAGTACCCACACGCCACCGCCATACAATTAATAACCGTTAGTACACCCGTGTGCGTACTTCCGGCTATGAACAGTTCCCCCCTCACACTTGGGTTTGTGAAATCAGCTTTCAAGCAATGGGGCATATTTGCCCATAACTAAGATGTAATTGTGCCTGTACCGTCACAGGAGAGGTTTCAGGGATTTTTTTCGAATCTGTTTGTGGTCCCAAAGAAGGACGGAGTCCGTCCAATCCTGGACCTCAAGGCCTTAAATGCCTTTTGTGAAGGTTCAAAAATTCCACATGGAATCCATTCGCACAGTGATTGCTGCACTCCATCCTGGGGACCTTCTGGCGTCCTTGGACATCAAGGACGCCTACTTGCATCTCCCAATCTGCACAGGTCATCAGAAGTTTTTGCGATCGGCGATGTCCACTATCAATTTGTGGCCCTTCCCTTCGGCTTAGCGTCAGCACCGCGGGTTTTCACCAAGGTGCTTGCCCCGGTTCTGGCTTTGCTGAGGCGTTGCTATCGTGGGCTATCTGGACGATCTTCTTCTGAGAGCAGACACTGGCTCAGAATTAGAAGAAAATGTGCCGATAGTCAGTCAGACCCTCCAGGACTTCGGTTGGCTACTGAACACTCAGAAGTCGGTCCTGGTTCCGACTCAGCATCTGGAGTATCTAGGTTTGATCCTGGACTCCTCGGAAGCGAAGGTTTTCCTTCCCTTGGAAAAGTTACAGACTCTTCAATCTGTGGTTCGGGTTCTGATGTCCCGAAAATGGTCGTCGATCCATTTCTGCATGAGGGTCCTGGGACTCATGGTGGCCTCCTTTCGAGGCCGTTCGGTATGCCCAATCACACACTCGGGCCTTACAGAAGGAGATCCTGTCCATCTGGGACAAGTCTCCGCTGTTGCTGGATCGTCAGATCTAGGTGAGTCAACCGGTCAGGGCCTCTCTGACGTGGTAGTTGAGATCACCGGCACTTCGGTCCGGGAAGTCTTTTCTTCCTATCCAGTGGTCGGTGATCACGATGGACGCCAGCCTTACGGGCTGGGGTGGAGTTTGGGGAGTTCTGTCAGCACAAGGACTTTGGACTCCGGCCGAATCCTGTCTACCGATCAATGTCCTGGAACTCCGGGCAATCAGACTGTGCCTCTGCTTGTGGTCAAGGAGATTGCAGGGACGTTCAGTCAGGATCCAGTCGGACAACACCACTGCGGTGGCTTATGTCAACCATCAGGGGAGAACTCGGAGCTCAGCTGCGGCGTCCGAGGTCGCCCACATCCTAAGATGGGCGGAAAGAAGCGTGCCGGCTCTGTCAGCCGTTTACATTCCGGGAATAGACAACTGGCAGGCGGACTATCTGAGCCGCCAGACTTTGGACCAGGGGGAATGGTCCTTGCATCCGGAGGTATTTCAACTCCTTTGCCGGTGGTGGGGCAAATGGATGTGGACCTGTTGGCCTCTCGCCTAAATCGCTAGGTGTCGAGGTTTGTGGCCAGGTCCAGAGACCCCTGGGCAGACGCCTCAGACGCGTTAGTTGCCCCGTGGGGTCAGTATCGCCTGATATTTGCTTACCCTCCGCATGCGGTTGCTTCCTCGCCTGCTTCGCAGGGTGGAGGCTGAGGGGATTCTGGTGATCCTCATCGCTCCGGATTGGGCACGGCGTCATTGGTACGCCGATCTTGTGCGCCCCGTCGCGGACGTTCCTTGGCGATTGCCACTGAGGGAGGACCTTCTGTCTCAAGGTCCCATACTTCATCCTGCTTTACAGTCGCTGGCTTTAACGGCATGGCTATTGAAAGCCAGGTGCCGAGGGACCGGGGTCTCTCGGAATCGGTCATTTCGACCATGCTGAGGGCACGGAAATCTTCCTCAAGAAAGATATATCACCGTACCTGGAAGGCTTACATCGCTCTGTGCGAGGAGCTGGATTGGCGTCCACGGACGTACTCCGTTCCCAGGATTCTGCTGTTCTTACAGCGTGGTGTGACCCAAAAGCTTGCTCTAAGCACCACCAAGGGTCAGATTTCAGCCTTGGCTGTCCTCTTTCAACGACCGCTGGCGGGCCATTCTTTGATTAGCACCTTTCTGCAGGGGGTTCGCCATGTACTCCCCCCTGTTAAACCTCCTCTCCCTCCTTGGGATCTGAATTTGGTGCTTTCGGTTCTTCAAGAACCTCCTTTTGAAAACATCAGAGATATCCCTCTCTTAACCTTGTCTCAGAAGGTGGCTTTCCTGGTAGCCATTTCTTCTGTCAGATGGGTGTCTGAGTTGGCGGCATTGTCTTGCAAGCTGCCTTAATTGGTCATCCATAAGGATAAGGCGGTGTTGCGTCCGCGGCCTTCTTTTCTCCCGAAGGTGACCCTGTGGTCCTCATCCATCGTATCCCAGAGAGTTTGCGCTTTACACGCTAGACGTGGTACATGCCTTTCGGGTGTACCTGTCCATGACTGCTCCTATTCGCTGTTTGTGTCTGTGTCTGGTCCACAACAGGGTCATGCGGTGTCGCCTGCCACCATTTCTAGGTGGATCAGGCAGACCGTCATACAGGCCTATGCCCTTAAGGGGCAGGCGCCTCCCTTTCCGTTTCGGTGCATTCCACCAGGGCAATTGGTGCTTCCTGGGCTTTCCGACATCAAGCGTCGGTTGCACAAGTGTGCAAGGAGGCGACCTGGTCGTCCGCACATACCTTTTCAAAGTTTTACAAGGTTGATGTGGCTGCATCCTCTGATGCTTCCTTCGGCCGCAAGGTGTTGCAGGCCGCTGTTTAAAGTTGCAACTCCTCCGTTGAGGAGCTCTGTTTGTTTGGAGTGAAGTTTGTTTTTTCCTTTAATTCTGCTCCCATCCCTCTTCTTTGACACTGCTTTGGGACATCACACTTGTCAAGTATGAAGAGGCTGTGTCAGTCCATGGACGGTAAGAGAAAATAGGATTTTTGTACTCACCGTAAAATCTGTTTCTCTGACGTCCATGGACTGACACAGCACCCACCCTTCCTTTTAAGGTTTTTACTGCCTTGTTACGAACTGAGGGCTGCTTGCTGCAGGTAGGAGGGTTATGTCCGGATGGACCGCCCCCTGGGTGGGGCTGTTCAGCTCTGGTTTTAGAATGTATGTTGTAACATCTAAAATACTGCCTAGTCTTCTCCTATGAGCAGGGACATAAACCCACTTGTCAAGTATGAAGAGGCTGTGTCAGTCCATGGAAGTCAGAGAAACGGATTTTACGGTGAGTACAAAAATCCTATATTTTGCGTTACGGGACTGCGTCGCTTTAACTGACAATCGCGCGGTCGTTTGATGTTGTACCCCAACAAAATGTATGTCCCTTTTTCCCCACAAATAGAGATTTCCTTTGGTGGTATTTGATCACCTCTGTGGTTTTTTATTTTTTGCGCTATAAAAAAAAAAAATTGCAAAAATTTTGAATAAAGCACAATATTTTGTACTTTTTGCTATAATAAATATCCCAAAAAAGAATAATAAAAAAAAAAAAATCTTTATCAGTTTAGCCTGATATGTGTTTTTGGTAAAAAATAATCGCAATAAGCGTATATTGATGGGTTTGCGCAAAAGTTATAGCATCTACAAAATAGGGGATAGATTTATGGCATTTATTTTTTTATTTTTTTACTGGTAATGGCGATGATCTGCAAATTTTTGTAAAAATTTTTTTTATCGGGACTGCAACATTGCGATGGACACTTTTGACACTTTTTTGGGACCATTGACATTTATACAGTGATCAGAGCTAAAAATAGCCACTGATTACTGTATAAATGTCACTGGCAGACAACCAAGAATACTATAGCAATATATTTACCCAGGGGTAAGGGTCAGAGATCTAGCTATCCATCGGCCCCATATTTTGTGAAAGGCTTTAGTTCTTTTCCGAATTTCAAATGTGAGTTTATACTTGGAGGCTACTTCTAGCGTTAAAATGCCTGAAAACCGCCTCAGTGTGAAGCCAGCCTTAGAGAGACTTACAGCTGCTATGGCTGCATGGTGCACCCAGCAGTACTTCTGTTTTGTGTAGTATGCACCCAGGATCAAATGCCCAGAATGCAGACTACTTACGTTCTGAACATTTGTCCCTATGTGCCCTGCTCCCACCATACATATATAGTCTTGTCCAAAAAAAAACACAGCTCAACAGACCTAATGTGAAAAAGTCCCAAACCTCAGCTTCAACCAAAACTCCTCATCACATTCTTTCAGGACTTTGTTACTGTTTCTTTATCGTACATCACAGGATGCAGAGCTTCATAGTAATTGCTATGTGGGTTATAGGCCACCTTCAGGTGATGGACACTGGCACAACCAAAATAGGAAGTCCACCCCTATATAACCCCTCCCATACAGGGAGTACCTCAGTTTTTTCGCCATTGTCTAAGGTGTTGGTCACGGTTAAAGAAGAGCTAACAAGAAGCTCCATTTAAAGATCCCTAGGGGGTCAAGGCGCTAGGCAACCGGATCCATTCAAAGTGCCTAAAGGCCAAAGGACCCGGGGCCTCGTGGATGAAGAACAAGGTTTTTGACTGTAATGTTTCTCTTCAATTGAGAGCTGGACCCTGGGACCCAGTACTTTGGTCATTCAACTAAATGCCAAAGATTTTTTCTGGCAGGGTGCTATACGGGTCCAGGGGAGTGGACTCCATGTAAGGGGTCTCGGTCCCTGAAGGTTTTAATAACACAGCCTGCCGTGATAGGTGAAGATTGGGTCTGTCTGCTTGCAGCAGAATCCTGCGGCGGAAAAGGTAAGTGAAGATATCCTAAGGAACTTGGTTCACTTATAGGATTTCTTTATTTTTAGGGTTAGATGTTGTCTTGCCTGAAATCCACCACTAGAGGGTGTGAAAGTACACTTACCTGGTCCATGCTTGCTTTTGTCTAAGGCTTGTTTAGGATCACTCACTCCTCACTGTGCAGTCTCAGCCACTGGGAGATCGCTTCAGCTGTTTTTCTCGTCCAGACAGCTTCTCCTTTCCCCTGGGGATCGGGGGTCCATCTACTTACCCCAGAGAAAGGCGTCAGTTACGGCGTGCGGTAGATTCTCTTCCCCCCCACCCCGGGGTCCTCAAACAGGGGAGCCCCTTCCCCCACCCCAGGTCCTCGGCAGATGGGGATGAGTTACCCCCAGATGGCCGGGAAGAGGGGCAGACGGATGACTCCTCTTCTGAGGAGTCAACTTCGGATGAACTTTTTTCAGCTTCACAGTCTGAGAAATTGATGGTACAATCTCTGACAGAATTGGTCCGTTCAGCATGTAAGGCCACCAAAAAACCGAGGCGACCGAGAGCCCCATTTCTCCTTTAGGGTCTCTAAAGCCTCCACAGGCTCTATATGCCTTTCTGGTCCATCAATTGCTGGAACAACTTATGTATAAGGACTGGGATCACCCAGACAAGCATTTTCTTCCTCCTAAGAAGTTTGCCAAAAATTCACCAAAAAATGGAGTGTGCCAGCAGTGGATGCTGCTATCTCTTGTGTGAATAAAAATCTAACTTGTCCAGTGGACAATGTTCAGATGTTTAAAGATCCAACGGGTAAAAGATTAGAATCTTTGCTGAAAACCTCCTTTGCTATTGCAGGGGCGGTGACTCAACCGGCTGTTGCCACAATAGGCATTTGTCAATCCCTAAGAGATCAGATGAAGCATGTCTTCAAGGTGGTTCCTGCTCAGCAGGCCCGGGACATAGTCGAGCTACCAAGGGCATTATGTTTTGCGGTTGATGCTATCAAGGACTCTATTCAGCAGGCGTCTTGCCTTGCTCTCCTTCTGGTATACATGCGTAGCATTCTCTGGTTGAAGAACTGGTCAGCTGAGTCACCTTGTAAAAAGCTGTTGGCTGGTTTTCCGGCTGTCACAGGGAAGATTTGGACAAATATATCTCAAATATTTCTAGGGGTAAAAGTACTCTTTTACCAGTTAAAAGAAAGAGTAGGCATCCTTCATTTAGACGTGCTTCTTCTCCAGGATTAGGGGTAACAGTCTCCAGGCAGTCGCGACGGCCTCCGCCGTCAGGTTCAAGGGGGGAAACCTCAAGGAACCCAGGGACAAAAGAAATCCTGGGGGCGGAAGCCTTCAAAGCAGAGTCCTAAGGCCTCCTTATGAAGCGGCGGCCCCGCTCGCTCGGGTGGGGGGAAGGCTTCTGCAGTTCTCAGAAACTTGTCAGGAAGAGATCCAGGACAGATGGGTCATCTCCACGGTATCTCTAGGCCACAAGCTAGAGTTCAGAGTTTCCTCCATCTCGTTTTCTGAGATTAAGCATTCCCAAAGATCCATGGAAAAGAAGATCTTTGTTTCTAGCGGTAGACCACTTGTTGTCTCAAGGGGTGATCATAGAGGTCCCCGCAAAAGAGCAGGACTTGGGGTTTTATTCAAATCTCTTAACGGTGCCAAAGCCAAATGGAGATGTCAGACCCATTTTAGATCTCAAAGATCTAAATCAATTCCTAAATATCCGCTCTTTTCGCATGGAGTCAATCCGGTCAGTAGTCTCCACCCTATGGGGAGGAGAACTCCTAGCGTCGGTCGACATCAAGGATGCATATCTGCATGTGCCTATTTTCCCCGCTCACCAGAAGTTCCTGTGATTCTAAATAGAGCGCCGCCACTTTCAGTTTGTGGCCCTGCCCTTCGGTTTTCACAAAGGTGCTGACTCCACTGCTAGCAAATCTAAGGCCCCAAGGTATAACAGTAATGGCATACCTAGACGACCTGCTACTCATAGAACAGTCGGTAGCCCGCTTAGACCAAAATTTGGTCAGCACGGTCGAGTATCTGGAACACCTAGGTTGGATTCTCAATCTAGAAAAGTCATCCTTGCGGCCAGTAAAGAGGCTGGAATACTTAGGTCTGCTCATAGATACAGCCCAAAAGGTGTGTTTGCCCCAGACAAAGGTCAACGCCTTAAAAGAGCTGGTCCAGATCGTCGGAACGAAGAAAAAACCCACCATATGCTTTTGCATGAGGTTGTTGGGGAAGATGGTGGCTTAATTTGAAGCTGTTCCCTATGCCCAATTTCATTCAAGACTATTGCAAAACAGTATTCTATCCGCTTGGAACAAGAAGGTCCAGGCTCTGGACTTCCCAATGTTTCTGGCCCCAAGTGTGCGCCAGGGCCTCAGTTGGTGGGTGGTGTCCAAGAATCTACAAAAGGGGAAATTCTTCATACCGGTTATCTGGAAGGTGGTAACAACAGATGCCAGCCTTTCAGGTTGGGGAGCAGTCTTGGAGGAAGCCACTGTCCAAGGTAAGTGGTCTGAAACCGCAAAGATTTTACCCATCAACATCCTGGAAATTCGGGCGGCACGCCTGGCTCTGAAAGCCTGGACTTTCAGGTTGCAGGATTGTCCTGTCAAGATTCAATCCGACAATGCCACAGCGGTGGCCTATATCAATCACCAAGTGGGCACCAGAAGTCACGCAGCCCAGAGGGAGGTGAACCATATTCTGGGCTGGGCAGAAAGGCATGTACCTTGCCTGTCTGCAGTCTTCATATCGGGAATAGAAAATTGGCAGGCACACTTCTTAAGTCGCCAGCAGTTGTCCCCGGGGAATGATCTCTTCTCCCCAAAATCTTTATGGCTATATGCCAAAGATGGGGTAACCCGGACGTAGATCTGTTGGCGTCCAGGTTCAACAAGAAACTGGTCAACTTTGTGTCAAGGACAAGAGATCCACTCGCATGCGGGACAGATGCGTTTAGTGACCCCACAGGATCAGTATTCACTGATTTATGCGTCCCCCCCCCCCCCAGTTCAGCTACTACCGCGGCTTCTTTGCAGGATCAAGGAGGAACAAAAGCTGGTAGTTCTTGTAGCCTCGGCATGGCCCAGAAGGTCCTGGTATGCAGAAATTGTAAAGATGGCAGTAGGGGACCCGTGGACCCTTCCGCTACATCCAGACCTGCTCTCGCAGGGACCAGTGTTCCATCCTACCTTACAAACTTTAAATTTTAACGGTTTGGCTGTTGAATCCCACATTCTAAAAAATAAGGGCTTTTGGATTCAGTGGTGACCACCCTGGTCAATGCTAGGAAGCCAGCCTCCAGAGTCATTTATTATAGAGTCTGGAGGGCATATGTTTTTTGGTGTGAATCCAAGGGTTGGCATCCTTGGAAGTATGTCATAGGTAGAATTCTTGCTTTTCTACAGTTAGGGCTGGAAATAAAGCTGGCTTTGAGCACTATCAAAGGTCAGGTCTCAGCCTTATCGGTATTGTTTCAAAGACCACTTGCTTCGCATTCCTTGATCCGGGCCTTTATACAAGGCGTATCAAAATCTACTATTTCTAAGTGGATTCGACAAGTTATTATTCAGGCTTATGGTTTGATAGGGAGAGTTCCACTTATTCAAGTTAAAGCGTACTCTACCAGAGCAGTTAGGGCTTCATGGGCAGTGCATCATCAAGCCTCCATGACTCAGATTTTGCAAGGCCGCAACTTGGTCTTCGGTCCATACGTTCACCAGATTCTATCAGGTGGATATAAAAAGGCATGAGGCTGCGGGTGGCGATGTAGGTCCTCACGTCTGATGGTGCCCTGGTTTTTGTGTCTCCCTCCCCTCAAGGGACATTGCTTTGGGACATCCCACATAGTAGTTACTATGAAGCTCTGTGTCCCGTGATGTACGATAAAGAAAATAGGATTTTTATAACAGCTTACCTGTAAAATCCTTTTCTTGGAGTACATCATGGGACACAGAGGTCCCTCCACTCTTATTGGGATACTTATTGCTTTGCTACAAAAACTGAGATACTCCCTGTATGGGTGGGGTTATATAGGGGGGGGGACTTCCTGTTTTGACTGTGCCAGTGTCCATCACCTGAAGGTGGCCTATATAACACACATAGTAATTACTATGAAGCTCTGTGTCCCATGATGTACTCCAAGAAAAGGATTTTACAGGTAAGCTGTTATAAAAATCTTATTTTTTGTTCCTGTTGGGGAGATTCCTGTCCCATTGAAGGGGTTTAGAGGTGGACAATATCTCAATAAAGACAGAAGAAAAACACTTGTTTTGTAAAGTGGAAGAAGGTTAGAAGCACTGTGTTGGGCTGTTTATTAATCTAAATATTCATTTACAGTACTGAACCAGCAAAAGAAATCAAGCCAATAGACCGCAAGTCTGTCCATCAGATTTGTTCTGGTCAGGTAGTGCTGAGTCTTGCAACTGCAGTGAAAGAACTTCTGGAGAACAGTGTAGATGCTGGTGCAACCTGCATAGGTAAGCTCTTTGAGACATTTTAAAATGTTATTTTGTTTGTATGAAAAGTACTTTTAAATTATTAGTACATATTTGACTAAACAAAATCCTAAGTTGGCCCATCTCTCCATAAAACATACGCAAATGGAAACCTCGGATCAAACAGTCACCTAGTAGTAAGCACTGCAGCCTATTCCAGTATAGACATAATTTCAATGGCCTTGGAGCTGGCCACCCGTGCAGTACTGTGCATGTACTGGCTGCCTACCTACTATATAATATAACTGACACGTATGTGAAAATTGATTTCATTATTGATCTATGTGCACTGAAGGATTTCTTCTTGTGAATTTATCATCATCACAGATGGATTTATTTGATTATGTATTGATATTACGATTTATTTAATTATTTTTGGCACTGGAATTTTTTTGCATATTTTTGGGATTGTATATATCTAATCCTTTGTTAGCTGCCCTACCTCTCAATTTTCCACAGATTTTTTTGTGTTTGGTTTAAGTTGGTAACTCTGTACAATGCCTACACCAGTGTTTCTCAACTCCAGTCCTCAAGGCGCCCCAACAGGTCATGTTTTCAGGATTTCCATTATTTTGCACAGGTGATTTGATCAGTCTCACTGCCTTAGTAATTATCACAGCCATTTCATCTGAGGAAAATCCTGAAAACATGACCTGTTGGGGCGCCTTGAGGACTGGAGTTGAGAAACACTGGCCTACATGCAGCTCTGGGCAGATGTAGGTGCAAAAACAAAGGCAACTTGCATGCAGGGCAGGTACCAGCGCCCATCTGAATAAACCATTTGAGAATTTTACATTTATGTAAGTCGCATAATTATTCTGCATTTTATTGGGATTTCCAGGAAAAATTGTATTCCCCTATGTGCGTGTTACTCCCTGTAGTAACAGGAAGGTGGAATCTCTATGTGCTACTTCGTATAGGGATGTACATTTTTTTTATTTTTTTGTGGAAACCCCTAAAGCTGTATTGATTTTGTGTCGATTCTATTTTATGTATATATTTTATAAAGATTTTGCATTTTCATGAATTTTGATATCTGTGTTTAGTCATTAAAATATTGGTTTCACAAATTAACAGTTTGTCTGTGACTGGGGAGTCATAGACTCTCTCTAAACAGAGAGCAAGGAGGAAACTGTTTGCACTGACAGTTTGTATGGCCCTGTCTAAACAAAGCAGGGTGGAAGAGTGATGTGTCACTCTTCCAACCTATTCAGTGGTATATACAACTCAAAGCTTGGGTTTTTCAAATAGAGCTGCTGGGAACAGGCATACATGTACACAGTAACACGAAGCTCCAATTTCTGGCTGGTGATAAAAATAAAAATATGCATATAGTATTTTGATTAACCAGACAAAAAATAAAAATGGAAAATTGTATCAAATACTTACCGTAATTTTCCTTTTCTGTCGCCAATACATGGCAGCATACATATAATATAGCCCCTCCCCTATATCCACCCACAGGACCTGCTTAAATCTATAAATGTCTGACTGAGAGCAGCCTCACTCATTCTCCGTATAAAGCACATACATCAGAGGGAGGGTTTGTATGCTGCCATGTATTGGCATCAGGAAAGAAAAAATACTGTAAGTATTTGAAACAATTTTCTATTTTCAGATGTCAACATGGCAGCATACATATGATAAATAATGAGCTTTTGAGAAGGAGGGTTTAATGCTGCAAACTTAGTCTTTATTTGACCATAGACATAGAAGCTTGAATAGTTTTCCTCCCAAACTCTACTGTAGTAAGAGCTGCTGGATCCACCCTGTAGTGTCTTAAAGTGGTTGTAAACCCTGGAATTTTTTTAATTTTTTTTATTTCCCACCTGCAAGACAAAGCCATAATGTGCTAGTATGACTAGCATACTAGCTCACAAAAGGGGGAGGAGAGAGCACTCACATTGCCACATCCATATATTGAGGAAAATTGGTTTGTTACTCAAGGAGGAGTAAAACAAGGTAGGACTTTACAGGCAACACACGAAAATGGAATACAAAAAAGTTTATTGAATCGCAAAATTATTAGACAAAGATTAAAAAAGACCATACAATGTATATAGCAGTAGGAGGTCCCTTTGAACGTCGACGCGTTTCGCCGTGAGGCTTCGTCAGGATGGACAAGAAGGGGGGGGACGGTTTTTATACACACTTGGGACAAATCTCACTATCTGGAATGAGATACATAAGAATTAATATACAGTATATACAGTTAAAAAGTAAAAGTAAATAAAAAGATATCTTTGGAGCTAGAAGACTGCATAGCCTGTCCTCCATGCGCACCATGATCCAAAAGACAAAAAGCAGAAAACAGAAAGCAAAAGGCAAAAAAAGCAAAAAAAACAAACCAAAACACCCCCAAAGTATAAAAGATACCTCAGAAGGACATCCGGATAGTAAAATGTTGTTCAAATACTACCGATTCATATATGTAGTATGGTAATGAATGTACGTGTAGTCTGATAGAGAAAATAAAGAATATATATGTATTTAACAATCAATGTGGCATATATCAATGTATATATATGTGTATATATAACACAGAGAAGTCCTACCTGCTGGTCAAATTTTTTTTATCAAGCACTGATATTCTCACAGGAATATAGTCCATAGATGGAGGGGTCTGACGCTCACAGCTAATATAGATAGCTGAGCAGATCTACAAATGCCAATGGGTATAGTCAGATAAAATGTAATAAAAAATATATATAATTACCAGCTACATCCAATGGGGTATACCCAAAAACGGGGGTGGGGGGCGTTCTTAGTATGGAAAGGGAAGACTTTCTATTCACCACACAGTCCTATCGTAAGCACTTTCAATATGGATGTAAAAAGCCCAGCCAAAGCAGTGGTACATATATCACCGTACAAGGTCTGGAAATAAAGAACCTAAGTAATGACTAAATGGGCAGCTCGTGCCTATATGGTATTGCCAAGATGTAGGAGGTGGCTTACCTGGCTGTTGAACGTCACACGGTAGCATCCCCGGGAGTCAGCTTCGTGCTGAACACAGGGGACAGACTGTGTTGGCTGTCGTATTTATAGTGGAAAAGCCACGCCAAAAAAAACGCATAGCGTGCGGCGCGTTGACGTCATGCGTCTGCGCCGTGCGCGCGGCATGCTGACATCACTTGAATGCGCCCTGCATTTAGATCATGGGCGGAAGTGTCAAGCACGCCCCACTGGAGTAGGAAAACAGCGCAATGGAGCAAAAGACCCAAACTTGAAAACAGCAAGAGATGAACCACATGAAGCAAAGCACGCCATGTTGGAGTGGGGAAAACAGCGCGGTGAAGCAAAAAAATACGAAATTTGGACTAAAAATAATGACAAGAGATGAATCACATAAAATATACCTAGCGAAAGTCAAATTAAACACTAAGCATGGCAATCGCCATATTGGATCACTAAGATGCACAGAGAGGACAGGGAAAAGCGCCAAGAAGCACACAAAGATATACTTACATTAACATAATTGTACGATAACACAATACATGCTCCATGGAGACAGTCATTCGCTTAGGATGAATTCCATTGGTGCGATACATACAATTGTATAAGTTCCTATGTCTTTATCACATATATAAAAAAAAATATTATTATTATTATTTTTCTCAAATATACAAAAAAACAAACAAAAAACCTTTCTTGTAGAAATAAGTAGGTTCACTCTGAACCATGACGAGATCAGGGACCGAGAGACACTCCAAACGTATGGAAAATGGGAGAATACAACCTAGGGGACATCCTAGGACAGGGGAGGGGAAGGAGAGAGGGAAGAAAAAAGGGATTTTTATAACAGCTTACCTGTAAAATCCTTTTCTTGGAGTACATCACGGGACACAGAGCGACTTAGTCATTACTAATGGGTTATATAGTTTACCTTCAGGTGTTGGCACTGGCCAATTCCAAACCGGAAGTACCCTCCCCTATATAAGCCCCTCCCACCCGGGAGCACCTCAGTTTTGTAGCCAAGCAATAAGTGTCCCAAAAAGAGGGGTGGGAGCTCTGTGTCCCGTGATGTACTCCAAGAAAAGGATTTTACAGGTAAGCTGTTATAAAAATCCCTTTTTCTTTTTCGTACATCACGGGACACAGAGCGACTTAGTCATTACTAATGGGACGTCCCAAAGCAATGCCAAATGAGGGGGGGGGTACATAAGCTGGGCGCCATCAGGCATGAGGATCTTTTGCGGCCTGCAACACACTGCGCCCAAAGGCGACATCCTCCTGACTTCTAACGTCTACCTGATAGAATCTAGTAAACGTGTGTACCGAAGACCATGTTGCGGCCTTACATACTTGAGCCAGGGAGGCCTGGTGATGCACTGCCCATGAAGTTCCAACCGCTCTTGTGGAGTGCGCCCTAACTTTGAACGGAGGCGGTCTCTTTCTCAAGCCATAGGCTTGTATTATGACCTGTCGAATCCACTTGGCTAAAGTAGATTTTGATGCTGCCTGACCCCTTCTGGGGCCTTCCGGCAGAACAAACAAAGAATCCGTTCTGCGAATCTGAGCAGTGGCTTTTAGATAAGCTTTAACTGCTCTTACCACATCCAAAGAATGTAATAACTTTTCCTCTACTGAGCTAGGTTTGGGGAAAAAAGAAGGAAGAACCACATCTTGGTTCAAATGAAACCTCGATACCACCTTAGGAAGAAAGGCTGGATGAGGACGTAATACTACTCTGTCCTTATGGATAACCAGATATGGCTCCTTACAGGACATAGCTGCTAATTCCGACACTCTTTTAGCCGAACAAATGGCTACTAAGAAAACCAATTTCCTGGTGAGAAGAACCAAGGAAATGTGTTGTAATGGTTCAAACGGTTGTTTCTGTAGAACCGACAGAACCAGGTTTAAGTCCCAAGGACATATGGGAATACTAACCGGAGGGCTAATACGCATCACTCCTTGTATAAAGGCTTTGACTAGTGAATGCGAAGCCAAGGGCCTTTGAAAAAATATTGACAAGGCCGAAATCTGACCCTTGATAGTACTCAAGGCCAGCTTCCTATCTACAGCCCACTGTAGGAAGTCCAGAATCCTCCCTATCATGTACTTACGTGGATGCCATTTCTTGGTCTCACACCACGTAATGTACGCTTTCCAGATCCTATAATAGATCTGCCTGGATACCGGTTTCCTGGCATTGATCATGGTAGATACCACAGAATTAGAGAGCCCTCTCTTTTTCAGAATGTGGGCTTCAATAGCCAGGCCGTCAAACCTAGGGCTGGTAAGGAAGGGTGGTATATCGGTCCTTGCGACAGCAGGTCCGGACGAAGTGGGAGGGTCCACGGACTCCTCACTGACATTTTTACAATCTCCGCGTACCATGCCCTTCGGGGCCACGCTGGAGCCACCAGAATCACTGGTTTCTTTTCTACCCTGATTCTGCGGAGTAATCGCGGTAACAATTGTGGCGGTGGGAATGCATATATCAGCTTGAACCGATCCCAAGGGAACACTAGGGCATCCGAGCCGCAAGCTAGGGGATCCCTTGTGCGAGACACAAACCTGTCCACCTTTGCGTTGAATCTGGATGCTAGCAGATCTACATCCGGTGTTCCCCACCGCTGGCATATTGCCTGGAAAACCTCGGGGTGAAGAGACCATTCCCCCGGGCATAATTGTTGGCGACTTAGAAAGTCCGCTCTCCAATTTTCCACTCCTGGGATGAAAACCGCGGATATGGCTGGGACATATCTTTCTGCCCACTCCAGGATGCAATTTGCTTCCTTCTGGGCTGCACGACTTTTGGTGCCACCCTGATGATTGATATATGCCACTGCCGTGGCATTGTCTGATTGAATTCTGACAGGGGACCCCTGGAGTTTGGATGTCCATGCTACTAGGGCATACCGGGCTGCTCGTATCTCTAAGAGATTGATGGGCAGGGCCTTTTCTGCTTCTGACCACCTGCCCTGGAGAGACCATTGCTCCAGCACTGCCCCCCAGCCGATGAGGCTGGCATCTGTAGTGACCACCTTCCAAGAAACCGGACTGAAGGGTTTCCCTCTTTCCAGATTCTGGGGCACCAACCACCAATGGAGGCTCTTGCGAACGGAAGGGGACAGGGACATTGGTAAGTCTAAAGCCTGAACTTTTTTGTTCCAGGCTGACAGTATGGCCCTTTGCAAATTCCTTGAATGGAATTGACCGTAGGGTACCGCTTCGAATGAAGCCACCATCTTTCCCAGCAGCCTCATGCAGAGACGTATGGATGGTTTTCTTTTTGTACCCACTAAGTGGGTCAAATTTCTTAAAGACGACACCTTCTCTGGAGGTAAGAAAATCTTTCTCTGATTTGAATCCAGCCTTAGCCCTAAGTATTCCAGACTTTTGACTGGTCTTAGAGCTGACTTGTCCCGGTTGATAATCCAACCGTGATATTCCAGATACTCGATTGTCTTGTGAATAGCTACTTCCAGCTTTTCCACTGAGTGGTCTATTAGTAGCAGGTCGTCTAGATATGCCATTATCGTTACACCCTGTGTTCTTAGATTGGCCAATAATGGGGCCAGAATTTTTGTGAACACTCGTGGTGCTGTGGCCAGACCGAAAGGTAAGGCTCTGAACTGAAAATGGCGCCCTTCTACTGCAAAGCGTAGAAATTTCTGATGGGCCGGAAAGATGGGAATATGCAGATAAGCATCCCTTATGTCGATCGAGGCTAGCCATTCCTGCCCCTGTAGGGCGGTGGCCACTGATCGGATCGACTCCATCCGAAAAGTCCTGATATTTAGGAACTTGTTTAGCCCTTTTAGATTTAATATGGGCCTCACGTCCCCATTTGGTTTGGGGACTGTGAAAAGGTTCGAGTAAAACCCGAATCCGCTTTCTTCCAGGGGAACCTTCATGATTACCCCTTGGAGCAATAGTTGTTCTAGTGCCAGAAGGAGGGATCCTCTCTTTTGGGGATCTCTTGGCACGTTTGACCTCATAAATTGGGCAGGAGGAGTGCCTTTTAACTCCAGCTTGTATCCCAGACTTACTGCGGAGAGCACCCATCTGTCTCTGATGGTGTCCCGCCAGGTCTCTGTGAACAACTGAAGTCTTCCCCCCACCCGATTGAGCGGGGGCAATACTTCATGCCTTAGGGGGAGGTTTTGTACCTCTTTTGATCCAGGGCTTCTTGTTACCCTGTGATTGTCCCTGATTTCTGCCCCCTGAATTTGACCGCGGAGGCCGTCGGAACTGCTTCACAGCCGATGTGCCCGGGACTGGAGAGGTAGGCCTCTTAAAAGAAGGACTTCTACCCTTGTTCTTAACCGGTAAGAGTGAACTTTTACCGGCAGAAATTTTCTGGATATATTTGTCCAGATCTTCTCCAAATAAGCGTTCTCCATGAAATGGGAAGCTAACCAGCAGTTTTTTACAGGGAGCTTCAGCAGACCAGTTTTTGAGCCACAGAAGCCTACGCATATGTACTATAGACAGCGTAAAGCGGGAGGCCTGTTGGATTGTATCCTTTATGGCGTCCACCGCAAAACACAAGGCTCTAGGCAGGTCAGCTAGGGCATGAGCCTGCTGATCTGGTAAGTCCCTTAAGACTTGTTTCAACTGATCTTTCACTGCCTGGCAGACTCCAATCGCTGCTACCGCAGGTTGTGTCACCATACTTGCTGTAGAGAAAGCAGATTTTAGTAAAGACTCCAATTTTTTATCTATTGGGTCTTTGAACATTGGAACATTATCTACTGGACATGTCAGTGATTTGTTAACAGAAGAGATGGCTGCGTCCACTATAGGGACCCTCCATTTTTTTATGAACTTATCCTCCATGGGATAGATCACTGGAAATCTCTTGGGGGGAGCAAATATTTTATCAGGATGCTCCCAATCCTGGTAAATAAGCCCTTCTAATAAAGGGTGGATTGGGAAGGAACAGACCGCCTGGGGAGCTTTTAGCGACCCCAGCGAGGAAACCGTAGTGGATGGTGGTTCCGCCAGAGGCATTTTAAATGCTGATCGGACCATGTTAGTCAGAGACTGAACCCATAATCTTTCAGCCTGAGAAGCTGAGAAAGGTTCTTCCACTGTTGATTCCTCTATAAGTGAATCAACCTCATCCTGATCCCCTTCAGGTAGGTCGATCTCTGTGTGGGGCTGTTCCTCCACTAACAGGCACTCTGAAGGAGGAGACGGAGATCGGACGCGCTTTCCCTGAGATAGGGAAGCAGCGATCAATGCTGTTAATCTCTCTTCTAATCCTCCCAGAGTTGAGGATAAAACCTCCTCTGTTATATATACAGGAGCAGGTGGACTGGGGACAGCCGCAGCACCAGGCATTCCTGCGGGGTTTCTACGGCTACTGACCTCTGCATTCTCAGGGGAGATTGGTGCAGTGCAAGCATGCCCAATATCCTCAGAGCCCGATGGAGACCCCTTTGGCTTCCTGGAAGATTTATTTCCGGAGCGTCTGGACGACATATCCTTTAAGCACAAAGCTGAGGTATTCCCGTCGTCATACACCAATTTTTGCTGGTAATAGTCTAACACAGGTGCTGCTATATACCAGCTGGTGTCCACTAAAGTGCCTTTCTATGGGGATGCCTGCATCAACCGCCTCTGTGTGCCACTGTTTGTTGCTAGCTCTGTTTGCATGCAGCTGACACTTGTACTGTGTCTTTTAACCATGCTGGGACGCCCGCACATGCGCAGAAGCGCCGCGGCGCGCATCGAGCGTCATCCACCCGCCCCGCCCCTTTTTTTTCATAGGAGGCGCGTGCACGCGCCCGCGCGCGCCCGTGCGCCAACGGCGCCCTTTTCGAAAACCAACAGAGGACTAGGAGCCAGGGCCCTTTTTGCCGGAGGGCCTGTGCGGTGGATGAACGCAGCAACAGGGCAGAGGAAGTGGATTCCCACAGAGAAACTTACCAGCTGCCTGGACCTTTTGAGTTGAGAAAACCAAAGATCCACATTACAAGAAAAATGGACTACAGCGGCCTCTAGTGGTTTAACACAGGTACCGCGGTCCCTGTTTTTTTTTTTTTTTTTTCTTGACTACTATTAAAATTTTACATTTTCAGTAGTTATAGGCAAACACAGATATTTAGCGGGAATACCGTTAGGTAACAGACAGAAAGACAAATTAGGCTTGGGGGTCCCCCAATAGAACCAAGTTCCTGGGGGCCCCCACTTACCTGATCCCCGCCGCAGGACTTTGTTTGGTCCACAAAAGTCCAAACTTCACCTATCACGGCAGGCATTGTAATTAAACCTTCAGGGACCGGGTTCCCAAGGATTCCACTCCCCTGGACCTGTATAGCACCCTGCACAGACAGCGTCTTGGTCGTGGGTATGACCAGAGCTCTGGATCCCAGGGTCCAGCCCTCCTAAGAGAAGCATTACAGGCAAAACCTTGCTCTTCTGCTGCAAGGCCCGGGTACCGACCGTTTAGCTATGAAGCTTTTTTGGTGGGATCCGGAACAGCTTACTAAGGCCCAAAAGAACCTGTACGCAAGCCCAGTGAAAACACATGTTACTCTTTGGCCAACACCTTAGACACTGGCAAAAAACTGAGGTGCTCCCGGGTGGGAGGGGCTTATATAGGGGAGGGTACTTCCGGTTTGGAATTGGCCAGTGCCAACACCTGAAGGTAAACTATATAACCCATTAGTAATGACTAAGTCGCTCTGTGTCCCGTGATGTACGAAAAAGAAAAGGGGAAGAAGGTACAGCACTGTGATTAGTATATTCTGTATATTTTACAAAAATGGTTTAAAGCTGACCATGTCGTTCAGACCAGGATACTTGGTCGCCTTTAATTTGTATACCCATTCTGTTTCTCGTTGTAATACCCTCTGGTCAAAGTTGCCACCCCACATTATATATGTGATAAAGACATAGGAACTTATACAATTGTATGTATCGCACCAATGGAATTCATCCTAAGCGAATGACTGTCTCCATGGAGCATGTATTGTGTTATCGTACAATTATGTTAATGTAAGTATATCTTTGTGTGCTTCTTGGCGCTTTTCCCTGTCCTCTCTGTGCATCTTAGTGATCCAATATGGCGATTGCCATGCTTAGTGTTTAATTTGACTTTCGCTAGGTATATTTTATGTGATTCATCTCTTGTCATTATTTTTTGTCCAAATTTCGTATTTTTTTGCTTCACCGCGCTGTTTTCCCCACTCCAACATGGCGTGCTTTGCTTCATGTGGTTCATCTCTTGCTGTTTTCAAGTTTGGGTCTTTTGCTCCATTGCGCTGTTTTCCTACTCCAGTGGGGCGTGCTTGACACTTCCGCCCATGATCTAAATGCAGGGCGCATTCAAGTGATGTCAGCACGCCGCGCGCACGGCGCAGACGCATGACGTCAACGCGCCGCACGCTATGCGTGTTTTTTGGCGCGGCTTTTCCACTATAAATACGACAGCCAACACAGTCTGTCTCCTGTGTTCAGCACGAGGCTGACTCCCGGGGATGCTACCGTGTGACGTTCAACAGCCAGGTAAGCCGCCTCCTACATCTTGGCAATACCATATAGGCACGAGCTGCCCATTTAGTCATTACTTATGTTCTTTATTTCCAGACCTTGTATGGTGATATATGTACCACTGCTTTGGCTGGGCTTTTTACACCCATATTAAAGTGCTTACGATAGGACTGTGTGGTGAATAGAAAGTCTTCCCTTTCCATACTAAGAACGCCCCCCACCCCCGTTTTTGGGTATACCCCATTGGATGTAGCTGGTAATTATATATATTTTATATTTTTTATTACATTTCTTACACAATACCCTTTGTATGTATGTATCTGACTATACCCATTGGCATTTGTAGATCTGCTCAGCTATCTATATTAGCTGTGAGCGTCAGACCCCTCCATCTATGGACTATATTCCTGTGAGAATATCAGTGATTGATCACATTTTTTTGACCAGCAGGTAGGACTTCTCTGTGTTATATATACACATATATATACATTGATATATGCCACATTGATTGTTAAATACATATATATATATATATATATATATATATATATATATATATATATATATATATATATATATACACATATATATTCTTTATTTTTTCTATCAGACCACACGTACATTCATTACCATACTATATATATGAATCGGTAGTATTTGAACAACATTTTACTATCCGGATGTCCTTCTGAGGTATCTTTTATACTTTGGGGGTGTTTTGTTTTTTTTTGTTTTTTGCCTTTTGCTTTCTGTTTTCTGCTTTTTTACTTTTGTCCTTTGGATCATGGTGCGCATGGAGGACAGGCTATGCAGTCTTCTAGCTCCAAAGATATATTTTTATTTACTTTTACTTTTTAACTGTATATACTGTATATTAATTCTTATGTATCTCATTCCAGATAGTGAGATTTGTCCCAAGTGTGTATAAAAACCGCCCCCCCCCCCCTTCTTGTCCGTCCTGACGAAGCCTCACGGCAAAACGCTTCGACGTTCAAAGGGACCTGCTACTGCTATATACATTGTATGGTCTTTTTTAATCTTTGTCTAGTAATTTTGCGATTCAATAAACTTTTTTGTATTCAATTTTCGTGTGTTGCCTGTAAAGTCCTACCTTGTTTTACTCCTCCTAGCATACTAGCTCATTATGCATCACTTACCTTAGATCGGGGCCCCCGAAGCCGTCCGCGTCTCCCTCTCCAGCCGCAGCCATCACTGCGGCGATAGCCGGAAGGTTACTTCCGGCTATCGCCGCTCCGGTGCTGTGATTGGCCGGAGCGGCAAAGATGTCACTCCGCGCATTCACGCCGGAGCCGTCAAATCCGGCTAAGCCGGATTTGTGAATGGGATTAACCCTGTGAATGCGCCGTTATCTACGGCGCGCATGCGCCGTAGACACCGATGCATGTCATTTTTTGCAAATATCTCCTAAACCGTGTAGGTTTAGGAGATATTTCTTGCACCTACAGGTAAGCCTTAATCTAGGCTTACCTGTAGGTGCAAGTTGCATAAGTGGGTTTACAACCACTTTAAGAACGTATGATGTGAATGGGGAAGGCTGCTCTCAGTCAGACTTTTATAGATTTAAACAGGTCCTGTGGGTGGATATAGGGGCGGAGCTATATCATATGTATGCTGCCATGTTGGCATCAGGAAAATGTTGTTTCATAGGTTTTCAGTCCTGACTATACAATATATATATATATATATATATATATATATATATATATATATAAAACCAAAAGGAAAATATGTACTAGAATCTGGAATAAAGGCTACATCTATTTGAGGGCCCATGGGGTTTTGCAGACTTTTTAACAACTCAACACAATTTATGATTCTATGGTTTTTCAGTGTAACTTGCACTGTTGTCTCTTCAGCACCTGTATTTTGCAAATGTTGAAGCAACTTATTTGCATCATCCTAAATAATTCACCTACTTTAATTTTTTAAGTGCATTCCTGTATTTTAGATATAAAACTGAAGGAGTATGGAGCAGAACTCATTGAAGTCTCAGATAATGGCTACGGAGTTGAGGAACAAAATTTTCAAGCCCTGAGTAAGTAAAATGTTGTGAAAAAATGGGATTAAGGCAAAACACTGCATGACTTTGGGATGTAAAGTGTGTGCAACAGTTTTAGACAGGCGTTGAAAAATGCTGTAAATTAGGATAGCTTTCAGAAATAGAATAGAAATAGTTTATTTTTATCAATTAACAAAATGGAAAAAAATGAACAGAAGAGAATGATAAATGAAATATTGCTCAAACATGCCATGGTTATATGTGGAATTGCACCCCACAATACATTTTGCTGCTTCTCCTGAGTACGGGGATACCACATGTGTGGGGCTTTGTGAGAGCCTAGCTGCGTACGGGGCCCCAAAAACCAAGCACCGCCTTCAGGATTTCTAAGGGCATAAATTTTTGATTTCACTCCTCACTACCTATCACAGTTTTGAAGGCCATAAAATGCCAAGATAGCACAAAACCCCCCCAAATGACCCCATTTTGGAAAGTAGACACCCCAAGCTATTTGCTGAGAGGCATGGTGAGTATTTTACAGCTCTCATTTGTTTTTGAAAATGAAGAAAAAAAATTATCTTTCTCTTATCGTCCATGGACCGACGCAGCTCTCATACTGATTACATGTGGGTATATGTCCCTGCTCGCAGGAGAAGACCTAGGCAGAATGTTAGAGGTTAAAACATTCTAGAACAAGCCAGAGCTGAACAGCCCTGCCCAGGGGGGCGGTCCCTCCGGACATTACCCTCCCACCTGCAGCTAACAGCCTCAGCCTCAGTTTTTTTCTGCCTAGCAGAAGGAGAAGACGTGGCTCTCAGGAGCCAGTCTCCTGAAAGATTTTACTTTTGAATTTTATTCCTTTGTGCATTTTATTATTTTATTTTTGAGACCTTCAATCAACTGTCGGCTGGGCAACAGGTTGGGTACACTAGTATCCTCGTAGTCTTCCCTGTCCGACCATCGAGCGTGCTGATCCTCGCCTTGCGTGCGGGAGACTCAGTTCACGACATACCCCATGGCTCCAGGGGTGGCCGGGTTGCTTTCATGCTCCCGCGGTCCTCTCAAGATTGAACAGTACCTACTGTATCTCTCGCGGTTGGCCGGGCCGACAGCTACGCAGTATGACTCTGTGATAGGTCTGTCTGAAACAAGCCAGTGAGTCCCTCTAATGGCACCGAGGGTGTTCTCCAAGGTGCGTGCGGGATGGGTAAGTAGTCTCTCCTGGAAAGAAGGTGAGTACATGCTGGCTGTGTTTCTGTGTGTGGGGGGTTCTCCCTGTCTCCCCCCTGTTATGCTGCTCTCTGCACCCTGTACTGGTGCTGTGCTGTGTGGGGATACTTGGGAGTCGTTCTGCCCTGGGGGGGCCGCTCTATGCTGTCTTTATTTATGGAAAGTGTTCTGGAGGACTTGTGTGGGGTTTTTGCGTGCGCCATTGGCGCGGTATTTTAAATTTAAAAAATGCACCATCGGCGGCCATTTTGCCGCGGCTCAGGTACAAGCGCCCGGCGGCCATTTTCTTGTAGCCGCGGCGCTTTTAGTTTCGGTTTCGGCCTCTAGTGGCGCTGCTGAACGGCGCGAAATACTTTCTCCTCACAGCTTCCTCACTCTCCTCAGGCTTCACACCACGCTACAGCGCGGCTCATACAGCGGAACCGAGCGGTCCCTAAAGGGTGGTGAGTCCTCCGGGTATCCCCTCCTCAGCACAGCCAGTGGGTGGACTGTACTATTCACTGCTATAGTGAATAGGGTCTCAGAGGGTGGTAAATAATGGAGTCTGGTTCACCTGCTTCTCCCCACTTGCCAGAGGCAACTGGCAGTGCTCCTGCACCTGCGGTCCCTATGGACCAGTTGTCGGCAGTCCTGGAATCATTCCTTGTCAAGCTGGAAGCGGTGTGCGAACGCACGGGGGCTGTAAAGCGCCCCCTCCCCACACAATCTCCACATGGGGAGTGCTCTGAGTCAGATATGTGCCTAGCTACTGCTGCTCAGGACCCTAATTCTGAGGAGGTTGATGTATTTAGTCAGGACATTCCTTGTGAGGAAGACCCCTGTCTTGAACCACCTACTGACAGGGTGCTTGTAAGTGAACTCATTGATGCTGTGAGGGATGATCTCAAGCTAAATGTTGAGGCTGAGGAACCTCAGACGGACACTTTGACCTTTGGTTCTTTAAAAGCCGTGTCTTCAAAAAAGGTTTTTCCATATGTGCCTTTTTTTGATACATACATTGACCAGGTCTGGGATAAGCCGCAGAAGACTTTGACGGTCCCACGGCGCGTAGCCTTACGGTACCCCTTTAAAGAGGACCTGGTTAAGAAGTGGGCTCAACCCCCGGTCGCCCGTTTGAATAAGGCCACTATGTTCCCAATGGAAGGGTCTCCTGCATTTAAGGATCCCGCTGACAGGAGGTCAGAGGTGGCGTGTAGAACGATGTTCACCTTATTGGGGGCCGCCTTACGCCCTATAGTGGCGGCAACACTGGTGTCTCAGACACTCACAGGCTGGGCACGGATATTGCACCAGACGGTGCAGGAGCATAATCTCCCTCCTGAAACCATTGCCCTGGCTCAACAGCTTGCGCAGGGTTTAGTCTTCGTGTGCGATGCCACTGTGGATGCGACCCCTTTAATCACAGGGGCCTCCATTTCGGCTGTGGTGGTGCGTCGCCTTATATGGCTGAAATGCTGGTCAGCCGACCTAGCTTCCAAAAAGCTCCTGGCTGACTTGCCCTTTAAGGGTGATAGACTGTTTGGAGCCGCCCTGTATGACATTATTAAGGATGTCACAGGAGGTAAGAGCACCTTCCTTCCCCAGTCTTTTAAGGGAAAGGAGCCCCACCGCAGGCCGGGCCCTTCCTTTCCGGCGAAGAAGATGTTTTTTCGTCAGTCAGTTTCCACGGGCAAGCCCACCCAGACTGAAAAAAGTGCGGCTGGGGGACAAAGACGTCCCTGGGTGCGTAAGCCTACCAAGCAAGCTCCCAAGTCCACCACCGCATGAAGTCTTGCCCCTGCCCGACTCTGGGGTGGGGGGACGTCTTCGCAAGTTCTCGGTGCGGTGGACCTCCCGGATCCCCGACCGGTGGGTGTGCGAGGTGGTCACCTTGGGATACAGGATAGAGTTCCGCTCGGGCCCCCAAACAGGTTTTTTCCCTCGAACCTCCCTCTCCTACCGGCCCGCCGGGCGGCCCTCTTGGGGGCCGTACAGGATTTGCTCGGGCGCGGAGTAATTGTGCCGGTTCCGTCACAAGAGAGGTTTCAGGGGTTTTACTCAAACCTGTTTGTTGTCCCAAAAAAAGGACGGGGTTCGGCCAATCCTGGACCTCAAGACCCTAAATGCCTATGCGAGGGTACAAAAATTCAGGATGGAATCCATTCGCACGGTGATCGCGACCCTCCAACAGGGGGATTTTTTGGCGTCCTTGGATATCAAGGACGCTTACTTGCACATCCCAATCTGCGCAGGCCACCAGAAGTTTCTGCGCTTTGCCATAGGCGAAGTCCACTATCAGTTCGTGGCCCTTCCCTTCGGCCTGGCACCAAGGTGCTGGCCCCGGTTCTAGCTTTGCTGAGACAGCGAGGAATTGTTATCGTGGGTTATCTAGACGATCTCCTCAGAGCAGAAAATGGCTCAGAATTGGAGGAAAATGTGACGATAGTCAGTCAGACCCTCCGGGACTTCGGATGGGTTCTGAACACGCAGAAGTTGGCTCTAGCCCCGACTCAGCACTTGGAGTATCTGGGTCTGATCCTGGACACTTCGGCAGCAAAGGTGTTTCTACCCTCAGAGAAGTTACTGACACTTCGGTCAGCAGTACGGGTTTTGTCGTCCCGAAAGTGGTCGTCAATTCGCTTCTGCATGAGAGTCCTGGGACTGATGGTGGCCTCCTTCGAGGCAGTTCTGTATGCCCAATCACACACTCGGGCATTGCAGAAGGGAATTCTGTCGGTTTGGGACAAGGCCCCATTGTCTTTGGATCTTCAGATCCAGGTGAGTCACTCTGTCAAGGCGTCCCTGACATGGTGGCTGAGGTCCCCGGCTCTTCAGGCCGGGAAGTCGTTCCTCCCCATCCACTGGATGGTTATCACAACGGACGCCAGCCTGTCTGGCTGGGGAGGAGTGTGGGGAGTCCTGTCAGCTCAGGGGCTCTGGACTCCAGCCGAATCTCGTCTCCCAATCAACGTCCTGGAATTGCGGGCGATCAGACTGTGTCTCTCCGTTTGGTCAAAGAGGCTACAGGGCCACTCGGTCAGGATCCAGTTGGACAACGCCACGGCCGTGGCGTATGTCAACCATCAGGGGGGCACTCGGAGCCAGGCTGCGGCATCCAAGGTCGCCCACATCCTAAGATGGGCGGAAAGAAGCGTGCCGGCGCTGTCGGCCGTTTACATTCCGGGCGTAGAAAACTGGCAGGCGGACTATCTGAGCCGCCAGTCCCTGGACCAGGGGGAGTGGTCCTTGCATCCAGAAGTGTTTCACCTCCTTTGTCAACGATGGGGCACTCCGGATGTGGACCTGATGGCGTCTCGACTCAATTGCAAGGTGTCGAGGTTTGTGGCCCGGTCCAAGGACCCCTGGGCGGATGCCTCGGATGCGTTAGTGACCCCGTGGGGTCGGTATCGCCTAATATATGTCTACCCTCCGCTGCAGTTGATTCCTCGTCTGCTGCGCAGGGTAGCGGCCGAGGGTATTCCGGTGATCCTCATTGCCCCGGACTGGCCTCTGCGTCATTGGTACGCCAATCTGGTACGTCTCATCGCGGACGTCCCTTGGCGCCTGCCCTTGGGAGGACCTTCTATCTCAAGGTCCTATCTTTCATCCTGCTTTACAGTCTCTGGCTTTAACGGCATGGCTATTGAGAGCCAGGTGCTGAAAGACCGAGGTCTGTCTGATTCGGTAATTTCAACCATGATTAGGGCACGGAAGTCTTCTTCTAGGAAGATCTATCACCGTACCTGGAGAGCTTACATCGCTATGTGCGAGGAACTGGACTGGCGTCCACGGACGTACTCCGTTCCCAGAATCCTGAGGTTCTTGCAGCGTGGGGCTGCTCAAAGGCTGGCTTTGAGCACTATTAAGGGTCAGATTTCGGCTTTGGCCGTTTTCTTTCAAAGACCCTTAGCTGGTCATTCTTTGGTTAGCACTTTTGTGCAGGGAGTACGTCATGTGGTTCCACCCGCCAAGCCCCCGCTCCCTCCTTGGGATCTGAACTTGGTGCTTTCGGTTCTTCAGGAATCTCCTTTTGAGAATATAAGAGATATTCCTCTTTCAACTTTGTCCCAGAAGGTGGCTTTTTTAGTGGCCATCACTTCTGTTAGACGGGTGTCTGAGTTGGCGGCTCTGTCATGTAAGTCGCCTTACCTGGTCCTTCATAAGGACAAGGCGGTATTGCGACCGCGACCGTCTTTTCTTCCTAAGGTGGTTTCGGCTTTTCACCTTAACGAGGACATTGTCCTTCCGTCCTTGTGCCCTCAACCATCGCATCCTAGGGAGGTTGCGCTTCACAATTTGGATGTAGTGCGTGCCTTACGGGTATACCTGGCGGCTACCGCTCCTATTCGTAAGTCTGACTCGCTGTTTGTGTCTGTCTCTGGTCCGAAACAGGGCCAAGCGGTGTCTTCTGCCACCATTTCTAGGTGGATCAGACAGACTGTTATACAGGCCTATGCCATTAGGGGACGGGCTCCTCCCTTTCCGGTCACGGCGCATTCCACCAGGGCAATCGGTGCTTCCTGGGCTTTCTGACATCAGGCGTCAGTTGCACAAGTGTGCAAGGCGGCGACCTGGTCGTCCGTTCATACCTTTTCAAAGTTCTACAAGGTTGATGTAGCTGCATCTTCGGATGCTTCCTTCGGCCGCAAAGTGTTGCAGGTCGCTGTCTAATGTTGCAACTCCTCCGTTGAGGGGCTCTGCTGGTTTGGAGTGAAGTTTTGGTTGTTCCTTACTTTTTTTGCTCCCACCCCTTTCTTATACTGCTTTGGGACGTCCCACATGTAATCAGTATGAGAGCTGCGTCGGTCCATGGACGATAAGAGAAAATAGGATTTTTGTACTCACCGTAAAATCCGTTTCTCTGACGTCCATGGACCGATGCAGCACCCACCCTTCCTTTTTAAGTTTGTACTGCTTTGTTACGAATTGAGGCTGTTAGCTGCAGGTGGGAGGGTAATGTCCGGAGGGACCGCCCCCCTGGGCGGGGCTGTTCAGCTCTGGCTTGTTCTAGAATGTTTTAACCTCTAACATTCTGCCTAGGTCTTCTCCTGCGAGCAGGGACATATACCCACATGTAATCAGTATGAGAGCTGCGTCGGTCCATGGACGTCAGAGAAACGGATTTTACGGTGAGTACAAAAATCCTATTTTTTTTTTTTTTTCAATTTTCAAAACTTTGTGACAAAAAGCGAGATCTGCAAAATACTCAACATACCTCTCAGCAATTAGCTTGGGGTGTCTACTTTCCAAAATGGGGTCATTTGGGGGGTTTTGTGCCATCTGGGAATTCCATGGCCTCCGAAACTGTGATAGGCAGTGAGGAGTGAAATCAAAAATTTACACCCTTAGAAATCCTGAAGGCGGTGCTTGGTTTTCGGGGTCCTGTACGCGGCTAGGCTCCCAAAATGTCTCACGCATGTGGTATCCCCGTACTCAGGAGAAGCAACAGAATGTATTTTGGGTTGCAATTCCACATATAACCATGGCATGTTGAGCAATATATCATTTAGTGACAACTTTTTGTACATTTTTTTTTTTTTTCTTTTTCTTTTTGTCAATATTCAATCACTTGGGACATAAAAAAAAAAAATATTCAATGGGCTCAACATGCCTCTCAGCAAATGGCTTGGGGTGTCTACTTTCCAAAATGGGGTCATTTGGGGGGGGGGGGGTTTGAACTGTCCTGGCATTTTATGCACAACATTAGGAAGCTTATGTCACACATCATCCACTCTTCTAACCACTTGAAGACAAAGCCCTTTCTGACACTTTTTGTTTACATGAAAAATAATTTTTTTTTTGCAAGAAAATTACATTGAACATCCAAACATTATACATTTTTTTAAAGCAAAGGCCCTACAGATTAAAATAGTGGGTGTTGCATTTTTTTTTTCCACACAGTATTTGCGCAGTGATTTTTCAAACGCATTTTTTTGGGAAAAAAAAACACACTTTTTTTATTTTTAATGCACTAAAACACACTATATTACCCAAATGTTTGATGAAATAAAAAAGATGATCTTAGGCCGAGTACATGGATACCAAACACGACATGCTTTAAAATTGCGCACAAACGCGCAACGGCGACAAACTACATACATTTTTAAAAGCCTTTACAGGTTACCACATTACATTTACAGAGGAGGTCTATTGCTAAAATTACTGCCCTTGATCTGACCTTCACGGTGATACCTCACATGCATGGTGCAATTGCTGTTTACATATGACGCTAGACCGACGCTTGCGTTCGCCTGTGCGCAAGAGCAGGGTGGGACAGGGGTGCTTTTTTTTATTATTATTTTTTTTTATTATTTTTTTTTATTTTGCTTTTTTATTTGATTTTTAAACTGTTCCTTCCATATTTATTTATTTTTTTACCATTTTTATTGTTATCTCAGGGAATGTAAATATCCCCTATGATAGCAATAGGTAGTGACAGGTACTCTTTTTTTGAAAAAAATTGGGGCGTTAGACCCTAGATCTTTCCTCTGCCCTCAAAGCATCTGACCACACCAAGATCGGTGTGATAAAATGCTTTCCCAATTTCCCAATGGCGCTGTTTATATCTGGTGGGGGGGACATTCCCTCCCACTGCTTGTAAAAGCAGTCTAGAGGCTAATTATCTGCTAGGATTGCTTTTACATGAAAGCCGGCCGCTGGCTGAAAAGAATGATACCAAGATGATACCTAAACCCACAGGCATCATTCTGGTATAAACATTCAAAGTCCAGCAACATACCAGTACGTTGCTGGTCCTTGTTGGACATGTATTGTAATCTTTTTTTCATGCAGCCTGTTGGCTGAACGAAAAAAAGAGATTGATCGGTGGGTATGCCCACCATTAGAATACCTCCCTTCATCCACCCACTTCTAATGATGGGCATACATGCACCATTTATATATGCCGAAGCATGGGGGCATCCTCCCGCAAAAAAGTTATGCCGCGTACACACAGTCGGACTTTTCCACGGGCAAGCCTCCGTCGGAATTTCGACCGTATGTACGCGGCATAAAAGGTTATGCCGCGTACACACGGTCGGACTTTTCCACGGGCAAGCCTCCGTCGGAATTTCGACCGTATGTACGCGGCATTAGGAGCAAAATCGCACCTCCGCCCCTGCTGCCCCCATGCTTCGGCATATATGCTCTTTTTTTTTAACTGTGGTGGTGAAATCACCTCCTACAGCGTTGGAGTCATGGCTTTATGTATTGTGGGAACAAACGCTGTTGCTGTCAAGATAAATAAATCCGCGCTGCAACTGAATGGCGTACCTGCTAAGCAAATGATGGTTAACATTAAAACAAAGTAACATTACAGTATAACAGTAAGACCTTACCATACCATACCTGCAAAGCAAATACCACAAAAAAAACCTAGTAAAAAATAAAACATTTTTTTAACGCAACCTGTGCTAAAATATATATATATGCCGAAGCATGGGGGCATCCTCCCGCAAAAAAGTTATGCCGCGTACACATGGTCAGACTTTTCCACGGGCAAGCCTTCGTCGGAATTTCGACCGTATGTACGCCCCTGCTGCCCCCATGCTTCGGCATATATGCTCTTTTTTTTTTAACTGTGGTGGGGGATGGTGCATTTGGTGCATTTGGTTGGGGATGGTGAGGTGCAGAACCGCCTGGATACAGGAGTTCTGGGACTATCTCATCCTGGAATTTTAGGAGAGATAATGTCCCGCCTGAAGCTCTGTATAGCACATGAGCGTTCAGCAAAGCCAATTGAAATAAGGATAGAGACACTTTTTTGTACCAGCATCTCGCCTTACGGTCAATTAGGTACGGCGCCAACAACTGGTCGTTGAGGTCCACCCCTCCCATATTTTGGTTATATTCGTGGACACAGAGGGGTTTCTCCACAACACCAGTCGCCGTACGAATTTGGACTGTCGTGTCTGCATGAAGGGAGGTAAGAAGGAAAACATTCTTATTATCCCTCCACTTCACAGCGAGCAAATTATTACACTTCAAGCAGGCTCTCTCCCCCAGCCTAAGACGGTAATCTACAAGCCCCGGCGATTAGGTCGCCGGTGCCACATGCTCCAATCTGATGATCAAACAAGTGACTAAACAGTGGCACGCTCGTGTAATAATTGTCCACATACAAGTGGTACCCCTTTCCGAATAAGGGTGACACCAAGTTTCACACTATCTTGCCAGGGCTCCCTATGTAATCCGGGCAGTTGACCGGCTCACCCTGACTATCTTTTCCCTCATAAACCTCCATACATAGCCTGTTGCCCTGTCACAGAACTTATAGAGCTTGACCCCGTATCTGGTACTCTTGCTGGGAAGGTACTGCTTGAAAGACAAGCGGACAGAAAATTTAATCGGACTCATCAACGCAGACAACTTGATCAGGAATAAACAAGGCTGCAAAACGTTCGTTGAAGTGGTTTATGAGGGGCCGAATTTTGTAGAGCCGGTCGTATTCAGGGTCCCCACGTGGACGACAAAGTTCATTGTCGTTGAAGTGCATGAACCGCAAGATCTGCTCGTATCGTTTCCTGGGCATGGAGGCAGAGAACACGGGCATGTGGTCAATTGGGTGTGTGGACCAATAAACACGCAATGACGGGAATTTATGTGTGCCCATGTTGAGGGAAAGACCCCGAAAGGTCTTAAATTCGGAAACCGTAATTGGTTTCCAATCTTTGGCAATGGAAGGCAACTGGGGATTAGCGTCGATGAATTGACCAGCATATAAATTACTCTGGTCAACAATAGATCTATAGAGATCTTCCGTGAAAAACAGCGAATAAAAATCAATTGGCATAAAATCAGCTGTTTCCACCTGAATACCGGGTTGGGCAGTGAATGGGGGAAGAACGGGTTCTGCAGAAGTGGTGGGGACCCAATCAGGATAGGCGAATTCTGTAGGAAGGGCACTATGGGCACGACGGGCCTGCCTTTGTCTACTTCTTGGTGGCAGCGGGACACTACTTGTGCTTGCCACCTCGCCAGCTTGAACTGCACTTATGGGACTCGCCACGTCACCACGTGATACTGCAGTGCTGGATGTACGCCCAGGCTGTACTAGGCCGCTGGTGCTTGCCAATTCACCAGAAGGAATGGCGGCGCTAGTACTACTCTGCTCCATGATACAAGAGCCCTGCGGTTCTTGCTCCTCAACAACCTCAGAAGATCGGGATCGGGTACGCCTGACCTTAGCAGGGACCTCACCTTCATCGTCGGAGCTATCTGACGTGGGGCCGCTGACGTCACTGTCTTCTACGGGAAGATATTCTGAGCCTGAATCTGACAGATACGTGACCTCCTCTTCACTATCTGTCATGCTCAGAATCTTGTAGGCCTCTTTACTAGTGTAACTTCGATTTGCCATTTTGGGCTCTAAATTTAGGGGTACACTAGTAAGATTCACAGGTAAAAAAGCACCTGACTGTCAGCAAATGTATCAAACGCTTCAAAAAAAATGTTAGCGATCGCAGGGATCAGGACTGTCTCTGCGAACGCTGCAGTTATGTGTGTTGTGTTTGGTAAGTGACAGTGATCGATCGATACTGCACTTGGGTGGGCTGGGCTGGGCGGAGGGGCTAAACGCAGGTGCTAGCAGGTATCTGGGCTGATCCCACTAACACTGCGTTATTGGGAACCCTAAACCGCTGGGGACGCTAGTATAGATCTGATCAGATCAGATATTTATCTGTTCAGATACTATACCACTAAGGGAGGTGTATGCTTTGCGTGTGGGTGTTAGCGTTACTGGCACTAACCTAACTCTGCCTGGGGCGACGCAGACCCTCTCTGGCATTAAAACCTAATTAATATCACCCGCCGGGCGATCAGGGGGTTAAACCTTTATTGGGTTATATACGGCGGGTGCCCTGACACTATAAAAAGAAAACTAACCAGCGTCACCCGTAACACTTATATGGTGATCACTGGTGAAAGGGTTAACTAGGGGCAATCAGGGGGTTAAAACCTTTATTAGGTTATATATGGGGGTACCTGATGCTATATAAAAACCTGACGTGTAACCTAAATAACTAACTGGCTAACCAGTGTCACCAGTGACACTTCCACGGTGATCACTGTTAAAAGGGTTAACTCTAGGGGCAATCAGGGGGTTAAAATAATATATGGGGGTACCTGCCGCTATAAAAACCTGCGGCGAACCTAAAAATAAATAACTGGCTATCTAGGGCACCACCGACACTACTAATACAGAAATCAGAAAAACAATCGCTTAGTGACACTGGCGTTAGGGGGTGAAAGGGTTACCTGGGGGGCGATCAAGGGGTTAAACCTTTATTAGGGGGGTTAGGGGGCTACCCTGGACCTAAAGGGGCCTAAACCTAACTGCCCTGCAACTTTTTACTGTCACAAATGACACCGATTGCAGTGATCAGTAAAAAAATAAATTACAATATGGCGCTTACAAGTTAAAAAAGACAATGTATATATGAGAAGTTACCAAATAAGTCCTTTGAGCTGTGTGACGAGCTTAGATGTGAGTTGTAACAGTCCAAGAGATAACTGGGCAGCCTTACTGGGGGAGCCGAAGCTGGACTCCAAACACATGTAAAACAGAACAAAACAAAACAAAACAAAAACAAAAAAGGCGCCACTTAGTTAAAACTGTTTTTACTTAAATAACACAGAAGTATAAAAGCACTCACTCATAGGTTGACTTTAGTAGGCACAATAAACGTCTGGTCTGTGGTCACATTCCGCTTGCCGGGAGTCTCAGTATTTTGTGATGACCTCCTCGTTTGTTTATGATGACCATTGCTTGAAAAAGATGCGCGCAGGGACCTAGAACGTCTCTCCGCTTTGTACATCGAAACTCGTTGCATGACGGTCCTGACGTCACCCCGCTGAACGTCGTTTGCGTCTCAGCTGGACCCTTCGTTTGTGTTCCAGCCCTCCTTCTGGCTCCGTGAAAAAAATCTTCCGGCGACATCCTGCATGGATAACATTCTGGTTTTTCATCATAAACAAACGAGGAGGTCATCGCAAAATACTGAGACTCCCGGCAAGCGGAATGTGACCACAGACCAGACGTTTATTGTGCCTACTAAAGTCAACCTATGAGTGAGTGCTTTTATACTTCTGTGTTATTTAAGTAAAAACAGTTTTAACTAAGTGGCGCCTTTTTTGTTTTTGTTTTGTTTTGTTTTGTTCTGTTTTATCAGTAAAAAAATGACCACTGCAAACGGTGCACTGTGACTGGGGGTGACTGGGGGGTGTAAGTGTGCCTACATGTACTGGTGTCAGTGTAGTGTTGGTGCACTTACTGTGAGATGTCTTCTCTCCTCGCGCCGGAACGAAAAGACCGCCGCATGGAGAGATGACATCCCTTCCTCTGCCTGTGTTTACATTACACAGGCAGAGGAAGATTCTCATTCGCCGGGAGCGATCGCGAGGGGGTGGCCGGAAACGAATGGCCGTTCCCTCATCACGGATCGATCCCGAACGGATAACCACCACTCACTGTGTAGAAGGGGGGTCCGATGGGACCCCCCAACTATACGAAGGCAGTCACGTACAGGCTGCGTGATTGTGCCTGTCCGTGCCATTCTGCTGACGTATATATACAGTGAGCGGTCGTTAAGTGGTTAAGAAATAGATGCATATATATACACACACATAGATCAATTAAAAATGAATACCCAAAAATGTATTAAAATTAATATTTTTTTTAATTAAAAGTCAATATCAATTATTGAGAAATAAAATTCATTAATAATCACTCCACCATCAGTAATCAAATTGTAAACCATTAATTAAATACACAAATAGTAAAACACATATGCTCTCTCTATAGTAAGAGCTTATATATATACTGTATATACTCGAGTATAAGCCGAGTTTTTAAGCACAATTTTTTGTGCTGAAAATGCCCCCCTCGGCTTATACTCGAGTCACCTTTTTGCGCCTGATCTCCCGGAATTTGGGGAGCCGGTACCGGCCAGCCGTAGGTCCCCTGGACCCCAAACTTGGCACACATATAGCCCCACTCTTCCTCTACAAGTGTTCAACGTTTCTTGTCCGGGGGACCTACGGCCGGGGAGCACCGATTTTTCAAAACCGGGCACCCCTTCCATAGACTCCCATGTTAAACGGTCATTTCTCTGGTAACTTTGCGGACCCGGTACCGGCCGGTCGTAGGTCCTATGGACCCCAAACTTGGCACACATGTAGCTCCACTCTTCCCCTACACGTTTGCAAAGTTTGTTGTCCAGGGGACTTATGGCCGGGGAGCACCGATTTTTCAAAGCCGGGCACCACTTCCATTGACTCCCATGTTAAACGTCAGACTAGTCATGGACACAGTGAGGCATGGACACAATGAGGCAAAGTGAGGCACACCCTCGGCTTATACTCGAGTCAATACGTTTTCCCAGTTTTTGTGGTAAAATTAGGTGCCTCGGCTTATATTCAGGTCGGCTTATACTCGAGTATATACGGTATGTGATAAAAAATAAATATGGGTACAAAATAATAAAATATATATATGTGATCCTTACTAGAGGTCGACCGATATTTAGAAATTGGGGCGGCCGATATATGATGCCAATTTTTGTGGCCGATATTTTAGGCCGATTTAAAAAATAAAAAAAAACCTCACCCACTCCACTCCTTCCTGCTTACTCCTGTCGCTCTAGCACACACTTGATGTCCTCAGTACAGATGGCACTGGTTTGGAACTGGCAGGTGGCACTGGTTGGCATTGGCAGGTGGCACTGGTTTGGAACTGACAGATGGCACTATTGGCACTGGCAGGTGGCACTGGTTTGGAACTGACAAATGGCACTGGTTTGGAACTGACAGATTGGCACTGGCTGGTGGCACTGATTGGCACTGGCTGGTGGCACTGATTTGCGATGGCACTGATTGGCACTGGCTGGTGGCACTGATTGGCGGTGACACTAGCAGGTTTCACAGTAAGCCGAGTGTAACTGTGAAACTGACCACAGAGCAGAGAGACAGAGAGCTGTCAGAATTGAGCTTGATGTGGGGGTGGGCGGGACCCAGCAGCTAAATTACACCAGCCAATGATTGGGCTGCTTTAGAAAGGGGGCGGGGGCACATACACGTAGCGGCCGGCCCAGATACCTCTCCCCCCCCCCCCCCCGCTGAGTGTGGAGGAACGGCGGTCAGTGTAAAATATCGGCCTAATTTTGATAATCGGCCGATGCCAATTTATCAAATATTGCCCGATATATCGGTCCACCTCTAATCCTTACCATGTAGTCACATGTATATTCCTCCTGTTGTCTCTATCTATATCTCCTCTTTTTTAAGTATGACTTACATTATCACACATGCTGAATTTTTCATGGATGGTCCACGTTTACAACCTTTTGTTTTAACTTTGAATATTTAGAATATATTCTTTAGAAAATGGGTAATATTTTATTTAGGACTATTCGATGTGTGTTTTATCACATATATATATAAGCTCTTTCTATAGAGAGAGCGTATGTGTTTGTGAATTTAATTAATGTTTTACAATTGATTACTGATGGTAGAGTGATTATTAATGAATTTTATTTCTCAATAATTGATATTGACTTTTAATTGATTCATTCTTGGGTATTAACCACTTAAGCACCGAGCCTGTTTTTCAGACTCGGTGTTTATAAGTTAAAACAAATTTTTTTGCTAGAAAATTACTTAGAACCCCCAAACATTATATATATTTTTTTTCTAACACCCTAGAAAATAAAATGGCAGTCATTGCAATACTTTTTGTCACACCGTATTTGCGCAGCGGTCTTACAAGCAACTCCTTTCACCAAAACTCCTGGTTCCCTCTCGTCTAGAACGGGTCACCCTCTCCCGGGCACCCTGGGACTCTTCTTTCGGAGTTAGGCCCTAGCTAAAGGTGCTGGGCCTACTGGTAGAGTTGCAGCCCTAGGCTAAAGGTGCCTGGGACTCATCACACCCACCCGCACCCCTGGCCATGAGGGCCACCAAAGGTGGGGTACGTGCCTCTCACACTCTCCTCCCCAAAAGATGGCATCTGCCCCTTATGTACCCCCTCCCGGCATGCACAGCAGGTTGACCACACCCACTGTACTGCTGCCGAGAGAGGACACCCTAAGGCGTAGCAATGCCACCCATGATTCAACCCTGACCTGATATGGCAGCGCCACCTATAGGCCACAGGGAACCATACACCAGGCAGCATCACATAGGCAGAAGCAAATGCCTAACAATCAAAGTGGTCTGAGCCTGGCTACCAGCTCAGACCAACCCCTAAATTTAGGCGCATAGCACCCCTGAAAAGTAAAGGGGCGCTACATTTAAAAAATTCTACAGGTTGCATGTTTTGAGTTACAGAGCAGGTCTAGGGCTAGAATTATTGCTCTCGCTCTAACGATCGCGGTGATACCTCACGTGTGGTTTGAACACAGTTTTCATATGCGGGCGCTGCTCACGTATGAGTTCGCTTCTGCGCGCGAGCTCGTCGAGACGGGGCACTTTAAAAAATATCTATTTTTTTTCTTATTTATTTTACTTTATTTTATTAATTTTAAAACAGTTTAAAAAAAATGTAAATAATTGTAATAGAAAAAAAGCATCACAGGTCCTCTTAAATATGAGATCTGGCGTTAAAAAGACCTCAGATCTCATATTTAGACTTAAATGCAAAAAAAAAAAAAAATGGCCCTTTAAGAGGTATGGGCAGAAGTGATGTTTTGACGTTGGTTCCGCCCTGCTATGGTATGGAGACGAGTGGGGGCCATCTTGCCCTCACTTGTATCCATACCCAGGAAGGACAAGGACCCGATCGCCTCCGCCGCTTCCAACGGCTCCGGTAAGCGGCAGAGGGCGCGGGAGGGGGCCCCTCTCCCGCCACCGATAACGGTGATCTCGCTGGGAATCCACCGCAGAGATCACCATTATTGTAAACCGGACCGGTTTACGATAATGGGATTACGACTGTGGGATTGTGTCATAGAGAATCATAGAGTTATTGCAGAATCTATCATTCCCTTTACTAGCTGTGCCACGAGAGGTTAGAACAGATTGCCAGGGGTTGACAGCGGTGCACTACAGGGCCCAAATCAATCAAGGCAGCCCTCTTAACTGGGGGTATCGCTACACGTGGGGGCTCGGGTCCAGGATCCCTGTATATTGCATGCTGCAATCAAGCCGGTCAGAAGTACCAGCATGAACCTGCAGGCAGTGACACAGTGGTGCGCAGAGTGGGCCGTCGATTCAACCCAGGCGGTAGTCATTGAACTCCCGGGGGGGATCCGGCAAGAAGAAGAGATAAAGCAGTTAGTAATGTCAATATCGCCGTGCCGGAAAGCATGGGTGGTGGATATAAAGCCAGATACCTCGTGTACATACGCACTAGTGGAATGGGGAAGAGGAATTCCAGAAGAGTTTAGAGGTCAGAGTATAAAGGCCATAGATGACCAAACGGATTGCTTATTGCATACAAGGGCCGTGAAGAAGGAGAAGGAATCTCCACGAACCTCCCCGCCATCAAAAATGGAAAGCAGTCGCGAGACGATAACTCCGGGGTCACCCCTGGCTGCCATAGGGACGGAACTATTGACTGCTCTGGGAGACTTTGTCACTAAGTGCCAGAAAAGCAATACGGTACATTTAGAGGCCGGGTACTGGAAGCTCCGGGTTTTTTCAGGAAAACAACCTGTGCCACCCGGAGAAGAAGACTTTGACACCTGGATTGAACAGGCAATGCAGGCAGTAGAAGGATGAAAAGTTCCAGAAGCGCAGAAGAAGCAGGGCATCAGTGAAGGTTTGAAGGGTGCTGCTGCTGAGGCTGTGAAGAATCGTAGGTGCAGCAATGCTGTTTGTACCGCAATGGATTATCTGTCTATGTTGCAGGAGGATTTTGGCCAGCTGGAGAAGGTGTCTGAACTGGTGTATCAATTTGAGCATACCCTCCAACAGCCGGGGGAGAAGTTGTCTGAATATGTCCGGAGACTGAATAGAATGCTGTGCCAAATTGTACTAAAAAAGGGAATGCTGCAACAAGTCATAGACGCAACCAGGATGAAGCAGATCCTGAGGGGAGCCTTGCGTTCGGATCCAGTTTGGCTTCACTTGAAGACCTCGGACGGAGTCATGGCTTTGAGTTACCCATACCTTGTGCGGATCATAAGGGATGAAGAAGCCCTGTTGAAGGATCAACGGGCGGTTGAGAAGACCACTCCTCCCACCTCAGTGGGAGTCAGAACAGCAGTAGCTATTGAGTGTGATTCAGAAGTAGAGACCTTGAAGTCCCAGATGGCCCAAGTGCTGGATTTATTGACCTCTTTACTGGCCAAGAACTCAGGAGCCAAGGAGCAAGGGGAGATGAGGAGTGAACCGCGCCAGAATGTTTCCACTCCCACATCCCCGCAGACAAGGAAGGAAACTTGTCTGTTTCAACTGTGGAGGAGCCGGCCACATTGGGAAAGTGTGCCCCAGTCCAAGGAAGAACCGAGGCACTCACTACCAGCTGGTGGAAAACTTCAGAGGGCCCCGGTGAAGGAGTCAGCCGGGCGCCCACTACTTACAGAAAGCTCCAAAAAGATTCAAAAGCAAGAAGAGGCAAAAGCGAAGGGAAACAATGCCCCTCCTAAAATCCTCAATACCACCTGTCGGGAGTTGAAATTTAACAATCTGAGGGAAATCAATGCATACCAGGTCCAAAAAGGGTTGAGGTCCAGAAAAAAATTGAAGAAAAAGAAAACCACAACAGGAAAATCGAGGAGTCCAAGGAAGTAGACATCCAGAAGAGGTTTCCAGACAAGCTAATAGGACCTTCCCCTCTAGTCTCTGTTGAAGTGGAGGGAGTTTACACCAAGGCCCTCCTAGATACAGGAGCCCAAGTGACTCTTTTGTACAGTGCCTTTTACCGGAAACATCTGAGTCACGTGCCCTTACAGAAGCTGGAAGACCTACAGATAGGGGGAATTGGTACTCCTAGCTTTCCCTACGACGGTTATGTCTCAATCAGGCTGGCCTTTGATCCCTCTGTGACAGGAAAGGCGGAAGTCTTTGACACCCTGGCGGTAGTTTGCCCTCGCCCACCAGGGGCCAACACAAGTTCCATGATAATAGGGACCAACACTGACCTGGTCAGGAGACTGCTGACCCCTCTAGTGCAGGAACAGAGTACTTCAGCAGACAAGATTCACCCCATGCTGCAACAGGTCTACCAGAAGTTGGTCCTGGAAGAGGGGGTGGGAAAAGTCTGGAGACTGTCAAGAAAGGAGAAGATATTGCAGCCTGGTGAGGGGTGACCTGCCTTCAGGCTACGGTGAAACTCTCCTGGGAGCAGCCCGGCCCCTTTGTGGTCCTGGAGCCAGACCCCTTGGACACCCACCCAGGGTTGGAAGTGATCCCTTAAGTGGTCCCGTTGAGGGCATTGAAGAAGGTGAAGGGCCAGATTCCAGTGAGCATCAGGAATGCCACTAGTTCTCCCATGAAGATTCCAGCCAGGGTACTACTGGGCAAAGTAAATCCTGCTACCCCAGTGGCCCTGTCTGAATTGAAGAAAGCTGAAGGAGGGGAACTCACCCTGGAGGGACTCTGCCTGGAAGACACCACCTTACCACCGAAGTGGAAGGAGAGAGCCAAGGCCCAGCTGACGAGATGGAGAAAAATATTCACGAAGACGAGTTTGACGTGGGATGTGCGAGGAGTGCCACCCATAAGATTCGTCTGCAGGAAGACAAACCCTTCCGGGAGAGGGTCCGGCGAATCCCCCTGGCTGACTTAGAAGATTTGCGTGAACAGTTGGCAGAGCTTAAGAGAACTGGGGTTATTCGAGAGTCCAGGAGTCCATATGCTTCCCCCATCGTGGTGGTCAGGAAAAAGAACGGGTCGTTGAGACTCTATATAGACTACAGGACTCTCAATAGGAGGACCATACCCGACCAGTACACTACTCCGAGGATAGAAGATGCCTTACAGAGTCTGTCTGGGGCTAAGTGGTTCAGTGTCATGGACCTGAAGAGTGGGTATTACCAAATCCCAATGCACCCTGAAGACAGAGAGAAGACGGCCTTCATCACCCCGGTGGGATTCTATGAGTTCAATAGGATGCCTCAAGGCCTGTCGGGGGCCCCCTCCACTTTTCAGAGATTGATGGAGAAGACAGTGGGGGACATGAATCTTATCGAAGTCCTGGTGTACCTAGATGACATCATTGTCTTCGGGAAGACTCTGGAGGAGCATGAAGAGAGATTGGAGAAAGTCCTGAAGAGACTCAGCGATGAGGGACTAAAACTCTCCAGGGAGAAGTGTCAGTTTTACCAGTCCTCGGTCCACTATCTGGGACACATAGTGTCTGCAGAAGGAGTGTCTACAGATCCCGACAAACTGGACGCAGTTACCTCCTGGCCCAGACCAACTACAGTGACTGAGCTCAGATCCTTCCTGGGGTTCTGCTCTTACTACCGTAGATTTGTGGAGGGGTTTGCGAAAATTGCCAAACCCCTGAATGAGCTACTGAAGACAGAAGGAGAGGAGGATGATACTGGCCCCAGGAAACCTGGAGAGTCCGTGGAAGGCCAGTGGACAGAGAAGTGTGAAGAAGCCTTCAAAATGTTGAAGAAAAGTCTGACCACTGCCCCGGTCTTGGCCTATGCTGACCCTAAGAAACCATATGAACTGCATGTAGATGCCAGCCATGATGGTCTGGGAGGTGTGCTGTACGAAGAGTATGAAGGACAGTTAAGGCCAGTTGCCTATGTCAGTAGAAGTCTAACACCAGCGGAAAAGAACTACCCCACCCACAAGTTGGAATTCCTGGCCCTAAAGTGGGCAGTCGTGGATAAGCTCAGAGATTACCTGTATGGAGCTGACTTTACAGTAAAGACCGACAATAACCCACTCGCCTACCTCTTCACCACGGCCAAGCTGGATGCCACTGGCCACCGTTGGTTGGCAGACCTGGCTGGATTCAACTTCAGTCTGAAGTATAGGCCTGGGGCTGGGAATCGTGATGCAGATGCATTGTCCTGAAGGGCTCATGCACCCACCCACCACACAGAAGACTGGACCCAGGTAACCCCGGATGGGGTACGGGCCTTGTGTCAAGGAGCACAACTTCAAGCTAGTGGTGGGTCAAGGGCGGAAGAGATCAGAGTTTCGGTAGTGGGGGTGCCCAAGTGTTATTGTGACGTGACCCAGATTGGCGAGGACGACCTGCCAAAGCTGTCTAAGAAGGACATAAGAAGAGACCAGTTGGAAGACCTCTGGGGAAGATTGGCTTTGAAGGCACTGGAAGACCAGGATCCAGGCAGGCTCCTGCAGGACCCCTCAAAGGTGGCTCGACTGGTCCACAAAGAATGGGACAAGTTGCAGGTGCATCAAGGGGTGGTCTACCCAAGGGGCCCCTCTGATGACCTAGAAGAGAAGTGGCAACTGTTCTTGCCAGAAAAACATAGACTGTTTTAGCTGCCCTACATGACAATCATAGCCATTTGGGGGCCGAACGGACTTTCCAGCTTGTGAGGAGTAGATTCTACTGGCCTTGTATGCGGGCTGAAGTGGTGGAGTACTGTCACTCATGTGCTCGCTGCGTTCAAAGGAAGACATTACCATGTCAAGCTGCCCCAATGGGCCATCTGCAGAGTCAAGGACCCTTGGACTTGGTATGCATCGACTTTCTCTGTCTAGAACCTGACTTGAGTGGACATGGATATGTTCTGTTGATAACTAACCATTTCACCCGTTATGCCCAGGCCTTTCCACCGTAGCCAAAATCTTGGTGGAAAAATACTTTGTGCTTTATGGGCTACCACAGCGCCTGCACTCAGACCAAGGGAGAGACTTTGAGAGTCGACTGATTAGGAAATTGCTGGACTCTTTAGGTATAAAGAAAACTCGTACTACCCCTTATCACCCCCAAGGTGATGCCCAACCAGAAAGATTCAACACGACTTTGTTAAATATGTTGGGGACTCTGAGCAGCGAGAAGAAGCAGCATTGGAGCAAGCACATAGCAGCAATAGTGCATGCCTATAACAGCACAACCAGTAATGCCACAGGGTACTCTCCCTACAGATTAATGTTTGGCAGGGAAGCAAGACTGCCTGTGGATCTGGCCTTCGGCATATCGATGGATCACACATCAGCCACCTCGCACAAGGGATATGTAGACAGGCTGAGGAGGAGCCTGAAACTGGCGTTTGAACAGGCCCAAGCGGCTTCAGAGCAAAGAGGAGCCCAGAACAAGAGGAACTTTGATCTTAAAGTTCAGATCCAGGACTTGCAACCCGGAGACAGAGTGCTGTAACGGAACTTGGGAGTCCCTGGGAAGCACAAACTAGCAGACAGATGGAGACCCGAACCGTATGTGATCTGCAAAAAGTTACCAGGCTTGCCGGTATATCAGCTGAAGCCAGAAGGGAAGATAGGGCCGCTGAAGACCTGGCACAGAAACCACTTACTTCCAGAAGCAGTTCGGATACCTCCTGTAGAGGATTCCCCTGGACCAACCTCAAGTCTGAATACACCTAGGCACAACACTTGGTCTCAGGCACCTCAGTCTGGAGGAATGGATGTCACTGATCAAAGTGATGATGAAGAAGAAGAGCTTGAATGGTTGTGGCCGTCCCAGGCCCCGGAGCCTCTGTCCATAGACCTTCCGCCCTCTGAAGATACTTTAGATAGTACATTGAATGTAGAAGCCACCGAGTTTGTCCTGTCCAGTTTTCACTCTGATGAGTGGGAAAATGTCATAGAGCCGCTCCATGCTGAAGGTCAAAGGAACTCTCTGTGTCTTCCTGCACCTGATCTGGATGCTCCAGAAATATCGGAACCCAATACATTTACCCCAGAGGAAGAGCCTGTGGTGACTGAGACGGTTACCCTAAGAGAACAGAGAGCGAAGAGAACCATTCGTCCTCCACGGAAGTTAACCTATGCCCAAATGGAGAAAAGCTCTGAGGACACAGTAACTACTGCAAGAAGGACAATACAAACACCTGGTCCTTCCACTGTGCATTTGGTGGAGGGCAACCCCAGCTCACTTTCTGGCACAGTTAGGCAGGTTACCCCCATTGATGTGACCTGTGGGCAGGACAAACTCCCTTCCCAGTTTTGGTGGGAGTTTCCCCTGCCGACTTCCCTTGCAGCCCCTCAATAAACTTGTTTGTACTTATTGTTAATACTGTCTTTGGGGACCAAAGATTCTAAGTGGGGGGAGTGTGTAGGTATTGGGTGGGTATTGCTCTTAAAACCCCAAGAGACTACAGTTCCCAGCATGCCTTAAGGCACCCAGGGTGCATTGCCCCGCGCAAGGACTGCTGGGATGGACTTTATAAGGGAGAGGCGGAGCCGGTTTCTCTCTTTTTGGACACCGCCCTCCCTGCAAGATGATCCCTGTGTTGAACTGCTGCGCATACAGGGCCTGAAGCCTGGGCCTTGTGTTTTTCCAAAGAGCCTTCCGGTCCACTGAGGAACCCGCTGAACGTCTGATCCGGTTGTCGAGCACTGTCACCAGAAGGACCGAAGACCCGGGGCCGTGGATACTGTGAATCGAGTCATGGTGACGGAAGAAACGGACAAGGACTGGTCCGGTTGGGTTAGAGAGCACCTGCTAAGAACTGCACCATAGTATTTCTAGGCCCACTAACTGTATTCAGGGCCATCCAGTATTGCAGTTATACTCTGGGGAGACTATCCACAGAACTGAGTTATTAGTCTCCCTGGTACATCAAAGTTATCAATCATCGGTTTCCCTATTGGATTACAAATTGTTCTTAAAGTGCACCACTGTTCTTGCTAGCGAAGATTGTCTCCCCCCGAACTATACCCCAAATTATAGTCAGGCCTAGTAGTAGTATAGTCTAGTATAGGACATTGCTGGGCGCCATATTGTCCACGAGGGAGTATAGCTGCAGCGGGGTCTGGTAACGTGTATGCTACATTATTGAACGTTTGCTGTTTCACAAGTGTACTTACATTGCAGGGCTCTGCATATGTTATTGCATGATTGTTTATTATCAAAATCTTAACAGTAAAATATTAGAGTTAAGTATACTGGTTGTCAGTGTCATTTACTGCCCTATACTATTATTGTGTGCCTCACTGTGGGATTGTGTCAGAGAGAATCATAGAGTGATTGCAGAATCTATCATTCCCTTTACTAGCTGTGCCACGAGAGGTTAGAGCAGATTGCCAGGGGTTGACAGCGGTGCACTTCAGGGCCCAAATCAATCAAGGCAGCCCTCTTGACTGGGGGTATCGCTATATATATATATATTGTGAGGGGGTTAGCTTGGCAGCGGGTGTGTGTGACCCCCGGGATGGGCTCCCCACACAAAAACAGGCCCAGCAAACGGCGGTTGTGGTTTTCAAAATCAAAAAAAAATGTGCGGTTTATTTTCTATTTTACAGTGACAAAACACAGCAAAGCCAAAAGAAACATAAACAAATTAAATCCTGGTCAACTTGACCTCTGACTAAACATACAGGTTTCCTAACTAACAACTGGGATCAGCCTAGTGCTGTCCTAGTCCCTAAGTCCCTGGTTTTAAATGTCCAAGCAAATAGCCACACAGGCTTTGTCTCACCGGACAAGGGTTCACTCTCTCCAGGAAGTCCACACAGGTCTGCTTCCAGGCATGAGCTAACACCTAATGAATCTGGGAGTTCTTATAGAGGCCTAAATGAGCTGACAAGCTTCAGCTGGCCTCATCAACTCCCTGTCTGTACGACGCCCCACACTCTCCCTAGAGGTATGAGTCATCCATGAGCCTACTAGCCTCAGCTGGGCTTATACAACTCTCCACCCTAGTTGTATAAGTCAGCATAAAGCCTGAATCTGGGAGAAATATATCTACCCCCCTGGATGCAACCAGGTGACTTTACCTTCCTGCTGTCACATACCCCCCCCCTCTTGTTTTAACCTCGGGGTTGGAACACCAGCAATCAGGCATTCATGTACTCGAGACAAAGCATCCACATTCCCCATTTGAACGCCAGGGCGATGCTTTACTGTGAAGTTGAATTCCTGGAGGGCCAGGAACCACCTATTCACTCTTCTATTTGTTTCCTTGTTTTGAGCCATCCACTTTAACGAAGCGTGATCCGTAACCATGTCAAAGTGCCTACCTAGCAGGTAGTACCGAAGGGAATCTAGAGCCCACTTCACCGCTAAACACTCCTTTTCAACGGTGGCGTAATTTACCTCATGGGACTTCAACTTCCTGCTGAGGTAAATGACTGGGTGCTCTTCCCCGTTCCAGACCTGGGACAATACTGCTCCTAACCCCACATCTGACGCATCACTTTGTACGACAAAGTCTTTAGAGAAGTCGGGTGAGTACAACACTGGCTGGCTACATAAGGCTTGTTTCAAGAATTGGAATGCTGCCTCAGCCTCGGGGGTCCATTTAATCATGACCGACCCTTTCCCCTTCGTTAGGTTGGTTAGGGGCACAGCCTTAGAGGCAAAGTGGGGAATGAATCGCCGATAATACCCAGCGATTCCCAGAAAGGCTCGTACCTGCTTCTTGCTGTTGGGACGTGGCCAACTCTGGATGGCCTCGACTTTGTTGAGTTGGGGTTTTATTACTCCCCTCCCAATGGTGTACCCAAGATATTTGGCCTCCTCCTGCCCAATGGTACACTTCTTGGGGTTAGCCGTAAACCCCGCTTCCCGAACAGAGTCCAGGACTGCTTGCACTTTTGGCAGATGTGAGGCCCAATCTGTGCTATGGACAATTACGTCATCCAGGTAAGCCGCAGCATACTTCCGATGGGGCCTCAGCATCTGGTCCATTTTCCGCTGGAACGTGGCCGGCGCATTCTGTAACCCGAACGGCATTCTTTTATATTGGAACGCCCCGTCTGGGGTTACAAATGCGGTTTTCTCTTTGGCCAATTTGGCCAGGGGGATTTGCCAATACCCTTTTGTGAGGTCAAGAGTCGTCATGTATCGGGCTGTTCCCAGCCGGTCGATCAACTCATCTATACGTGGCATGGGGTAGGTGTCAAATTTTGTAACTTTGTTCAACTGACGAAAATCGTTACAAAATCGCCAGCTCCCATCCGGTTTAGGCACCAACACAATGGGACTAGACCAATCACTTTGGGACTCCTCTATCACCCCTAAGTTCAGCATTTTCTGTACTTCCTCCCGTATTGCCTCCCGTCGGGCCTCTGGGATCCGATAGGGTTTTAACTTCACCCTTTCACCGGGCGGGGTAATGATGTCATGCTCTACCCCAGATGTTTGTCCCGGCAGCTCAGAGAATACCTCCTTGTTGCGAAGCACAAACTCCTTAACCTCCTGTTGTTGGGGTTGTGACAAGGTGGCTGCTATTCCAACCTCAGGAATCACGCAACCAGTTTGAGCTGGTGACCAAGTGTCTGCGACTAGGGACTCTCTATCCCTCCAGGCTTTCAACAGATTAACGTGATAGATCTGTTCGGGCTTTCGCCTTCCTGGTTGTCTGACCTTGTAATTCACTTCGCTCACTTTTTCCATTATCTCGTAGGGGCCTTGCCATTTGGCAAGGAATTTACTTTCAACCGTAGGGACAAGTACCAGTATCCTATCCCCCGGGGAAAAGGTACGGGTCTTGGCTCCACGGTTGTACACTCTCTGCTGTGCTAACTGCGCTTGGGCCAAATGTTCCTTCACGATGGGCATTACCTGTGCAATTCGGTCTTGCATCAGGGCGACATGCTCAATCACACTCCTGTGGGGAGAACTCTCACTTTCCCAAGTTTCCTTGGCAATATCCAACAGCCCTCTTGGGTGTCTCCCATACAGTAACTCAAAGGGGGAGAATCCCGTAGAGGATTGGGGCACCTCCCTAATAGCAAACATCAGATAAGGAAGTAGACAGTCCCAATCCTTTCCATCTCTATCCACCACTTTCTTCAACATTTGCTTTAGGGTTTTGTTGAATCTTTCAACCAGCCCATCGGTTTGGGGGTGATACACAGATGTACGTAATTGCGTCACTTTGAACAATTTACACAGCTCCTTCATAACCCGGGACATAAAGGGTGTACCTTGGTCCGTAAGCAGTTCTCTACAAATACCCACCCGGCTAAACACAAGAGATAGCTCTTTGGCTATGGTTTTGGCCGAGGTATTTCGGAGAGGGATCGCTTCTGGATAACGGGTGGCATAGTCCATTATAACTAATATGTACTGGTGCCCCCTAGCGGACTTGATTATAGGACCTACCAAATCCATGGCGATCCTCTCAAACGGGACCTCAATGATGGGTAGAGGGACCAGCGGGCTACGGAAATGTGGCATCGGGGCCGACCTCTGACACACAGGGCAGGAGGAACAATAATTTTCTATGTCCTTTATCACCCCCGGCCAATAGAATCTCTGTAATACCCTCTCTCGGGTTTTCTCTGTCCCCAGATGACCTCCAAGAATGTGCCCATGGGCCAACTCCAACACCAACTTCCTGTAAGGTTTGGGCACCACAAGCTGCTCAACGGTTTCTTCTGCCCTTTTTGCCACCCGATACAGTAGGTCCTTCTCTACGCTGAAGTATGGGTAAGTGCAGGTATTATCTGGGTTTACTAACTCGCCATCTATTTTCACTACGTTTTCCCGTGCCTTTATTAGGGCGGGGTCTTTCAACTGTTCTGTGGCAAAGTTTTCCCTGTGAACCTCAAGATCAGAAAACTCCACAGACGGTAGGTTTTCGTCTGAGGAGGTGGGCTCCTCTCCAGTTTCTTGAGTCTCCCCTGCCAATACTGATAAGGGAAATTCCGGAGAGTCCTCACCACTCTCAGGGGAGTTCTGGCTATCCCATTCCTGGTACATAGGGGCACCAGTGGGGGGCTCAGGATCATCCCACAGTTCCCAGAACTTCGGAAAATCCCTTCCCACAATGGCGTCATGCGGTAACTGAGATACTAAGCCCACTGGATGAGAGAGGGTACCTTTGGGGGTCTCGAAACACACTGTAGTCACTGGATACTCTCGGGTGTCCCCATGCACACAAATAACAGCTACCTTGCTATTCCCAGAGACCTCTGTTTTAACGAACTCAGCCTTTATCAGGGTCACAAGGCTACCTGAATCCAGCAATACCACAACATTTCTACCATTAACACACATTTTGCATAAATGTTTCTCAGTTCCTCGAATGGCAGTGCATGCGACTGTCGCACACAGCGACTGACGTCTGCCCATCAGAAAGTCACACTGCATGGGTTCCTCCACAACCGGGCAATTGGCTGCAATATGTCCCGCTTGCCGGCAGCGGTAGCAAACGATCCTTCTTGCCGCCTCGTGAGCCGCTGATTTCCCAGGCTGTTCTCGCCAAACTTGGGGTAGAGCTCCCACCCTCTCACTCTCTCCACCCTCACCCCTTGGAATCCTCTTATCCGCCCCTGGGGATGGTCTGGTCTTAGGGTGGAAAGTCCGAGTGTCTCTGGAAGAGGCCGTCAGGTTCTCTGTAGCCAAGTATTTCTCCACACGATCCACAAGACCATCGGCCGTCTCTGGGTCTCCATGGCTTACCCACTTTTGGATGGCAGTAGGAAGAGCTCTCAAAAACCGATCCATTACAACACGTTCCACAATCTTTGGTGCGGACAAAGTCTCTGGCTGTAGCCACTTTCTGCTTAGGTGAATGAGATCATACATTTGAGACCTGGGGGGTTTTCCAAGCTGGAAAGTCCAGTTATGCACACGCTGAGCCCGGACAGCCTGGGTGACACCCAGCCTTGCCAATATTTCAGTTTTTAGCATCACATAGTCTTTTGCTTGGTCAGGCTCTAGGTCATAGTAAGCCTTCTGCGATTCACCAGTTAACAGAGGAGCCACCAGTCCAGCTCACTGCTCCTCAGGCCACTTTTCTCTTTCAGCAGTCCTTTCAAATGTGGTCAAAAATACCTCTGGATCATCCTCTCCAGTCATTTTTGTCAATAAACGACTCACCCCAAAGGACGCGGTATTAGTGGGACGGCTTTCCTCACTGGTCTGCGGACGTTGCTGCATTACTGCTTCCATTTGTTGTAGTCTCTGCTCTTGCTTCTGTAACAGGTCTATGAAGCGGGCCTCAGATTGCTGCTGGGCTTGTTGCTGAGCTGCAAGGCTCTGTTGATGAGCTTGCTGCTGGGCTGCGAAGTTCTGTTGTTGAGCTGCAAGGCTCTTTTGCAAACCTGCATTTGTCTGCTGTTGATTGGCATTTGCTAGAGCCAGCTGCTTCAGTATCTCCTCCATGCTGGCTTAAAAAAAAACTGCCACTGGTTCTCCACCAACTGTGAGGGGGTTAGCTTGGCAGCGGGTGTGTGTGACCCCCGGGATGGGCTCCCCACACAAAAACAGGCCCAGCAAACGGAGGTTGTGGTTTTCAAAATCAAAAAAAAAGGTGCGGTTTATTTTCTATTTTACAGTGACAAAACACAGCAAAGCCAAAAGAAACATAAACAAATTAAATCCTGGTCAACTTGACCTCTGACTAAACATACAGGTTTCCTAACTAACAACTGGGATCAGCCTAGTGCTGTCCTAGTCCCTAAGTCCCTGGTTTTAAATGTCCAAGCAAATAGCCACACAGGCTTTGTCTCACCGGACAAGGGTTCACTCTCTCCAGGAAGTCCACACAGGTCTGCTTCCAGGCATGAGCTAACACCTAATGAATCTGGGAGTTCTTATAGAGGCCTAAATGAGCTGACAAGCTTCAGCTGGCCTCATCAACTCCCTGTCTGTACGACGCCCCACACTCTCCCTAGAGGTATGAGTCATCCATGAGCCTACTAGCCTCAGCTGGGCTTATACAACTCTCCACCCTAGTTGTATAAGTCAGCATAAAGCCTGAATCTGGGAGAAATATATCTACCCCCCTGGATGCAACCAGGTGACTTTACCTTCCTGCTGTCACAATATATATATATATATATATATATACACATACATCTATTTCTTAACTTATGCCATTTAGTTTTTTCCTTTTTTGTTCTTTATATACTTGTCTTGTGATAAATGAAATCTTTCGCTGGTTTGTACATATATGTCACTATCCCGGTCTATAAGCATAGTATTTCATTCCTATGGACGTTCTCCTATAAATGACTGACTTCCTGGAATGTCAGATAGATCTGAAGAAATAGCGGAAGCTGTGAAACGTGTCATCTGGTTGCACAGTCACTTCCGGTTCACGGACCCTCTCGAGCTTGCGTTCCACGCCGACACGCACTTCCGATTCCGGTTTTCGGATGCTGCCGAGACCGTACGGCGTGCAGCCCAGCTAGTTATCCAGACGCTTACAGAGGCCACACCGCTGCTCCATCTCCCCACGGCCTGTCATCAAATCGCTGGGACCCAGCACCTTACGTGACCGTGGACTGTACAGTGACTCTGGACCCTACATTACCTATATGCCTAAATATCACTTCCTTTCTTGAGTAGCCATTTGGCTTGCTTTTTTAATTAGATTAATTTTTTAATGCTACACTTAGTCTGGCACACTTTGTTTCTTTTCTATACAGTAAGTGACTCAACTATGCACAAGATCAAAGGAACTGGGGTACAGAAAAATGGCAGCAGGTGCTCTGGACTGATGAGTCAAAATGTTAAATATTTGGCTGTAGCAAGAGGTAGTTTGTTCATGAAGGGCTAGAGACCGATTACGATAATGCGTGATCGCAGGCAGCAGTGAAGCATGGTGGAGGTTCCTTGTAAGCTAAGGGCTGCATTTCTACAATTTTTTGGGGAGATTTGGTCATGGTCAGTGGTGTCCTCAATGCTGAGAAATACAGGAAGATACTTCTGAATCATGCCATACCATCAGGGAGGTGTGAGATTGGCCCCAAATTTATTCAGCAGCAGGACAACAGCCCTAAACATACAGCCAACGTCATTAAGAACTATCTTCAGAAAAAAAATAAAAAAAGAGTCCTGGAAGTGATGGTGTGCCCCCCACCTCTCCGAGCCCTGATCTTCACATCATGGAGTCGTTCTGGGATTACAAGAAGAGACAAAAGGATTTGAGGTAGCCTACATCCAAAGATCTGTGATTACTTGTTCAATATGTTTTGATCAGCCTACCTGTTGAGTTCCTTCAAAAACTGTGTGCAAGTATACCTAGGAGAATTGATGGTGTTTGGATGGCGTTCATTTACTTTTTTTTTCTCGTGAATTGATAAAAATAAACTTTTCTTTTCCGTACATCACGGGACACAGAGCGACATAGTCATTACTAATGGGTTATATAGATACCGTCAGGTGCTGGCACTGGCAACTTCCAAAACCGGAAGTACCCTCCCCTATATAAGCCCCTCCCATCCGGGAGCACCTCAGTTTTTTGCCAGTGTCTAAGGTGTTGGCCAAGAAGAAACATGTGTTTTTCACTGAGCTTGCGTACAGGTTCTTTTGGGCCTCAGTAAGCTATTCCGGATCCGACCAAAAAAGCTTCATAGCTAAACGGTCGGTACCCGGGCCTTGCAGAGAAGAGCAAGGTTTTGCCTGTAATGCTTCTCTTAGGAGAGCTGGACCCTGGGATCCAGAGCTCTGGTCATACCCACGACCAAGATGTTTTCTGTGCAGGGTGCTATACAGGTCCAGGGGAGTGGAATCCTTGGGAACCCGGTCCCTGAAGGTTTGATTACAATGCCTGCCGTGATAGGTGAAGTTTGGGCTTTTGTGGACCAAACAAAGTCCTGCGGCGGGGAACAGGTAAGTGGGGGCCCCCAGGAACTTGGTTCTATTGGGGGACCCCCAAACCTAATTTGTCTTTCTGTCTGTTACCTAATGGTATTCCCGCAAAATTCTGTGCATGCCTGTAACTACTAAAAAAATGTAATAATTTTTAATGGTGGTCAAGAAAAAAAAAAAAAAAAATTTTTTATATATATATTTAATATATTAGACTGCGGTACCTGTGTTTGTCCACTAGAGGCCGCTGTGGAATGTTTTCTTGTCATGTGGACTAGCTTCTTCTCAGCAGAGCAAAGTCCAGGCAGATGGTGCGTTCTCTTATAGGAAACTGCTTCCTCTGCCATGTTGCAGTGTTTGTCCATCCCCCGGCCTGCGGCAAAGAGGGGCCCTGGCTCCTGTCCCTTGTTACCATATTTGAAATTAGCGCCGAAGGCGCGCGTGCCCGCGCGCGTGCGCGTGCACGCGCCTCTATATATAGAGGTGAGCCGGGAAAGGGGGCGGAGCCTGGGGGATGACGCTCTGTGCGCGCCGCAGCGCTTCTGCGCATGTGCGGGCGTCCCAGCAATTTAAAAAAAAAAAAAAACACAATATTGTAGTGAGCTGGCTATGAAGTACAGAGACAGAGCTGGCAACATTTAAAGGCATACAGCAAGCGGTTGATACAGGCATCCCCTAGAAAGGCACATTAGTAGACACCAACTGTGATATAGCAGCAATTGTGCTAGACTATTCTCAGTAAAAGTGGTGTATTACGGCTGGAATACCTCAGCTTTAGGCTTAGGAATATGCCGTCCAGAAGCTCCGGAACTGAATCTTCCAGGAAGCGAAAGGGGTCTCATCGGGCTCTGAGGATCTTGGGCATACTTCTGCTGCACCAGTCTCCCCTGAAGTTCAGAGGTAAGTGACCGTAGAGACCCCGCAGGGGTACTTGGTACTGTGGCTGTCCTCAGTCACCTGCTCCTGTGTATGTAACAGAGGAGGTTTTTTCCTCAGCTCTGGGAGGATTAGAGAGAGATTGTCAACATTTATCGCTGCCTCCCTGTCAGGGAAAGCACGCCCGATCTCCGTCTCCTCCTTCAGAGTGCCTGTTAGCAGAGCAACAGTCCCATACAGGGATCGACCTGCCTGAAGGGGATCAGGATGAGGTTGATTCTGTTATAGAGGAATCAACAGTGGGGGAACCTTTTCTCAGCATCTCAAGCTGAAAGATTATGGGTTCAGTCTCTGACTAACATGGTCCGATCAGCATTTAAAAATGCACCTTGCGGAACCATCAACCACTACTGTATCCTCGTTGGGGTCGCTAGAAGCCCCCAGACTGTTTGTTCTTTTCCACTTCACCCTTTACTGAAAGGGCTCATTTACCAGGATTGGGAACGTCCTGAGAAAATATTTATTCCCCCAAGAGATTTCCGGTGGTCTATCCCATGGAGGATAAGTTCATCAAAAAAAAAAAAAAATGGAAGGTCCCTACAGTGGACGCAGCCATCTCTTGTATGTATAAATCACTGACATGTCCAGTGGATAATGTCCAAATGTTCAAGAACCCAATAAATAAAAGATTGGAGTCCTTATGAAAATCTGCTTGGTGATACAACCAGCAGTAGCAGCTATTGGGGTCTGCTAAGCAGTGAAGGATCAGTTGAAACAGGTCTTGAGGGACTTGACAGATCAGCAGGCTTGGCCCTAGCTGATCTACCTAGAGCCTTAGGCTTTGCGGTTGACGCCATAGAGGATTCAGTCCATCAGGCCTCCCGCCTTACGCTGTCTATAGACATACGCGTAGGCTCCTATGGCTCAAAAACTGGTCTGCTGAAGCTCCCTGTAAAGAATGGCTGGTTAGCGTCCCATTTCATGGTGAACGCTTATTCAGGGAAAACCTGGACAAATATATCCAGAAAATTTCCAGCGGTAAAAATACGCTCTTGCCGGTTAAAAGCAGAATTAGAGGTCCCTCTTTAAGAGGCCTGCTTCTCCAGTCCCTGGGGCATCGGCTGTGTAACAGTTCCGACGGCCTCCTCGGTCAAATCCCGGGGGTAAAAAACAGGGACAGTAGCAGGGTAATGAGAAACCCTGGGTCAGGGGAGGTACAAAACCTCCCCCAAAGTTAAATTCATTGAAGCCCCCACTCAGTCGGGTGGGGGGAGGACTCCAGTTGTTCGCAAGAGACCTGGCGGGACACGATCAAGACAGATAGGTGCTCTCCGCAGTAGGTTTGGGATACAGTTTGGAGTTAAAAGACTCTCCTCCTTCCCATTTTTGAGGTCAAACGTGCCAAGGGATCCCCGGAAGAGAGAGTCCCTCCTGTTGGCACTAGAACAACTATTGCTCCAAGGAGTAATTATGGAGGTTCCCCTGGAAGAATGAGGGTTCGGGTTTTACTCAAACCTCTTTACAGTCCCGAAGCAAACGCGGACGGGAGGCCCATATTAATTCTAAAAGGGCTATACAAATTCCTGTATATCAGGTCTTTCCGATGGAGTCGATCCGATCGGTGGCCACTGCCCTACAAGGGGAGGATTGGTTAGCCACGATCGACATCAAAGATGCTTATTTGCACATTCCCATCTTTCCAGTCCACCAAAAATTTCTACGCTTTGCAGTAGAAGGGCGCCATTTTCAGTTCAGAGCCTTACCCTTCGGTTTGGCCACAGCACCACGAGTGTTTACAAAAATTCTGGCCCTTTATTGGCCAATCTAAGAACACAAGGTGTAATGATAATGGCATATCTGGATGACTTGTTGCTGATAGACCACTCAGTGAAAAAACTAGACGTGGTCGTTCACAAGACGATCAAGTATCTGGAATCTCACGGTTGGATTATCAACCGAGACAAGTCAGCCCTAAAAACCAGTCTAAAGTCTGGAATACTTGGGGCTAAGGTTGGATTCAGGCCAGAGAAAAATATTCTTGCCTCGAGGAAAGGTGTTGTCTTTGAAAGATTTGATCCACTTAGTGGGTACAAAAAAGACAGCCGTCCATACGCCTGTATATGAGGCTGCTGGGAAAAATGGTGGCATCATTCGAAGCAGTACCCTACGGTCAATTCCATTCAAGGAATTTGCAAGGGGCCATACTGTCAGCCTGGAACAAAAAGATTCAGGCCTAGACTTACAATGTCCTTGTCCCCTTCCGTTCGCAAGAGCCTCCGTTGGTGGTTGGTTTCCCAGAATCTGGAAAAAAGGAAATCCTTCAGTCCGATTTCTTGGAAGGTGGTCACTACAGATGCCAGCCTTATAGGCTGGGGAGCAGTACTGGAGCAATAGTCTCTCCAGGGCAGATGGTCGGATGCAGAAAAGGCCCTGCCCATCAATCTCTTAGAGATACGAGCAGCCCGGTATGCCCTAGTAGCATGGACATCCAAACTCCAAGGGTCCCCTGTCAGAATTCAATCAGACAATGCCACAGCAGTGGCATATATCAATCATCAGGGGGGCACCAGGAGTCGTGCAGCCCAGAGGGAAGTAAATTACATCCTGAAATGGGCAGAAAAAAATATGTCCCAGCCATATCTGCGGTATTCATTCCAGGAGTGGAGAATTGGAAGGCGGACTTTCTAAGTCGCCAGAAATAGGCCCAGAGGAAGGGTCCCTTCACCCCGAGGTTTTCTGGACAATATGTCAGCGGTGGGGAACATCGGATGTAGATCTTCTAGCATCCAGATTCAACGCAAAGGTGGACAGGTTTGTCTCTCGGACAAGGGATCCCCTAGCTTGCGGCTCGGATGCCCTAGTGTTCCCTTGGGATCAGTTCAAGCTGATATATGCATTCACACCGCCACAATGGTTACCTCGATTACTCCGCAGAATCAGGGTAGAAAAGAAACCAGTGATTCTGGTGGCTCCAGCGTGGCCCCGAAGAGCGTGGTACGTGGAGATTGTAAAATGTCAGTGGGGAGTCCTTGGACTCTCCCACATCGTCCGGACCTGCTTTCGCAAGGACCGATATACCACCCTTCCTTACCAGCCCTAGGTTTGACGGCCTGGCTATTGAAGCCCACATTCTAAAAAAGAGAGGGCTCTCTAATTCTGTGGTATCTACCATGATCAATGCCAGGAAGCCGGTATCCAGGCAGCTCTACTATAGAATCTGGAAGGCGTACATCGCCTGGTGTGAAGCCAAGAAATGGCATCCACGTAAGTACGTAATAGGTAGGAGTCTGGACTCCCTACAATGGGCTGTAGATAGGAAGCTTGCCTTGAGTACTATCAAGGGTCAGATTTCGGCCTTGTCAATATTTTTTCAAAGGCCCTTGGCTTCGCATTCACTAGTCAAAGCCTTTATACAAGGAGTGATGCGTATTAGTCCTCCGGTTAATATTCCCATATGTCCATGGGATCTAAACTTGGTTCTGTCGGTTCTACAGAAACAACCATTTGAACCATTACAGCATATTTCTTTGGTTCTTCTCACCAGGAAATTGATTTTTCTAGTAGCCATTTGTTCGGCTAAAAGAGTGTCGGAATTAGCAGCTATGTCCTGTAGGGAGCCATATCTGGTTATCCATAAGGACAGAGTAGTGTTACGTCCTCATCCAGCCTTTCTTCCTAAGGTGGTATCGAGGTTTCATTTGAACCAGGATGTGGTTCTTCCTTCTTTTTTCCCCAAACCTACTTCGGTAGAGGAAAAGTTATTGCATTCTTTGGATGTAGTAAGAGCAGTTAAAGCTTATCTAAAAGCCACTGCTCAGATTCGCAGAACGGATACTTTGTTTATTCTGCCGGAAGGCCCCAGAAGGGGTCAGGCAGCGTCAAAATCTACTTTAGCCAAGTGGATTCGACAGGTCATAATACAAGCCTATGGCTTGAGAAATAGACCGCCTCCGTTCAAAGTTAGGGCGCTCTCCACGAGAGCAGTTGGAACTTCATGGGCAGTGCATCACCAGGCCTCCCTGGCTCAAATCTGTAAGGCCGCAACATGGTCTTCAGTACACACGTTTACTAGGTTCTACCAGGTGGACGTTGGAAGTCAGGAGGATGTCGCCTTTGGGCGCAGTGTGTTGCAGGCCGCAAAAGATCCTCATGTCTGATAGCGCTCAGCTTATATATGGTGTATCCCCCCCCTCATTTGGCATTGCTTTAGGACATCCCATTAGTAATGACTATGTCGCTCTGTGTCCCGTGATGTACGGAAAAGAAAATAGGATTTTTATAACAGCTTACCTGTAAAATCCTTTTCTTGGAGTACATCACGGGACACAGAGCTCCCACCCCTCTTTGGGGACACTTATTGCTTTGCTACAAAACTGAGGTGCTCCCGGATGGGAGGGGCTTATATAGGGGAGGGTACTTCCGGTTTTGGAAGTTGCCAGTGCCAGCACCTGACGGTATCTATATAACCCATTAGTAATGACTATGTCGCTCTGTGTCCCGTGATGTACTCCAAGAAAAGGATTTTACAGGTAAGCTGTTATAAAAATCCTATTATACACTTCTATTTCTGAAAGCTTTCTTAATTTAGAGCATTTTTTCGCACCTGCCTAAAACTTTTGCACAGTACTACACATTATTCTTTGTTTGCTTTCTGCTCTACTATAATGCATTATTACTGTGCACTAAAAAGTGAGAAATTATTGCTAATAGATTGTTTAGAAATAACAGAATACTGTTAGACCCATTCACACAAGGTGCATTGGGCCACTCTGGGCAACTTTTCCCAGTTCAGTCAGAATGCACGTCCAAGGCAAGTTCCTTTATTCCCTACTTGTTCAGTTCACACCAGTGTGTTGCAGTACTTTTTTCACTGCAGTGTTGCAACGCACTATGCCACAACACAACATGCTGCAGTTAATAAACATGAAAAGACAAAAAATAAACGGTGTGATGCAATGCAGCTGCTGTTGTGAAACCGCATTCAAAGTACAGTCCTTGCTTCTGTGCTTTCCCACAAGCTCCAAATTGTGATCTTAAAGCATAATTCCATGTTGACTTTTTTGAATATGGAATTCTAGTTTAAGACCATAGTTTGGAATTTAGCCCTGTCCCTATGGGGTTTATTTACTAAAGCTGGAGAGTGCAAAATCAAGCTCACTTCTGCATAGAAACCAATCGGACCAAGGCCAGTGGTATCCAAATTGAGGGCGCCACCAATCACCCAATGGATTATTTTATGACATGAACTACATTTCTTAATAATTATGAAGCGATTAAAGCCTTTTATTTTTTTCGCTTTTGTTTAGCTTTGAAACATCACACATCCAAGCTACAAGATTTCTCTGATTTGATTAATGTGGAAACATTTGGCTTTCGAGGAGAAGCTCTAAGCTCACTGTGTGCATTAAGGTAAATATAATAATATAGTCATTGTTGCCACTAGGACACCTTAACACTTCAATTATAAAAATCAATAATATCTTTACTAGTCTGCAGGCATGAAATTCTGACATAATATCCAGCAGCTGTACATGGTAAAGTCTCCTACACTGTGTGAGATTAGCATATTGAGAAAATCTTGTCATAAGTCTCCTGTAGGCATTTTCTTAGACTTCCCTTCCAAGTTTATCCTTTGTGCAGCATGGTGTTCGAGCAGGTCACATTGTTAAAAAATAACTTGTGTATGACTGATTAATGTTTACGCTGGTAAGTCATACAGGATATGTCATTTCTGGGCCAGCATTAATAAGAAAATGCTGACCTTGGTTGACCAGATTGCCACTGGAGTCCTCTTCCACTCCTCCATGACGACATCACGGAGCTAGAGGTTGACCGATGTGTTTTTTTTCTCTGGCCGATGCCGATATTTAGAAATCGGGGTGGCCGATGGCCGATATATGATGCTGATTTTTGCAGCCGATATTTTAGCCAGATTTTTTTTTCTTTTTTCATAAACTCACCCACTCCACTCCCCCCCCCTGCTTGCTCCTGTCACTTTACCACACACTTGATGTCCTCAGTACAAATTGCACTGGTTGGCACTGGCAGGTGGCACTGATTGGCAGGTAGCACTGGCAAGTGGCACTGGTTGGCACAGGCAGGTGGCACTGGCAGATGGCACTGACTGGCAGGTGGCACGGATTGGCACTGGCAGGTTTCACACTGAGCCGATAGTATAACTGTGTGTGAAACTGACATGTAACTGAATGCAGAGAGAGAAGCTGTCAAATTCATTGGTGATGTCGGAGGTGGGCGGGACCCAGCAGCTATCCAACACCAGCCAATGATCGGCCTGTTTAAGAAAGGGGGCAGGGCCACATACACGTAGCGGCCACCCAGATCTCTCCCTCTTTCTCTCCCCCTCCTCCTCCCTCCCTCTCTCTCACTTCCTCTCCCTCTCACGCTCTCTCTCTCCCCCCTCTCTCTCTCCCCCCTCTCTCTCTCCCCCATCTCTCTCTCCCCCCCTCTTTCTCTCTCCCCCCTCTTTTTCTCTCCCCCCATCTTTCTCTCTCTCTCCCCCTCTCTCTCTCCCCCCTCTCTCTCCCCCCCTCTTTCTCTCTCTATCTCTCTCCCCCTCTCTCTCTCCCCCTCTCTCTCTCCCCCCTCTCTCTCTCCCCCTCTCTCTCTCCCCCTCTCTCTCTCCCCCTCTCTCTCCCCCCTCTCTCTCTCCCCCTCTCTCTCTCCCCCCCTCTCTCCCCCCCTCTTTCTCTCTCTCTCCCCCCCTCTTTCTCTCTCTCTCCCCCCCTCTTTCTCTCTCTCGCTCCCCCTCTTTCTCTCTCTCCCTCCCCCTCTCTCCCTCCCCTCTCTCTCCCTCCCCCCTCTCTCTCCCTCTCTCTCTCTCCACCCCCTCTCTCTCTCCTCCCCCTCTCTCTCTCCTCCCCCCTCTCTCTCCTCCTCCCTTTCTTTCTCTCTCTCCCCCTTTCTCTCTCTCCCCCTTCTCTCTCTCTCTCCCTCCCTTTCTCTCTCTCCCTCTCTGTCTCTCTCTCCCCCTCCCTCCCCCCTCTCTCTCCCCCCTCTCTCTCTCCCCTCTTTCTCTCTCACTCCCCCTCTTTCTTTTTCTCCCCCATCTTTATGTAGAGCAACAATTCTTTTTTTAGATCCTCAGAGAGTTCTTTGCCACGAGGTGCCATGTTGAATTGCCAGTGACCAGTATGAGAGAGTGAGAACGATAACACCCCTTTTACACCTGAGACCTTGTAACACTAAAGAGTCACATGACACCGGGGAGGGAAAATGGCTAATTGAGCCCAATTTGGACATTTTCACTTAGGGGTGTACTCATTTTTTTGGGCAGCGGTTTAAACATTAATGGCTGTGTGTTGAATTATTTGGAGGGAACAACAAATTTGCACTGTTATACAAGCCATACACTCACTATTTTACATTGTAGCAAAGTGTCATTTTTTTTTCATTGTTGTCACATGAAAAGATATAATAAAATATTTTCAAAAATGTGAGGGGTGTTACTTTTGTGAGATACTGTAACTGTTTTTTAAATCAATGGGTTTAGTTTTTGCTTTAACAGTAAAACAACTGTTTTCTTTTTATTTTTTCCAACCGGCAACAGTACATTTACTGCTGGTGGATGGCTCCCCCAGGCATCGCAACGTACCCGTATATCGCTCTGCTTAAGCGCTATCTCTGTGTGTACTGGTTGCAGCAGATTGCAGGTGCTTGGTTTTGGGCCACTGTGAGTGGCCCAGATACCACGTGTTTACTGTGCGATCACATGTGACATAGTGAACAATAGTCATGCATAGAAATCCATTCATGACATCAATATTTACTACTATGTGTGATCTGTGATTGGTCACCAGTGATCACATTAAAGCTGGGCCAATCACAGCACTCTGTACCACGTGTGCTGTCACAGCATCATAATAGTAAACAATGAGTCATGAATGAAAAGCAATTTATGACAGTTCAAATGATTGGTGTTACAGTGATCATCACCGTAACAAGCAATCACCTTGTAAAACAAAAATGAAAAAATTGTTGATCAGCCCCTTAGAGTAGTGCAGTGTCTTTATGGCGACAATGAATTAGTCTGATGACAGTATGTTAAAAAAAATGGGAAAAAAATAAAAATAAAACTAGGAAAGATAATGTTTAAAAGAAATCAATAAAAAAATATTTAAATAATTTTTCCTGACATACTCAATGGCAGCATACGTTTGGGTAGCTCCGCCCTCACTCCTAACCCATAAAACCCCACTGTCATAAATTTAGAGACTGAGCCAGAGGTCGTGTTTTTTTTTTTTTTTGTCTTCCTTATTCGTAGGACCAATTTTGTATGAAGATTTCCTACCTTTTGGAAGTATCGGCGGCCAGGTATCGTGCGGATACTAGGAGCGTCCTGTGGCTTCCAGAAGTCTTCTAGCCTTCCGTCTCCAGCTATCAGCGGGGTGGTGTTGGCACACGTATCCAAAGGATTAATGCAGGGCATTCGTTTGCATTGGCCAGATGCCCTTCTATCAGCGGGTGCCCAGTATGGTTTCTGCAGCTGTTCTCCTATTCTGGGATCTGGGTCACACGAGTACTGTGTTCCCTTCATTTGTCCCTGTAACTGAACCGTCCAGCACCCAGTGTGTGTGCTTCTGTCAAGATTTAGCTTCCTCTAGTCTGGACCCAGAAACCGGGTATTGTAGCTGAGCACCCAAGACTATACAACACTAGCTTAGATGCAAGCTGGAACTCTTTATTGTAAACTCACACAGAATTTATATACCACACTAAAAGAGCTTGTTCACGTTATTCAAACAGTAAGAGCAGATAAGTATAACTTATTTGTTATTTAAAAACAAAAAATACAAGGCTTTAATATCGCTTTAATCACCTCGCCAAGAGATAAGACAGACAAACAATAGGTGACTCAATTAACAAAGAAAACGCACACCTAGAAGGCACACAATGGAACAAAGACACACATAACAAACAGTTATCCCACCCCACCTCAGAAAAAGTCTACAATAGTCTATGAGACAAACTCCTACAATGTTCCAGTAGTCTGAAAAGGTGGAATTAATTTGTCTTCATAGATTTCTTGAGGGATATTGTTAATACATTTTTTTGTCCCAAGTGAATGAGCCTCTCCCACCCAGTCTGCAGGCGGGCCACCATATTCCTCTGACGATTAATCTGTACAAGATTAAACTTGCACCTTTCCATCCACTGCAGAAGGGAAAGCTTTATTGTCCTTATTCAGAGAATGAATCCAAGCCTCCCTCTCAGCGTCCATTACGTGGTTGTCCATCAATGATCTGCTCTCTCCCTGGGCCATAATCAGTGGGTAGGAGGCTTGCCCCTAGTCCCCTCCAAAGGCCTCTGTCACAGTCTGGCCTGTCACAGTCCCTCTGATAATTTTGCTTTATAATGTGTTTTTTCTTTGGCTCTAGGGGTATTCGGCCTGTCGGGCAGCTGGAGTGCATCTGTGTCCCATGCCACTGCTTCCGGGTCTGATAATGTGGCCAGAGCTTGCAGATCATTCTGCGCATTAATGGGGTCTCGGCCAAAGCCGAGGCTTATATCTTCTTTTTGGGACTTGGCGCATGCGCAGTGGAACGGGCAGTGATGTCATCCCGGTGGGGAATTTATATTTGACAGGTGCCCTGCTATTTTGGGATTCCTTTTGCACGCTGCTGGTTTTCCCCAAGTGTGGCTGCTGTTGCTGGACTGTTTTGGGCTTTTCTTTCTGGATGTAGATTGCTGCTGCCGTCCTGTGGTGAGCTATAGATGTGTTACCCGCCCTCCTGCTGTCAGCGCTTGCATAGGGATTTAGGGTTTCTCCTCTTTTTCCCTTCTCTCGTGGGGCTTCCCGCAGTTATTTTTTCTTTTTTGTTGGCGCATAGCCCTTATATGTCTATATTTACCAATTTTCATCACTGGAGGCAAGGGACCTTCCTAGGTCACAAAGGCATAGGTCTCCCTCGAGATCAAGACTTCACAGATCTCTGTCAAGGTCTAGGCATCATAAGAAAAGCTCAAGATCCTCTTCCAGGCACCACGTTCACCACAATCCCAGTTGCTCCAAGCCTGGAGCTTGTCGGGTTTGGCTCTCAGGCCCCAGTGGGCAAAGTTGCTGTATGAGACATGCTTTGCCCAGACGCTGGGCGGAAAGGAAAAGCGAGAATCAGCAGATGTTATTGCTGGTCAAGCGAGTGGTGCAGGTGTCCCTGAAAGACTGGAATGCTGGTTAGACACACAATGTGTCTGGCAGGTCAGCAAGTTACACGCCTAGAGCTAGCCACAAGAATCTGGAAACACACCAGCCTAGCAATCCCTCATCGAGGTCATTGGATAGCGAAGACATTGGCAATGACGACATACAGTATATGTGGGTTTTGATTTTTCGCTAGTGGCCCCTCTGCTGCGGGCAGTTAAGAGGCTCCAAATTAGGAAGGCCTCGTCAAAGTAGAGGAAGTGTTTTAAACATCTTAAGAGAGAGCGGTGTTACTTTCCGCTTTTACCGTAGCTCAAGGATGTCATTACTGATGAATAGAGCAAGATGGAGGGGAAAATGTCTGTGCAGTGGGCTAACAAAACGTTATCATTTTAAAGCAGAGGATGTCCAGCATCTAGAATTAGCCCACCTGCTAGATGTGTCCCTCACGAGGCTGACCAAACATGTCACTCTGCCATTGCAGACACGGTCTAATATAAGAGTGACCTGGAGCGGATTCTTCATTCAGGAATATCTCAGAAGGGGCCGCCAAGGGCTCAGCTATTCAAGAGCTGAAGATAGCGGCGGTGTTCCTGGGTGAGGCCTCGATCGATATTTTTCCATCTTTGGCTTGTGTTATCCTCTGGTCCATTACAGACATTACAGACAAACGTGCCTTGTGGCTGCAGCCTTAGCTGGTGGATTCTGCCTCTAAGCAGGCCTGGTGCAAGTTCCTCTTTGAGGGATCCTCGGTTTTTGGTAATAAGCTGGACAGTGCACTAGCCCAGGCCACGGGGTACGTCGAGGCAGAGTTCAGATCGTTCAAGAGAGGCACGCTCTTACAGGCCCGGGCAAGAGTTTAGTAAGACCCGGAAGAGAGGCCAATCGCCCAGAGAAACCTCATGAAGCCGTAAAACTTCAAAGCCCCTTTGAGATTGGGCCAGTGCAACCATGTCCTGTGGGGTCTCGCCTGCTTCACTTCCGACATGTTTGGGCAGCCTCGATCTGGGACCGTCGGGACCGTCTCCTCAGAGCATGCATGGATCTTCAGAAGTCCCCTCGCCCCTCCTAAAACTTGTACATACAGAGCTTCAACGCTCCAGCAAAAAGAATACTTTCCAGTTCTGGTGCTCAAATGATTCCAGGGCATGTATTCGACCCTATTCCTGGTCAAGAAGAGGTCTGGGTAATGGAGACCATTCATCGACCTCACACATCTAAACTGCTGGGTTCTTCCACCAGTGGAAGTCGAGAAGCAAATATCAGATTATCCACATCTCATCTTCAATGAAAAGGAGCCTCCCATGGTGGCTGCTGAAAAAGAACCTGTTTAATTGTCACTTAGTTGCCCCATCAATTGGAATACGATCACTGCCGATGCTAGCAGCAGCTGAGGAGCACATTTCCTTTCAGAGACGTTCAGGGCCAGTGGAGTTGTCCCTCTCGGAGTTGTGTCGAATGTCCTGGAACTTCAGGCAGCCTTCTGTGCCTTGCTGGGCTTCCGCCATCTGGTAGGAGGAGCATTAGTACTTCTGAGGCTGGACAGTACCACGGCAGTCTCTTCCATAAAAAGGCAAGAGGTAGAGCCGATAATGTCATGGGCTCAGAAGAATCTTTCCAACATCTCCTGCAGTCTACGTACCGGGGGTTCAGAACTCCCAGGCAGATTTTCTGTCCTGCTTTCCACTGATTAACGAGTGGTCCCTACATCTGGACGTCTTCAAGTGGATACTCACACTGGGCATGGGCCTGGAGATAGATCTTTTCACCTCCCCAAGCAATTACAAGCTTGAGAAATTCTACACAAGGGGTCAGTGCCCCTAAGCTCTCTGGATAGATGCATTGATGGACCAGGTTTCTGTAGAGCGTATGTATTCCCTCCATTCTTTTCATATTTCTTCAGAGGCTCAGTTTAGAAAAGGCAGACATAGTGTCAGTGATACCATTCTGGCCGAACAGGCCATGGTTTCCCCTATTGTTACAGCTCAGTCACTGGGACCCAGTGCCTCCACCTCTTCGACTGGATCTCCTCCTGCAGGGCACAACTCTACACTCGTGTCCGGAACTCCTCCACCTGAGGGTCTGGTTATTGAGAGGAAAAGGCTAGTGGCGCTAGGCTGTTCCTCTGGAGTCGTTTCCACCTGGATAAGTGCTAGAAGTTTCAGCACAAATAGGATCTACAGTAGGATCTGGGCAAGGTATATTGAATTTGTGTCTGTCTGCTTCAGGCAGCCCATCAAGTCCAAGATTCATGACATCCTGGATTTCCTGCAGTCCCACCTGAATCTTGGTCTGAGTGTCAGCTCCCCCAGAGTTCAAACTTTGTCTCTTAGCCTTCACCAGCATTTTGTGGGCAATTAATCCACTGCTGGCCCAGTTCTTCAAGGACGCTGTCAGACCTAGGCCTCAGAGAAGGCCAAAGTTTCCCAAGTGGGATCTTCCTCTTGTATGCAACTTCTTTTCGGACCCTGCCTTGAGTCAGTTTCAGGAGGCATCTGTTAAAGTCTTATCTGTTAAATCATCATTCCTAAAGGCCATTAAATGTTTGAAAATAGTGTCCAAGATTGCAGCACTTGGATGCAAGGAGCCCTTTTTGACCTTCTTTCGTGACCAGGTGGTTTTAATGCCAATGCTGGATTTAAATCCAAAAGTCACGTCAGTTTTTAATGAAAATCATGAAATTATGCACCACACCTTTTTAAGTCAGCGGAGACTGACAATAAGCATCCATTGGAAGTGGGTGAAACATTACAAGCCTATTTGCGGTCTACAGCTTCACTCAAGCTCTCTGATCGTTTGTGCCTGTTCTTCTCTGGGAAGAACAGAGGGAAGCAAGCTTCCTCCAGAACCATCGCTACCTGGATCATGCAAGCAATCCATCAGGCATATAGGGCTAATGGCTTGGCTCCCCCAATGGCTGCGCATTCGACCATAACTGTGTCGACTTCCTGAATGGCTTCTCATCATGTGGTTTTTAAAAAGATATGCAGAGTGGCTTTTTGGTATTTCATTCACATGTTTATGGCTCACTATTGTGTGAAGCCTGTGTCGTTCTCTTCTGTTAATTTTGGCATGAAAGCGCTGTCTGTTAATGGTTAAATTAAATTGTCTTTTGCTCAGCACTCCCTATTGTTTGTGTGGCTAGTTAGTTCCCATACATATGCTGCCATGAAGTCTGTCAGGAAAACGGAACATTTCCAAATACTTACTGTAATGTTCCTTTCCTGATGGGCTGCATAGTAGCAGGAGTATCCTCCCAGTGTCATGAGTAGGCTAGTTACAGAACGCGGCTTCTGGCTCAGTCTCTAAATTTATGGGAGTGGGGTCCTATGGAGTAGGAGCAAGGGTGGAGCTACCTAAACGTATGCGGCCATGGAGTCCATCAGGAAAGGAAAATTATGGTATTTGATACTTTTTACTGTCACCAGTCAGTATCCATGATCACCACCACACCAGTCATATGATGACGTTGTACTGCACTGCTGACAGTATGTGAAAAATAATTGTGGGAAAATAAACTAATTTTATTTATTATCTTAATTTTCCTTAAAATTACAACTTCAACAAAACTCACCATGCCTCTTACTAAATACCTTGGACTGTCTACTTCAAAAAAAGGGTAATTTGGATGGTATTTGTACTGTCCTGGCCTCCTCAAGGAATTAAACAGACAGTCAGTACATCAGGATTGATCAACTTTCAATATATAGATATATATATATATATATATATATATATACTGTGAGGGGGTTAGCTCGGCAGCGGGTGTGTGTGACCCCCGGGATGGGCTCCCCACCCAAAAACAGGCCCAGCAGACGGAGGTTGTGGTTTTCAAAATCAAAAAGGTGCGGTTTATTTTCTATTTACAGTGACAAAAACACAGCAAGGCAAAAAAAAACATAAACAAAATAAATCCTGGTCAACTTGACCTCTGACTAAACATACAGGTTTCCTAACTAACAACTGGGATCAGCCTAGTGCTGTCCTAGTCCCTAAGTCCCTGGTTTTAAATGTCCAAGCAAATATATAGCCACACAGGCTTTCTCTCACCGCACAGGGGTTCACTCTCCCTAGACAGTCCACACAGGTCTGGTTCCAGGCATGAGCTAACACCTAATGAATCTGGGAGTTTTTTTATAGAGGCCTAAATGAGCTGACAAGCTTCAGCTGGCCTCATCAACTCCCTGTCTGCACGACGCCCAGCCCTCTCCCTAGAGGTATGAGTCATCAATGAGCCCACTAGTCTCAGCTGGGCTTATACAACTCTCCACCTAGCTGTATAAGTCGGCGTAAAGCCTGAATCTGGGCGAAATATATCTACCCCCCTGGATGCAACCAGGTGACTTTACCTTCCTGCTGTCACATACCCCCCCCTCTTGTTTTAACCTCGGGGTTGGAACACCAGCAATCAGGCATTCATGTACTCGAGACAAAGCATCCACATTCCCCATTTGAACGCCAGGGCGATGCTTTACTGTGAAGTTGAATTCCTGGAGGGCCAGGAACCACCTATTCACTCTTCTATTTGTTTCCTTGTTTTGAGCCATCCACTTTAACGGAGCGTGATCCGTAACCATGTCAAAGTGCCTACCTAGCAGGTAGTACCGAAGGGAATCTAGAGCCCACTTCACCGCTAAACACTCCTTTTCAACGGTGGCGTAATTTACCTCATGGGACTTCAACTTCCTGCTGAGGTAAATGACTGGGTGCTCTTCCCCGTTCCAGACCTGGGACAATACTGCTCCTAACCCCACATCTGACGCATCACTTTGTACGACAAAGTCTCTAGAGAAGTCGGGTGAGTACAACACTGGCTGGCTACATAAGGCTTGTTTCAAGAATTGGAATGCTGCCTCAGCCTCGGGGGTCCATTTAATCATGACCGACCCTTTCCCCTTCGTCAGGTTGGTTAGGGGCACAGCCTTAGAAGCAAAGTGGGGAATGAATCGCCGATAATACCCAGCGATTCCCAGAAAGGCTCGTACCTGCTTCTTGCTGTTGGGACGTGGCCAACTCTGGATGGCCTCGACTTTGTTGAGTTGGGGTTTTATTACTCCCCTCCCAATGGTGTACCCAAGATATTTGGCCTCCTCCTGCCCAATGGTACACTTCTTGGGGTTAGCCGTAAACCCTGCTTCCCGAACAGAGTCCAGGACTGCTTGCACTTTTGGCAGATGTGAGGCCCAATCTGTGCTATGGACAATTATGTCATCCAGGTAAGCCGCAGCATACTTCCGATGGGGCCTCAGCATCTGGTCCATTTTCCGCTGGAATGTGGCCGGCGCATTCTGTAACCCGAACGGCATTCTTTTATATTGGAACGCCCCGTCTGGGGTTACAAATGCGGTTTTCTCTTTGGCCGACTTGGCCAGGGGGATTTGCCAATACCCTTTTGTGAGGTCAAGAGTCGTCATGTATCGGGCTGTTCCCAGCCGGTCGATCAACTCATCTATACGTGGCATGGGGTAGGTGTCAAATTTTGTAACTTTGTTCAACTGACGAAAATCGTTACAAAATCGCCAGCTCCCATCCGGTTTAGGCACCAACACAATGGGACTAGACCAATCACTTTGGGACTCCTCTATCACCCCTAAGTTCAGCATTTTCTGTACTTCCTCCCGTATTGCCTCCCGTCGGGCCTCTGGGATCCGATAGGGTTTTAACTTCACCCTTTCACCGGGCGGGGTAATAATGTCATGCTCTACCCCAGATGTTTGTCCCGGCAGCTCAGAGAATACCTCCTTGTTGCGAAGCACAAACTCCTTAACCTCCTGTTGTTGGGGTTGTGACAAGGTGGCTGCGATTCCAACCTCAGGAATCACGCAACCAGTTTGAGCTGGTGACCAAGTGTCTGCGACTAGGGACTCTCTATCCCTCCAGGCTTTCAACAGATTAACGTGATAGATCTGTTCGGGCTTTCGCCTTCCTGGTTGTCTGACCTTGTAATTCACTTCGCTCACTTTTTCCATTATCTCGTAGGGGCCTTGCCATTTGGCAAGGAATTTACTTTCAACCGTAGGGACAAGTACCAATATCCTATCCCCCGGGGAAAAGGTACGGGTCTTGGCTCCACGGTTGTACACTCTCTGCTGTGCCAACTGCGCTTGGGCCAAATGTTCCTTCACGATGGGCATTACCTGTGCAATTCGATCTTGCATCAGGGCGACATGCTCAATCACACTCCTGTGGGGAGAACTCTCACTTTCCCAAGTTTCCTTGGCAATATCCAACAGCCCTCTTGGGTGTCTCCCATACAGTAACTCAAAGGGGGAGAATCCCGTAGAGGATTGGGGCACCTCCCTAATAGCAAACATCAAATAAGGAAGTAGACAGTCCCAATCCCTTCCATCTCTATCCACCACTTTCTTCAACATTTGTTTTAGGGTTTTGTTGAATCTTTCAACCAGCCCATCGGTTTGGGGGTGATACACAGATGTACGCAATTGCGTCACTTTGAACAATTTACACAGCTCTTTCATAACCCGGGACATAAAGGGTGTACCTTGGTCCGTAAGCAGTTCTTTACAAATACCCACCCGGCTAAAAACAAGAGATAGCTCTTTGGCTATGGTTTTGGCCGAGGTATTTCTGAGAGGGATCGCTTCTGGATAACGGGTGGCATAGTCCATTATAACCAATATGTACTGGTGCCCCCTAGCGGACTTGATTATAGGACCTACCAAATCCATTGCGATTCTCTCAAACGGGACCTCAATGATGGGTAGAGGGACCAGCGGGCTACGGAAATGTGGCATCGGGGCCGACCTCTGACACACAGGGCAGGAGGAACAATAATTTTCTATGTCCTTCATCACCCCAGGCCAATAGAATCTCTGTAATACCCTCTCTCGGGTTTTCTCTGTCCCCAGATGACCTCCAAGAATGTGCCCATGGGCCAACTCCAACACCAACTTCCTGTAAGGTTTGGGCACCACAAGCTGCTCAACGGTTTCTTCTGCCCTTTTTGCCACCCGATACAGTAGGTCCTTCTCTACGCTGAAGTATGGGTAAGTGCCGGTATTATCTGGGTTCACTAACTCGCCATCTATTTTCACTACGTTTTCCCGTGCCTTTATTAGGGCGGGGTCTTTCAACTGTTCTGTGGCAAAGTTTTCCCTGTGAACCTCAAGATCAGAAAACTCCACAGACGGTAGGTTTTCGTCTGAGGAGGTGGGCTCCTCTCCAGTTTCTTGAGTCTCCCCTGCCAATACTGACAAGGGAAATTCCGGAGAGTCCTCACCACTCTCAGGGGAGTTCTGGCTATCACATTCCTGGTACATAGGGGCACCCGTGGGGGGCTCAGGATCATCCCACAGTTCCCAGAACTTCGGAAAATCCCTTCCCACAATGGCGTCATGCGGTAACTGAGATACTAAGCCCACTGGATGAGAGAGGGTACCTTTGGGGGTCTCGAAACACACTGTAGTCACTGGATACTCTCGGGTGTCCCCATGCACACAAATAACGGCTACCTTGCTATTCCCAGAGACCTCTGTTTTAACTAACTCAGCCTTTATCAGGGTCACAAGGCTACCTGAATCCAGCAATACCACAACATTTCTACCATTAATACACATTTTGCATAAATGTTTCTCAGTTCCCCGAATGGCAGTGCATGCGACTGTCGCACACAGCGACTGACGTCTGCCCGTCAGAAAGTCACACTGCATGGGTTCCTCCACAACCGGGCAATTTGCTGCAATATGTCCCGCTTGGCGGCAGCGGTAGCAAACGATCCTTCTTGCCGCCTCTTGAGCTGCTGATTTCCCAGGCTGTTCTCGCCAAACTTGGGGTAGAGCTCCCACCCTCTCACTCTCTCCACCCTTACCCCTTGGAATCATCTTATCCGCCCCTGGGGATGGTCTGGTCTTAGGGTGGAAAGTCCGAGTGTCTCTGGAAGAGGCCGTCAGGTTCTCTGTAGCCAAGTATTTCTCCACACGATCCACAAGACCATCGGCCGTCTCTGGGTCTCCATGGCTTACCCACTTTTGGATGGCAGTAGGAAGAGCTCTCAAAAACCGATCCATTACAACACGTTCCACAATCTTTGGTGCGGACAAAGTCTCTGGCTGTAGCCACTTTCTGCTCAGGTGAATGAGATCATACATTTGAGACCTGGGGGGTTTTCCAAGCTGGAAAGTCCAGTTATGCACACGCTGAGCCCGGACAGCCAGGGTGACACCCAGCCTTGCCAATATTTCAGCTTTTAGCATCACATAGTCTTTTGCTTGGTTAGGCTCTAGGTCATAGTAAGCTTTCTGCGATTCACCAGTTAACAGAGGAGCCACTAGTCCAGCCCACTGCTCCTCAGGCCACTTTTCTCTTTCAGCGGTCCTTTCAAATGTGGTCAAAAATACCTCTGGATCATCCTCTCCAGTCATTTTTGTCAATAAACGACTCACCCCAAAGGACGCGGTATTAGTGGGACGGCTTTCCTCACTGGTCTGCGGACGTTGCTGCATTACTGCTTCCATCTGTTGTTGTAGTCTCTGCTCTTGCTTCTGCAACAGGTCTATGAAGCGGGCCTCAGATTGCTGTTGGGCTTGTTGCTGAGCCTCCAGACTCTGTTGTAAAGTTGCAAGGCTCTGTTGATGAGCTTGCTGCTGGGCTGCAAGGCTCCTTTGTAAACCTGCATTCGTCTGCTGTTGATTGGCATTTGCTAGAGCCAGCTGTTTCAGTATCTCCTCCATGCTGGCTTAAAAAAAAAACTGCCACTGGTTCTCCACCAACTGTGAGGGGGTTAGCTCGGCAGCGGGTGTGTGTGACCCCCGGGATGGGCTCCCCACCCAAAAACAGGCCCAGCAGACGGAGGTTGTGGTTTTCAAAATCAAAAAGGTGCGGTTTATTTTCTATTTACAGTGACAAAAACACAGCAAGGCAAAAAAAAACATAAACAAAATAAATCCTGGTCAACTTGACCTCTGACTAAACATACAGGTTTCCTAACTAACAACTGGGATCAGCCTAGTGCTGTCCTAGTCCCTAAGTCCCTGGTTTTAAATGTCCAAGCAAATATATAGCCACACAGGCTTTCTCTCACCGCACAGGGGTTCACTCTCCCTAGACAGTCCACACAGGTCTGGTTCCAGGCATGAGCTAACACCTAATGAATCTGGGAGTTTTTTTATAGAGGCCTAAATGAGCTGACAAGCTTCAGCTGGCCTCATCAACTCCCTGTCTGCACGACGCCCAGCCCTCTCCCTAGAGGTATGAGTCATCAATGAGCCCACTAGTCTCAGCTGGGCATATACAACTCTCCACCTAGCTGTATAAGTCGGCGTAAAGCCTGAATCTGGGCGAAATATATCTACCCCCCTGGATGCAACCAGGTGACTTTACCTTCCTGCTGTCACAATATATATATATATATATATATATATATGAAACTCTAAGATCGTAAAATTCAAACTTTCCAATAAAAAGTCCAAAATGACACTGTAGCAGCGCTATGATCAAAATAGGGTTTTGAGCGTCTTCTTTATAATAGTTCATATATAGGTGATGAAGATAATGAATGGATGTGCGGTTGGTTGTGATTGGTCACTACTTCTAGACCCAGTGCTCCTTCCACCAAATGCTTTATCACCGCGTGGGGGGTAAAATTCCCCTTTTGGGGATGCACTCACCAGATGTAGTTTAAAACTGAGCATTCATATACCATCCACCTCCAGCAATCACTGCCTTTTCTTCTGTGTAATACAGCTTGTATAGGTACCAATTGTCATGCGAGAAAACAAACAAATCTCATAGGGTAGTACTGTTTAAGGAAAGTTTTATTATACAAAGACCCCCTCAGTACCCCCCTTCATACAAACTGCGTACCATAAACAAGTTAAAAATAGGCAAAATTAGAGCATGTACGCTCAAAGCACTTGCCCCTGATGATCTTTCAATAGAGTTTCCTCCAGAGTCTCCGGGTTGCAGGCTTCTGAAGCGCAGACGTCACTACCGGCTGTGTGTGTAGAACTGCCCTGACATTTTGTCTCTTCCGACTTCCTCCGAGGGCGTGGTCCACACACACAGCTTCCGGAATGTGAATAGGCGAATCCTCCGCCCAATGGGCGGCACAGAGTTACTTCATCAGCGCCGTGCGTCATGCGTCATCACGCTGGCGCCGTGCGTCATCACGCTGGCGCTTCCGAGTGTCGCTGCATTTGCCAGACCGTGGGCGGAAATATTCGACTGGTGTGTATGTCGGTACTTGTATGCTTACAATCCCGACTGACTGCCAGCTGAGGCGCATGCCATACATTATAGGGCACAATTCACTATGTTAAACACGGAAACTGACACCCTATATATACTTCTAGGCTCAAGTTGATAACTGGCCATCGGTGACACATGACGTGGGTAACACATTGCTATTTCATACATTGTTCCCATTCTGTTAATCATGTAGATATTATTACTATATCACTCTTGTCATTGCGCATATAATTAGGTTGAGCTTGTTCGCTAAAATATGCATTAATCCAACCTTTACTGATTCGTTAAATACTGAGACTTGATGGCTACTTATAATCACAATATCTCAAGAAATGAATGAACATTAGGTGGTATGTTGACACTCAGAGTGTAATCTTGAGGTTGTATGCATCTAACCCATAACCCCCCACTGTTAACCATTGAGCCTAATTTTATGTGTGAGATGATATGTTTTATCATTTCACTGGCAATTTTTGGAACGGCAGGCTGGGATAAGCTATGGGCATATATGCAGTGTGTGATAACCAGGTTGAAACGAACTACCATGAATTCTAATGTGTGAACTGAGTATGTTGATATATATACATATGTGAATGTGTAGGAAGTTTAAGTGAATGAAGAAACTGAAGGAAAAAATGAATAAAATGCAAAATAATCTAAATTAAAATAGAATACAATAATGCTAATAAAGTTAAAATAATAAAAAATAATAAAAAATAAATAAAAAATAATAAAAAATGCCATAGAGATATGGGTGACTTCAAAGCAAATAGCATTTATGCTTGGCAACAAACCTTACCAGAAAAGATCAATTTAGTGGAGAAACCAAGATCCACGGAGCCGTTAATAAATCAAGCCATCACCACACTGATGGACAGAGTACGGGGCTATTTGAGTGACGATAAAATCGAGTTCAACTCACCGGCTCAGTTCTCCACGCCAGTAAGAAAGAGCAAAAGAAAACCAAGAGGAGGAGAAGTTAAAAATAACTCAGGAAATATTAAACATCAATACACACCACAAGTATCTACCCACAATAGGTTCCAACCTCTAGATTATCCAAACAATGCCCCGCCGCCCCGTCCTTTTTTAGGGAGGGGAGGGAGGGGGCAAAGAAGGGGTCGAGGATACCCTCCTTACAGAGGCAAACCTCACCATCCGACCAACTACAGGGATCAAGAATGGAGAGACCCCCAATTAGAACAACAGTGGACAAGGGAACCAATTCCCTACACTTATCAAAGAGACATGGAACCAGAGGATGTAGGGCCGGAAGGAAGGTCCAGAAAAAGGAGAAATCACGAACGAACGGTATATTCAACCTCAGCCCAGTAGAGCTCACACACAAGGAGCTAAAAATGTGGCTTAAAGCAACCGGTGAACAAATTCAACGTCTACATAGACATTCATAAATACATTAAAAAGTTAAATAAAAAAAAAAAACTTTGTGGGGCGCAATACAACTAACACAATCAATTACGCAAATGCCCAGGGGATCCAAAACAGCGGCCTAAGAAACAAGTCTCTGTTCAACCCCTTGAATAACCCGAATCATCAGGTTGAGGTCTTCAAAAGTCTGGTCATTAGAGACCTGGATCACCTAAAGCCAAAAAAGAATGTAAACGCGAGCCACATTCGTGAAGGGATCGAGTCAGTGGAGAAAAGAAAATACATTATTATAAGACAAGCTGACAAAGGAGGAGGAGTTGTGGTGCTACCAAAAGAAATGTATCACAACCAAATCACAGAAATGCTGGCAGACGATGTGACATATAAAACCTTGGATCATGACCCCACACAGGCGTTCAAAAATCAACTGGGAACACTAGTAGAGATGGGCACTAAACTAGGTGTCTTATCTGAAAAAGAAAGATTATACCTACTACCGGCCAGTAGTAAAATCCCCACTATCTATTGTGACAGCAGGAAGGTAAAGTCACCTGGTTGCATCCAGGGGGGTAGATATATTTCTCCCAGATTCAGGCTTTATGCTGACTTATACAACTAGGGTGGAGAGTTGTATAAGCCCAGCTGAGGCTAGTAGGCTCATGGATGACTCATACCTCTAGGGAGAGTGTGGGGCGTCGTACAGACAGGGAGTTGATGAGGCCAGCTGAAGCTTGTCAGCTCATTTAGGCCTCTATAAGAACTCCCAGATTCATTAGGTGTTAGCTCATGCCTGGAACCAGACCTGTGTGGACTGTCTAGGGAGAGTGAACCCCTGTGCGGTGAGACAAAGCCTGTGTGGCTATTTGCTTGGACATTTAAAACCAGGGACTTAGGGACTAGGACAGCACTAGGCTGATCCCAGTTGTTAGTTAGGAAACCTGTATGTTTAGTCAGAGGTCAAGTTGACCAGGATTTATTTTGTTTATATGTTTCTTTTGGCTTTGCTGTGTTTTGTCACTGTAAATAGAAAATAAACCGCACCTTTTTTTTGATTTTGAAAACCACAACCTCCGTTTGCTGGGCCTGTTTTTGTGTGGGGAGCCCATCCCGGGGGTCACACACACCCGCTGCCGAGCTAACCCCCTCACAGTTGGTGGAGAACCAGTGGCAGTTTTTTTTAAGCCAGCATGGAGGAGATACTGAAGCAGCTGGCTCTAGCAAATGCCAATCAACAGCAGACAAATGCAGGTTTGCAAAAGAGCCTTGCAGCTCAACAACAGAACTTCGCAGCCCAGCAGCAAGCTCATCAACAGAGCCTTGCAGCCCAGCAGCAAGCTCACCAACAGAGTCTGGAAGCTCAGCAACAAGCCCAGCAGCAATCTGAGGCCCGCTTCATAGACCTGTTACAGAAGCAAGAGCAGAGACTACAACAAATGGAAGCAGTAATGCAGCAACGTCCGCAGACCAGTGAGGAAAGCCGTCCCACTAATACCGCGTCCTTTGGGGTGAGTCGTTTATTGACAAAAATGACTGGAGAGGATGATCCAGAGGTATTTTTGACCACATTTGAAAGGACTGCTGAAAGAGAAAAGTGGCCTGAGGAGCAGTGGGCTGGACTGGTGGCTCCTCTGTTAACTGGTGAATCGCAGAAGGCTTACTATGACCTAGAGCCTGACCAAGCAAAAGACTATGTGATGCTAAAAGCTGAGATATTGGCAAGGCTGGGTGTCACCCAGGCTGTCCGGGCTCAGCGTGTGCATAACTGGACTTTCCAGCTTGGAAAACCCCCCAGGTCTCAAATGTATGATCTCATTCACCTGAGCAGAAAGTGGCTACAGCCAGAGACTTTGTCCGCACCAAAGATTGTGGAACGTGTTGTAATGGATCGGTTTTTGAGAGCTCTTCCTACTGCCATCCAAAAGTGGGTAAGCCATGGAGACCCAGAGACGGCCGATGGTCTTGTGGATCGTGTGGAGAAATACTTGGCTACAGAGAACCTGACGGCCTCTTCCAGAGACACTCGGACTTTCCACCCTAAGACCAGACCATCCCCAGGGGCGGATAAGAGGATTCCAAGGGGTGAGGGTGGAGAGAGTGAGAGGGTGGGAGCTCTACCCCAAGTTTGGCGAGAACAGCCTGGGAAATCAGCGGCTCAAGAGGCGGCAAGAAGGATCGTTTGCTACCGCTGCCGGCAAGCGGGACATATTGCAGCCAATTGCCCGGTTGTGGAGGAACCCATGCAGTGTGACTTTCTGACGGGCAGACGTCAGTCGCTGTGTGCGACAGTCGCATGCACTGCCATTCGAGGAATTGAGAAACATTTATGCAAAATGTGTGTTAATGGTAGAAATGTTGTGGTATTGCTGGATTCAGGTAGCCTTGTGACCCTGATAAAGGCTGAGTTAGTTAAAACAGAGGTCTCTGGGAATAGCAAGGTAGCTGTTATTTGTGTGCATGGGGACACCCGAGAGTATCCAGTGACTACAGTGTGTTTCGAGACCCCCAAAGGTACCCTCTCTCATCCAGTGGGCTTAGTATCTCAGTTACCGTATGACGCCATTGTGGGAAGGGATTTTCCGAAGTTCTGGGAACTGTGGGATGATCCTGAGCCCCCCACTGGTGCCCCTATGTACCAGGAATGTGATAGCCAGAACTCCCCTGAGAGTGGTGAGGACTCTCCAGAATTTCCCTTATCAGTATTGGCAGGGGAGACTCAAGAAACTGGAGAGGAGCCCACCTCCTCAGACGAAAACCTACCGTCTGTGGAGTTTTCTGATCTTGAGGTTCACAGGGAAAACTTTGCCACAGAACAGTTGAAAGACCCCGCCCTAATAAAGGCACGCGAAAACGTAGTGAAAATAGATGGCGAGTTAGTGAACCCAGATAATACCTGCACTTACCCATACTTCAGCGTAGAGAAGGACCTACTGTATCGGGTGGCAAAAAGGGCAGAAGAAACCGTTGAGCAGCTTGTGGTGCCCAAACCTTACAGGAAGTTGGTGTTGGAGTTGGCCCATGGGCACATTCTTGGAGGTCATCTGGGGACAGAGAAAACCCGAGAGAGGGTATTACAGAGATTCTATTGGCCGGGGGTGATGAAGGACATAGAAAATTATTGTTCCTCCTGCCCTGTGTGTCAGAGGTCGGCCCCGATGCCACATTTCCGTAGCCCGCTGGTCCCTCTACCCATCATTGAGGTCCCGTTTGAGAGGATCGCCATGGATTTGGTAGGTCCTATAATCAAGTCCGCTAGGGGGCACCAGTACATATTAGTTATAATGGACTATGCCACCCGTTATCCAGAAGCGATCCCTCTCCGAAATACCTCGGCCAAAACCATAGCCAAAGAGCTATCTCTTGTGTTTAGCCGGGTGGGTATTTGTAAAGAACTGCTTACGGACCAAGGTACACCCTTTATGTCCCGGGTTATGAAGGAGCTGTGTAAATTGTTCAAAGTGACGCAATTACGTACATCTGTGTATCACCCCCAAACCGATGGGCTGGTTGAAAGATTCAACAAAACCCTAAAACAAATGTTGAAGAAAGTGGTGGATAGAGATGGAAAGGATTGGGACTGTCTACTTCCTTATCTGATGTTTGCTATTAGGGAGGTGCCCCAATCCTCTACGGGATTCTCCCCCTTTGAGTTACTGTATGGGAGACACCCAAGAGGGCTGTTGGATATTGCCAAGGAAACTTGGGAAAGTGAGAGTTCTCCCCACAGGAGTGTGATTGAGCATGTCGCCCTGATGCAAGACCGAATTGCACAGGTAATGCCCATCGTGAAGGAACATTTGGCCCAAGCGCAGTTAGCACAGCAGAGAGTGTACAACCGTGGAGCCAAGACCCGTACCTTTTCCCCGGGGGATAGGATACTGGTACTTGTCCCTACGGTTGAAAGTAAATTCCTTGCCAAATGGCAAGGCCCCTACGAGATAATGGAAAAAGTGAGCGAAGTGAATTACAAGGTCAGACAACCAGGAAGGCGAAAGCCCGAACAGATCTATCACGTTAATCTGTTGAAAGCCTGGAGGGATAGAGAGTCCCTAGTCGCAGACACTTGGTCACCAGCTCAAACTGGTTGCGTGATTCCTGAGGTTGGAATAGCAGCCACCTTGTCACAACCCCAACAACAGGAGGTTAAGGAGTTTGTGCTTCGCAACAAGGAGGTATTCTCTGAGCTGCCGGGACAAACATTTGGGGTAGAGCATGACATCATTACCCCGCCCGGTGAAAGGGTGAAGTTAAAACCCTATCGGATCCCAGAGGCCCGACGGGAGGCAATACGGGAGGAAGTACAGAAAATGCTGAACTTAGGGGTGATAGAGGAGTCCCAAAGTGATTGGTCTAGTCCCATTGTGTTGGTGCCTAAACCGGATGGGAGCTGGCGATTTTGTAACGATTTTCGTCAGTTGAACAAAGTTACAAAATTTGACACCTACCCCATGCCACGTATAGATGAGTTGATCGACCGGCTGGGAACAGCCCGATACATGACGACTCTTGACCTCACAAAAGGGTATTGGCAAATCCCCCTGGCCAAATTGGCCAAAGAGAAAACCGCATTTGTAACCCCAGACGGGGCGTTCCAATATAAAAGAATGCCGTTCGGGTTACAGAATGCGCCGGCCACATTCCAGCGGAAAATGGACCAGATGCTGAGGCCCCATCGGAAGTATGCTGCGGCTTACCTGGATGACGTAATTGTCCATAGCACAGATTGGGCCTCACATCTGCCAAAAGTGCAAGCAGTCCTGGACTCTGTTCGGGAAGCGGGGTTTACGGCTAACCCCAAGAAGTGTACCATTGGGCAGGAGGAGGCCAAATATCTTGGGTACACCATTGGGAGGGGAGTAATAAAACCCCAACTCAACAAAGTCGAGGCCATCCAGAGTTGGCCACGTCCCAACAGCAAGAAGCAGGTACGAGCCTTTCTGGGAATCGCTGGGTATTATCGGCGATTCATTCCCCACTTTGCTTCTAAGGCTGTGCCCCTAACCAACCTAACGAAGGGGAAAGGGTCGGTCATGATTAAATGGACCCCCAAGGCTGAGGCAGCATTCCAATTCTTGAAACAAGCCTTATGTAGCCAGCCAGTGTTGTACTCACCCGACTTCTCTAAAGACTTTGTCGTACAAAGTGATGCGTCAGATGTGGGGTTAGGAGCAGTATTGTCCCAGGTCTGGAACGGGGAAGAGCACCCAGTCATTTACCTCAGCAGGAAGTTGAAGTCCCATGAGGTAAATTACGCCACCGTTGAAAAGGAGTGTTTAGCGGTGAAGTGGGCTCTAGATTCCCTTCGGTACTACCTGCTAGGTAGGCACTTTGACATGGTTACGGATCACGCTCCGTTAAAGTGGATGGCTCAAAACAAGGAAACAAATAGAAGAGTGAATAGGTGGTTCTTGGCCCTCCAGGAATTCAACTTCACAGTAAAGCATCGCCCTGGCGTTCAAATGGGGAATGTGGATGCTTTGTCTCGAGTACATGAATGCCTGATTGCTGGTGTTCCAACCCCGAGGTTAAAACAAGAGGGGGGGGTATGTGACAGCAGGAAGGTAAAGTCACCTGGTTGCATCCAGGGGGGTAGATATATTTCTCCCAGATTCAGGCTTTATGCTGACTTATACAACTAGGGTGGAGAGTTGTATAAGCCCAGCTGAGGCTAGTAGGCTCATGGATGACTCATACCTCTAGGGAGAGTGTGGGGCGTCGTACAGACAGGGAGTTGATGAGGCCAGCTGAAGCTTGTCAGCTCATTTAGGCCTCTATAAGAACTCCCAGATTCATTAGGTGTTAGCTCATGCCTGGAACCAGACCTGTGTGGACTGTCTAGGGAGAGTGAACCCCTGTGCGGTGAGACAAAGCCTGTGTGGCTATTTGCTTGGACATTTAAAACCAGGGACTTAGGGACTAGGACAGCACTAGGCTGATCCCAGTTGTTAGTTAGGAAACCTGTATGTTTAGTCAGAGGTCAAGTTGACCAGGATTTATTTTGTTTATATGTTTCTTTTGGCTTTGCTGTGTTTTGTCACTGTAAATAGAAAATAAACCGCACCTTTTTTTTGATTTTGAAAACCACAACCTCCGTTTGCTGGGCCTGTTTTTGTGTGGGGAGCCCATCCCGGGGGTCACACACACCCGCTGCCGAGCTAACCCCCTCACACTATCTACACTTTGCCTAAAATCCACAAGGACTCCAAAAATCCGCCACCAAGACCAATTGTAAACAGTATTGACTCTATAGCATCAAGAATGGGACAATATTTGGATAAATTCCTACAAAAAAGCGTAACCATGACACGCTCTTATCTGAAGGACACGAAAGACTTCTTGAACTGTTTACAAAATAAAACGGTCACAGAAGAACAGGAAATTTGGCTGGTGACATCGGATGTTGCCTCCCTCTACTCGATCATCCAGCATGACGATGCTTTATTGGCCCTAAATTGGGCTCTGAGTCAGAGGGAGGACCTGCCCCACAACCAGAAAGTATTTATAGGCCATGCCTTGGATTTCTGCCTATCGCATAATTACTTTTGGTACGATAATAAATTCTTTATACAACGCCGGGGTGTTGCAATGGGGGCAAAGTTTGCACCTAGCATAGCAAACCTATTCATGGCCGAGTGGGAAGATAAAGTCATTTTTAAAAACAGACGGGCAGAGCTCATATTTTATAAACGTTTTATTGATGATCTGTTTTTTATCTGGGCAGGACCTATAGATTCTCTAGAGGAGTTTTTAAAGGTTTTAAACATGAACAACAACAACATCAAGCTCACCTCGGAATGGCAGAGTGAATCAATTAACTTCCTAGATGTGACGATTTACCGCAGAGATTTGAAATTAGAAACCAAAGTATTTCTTTCTCGTACATCACGGGACACAGAGCGACATAGTCATTACTATATGGGTTATATAGATACCTTCAGGTGCTGGCACTGGCAACTTCCAAAACCGGAAGTACCCTCCCCTATATAAGCCCCTCCCATCCGTGAGTACCTCAGTTTTTTGCCAGTGTCTAAGGTGTTGGCCAAGAAGTAACATGTGTTTTCACTGAGCTTGCGTACAGGTTCTTTTGGGCCTCAGTAAGCTATTCCGGATCCGACCAAAAAAGCTTCATAGCTAAACGGTCGGTACCCGGGCCTTGCAAAGAGAAGAGCAAGGTTTTGCCTGTAATGCTTCTCTTAGGAGGGCTGGACCCTGGGATCCAGAGCTCTGGTCATACCCACGACCAAGATGTTTTCTGTGCAGGGTGCTATACAGGTCCAGGGGAGTGGAATCCTTGGGAACCCGGTCCCTGAAGGTTTAATTACAATGCCTGCCGTGATAGGTGAAGTTTGGGCTTCTGTGGACCAAACAAAGTCCTGCGGCGAGGAAAAGGTAAGTGGGGGCCCTCAGGAACTTGGTTCTATTGGGGGACCCCAAGCCTATTTTGTCTTTCTGCCTGTTACCTAAGGTATTCCCGCTAATATTCTGTGCATGCCTGTTACTACTGAGAAAATGTAAAAATTTTAATAGTAGGCAAGAAAAAAAAAAAATGTAAGACCGCGGTACCTGTGTTAACCACTAGAGGCCGCTATGGTGCTTTTTCTTGTAATGTGGATTTTTTTCTTCCAAAATCAAATCCAGGCAGTTGGTAAGTTCTCTGCTGGGAAGCTGTCTCCTCTGCCCTGTTGCTGCGCTCATCCATCCCCGGGCCCTGCGGCAGGGACCCTGGCTCCCATCTAGCTCCTTATTTTTTTCAAAAAAGAGCGCCGAAGGCGCACGTGCCCGCGCGCGAGCGCGTGCCTCTATATATAGAGGCGATCTGGAAAAAGGGGCGGAGCGGGTGGATGACGCTCGGTGTGCGCCGCGGCGCTACTGCGCATGTGCGGGCGTCCAGCGTGTTTAAAAGCACAATCACAGCTGGCTATTGAAGTGCACAGACAGAGCTAGCAACAGTAAAAAGGCACACAGAGGCGGTTGATGCAGGCATCCCCTAGAAAGGCACTTTAGTAGACACCAACTGTTATATAGCAGCAATTGTGCTAGACTATTATCAGTAAAAGTGGTGTATTACGGCTGGAATACCTCAGCTTTGGGCTTAGGAATATGCCGTCCAGAAGCTCCGGAACTAAATCTTCCAGGAAGCGAAGGGGGTCTCCATCGGGCTCTGAGGATCTTGGGCATGCTTCTGCTGCACTAGTCTCCCCTGAAAATTCAGAGGTTAGTGACCGTAGAGACCCCACAGGAGTACCTGGTACTGTGGCTGTCCTCAGTTCACCTGCTCCTGTGTATGTAACAGAGGAGGTTTTTTCCTCAGCTCTGGGAGGATTGGAAAAGAGATTGTCAACATTGATCGCTGCCTCCCTGTCACAGGGAAAGCACGCCCGATCTCCGTCTCCTCCTTCAGAGTACCTGTTAGCGGAGCAACAGTCCCATACAGGAATCGACCTGCCTGAAGGGGATCAGGATGAGGTTGATTCTGTTATAGAGGAATCAACAGTGGAGGAACCTTTCTCAGCATCTCAAGCTGAAAGATTATGGGTTCAGTCTCTGACTAACATGGTCCGATCAGCATTTAAAATGCACCTTGCGGAACCATCAACCACTACTGTCTCCTCGCTGGGGTCGCTAAAAGCTCCCCAGACTGTCTGTTCCTTTCCACTTCACCCTTTACTGGAAGGGCTCATTTACCAGGATTGGGAACATCCTGATAAAATATTTACTCCCCCCAAGAGATTTCCGGTGGTCTATCCCATGGAGGATAAGTTCATCAAAAAATGGAGGGTCCCTACAGTGGACGCAGCCATCTCTTATGTGAATAAATCACTGACATGTCCAGTGGATAATGTCCAAATGTTCAAGGACCCAATAGATAAAAAATTGGAGTCCTTATTTAAATCTGCTTTTTCTACAGCAAGCTTGGTGACACAACCAGCAGTAGCAGCTATTGGGGTCTGCCAAGCAGTGAAGGATCAGTTGAAACAGGTCTTAAGGGACTTGCCAGATCAGCAGGCCCTTGCCCTAGCTGATCTACCTAGAGCCTTATGCTTTGCGGTTGACGCCATAAAGGATTCAATCCATCAGGCCTTACGCTGTCTGTAGTACATATGCGCAGGCTTCTATGGCTCAAAAACTGGTCTGCTGAAGCTCCCTGTAAAAAATTGCTGGTTAGCTTTCCATTTCATGGTGAACGCTTATTTGGGGAAGACAAGGACAAATATATCCAGAAAATTTCCAGCGGTAAAAGTACACTCTTGCCGGTTAAAAACAGAGTTAGAGGTCCCTCTTTTAAGAGGCCTGCTTCTCCAGTCCCTGGGGCATCGGCTGTGAAACAGTTCCGACGGCCTCCTCGGTCAAATCCCGGGGGTAAAAATCAGGGACAATCGCAGGGTAACAAGAAGCCCTGGGTCAGGAGAGGTACAAAACCTCCCCCAAAGTCAAATGCATGAAGGGTTGCCCCCACTCAATCGGGTGGGGGGAAGACTCCAGTTGTTCGCAGAGACCTGGCGGGACACGATCAGAGACAGATGGGTGCTCTCCGCAGTAAGTCTGGGATACAGATTGGAGTTAAAAGACTCTCCTCCTTCCCATTTTATGTGGTCAAACGTGCCAAGGGATCCCCGGAAGAGAGAGTCCCTCCTGTTGGCACTAGAAAAACTATTGCTCCAAGGAGTAATTATGGAGGTTCCCCTGGAAGAATGGGGGTTCGGGTTTTACTCAAACCTCTTTACAGTCCCGAAGCCAAACGAGGACGTGAGGCCCATATTAAATCTAAAAGGGCTAAACAAATTCCTGCATATCAGGACTTTCCGGATGGAGTCGATTCGATCGGTGGCCACTGCCCTACAAGGGGAGGAATGGTTAGCCTCGATCAACATCAAAGATGCTTATTTGCACGTTCCCATCTTTCCAGTCCACCAAAAATTTCTACGCTTTGCAGTAGAAGGGCGCCATTTTCAGTTCAGAGCCTTACCCTTCGGTCTGGCCACAGCACCACGAGTGTTCACAAAAATTCTGGCCCCATTATTGGCCAATCTAAGAACACAAGGTGTAACGATAATGGCATATCTAGACGACTTGTTGCTGATAGACCACTCAGTGAAAAAACTAGAAGTGGTCGTTCACAAGACAATCAAGTATCTGGAATCTCACTGTTGGATTATCAACCGAGACAAGTCAGCCCTAAAACCAGTCAAAAGTCTGGAATACTTGGGGCTAAGGCTAGATTCAGGCCAGAGGAAAATATTCTTGCCTCGAAAAAAGGTGTTGTCTTTGAGAGATTTGATCCACTTAGTGGGTACAAAAAGACAGCCGTCCATACGCCTGTGCATGAGGCTGCTGGGAAAAATGGTGGCATCATTCGAAGCAGTACCCTACGGTCAATTCCATTCAAGGAATTTGCAAAGGGCCATACTGTCAGCCTGGAACAAGAAAGTTCAGGCCCTGGACTTACCAATGTCCTTGTCCCCTTCCGTTCGCAAGAGCCTCCATTGGTGGTTGGTTCCCCAGAATCTGGAAAAAGGGAAATCCTTCAGTCCGATTTCTTGGAAGGTGGTCACTACAGATGCCAGCCTTATAGGCTGGGGAGCAGTACTGGAGCAATGGTCTCTCCAGGGCAGATGGGCGGATGCAGAAAAGGCCCTGCCCATCAATCTCTTAGAGATACGAGCAGCCCGGTATGCCCTAGTAGCATGGACATCCAAACGCCAAGGGTCCCCTGTCAGAATTCAATCGGACAATGCCACGGCAGTGGCATATATCAATCATCAGGGTGGCACCAGGAGTCGTGCAGCCCAGAGGGAAGTAAATTGCATCCTGAAATGGGCAGAAAGATATGTCCCAGCCATATCCGCGGTATTCATTCCAGGAGTGGAGAATTGGAAGGCGGACTTTCTAAGTCGCCAACAATTATGCCCAGGGGAATGGTCCCTTCACCCCGAGGTTTTCCGGACAATATGTCAGCGGTGGGGAACACCGGATGTAGATCTGCTAGCATCCAGATTCAACACAAAGGTGGACAGGTTTGTCTCTTGGACAAGGGATCCCATAGCTTGCGGCTCGGATGCCCTAGTGTTCCCTTGGGATCAGTTCAAGCTGATATATGCATTCCCACCGCCACAATTGTTACCTCGATTACTCCGCAGAATCAGGGTAGAAAAGAAACCAGTGATTCTGGTGGCTCCAGCGTGGCCCCGAAGAGCATGGTACGCGGAGATTGTAAAAATGTCTGTGGGGAGTCCTTGGACCCTCCCACATCGTCCGGACCTGCTTTCGCAAGGACCGATATACCACCCTTCCTTACCAGCCCTAGGTTTGACGGCCTGGCTATTGAAGCCCACATTCTAAAAAAAAGAGGTCTCTCTAATCCTGTGGTATCTACCATGATCAATGCCAGGAAGCCGGTATCCAGGCAGATCTACTATAGAATCTGGAAGGCGTACATCGCCTGGTGTGAGGCCAAGAAATGGCATCCACGTAAGTACGTAATAGGTAGGATTCTGGACTTCCTACAGTGGGCTGTAGATAGGAAGCTTGCCTTGAGTACTATCAAGGGTCAGATTTCGGCCTTGTCAATATTTTTTCAGAGGCCCTTGGCTTCGCATTCACTAGTCAAAGCCTTTATACAAGGAGTGATGCGTATTAGCCCTCCGGTTAATATTCCCATATGTCCATGGGACTTAAACCTGGTTCTGTCGGTTCTACAGAAACAACCATTTGAACCATTACAGCATATTTCCCTGGTTCTTCTCACCAGGAAATTGATTTTTCTAGTAGCCATTTGTTCGGCTAAAAGAGTGTCGGAATTAGCCGCTATGTCCTGTAAGGAGCCATATCTGGTTATCCATAAGGACAGAGTAGTGTTACGTCCTCATCCAGCTTTTCTTCCTAAGGTGGTATCGAGGTTTCATTTGAACCAAGATGTGGTTCTTCCTTCTTTTTTCCCCAAACCTAGTTCGGTAGAGGAAAAGTTATTAAATTCTTTGGATGTAGTAAGAGCAGTTAAAGCTTATCTAAAAGCCACTGTTCAGATTCGCAGAACGGATACTTTGTTTATTCTGCGGGTAGGCCCCAGAAAGGGTCAGGCAGCGTCAAAATCTACTTTGCCAAGTGGATTCGACAGGTCATAATGCAAGCCTATGGCTTGAGAGGGAGACCGCCTCCGTTCAAAGTTAGGGCGCACTCCACGAGAGCAGTTGGAACTTCATGGGCAGTGCATCACCAGGCCTCCCTGGCTCAAATCTGTAAGGCCGCAACATGGTCTTCAGTACACACGTTTACTAGGTTCTACCAGGTGGACGTTAGAAGTCAGGAGGATGTCGCCTTTGGGCGCAGTGTGTTGCAGGCCGCAAAAGATCCTCATGTCTGATAGCGCCCAGCTTATGTATGGTGTATCCCCCCCCTCATTTGGCATTGCTTTGGGACGTCCCACATAGTAATGACTATGTCGCTCTGTGTCCCGTGATGAACGAGAAAGAAAATAGGATTTTTATAACAGCTTACCTGTAAAATCCTTTTCTTGGAGTACATCACGGGACACAGAGCTCCCACCCCTCTTTTGGGGACACTTATTGCTTTGCTACAAAACTGAGGTACTCCCGGATGGGAGGGGCTTATATAGGGGAGGGTACTTCCGGTTTTGGAAGTTGCCAGTGCCAGCACCTGAAGGTATCTATATAACCCACATAGTAATGACTATGTCGCTCTGTGTCCCGTGATGTACTCCAAGAAAAGGATTTTACAGGTAAGCTGTTATAAAAATCCTATTTTTTCAAACCCACAGACAGAAATAGTTATTTGCCAACCACCAGTGGGCACCACCCCCAATGGTTAAGGAATATACCAAAAGGGCAGATAACGAGAATAAAACGAAATTGCTCGGAAATAGAAAATTATACGTATCATCGCACTCATAAAATTAGGCTCAATGGTTAACAGTGGGGAGTTATGGGTTAGATGCATACAACCTCAAGATTACACTCTGAGTGTCAACATACCACCTAATGTTCATTCATTTCTTGAGATATTGTGATTATAAGTAGCCATCAAGTCTCAGTATTTAACGAATCAGTAAAGGTTGGATTAATGCATATTTTAGCGAACAAGCTCAACCTAATTATATGCGCAATGACAAGAGTGATATAGTAATAATATCTACATGATTAACAGAATGGGAACAATGTATGAAATAGCAATGTGTTACCCACGTCATGTGTCACCGATGGCCAGTTATCAACTTGAGCCTAGAAGTATATATAGGGTGTCAGTTTCCGTGTTTAACATAGTGAATTGTGCCCTATAATGTATGGCATGCGCCTCAGCTGGCAGTCAGTCGGGATTGTAAGCATACAAGTACCGACATACACACCAGCCGAATACTTCCGCCCACGGTCTGGCAAATGCAGCGACACTCGGAAGCGCCAGCGTGATGACGCACGGCGCTGATGAAGTGACTCTGTGCCGCCCATTGGGCGGAGGATTCGCCTATTCACATTCCGGAAGCTGTGTGTGTGGACCACGCCCTCGGAGGAAGTCGGAAGAGACAAAACGTCAGGGCAGTTCTACACACACAGCCGGTAATGACGTCTGCGCTTCAGAAGCCTGCAACCCGGAGACTCTGGAGGAAACTCTATTGAAAGATCATCAGGGGCAAGTGCTTTGAGCGTACATGCTCTAATTTTGCCTATTTTTAACTTGTTTATGGTACGCAGTTTGTATGAAGGGGGGTACTGAGGGGGTCTTTGTATAATAAAACTTTCCTTAAACAGTACTACCCTATGAGATTTGTTTGTTTTCTCGCATGACAATTGGTACCTATACAAGCTGTATTACACAGAAGAAAAGGCAGTGATTGCTGGAGGTGGATGGTATATGAATGCTCAGTTTTAAACTACATCTGGTGAGTGCATCCCCAAAAGGGGAATTTTACCACCCACGCGGTGATAAAGCATTTGGTGGAAGGAGCACTGGGTCTAGAAGTAGTGACCAATCACAACCAACCGCACATCCATTCATTATCTTCATCACCTATATATGAACTATTATATAGAAGACGCTCAAAACCCTATTTTGATCGTAGCGCTGCTACAGTGTAATTTTGGACTTCTTATTGGAAAGTTTGAATTTTACTGTCTTAGAGTTTCATGCATTTTATATTTTAAGCAGCTGCTATTATTATATACATTGGTCTTTTTATATATATATAATCTATCGTAGTTTGTAGACTATCTCTAACTTTCACACAGACTAAATAATATACACTGGTTTGGGCTATTTTTACTAAAGAAATGTAGCAGACTACATTTTGGCCTAAGTGTATGAAGAAAGTTTATTTGTTTGCAACAGAAACTAAGAATTTTTATTTTTATTTTTTTTCAAAACATTCAGCATTTTTTCATCTATATAGCAAACCATAAAAAAAAACCAGTGGTGATTAAATACCACCAAATGATCGCTCTATTTGGGTGAAAAATTTATATAAATTTCATTTTTGCATGACCGAGCAATTGCCAATTAAATGTGTGAATAGGAAATAGCAAACCACAGTGCTGAATAGCAAAAAATGCCCTGGTCATGAAGGGGGTAAAACCTTCTGGAGGTCAAGTGGATAAACATATCTTTTTGCTCCTTTTCAACAGTGATTTGTCAATTTTCACCTGCCATAAATCAGCAAAAGTTGGAACCCGTTTGGTTTTTGATCAAAATGGAAAAATTGTCCAGAAATCTCCTTTCCCTCGACAGCAGGGAACTACAGTCACCGTACAACAGCTTTTCTATACCCTGCCAGTGCGCCACAAAGAATTTCAGCGGAACATTAAAAAGGTATGTGGTTCTGACAGTCCTCCCTCTAAAGAAAGGAAAATCCATAGGATAGTGTAACCACCAGTCTGGAATTCGTGTCTATGGAAGCAAATGCTGGACTCGGGCTCGCGCCCGCAAGGTAACCCCCCGGGAGAGCGCTTGTCCTAGGGGGTTATCTGATGCGAGGAGGAGCTGCGAGAGCCGCCAAGGGACCCCAGAAGAGGACGATCGGGGCCACTTTGTGCGTAACGAGCTGCACAGTGGAGGTAAGTATGACATGTTTGTTATTTATGTAGCGGCCTCACCCTCTCTCCAACTTCTTCATCTGTTACACACCAACTCATGTCTAGGGGTTTCTGAGTTGTGAGAGTGAGATGCGCCACGGCCCATGTCCTCCCCATTACAATAGGGAGGTGAAGGCCACTTCCTGATGTTTCCTCGGGCCGGTGTGTTCTGTGAATGCACTGAGTCTGTAATTGCAAGCTCACCAGCCTCCCCTCTGCTTCCAGTAACTGGAGTTCACACACCGGAGAAAGGTCCAACACTTGTTTATTTGGCACTCCAATAGCAAAGCACGATAAACAGTTCTTTTAACAGCAGACTGGTTGGGACCTATAACCTTGCCAACGGTGGGATGAGCAGATCAAGGCACTTCCTAAAGTTTAAGTTCTATGCCACTGTACTATGACCAGCGGCGCCTAAGCCAATCCGGCTGTTACAGAACAGGAAAGATGGGGTCTCTTCCAGCAACCCCTATGAACAGCAATGGAGCCCTCTTCGATGCGCTGTGGCCCCTATCAGGGGGATGTGTCCTCCCAAGAGAGTTCCCAGAGGCCCACTGTCACCGGGTTGGTGCTGCTCCGGGTCTCCAGTGGGTAACCTCTCTGGCCTCCTCACCTCAGATACGAGTCCCTCCGCTCAGGGACCCTCGGACAGTCCACCCTAGCGGGACCCAGTCGAAGGTACTGGGCCCCAGGCCTCCTCGATAGTACCTCACCCCAGGCTAAAGGTGCCTGGGATGGACGCCAACATGACTCCGGACCAGGCCATGGGCACCTGGACCAGACTCCTGGATCTCCCGCACCCAGGCCTAAGGGCCCTGGGTGCGGACCGCAACCCTCCTCCTCCGAGGACCTCCTTCTCCGCAAGACCCTCGTGGCAAGGGCGTCTCCCCCTTTTTATCTCCTCCCATCAATGGCCCGGCGGGTTCCCCGCCCCAGCCATACCATCTCCGGGAAGAGACCAAACAGGGAGCACTGCAGGGGATGATTCTACCTGAAGCCCGTGGGTACTACGCCACCCACAGGCAAAGGAGAATATTACATCCTCCAATCCTCCACGAAACAAAAAGGGGTCTGAATCCTAACACAATTATACACCTGGGTTACACTATTGCCCAGGTGTATCCCATCAATTTGAGGACCCCGCTACATTTAAAAAAAAAAAAAACGGTTTAAAATCACTTTAATTGAACAAGCTGAGATTAGAAGTTGATTGGTTTATATGCAGAAGTGAGCCTGATTTTGCACTCTCCAGTTTTAGTAAATAAACCCCAAAATGACAGTTTGACATTAAACACATAGGTCACTATTTCATGCTGCATGGCAAACGAATCTGTGAAGGCTTTATTTAGCATTCACATTTATGCAGTATCAGTACTGTACCTATACATTGCTTGGAAATCACAAAACACTGCCATTTTTAAAGCTTATCACTACTTTGCTCAATCACAGTGCGTTCATATGGGAGTTCATAGGTCTTCCAGCATTTTTAAGACCTTAAAAAGGAAAGCTCATGCATAAAACCAGATTTATGCTGCATTTGGCTCGGTTTATCACATTCTGAGAAATGAAAATACATTTAAAAGTTTTAAATTCTAAGGAAAATGTATAAGTAGGGAATGTAAAAAAACATATTAATGTCATATTGTTATATAAAAAAAAAAAAAAAAAACCTGTGCGAGAACATCAAAGAATCATACCAAAACTGCGTAGTCATAAGTATGCATGTGAACTTATGGTTGTCTGTTGCCAGATCGGTAAAGCTCCCAAAAATGTATACTCCTTTTCTTTCTCTTTTAAGGAGTACTCAAAAATGGTACAAGTTTTACAAGCATATTGTATTATTTCAACTGGTGTTCGTATAAACTGCACAAATCAGGTAGGCCAAGGGAAGAGAATGCCTGTGTTGTGTTCTAGTGGTACATCAAGCAGCATGAAAGAAAACATTGGAGCTGTGTTTGGACAGAAACAGGTAATATTCTCTAAAAGCAGTCTTTTACATCTGAGATTTTTTTTTAATCTAACATGTATCGCTAAACACTTGACCACCTGTTGACAGCTTGTTTAAACTTCACACTTGCTTCCTGTAGAAGTAAAATATAATCTGCCAATTTTATATGAAAAAACAAGGCTGTAAGAACAGATCTGACTGAATATAATCAAGGGTGGTGCGTGTGAGTTAACTCTTCCTTAGTCTTTTTTTTTTTTTTTTCACTGTTCTCCCTAAAGTGGATGTAAACCCTCCATACACCCAGTGAAGTGAACAGCCTCAGATGATATACAGGGATGAACCAAATCTCCCTACATAGGTTTTACATGTATATCTGCTGTCTTCACATTTATATACTGCTTAGAAAGTTCAGATTTGGTAGGAAATGTTTTCTTCCTGTTTAACACAGAGTGTGATGTCTGGGCATACAGCCAAGATAGCTAAAATTGCTGATTGGAGAAACAGCACACACCCCCTCTCATCATAGGCAGAGACTCTCAGAGGATTTTTGTAACAGGGCCAGCTCCCTGCTAATATATTTATAGCAACCTCCCTGGACAGAAATGTCAGGCTGCTTTTATCTGATGTGTCTGAGAATTTGTCAGGAGTTATCAGGCTGATAACAGAGGAACGGGTCAGGACTTAGCTCTTTGAAGAGAGATAACAAAATACTGCAGATATATGTGCCCAGCTCAAATTTCATAAATTAGGTTTACATCCACTTTAAAGTAAGCTACCTCGGAGAGAAGCATGGGTACTACCACTGATGGCCTCTTTTTCTGAAAAATGCTAGTTGTGTGGCTTGCATTGCTGCAATACTTTGACTCCCTGGCCCAGAACAATAATACCTGTAATAACTCCCCCCTCCCTGTTTTTCCCTCTATATTACTTCTTATGCCATTTATCTTTCCACCCTTTTTTATTTTTATTTCTATATACATATTTCTCTGAGCTGTGTTATTTGTTTGTATGCCTTCTACAGCTGATGAGTATGTTCTTCAGCTGGATGCTGTGTGTATTTCCTGGTGTGCCTTCTAAAAAAGAAATACCCCAAACACAAAATTACAGTACAATGCATTACCCCCTTGGGCTGACGCACCCTATTCTAGTGTGATGCTATAGAGGGGATTCCAGGATGCTGACAGCAATACATTTGTATAAACTTACAACTGCTTACAACTGTTTTTAGAAAACATTTAAATGGAAGCTGCAGGAAATGAACCCGTAAAAGACTGTGGGGATGTAACTAATTCCATTCATAATATAGAATAGACAAAAAGTTGAAAATGCACCTACCAGAAATGTTGTGCTAAAAAGTATCACTGTGAATTTTTATAAAGCCACACCCCAGTAAGAACAGCACACACATACATACAATTAACATGTTACAATTACCTCCCACTAGTTATAGATTTTTTGCACTTTCCTTAAATTATACTTTAAAAAATATATAACTGTATTACTGTGTGTGGGTTTACATCATTCAGAAGTTCAGACACAAGTCCATCTATTTAAACCAATAGAAAAACAAACTATGAAAAAAAATTGCTTCTGTCATTACCAATAAAATTTTAACCCCTTCATGAACAAGGATAAAACAAATCCTAATTCCAGTGCTTGAAAGCAATATAGCAACTTTGTCATGTGTTAGTAAAACTGTACCTATCCTCAGAACTACTTAGTGCAGACAAGTGAATTCTACCTCATTTTTTCATTAAACCGTAGGCCTTCATTTAATGGTAAATGTTAATGGATATCTCCTTAAATTTTTTTTTTTTTTTTTTTTAAAGAAAAATGGCCCAAAATAGTAAAAAAATATATACATGTTTTATATTTTCTTGCCATGACCTACCACCAAAGCAGTAGGTGTGTGTGTAATAAATATATATATATATATAAAATATATTATATTATATATAATCCACCTAAAACACACAAACACTAACTGACCTTTGGCCCTGACAATGACCTACAGTGGATACAAAATGTCAGGTTTCTGTCATGTAAATAAATGAGACAAAGATAAATCATTTCAGAACTTTCTCTATATTTAATGTGACCTGTAAACTGTACAACTCAGTTGAACAACAAACTTAAATCTTTTAGGTGGAAGGAAGTAAAAATAAAATAATATGGTTGCATAAGTGTGCATACCCCTAAACTAATACTTTTCTGAAGAACCTTTTGATTTTATTACAGCACTCAGTCTTTTTGGGTGGGAGTCTATCAGCATGGTATATCTTAACTTGGCAATATTTTCCCACTCTTCTTTGCAAAAACACTCCAGATCTGACCGATTGCGAGGGCATCTCCTGTGCACAGCCCTCCTCAGATCACCCCACAGATTTTCAATCTAATTCAGGTCTGGGCTCTGGCTGGGCCATTCCAAAACTTTAATCTTCTGGTGAAGTCATTCCTTTGTTGATTTGGATGTATGCTTTGGATCGTTGTCATGCTATAAGATGAAGTTTCTCTTCATGTTCAGCTTTCTAGCAGAAGCCTGAAGGTTTTGTGCCAATATTGACTGGTATTTGGAACTGTTCATAATTCCCTCTACCTTGACTAAGGCCCCTGTTCCAGCTTGAGAAAAACATCCTGAAACATGATGCTGCCACCACCATGCTTCAATGTGGGTATGGTGTTCTTTTGGTGATGTGCAGTGTTGTTTTTGCACCAAACATATCTTTTGGAATTATGGCCAAAAAGTTCAACCTTGGTTTCATCAGACCATAACACATTTTTCCACATGCTTTTGGGAAACTTCAGATGTGTTTTTGCAAAATTTAGCCAGGCTTGGATGTTTTTCTTCATAAGAAAATGCTTATGTCTTGCCACTCTACCCCATAGCCCAGACATATATGAAGAATACTGGAGATTGTTGTCACATGTTGCACACAGCCAATACTTGCCAGATATTCCTGCAGCTTCTTTAATGTTGCTGTAGGTCTCTTGGCAGCCTCCGTTTTCTTCTCGTCTTTTCATCAATTTTGGAGGGACGTCCAGTTCTTGGTAATGTCACTGTTGTGCCATATTTTCTCCACTTGATGATGACTGTCTTCATTGTGTTCCATGGTATATCTAATGCCTTGAAAATTATTTTGTACTCTTCTCCTGACTGATTACCTTTTTAATAATGAGATCCCTCTGATGCTTTGGAAGCTCTCTGCGGACCATGACTTTTGCTGTAGGATGCGACTAAGAAAATGTCAGGAAAGACCTACTAGGACAGCTGAACGAATCAGAGGCACTTTAAATTGATGGCGGGGATGTACTTGGGCTGCAACTAATGATTATTTTCATAATCGATTAGTTGGCCAATTATTGTTTTGATCGGATAATAACCTTAAAGAAAGTGTGGTGTATAATTTAGTTAATATGTAAAGTAAAAAAAAAAGGCAATTTATTCTTAAATATCTATATGCAGAGGTAAATATAATTAATCAACTATATGGTAAGGCCCATTTCACACTTGTACGACTTGGCCCATGATTTGTGATGGCAAAGTAGCATGACAAGTCGTTTTCCATGATTTCCAATGACAACCATTTATATTAGTACGACTTCAAGTAGTTCCAACTTCAAAGTAGTCCCTGCACTACTTTTGGTCCGATTTTGATCCCACTTACACAGGTATTCCTTGAAATCGCAGCCGCGATACGTGGCAAAATCGCGGCTTTTGAAGTCGAACTAGTGTGAAAGGGGATTTAGGGAGCAAAATCCAGAATCTACCTAGAGAATAACAGAAAGAAGAGATATACTGTATATACTATGAGAGGTTGGATCTGGTAAATATCAGACTCCGATCAAATTTTTTATTTAAAGAAAAAAAAAATTAAAGACTGTTTTGCCGGTTTTCAGACAGAACTGTAATATATTCTATATGACAGACTCCATTGTAATAGGCAGGTGGCTTGATAAAAGCTACCTGCGCTTGCTGTCACTTATGCTGGCCATACAAAAACAATGTCTTCCTTCAAAATAAATAACATTTTAGGAATGTTTGTTCGATTTTTCTAATCATTAGTGGGGTCAAATCGACTTTTTTTTTTTGACAACAGTGACGGGAAAATTCGAAGGAGCAGAAAATAAACCTTTTTGGTCAAAGGAATTTTCAGATGGTGTATGTGGTTTTCGTTCAGAAATTACATTCCTTTCAAAACAATGTTAAAAGCAAGTGAAATTTTCAAACGACATTCTTTCAATCAGCGAATGTACAAAGATTTTTTGTATAAATATTCTCGTCCTAAAATTGATACGTGTATGGCCAACATAAGGCTCAGTTCACACCTATGCAGTTTGCTCTTAATCCATTTCAGCAGTGCTTTTTGCTGTGCGTTTTGCATTTTTACACATGCAATTTTGCTGCAATTTGCATTTGTTAATCCTTTTTTTTTTTTTTGGCCAATTTGTTTTTGGGCAGAATAAAAAATGCAAATTGCGTACTACGTACTACATGCTTTTCTGCAGCTTCTCCATTGAAGTCTATTGAACCAAAAAAGCAAAAAAAAGCACTGTATTGTTTTAAAAAAAAAAAAGTCCTTGACCCTTTCCAAATACGCAGCGGCTGAAAAAATCATAGATGTGAACGTGTCCCATAGGAAGTCATGTTAAATGAACTGTAGTGCGTTTCTGCAAAAAGCACCAAAAAACGCATAGGTGTGAACCAGACCTAAGACATTTAGTAGCAGCAGCATGCTTTTTTTTGTATCACCTTTCATAATGGGGTTAAAAAAACTAAAATTGGCCCTTTATAGTACAAAAAGAGCAGATAATCCCTACTTTAAGGGGTTCATTTATACTGTGAAACAGTGAAAGTAATAATATATATATATAAATTAACACACCCATAAGTAGGATATATGGGCATTTTAACTAGGTGTCAAACATGAAACTATATGAAGGGTGAACGGGAGATAGACATCTTTTATATTAAAGTGGTTCTAAAGGCTGAGGCCTTTTTTTTTTCATGGATATGATTATTTTAAATATAATGCACAATACTGGTAAACGTTTAACGTATATACTCGAGTATAAGCCGACCCGAATATAAGCCGAGGCACCTAAATTTACCACAAGAAAATGGGAAAACTTATTGACTCGAGTATAAGCCTAGGGTGTCCATCTGCATGCCTCACTGTGCCCATGCCTCACTGTGCCCAATATCCCTACCTGATCTCCTGCGCTGTGTGACTAGACTGACGTTTAACATGGGAGTCTATGGAAGGGGTGCCCGGCTTTGAAAAATCGGTGCTCCCTGGCCGTAGGTCCCCCCCTCGGACAACAAACTTTGCACACTTGTAGAGGAAGAGTGGGGCTAAATCTGTGCCAAGTTTGGGGTCCAGGGGACCTACGGCTGGCCGGGATCAGGCACACAAAGATGAAGATAGACACAGACTCGAGTATAAGCCGAGGGGGGCATTTTCTGCACAAAAAATTGTGCTGAAAAACTCGGCTTATACTCGAGTATATACGGTAATTTAAATGTACAGTAATTGCAATCCCTTATATTGCCTGCAGTCTATCAGCCTCCACCTTTTCTGGGTTCAGATGCTGATCTTCCCTGCACAGAGTCTTTAACCACTTCAGCCTCGGAAGGGTTTACCCACTTCCTGGCCAGGCCATTTTTTGCGATACAGCACTGCATTGTTTTAACTGACAATTGTGTGGTCGTGCGACACTGTACCCAAATAAAATGTATTTCCTTTTTTTCCCACAAATAGAGCTTTTCTTGTATTTGATCACCACTGCGGTTTTTATTTTTTGCGCTTTAACCACTTGCCTACGGGGCACTTTCACCCCCTTCCTGCCCAAGCCATTTTTCAGCTTTCAGCGCTGTCACACTTTGAATGACAATTGCGCGGTCATGCAACACTGTACCCAAATTTCTTTTTTATACTTTTTTCTCCACAAATAGAGCTTTCTTTTGGTGGTATTTGATCACCTCTGCGGTTTTTATTTTTTGCGCTATAAACAAAAATAGAGCGACAATTTTGAAAAAAAATGCAATATTTTTTATTGTTTGCTATAATAAATATGCCCAAAAAAATCTATAAAAAAAACAAAATTTTTCCTCAGTTTAGGTCGATACGTATTCTTCTACATATTTTTGGTAAACAAAAAATCGCAATAAGCATATATTGATTGTTTGCGCAAAAGTTATAGCAGCTACAAAAAAGGGGATAGATTTATAGCATTTTTATTTTTTTTACTAGTAATGGCGGCGATCAGCGATTTTTATCGTGACTGCGATATTGCAGCGGACACATTGGACACTTTTGACACATTTTTGGGACCATTCACATTTATACAGCGATCCCTGCTATAAAAATGCATTGATTACGGTATAAATATGACTGGCAGGGAAGGGGTTAACACTAGGGGGCGATCAAGGGGTTAAATGTGTTCCCTAGATTGTGATTCTTACTGTGGGGGGAGGGGACTGACTGGGGGAGGTGACCGATGGTTGTCCCTATGTACAAGGGACACACCATCGGTCTCCTCTCCCTGACAGGATGTGGATATGTGTGTTTACACACACAGATCCACGGTTGCTCAGTTACTGGGCAATCGTGGGTGCCCGGCGGCCGCCGCGCAGGCGCATCGGGTCCCCAGTGACGCGGCGGGCGTGCCGCCAGCGGCGCGCTCGCGCCCCCAAGTGGCTTCTGAAGGCGATCACGTCATATGATGTCTGCCCAGAACAACAGGGTCTTCCGCCTGCCGTCATTTGACGGTGGGCGGTTGACAAGCGGTTAAACAAAAAAAGACTATACATTTTGAATAAAAAAAACAAATTTTTTTTACTTTCTACTATAAAACATTCCCAATAAAAAAAATTAAAAAAATCGGATTTCTTCAATTTAGGCCAATATGTATTCTGCTACATATTTTTGGTAAAAAAAAATCCCAATAAGCATATATTGGTTTGCGCAAAAGGTATAGCGTCCAAAAACTATGGGATAGATTTAGGGACTTTTTATTTTTTCATTGTTCTTACTAGTAATGGCGGCGATCTGCGGTTTTTAGCAGGACTGCAACATTGCGGCAGACAGATTGGACACTGACACTTTTTGGGGGACCAGTGACACCAATACAGTGATCAGTGCTAAAAAAAAATTGCACTGATCACTGTATAAATTGCACTGGGAGGGAAGGGGTTAACACCAGGGGCAATCAAGGGGTTAAGTGTGTGCCTGGGAGGGTGGTGTGGGGGATGGACTGGAGGAAAAGAAAGATCGTGTTTCAGCTTGGCTGAAACGCTAAGATCTCTCCTTTTCTCCCTGGCAGATCAGTGGTTTGCCTTGTTTACATAGGCACACTGCTGATCCGCCTCTCCACAGAATGATCGGCAGGTCGCGGCGACCACCGTGGCAGCCGGACCCGCTGCTAGGCTCCTGCTGTGTCCAATCGGGCTCCTCCTGCCTTCAGAGTGTCCCAATAGCAAGCTGCAAAGTATAGTATAGCGTGTCCCTAGAGCAAACTGCAAATTATAGTATACAGCACCCCTATAGTAAGGTAAAAAAAAAAAGCTTCTACCTTTTAGAACCACTCAATTCCTGCCCAGGACTACATGTCCCATGAGGCATTGCTCCTCCCACATGCACAAGTTCTCAGGCACTTACTGACATTTATGGATGGTGTACTGAGCTGTATGTGTGCTGCACTGTATTTCCTGATATGTAAATAAAAAAAATGCATTCTGTATGTAGGCCAACTAATCGGCTGACCAACTAATTGATTATGAAAATAGTTGTCTACTATTTTCATAATCGATTAGTTGTCGAATAATCAATTAGTTTTTTTCGGCACTAGTGTGTACTGACTCCTTTTTTAACATGAGTTTGAATGTGATTGCTTAATTCTGAACAACTCTCCAGTTATACAGTGCCTTGCGAAAGTATTCGGCCCCCTTGAACTTTTCATCCTTTTGCCACATTTCAGGCTTCAAACATAAGATATAAAATTTGAATTTTTTGTGAAGAATCACCAACAAGTGGGACACAATTGTGAAGTGGAACGAAATCTATTGGATTTTTGAAACTTTTTTAACTAAGAAAAAAATGGGGCGTGCAAAATTATTCGGCCCCCTTGCGTTAATACTTTGTAGAGCCACCTTTTGCTGCGATTACAGCTGCAAGTCGCTTGGGGTATGTCTCTATCAGTTTTGCACATCGAGAGACTGAAATTCTTGCCCATTCTTCCTTGCAAAACAGCTCGAGCTCAGTGAGGTTGGATGGAGAGCGTTTGTGAACAGCAGTTTTCAGCTCTTTCCACAGATTCTCGATTGGATTCAGGTCTGGACTTTGACTTGGCCATTCTAACACCTGGATACGTTTATTTGTGAACCATTCCTTTGTAGATTTTGCTGCATGTTTGGGATCATTGTCTTGTTGGAAGATATATCTCCGTCCCAGTCTCAGGTCTTTTGCAGACTCCAACAGGTTTTCATCCAGAATGGTCCTGTATTTGGCTGCATCCATCTTCCCCTCAATTTTAACCATCTTCCCTGTCCCTGCTGAAGAAAAGCAGGCCCAAACCATGATGCTGCCACCACCATGTTTGACAGTGGGGATGGTGTGTTGAGGGTGATGAGCTGTGTTGCTTTTACGCCAAACATATCGTTTTGCATTGTGGCCAAAAAGTTCGATTTTGGTTTCATCGGACCAGAGCACCTTCTTCCACATGTTTGGTGTGTCTCCCAGGTGGCTTGTGGCAAACTTTAGACAAGACTTTTTATGGATATCTTTGAGAAATGGCTTTCTTCTTGCCACTCTTCCATAAAGGCCAGATTTGTGTAGTGTACGACTGATTGTTGTCCTGTGGACAGACTCTCCCACCTCAGCTGTAGTTCTCTGCAGTTCATCCAGAGTGATCATGGGCCTCTTGGCTGCATCTCTGATCAGTCTTCTCCTTGTCTGAGCTGAAAGTTTAGATGGACAGCCAGGTCTTGGTAGATTTGCAGTGGTCTGATACTCCTTCCATTTCAAAATGATCGCTTGCACAGTGCTCCTTGGGATGTTTAAAGCTTGGGAAATCTTTTTGTATCCAAATCCGGCTTTAAACTTCTCCACAACAGTATTACGGACCTGCCTGGTGTGTTCCTTGGTCTTCATGATGCTCTCTGCGCTTTCAACAGAACCCTGAGACTATCACAGAACAGGTGCATTTATACAGACTTGATTACACACAGGTGGATTCTATTTATCACCATCAGTCATTTAGGACAACATTGGATCATTAAGAGATCCTCGCTGAACTTCTGGAGTGAGTTTGCTGCACTGAAAGTAAAGGGGCCGAATAATTTTGCACGCACCACTTTTCAGTTTTTTATTTGCTAAAAAAGTTTAAAATATCCAATAGATTTCGTTCCTCTTCACAATTGTGTCCCACTTGTTGGTGATTCTTCACTAGAGTTGAGCGGACACCTGGATGTTCGGGTTCGACGGGTTCGGCCGAACTTCGGAAAAAAGTTCGGGTTCGGGACCGAACTTCGGAAAAAAGTTCGGGTTCGGGACCGAACTTTAACCCGAACCCGAACTCCATTGAAGTCAATGGGGACCCGGACTTCTAAGGACTAAAAAGGCTCTAAAAAAGTAATGGAAAGGGCTAGAGGGCTGCAAATGGCAGCAAAATGTTGTTAAGAGCATGGCAAGTGCTCTGCAAACAAATGTGGATAGGGAAATAACTTAAAATAACATAAAAAAAAAAAAAATATGCTGGAGGCCACCTTTTCAGCAGAAGAGGTACCGGAAGTCATTAAGAACCTCAGAAACTCAACGGCACGATGCCACACATATGGTGGGAATGCCCCAGAATACGCCCTTTCTGGAAAAAATTATTCAATTTAATGGATAAGCTAGTGGGAAAATAAAATACTTTGAAATAAAAATGTAGCGGGGTGCTAAAAAATTAAGGGAAGTGTTTGAGTGGTAAATAGGCTCAAACACCCTAATTCTGTAGGATTCATGGACCATTTTGTCCTCGGGGGACAGTATTGGTGTGCAGTTCCCTGCGGCCTACAGGTGGCGCTGCCATGGTAGGCTAGGGTTGAACCGCCGATACAGTGCTGTGCCTTTTGTGTCCCCTCTTGGCAGTAGTACAGCGGGGCGGGGAACCTGCTGTGCATGCCGGGAGAGCATATAAAAGGGGCAGACCTTTGGCCTGGGGGCTGATGTCCAGTGGGGTCCGCGCCCAGGTGCCTTCGGCCTGGGTGCATGTGTTCCTGTTCCATCTCGGGCACCTTTAGCCTGGGGTGAGGTACTATCCTGGAGTTCCTGCTGCCCTGGGTATGGAGGCCTAGGGGCGGGAGTAAAGCATGGAGTCCAGAGCCTTCGTCTGGAGTTCGCTAAGGGTCGAGGAGTCTTAGGGTGCCGCCTCGTGTAGGGGACCCTGTTCCAGGGAAGGGAGGGTCATTCTGATGGACCGATGCAGGATTCACGGTGAAGGAAGGGTCTGTTGACTCCCTGGAGAGATGTCTTCCCCTTGATATGGGCTAGGTTCGTAGAAGGAGAAACTCAAGGTCATCTTGACTGTATCAGAGGCCTTATTCACCCGGCCCGTGGCAGGGGCCTTATACACCCTGGTCTGTGGCAGAGACCAAAGTTCTCCAGGTCCGTGGCAGGGGCCTTGTACACCCGGTCTGTGGCAGAGACCAACCTCAAGGTCTGTGGCAGAGACCGTGCACCTAAAACTGTTTGAGAAACCTAAGCAGTGAAGTGAATGTGCTACGTTTGTGCCTGGACCTCCTCCACACCTTAAGCTGTCCTGTTTCTTTGCTCTAACCTTTTCTATCCGAGTAGAGTTTATTTTGCCATGAGAGAATAAGAGTTGTAGTTTCAGCTGGTGTGGACATTGACTTTACTGGGAATTAAAGGACTTGCCTCTACCTACAGTAGAGGTGAGAATCATCCTCTGGAGGAGTTTTGACTCCGGCTGTGGACACGTCCCGTCAAGTACACCGCTCAACCTCTTTATATAGGAGGGTACGGGCTGGTAGTGCGGTGTGCCTTTCTCCCTCCTGCGAGGAGCCAACAACATAAAGGCAGGTAAGGGGGAAAGGATCTGTGCGCTACAAAAAAATAAAATAAAAATTATAATCTTGACCTAGGAGGACGAGGTCCATATGGAGTAGGAGGTTGAGGTGGCGGTGGATGTGGCTGTGTAGGTGGAAGCGGCGGTGGAGGAGGACGAGGTAGCCAACACTGGTTCAAAAATACAACAATGGCTGGGTAAGGCCGGTGATGTGTCGAATTCTGTCCCCCGTCAAATAGTGTCCACCCTGTACTGCGCTTGCTCAGTATGTAGGACAAGGGGATTTCGAAAATCTCCCAAGACGAACGGCGCCTGTGTGGTGAGTTCAGGTGAAGGCCACACCATCCATGGTTCAAGCCGAGCCAAGTGAGGCCGTGCCCGAAGAGTGGCGATCGAAGCGAGCCCGTGAGGGGCCCTGTTACTATGTGCTACCGTATGTCCACTTGGGTGGTGGGGCTTGAACCTGCACTCACGGCGCAGGCGCCGTTCATCTTCGGAGATTTTGTGAATCTCCTTGTCCTCTGTACTGCGCAAGCACTTTGCCTTCGCAGTACGGGCCGGACACAATCCGATGGCCGGACAGTTTTTGTCACAACACCGGTATACATGTCTATTCTGCCGAAGGTACGGACAAGTCCTGTGGGATCAATGCCTGGTTCATTTTAATGAACGTGAGCTTGTCCACATTGGCTCTGGACAGGCGGCTGCGCTTGTCTGTGATAACGCCCCCTGCCGTGCTAAATACACGTTCAGATAATACACTGGCTGCAGGGCAGGCCAGCACCTCCAAGGCATAAAGGGCAAGCTCAGGCCATGTGCCCAATTTGGAGACCCAGAAGTTAAAGGGGGCAGACCCGTCATCCAGTACGTGTAGGCCTGTGGACACATACTGCTCAACCATGTTGGTGAAATGCTGCCTCCTGCTAAGACGTTCCATCTCAGCTAGTGGTGCTGGTTGTTGTGGCGTGCTGACAAAGCTTTTCCACATTTCGGCCATGCTAACCCTGCCACAACACACCCACAGTACGTAACCGCTGAATCGCAGAGCTACAGAACTGCAGAAAATGCTATTCAAAATTTTTTTTGTTTTTTTAGTATAGCACAGTAGAAGACAAATATATAGAAATTGTTTATTTCACACACCTCCACATATGTATAACACACTGCTAAATATTTTTTGTGGCCCTAAATGGCGTTTTTTGGAAGACCACAACACACCCACAGTACGTAACCGCTGAATCGCACAGCTGCAGAACTGCAGAAAATGCTATTCAAAAAAAATGTTGTTTTTTTAGCATAGCACAGTAGAAGACAAATATATAGAAATGGTTTATTTCACACGCCTCCACATATGTATAACACACTGCAAAATATTTTTTGTGACCCTAAATGGGTCTTTTTGCAAGAGTACATTAAAGTGCAAATTTTTATTTTTTTGCCCTAAATGGGTCTTTTTTTGCACCCCTAAATGGGTCTTTTGGAAAAGAGCACAATAAAGTGCCTTTTTTTTTTGCCCTAAATGGGTCTTTTTCCAAGAGCAGAATACATCCACAGTATGGAAACGGTGTATCTCTCAATGTAATATATGCAGTGCTGGTGCACTGAGCTTGCAGATAAAAGTTAGAATTTCTCTGACACTGGGCTCATGGCAGTGTAAAAAAGACTGTGCACTGCAACACAAACAGGTAAACCTATGCAGATCGCTGAGTTATATCTCTGAATCTGGACTCCTATTCCTATATAATAAATCTCTCTCCCTGAAAGCACCAACAGGAACCTGGCCCTACACTACACTGTCTCTCTATCTTTTCCCTCAGATTCCAGAATCAGGACTAACTCATGTATTTTCAATCTCTCCCAATAAGCAACAGCAGCAGACAAGATCCTCTCCCTATCTATTCGGAAGCAGAATGACGTGTGTGCTGTGTGCCTCTAGCTTATATAGAAGCTGGGTCACATGTTGCACTGACCAATCACAGCCATGCCATTAGTAGGCATGGCTATGATGGCTTCTAAGGGCACACCAGCTAATCAAAAGGTGATTGGCTGGCCCCTGAAGCATTTCTAACTGCGCCATTAGATTGCCGAACCCGAACTCGAACACGGACTTTCACGCAAAGTTCGGGTTCGGGAAAAAGCTAAAGTTCGGTACAGACCCGAACTTTACAGTTCGGGTTCGCTCAACACTATTCTTCACAAAAAATTTAAATTTTATATCTTTATGTTTGAAGCCTGAAATGTGGCAAAAGGATGAAAAGTTCAAGGGGGCCGAATACTTTCGCAAGGCACTGTAAGAGGGTGTGCCCACTTATGCAACAACATTATTTTTGTTTTTTAGTTTTACCCCCCCAAAGATTTCAGTTGGTTGTTAAATTGATTTGTACAGTTTTATAGGTCACATTAATGCCTCGTGCACACTGGACATTAAAATAACGTTATGAAAACGTCAGTAGCTTTGCAGTTATTTTTCTAACGGTTTTGCAATAGCGTTTATTAGCGTTTTTAGTGTTTTCCTGCGTTTGTGTTTTTTAGCGTTTTTTTCTTTTCAATAGATCAAAAACGCTGCTGAGCGGCGTTTATCAACGTTTTTGCAGCTGAAAAACGTCTCTCAGAACCCACTAGTTTTGGGTTTTTTTTTACTGCTCAAACACGCCATTGCCCAAAACTGCTGATAACAGCCTATGTGTGCATGGACACATAGGATAACATGATGGAGAGTTTAATGACTAGAAAAAAACGTCTACAGCCAAAAACAGCTGCTGTAAAAACGTCCAGTGTGCACGAGGCCTAAAGGTGGAAAAAGTTCTGAAATGATTTATCTTTGTACAATTTTTTTACATCACAGAAACCTGACATTTTACCAGGGGTGTGTAGACTTGTTATATCCATTGTAGATAAAACCTTGATCTAGCTATTTTATCTTTATCTTATTTATTTTACACAACTTTTTTGTTTAAAATCTTCTCGAGCAAAAAGATACAATCTTTTTATCCATTCAAGAGGTGAAAGGGTACAGGGGGATGCTGTTCTTTGACTGATCACTGTTAAAGCCAATCACAGGCTATCACAGTAAACATGATCGAAAACCGGTCCTCCAGTCTCATGATCATTAGTATGAGACCTGGAGCTGTCAGTCAGACAGCTGGGTCTCTGTGCTAGAAGCACACCCCCAGCCCAAACACGGGTATGCATGTATGTGGCCCCATGGAAGAAGACCCACTTTAGTGAGACCACATTCTCAAGTAATATCCACCGTATTGTAATTTTGTCACCTGTTTACTAACCGCTTTTTAAAAACAAGCAAAATGAAGTCCATGTTGTTGTGAAGATGATAAAAGAACACATAAGAAATGATCAGCCTGTAGTTGTAATTTCTCTCCTTTTGTAGTTGCAGAGTTTGATTCCTTTTATTCAGCTACCGCTAAGTGAAAGTGTTTGTGAAGAGTATGGACTAAAACATACAGAGATGCCTGATGGTTTCTACAAGTGAGTTTAGTCAAATTGGTGACCCAATATCTTCTCACGGATTAAATTATACAAGTGAAAGTGATCAACTTAAAGTGGTTGTAAACCCACTTTTTTTTTTTTTTGGCCCACCTGCAAGAGAAAGGCATAATGAGCTATTATGACTAGCATAATAGCTCATTAGGTTCCACTTACCTTAGATCGGGGCCCCCGAAGCCGTCCTCGTCCCTCTGTCCAGCCGCAGACATCACTGCGGCGATAGCCGGAATGTTACTACCGGGTATCGCCGCACCAGCCAATCACAGCGCCGCTCCGGCGCTGTGATTGGCCGGAGCGGCGGAGACGTCACTCTGCGCACACGCGCGGGAGGCGTCCCACTCGGCTACGCCCAGCGATTGCTGGGAAGTAGCCGAATATGTGAATGGGATTAACCCCATAAATGCGCCGTTGTCTACGGCGCGCATGCGTTGTAGATAGCGGCGCTTGTCATTTTAGTAAATATCTCCTAAACCGTGTAGGTTTAGGAGATATTTCTTGCACCTACAGGTAAGCCTTAATCTAGGCTTACCTGTAGGTGCAAGTTGAAAAAGTGGGTTTACAACCACTTTAAAAAGGAACTTCAGTCTGCTCACATAATTTGTAATAAAAACATCTTAGCCATTCTGAAGCTTCACTCCAACCACTTTGCATATTATTTTATATATACGGTAATTCTTTACTTGCCAAATCTGCTGCAGAAATCTCCCTCCACTGAGTCTGGCTGCAAACATTTTAACTGTGGGCAGCTGAAGCTGCTGCCTGTTCACTTCCTGGATTTACATAAACACACAGAGGCACACCTTCAGCTCTGCAGCTTTCATTGGCCCTCCTATGATTCATCCCCCCTCCCTCCCTGGCCAACTTTTACAAGAGTAAGAGTGAGAGAGAGCTGTGCATGATGTCATAAGCCTAGGCTTTTTACCAGACAAGAAACAGGAAGTGGGCTGTATAATGTACCGTATTTATCGGCGTATAACACGCACTTTTTTCCCCTTAAAATCAGGGGAAAATCGTGGGTGCGTGTTATACGCCGATACTCCGTCGAATTCCCCTGCTGAAAACGAGCGAGAGGAGCGAGCGGAGCCGAAGCCGAAGTACAATCGGCTTTACTCGGCTCCTCTCGCAGTCCCGCCCATCTCTGACTGCGCCGCTGACATAGAGAAAGCCGAGTGTACTTCGCCTAGTCTCGGCTCCTCTCGCAGTCCTGCCTGTGACTGTGAGCAGACACGAGTCTAGGCGAAGTACACTCGGCTTTCTCCGTCAGCGGCGCAGTCAGTGGAGATGGGCGGAACTGCGAGAGGAGCCGAGTCCAGCCGAAGTACACTCGGCCCCGCTCGCTCCTCTCCACAGAAATCGGCGCCAAATTTTAAAAACCGCCGGGACTGACACGATCGCAAAGGCACTGGGCACGGCTGCAGATGAACAGATGAACACTGGGCACGGCTGCAGATGGACACTGGGCACGGCTGCAGATGGACAGATGGACACTGGGCAAGGCTACAGATGGACACTGGGCACGGCTGCAGATGGACAGATGGACACTGGGCAAGGCTGCAGATGGACAGATGGACACTGGGCACGGCTGCAGATGGACAGATGGACACTGGGCACGGCTGCAGATGGACAGATGGACACTGGGCAAGGCTGCAGATGGACACTGGGCAAGGCTGCATGCTGCATTTAAATGTAAGTTTTTTTTCCTTGAATTTCCCTCCTAAAAGTTTTTTTCCTTAAAATTCCCTCCTAAACTTGGGGTGCGTGTTATACGCCGGTGCGTGTTATACGCCGATAAATACGGTATTTACTGGCAGAAAAAAAATGTTTTACTGTCCAAATTTAAAACAAAAAGGGCAGAAGATTTAATAGATGGAAAGTTGAAAAATGACTGAAGTTCCGCTTTAAAGCACATCTAAACCCCAAAACAAAAATGTAATTTAGTTCAGCTTACCAGTCCTTCGATGTGGTAGCTGCATTTGTTTCCTTTTTTTCCAGTCCTTGTTTTACAATTGTTTCACCTGGTGATCCTGCCAGTAACACACTTTCCCTACTAGAGTGACTCACTGCACTGTTTTTTATTGCAGCTCTGTTGTCATCCTAGGCTGCTCTTTCAAATTGGACTCTAGACACCTTCCCTCACCTTTTCTCAATTTCATAGGGAGTTGGTGTCCTGTAGTTCACAGGAAATTGTGGAGGAGGCTGATGAGACTGTTTAGTAAATACAGTTCAGTGCACGACATTTCTGGCACGATCAACAGATATTTTTCTTGCAGAAAATGTACTTAGCCTATTGCTGCCTCCATATCTAAGGACATGTCGGCTACAATTTCTTAAATGTTTATTCTTGGCCCTGATGATCATTGTCACAGAGACAATATGCGATGGGAAATCCTAAATGTTACAGTAATACCCAGAGCAAGAGATGATGGTAAATCTTCCAATCGGGACACCTGTTCCATTGACAACTATCTTAAGAGGGAAATTATCCGTACTTTGTAGAACTTTTCTCCTGTTCCATGTTTCTGAAACAGGAAGTGAAGAGAATTTTCTAAATGAGACACCAACAGCAGAAAATAAACTGACTGGTGCTTTAACCCTATCCTAAGCTATAAAAAACCCAAAAACTCTTTTTGCTATTCTTACACTTTAGGGTGTAGAGAAATTTCATTCGGCTGTGAGAGATTTTATTTACTATACAGTACATTCAGAAAGCAATATTGTTGGCATTTTATTTTAGTATTACAGGATACTTATCTCATTGTGATCACGGTGTGGGAAGAAGTGCAACAGACAGACAGTATTTCTTCATCAACCAGCGGCCATGTGATCCTGCTAAGGTAACCTGCTCTTGGTTGGGGAGCATAACATCTTACATCTCATTGTCTTTTTCTTACATCAGCTGTATAAGGACTACTTAATTTATATATAATGCATATTTAATAATAAAACTTTTTTTAAATGTATTTATTTCTTCTTGTGAATTCTGTTTTCTACAAGTGCAACAAATTACCTGCCAGAAATTGTTTGCTTTTTACTTCCTGTGTAATAAACTAAAATCTCAAAAATTTTACTAGCTTTTCCCAGTTCTCATTTTGCAAGTACAGAACACCTCTCACCTATGTTATGGAGAGAGAAGGTGTTTGTGGCCCAAATCAGGAGAGCTGCTTAGAATCACAATGCTGTTCTTCCATAGATACATTACAAGGAGTGAGCATTTGTAATCCTGAGACACTTTTTTCTTTTTACCTGTAGATGCGTTTTTAACTTCTTATTCATATCCCTTTGCTTTCTTCAGGTTTCCAAGGTAGTGAATGAGGTTTATCATATGTTCAACAGACATCAGTATCCATGTGTTGTTCTCAACATAAGCGTCAATTCCGGTGAGATGCTTTCTTGCTCTGTAGTACATACACTTACTATAGCAATACAGAATCTCTTGATCATTTAGTCAAAATTTTGCCCCCACATTCCTCAGTTAGTTTTGGAAAGCTTGGTTTATTTACAAATAGGGATCTTCATCTCTCTGAGAAAAAACATTTTTTAGTTGGAAAAGAAAATGAATCACCACTGAAGCTCAAAAAAAGTACTTTTCAAGATGAAACCTGGCGGAGGTGGCACCTTGCTGCTTTGCTGCAGTTGCTGCAGCCCAGTGTGGGCTCCTTTTTTTTTTGTTTCGACAAAGTAATTTGCAGAACATTTGCTTGTCGCTTGGAATGAATGGACTTTACTAAACAAAAACCACATACAATGTTTGAAATTCTGTCTTTTGAGAAAAATTTTATCCTGTGCAGTTTTCTCATCAGTACAGTTGAAATCGAACGCCAAGTTGACCCCCTATTGATTGGCAATTGAACAAACTTTCCTACAACTTTCTCTTCCCAAGAATTTCTGTTCGAACTTTTATCCATTTATGGCAAGATTTACCTTGGTACGCTCTATTTAAAACTGGAAAAAAAATTGGCTTTAGATACACTTTTTTTTTTAATAAGAGATAAACGGCTTTAGATACACTTTAAATGTACTGTAAAAAATTTAATACTAAGAATACAAACCTTTTCATTTAGCCCTGGTTGACGTCATTGCGGCTTTGACATTGCGCTGCTGCAGCATGACTTCAAAGCAGTGTGCTTTGATGTGCAACGTCATTTAAGTGATGTTTTTTTTTATTTAGATCGTTCACATACTACCATGTACAGATTGGAAATCCTAATAAAAACAGTCTAACAAACACGACTGTCAGGAGAGTAAAAAAAAAACATATATATAAATAGCACCAAACCCAGCCTTCTGTCTCTTAGCCCTGGTTCACGTGTCAAATCGCATTTCAAATCAGCGGCATTTGCACCATCCTAATCGGTGCGACGAGGCGCTGCACCGATTTCAAAAAGTCATTTCTGTACTACTTTTTTGCGATTTTGGGCTGCGATTTACATTGACATCTGTGCAGAAACCTGCACAGATGTCTCTGAAATCGCGGCCGAAATCGGGACTGACAAGCGGGAATGAAATCATGTGAGTTCAGCTGAACTCGCACGGTTTCATTCCTGCAGCTCAGTGTGAACCTAGGCTAAATTCTTTCCAGAAGTTTATCCATCTCCTCCCAACTTAGCATACAGTCCAAAATATCTAACCACCTCTTCCATATATTCTTAAATTTTCCTTGGGCAGCCTCTATGTAAGAAATCTATACTGTATTTTTATTTAATTCTAATTTCCTTTATTTGTGTTCTCCATTCTGCTATTGTTGGTGGATACATTGACATCCACTTTTGTGCTATTAGCTTAAAGTGGTTGTAAACCCTTCTGGGGAAGTTACACCTACAGTTAAGCCTAGATTAAAGCCCTGTACACACGATCAGATATCCTATGGATTTTCGTCTGATGGATTTGTCCATCAGAAATCCGATGAAACTGTTTTCCATCAGTCTTGCCTACACACCATCAGTCAAAAAACCGACCGTTCCAAACGTGGTGACGTAAAACACTCCGATGAGCTGAGAAAAATGAAATTCAATGCTACTGAGCATGTGTCGACTTGATTCTGAGCATGCTTGGGTTTTTTATCTGATGGATTTCCCCACAGACGATCGGAAATTGCCATCGGTTTTTTATCCATCAGATAATTTTAAAACATGTTCTATTTTTTAAAACCGATGGAAAAAAGACTGATGGGTCCCATACACGATCGGTTTGTCTGATGAAAACAATCCATCGGACGGTTTTCATCAGTCAAACTGATCGTGTGTACAGGGCTTAAGGCTTACCTGTAGGTGTTTGCAATATCTCCTAAATCTACACGGTTTAGTGAGATATTTGCCAAAAGGAATACACCGTTGACAACGGCGCAGGCGCACTGAGAATCCCATTCATAAAACCGGCAGATTCGGCTTTGATGGCACCCGCGCGCATGCGTGGAGTGACGTTTTTGCCACTCCGGCCAATCACAGTGCCGGAGCGGCGATACCCGGAAGTAACCTTCCGGAGAGATGTCTGCCGCCGGAGGGGGAGACGAGGATGGCTTTGGGGGCTTCGATCTAAGGTAAGTAATGCATAATGAGCTAGTATGCTAGTCATACTAGCTCATTATGGCTTTGTCATGCAGGTGTTTATTTAAAAAAAAATTATAATTTGGGTTTATAACCGCTTTAAGAGCCTGAAATAGACTCCTTACTATTGGGATACAGGTAAGATCCGGAATCCTAGATTCCTCTATCTTATTTAGAAGGAAAATACCAGTCTCGATCGGCAACTTCGTCCCAAAAAGGTCGTTAATAATAGAGACAACCCCCTGCCAATATGGGTGGCATTTGGGGCATCACCATAACATATGTATTAAATAAGCCGGGCCCCCCTTACATATGGGACATAGGGGAGTATCTCTACGTTGGCATTTGAATAGTTTCTCGTGTGTGTATAAAAAAGACCTATGTAAAATAAATTGGGCTTGTTTTTGCGTAGGGGATAAGGAGACCAAGGGTACTGTTGACAATGCCACTGCCCATTGGTCATCTGATATAGGCCCCACGTCTCATACCCATTGTGTCCTTGCTGGAATATCCACTGATTCATGAAACTTATTGTAAAGAACACAATATAGTCGAGATATGAGACCCCGCTTATCATTTCTTTTCACCAACAGTGATATTATTGTAGATTGGCTAAGTTTTATTTCATAGTAGCGGGCCTGCGCCTGTATAGCATGCCTGAGTTGTAGTAATGGAAAAAATCCTTGGTTTTACAGATATTAATGCAAGTTGCACTAAAATTGCACAGAAATAGTGCAGAAACACTTTTCGAAATCTTTGCGACTTAAAGGGGTTGTAAAGGTTTGTTTTTTATTTTCTAAATAGGTTCCTTTAAGCTAGTGCATTGTTGGTTCACTTACCTTTTCCTTCTATTTACCTTCTAAATGTTTTTTTTCTTTGTCTGAATTTCTCACTTCCTGTTTCTCCTCACTAAACTTCACACCATCATCCGAGTGGTGTGGAGTCAGCCAGAACAGCTTACTGAACAGCTTACTGAGGAGGAACAGGAAGTGAGAAATTCAGACAAAGAAAACAAAGAAAAAAAATATTTAGAAGGAAAATCAAAGGAAAAGGTAAGTGAACCAACAATGCACTAGCTTAAAGGAACCTATTTAGAAAATAAAAAACAAACCTTTACAACCCCTTTAAGTCGCAGCAATTTGAACATTCCATTGCCACAAATAGGGGGTGCGTCTTGTCATGCAACTTTGAACTGTCCAGTCGCATGACAAGTCACACTGATGTGAACCAGGGCTAAATCATATACATTTATGGAATACCTTTCTTACTTGATGAGGTTGAACTGACAAGGAACGAATATCTGATCCCCCTGCATGGAGAGATTGAAGCTTGTGTGTATTGTATCTTCGCTTTAAAGGACTATTTTAAGTATCTCTTGCCTTAATACATTTTATATTTTTTATATATTTGCGTATGTGAGTCTTTACCGTACCATGAAAGTCCAAAGTTGCCTCAAATTTTCTGCGTTTTCTTCTTGAATTGATAGGACGACTGTACATTACTATATCATTATTTTTGTTCAGTAGTGATAATTAATTTTACCTTTCTAACTTTGGACTTTTAAGTTAACTGATTGATGCAGATAGGTCTGTGCTGCTATTTTGTGTTTGCCAAAAGCAGCATTGAAAGTAGTCAAGAGTTATAGATTTGCTTTGTTAATTTGGATTTTGCTAGTGCTGCTTTGCTTACAATATTTGAAAATTGGTCTGTTTTAGATCTCACTTTTACCATTTTTTTTTTACTACAGAATGTGTTGATATCAATGTCACCCCGGACAAAAGGCAAATTCTCCTGCAGGAAGAAAAGCTTTTACTGGCAATATTAAAGACCTCTCTTCTGGCTATGTATAGTGGCAGTGTGAATAAACTAAATTTAAATAATTCGCTGGTGGATGCCACAGGTGTGTGACTCATGTTGTTTGTAGAATATGCAAATCATTTGCTGCTAGTTTTATAAAGCCACTAAAAATAATGTATTATGTTTAACCACTTCAATACAGGGCATTTTCACCCCCTTCCTGCCCAGGCCAATTTTTAGTTTAAAAGTGATTTGCATGATAATTGCACGGTCATGCAACACTGTACCCAAATAAAAGTTTGATCATTTTTTCCCACAAATAGAGCTTTCTTTTGGTGGTATTTGATCACCTCTGCGTTTCTTATTTTTTGCGCTATAAACAAAAGAAGAGTGATAAGTTTGAAAAAAACACTATTTTTTACTTTTTGCTATAATAAATATCCCAATTTAAAAAAAAATAAACAATTTTTTTCCTCAGTTTAGGCCAATATGTATTCTTCTACATATTTTTGGTTAAAAAAAAATTTCAATAAGCTTATTTCTTTCTCGTACATCACGGGACACAGAGCGACATAGTCATTACTATGTGGGTTATATAGATTACCTTCAGGTGCTGGCACTGGCAACTTCCAAGACCGGAAGTACCCTCCCCTATATAAGCCCCTCCCATCCGGGAGTACCTCAGTTTTTTTGCCAGTGTCTAAGGTGTTGGCCAAGGTTAACATGTTTTCATCTGGGCTTGTGTACAGGTTCTTTTGGGCCTTAGCAAGCTATTCCGGATCCGACCAAAAAGGCTTCATAGCTAAACGGTCGGTACCCAGGCCTTGCAAAGAAGAGCAAGGTTTTGCCTGTAACGCCTCTCTTAGGAGGGCTGGACCCTGGGATCCAGAGCTCTGGTCATACCCAAAACCAAGATGTTTTCTGTGCAGGGTGCTATACAGGTCCAGGGGAGTGGAATCCTTGGGAACCCGGTCCCTGAAGGTCTACGTACAATGCCTGCCGTGAGAGGTGAAGTTTGGGCTCCTGTGGACCAAACAGAGTCCTGCGGCGGGGAAAAGGTAAGTGGGGGCCCCTCAGGAACTTGGTTCTATTGAGAGGCCCTCAATCCTGATATGTCTTTCTGCCTGTTACCTAACGGTATTCCCGCTAATAGCTGTATATGCCTAAAAAACTGCTAAATCCTAGAAATGTTTTTCATAGAGGAAGTTTGAAAAAAAAAAAAAAAGAGACAAGGTGCGGTACCTGTGTTTGTCCACTAGAGGCCGCTGTGGAACGTCTTTTTTTCTGGGACTATTTCCTTCCATGGTAAAAGTCCAGGCAGATGGTAAGCTCTCTGTAAGGGAAGCTGCATCCTTCTGTCATGTTGCCTAGAAAGTCTCTTCCATCCCCGGGTCCTGGTGGAAACAGGGACCCTGGCTCCTCTCCCTGGATAGCGCACACGTGCGCGCGCGCACACGCTTTCTTTTTATAAAGACAGGCCGCAAAAAGGGGCAGAGCCGGGCGGATGACGCGCTCTGTGCGCCGGGCGCTTCTGCGCATGTGCGAGCGTCCCAGCAAGGTAAAAGGGTTCAGTCCGATGCACTAGCTGTGGAGAACAGCAAAAAAAGGGGCTGGTAACATGTCATAGCAGGTTTACAGCAGGCGGTTGATACAGGCATCCCCCTAGAAAGGCGCATTGGTAGACACCTACTGATACACATAGCAGCAAATTGCATTAGACTATTTCAGTAAAGGGTGTACTGCGGCTGGAATACCTCAGCTTTGGACTAAGGAATATGCCGCCTAAAAAGCTCCGGGACTTACCTCTCAGGAAGTGTAAGGGGTCTCCATCGGGCTCTGAGGATCTGGAGCAGGCATCTGCACCTACCTCCCCTGAGAAATCAGAGGTTAGCACCCATAGAGAACCCCCAGGAGTGCCAGGTACTGCGTCTGTCCTCAGTCCACCTGCTCCTGTGTATATAACAGAGGAGGTTTTTGCCTCAACTCTGGGAGGATTGGAGGAAAGATTGGCAGCATTGATCGCTTCTTCCCTACGGGAAAGAAAGCGTGCCAGATCTCCGTCAGAGTACCTGTTGGCAGAGCGACAGTCCCAAGAAGGGATTGACCTACCTGAAGGGGATCAGGATGAGGTTGACTCTGTCTTTGAGGAATCGACAGTAGAAGAACCATTCTCAGCATCACAAGCTGAAAGATTATGGGTTCAGACCCTAACTGACATGGTTCGATCAGCATTTAAAATGCCTCTTGTTGAACCATCAACTACTTCTGTCTCCTCATTGGGGTCACTAAAAGCTCCCCAGACTAATTGTTCCTTTCCAATTCATCCGTTACTGGAAGGACTTATATACCAGGACTGGGAACATCCTGATAAACTATTTGTTCCACCTAAGAGATTTCAGGTGATCTATCCCATGGAGGATAAGTTCACCCAAAGATGGAGTGTTCCTACGGTGGACGCAGCCATCTCTTCTGTGAACAAATCACTGACATGTCCAGTAGATAATGTTCAAATGTTCAAGGATCCAATAGATAAAAAATTGGAGTCCTTGTTAAAATCTGCTTTTTCCACAGCAGGGGCGGTTACACAGCCAGCAGTGGCAGCCATTGGGGTTTGCCAAGCTTTGAAGGATCAGATGAAACTGATCTTAAGGGATTTGCCAGACCAGCAAGCCCAGGCTCTGGCTGATCTGCCTAGAGCATTATGCTTTGCGGTTGACGCCCTTAAGGATTCCATCCATCAGGCCTCCCGCCTTACGCTGTCTTTGGTACATATGCGTAGACTTCTGTGGCTTAAGAACTGGTCTGCTGAAGCTCCCTGTAAGAAGCTCCTAGTTAGCTTCCCATTTCATGGTGAACGCCTATTTGGCAAAGACCTGGATAAGTATATCCAGAAGATTTCCAGTGGTAAAAGTACTCTCTTACCGGTTAAAAGGAGGTCTAGAGGTCCATCTTTTAAGAGGCCTACCTCTCCAATCCCTGGGACATCTGCTGCTAAGCAGTTCCGACGGCCTCCTCGGTCAAACTCCGGAGGTAAAAATCAGGGACAATCACAGGGTAACAAAAAACCCTGGATCCGAAGAGGTACTAAACCAGCCTCCAAGTCAAGCCTATGAAGGGCTGCCCCCACTCAAACGGGTGGGGGGAAGACTTCGGTTGTTCGCAGAGACCTGGCGGGACACGATCAGAGACAGATGGGTGCTCTCCGCAGTAATTCTGGGATACAAATTGGAGTTAAAAGACTCCCCTCCTTCCCATTTTATAAGGTCGAACGTGCCAAGGGATCCCCGGAAGAGAGGATCCCTCCTGTTGGCACTAGAACAACTATTGCTCCAAGGAGTAATTATGGAGGTTCCCCTGGAAGAATGCGGGTTCGGGTTTTACTCAAACCTCTTTACAGTCCCGAAACCAAACGGGGACGTGAGGCCCATATTAAATCTAAAAGGGCTAAACAAATTCCTACATATCAGAACTTTCAGGATGGAGTCGATCCGATCGGTGACCACTGCCCTACAAGGGGAGGAATGGCTAGCCTCGATCGACATCAAAGATGCTTATTTGCACATTCCCATCTTTCCAGTTCACCAAAAATTTCTACGCTTTGCAGTAGAAGGGCGCCTTTTTCAGTTCAGAGCCTTACCCTTCGGTCTGGCCACAGCACCACAAGTGTTCACAAAAATTCTGGCCCCATTATTGGCCAATCTAAAGAACACAAGGTGTAACGATAATGGCATATCTAGACGACTTGTTGCTGATAGACCACTCAGTGGAAAAACTAGAAGTGGTTGTTCACGAGACAATCAATTATCTGGAATCTCACGGTTGGATTATCAACCGAGACAAGTCAGCCCTAAAACCAGTCAAAAGTCTGGAATACTTGGGGCTAAGGCTGGATTCAGACCAGAGGAAAATTTTCTTGCCTCAAGAAAAGGTGTCGTCTTTGAGAGATTTGATCCACCTAGTGGGTACAAAAAGACAGCCGTCCATACGCCTGTGCATGAGGCTGCTGGGAAAAATGGTGGCATCATTCGAAGCAGTACCCTACGGTCAATTCCATTCAAGGAATTTGCAAAGGGCCATACTGTCAGCCTGGAACAAAAAAGTTCAGGCCCTAGACTTACCAATGTCCTTGTCCCCTTCCGTTCGCAAGAGCCTCCGTTGGTGGTTGGTTCCCCAGAATCTGGAAAAAGGGAAATCCTTCAGTCCGATTTCTTGGAAGGTGGTCACTACAGATGCCAGCCTTATAGGCTGGGGAGCAGTACTGGAGCAATGGTCTCTCCAGGGCAGATGGTCGGATGCAGAAAAGGCCCTGCCCATCAATCTCTTAGAGATACGAGCAGCCCGGTATGCCCTAGTAGCATGGACATCCAAACTCCAAGGGTCCCCTGTCAGAATTCCATCAGACAATGCCACGGCAGTGGCATATATCAATCATCAGGGTGGCACCAGGAGTCGTGCAGCCCAGAGGGAAGTAAATTGCATCCTGAAATGGGCAGAAAGATATGTCCCAGCCATATCCGCGGTATTCATTCCAGGAGTGGAGAATTGGAAGGCGGACTTTCTAAGTCGCCAACAATTATGCCCAGGGGAATGGTCCCTTCACCCCGAGGTTTTCCGGACAATATGTCAGCGGTGGGGAACACCGGATGTAGATCTGCTAGCATCCAGATTCAACGCAAAGGTGGACAGATTTGTCTCTCGGACAAGGGATCCCCTAGCTTGCAGCTCGGATGCCCTAGTGTTCCCCTGGGATCAGTTCAAGCTGATATATGCATTCCCACCGCCACAATTGTTACCTCGATTACTCCGCAGAATCAGGGTAGAAAAGAAACCAGTGATTCTGGTGGCTCCAGCGTGGCCCCGAAGAGCATGGTACGCGGAGATTGTAAAAATGTCTGTGGGGAGTCCTTGGACCCTCCCACATCGTCCGGACCTGCTTTCACAAGGACCGATATACCACCCTTCCTTACCAGCCCTAGGTTTGACGGCCTGGCTATTGAAGCCCACATTCTAAAAAAGAGAGGTCTCTCTAATCCTGTGGTATCTACCATGATCAATGCCAGGAAGCCGGTATCCAGGCAGATCTACTATAGAATCTGGAAGGCGTACATCGCTTGGTGTGAGGCCAAGAAATGGCATCCACGTAAGTACGTAATAGGTAGGATTCTGGACTTCCTACAGTGGGCTGTAGATAGGAAGCTTGCCTTGAGTACTATCAAGGGTCAGATTTCGGCCTTGTCAATATTTTTTCAAAGGCCCTTGGCTTCACATTCACTAGTCAAAGCCTTTATACAAGGAGTGATGCGTATTAGCCCTCCGGTTAATATTCCCATATGTCCATGGGACTTAAACCTGGTTCTGTCGGTTCTACAGAAACAACCATTTGAACCATTACAGCACATTTCCTTGGTTCTTCTCACCAGGAAATTGATTTTTCTAGTAGCCATTTGTTTGGCTAAAAGAGTGTCGGAATTGGCCGCTATGTCCTGTAAAGAGCCATATCTGGTTATCCATAAGGACAGAGTAGTGTTACGTCCTCATCCAGCCTTTCTTCCTAAGGTGGTATCGAGGTTTCATTTGAACCAAGATGTGGTTCTTCCTTCCTTTTTCCCCAAACCTAGTTCGGTAGAGGAAAAGTTATTACATTCTTTGGATGTAGTAAGAGCAGTTAAAGCTTATCTAAAAGCCACTGCTCAGATTCGCAGAACGGATACTTTGTTTATTCTGCCGGAAGGCCCCAGAAAGGGTCAGGCAGCGTCAAAATCTACTTTAGCCAAGTGGATTCGACAGGTCATAATGCAAGCCTATGGCTTGAGAAGGAGACTGCCTCCGTTCAAAGTTAGGGAGCACTCCACGAGAGCAGTTGGAACTTCATGGGCAGTGCATCACCAGGCCTCCCTGGCTCAAATCTGTAAGGCCGCAACATGGTCTTTAGTACACACGTTTACTAGGTTCTACCAGGTGGACGTTAGAAGTCAGGAGGATGTCGCCTTTGGGCGCAGTGTGTTGCAGGCCGCAAAAGATCCTCATGTCTAAGATAGCGCCCAGCTTATGTATGGTGTATACCCCCCTCATTGGGCATTGCTTTGGGACGTCCCACATAGTAATGACTATGCCGCTCTGTGTCCCGTGATGTACGAGAAAGAAAATAGGATTTTTATAACGGCTTACCTGTAAAATCCTTTTCTTGGAGTACATCACGGGACACAGAGCTCCCACCCCTCTTTTGGGGACACTTATTGCTTTGCTACAAAACTGAGGTGCTCCCGGATGGGAGGGGCTTATATAGGGGAGGGTACTTCCGGTTTGGAAGTTGCCAGTGCCAGCACCTGAAGGTAAACTATATAACCCACATAGTAATGACTATGCCGCTCTGTGTCCCGTGATGTACTCCAAGAAAAGGATTTTACAGGTAAGCTGTTATAAAAATCCTATTTTTTTTTGCAGGGGGTGCCTGGTATCTTAGTGCAGACTTCTGGTGAACTTAGTGAGTCAATCAAACAAGCAGAAAATGTTTCTAGGGGGCATTCTGTGTACAGAAAACCTCCAGGTAGCCATATTGCATTTTATTTTACAGAAAATTTACAGAGCTGCAGATTAGAAAGGAAAGGTAATTTTTAATAACATTCAGTTACAATTTGACTTGAGTCGCAGTTGTATGTCTTATAATATTTTTTTTTCTTATTTGCAATTTTTATATTATTTTTCCCACAAAAGTGTAGTTACCCTTTAAGGTTGGCAATGAAAATAATTTAATAAACTGTGAATCCTACAATGCAAAAATAAATAAAAAATCTGCTATTCTAAAGTTTAATTACCTCAATGAAAACTTTATAACCAAATTGTTACAACATATTTTTCAGTGAACTTTGCAAACACTATTTGCAGGCTTCTTCTACAGAGATATAGGCCCTCTATTATAATGCATGTGCTTCTACTATGGGGGGCTCTCAAAATTTTGAGTTAGGACTGCATATCATACTGGGGTGCCGTGAAGTGGCTCTGCAGCTTACCCATGTGTTTGCAAATGTGTGCAAACGAAACCCCTGTCTTTAACGCATGCTGTTAGACAGGATAATTCAGTTGGTTGCAGGCTGCTCAGTAAGTTGAGCTAGGAATTGTCTTTGGTTTTTGTTTGACATGTCTAGCCCTTCCATGTGATTATTGGATACATTTTTTTTTAAGGGGTTTCTCGAGAAGTTAACATATACAGAGCTGATTGTATTTTGAGCTAAGAAATTGGGACTTCCTGCCTGCATATTTACAGCTTTAAAATGAAAACTTTCAGAAGACCTGAACATAGAAAATAAAAAATGGATATAAAAAGTCTACACTACCCATGTTAAAATGTCAGGTTTCTTTGATGTAAAAAAATGAGGCAAAGATACATAATTTCAGAACTTTTTCCACCTTTAATCTTATCTATAAACTGTACAACTCAGTTGAACTGCAAACTGACATCTTTTAGGTGGAGGGAAGTGAAAATAAAAAAATGAAATAATATAGTTGTGTAAGTGTGCACACCCTTAAACTAATACTTTGTTAAAGCACGTTTTAATTTTATTACAGCACTGTCTTTTTGGGTATGAGTCTATTAGCATGGCACATCTTGACTTGGCAATATTAGCCCACGCTTCTGTGAAAAAACACTTCAAATCTGTTAGATTGCAAGGGCATCCCCTGGGAATAGCCCTCTTTATATCACCCCACGTATTTTCAATCGAAATCAGGTCTGGGCTCTGGCTGGGCCATTCGAAAACATTAATCTTCTTCTGTAAAGCCATTCCTTTGTTGATTTGGATGTATGCTTTTGGTTCGTTGTCACAATGAAAGATGAAGTTCCTCTTCATGTTCAGCTTTCTAGCAGAAGCCTGAAGGTTTTGTGCCAATATTGACTGGTATTTGGAATACGGGAGATTGTTGTCACATGTACCACACAGTCAGTACTTGCCAGATATTCTTGCAGCTCATTTAATGTTGCTGTAGGCCTCTTGGCAGCCTCCCTGTCCAGTTTTCTTTACGTCTTTTCATCTATTTTGGAGGGACTTCCATTTATTGGCAATGTCAGTATTGTGCCATATTTTCTCCACTTGATGATGACGGTCTTCACTGTGTTCCATGGTATATCTAATGCCTTGGAAATTCTTTTGTACCCTTCTCCTGACTGATACCTTTTAACAATGAGAGCCTTCTGATGCTTTGGAAGTTCTCTGCAGACAATGGCTTTTGCTGTGAGATGCAACTAAGCAAATGTCAGGAAAGACCTACTAGAACAGCTGAACTTTATTTGCGGTTAAATGATTGGACATACAAGAGTAGGACTAAAAACATTATTTGGGACTTTATAGGAGGCGCGAGGCATGTAGAGCCAGGCACCTCCATCCCCGATACTTTGAGAAAAGAGAAACATGGGTGGGACTTTGAAGCATGCATCCCAGGACATACATGACAAGTAATAACTGTGGCAATAACCTGTTGCATTGGAACTTAAATCGTTACATGAAAGCATTGCAAATCGACAATTGGCAGTCATTACTTTAATTGTATATAGAATATAGCAGCAACAATGATAACACAGCATACCTAGTATATTTGTTAAAAATTGAATAGTACATAAAATATAACAATATTTGTAGCAAAGTATAGTAACATGATTAGTTCATAATAAAAACAATGCAAAAGAGCCAGTTCGTAGGGTGTATCTCCATGGTGGGTGAGTGAGGCCTAGATAAGTTGCTACAGTCCAATTGATATATAGAAATGGTTACTGGTAATGGTGCAGTATATAGGCAAATGAGCATCATGAGCATCATATTTGCTCAAGATAACATAATATGGCAACATAATTGGTACACAGAATAGACGTTAAGAAATTGTTAATTGGAGTAAGTCTCCATGATAGCTGTAACCCTGATTGGTAGGTAGAGTCCAATTGGTATTTGAGGTAGTTGGTAGAAAGGTAACAATATATGTGCGATGGGGCATCTATTGGCTCGACGTTTCGTGGCCACTGCCACTCTTCAGGAGCAAGTATGAGGTGGATGTCTAAAATGTTAAAAAATAAAATTGTAAAGTTTGTAATGGGTCTAGCTATGAAGAGGAGGGGAGAGAGGGGGAAAAAAATAGAGGCAACAACGATTCCCCGAAATTACTTACAGGTAAGTCTATGACTGGTAGCGTAGGCATGGAGGGCAGGAGGTTTGGCCGAAGGATTGTCAGCCCCCGGGAGCTGAGGTAGACTCGCCCCAATATACAAAGCTGGAATTCCAGTGAGAGACTAGGGTCCCCAGGGAGAGGCCTCCATGGATGTAAAATTGTTGGTAAAATCCAAGTGGGTAAAGCCATCTGAGGAGGAGAAGGTGTATAGGTGATAATATGTAACATGTGAGTAAACAGAAAGTGACTATAAAAGGGAATAGTATATGCAAGAGCCAGTGGGTGATGAAAGTTATAGTGGTATAAAGAATATATAAAGAAGAGTAAGATGTGCCCCAATTGTGGTAACAAAGTAAGTAATAAGGGGACTATAAGCCAACCCCTAGGTTGAGGTATATAACCAGTTGTAGGTAAAAAGTGAAAAGAAAGAAAAAAGATTGGTGATTAAATCGGTGGATTAATATGGGACCCCAGGGATTACCTGGAACAGGGTGAATAAAATCCAAAAGTGCACAGGTGACCATGGAAGTACCAATCGTGTGGGGAATAGGCTGGACTGGAGGGAGTATGTACTCCAATGTGGTTGAGGGGGGGGTCCACCAACGGCACGCTGGCGGCCCAGGAAGGAGGAGACGTGCCAGACAGCTGAGCAGCATGAGCCGCCCGCTATCCTGCGGCAGGAGCCCCGTGGAGGACACCAGAATGGAAACCGCAGCGTCGGCGCGCCGATGTCACAAGTAGTGACGCAGCGTGCACAGCGCTGGGTGCGTGACGTCGATGCGCAATTAACAATGTCTTTTAACGTCTATACTGTGTACCAATTATGTTGCCATATTATGTTATCTTGAGCCTATAGATGCTCATTTGCCTATATACTGCACCATTACCAGTAACCATTTCTATATATCAATTGGACTGTACCAACTTATCTAGGCCACACTAACCCACCATGGAGATACACCCTACGAACTGGCTCTTTTGCATTGTTTTTATTATGAACTTATCATGTTACTATACTTTGCTACCAATATTGTTATATTTTATGTACTATTTAATTTTTAATCAATATACTAGGTATGCTGTGTTATTATTGTTGCTGGTATATTCTATATACAATTAAAATAATGACTGCCGATTGTCGATTTGCAATGCTTTCATGTAACGGTTTAAGTTCCAATGCAACAGGTTATTACCACAGTTATTCCTTGTCGTGTATGTCCTGGGATGCATGCTTCATTCAAAGTCCCACCCATGTTTCTCTTTTCTCCTTTATTTGCGGTTAATCTGAGGCACTTTACATGATGGCAGGTGTGCACTGACTCCTATTTAACATGAGTTTGAATGTGATTGCTTAATTCTGAACACAGCTACATTCCCAGTTATAAGAGGGTGTGCACACTTATGCAACCACATTATTTTCATTTTTTTATTTTTACTTCCCCCCTCACACTAAAAGATTTCAGTTTGTTTTTCAATTGAGTTGTACAGTTTATAGGTCACATTAAAGGTGGAAAGAGTTCTAAAATGATTTATCTTTGTTTAATTTTTTTTACATCACAGAAACCTGACATTTTAAAAGGGGTGTGTAGACTTTTTATATACATTGTTGTCTCCACCTGAAACCAACTTTCCTCAACATGTTTTAACACTGTTTGTTTGCTCACAAGGATGGGGGAACTTCCCCATCCCTGTGAGCAAGCCAGCAATGGTAAAATGCATCAGGGAAGGTTGGTTTCGGGTGGGAACATCGATGTATGCAGTCTTTTTGGACAATTATTAAACACAGAAAGAAGAGTTACGTTTTAATGTGCGGCTTACATTTTTTTTATACTTTTTAAGTGTTTAAGTATAAACACGTGGTTTGCAGAACTGAGAGATGTGACATATTGCAGGGTAGAGATGCTGTACAGAAAAGCTTTATTGTCTTTATTTTTTTCATTGCGCATTTATTGAGTTGCAAACAAGGGAGAATTTAAATAACATATGGTAAATTAAAACATTTGAATATTAATGAAATGTCTTATTTTGCTCCTCTCAATGTGTCACTACTTCTTACATATTTCTGTCTGTGTTTGTGTTTTAGACCCTAACATTGTTTGAGGTCCAGTGTTACGGTATTATTACAGAACAGCCATTGAGAGTTTCTAAGCAAATAAATTGATGAATGGCATACACTTGCTGGTGGAATGTTTAGGATATAATTGATTATAGAATCTCTTTGTTAAAATAAATAAGTAGGCTTCCACTGGAGACTTCTCTTTTTAATAATGCTAGCTGTCTGGCTGTCATGCTGATCCATATACTTTGACCCAGAACAAGCATGCAATTTTTAAACTTTATCCAAAAAACAAAAATATTTGTCCTTATATGAGGAAATGGGCCCAGGTCCTTCATAGTCCTATCTCTATAGCTCAGTGGGGGACGATATGGGATGCTACCTCCAAAGTCTCCAGATGCGTGGCCCAGAGGGAAACGGCGTACAAAATCTTAATGTTTTGGTACAGGACCCCTGAATTTCTAGCAACTCATAAACTAGCTCCATTTAGTCACTGTTGGAGGTGTGGCTCCTCTGTGGGCTCGCACTTCCACATATTTTGGGAATGCCCTGTTTTGTCCCCCTTTTGGACCAATGTTCATGCCTTGCTGGAAAAGATATTGGAGATCCAGATCCCTTTCCAACCCATACACCTGCTATTAGGCTTACCTCTTCGGAATACCACCAAAACTATTAACAAACTACTGACATTCATCTTACTAGCAGCTAAACGAGTGATCCCGCAACATTGGCGTTCCACTGTTCCACCTACCTTTACGCAATTCCTTTCTGCGGTCACTGATATTCGTAAAATGGAACATATCACGGCAATCATAGAGGATGCACTACCAAAATTTGAGGTCATTTGGGAAAAATGGGATACATCGGAATATAATAATTCGGAATACTAGACCCTCACACCGAGATAGGGAAATGGTCTTTCTAGGATCACACTGTATGTTCAGGAAATTTTAGCTCCAGTTCCCATCACTGGTTGCCTTCGTGTTAATATGATATCTTGATATGCTATTAAATACCACATTACCTCCCCTTTACGTGACCCTTACAATGTCTAATGGTTCACTCGAACGACTTGTTTTCTACCCTTGTTATGTAACTTTATGTCTGCACATGCAAGTTGTACAATGTTCATATTTGCTGATTGTGATATATGCTTGTAATGCCTCATAAAAATTTACATAAATAAACAATTTATAAAAAAAAAAAAAAAAAAATATTTGTCCTGAGACAGGAACTTGGAGAATCAAAGCCAGGATATTTTCAAAAGGAGCTTAGCAATGATGACCAACATAAAACTTTTAGTTCAGCTTTCCTTTAAAATAAATTACAAAATGTTAATTACAGTAAGAGTTTGTTATAGTTGGAAATCTGGAGAACATAGACATACTGTTTGTGAAGAAACATTTTAAAGGATAAGTTCTCCTTTTAACAAAAAAGAAATGCACATTTTTTGCAGGTAAGAAAAATGTACATTTAATATTTTTTGTTTCTGGAGCCTCAAGCATTGCACCAGTGATCAGTAGGTCTCCTTCAGACCTGTCGGTGTATCTGTGTGCCCATACATCATACGGGCAAGCAGATGCAGTCTGACAGGAAGACTCCATGAACTACCACAGCACAAAGGATGTTGGGTCTAGTAGTTTTACATTCACAGAGCACTGGTCGGGGGGAAAAGATCCCCAGTAGATTTCAGAGCGGGGAATTGGGGGGCAGCGGAGGCCAGTCTATTCTATAACATGTTATATATTACACCCTGAATATGGGTGTAACATGTTACGGATTGTAACCTTATCATTTAAACAGTAAAGCCCACTGTTCATTTCAAAGAGTGTTTGTGAAAGCACCTGTCAGTTGGCTGCAAATAAAATTGAGAAAACTGAACATATTCTCTTTTGCTTCAGTTTTTGTAAACAAGGTAGAGAAAAGGATGTATGTGCTGCTTTTATCATCCAGCTCATCTGGCTGTAGCATAGTGCAGGTTGGAAAAGGACACCTAATTGGAAATTGTTGAAAAACCAGGCAGTTTCCTTTTCAGAGTTTTGACAAATGAGCTGCTTTAGCGGACTTCTGGTACTCAAGTTAATCGTTTAAGATATCCTTAATATATTGCAGTGATGGAGTATTGATTTGGGCTGCTTGCACTATGTTATATGAATATATGCTAATTTACATATTTGCTAAACTCCTTGCTTTTTCTATGTTTGTTGTAGGAAGTTTCAGAAAACTAAGTACAGACTTATCTAATGGAGGTACAAAAGAACAGAATGTATCAGACAAAGGGACACTTGCTGTTTTTAAACTTAGAGAGGCCTATTCTCTCAACCAGAAATCATTATTTGGATCACCACAAAAAAATCCAGATAAAGCCCAGAAATCTTCCCCCAGTCAGAGGACGCTCCAGTCCTTTAACTTTTCTACAGCAGTGCAAATATGTGCCTTTAACACATCCTCACACACGTGTGATAATAAAAAAGAACCAGGAACACCAAACTCTTCTGGTGAAGTTACTGAAGTGAAAAATGACTACGACTCTGGCAAGGGAACCCTTAGTAGTTCAGAAAGTGAGATAGGCCTACGTACGCCTGATTTTTCTAACCACCTAACTACTGAAAGTTCAAAGAGTTCTCCAGAAACACTAATGAAAATGGAAAAGATGGAGTCATTTGCAACTGATGATCAACACCCTAACCATGAAAGCGAGGAGATATTTAACCATCCTGTCCGAAATCAGGAAATAAACAATGATTCTTCTCCAGACTGTAAGCGTAAGAAAACGGAGGCTAAATATACTTTAAATACTGAAACGTTACAAACTGATTCCATCGATGCTCCTGTTAATGTTATTAAGAAAATGGTGCCCTTAAATTTTTCAATGTGTCGCCTGGCCAAGAGAATGAATAAATTGAAACAACGTCAACAGAAGGAGGAGTCTGAAATGTTCCGCAGGTTTCGAGCAAAGATCAGTCCAGGGGAAAATCAGGCTGCAGAAGAAGAGCTCCGAAAAGAAATCAGGTAATTCAGTGGAAGCAGAAAAACCTATTTAAAGGACAATTTTTCTTTTCATCCTACAGTACAGGACACAGGCAGATTCAGAGATGACTAGGTTATAGGCAAGTACCTTCAATTGATTGGACAGTGGCTAAAGAAAAAGCTGTGAGGACCCCCATATAACCCTTCCCACTCCCAACAATCCTTAATTCTTTGCTAGTGTCTTTAGGTGTTGGATGTGTCCTCTCTGAGTATGTTAGTGTAGTTGCACCTACAGATTTCTTCAATCAAGTTTCCTTGCTGCACTGTGCCACTGCGGCATGTTACATAGTTTAGGGAACATTTTCCCATGACGGACACGTCTGGGACCATACCCTGACCCTGGAGAAGACGCAGGACTGGCCTGTAAAGTTGCTTCAGCATTGGATCCTGCATTGGGCGCCCACCTTGGCATGTAATGCAGGGGGCTATACATGTGTAGGGGAGAAGCGATCAGCACCGGTGTGACTCAGTCCCTGAAGAGCCCCTCACTGAGGGCTTATGCCCTGCCGTAGATATTGTAGTCAGGCTCTGTAAGGGTTTATTCCCTCTTCTCCCCAGGAATGGAGATCACTCGGGGGCGGGGGCATTGTTACCGACATGCTCCTCCTTGTTTCCTATGTTTTGGGGGGATCATTTTTCCTACTGCCTTCCTCCCTCCCCCTTTTTTTTTTTTTTAAAGAGGCTCCAGCACTAGGGGTTAACGATCAAGAGGCCAGCGGTTAATTTTAGCCACTCTGGCACCATCAGGGACAGCTCTGGGTGGTCCTACAGCTCTTCCTGGGGTTTTAATCAGCGTAAGCGCACTGTTTACGAGTGAGTCAGAGATGACCGTTTTTACTGTCCTTGGCTGCGTGCCTGGAATATTCACTGAAATTTGGACTGATATAGTCACACACTTGACATGGGGATAAGGTGATGCAAACAGTTGTGTGGTGTGGACACACGTAGAAACTCATGTATTCTGCTCATCCTCATTGTGGGTCACAGTGAGTAGCCTGTCCAGATGATTTATTGATAGCAAAATGGGGTGCAATAGTCTGGCTGACTCCTTACATCAGATGTCTTGGATGGGCCTCCTATTTGTCCAGATGTCCAGACTTAAAATATTGGTTAGTGGAACCAGCTTGCAAAAAGCACAAAGAAAAGATTCAGCCTGCATGTGGTAGGCTGTTTGGTGAGGACCCTAGACCTTTTAATCAAAAAGGTCACCGGTGGTAAGAGTACCCTGTTACCAAGCAAACACAAGGCTAAGATTCATGCGGGAAATTCCCTGACCTCTACTGGAAGGGTTTCTTTCGTCTCTTACAGGCTTCTCCTCCAGCCTACAGAAGGAAAGTAGTTCCGGTGCAAGCCTTGGACTATCAACCCAGCTAAGCCCAGTTCCAAACCTTCTATGCAATGACAGGGCTCCTCCACTTTGGAGACCTTTGTTTGCCTTCTCAGCAATCTGGGTTCAGACATTTCATGCATTTATTTGGGCTCAGTCTATCAGCCATTGTCCTTGTAATTTTACCCATGCTTTTTTTTTGGGGGGGGGGTTACTTACCCCACCCAACTCCACCCAAAAGGGGAAGATCTGCTTGTTTGCTTTTCTCCCACCCCTCCGCTGCTAAATTTGGCATTTTTCAGGGGGGAGTGGGTACCTGTTTTTGTGTTCCGGTGTGTACATGTTTTTGTGTTCCATTCTTCCGGAAGTGTTCCACTTCCGGAAGACACCCGGAGGTTCGGCCCTCTTCCACTGCCGCCGGCCCATTCAGAACGCGCAGCGCGCTTTGCGCAGTAGGGAGCCGGCTGTGAAGTCGCAAGGCTTCACTGCCGATTTCCGTTACAAGAAATGGTTACGGCAGCACCCAAGAGCCGATTGAAAAATTGGCTGGGGATCCCTGGACAGGTAAGTGGCCTAATATTTAAAGTCAGCAGCAACAGGAGCTCCGCTTTAAATCTGTTTATGGTTCCAAAGGTCAAATGTAGATATGCATCCCATTTTAGACCTAAAATCCTAATAAGTAATCAGGCTTAATCCATATATAGCATAATGAACAAAGTGAAAAAATATATATGAAGTGACATTCAATGGAGTGCTTAAGTATCAAATCCACTGTGCTGCCTTAATCGCATGAAGCAGCACAGCCCAAAATCGCATAAAAAGTCTTTCTATAGCGTATTGAAACAAAGTGAAAAAATCTAAAGTGACATTCAATAAAGTGCTGACTCTGAGTACAATCAGGACAAATTTTGACTTTGCCAATCTTCAGCAACCTTTTAGCATCAAATTCTCTGGGGAAAGCCTCCATACAGGGGGTGGCTCATACATAATGTCCTCCCAGATATTCTCTTGTAGCACAGTGGGACCTAAATTTGGTACTTCCTCCTCTCTTTGAGCCCATTAGCAAATTCTCCTTGGCCGACCTTGCTCGCAAGGTGGTTTCTCTGGTCACTATTTTCACTTTTGCAAAGAATGTGTCAGATCTGGCTTCCTTGTATTGTAAGGAGCCCTTGCTAGTAGTTCACAAGGAGAAGGTTATCCTTCAGCCTAAGGTGTCTTCTTTTTATTTTTTTTGCCTATGGTAGTTTCACCTTAATCAAGACATAGTGCTTCCATCATTTTGTCTTGCTTCAAAGCACCTTTGGGAGGTGGCGCTCCACTCTGGATGTAGTCGATATGTTAGAGTCTACCTTGCTTCCACTCATTCTGTGAGATGTTCAGATTCTCTCTGTGCTCCCGGAGGACTCTCGCAAGGGGTTTCCCTGCATCTTATTCCACCATTTCCAGGTGGATTCATCAGGTTGTGGTTAAAGCCTATGCAATGAAGGATAGGGTTCCTACCTTTTCCAGTGAAGGCTCATTCTGCTTGAGCCATTACAGCTTCCTGGGCTTTTCAGCATCAGACAGAAGGCATAATTCACTTGATATGAGTCCTGGGGCTTGCACCTTAGAAGATATTTTGTTTCACAAATCCTCCCCTTCCTAGAGCTGGGTCTTTACTGGAATTTGGCTCTCAACACTATTAAAAGTCACCAACCTGTATCAGAGACTATTGGCTACTCTGTTTTTTTATTAAAACCTTTGTACGGGGAATTTCACATGTAGCTCCCTCATCTTTTCTACTGTGGTTCCCGCGACCCAAAACTTTTGCGCAAACCAATCAATATACGCTTATTGCGAATTTTATTACCAAAAATATGTAGAATACATATCGGCCTAAACTGAGAAAAAATTTGCTTTTTTAAAAAAAAAATTGGGGATATTTATGATCGCAAAAAGTACAAAATATTGTGTTTGCTAATAATGTCGCTCTTTTTTGGTTTATAGCCCAAAAAATACAAATCACAGAGATGATCAAATACCACCAAAAGAAAGCTCTATTTGTGGGGAAAAAAAGGACGTCAATTTTGTTTGATTACAGCGTCGCACGACGGCGCAATTGTCATTTAAAGCAACGAAATGCTGTATCGCAAAAAATGGCCCGATCATTGGGCAGCCAATTCTTTGCTGAAGTGGTTAAAAGAGTAATTTAAGTGTGACAAATATGCAAAAAAAAATTAATCAGAAAGAGGGCAAATACTTTTTCACAGCATTGTAGGTGGCTAATACAGACAGACCATTATTCAAGCTTACAATGTCTGCTCTCCGCTGATTTTACCAGGATCAGTCAATGCAGCACGTCATCCCGACTTCCGAAGTCTGGATCTGCCAGCTGCCTTGACTAATGGCAGTCTTGGCAAGCTGCTAAGACGGCCGCTTCCCGCCCCTCCACAGCTCAGCTGGACGAGCAGAGCAGAAGAGGTGCTGACTGACATTCAGCAGCTCTCCCCTCGGGGAGGAGTGAGAACCGAGCCATCAGCGGTGTTTGGTGGCTCGGTTCTCAGCGCAGAGACGCTGGGGGACAGCTGCAGCATCCGTCTGATGCTGCATCCACCAAGGTAAGTATTAATAGCCAAAAATAAAATAAAACCCATACTTCTCTTTTAACTGAACAAGTTGCAGATAGAAGCCGATTGGTTACTATGCATAGCTTCTCCAGATTTTGCCTGCTCCAGTTTTAGTAAACTACCCCTTTTGTGTGCTTTTGTGTTTTTTTTTGTTTTTTTCACAAGAAAAGTGCTTTTTTTCTTTTGCCATTATGCACACAATTCCCAATTTCTATACTGCCACCTGATCTTCTGGTCACATATTCTGTACCAGGTGCTTTTTGCGGCCTCATCTGATGCCAGATTAAGGTTATTCAGGCAGCTTCTTGAGCTGCAGACAGCCCCAGTTTTTTGTTTGCTTGGGCCTCTTAGCATTTGTTTGCTGTGTTGCTCACCCCTCGGTTGGACTGCTTTTTAATGTCCCAAAAGTGAATGGTTTCCTATGTCTGTCAATGCACGATAAAGAAAATTTAGATTTTGGTACTTGCTTTTTATTTGAGTCTATTGAGGGACTGCTTGCTACAAAAACCGTAGGCATGTGAGTAGTAGGGAGGGTTATCCTGGGCTAGTTTTTTTTTTTTTTTTTGCCAGGGTGCAATTCTCCTGTAGGTGGCAATATGACCTGAAGGTGAATGACTTCCTGTGTGTCCCAATAGATTCCAAGAAAAGGATTTTACAGTGAACACAAAAATATATGTATATATTTTTTTTTCAGCAAAGACATGTTTGCAAACATGGAAATACTTGGCCAGTTTAATCTGGGATTCATAATAACCAAGCTGGACTCTGACCTTTTCATTATTGACCAGCATGCAACAGATGAGAAGTACAACTTTGAGATGTTACAGCAGAACACTGTGTTACAAGGGCAAAGACTTATCATGTAAGTAAAATTGGTGCTTAATGCAATGTTTAATCCATTTATGACTGACTTCGGTTGAAATTTTAAAGCGTGACATGTTTGGTATCTATTTACTCGGCCTAACATCTTTTATATTTTAGCAAAAATTTTAGTTTTTTTCATTTTAATACAAAAAAAAGTAGATTTTTTTCCCCAAAAATTATATTTGAAAAACCACTGCGCAAATACTGTGTGACATAAAAAAATTAGCAAAACCCACCAATTTATTCTCTAGGACCTCTGGTTTAAAAAATGTATAATGCTTGGAGTTCTAAGAAATTTTCTAGCAAAAAATACTGATTGTTACATGTATACTAAAAGTGCCAGAAAAGGCCTGGTGTTTAAGTGGTTAATCCGTTTATGACGAACTTTTTTTTAAATCAAAAAGGGTTTTTATTGAACAATCCAAAGAATACAAAAACATTGAAAAAATACAGTACAGTACACCCAAACATTGTGTTTGTTCAACTCAGTCTTACACCATCATACCATGGATACAGAGTAGAGACTTCACTCAGCACCACATAACATTACACTCTGAGAGAGGCTCTCATGGCCAAGCCACCGCCGTGTATTCTATCACACTACATTGAGAATTACAACGTCTTTTCCACCACCAGACCATTACAGGGAATTAATACCATCCTTGTCCCCCTCCACCCCTTTTCCTCCTCTCGCTCCTTATAATAGCAGTCGGGCGTTTATGACTAACTTTAGTTGATCTGCATGAAGTCAGTGCCTCCGTGACTGAAAAGCACTGATATGTTCCTTCTGCCCATCCTGACATGTCACAGATGGCGGTCTATTATTAAGGCTTTGTTGAAGAAGCTAAAACATTATTAATATTTGATATAACTGATTTGCATATGCAAGCATTTTACATGACTCTCAGTGTATCATGTATACCCATCTAAATGTTCCTTAGGCCTTCATAGATTTGGGTGGACACTTGGATGTAGAATTACATTTTCCAGCCCAGGAGTCCCAGGAAAACTCTGAGGGCCAGTTCACAGCAGATGCAGTCCAGTACATTTTTCTGCATTAAAAACACGTGGACAGTAGGTTATATGGATTCCAATGGCATATTTCACACCAGCGCAGTCCATTCCAGTGCAGAAAAAAAATAGACCATTTTGCATTTTTTTCTGCACTGAACTGTACTGGAACATGGCAAAATGGATAAAAAAGCCCACCGGAACGCATCGAAAATACACCAGAGCGCACTTGTCACAAATTAGCCATCTTCACACTAGTGTGACTTCTGGTGAGCCCAGAATTGCATGACCAGGGAAATCACATTGTTTTCAATGGTGCCCTGCGAATTCAGCCCCATAGACTTATATGTTAAACACTCACAGAAGTTGCATCAGCATTTGATAAGAAGCGATTCCTATGCAACTTTGGTAAGAAAAGTGTTTTGTTTTTGTTTTTTTACCCTCGCCTTTTCCCAGGTCATCCTTGCTGTCTAAAAACTCTCCTCATAAGCATATTTAAATAACACCTGAGCGTAGCCAAAACTAGTAGCGTTCACTCGTGGGTTTTTTCTGCCCACAAGAATTGGCTGCCATATAAGCGATAAACGCCACAAAGTAATTTAAGAACCTTTTTGGTTGTGGAGCTTTGCACGTTTTTTCAGTGCGTGTTTTGCTGCAAATGTAGTGCATTTTGTTGCGTGGCAAAACAAGCGACTGCTAACCATGTTTGGGGTGTCATTAAAGGCTGCATTCACATATGCGCATTTCCAAACGTAGTGAATGGGCTACCCTGTGTGCGATTACGCATAAAAATGTGCATGAAAAGTTGAGCGGGAACATGCATTTCTGCTATGCTCAGTTATGAATGGAATGTGCTTGGGAGGAGAGCTTTTTTAGACAGCAAGGATGACCAGGCGAGGGTTAAAAAAAAAAAAAACTCTCATCCATATAGAAAGTTGCATCGCTTCTTATCTGAGCTATAGTATCTCACAAAAGTGAGTATACCGCTCACATTTTTGTAAATATTTTATTATATCTTTTCATGTGACAACACTGAAGAAATTACACTTTGCTACAATGTAAAGTGAGTGTACAGCTTGTATAACAGTGTAAATTTGCTTTCCCCTCAATGACTCAACACACAGCCATTAATGTCTAAACCGCTGGCAACAAAAGTGAGTACACTCCTAAGTGAAAATGTCCAAATTGGGCCCAAAGTTTCAATATTTTGTGTCGACACCATTTTTTCCAGCACTGCCTTAACCCTCTTAGGCATGGAGTTCACAGAGCTTCACAGGTTGCCACTGGAGTCCTCTTCCACTCCTCCATGACGACATCACGGAGCTGGTCGATGTTGGAGACTTTGCGCTCCTCCACCTTCTGTTTGAGGATGCCCCACAGATGCTCAATAGGCCTAGTTTAGGTCTGGAGATATGCTTGGCCAGTCCATCACCTTTACCCTCAGCTTCTTTAGCAAGGCAGCGGTCGTCTTGGAAGTGTGTTTGGGGGTCGTTATCTTGATGGAACCCTGCCCTGCGGCCCAGTCTTCTATGGGAAGGGATCATGCTCTGCTTCAATATGTCACAGTACATGTTGTCATTCATGGTTCCCTCCATGAACTGTAGCTTTCCAGTGTCGGCAGCACTCATGCAGCCGCAGACCATGACACTCCCACCACCATGCTTGACTAGTGGCAAGACACAATTGTCTTTGTACTCCTCACCTGGTTGCCGCCACACACGCTTGACACCATCTGAACCAAATAAGTTTATCTTGGTCTCGTCAGACCACAGGATATGGTTCCAGTAATCCATGTCCTTAGTTTGCTTGTCTTCAGCAAACTGTTTGCAGGCTTTTTTGTGCATCATTTTCCGAGCGCTGACAGGCTGACCCCCCCCACCCTACAACCTCTGCAGCAATGCTGGCAGCACTCATACATCTATTTCCCAAAGACAACATCTGGATATGACGCTGAGCACGTGAACTCAACTTCTTTGGTCGACCAAGGTGAGGCCTGTTCTGAGTGGAACCTGTCCTGTTAAACTGCTGTATGGTCTTGGCCACCGTGCTTCAGCTCAGTTTCAGGATCTTGGCAATCTTCTTATAGCCTAGGCCATCATTATGTGGAACAACAATTATTTTTTCAGATCCTCAGAGAGTTCTTTGCCATGAGGTACCATGTTGAACTTCCAGTGACCATTATGAGCGTGTGAGACTATATCACAAAATTTAACACACCTGCTCCCCATTCACACCTGAGACCTTGTAACACTAAAGAGTCGCATGATCAACGAGATGTGGAGGAGGTTGCGGGGGAAATCTCTTCTTTTGCTCCCTGGAAATCTCCTGGTCTGGATGGTCTCCCCTCGGAGTGGTACGACACTTTTGGTGATAGTTTAGCACCCCGTTTGTTGAGAGTGTTTAAGTCGGCCAGATCGGATGGTAGATTACCACTTTCCATGAGAGAGGCTCTGGTGGTTCTGATCCTAAAAGGGGGGAAGGATCCTAGGATGTGACTGTTACCGCCCGATCTCGTTGATGAATGTGGACACAAAAATTCTGGCTAGAACTATAGCGAGGGGGTTGCAGACTATTATCCTAAAGCTTGTGAATGCGGATCAAACAGGAATTATCCCAGGTAGATGCGCTTGGATGAATGTCGGGAGGCTCTTTCTGAACCTTCAGGCTAGGAACGACCTCTCCGGGACACAGGTGGTTGGCTTCCTTTGACACAAAGAAAGTTACTCTTTCGTCCATGGACCGACACAGCTTCTCTATTGACAAAGTGGGTATTATCCGTTAATTAGGAGTGACTAGGCAGAAAAACTTGTAAAAAGTGTTGCATCACACCTTCTACAGTACCGCCCAGGGGGCGGACCCTCTGGGTATACCCTCTCAGTCTGCACATCGCAGATCAGTTTTTTTCTGTCTAGCAAGGAGTAGGACATGGCTCCCTTCGGGCTCATTGGTCCGGGGAAAAAAGATATATATATTTTTATTTTTTTGCTACATTTGTTGTTTCCTGCGATCTTCGATCAACTGCCGACTGGGTGACAGGCTGGATCCTCGATCCTTGTAGTCTCCCCAGTTTCGGCCATCGAGCGTGTGCCGACCCTAGCTACGCGCTGGGTTTTCCACGACATGCCCGTCGCTCCACGGGTGGCCGGTGAGCCTACGCTCCAGGGCCTGCATCGGACCGCTCAGCTTCGGCTGACCTTACGGCCGAGTCGCAGCAGCCTGGCCGGTGAGCTTACGCTCCAAGGCTTGCATCGGACCGCTCAGCTTCGGCTGACCTTACGGCCGAGTCGCAGCAGCCTGTCCGGTGAGCGTCATGCTCCAGGGCATACATATGATCGTCCCTTCTGGGTCCAATCACAGCATGCCTGGCCAACAGTCACCTTCCGTGCGCGGACGATGATCTGTTTGGAATGTCTTCCAGCAGAATACATGCAGGATAGGTAAGTAAAACTCCCCTGCCTCGGCTGGGTGATTTAGCTGGACATTCCTGGAGAGATCAAGTAAGTGGTTGTGGCCCCTTTCTTCCCTCTCTCCCTGCCTTTCCCTCCTCCCTGGGCTTCTAGCTAAAGGTTGCTGGGTGCTGGGGGTCACCTAGGGGGTCCCACTGGAGCGGGGCTGGCTGTAACTAACATTTAAAAGAAATGTCATTTTTGCTTACCTGTGTTTCTGTGTCTCCATGCTGTCGGCGGCCATTTTGAGGTGGTCCATGCCAAGTTTGGCCTCTTGTAACTGCCTGGCGGCCATCTTCCTGTAGTTCGGCCACACCCACTGGCCCCTATCAGGTGATCGGCGGCCATGTTTGTCCACCCTGTATGCAGATATTGCCGTTCGGCGGCCATCTTTTTTGTGGGCTATGGCTGCCTGACCTCTATCTTCTGTCGGCGGCCATTTTCTTAGAGCCCACATTATCTTCCATACAGACGGTTTTGGCAACCATTTTGCGAGAGCCTCCGGCCTCTAGGGTGCATTACACTGGCGCGAAAATTCACACAGGAAGTGCTGATAAAAGAAGCAGACTGACACAGCAGCAAGGGGACAGCATCATAGGCGCAGCATAGCAGTACCTATCCAGGGTGGTGAGTCCTCTGGGTGACCCAGCATCTCTGCAGCGCAGGAGGGTGGCCTATTGATATCTTGCCTGGAGCCCTGTGAGTGTCAGCGTGTGGTCAGCATGGCATCTGAGCCAGATGTCTTCTCCCCTGAAACACCAGATTTAGCAGCTGGTGTCCCTGAGGTGTCTATGGACGCTATGTCGGCAATCCTAGAGGCGTTTGCTGCCAGGGTGGAAGCAGCACACGGGAATACAGGGGGTAGTAAACGCCCCATCCCCTGCAAGCTTCTGGGGATAATTCTGGTGCAGAACCAGGTCCAGCTATGGCTCGGGGCCCAGATTCTGACGCACCAGAGACTGCAGACCGTGACCGGACAGTGAGAATGACTCAAAGTCCAGGTCAGTACGCGAGACGGCTTTGGTATCTGACCTTATTACTGCAGTGCGGGATATGCTAAAATTGGAAAATACTGCAGAAGCAGCAGAGACTCCGGTCCACTTGGGTTTCATAGACCTGCCCGCACTGCTAAGGTGTTCCCTTGTGTGTCTTTTGATAAACTCTTATACAAGGAATGGGAGAACCCACTGAGGGTCTTTACAGCCCCAAAGAGGTTTGCGGTACGGTACCCCTTTTGAGGAGAGTTTTCTGAAGAAATGGACCTCTCCCCCCTATAGTGGACCCTCCGGTGTCCAGACTTAATAGAGCCACCACAATTCCTGTAGAAGGGGCTCCTGTTTTCTAGGACCCTGTGGATAAGAAGGCTGAAGCACTCGCTTGCTACCTATACTCAGTGGTAGGCTCGGCAGTACGCCCGGCATTGGCGGGGGCCCTAGTGTCTCACACACTTACTGAATGGGCAAGATTGCTACTCCAGGGGTTAAGGAGCGAGATGCTCCTCCTGATGAGATAACATTGGCCGACCTGTTGGTCCAGGGCCTTAGGTTTGTCTGCGAGTCAGACATGAATACTATTCCCCTGCTGTCTAAAACTTCGGTTTATGCAGTAGCAATACGCCACCTGATCTGGCTAAAAGGCTGGTCTGCGGACCAGACTTCCAAGAAAGCCCTGTTGGATCTGCCTTTTAAGGGCGACAGACTTTTTGGGGCTTCTCTGGATGACATCATCAAGGATGCCACAGGAAGTAAAAGCACTTTGCTTCCCCAAATTAGCAAGGGTAAGGGGCCACGCCAAGGGCAAGGGCCCTCCTTTACTGCACACAAGTGGTTTTTTCGTCCCCCTAGGGCGACAGGGAAAAGACCCCAGGCCGATAAAGCGCCTGCCCAAGGACAAAAGCGTCCCTGGTCCCGCATACCCAATAAGCCTGCGGACAAATTTGCGTCCGCATGAAGGTCCACCCCCACCCAGCTCTCGGGTGGGGAGACGTCTTCGCAAATTCGCGACTCAGTGGACAGCACTAATCTCCGACAGGTGTGTTTGCGAAGTAATCTCCTCAGGCTACAAGATAGTTTCTCTCTTGTCCACCGGACAGATTCAACACCTCCAATCTCCAGCTACTACCGACCCGTCGGGAGGCCCTGTATGGGGCGGTCCAGGGTCTACTGGAACGCGGGGTAGTTATTCCAGTTCCAGAACTGGAACGGGGTTTTTACTCAAATCTGTTCATTGTGCCGAAGAAGGAGGGGGTTCGTCCAAGCTTGGATCTCAGAGCCCTCAATTGCTTTGTGAAGGTACAAAGTTTTCGGATGGAGTCGGTTCGATCTGTAGTCACGGCTCTCCATCCGGGGGACTTTCTGGCCTCCTTGGACATCAAGGACGCATACCTGCATGTCCCCATATACTCCAGACACCAGAGGTTTCTGCGATTTGCTATCGGGAAGAACCACTACCAGTTTGTGGCCCTCCCGTTTGGCCTTGCCTCAGCACCCAGGACGTTCACCAAGGTGCTCGCTCCGATTCTGGCACTTCTAAGACAGCGGGGTATCGCTATCACAGGTTACTTGGACGACCTTCTGCTGAAGGGCCCTTCAAGCTCAGAATTAGAGGTAAGCGTGTCCATTACCTGTCAGACTCTTCGAGACTGTGGTTGGATACTAAACACGCAAAAGTCAGTATTGGTGCCCACTCAACGCCTAGTGTACCTGGGGTTGATTCTGGATTCCTCAGAGGCAAAGGTATTCCTCCCTGTGGAGAAGTTGCAGACCCTCCGGGCTGCAGTACGGCAGCTGACTTCCAGGAATTGGTCGTCACTCCGTTTTTGCATGCGAGTGTTGGGCCTCATGGTAGCCTCCTTCGAGGCGGTCCCATATGCTCAATACCACACTCGAGTGTTACAGAGGGAAGTTCTGTCCAGATGGAACAGATGCCCTTCATCTCTGGATTATCAAATCCGAGTGAGCCACCTAGTCAGGAGATCCCTGGTATGGTGGCTGACAGCACCGGCTCTAATGGCCGGGAAGTCATTTCTTCCGGTTTACTGGATAGTGATCACGACGGACGCCAGCCTTACAGGTTGGGGGGGAGTCTGGGGTGTCCAGTCGGCGCAAGGTCGCTGGACCCCAGAGGAAGCCCTCCTGCCGATCAATGTCCTGGAGATCCGGGCGATCAAGCTGTGCCTCTTCAAATGGTCTCAGAGACTGCAAGAGCGTCCAGTCAGGATCCAGTCAGACAACGCCACAGCAGTGGCATATGTCAATCATCAAGGAGGAACAAGAAGCTCAGCTGCAGCATCGGAGATTGCTCGCATCCTGAAGTGGGCAGAGAGGAGCGTACCGGCACTGTCGGCCGTGTACATTCCGGGTGTGGAAAACTGGCAGGCGGACTACCTGAGCCGCCAGATGCTGGACCAGGGAGAATGGTCCTTACACCCGGAGGTGTTCCAACTCCTCTGCCAAAGATGGGGCACACCAGACGTAGATCTTCTGGCTTCCCGACTCAATCGGAAGGTATTGAGGTTTGTGGCCCGGTCAAGAGACCCATGGGCAGACGCAACGGACGCGTTGGTAGCATCGTGGGGCCAGTATCGGCTAATCTATGCCTTCCCTCCCTTAAGGCTTCTTCCTCTTCTGCTCCGCAGAGTGGAGGCAGAGGGAAGTCCAATGATCCTAATCGCTCCAGATTGGCCTCAGCGTCCTTGGTACGCCGATCTAGTACGTCTGGTAGCAGACGTCCCCTGGCGCCTACCACTACGGAAGGACCTGCTGTCGCAAGGTCCCATATTCCATCCTGCTTTACAGTCATTGGCTTTAACGGCATGGCTGTTGAGAACCAGGTACTGAGAGACCGGGGCCTGTCAGACTCAGTAATTTCTACTATGAGAAGTGCTCGGAAACCGTCCTCTAGGAAGGTCTATCACCGCACTTGGAGGGCCTACATCTCCATGTGTGAGGAAATGAAATGGCATCCGCGTACCTATTTGGTTTCCAGAATCCTGCTGTTTTTACAGCATGGGGTAGACCAAAGGCTTGCCCTAAGTACGATTAAGGGACAGATATCTGCCCTGGCTGTCTTTTTTCAGCGACCCCTGGCGACTCACTCTCTCGTGAGTACATTTGTGCAGGGGGTTCGACATGTGGCCCCTCCGGTCCGCCCCCCGTTACCTCCGTGGGACTTGAACCTGGTCCTCTCGGTGCTTCAGAAGGCACCGTTTGAGAATATTAGAGATATTCCCCTGTTGACACTTTCTCAGAAGGTGGTCTTTTTGGTGGCTGTTACGTCAGTTAGACGAGTCTCTGAGCTGGCAGCCTTGTCCTGCAAGGCTCCCTATTTGATTTTCCACAAGGATAAGGTGGTGCTGCGGCCGCAGCCTTCCTTTCTTCCGAAGGTCGTTTCGGCTTTTCATCTCAACGAAGACATTGTACTTCCATCCTTGTGTCCTCAGCCGTCGAATCCTAAGGAGTCGGCGTTGCATTCCTTGGACGTTGTCCGAGCTTTGAGAGTATACATATCTGCTACTTCCCTGTTCCGGAAGTCAGACTCACTGTTTGTTTCGGTGGCTGGTCCCAAGAAGGGCCAAGCAGTCTCATCGGCCACCATCTCTAGGTGGATCCGACAGATAGTAATCCAGGCTTACGCCTTAAAGGGTCAGGCGCCCCCCTTTCCTGTCACGGCGCATTCGACCAGGGCAATAGGTGCCTCTTGGGCTTTCCGACATCAAGCGTCTGTTTCCCAACTATGTAAAGCGGCGACTTGGTCGTCCGCTCACACTTTCACAAAATTCTACAAAGTTGATGTAGGTGCATCTTCGGATGCCTCTTTCGGCCGCAAGGTTTTGCAGGCGGCTGTTTAGAGTTGCAACTCCTCCGTTGGAGGAGTGCTGTTTTGTGTTTTGGGGTGAAGTTTGTTTTTATGCTGTTACCACCCCTCGTTTTTTTCTCTGACACTGCTTTGGGACGTCCCACTTTGTCAATAGAGAAGCTGTGTCGGTCCATGGACGAAAGAGTAAATAGGATTTTTTACTCACCGTAAAATCCTTTTCTCTGAGTCCATGGACCGACACAGCACCCACCCCTCCTTTTAAGTTTGTACTGCTTTTTGACGAACTGATCTGCGATGTGCAGACTGAGAGGGTATACCCAGAGGGTCCGCCCCCTGGGCGGTACTGTAGAAGGTGTGATGCAACACTTTTTACAAGTTTTTCTGCCTAGTCACTCCTAATTAACGGATAATACCCACTTTGTCAATAGAGAAGCTGTGTCGGTCCATGGACTCAGAGAAAAGGATTTTACGGTGAGTAAAAAATCCTATTTTTCATGGAGTGGCCTTACTTATTTTGTCTTTTGGAATCCTATGGGTTTGGCCCTGTGTTTATCTTTTGGGTGAAACTATTATACACTGATCCCTTAGTGAGACTGCGGGTTAATGGTATTATCTCAGTGCCCTTTCTTATTTTTGTGGGACCATTGTCTCTTATCCTGTTCGCCCTGGCCATAGAGCCTCTTGCGGCTAAGTTACGGTCTAGTGATACCTTTTCTGGTCTTCATGTGGGGCGGTTGGAGGAACGCGTTTCATTGTATGCGGATGACATGCTACTATATCTGCAAGATCCAGGTCCATCGCTTTCAGCGGCCTTTGGGCTGATTCAGGAGTTTGGGGACTTCTCTGGTTTCAGGATTAACTGGGCCAAGTCATCCCTATTCCCGATTGATTGCAATGTGGCGGTTCCTGCTGACTGCCCCATTTCTATGTCTGGGTCTTTTAAATATCTGGGGATCCAAGTGCAGCTCCTCATCTCTGCGTTCCTGGAGCTAAAATTGGCACAGAGTATAAGGGCTCTTCGGGAGAAGGTGCAAAAATGGATCTTCAGGAGCATTGATTCCATTGTGGTGGGATTTCTGTGGGGATCGCGATCTCCCAGAGTGTCTATGGCCGTACTGAAACTACCCGTTACAATGGGGGATTGGCCCTCCCGGACTTAAGATCCTATTTCTTTGCAGCGCAGCTGTCCTTCCTACATTGTAGGTTCTTCCCCCAGATTCCTAATGTGACTACGTTGCTGGAATCTGCGGTGGCTACTTTACAGGAGACTTCTAAATATGGTATATAGGAAGGGTGTACCGGGTAGAAGGGTGGGTTTGGTGTTGGCCCTGCCCGGCCAGATATTTGCCCAGCAAATGAGGGATTGGGCCCCTATGGAAGTCACCTAATAGTCCTCTGTGGTATAATAGAGTCCTGATGGAGTTCTTTAACCACTTGACGACCGCCCACTGTATAAATATACGTCAGCGCTTTAAAGATGGATATCTCGGTAACGGCAGCAGCTGCTGCCACAACCGAGGTATCCATCTTTACAGTGGGCGATCCAGTTTACGATAACGGTGATCTCTGCGGCGGATTAAATTTTTTTTTTAACGCGACCCCATCCCAACGAGCTCAAGCGCAGAAGCGACCGCATACGTGGGCAGCGCCCGCATATGAAAACGATGTTCAAATCACACATGTGAGGTATTGGCGCGATCGTTAGAGTGAGAGAAATAATTCTAGCCACAGACCTCATCTGTAACTCAAAACATGCAACCTGTAAAAAAAAGTAAACGTCGCCTATGGAGATTTTTAAGGGTAAAAGTTTGACGCCATTCCACGAGCGGGCGCAATTTTGAAGCGTGACATGTTGAGTATCAATTTACTCGGCGTAACATTATCTTTCACAATATAAAAAAAAATTAGGCTAATTTTACTGTTGTCTTATTTTTTTTATTTAAAAAAGTGTTTTTTTCCCAAAAAAAGTGCGCTTGGAAGACCGCTGCGCAATACGGTGTGACAAAAAGTACTTCAATGACCGCCATTTTATTCTCTAGGGTGTTAGGAAAAAAATGTATAATGTTTGGGGGTTCTAAGTATTTTTCTAGCAAAAAAATTGTTTTTAACTTGTAAACACCGAGTCTGAAAAACAGGCTCGGTCCTTAAGTGGTTAAAATGTTGGATGGGTTTGTGTGGGCTAAATATGGGGTTAAGTATCTCCACCACATATTTTATTTATATACCGTATTTATCGGCGTATAAAACGCACAGGCGTATAACATGCACCCTAACTTTAAGAAGGAAGTTTCAAGAAAAAAAACTTTCCACGGCCCCCTGGATATAACACACAGGCACAGTTTACCCTCTATTTTCAGGGTAAAAAAGTGAGTGTTATATGCCAATAAATACAGTGTATATGTGTGTGTGTGTGTATATATAAATTATTTATTTTTTTGCCATGGTTTTATGTATATAGGTATTTTTTTTTTTTAAACCAGAATCACTGGACTGCAGATGGTAACCTCAGATTCTTACTGGAGTTTCTATTTCCCCTGTATAGGGAAGAAGGTCCTCTGGACCAGATCACTGTGAATTATGGGATGTCTTCATATATGGTGTTTCACCTACCTGATATTCTGTATGTGTATATTGTCAATGCTAAATAAAGTTTTTGGAAAATAAAAAATCACATGACACCGGGGAGGGAAAATGGCTAATTGGGCCTAATTTGGAAATTATCACTTAAGGGTGTACTCGGTGTGAGTTATTTTGAGGGAACAGCACATTTACACTGTTATACAAGCTGTACACTCCTTTACATTGTAGAAAAGTGTAATTTCTTTAGTGTTGTAACATGAAAAGATATAATAAAATATTTCCAAAAATGTGAGGCGTGTACTCACTTTTGTGAGATACTGTATGCAGCTATGCCTGCACAGTGTGCATTGGCATGACTGATTGTAGTGCCCACTAGGGGAGCATTTGACAGGGTGACAAAGTGGAAGGACAATTAGGAGATGTGTTACCCCATAACATGAACATAATGAGGTTGATTTACCAATGGCAAACAGTCTGTGCAATGCAAGTGCAGCTGCTCTAGATCTGAGGGGAACATGTAAGGAAAATAAAAAATAGCATTTTTGCTTGCGCGTGATTGGATGAGAGAAATCAGCAGAGCCGCCCCTCATTTCAGAGCTTCCCCTCAGATCTAGCGCACCTGCACTTGCAGTGAAATTGAAGTGCACTTGCGGGAGCACTTGAAGTTCACAGTACCTTTTTGCCTTCAGTAAATCAATCTCAGAGAAAGCTGTTTGGTTAAAATATACATAGAATACAACTTTTGAAATCATATTATCATGTAAAACTTATGAAAATGTCATTGGGTTCAGATCAGTTATTAAAACCCCTATCAAGTTACTTTTTGCTGTCTGTGTCCAGCTGGGTAAATTTTCCATCCTAGAGATGCATCAGGAAAATTGTGAAGTCTCTAAAATACACAGACTTTGTATCTTGAAGAGTTATCACAGTAACAGATGTTCCCTCACCTATTACTCTGATGGTAACCTAAAGTGGTTGTAAAGCCTCAGAGTTTTTCTTTCTAATGCATTCTTTCTATGAATTAAGGTGAAAAACCTTCTGTCCTGCAGCTCTCCCCCAAACCCCCCCCCCCTTTTTCTTACCTGAGTCCGATCCAGCGATGTGCACAAGTGCAGCGGCTCCAGCCGCTGTCTCTCTCCTCATTGGACAGATTGATAGCAGCAGGAGCCATTGGCTCCCGCTGCTGTCAATTAAACTTAGTGACGGGGGGGGGGCTGAGTCCCGCTGTCTGTGTCAATGGATGCAGCAGGACTTGGGAGCAAGGCCGCATGGGTGCCCCCAAGGAAAGCGGCTTTCCGGGGGGCACCCGATGAGGGGCCTGGTGCACAGACCGGGGAACCCTAGAGGAAGAGGATTGGGGCTGCTCTGTCCAAAGCTATTGCACAGAGCAAGCAAGTATAGGCATGTTTGTTGTTTTTATTAAAAATAAAAAAAACGTGGGTTTATAACCACTTTAAAAATTTTGGATTTTCCCTCTCTTCGTGCTTCTGAAAATGGTTGCCAGAATAAAAGCAGGATGATTCTCTCTAGCAGGAAACAGCAATAAAAGCTTGACAAAGAGCCTAAAATTTCCTTACTTTTGTTCAAAACTGGGAAAAATTGTCTCTACGTACCACTTGTGTACCAGCCTGTAATACCCCTTTACTACCAGACCATTTTTCAGTTTTCTGTACACTTTTTGTATAGGTCATACATAGAGGGAGGATAACGTTCTGGCGTTATTATACAGATCTCATACAATGGCAGGACAGAGATAAAGGACTAGATGCGCAGGATAAGGCTGGTCATAGACGGTTCGAACCGTGTGTGGTCAGGCTAAATGTACCAAGTTGATTGATCGATCAAATTGGGTACAACCAGCCTGTTGGATTCACTTGCGATTATCGCTAGCAGCTGCTATAGCCGTTTTAAAACGGGTTGCCAAATCGCTATTTTAAAACGTACACATGTAGAAATGTTCTGCCATTTTAAGCTAATCTTATGTTTGTGCTTTTACAGACCTCAGAAACTAAATTTAACTGCAGTCAATGAGTGTATTCTTATGGACAATCTGGAAATATTCAAGAAAAATGGGTTTGATTTTACCTTTGATGAGGATGGTATGTGTGAAGAAAATGTTGACAATATTTTGACAATGACATTGGATTCATTCTAATGCCCTTTTGTGATCTTTTCTATAGAGTATGCAAAGGCAGTAGAAACTGCTTTGAGTTTTGTGCAATAAAACAGTAAACCGCATATAAATGTCCTCCATTTTAGGTGTAGTGGGGATGGAGCTCAGAACTAAATCCTGTTTTTGAAGGCCGTTCTTCTATTTATAGTAACAATATAGAAACGTATAAACCCGCTCTAATAAACTTTCCACATATGCATATATATATATACAGTACACATTTCTTTTTTAACAAAAAAAACAGGAGTGCTTTATTGAAGGATAAGTACAGTACAGTAGGTCAGCATTACAGACTTTTGTCAAGTACAAAGGAGAATAATAAAAGTTAGAAGTAACACAGTACAATCACTGAATACAATACATGGTATGTACACTGTTCGAACTCAAAATTGGATCTAGCCTAGCGAAACTCACTGCAAGTACCAAATTGCGGACAAGTGAGAAAAAAAGAGTAGACTCAGCTGGGAAAGAGACATAGCAAAAGCAGAATAACCCGACCCCAGATCCCCAGAGGAGAAAAGGAAAAAAGAGGAGGTGACGGGGGAGTAAAAAAAAAAAAAGGGGGGGGATGATGAGTGGGGGGGAAGAGAGAGGGGGGCAGAGGGGGCGAGGACTCCAGGGGGGGGGAAGAGGGGGGGCGGAAGGAAGGCAGACAAGGAGGGAAGGGACAACACCCAGATATCTCCAGAGCCTCAGAATGTTGTCCAAGCCGACCAGACCTTGTCAAACTTCCAGGGACATCCACGACTAATGTATGTCAATTTGTAAAGAGGTAGAGCCGCATTGATTTTGCCCTCCCAGGAAGATACAGAAGGGGGGGAAGGGGAAGTCCACTGACATAAGATTTCCTTTTTGGCATAAAACAGAAGGTAGAAGATCAGCAGTTTACTGTGATGGGACCTTTGTTCATCATCAATGATACCCAGCAAAGCTAATTCAGGCGTCATGGGGACAGACAGCTCCAGTCTAACATTTAATTGTTCAAATAACCCTGACCAGAAAGACGCCAGAGCAGGGCATGACCAGAACATATGGATGTAAGTGCCCTGGGTCGTCCGACACCGTGGGCATTGCGGGTCCCTATCTCAGTACACATTTCTAAAGCAGATGGCTAGGAAACCATGACAGTAGGGATGCAAGAGATGCAGAAATGTTTAATTTCTCTTTTTTTCAATAAAGAATACAGCTCTGCTTTGGACCATTGCCATTGGCTATAGTGCCATCTGAAAAAAAGGGGTGGAGAAACCTCCCAAGAAGGTCACTTCTTTGAACACCACGGTTGAATAAAATATACGTTTATTGATAGAAAAAGCACCATATTATATAAAACCACAGATTGCCAGTGAAAAAATCTTCAAAACTTCATTAAAAAAGACAACGTTGTCTGAGGGAGGGTCGCAGCTGTGCACGCATCCATTCACCCAGTAGTCACACTTCAATATGATCTAAGGATTACTTATGATTAATAAATCACATTATATAATCAATGAAAGTTTACATAGGACCATATAGGTAATGTGTATCTCCACTGGTGTGGTTGCAAGTACTGTAGAGCAGGTTACACATTCAAGAGCAGCAATGAGTAAAGATAAAGTAAAAAGTTCATGCAGGTACTTCCTGCCATTCTAATGCTCAGTTCTATGTAGCTTATGGCTTTGACTGCAGGTTATACTTGGTTAATCAAGTTGGAAATGACCTGTAGCAGTCATATGATCGCCCTGGAATGCAAGGATTTATAGGAAAGTTCAAAGGAGGAAGCAGATGGTGGAACAATTCGCTTCAGGGAGAAATTCAAGCCAGTCAGGCTAAACCATATGATAGTCAATACAGTTTGAATATCCTCTCACCACCTCTGCCGTCTCCACTAGGGCATCAACTGTTCATTCCAGATTTTCCTTTTCTCCACCGGATCCTTTGAGTTCCTAGATATCAGTATAGATGGATTGCAGTGTCTCCATATCCCACAAACGCTTCCAGGGGTCACTGTGCCTCCGCCTTGAAAAACTGCTTGTACTGAAAGCTATGGGTGTCACGCTGACACTGCGTTTCGCTAGCCTATCGTTGCTAGCTTCCTCAGAGCAAGGAGGGGTCAGTGAAGTTATCTTAAAGCGGAGTTCCACCCAAAAATTGAACGTCCGCTTTAAGTGATGTGACCCCCTGACATGCCACATTTGGCATGTCATTTTTTTTGGGGGGGGTACCCAGTTTTTATGGGCACCTAGCAACCACTTCCTCTGGCTCCGTGGCCCCCGGAAGGAAGGTCACCTCTCCCCCCTTCCTCCCTGCAATCTTATGGGACATGTCACAGAAGATTGCCTGGCCATTCACAGTGCGGCTCGTGCATGCGCAGTGTGCACCTGGCTGTGGAGCCACAGCGGGGTGCCCACAGTTAGAATGCCAGCGCCGTGGAGAGGAGCGAGGCTTTGTGCGCCCACATCGCTGGACCGTGGGACAGGTGAGTGTTTGATTATTATAAGTCAGCAGCTACACTTTTCGAAGCTGCTGACTTTTAAATGGGTGGAACTCCGATTTAAATAGCAGACAGACCATGTAATTGCTGTCAATGGCCGCTAAATGTCATCCTAACCTTACTCATCAAACATTCATCACATTTAAAACACATCCTATTAAGTGCATTTGCCAGCAATGAAATAATGATAAACAGAGGAAAAAGAGAAGGAATAGAGATTATCAGTTATTTCCCAGTTAATCTTGAATAGGGATTAATAGGGCCAAACTAGGGGACATCAGAAATAGCTACTTAATTAATTAAAATAAATCTTTTCTTTACTTTGATAAATCAAAAAGTAATAGATTAGATAGATGAGCAAAAACAAAGGGTGAATTATTTTCGAATGAAAGCAAATACCGTATTTATCGGCGTATAACACGCACCCCAAGTTTAGGAGGGAATTTTAAGGAAAAAAACTTTTAGGAGGGAAATTCAAGGAAAAAAACTTACATTTAAATGCAGCCTTGTTCATCATTGCAGCCTTGCCCAGTGTCCATCTGCAGCCTTGCCCAGTGTCCATCTGCAGCCTTGCCCAGTGTCCATCTGCAGCCTTGCCCAGTGCCTTTGCAGCCTTGTCAGTCTCTGCGATTTTTAAAATTAGCGCAGATTTCTGTGTGGAGAGAAGCGAGCGGGGCCGAGTGTACTTCGGCTAGACTCGGCTCCTCTCGCAGTCCCGTCCATCTCCACTGACTGCACCGGCTGACATACAGAAAGCCGAGTGTACTTCGGCTAGACTCGGCTCTGCTCACAGTCAGGGGCGGGACTGCGAGAGGAGCCTAGACTAGCTGAAGTACACTCGGCTTTCTGTATGTCAGCGGCGCAGTCAGAGATGGGCGGGACTGCGAGAAGAGCCGAGTAAAGCCGAGTGTACTTCGGCTTCCTGTATCTCGGCTCCTCTCGCTCGTTTCAGCGAGAGGATCGGCGTATAACACGCACCCACGATTTTCTTCTAATTTTAAGGGGAAAAAAGTGCGTGTTATACGCCGATAAATACGGTAATTGGTTATGTGCATCATGCCTCCAGAAATGGCTGTAGATTGCATTAGTTATTAAGGCCTTTCAGAATCATGGAACCTTATTGCAGTAGAATAGTATCAAAATCGCCCCTTCACATTGGGAGGTTCAGAACATAGATGCCCTTCAACCAGTTTTGGACCCAACAGGTCCTTTCCCTGCCTTAGTGATCCCGCAGCAGTACCGAACTTTTCAAGTGAATTTATTTTCACCAAAACAAACTATTGAGTGCAGAATGACTTGTATGATTGATGCCAGTATTGATCTTGAGATACAAACAGCCTTTTCTATAGATGGTGACATGAACGATACAGAAAGGGAACCACTTAGAAAAATGTTTAGGAATCGCCAAAAACGAAATTCCTAAACAGAAAATGGGACATTTCATCACTAAATTTCCACATATCCAATAAAATAATTCCAAGGGGTCTTAGGGAGAAAGTGGTCCCAGTAGAACATCTTCATACACCCAGATTTTTTGAGAAATGGAAAGAGGAATGTTTTTTAAATAGGGGATTGGAAACCATGCGACTAATTGTGGCAGAGGAGGAAGAGCAACTAAAAGAAATTCAGGAGGAATTAGAAAATAGTGCAAAATTATTAGAGCCCTATAAAGAGGATAAACAAATTGACAAAAGTAATGAATACCTTAAAAAGGAAATAGGATACAAAAGAACCTTAAATATACAAAACAGGAAAAGTTTAAACAAAATCTCCTCGATTGGGAAAGGGGAATTATTTTTGACCTTGGTCAACAACATAGAAGTAGAACAAGAAAATGTAGGTCAAGACAGTGTAACCCCAACAAAAGAACAGGTTCCTCTTCAGATAGTGACATGTATAATGGGATTAAAATGGTCATTTTTTTTAGAAGAGATGGAAGGGAGGGAGACGGAACTGGAGCCCAAACATTTTTTAACCAAATAGCGAAAGGGAAAAGAAGGGGGGGGGAACTACCACAGACTGAAAAGGAAAATAAATAAAGGGGAACAAGGAATCAAAGGAGTGGGACACTCAAGAATCAAAAGAAGTACTAGGGAATGCCCAACAGGATACAATAAATGACCTAAACCTAAAAGTTGTCAACCTCTCCAATTATTTCTATACCTGGTCCAAAAGGACCTGGGTAAGATCAACTGGAATTGTCAGGGGTCAAACAACTTAACTAGCAAAGAACAACAGGCACTTAAAGAGCTAGAGGAGGCACCCGATTTGGTGGTTAAGGGGAGCGATAAAGGAGGAAATGTGGTCCTCTTAAGTGAATCCTTGTATAAATCAGAAACTTTGACGGTTGAACGAGTCGACCTATAAAAGACTTACCTCAAACCCTTTTTCAGTACTTGAGTAATTGGTATTAGAAGCAGGGATGATATAAAAAAAAAGAATGCAGTCGATGAGTACAATATTCCTAAATTTTATAAAATCCCTAAATTATACAAATCAGTAACCCAACCCCCAGGAAGACCCATAGTCTCCGCCATAAAGGGCCCTTTAGAAAAAGTGGGTAAGTATGTGAACTCCCTCATAAAGCAGTTGGTAAGCAATTTCCTTTCCTTTGTTAGAGACACTAAGGATGTCCTTCTCACGCTCTTGGATCTGTCCCTACCAGAAGGAAACCGACTGGTGAGAATTGATGTGGAGACATTATATACATCGATTCCCCATGAATGGGGGATAAAAGCTGTTAAACATTTCTCGAAACAAGAACACCCATCACTAGTGGTACACAATGAGTACATAATTGAACTCATTGAATTTATGTTGAGACACAATTATTTCCAGTTTCTGGGAGTAACCTATCACCAGCAAAGAGGGACGTGTATGGGAGCACAGTGGGCCAGGGCATATACATGCCTACATCTGAGCCTGTGGGAGGAAGAGATAGTATATGGATCCTCGATGTACCTCAGCCACTGTTTATTGTGGCTGAGGTACATCGATGATGTCCTCATGGTCTGGAGTTGGACAGTGAATCAATTTAACTGAATTTTTGATACAACTAAACCTCAATAAAAGGGAATATCAAACTTGCATACTTCAGCCATTAAGGTAACACTGCCCTTCCTAAACTTTGCAGCTCACCATTAAAAATAATAATAAAATCATTACCCAAGCCTATCACAAAGAGACAGCCGCTAATGCACTACTTCTGGCTCTGAGTCATCACTTCCTTGATTGATGTGATACCCACGGGACAGTTTTTAAGGATCAGAGGAAATTGCTCTGAAGGCATTGTTTTCAACAAGGAGGCGAATGATATGTACAAAAGGTTCAGGGAGAGAGGATATTCACACAAATCCCTGAAAAGAGCCAGGAATAGGGCAATTAAGTGTAGACGTAATAACCTTTTGGTTAGCCGAAAGAGAGATCCTCCTTTTACAAAAAAGAATATCCAAGAATAACAAAATATGTCTCTCAATGAAACCAAATATTCTCGAAAAATACTGGCATGTCCTAAACTCAACACCTCTTATTTCTGATATAGTGGGCCCTAGACTTCTCCTTACAGCTAGAAGAGTACGGAACTTGAAAGACACTCTAGTCAATTCTGAATATGAAATCACCAACTCCAAACTGGTTGACAAATCTTGCCCCCGTAACAGGCATGCATGCATGTGGACATTGGTTTTCTGGACATACTTGCAAATATTGCAATGTGTTCACCAATTTAAATGGAACAAACACATATAGCATAAAGCTGTTTGTTAACTGCTCTACTACAAGAGTAATTTATATGCTGAGCTGTCCATGTAAATAAATCTACATAGGTAAATCGAAAAGACAGTTGAGACTCTGCTGGGAGAGCTTTTTGCAGAGAAAAACGGTCGTGTGCATGGTTTCTCGTCGGAAAAACTGCCGGGAATCTCGACGAGAAAAATAGAGAACCTGCTCTCTATTTTCCTGACGGGATTCTCGTCGGCCTCTTTCCCGACAAGAAAACCGTGCGTGTATGCTTCCCTGTCTCCAGGTAAACCCGCACATGCTCGAAAAGACTTCAACGCATGCGCGGTAGCATACAAGGGTAGTGTAGGGAGAAGCAAGATGGCGGCGACGGCATTGAATGTGATGAGCGCATGCTCATCGTATTCGATGACGTCACCGCGTTCTTGCCATTCAAAAGAACAGTGGTTCTTTTGAATGGCCGTGTGTACACTCGGCGAACAAGGAAAAGCTTGCCAGGAATCTCATCAGGATAACCAACGTTTTTTTCCTGACGGGATTCCTGGCCGTGTGTACAAGGCTTCAGAATTGGTGAACACATTGGTAGCATTAAGATAAAGGATGATGACCGCCCCCTGACATTCTATTTTCTGAACCTCCCAATGAGAAGGGGTGATTTTGATACTATTCTACTGCAAAAAGAAAACAATTGGATTTATAATTTAGGTTCCATGACTCCAAAAGGCCTTCATAAGGAATGCAATCTACAGCCATTTCTGGAGGCATGATGAACATAACCAATTGTTTGCTTTCATTAGAAAATAATTCATCCTCTGTTGTTGCTAATCTATCTAATCTATTACTTTTTTATTTATCCAAGTAAAAGATTTATTTTAATTAAAGTAGCTTTTTCTGATGTCCCCTGGTTTGGTCCTATTAATCCCTATACAAGATTAACTGGGAAATAACGGGTAATCTCTATCCCTTCCCTTTTTCCTCTGTTCCATTATTTCATGGCTACCAAATGCACTTATAAGGATGTGTTTTAAATGTGCTGAATGTTTGAGGAGTATGGTTAGGATGACATCTAGCCGCCTTTGACAGCAATTACATGGTCTGGCTGCTATTTAAGATAACTTCCATTGACCCCTAATTGCTCTGAGGAAGTTAGCAACGATAGGCTAGCGAAATGCAGCGTCAGCGTGACGTCAGCAAGTCCGTGACAGAGGGACAGCCGTAGCTTGCAGTACAAGCAGCTTTACAAGGTGGAGGCACAGTGACCCCTGGAAGTGTTCGTGGGACATGGAGACACTGCAATCCATCTATACTGATATCTAGGAACTCAAACGATCCGGTGGAGCAGAGGAAAATCTGGAACGAATGGTGGATGCCCTAGTAGAGACGGCAGAGGTGGTGAGAGGATATTCAAACTGTATTGATATGGTTTAGCCTAACTGGCTTGGATTTCTCTCCCTGAAGCGAATTGGTCCACCATCTGCTTCCCCCTTTGAACTTTCCTATAAATCCCTGCATTTTAGGGTGATCATAATATGACTGCTACAGGTCATTTCCAACTTTAACCAATCATTTCATTAACCAAGTATAACCTGCAGTCACAGCCATAAGCCACATAGAACTGAGCATTAGAACGGCAGGAAGTACCTGCATGAACTTTTTACTTTATCTTTACTAATTGCTGCACTTGAATGTATAACCTGCTCTACAGTACTTGCAACCACGCCAGTGGAGATGCACATTACCTATATGGTCCTATGCAAACTTTCATTGACTATATAATGTGATTTATTAATCATAAGTAATCCTTAGACCAGGGGGGCCACATGTGGCCCGTGGAGCCATCTGATGTGGCCCGCGACCTCCTGCTCTGGGATGGAATAGAATACTGTTATTAAAGGTCCGTTTATTACTAAAATCAGTGTATATATAGGCAATGGCATATCTTTTCTGCAGTGGTTACTGGGCTGCTTTAAAACTGATCTGCAGGTGCAGAGCAGTTTACCTGTGGGTTACCTGCACTGAGCCATAGACTTCTGTTATTACCTGCGAGTTTGGTGAGCTTTCTGAAAGTGCACCAAACCTGCAGAATATAATATAAGTCTTTTGCAAAGTGCAGGAAAGTCAAAAGTACACTGCGTTGCACCCGCGGTGCGGGTAAACGGCAGCGCATCAGTGTGAAAGCAGCCTTGGGCCCCTTTCACATGGTCAGTCCGACCAATTGGACCCTCCATTCACCTCTAAGTAGTGGCAGACAAATCGACTTGTGTCCTACCTCCAATACAATCCACTAAAAAGTATAGTGGGCTGTGTCAGTTTCCGCTCTGCATATCTCGAGCAGACACGGACTTGCCATCCACCCGCTCCGCTCATTGTGGCTCCCGACCGGTTACCAAGTCGCTTAAGTGGCCCTTGCTCTTCAAAAGGTTGGGCACCCCTGCCTTAAACCATATTGAAGTGTGACTGCTGGGTGAATGGATGTGTGCGCAGCTGCGACCCTCCCTTAGACAATGTTGTCTTTTTTTAATGACGTTTTGAAGATTTCACTTGCAATCTGTGGTTTTATATAGTATGGTGCTTTTTGACCCCAGATCTCATATTGAAGAGGTCCTGTCATGCTTTTTTTTCTATTACAAGGGATGTTTACATTTCTTGTAATAGGAATAAAAGTGACCCAAATTTATTTATTTTTAAAATGACCGTGTCAATTTTTTTTTAAGTAAAATACATAAGAAGGAAAAAAAATAAATAATTCTAAATCACCCCGTCCTGATGCGCTCTCGCACAGAAGCGAATGCATACGTGAGTAGCGCCCGCCCCGCATATGAAAACGGTGTTCAAACCACACGTGAGGTATCGCAGCGATCGTTGGAGCAAGAGCAATAATTCAATCTCTAGACCTCCTCTGTAACTCAAAACTGATAACCTGTAGAAATTTTTAAACATCTTCTATGGAGATTAAAGGAGGTAAAAGTTCCACGAGCGTGCGCAATTTTGAAGCGTGACATGTATTTTTTCCAAAAAAAGGGCGCCTGTAAGACCGCTACACAAATACGGTGTGACAGAAAGTATTGCAATGACAGCCATTTTATTCTCTAGGGTGTTAGAAAAAAATAATAATAATGTTTGGGGGTTCCAAGTAATTTTCTAGCAAACAAATTATTATTTTAACTTGTAAACAAGTGTCAAAAAGAGGCTCGGTCCTTAATGCGGCGTTCCACCTAAAAGTGGAACTTCCACTCATTTGTCTCCTCTCCCCCTCCGGTGCCACAATTGGCACCTTTCAGGGGGGAAGGGTGGACAGGATACCGGTCTTTGACCTGTCCATGATGTCACCGAGGGGCTCCCTCCTCCTCCCCCTGTCGCTGGCCCAGTAGGAGAGAGGAGTGGGGTCTCGCGCATGTGTAGTAGCGTTCCCGGTGTGAAGCCATATAGATACACTACCGGGTTCCCTTAGCCGCAATGGCGGCGGCAGCACCCGACAGCTGATGGAAACATCAGCTGCGGTGCCGACATCGCTGGACCCCAGGAAAAGTAAGTGTCCTATTATTAAAAGCCAGCAGCTTCAGATGCTTTTAATTTTTTATTTATTTTTGGGTGGACCTCTGCTTTAAGTGGTTAAGGTTTGACATGTTGGGTACCTATTTACTTGATGCAACCTCATCTTTAATGTTTGACCAAAAAACTGTTAATTTATTGTGTTTATGTGCCCTAAAATTAAGTTTAGTGTATTTTTTACTAACATTTTGTATTTACTAAACTGTTCCAAAAATATCATGTGATAAAAATTATTGGACCTACCACTGTTTTATTCTCTAGGGCAGTGATGGCGAACCTTGGCACCCCAGATGTTTTGGAACTACATTTCCCATGATGCTCAACTACACTGCAGCGTGCAAGGGCATCATGGGAAATTTAGTTCCAAAGCATCTGGGGTGCCAAGGTTCACCATCACTGCTCTAGGGTGTCTGCTGTCAGAACATATATAATATTTTTGGGTTTTATGTAATCTTTAGGCCTAAAATGATGTTTTAACTACTTCCTGCCCATAGGACATCCATGGAGGTCCTCGGGTTGAAATGGTTATACCGGGATACTGCTTGCACCTACAGGCATCATCCTGGTATGAAATTTTTCAACCGACTATTCCGTATCTAGCAGAAGTGATTCGGGTGGCTTGATAGCCACTCGATCACTTCTGCGGGTGGCGGAGGTGGGTCCCACCCCCCTCCCGCTACCACCTTTCCCGGGCTCTACCGTCCGATCACGGAGCCTGTGAGCGATGCAGCCAACCACAATTGCTGCATGGAACAGCGAGAACTACTGACATTTCTAAGTGTCTGTGACCCCGGAAACCCAGGAGCGACTAGTATGTTGTCACTTCCGGTTCCGCCTCTTTGTTTACCTGGCCATTAGCGGCCAGGAAAGCAGCCGACCAGACCGATCTAGAACAAACAACAAAAGATTCCTCTTAATCCAGCACTCGGAGAAGTCATAAAAATGTCTGACACGGTTTGTGGTTAAAAGATTTATTGTAAAATCAAAGTCAAAGGATTCCAAGAATGGAAATCAAATCAGACTGATCTGTGTCTGATCAGCTGCATTGAAGGCCAGAGGAGGGATTTGGCGTCTAATAGATATTTCCATAAAGAGGACCTGTCACGGCCCATGCTGTCACAAGGGATGAACAATAGCAATAAAGTTAATCCAAAAAAAAAAAAAGTTTTGTATAAAATAAATAATAATTTAAAAAAATTAAAGCACCCCTGTGCATACGCGCAAATGCGAACGCATACATTACTCCTGCACGCATATGTAAACGGTGATCGCACCACATGTGTGGTATTGTTAAAAAAATCAGAGCGAGAACAATGATTCTAGCACCAGACCACCTGTGTATGTACCCTGTAAAGGCGTTTAAAGCGTCGCCTATGGAGATTTTTAAGCACCGTAGTTTGCTGTCATTCCACGGGCAGAGGCAATTTTAGGTATCTATTTACTCAGCGTAATATCGTCTTTCACATTATACAAAAAATATGGGGTAAATATTGTGTTTGTTAATTCATTAAAGTGTATTTTTTCCCCAAAAATGTTGTTTGAAAAACCGCTGTGCAAATACCATATGACATAAAAATTACAAAACCCATCATTTTATTCTATAGGGCCTTTGCAAAATAATTATATATGTGTGTGTGTTCTAAATAATTTTCTAGCAAAAAAAAGTTGATTTTTTTACATGTAGGAGCGAAGTGACAGAATCGCCCCCGGATGCAAAGTGGTTAAACATATGAAAAAAACAGCTCTGGCAGTGATAGGGTTAATGAAAGCAATTACCGTATTCATCAGCGTTGTACACGCACTTTTTTCCCCTGTAACAATACGCCGCTACTACTGTATGTTTTACCAACTTTTGGTATCTCTGTTGTCTCCAATTTTCAACAGATTAATGGTTGTTGTCAACTGTTGTAGTGTGTATATCCATGTATCTGCATCCGGTACATTCTATGTATTGTACATTTGACTATAGTTGCTCACTGCCCTTTCAAAGTCCCACTCAGAGGAACAAGTGTCATTAAATTATCTAATTTAGGGATGAGGGTCAGTTCAGCTTAAGCTTTGTGACAATCAGCACCATTTTAAATAATACTATGTTTTACCAACAGGGTCGGGGATTGGGCGGTCCGTCCCAGGAGCCACCCATTGTAAGGTGGCAGGCCGGCCGCCCCGCCTCTCCTGTCCCTGGGACAGCACTGCTTGCCTAGTCTAAAGTTGATAAAAAAAATCACTTGCCAGCCCCGTCTCCTACACCGCTCCTTCTGTGTCAGTGTCATTATAAAACTAAGCTTGTAAATATCTCAATAGCTCCGTTTTTTCTGGCTGCTCTCCTCCTCCTCCCGCTCCTCCTCCTAGCTTTAGCTTTAGATTGGAGGAGGAGAGCGGTCACATGACTATCTATGTAACGTCAGAGAGAGCAGTCATATGACCAGGTCAGTGGAAAAAACTGAGCTATTGAGGTATATGGAAGCTTCATTTTACAACAGGAGTGACACAGAAGGAGCAGTGTGGAAGGGGCTGGCAGTGATTTTTTTTCTTAACTGTAGAGAATGCTGGCAGCGCTGTCCCAGAAGACTGGGGGTCTCCTAAGAGTGCAGGGGAAGGGGGCTGTGTACTTGATGGGGGGCTGTGTACTGGGGAGGGGGGCTGTGTACTGTGCAGGGGGAGGGGGACTTCCCTCTTAAAATGTACTTACAGTACTTATTTTATGGAAATCTTTAGATAGAACTCGTGTATTTGTTTTTGTTATTTTTATAGACTTGTAGTAACTTTGAACTGTATTAACTCAGCAGTATGTTAAAACCATATTGTTTTGTTTTTCAGCTCCAATCATGGAAAGAGTCAAATTAGTTTCTTTGCCTACAAGTAAAAACTGGACATTTGGCCAACAGGACATAGAGGAACTTATATTTATGCTTAGTGACTCCCCAGGAGTGATGTGTAGACCCTCTCGTGTTAGGCAGATGTTTGCCTCTCGAGCATGCAGGAAGTCTGTAAGTTAAAGAAAAAAAAAATCCATTCTTCTAACATCATCATTTACAGGCTTTACAGTGCAAAATCATTTAATATAAGGTATCTCCCTGACATTAGTAAATCTGTACAATAAAGACGATCAACAGGCTTTTGCAGTATAACGCATCATACCTTATACTGTACTGTAGATGACCCTTCTGGAAGCCTAGGTGCCAATAAATCTCAGGCTTCTGCAACTTGCCAACATTTTTTGATAATGTGTAACTTGGTGTAAGTTCAGCTTTACAAAAAGCACACTGTGGTGTCCCATATAGGTATAGTGACATAGTGTGCTAAGCCAACCTACCTATTGCAGCCAACAATGACTCTGTCCCAAGTTATTGTAGGGTTTGAACAGTAATTGGGACCAGTGCCCTAGCACCTTGGAAACCCTTTCTGTCCTTTTTGGTCACTTACTTGCACTGAGCTCATTTTAGACAACACGTGCGGCTCAAAAGAACAGGATGGCAGTGGTTCCAATGGCTGCTCCATCCCTACAGTAATACAGGATAGAGCCATTGCTGACTACAGAAAATTTATTTTAACTGTGGTTGTGAAATTCATTGTTTAAACAGAAAGGGAGCCCTGGCTGGTAGGTAGGTTTAGCACACTATGCTCAAATGGGACAGCTTAACCACTTAACGACCGCTCACTGTATATATATATATACGTCGGCAGAATGGCACGGACAGGCACAATCACGTACCTGTACGTGCCTGCCTTCGTATAGTTGCGGGGTCCCATCGGACCCCCCTTCTATACAGTGAGGGGTCAGCATCGTTCCGGGAGCGATCCGTGATGAGGGAACGGCCATTCGTTTCCGGCCACCCCCTCGCGATCGCTCCCGGCGAATGAAAAGCTTCATCTGCCTGTGTAATGTTTACACAGGCAGAGGAAGTGATGTCATCTCTCATGCGGCGCTCACATATACCGAGTGCCGCATGAGAGAAGACATCAGGTTAGTGCACTAAACAGCACACTGACACCAGGACACATAGGCACACGATCGCCCCCCAGTCACAGTGTCACTGATTGCAGTGATCAGTAAATAAATGGACCATTTATTTACTGATCACTGCAATCAGTGACATTTGTGACTGTAAAAGTATCATGGCATAGTGTCTTAGGTCCAGTGTAGCCCCCTAACCCCCCCCCTAATAAAGGTTTAACCCCTTGATCGCCCCCCCAGGGTAACCCTTTCACCCCCTTTTGCCAGTGTCACTAAGCGATCGTTTTTCTGATCGATGTCTTAGTGTCGGTGATGCCGATAGGTAGCCAGTTATTTTTTTTAGGTTCGCTGCAGGTTTTTGTAGCGTCAGGTACCCCCATATATTACCTAATAAAGGTTTAACCCCTTGATCGCCCCCCAGGTAACCCTTTCACCCCCTTTTGCCAGTGTCACTAAGCGATCGTTTTTCTGATCGCTGTATTAGTTATGCTGGTGCCGATAGGTAGCCAGTTATTTTTTTTAGGTTCCCCGTCAGGTTTTTATATAGCGTCAGGTACCCCCATATATTACCTAATAAAGGTTTAACCCCCTGATTGCCCCTAGTTAACCCTTTCACCAGTGATCGGGTGACGCTGGTTAGTTTGCTTTTTATAGTGTCAGGGCACCCGCCGTATATAACCCAATAAAGGTTTAACCCCCTGATCGCCCGGCGGGTAATATCAATTAGGTTTTAGCGTCAGAGAGGGTCTGCGTCACCCCAGGCAGCGTCAGGTTAGTGCCAGTAACGCTAACACCCACGCATGAAGCATACACCTCCCTTAGTGGTATAGTATCTGAACAGATCAATATCTGATCTAATCAGATCTATACTAGCGTCCCCAGCAGTTTAGGGTTCCCAAAAACGCAGTGTTAGCGGGATCAGCCCAGATACCTGCTAGCACCTGCGTTTTGCCCCTCCGTCCAGCCCAGGCCACCCAAGTGCAGTATCGATCGATCACTGTCACTTACAAAGCACAACACACATAACTGCAGCGTTCGCAGAGACAGGCCTGACCCCTGCGACTCCAGTGCTGTAGGAGGTGATTTCACCACCACAGTTAAAAAAAAAAAGAGCATATATGCCGAAGCATAGGGGCGGAGGAGCGATTTTGCTCCTAATGCTGTGTACATACGGTCAAAATTCCGACGGAGGCATGCCCGAGGAAAAGTCTGACCATGTGTGTGCAGCATAACTTTTGGGGGAGGATGCCCCCATGCTTCGGCATGTATAAATGGTGCATGTATGCCCATCATTAGAAGTGGGTGGATGAAGGGAGGTATTCTAATGGTGGGCATACCCACCGATCAATCTCTTTTTTTCGTTCAGCCAACAGGCTGCATGAAAAAAAAGATTACAATACATGTCCAACAAGGACCAGCAACATACTTTGAATGGACTTTGCTGGACTTTGAATGGTTATACCAGATTGATGCCTGCGGGGTTTAGGAATCATCTTGGTATCATTCTTTTCAGCCAGCGGCCGACTTTCATGTAAAAGCAATCCTAGTGGCTAATTAGCCTCTGGACTGCTTTTACAAGCAGTGGGAGGGAATGTCTTCCCCCCGGATATAAAAAGCGCCATTGGGAAAGCATTTTAAAACACCGATCTTGGTGTGGTCAGATGCTTTGAGGGCAGAGGAAAGATCTAGGGTCCAATAGACCCCAGTTTTTTCAAAAAATGAGTACCTGTCACTACCTATTGCTATCATAGGGGATATTTACATTCCCTGAGCTAACAATAAAAATGATAAAAAATAAACAAATATGGAAGGAACAGTTTAAAAATAAAATAAAAAAGCAAAATTAATAATAAAAAAAATAAACAAAAAAAAGCACCCCTGTCCCGCCCTGCTCTTGCGCAATGGCGAACGCAAGCGTCGGTCTGGCGTCATATGTAAACAGCAATTGCATCATGCATGTGAGGTATCACCGCAAAGGTCAGATCGAGGGCAGTAATTTTAGCAGTAGACATCCTCTGTAAATCTAACATGGTAACCTGTAAAGGCTTTTAAAGGCTTTTAAAAATGTATGTAGTTTGTCGCCACTGCGCGTTTGTGCGAAATTTTAAAGCATGTCGTGTTTGGTATCTATGTACACGGCCTAAGATCATCTTTTTTATTTCATCAAACATTTGGGCAATATAGTGTGTTTTAGTGCATTAAAATTTTAAAAAAGTGTATTTTTTCCCCCAAAAAATGCGTTTGAAAAATCGCTGCACAAATACTGTGTGGAAAAAAAAATGCAACACCCACCATTTTAATCTGTAGGGCCTTTGCTTTAAAAAATATATATAATGTTTGGGGGTTCAACATAATTTTCTTGCAAAAAAAAAAAAATGTTTTCATGTAAACAAAAAGTGTCAGAAAGGGCTTTGTCTTCAAGTGGTTAGAAGAGTGGATGTAAGCTTCCTAACGTTGTGTATAAAATGCCAGGACAGTTCAAACCCCCCACCCAAATTACCCCATTTTGGAAAGTAGACACCCCAAGCTATATACTGAGAGGCATGTCGAGTCCATGGAATATTTTATATGTTGACACAAGTTGCGGAAAAAATAAAATGTATTTATTTATTTATTTTTGCACAAAGTTGTCACTAAATGATATTTCTTTCTCGTACATCACGGGACACAGAGCGACATAGTCATTACTATGTGGGTTATATAGATTACCTTCAGGTGCTGGCACTGGCAACTTCCAAGACCGGAAGTACCCTCCCCTATATAAGCCCCTCCCATCCGGGAGTACCTCAGTTTTTTGCCAGTGTCTAAGGTGTTGGCCAAGGTTAACATGTTTTCATCTGGGCTTGTGTACAGGTTCTTTTGGGCCTTAGCAAGCTATTCCGGATCCGACCAAAAAGGCTTCATAGCTAAACGGTCGGTACCCAGGCCTTGCAAAGAAGAGCAAGGTTTTGCCTGTAACGCCTCTCTTAGGAGGGCTGGACCCTGGGATCCAGAGCTCTGGTCATACCCAAAACCAAGATGTTTTCTGTGCAGGGTGCTATACAGGTCCAGGGGAGTGGAATCCTTGGGAACCCGGTCCCTGAAGGTCTACGTACAATGCCTGCCGTGAGAGGTGAAGTTTGGGCTCCTGTGGACCAAACAGAGTCCTGCGGCGGGGAAAGGTAAGTGGGGGCCCCTCAGGAACTTGGTTCTATTGAGGGGCCCTCAATCCTGATATGTCTTTCTGCCTGTTACGTAACGGTATTCCCGCTAATAGCTGTATATGCCTAAAAAACTGCTAAATCCTAGAAATGTTTTTTCATAGAGGAAGTTTGAAAAAAAAAAAAAAAAGTAAGGTGCGGTACCTGTGTTTGTCCACTAGAGGCCGCTGTGGAACGTCTTTTTTTCTGGGACTATTTCCTTCCATGGTAAAAGTCTAGGCAGATGGTAAGCTCTCTGTAAGGGAAGCTGCATCCTTCTGTCTTGTTGCCTGGAAAGTCTCTTCCATTCCCGGGTCCTGGTGGAAACAGGGACCCTGGCTCCTCTCCCTGGATAGCGCTGATAGCGCACACGCGCTTTCTTTTTATAAAGACAGGCCGCAAAAAGGGGCGGAGCCGGGCGGATGACGCGCTCTGTGCGCCGGGCGCTTCTGCGCATGTGCGAGCGTCCCAGCAAGGTAAAAGGACTCAGTCCGATGCACTAGCTGTGGAGAACAGAGCAAAAGAGGGGGCTGGTAACATGTCATAGCAGGTTTACAGCAGGCGGTTGATACAGGCATCCCCCTAGAAAGGCGCATTGGTAGACACCCACTGATACACATAGCAGCAAATTGCATTAGACTATTTCAGTAAAGGGTGTACTGCGGCTGGAATACCTCAGCTTTGGACTAAGGAATATGCCGCCTAAAAAGCTCCGGGACTTACCTCTCAGGAAGTGTAAGGGGTCTCCATCGGGCTCTGAGGATCTGGAGCAGGCATCTGCACCTACCTCCCCTGAGAAATCAGAGGTTAGCACCCATAGAGAACCCCCAGGAGTGCCAGGTACTGCGTCTGTCCTCAGTCCACCTGCTCCTGTGTATATAACAGAGGAGGTTTTTACCTCAACTCTGGGAGGATTGGAGGAAAGATTGGCAGCATTGATCGCTTCTTCCCTACGGGAAAGAAAGCGCGCCAGATCTCCGTCACCTCCGTCAGAGTACCTGTTGGCAGAGCAACAGTCCCAAGAAGGGATTGACCTACCTGAAGGGGATCAGGATGAGGTTGACTCTGTCTTTGAGGAATCGACAGTAGAAGAACCATTCTCAGCATCACAAGCTGAAAGATTATGGGTTCAGACCCTAACTGACATGGTTCGATCAGCATTTAAAATGCCTCTTGTTGAACCATCAACTACTTCTGTCTCCTCATTGGGGTCGCTAAAAGCTCCCCAGACTAATTGTTCCTTTCCAATTCATCCGTTACTGGAAGGACTTATATACCAGGACTGGGAACATCCTGATAAACTATTTGTTCCACCTAAGAGATTTCAGGTGATCTATCCCATGGAGGATAAGTTCACCCAAAGATGGAGTGTTCCTACGGTGGACGCAGCCATCTCTTCTGTGAACAAATCACTGACATGTCCAGTAGATAATGTTCAAATGTTCAAGGATCCAATAGATAAAAAATTGGAGTCCTTGTTAAAATCTGCTTTTTCCACAGCAGGGGCGGTTACACAGCCAGCAGTGGCAGCCATTGGGGTTTGCCAAGCTTTGAAGGATCAGATGAAACTGATCTTAAGGGATTTGCCAGACCAGCAAGCCCAGGCTCTGGCTGATCTGCCTAGAGCATTATGCTTTGCGGTTGACGCCCTTAAGGATTCCATCCATCAGGCCTCCCGCCTTACGCTGTCTTTGGTACATATGCGTAGACTTCTGTGGCTTAAGAACTGGTCTGCTGAAGCTCCCTGTAAGAAGCTCCTAGTTAGCTTCCCATTTCATGGTGAACGCCTATTTGGCGAAGACCTGGATAAGTATATCCAGAAGATTTCCAGTGGTAAAAGTACTCTCTTACCGGTTAAAAGGAGGTCTAGAGGTCCATCTTTTAAGAGGCCTACCTCTCCAATCCCTGGGACATCTGCTGCTAAGCAGTTCCGACGGCCTCCTCGGTCAAACTCCAGAGGTAAAAATCAGGGACAATCACAGGGTAACAAAAAACCCTGGATCTGAAGAGGTACTAAACCAGCCTCCAAGTCAAGCCTATGAAGGGCTGCCCCCACTCAAACGGGTGGGGGGAAGACTTCGGTTGTTCGCAGAGACCTGGCGGGAGACGATCAGAGACAGATGGGTGCTCTCCGCTGTAACTCTGAGATACAAATTGGAGTTAAGAGAGTCTCCTCCTTCCCATTTTATGTGGTCAGGCATGCCAAAAGACCCTCTAAGAAGGAGGTCTCTCCTGTTGGCGTTAGAACAACTATTGCTCCAAGGAGTAATTATGGAGGTTCCTATGGAAGAGTGGGGGTTGGGTTTCTACTCAAACCTTTTCACAGTCCCGAAACCAAACGGGGACATAAGACCCATATTGGATCTAAAGGGTCTAAACAAATTCCTGAACATCCGATCCTTTCGGATGGAGTCGATCCGGTCGGTAGCCGCTGCCCTACAAGGGGAGGAATGGTTAGCCTCGATCGACATCAAAGATGCTTACTTGCATGTTCCCATCTTTCCAGGTCATCAAAGATTTCTACGCTTTGCGGTAGAAGGGCGCCATTTTCAGTTCAGAGCCTTACCCTTCGGTCTGGCCACAGCACCACGGGTGTTCACAAAAATTCTGGCCCCACTGTTGGCCGATCTAAGAACACGAGGTGTAACGATAATGGCATACCTAGACGACCTGTTGTTGATGGACCACTCAGTTGCCAAACTAGAGGTGGTAATTCTCGATACGATCAGGTATCTAGAATCTCACGGTTGGATCATCAACCTGGACAAGTCAGCCCTACAGCCAGTCAAAAGTCTGGTGTACTTAGGGCTACGGCTGGATTCAGACCAGAGGAAGATTTTCCTACCTCAAGACAAAGCATCCTCTTTGAGGGACTTGGTCCGCCTACTTTGTGCAAAAAGACAGCCGTCCATACGCCTGTGCATGAGGCTGCTGGGAAAGATGGTAGCATCATTCGAAGCTGTGCCATACGCCCAATTCCACTCAAGGAATTTGCAGAGGGCCATACTGTCAGCCTGGAACAGAAAGGTTCAGGCTCTAGACTTCCCGATGTCCTTACCCCCTTCCGTTCGGAAGAGTCTCTGCTGGTGGTTGGTCCCCCAGAATCTCCAGAAGGGAAAATCCTTCAGTCCGATTTCCTGGAAGGTGGTCACTACAGATGCCAGCCTTATAGGCTGGGGGGCAGTACTGGAGCAATGGTCTCTCCAGGGCAGATGGTCAGATACAGAAAAGACCCTGCCCATCAATCTCTTAGAGATACGAGCAGCCCGGTATGCCCTAGTAGCATGGACATCCAAACTCCTAGGGTCCCCTGTCAGAATTCAATCAGACAATGCCACGGCAGTAGCATATATCAATCATCAAGGGGGCACCAGGAGTCGTGCAGCCCAGAGGGAAGTAAGTCACATCCTGGAATGGGCAGAAAAGCATGTCCCATGCATATCAGCTGTCTTCATTCCAGGGGTGGAGAATTGGAAGGCGGACTTTCTGAGTCGCCAACAGTTATGCCCAGGGGAATGGTCCCTTCATCCCGAGGTCTTCCGAGCAATATATCAGCGGTGGGGAACACCGGATGTAGATCTGCTAGCATCCAGATTCAACGCAAAGGTGGACAGATTTGTCTCCCGGACATGGGATCCCCTCGCTTGCGGCTCGGATGCTCTGGTGTTCCCTTGGGATCAGTTCAAACTGATATATGCTTTCCCTCCGCTACAATTGTTGCCTCGACTCCTTCGCAGAGTCAGGTTGGAAAAGAAGCCGGTGATCCTGGTGGCTCCAGCGTGGCCCTGAAGGGCCGCGGAGATTGTAAAAATGTCTGTGGGGAGTCCTTGGACCCTTCCACGTCGTTCGGACCTGCTTTCGCAAGGACCGATATACCACCCTTCCTTACTAACTCTAGGTTTAACGGCCTGGCTATTGAATCCCACATCCTAAAAAAGAGAGGTCTCTCTAACTCTGTGGTATCTACTATAATCAATGCCAGGAAGCCTGTATCCAGGCAGATTTACTATAGAGTCTGGAAGGCGTACATCACTTGGTGTGAGGCCAGGAAATGGCATCCACGTAAGTACGTTATAGGCAGAATTCTGGACTTCCTGCAGTGGGCTGTAGACAGGAAGTTTGCCTTAAGTACTATCAAGGGTCAGGTTTCGGCCTTGTCAATACTATTTCAAAGGCCCCTGGCTATGCATTCACTTGTCAAATCCTTTGTACAAGGGGTGACTCGTATTATTCCACCGGTTAAAGCTCCCATATGCCCATGGGATCTAAATTTGGTTCTATCGGTTCTGCAAAAGCAGCCATTTGAACCTTTGCGGCACATTTCCTTGGTTCTACTCACCAGGAAATTGATTTTTTTAGTAGCCATATGTTCGGCTAGAAGAGTGTCGGAATTAGCCGCCATGTCCTGTAAAGAGCCATATCTAGTCATTTATAAGGACAGAGTAGTGTTACGTCCTCATCCAGCCTTTCTTCCTAAGGTGGTATCGAGGTTTCATTTGAACCAAGATGTGGTTCTTCCTTCTTTTTTCCCCAAACCGAGCTCGGTAGAGGAAAAGTTATTACATTCCTTGGATGTAGTAAGAGCAGTTAAAGCTTATCTAAAAGCCACTGCTCAGATTCGTAGAACGGATACTTTGTTTATTCTGCCGGAAGGCCCCAGAAAGGGTCAGGCAGCGTCAAAATCTACTTTAGCCAAGTGGATTCGACAGGTCATAATGCAAGCCTATGGCTTGAAAAGGAGACCGCCTCCGTTCAAAGTTAGGGCGCACTCCACGAGAGCAGTTGGAACTTCATGGGCAGTGCATCACCAGGCCTCCCTGGCTCAAATCTGTAAGGCCGCAACATGGTCTTCAGTACACACGTTTACTAGGTTCTACCAGGTGGACGTTAGAAGTCAGGAGGATATCGCCTTTGGGCGCAGTGTGTTGCAAGCCGCAAAAGATCCTCATCTCTGATGGCGCCCAGCTTATGTATGGTGTATCCCCCCCCTCATTTGGCATTGCTTTGGGATGTCCCACATAGTAATGACTATGTCGCTCTGTGTCCCGTGATGTACGAGAAAGAAAATAGGATTTTTATAACAGCTTACCTGTAAAATCCTTTTCTTGGAGTACATCACAGGACACAGAGCTCCCACCCCTCTTTTTGGGGACACGTATTGCTTTGCTACAAAACTGAGGTACTCCCGGATGGGAGGGGCTTATATAGGGGAGGGTACTTCCGGTCTTGGAAGTTGCCAGTGCCAGCACCTGAAGGTAATCTATATAACCCACATAGTAATGACTATGTCGCTCTGTGTCCCGTGATGTACTCCAAGAAAATGATTTTACAGGTAAGCTGTTATAAAAATCCTATTATTGCTCAAACATGCCATGGGCATATGTGGAATTACACCCCAAAATACATTCTGTTGCTTCTCCTGGGTTCGGGGATACCACATGTGAGACTTTTTGGGAGCCTAGCCGCGTACGGGACCCCAAAAACCAAGCACCGCCTTCAGGCTTTCTAAGGGTATAAATTTTTGATTTCACTCCTCACTGCCTATCACAGTTTCGGAGGCCATGGAATGCCCAGATGGCACAAAACCCCCCAAATGACCCCATTTTGGAAAGTAGACACCCCAAGCTATTTGCTGAGAGGTATGGTGAGTATTTTGCATATTTCACTTTTTGTCACAAAGTTTTGAAAATTGAAAAAAAAAAATAAAAAAAAAAATTTCTTTCTTCATTTTCAAAAACAAATGAGAGCTGTAAAATACTCACCATGCCTCTCAGCAAATAGCTTGGGGTGTCTACTTTCCAAAATGGGGTCATTTGGGGGGGGGGTTTGTGCTATTTTGGCATTTTATGGCCTTCGAAACTGTGATAGGTAGTGAGGAGTGAAATCAAAAATTTGTGCCCTTAGAAATCCTTAAGGCGGTGCTTGGTTTTCGGGGTCCCGTACGCGGCTAGGCTCCCAAAAAGTCCCACACATGTGGTATCCCCGTACTCAGGAGAAGCAGCAAAATTTATTTTGGGGTGCAATTCCACATATAACCATGGCATGTGTGAGCAATATATCATTTAGTGACAACTTTTTGTAATTTTTTTTTTTTTTGTCATTATTCAATCACTTGGGACAAAAAAAAAATATTCAATGGGCTCAACATGCCTCTCAGCAATTTCCTTGGGGTGTCTTCTTTCAAAAATGGGGTCATTTGGGGGGGTTTTGTACTGCCCTGCCATTTTAGCACCTCAAGAAATGAGATAGGCAGTCATAAATTAAAAGCTGTGTAAATTTCAGAAAATGTACCCTAGTTTGTAGACGCTGTAACTTTTGCGCAAAGCAATAAATATACGCTCATTGACATTTTTTTTAATAAAGACATGTGGCTGAATACATTTTGGCCTAAATGTATGACTAAAATTGAGTTTATTTGATTTTTCTTATAACAAAAAGTAGAAAATATCATTTTTTTTTCAAAATTTTCAGTCTTTTTCCGTTTATATCGCAAAAAATAAAATCGCAGAGGCAATCAAATACCATTAAAAGAAAGCTCTATTTGTGGGAAGAAAAGGATGCAAATTTCGTTTGGGTACAACATTGCATGTCCGCACAATTTCCAGTTAAAGCAGCGCAGTGCCAAATTCTGAAAACACCTCTGGTCTTTAACCTGCATAATGGTCCGGGGCTTAAGTGGTTAGGTGCTCTTTTGTAAAGCTGAACTTACACTTTAAAGTCCATGTTTATTTTTCAGTCCTACAACACAAGACACAGAAGACGTGTTTTTTTAAGATTACTTAGGTTATGTTGCCTATTTCAGGTGAGTAGACTGGCCAAAAAGGCAGGAATTCCCACCAAGACTTAACCCATCCCAGCTCAGCTAAGCCTGACTTTTTAGTTAGTTTCTTTAGGTGATGGATGTGCCTTCCTGTGTCTCTCTGAAGACCTATTTCATGGACTTTGATTCCCATATATTCTGGCCTGTTGCTAACACCTCTAATGGGGAAGAGGTGGGCTTTTTCCGGAATGCTCGTTACTGCCAGCAGGCCTGGACATACCTATACCCTGTATGCAAGAGCAGGGACGGCCTGAAACAATTCCAGATGGCATTGGATCCTGTGGGCAGTGCTTTGAGTACAGTGTACCAGGTGAACTTACTGGCAGGATGCTTTACAGGTCCAGGGCAGCGATCCCCCATAGGGTGATTAAAGGCCCTGATAGTTGTGGCCCTGCTACATGAACTATTGAGTCCCTCTGGGCTATTGTAGTTGCTGCAGTTTTCTCCTGGGCGTCCTTTTTACATTTGGGCAGTGTTTCTAGCTGTTGGTCCGGAGTGCTCCACTGCAGTAATGGTGTTCAAAGGGGGAGGGACTTTTTGGCGTATGCCATTAGCATGTGTTGCAGCTCCATACAGCAACTTGCTATCTGTACCAGTACCTGCACAGCGTGGCTCCAAAGGGCACAGTAAGGATCTGGGGACCCCTAATTAGAGGGGTTGACTACCACTTTAGTGTTTGGCTTGTGCCTACACTCCTCTCAGCTGGGTGGCCTCTCCCTCTGGGGTTTATAGGTCTACAGACCCTCAGCAAGCCATGGCCTCATGTAGGCAGAGAGGTGGGCAGAAGGACGATTGGGTGGGCTCCAAAATATCTCTGTTAGCCCTGCAATAGCTCCCTGTATGTCCTGATCCGGTTCTTTGGCGGGGTAAATCCTTTCTCCCCTTGTATTGAACAGGGTGACCACCAATGCCAGTCTGTCGGGGTGGGGAGGTGTCCTGGGACTGAGCTCTGCTCAGGGTCGTTGGACCCTGGTGGAATCCGGACTACCTAGCAATATCCTGGAACTTTGAGTGATCAGTCTGTCTGGATCATGGACGGATTGACTTCGGGGGGCTACTGGTATTGATGAGCCAGGTGCTGCAGTTCCGACATTCCCTCTGTTTGGTTTTTGAGTGTGTTGGCATTGTTGCTCTTTTACCTACCCCTGATGCCGCGTACACACGATCATTTTTCCCGTCGGGAAAAATGACATTTTTTCCTTTGGACGAGAAAAACGATCGTCTGTGGGCTTTTTGCCGTTTTTCCCGATGGGAAAAACGGCATTAATCACGATGAGAAAAATTAGAACATGTTCTAATTTTTCTCATCGTTTTTTCCAGCATTTGTTTCCGCGGCAGTTTTCCCATAGGGAATCACTGCCACGGAGCCCACACACGCTCGTTTTTCTTGACAAAGAAAAAAATGACGGGAAAAACGGTCGTGTGTGGGGGAACATGCCGTTCCCTCGTTTTTCATTTTTTTCCATGCCGTGATTCACGGCGGTGTTTTCACCGCCGTGAATCACGATCGTGTGTACGCGGCATCATACTCAGTGCTTTTGGAATCCCAAGTGGTAATGAATATCTAGTCCTCCCTCCTGTGATTAAGAAATTAGGATTTTGGATTTACCTGTGAAATCCATTTTTGGAGTACACGACAGAAAAAAGATCCCTCCCCTCTTGCCTGGTCAGGGATTCCTGCCTTTTTATTTGGCAAGTGTCCATTCACCTAAAGGTGGCAGCATAAACCAGGTAGTCATGAATATCAAGTCCTCTGTGTTCTGTGATATACTCCAAGTAAATAATTTTACAGGTAAACCAAACGTACATTTTTCAGCATGTGAGAATGTTCATTTCAATTATGACTCTTGCAATTGTCTGACACTGTGTTGCACTCGCAGGTAATGATCGGGACAGCATTAAACCTGCATGAAATGAAGAAACTGGTTACACACATGGGGGAGATTGAACAACCGTGGAACTGCCCACATGGGAGACCCACAATGAGGCACATTGCCAGTCTGGATATTATTTCACAAGACTAACTTTCAACTATGTTTTCAAATACAAAATGTACTTTCACAGTGAACAATATAAACGTGGCTGCTTTTTAGGTTTTAAAGCTAATTACGTACTGCCCCCACCACCACTCATGTATAAACAAACACGTGGAATAAAGTTAGAAAGCATAGTTAATCCCTGCAGGGTGACATCAAAATCCTGGGAACACTGATTATCCCAAAGCTAATCAGAGGACATTCCTGCACTGTGCTGAAGCATCTTCTTGTGAGATTTGGGTTACTCAAAATTCCCAGGATCTTTGTGCAGGGACTGTGAGATCATCCTCTCCTGTGCGAAATCCCGGTGCAAGGTAAGTATATTTTACTGTTTACTCTGCGTTATTTATTTTTTTACAGTTATAATGAAGAATTTTATATGGTAATTGGCAGTATGTATTAAGCGGACCTGGCATTTTTGTGCTTTATTACTTTGATGGATTGCACTCACTATTTTTATGATTGAGCAAACAGTCCTTTTGAAAATAAGGTGCTTTTATTATTACATTTTTACTGTGTAATGCTAGTGGATTGCAGCAGAAAATGCCTCTCATTCCTTTGACTAAGATGTTATGGTTGAGTTTCCTCGATTTGGAATATTGACAGATTCCCATTATCTTGACTTGTTTTATTTTGTACATGCCAGTATTTTGAAATAAATTATTTTATAAGGAACATAGTCATGTCTCTTTAAATGTTCGTGATTGTGGCAATATTTTTTTTGTGCGATTTAGTGTCTCTCCTAAGCATTGTTTTTTTCAACTGACCGTTCAGGTAATATTGTATGCTGTATACAAATTCAGCATCTCTGATGTGCAAATTGTACAAATGATATTCTTGTTACAGGTTGTAGCATAATTGAAAGACATAGGCCCCCATTGCACAAATTACAACTACTTTACAGCCCACAATGATCATACGAGTAGTCCTGTGACACAGGGAGTAATGTGTGTACGATTTTTCCACTATGATTGGTGTTAATCACTGTTAATTCTGCCATTACATTGGTGGTCCATGTCAATGCCCCCAGTAACGGATTCAGCCCCGGAAGATTTTACCCCCTTCCTAAGCGATCAGTGCTATAAACATGCACTGATTACTGTGTAAATGTCACTGGTAGGGAAAGGGTTAACACTAGGGGGCGATCAAGGGGTTAAATGTGTTCCCTAGTAAGTTTTTCTAACTGTATGGGGATAGGACTGACTGGGGGAGGAGACATATTGCTGTTCCTACTTACTAAGAACACACAATATCTCCCCTCTCCCCTGACAGAACAGGGATTTGTGTGTTCATACACAGAAATCCCTGTGCTGGCTCTCGTGCCCGGGTTTGCACGCCCCCTGACGGCTCTTAAAGGAACAATGTACCCATACTGGGTTTCGCCCAGCAGAACCATTCTGCCGATGTATATTGGCGTGAGCCAGTCGGCAAGTGGTTAAGTTGATGATGAGTACATAAGATCAATCTGGCTTGGGTAAAAAGAGGTTTGTCCTACCTTTGCACAGAAAAGTATAACCATTGTTTTAACCTTTTAGTCTAGTATGTGGTTAGTGGGAAAAAATGCCCCCTTACATTGGTGATCAGTTGCAAGGAAAAATGCCCCCTTATATTGCTATTCAGGATAGAGGTGAAAAATGCCCCTTTCTATTGACAATCATTGGGAGGCAGAGTATCCCCTTATATTGGTGGCTAGTGGAAGTTTTTTTGTTTTGTTTTGTTTTTTACACACATGGAGGTTGATTTACTAAAAGCAAATATATGGGGCGTGGCTTGATGATTGCAGCGTGAGGAAGTGCTATCTGGAGCTCTGCACGGTCTGAGGCCGAGAATCACCTGTTGGATTGTTCAGACAAGCCCTTCTATCATGCCGGGGGACTGTAAACACCCGCTGACCACTGGGGAACCGAGGGGACCCATGATCACCCACTACTTTCTGCGGCAGCACACTGCATTATCTCCCGTGGCCCAGACCAAGATGGTCTCGCCGGGAGTCACCCAGGCGAGCGCTGCTGCCAATAACGGTAAGAGAGGAACACAGGCAGGGGCTGCAGCAGGTGGGGATGTACATCTTCCCGCGGATCGGCAACTCTCCCCTATACTATCTACGGCCCTGCCCTGTTCGAATTCACAGCCTGTATCGGAGAGCATGGCGGGGTCAGGCAGCCACCCTGAGGGGGCCCTTCGGAACATTGTTGCTGAATTGCCTACCAAACAAGACCTTCAGGCCATGGCTGCCTCGATTGTAAATGCTTTCACACGGGAGCTTCATGATCTCCGCCAGCAGGTGGACACTGTAGAGGAGCGGATATCTGTATCACCACCCTGTAGATGGAGCAACACGCCTTTCGCTGCCATCTTGTAGAAGTCCAATTGAGGCTGGGTAATGGGGAAAACCGAAGCAGGCGCAATAACTTGTGACTCCGCGGAATTCCCAAGGCCAGCATGGGCCCAGACCTCTGCACCACAATTGCAGCGATTTTAAACCAGGTCTTGGGCAAACCTACTTCGGAGTTGGAGAATGCTGGGCCCTAAGGCGCCTCTCCTCTCCTCCCAAGGCCGTGCTCCTTCAGTCCAGCCATGGGACGTGCTCTACAGGGTCCATTTTTTTAACTTTTAGAGGAGATCCTACGCCTGGCTTGGTCAAAGGGCCCCACTGACTTTGACAAAGCTCTTATTCAGATATACCCTGATGTCTCCATGCAAACACAGGCCTTACGGGGCCTTATGTGACCACTGTTTTAAGTGATTCGTGAAGCAGAGGCCACTTGCCGCTGGGGCCACCCTTTCCATCTAATCGTGCAGATGCAGGGATTTGAATTCTACCTTCGCTCTCCGGATCAACTCTGATCTGTTCAGCTTCATAGATAAACCTGCTATCCGTGTTCCCAACTGTTATGACTATCTACGCACCCAAGAGGCTTTTGGACCACCCTTGCCAAGACCGCAACGGCTGTGAAGACCCCGGTATTGTGCCACTAGTCGTGAGGTTACAAGGTCCCATCCGACCTCATCCGAAGCCTGACCTCTCCCTTAATGAGTGTGGTTGGTAAGTCCGTGTGAACTGTGACATTGTAGTTCATTCCAGAGACATTCGACAGCTTGCTGTGACCCCTGGGACTAGGTTCCTACTACCCCCGATATGCCTTGACTCTTTGGGTTCCATGGGTTTGTCTGTTTGTCTGCTATTATTATGCCTTAGTCAGTCAACCATACAGTTTTATGTGCAGGAAGTTAGGAACAGAGACTGTGTATCCAGAGTCCTGTGTTTGTCGAGTCAGGCCATCACGCTTTATCTAACCAGTTTTAATTTTTGTTTTTCTTTTGGTGTCTGCTCTCTCTCCCCTGTGTGCCATCCTTTTAGGGTTGTGGGTGGGGAGACTAGCTTACAGGCGATGGGGTCTTTGGACAGGCCCCGTGACCCGGCATCTCGAACTCGCTTGCGCCAGATCTGGCTGTTGGCCTGATGGCCTCACGTGGGAATGCCTAGTGGGGACCCGCATCCTTGTGTCTACTTTGATTGAGAGGGGGCGGCGCCTGTCCAGTAGATGTGCCTATAGCATAAAGATGATAATCTTACAGGTCACTTGGCCTGCACCAGTATCATGGCATATATATGTACACATTCGGGCCCTCTGTCTTGATGTCCCGGGGCTTGGTGCAGAGGCTGTGCACATGTTTTTTCGTTCTTAGGCCTCATGCCCACGGACGTTTTTACAGCCGCATTTTTTGCAGCTTAAAAACGCCTGTCCATGTTATTGTTTCCTTTTTTTTTTTTTTTGAAAAAAAACAAAAACGTCTGAGTTTAAAAAATGCAATCGCTGCGTTTTTGCGCATTTTTTAACTCTTCGCATTTTTTTATGCCTAACGCCAACGCCAAAGAACGCGCTGGTCCTGGTTTTTTTTTACAGCTTAAAAACGCCTATGCTATTTGTAGCTCAAAAACGTCTAGGTGGGCATGAAGCCATAGACTAACATAGACAGGCGTTTTTAAGCTGTAAAAAACGCTCAAAAACGCGGCTGTAAAAACGTCCGTGGGCATGAGGCCTTAATGTTGCCTGCCTGGATATTGCACTGTTCGGGTTGCCGCCCCCCGGTGCTCAGTTGTTGGTCCTGTTTTTTATAATATATTAATATTATTATTATTATTGTTTCGGATCTCGGTCTCACTTCAAATTTGTTGGCTCGCCCATTTATTTTGCTGCATTATGTTTCTCGCTGTTCTCATCCTGTGCATCTCCAAATGTCTCTCTGGTTGTTGCACACGGTCGGTGGAACGTACGCCATCCATAGAGGTGGACGCGAGGTTGATCCAGACACACCACTTTGTGACAAGCCAGCAGCCCCAGTGCCGGGTAGGCACTTTTTATTGTAAGGAGCCATTTGGCTAGTTTTCTGTTACCGTCCATGGACTGACACAGCATCTTCAATCTTGACAAAGTGAGTTATGTTCCTGCTCATAGGAGAAGACTAGGCAGAATGTTAGATGTTTTAACATACATTCCATTACCAGAGCTGAACAGCCCAGCCCAGGGGGCGGTCCCTCCGGACATAACCCTCCTACCTGCAGCCAACAGCCTCAGTTTTTTTTCTGCCTAGCAGAGGAGAAGATGTGGCTCTCTTCGGAGCCAGTCTCCTGAAGAAATTTTTTTTGTTTTATTATTTTGTTTTTGTGATTCTTCTATCAACTGTCGGCTGGGCAACAGGTTGGGTAGTTCGCTATCCTCGTAGTCTTCCCTGTCCGACCATCGAGCGTGCTGATCCTCGCTTTGCGTGAGATCAGTCTACGACATACCCCATGGCTCCAGGGGTGGCCGGTGAGCTTTTTGCTCCAGGATCCTCATGCGACTGAACAGTTTTGCTGTATCTTTCACGGTGGACTGGGCTGACAGCTACTCAGTACAGCACTGTGATAGTCCTGTCAGGAACACACCAGTGGGTCCTAGCTGGACGGGTAAGTACTGTTTCCCTGCCTCAGCAGGTGAGTACATGCTGTGTGTTCCTTTGGTAGGGGGGTTTCCCCGGTCTCCCCCTTGTTTTTTGCTACTTCTCTGTCACCTACTGGCGATGCGCTGACTGGGGGTGCCTGGGGGTCACTCTGTACTGGTGGGGGGTTCATAGGGGTCTGCATTGAGGTGTGGGGTGCGTTCTGTGTCAGCCTGGGCCTTGCGCGCCGTTTGGCGCCATGTTTTTGCTTTGTTTTACTTTGCATTGAAAACCGCATTGGCGGCCATCTTGCTGTAGCCGCCTTGTGGCGCACTTGTAATTGCGGCGGCCATTTTCTTGAAGACGCGCGCTCTTTTATGTGGGTTTGGCCTCTATCGCTGACTGGAAGGTGCAATTCTCCTCACTGTTCACTTGCGCTGACACAGGCAGCGGAACCGAGCGGTCCTAGCTGGGTTGGTGAGTCCCATGGGTAACCCCCCACAGTCAGTGCAGCTGGAGGGTGGGCTTTTCTCTCATTATGGACAAAGTCTCAGAGGGTGGTGGTATCATGTGTGACAGCAGGAAGGTAAAGTCACCTGGTTGCATCCAGGGGGGTAGATATATTTCTCCCAGATTCAGGCTTTATGCTGACTTATACAACTAGGGAGGGAGTTGATGAAGCCCAGCTGAGGCTAGTGGGCTCATGGATGACTCATACCTCTAGGGAGAGGGCTGGGCGTCGTGCAGGCAGGGAGTTGATGAGACCAGCTGAAGCCTGTCAGTTCGTTTAAGGCCTCTATAAAAACTCCCAGCTTCATTAGATGTTAGCTCATGCCTGGACCCAGACCTGTGTGGACTGTCTAGGGAGAGTGAACCCCTGTGCGGTGAGGCAAAGCCTGTGTGGCTATTTGTTTGGACTTTTACTAAACCAGGGACTTAGGGACTAGGACAGCACCAGGCTGATCCCAGTTGTTAGTTTAGGAAACCTGCATGTTTAGTCAGAGGTCAAACTGACCAGGATTTATTTTGTTTATGTTTCTTTTTGGCTTTGCTGTGTTTTTGTCACTGTACATAGAGAAATAAACCGCACCTTTTGATTTTGAAAACCACAACCTCCGTCTGCTGGCCCTGTTTTTGTGTGGGGAGCCCAACCAGGGGGTCACACACACCCGCTACTGAGTTAACCCCCTCACAGTTGGTGGAGAATGCGGACAGTTTTTTTTAAGCCAGCATGGAGGAGATACTGAAACAGCTGGCTCTAGCAAATGCCAATCAACAGCAGACAAATGCAGGTTTGCAAAGGAGCCTTGCAGCCCAGCAGCAAGCTCATCAACAAGCCCAGCAGCAATCTGAGGCCCGCTTCATAGACCTGTTACAGAAGCAAGAGCAGAGACTACAACAAATGGAAGCAGTAATGCAGCAACGTCCGCAGACCAGTGAGGAAAGCCGTCCCACTAATACCGCGTCCTTTGGGGTGAGTCGTTTATTGACAAAAATGACTGGAGAGGATGATCCAGAGGTATTTTTGACCACATTTGAAAGGACTGCTGAAAGAGAAAAGTGGCCTGAGGAGCAGTGGGCTGGACTGGTGGCTCCTCTGTTAACTGGTGAATCGCAGAAGGCTTACTATGACCTAGAGCCTGACCAAGCAAAAGACTATGTGATGCTAAAAGCTGAAATATTGGCAAGGCTGGGTGTCACCCTGGCTGTCCGGGCTCAGCGTGTGCATAACTGGACTTTCCAGCTTGGAAAACCCCCCAGGTCTCAAATGTATGATCTCATTCACCTGAGCAGGAAGTGGCTACAGCCAGAGACTTTGTCCGCACCAGAGATTGTGGAACGTGTTGTAATGGATCGGTTTTTGAGAGCTCTTCCTACTGCCATCCAAAAGTGGGTAAGCCATGGAGACCCAGAGACGGCCGGTGGTCTTGTGGATCGTGTAGAGAAATACTTGGCTACAGAGAACCTGACGGCCTCTTCCAGAGACTCTCGGACTTTCCACCCTAAGACCAGACCATCCCCAGGGGCGGATAAGAGGATTCCAAGGGGTGAGGGTGGAGAGAGTGAGAGGGTGGGAGCTCTACCCAAAGTTTGGCGAGAACAGCCTGGGAAGTCAGGGGCTCAAGAGGCAGCCAAAAGGATTGTTTGCTACCGCTGCCGGCAAGCGGGACATATTGCAGCAAATTGCCCGGTTGTGGAGGAACCCATGCAATGTGACTTTCTGACGGACAGACGTCAGTCGCTGTGTGCGACAGTCGCATGCACTGCCATTCGGGGAACTGAGAAACATTTATGCAAAATGTGTATTAATGGTAGAAATGTTGTGGTATTACTGGATTCAGGTAGCCTTGTGACCCTGATAAAGGCTGAATTAGTTAAAACAGAGGTCTCTGGGAATAGCAAGGTAGCTGTTATTTGTGTGCATGGGGACACCCGAGAGTATCCAGTGACTACAGTGTGTTTCGAGACCCCCAAAGGTACCCTCTCTCATCCAGTGGGGTTAGTATCTCAATTACCGCATGATGCCATTGTGGGAAGAGATTTTCCGAAGTTCTGGGAACTGTGGGATGATCCTGAGCCCCCCACTGGTGCCCCTATGTACCAGGAATGTGATAGCCAGAACTCCTCTGAGAGTGGTGAGGACTCTCCAGAATTTCCCTTGTCAGTATTGGCAGGGGAGACTCAAGAAACTGGAGAGGAGCCCACCTCCTCAGACGAAAACCTACCGTCTGTGGAGTTTTCTGATCTGGAGGTTCACAGGGAAAATTTTGCCACAGAACAGTTAAAAGACCCCGCCCTAATAAAGGCACGGGAAAACGTAGTGGAAATAGATGGCGAGTTAGTGAACCCAGATAATACCTGCACTTACCCATACTTCAGCGTAGAGAAGGACCTACTGTATCGGGTGGCAAAAAGGGCAGAAGAGACCGTTGAGCAGCTTGTGGTGCCCAAACCTTACAGGAAGTTGGTGTTGGAGTTGGCCCATGGGCACATTCTTGGAGGTCATCTGGGGACAGAGAAAACCCGAGAGAGGGTATTACAGAGATTCTATTGGCCTGGGGTGATGAAGGACATAGAAAATTATTGTTCCTCCTGCCCTGTGTGTCAGAGGTCGGCCCCGATGCCACATTTCCGTAGCCCGCTGGTCCCTCTACCCATCATTGAGGTCCCGTTTGAGAGAATCGCAATGGATTTGGTAGGTCCTATAATCAAGTCCGCTAGGGGGCACCAGTACATATTGGTTATAATGGACTATGCCACCCGTTATCCAGAAGCGATCCCTCTCAGAAATACCTCGGCCAAAACCATAGCCAAAGAGCTATCTCTTGTTTTTAGCCGGGTGGGTATTTGTAAAGAACTGCTTACGGACCAAGGTACACCCTTTATGTCCCGGGTTATGAAAGAGCTGTGTAAATTGTTCAAAGTGACGCAATTGCGTACATCTGTGTATCACCCCCAAACCGATGGGCTGGTTGAAAGATTCAACAAAACCCTAAAACAAATGTTGAAGAAAGTGGTGGATAGAGATGGAAAGGATTGGGACTGTCTACTTCCTTATTTGATGTTTGCTATTAGGGAGGTGCCCCAATCCTCTACGGGATTCTCCCCCTTTGAGTTACTGTATGGGAGACACCCAAGAGGGCTGTTGGATATTGCCAAGGAAACTTGGGAAAGTGAGAGTTCTCCCCACAGGAGTGTGATTGAGCATGTCGCCCTGATGCAAGATCGAATTGCACAGGTAATGCCCATCGTGAAGGAACATTTGGCCCAAGCGCAGTTGGCACAGCAGAGAGTGTACAACCGTGGAGCAAAGACCCGTACCTTTTCCCCGGGGGATAGGATATTGGTACTTGTCCCTACGGTTGAAAGTAAATTCCTTGCCAAATGGCAAGGCCCCTACGAGATAATGGAAAAAGTGAGCGAAGTGAATTACAAGGTCAGACAACCAGGAAGGCGAAAGCCCGAACAGATATATCACGTTAATCTGTTGAAAGCCTGGAGGGATAGAGAGTCCCTAGTCGCAGAAACTTGGTCACCAGCTCAAACTGGTTGCGTGATTCCGGAGGTTGGAATAGCAGCCACCTTGTCACAACCCCAACAACAGGAGGTTAAGGAGTTTGTGCTTCGCAACAAGGAGGTGTTCTCTGAGCTGCCGGGACAAACATCTGGGGTAGAGCATGATATTATTACCCCGCCCGGTGAAAGGGTGAAGTTAAAACCCTATCGGATCCCAGAGGCCCGACGGGAGGCAATACGGGAGGAAGTACAGAAAATGCTGAACTTAGGGGTGATAGAGGAGTCCCAAAGTGATTGGTCTAGTCCCATTGTGTTGGTGCCTAAACCGGATGGGAGCTGGCGATTTTGTAACGATTTTCGTCAGTTGAACAAAGTTACAAAATTTGACACCTACCCCATGCCACGTATAGATGAGTTGATCGACCGGCTGGGAACAGCCCGATACATGACGACTCTTGACCTCACAAAAGGGTATTGGCAAATTCCCCTGGCCAAGTCGGCCAAAGAGAAAACCGCATTTGTAACCCCAGACGGGGCGTTCCAATATAAGAGAATGCCGTTCGGGTTACAGAATGCGCCGGCCACATTCCAGCGGAAAATGGACCAGATACTGAGGCCCCATCGGAAGTATGCTGCGGCTTACCTGGATGACGTAATTGTCCATAGCACAGATTGGGCCTCACATCTGCCAAAAGTGCAAGCAGTCCTAGACTCTATCCGGGAAGCGGGGTTTACGGCTAAGCCCAAGAAGTGTACCATTGGGCAGGAGGAGGCCAAATATCTTGGGTACACCATTGGCAGGGGAGTGATAAAACCCCAACTCAACAAAGTCGAGGCCATCCAGAGTTGGCCACGTCCCAACAGCAAGAAGCAGGTACGGGCCTTTCTGGGAATCGCGGGTTATTATCGGCGCTTCATTCCCCACTTTGCTTCTAAGGCTGTGCCCCTAACCAACCTGACGAAAGGGAAAGGGTCGGTCATGATTAAATGGACCCCCGAGGCTGAGGCAGCATTCCAATTCTTGAAACAAGCCTTATGTAGCCAGCCAGTGTTGTACTCACCCGACTTCTCTAAAGACTTTGTCGTACAAAGTGATGCGTCAGATGTGGGGTTAGGAGCAGTATTGTCCCAGGTCTGGAACGGGGAAGAGCACCCAGTCATTTACCTCAGCAGGAAGTTGAAGTCCCATGAGGTAAATTACGCCACGGTTGAAAAGGAGTGTTTAGCGGTGAAGTGGGCTCTAGATTCCCTTCGGTACTATCTGCTAGGTAGGCACTTTGACATGGTTACGGATCACGCTCCGTTAAAGTGGATGGCTCAAAACAAGGAGACAAATAGAAGAGTGAATAGGTGGTTCCTGGCCCTACAGGAATTCAACTTCACAGTAAAGCATCGCCCTGGCGTTCAAATGGGGAATGTGGATGCTTTGTCTCGAGTACATGAATGCCTGATTGCTGGTGTTCCAACCCCAAGGTTAAAACAAGAGGGGGGGGTATGTGACAGCAGGAAGGTAAAGTCACCTGGTTGCATCCAGGGGGGTAGATATATTTCTCCCAGATTCAGGCTTTATGCTGACTTATACAACTAGGGAGGGAGTTGATGAAGCCCAGCTGAGGCTAGTGGGCTCATGGATGACTCATACCTCTAGGGAGAGGGCTGGGCGTCGTGCAGGCAGGGAGTTGATGAGACCAGCTGAAGCCTGTCAGTTCGTTTAAGGCCTCTATAAAAACTCCCAGCTTCATTAGATGTTAGTTCATGCCTGGACCCAGACCTGTGTGGACTGTCTAGGGAGAGTGAACCCCTGTGCGGTGAGGCAAAGCCTGTGTGGCTATTTGTTTGGACTTTTACTAAACCAGGGACTTAGGGACTAGGACAGCACCAGGCTGATCCCAGTTGTTAGTTTAGGAAACCTGCATGTTTAGTCAGAGGTCAAACTGACCAGGATTTATTTTGTTTATGTTTCTTTTTGGCTTTGCTGTGTTTTTGTCACTGTACATAGAGAAATAAACCGCACCTTTTGATTTTGAAAACCACAACCTCCGTCTGCTGGCCCTGTTTTTGTGTGGGGAGCCCAACCAGGGGGTCACACACACCCGCTACTGAGTTAACCCCCTCACACATGGAGTCAGTGTCACCTGCTTCCCCATTCATGTCAGAAGCAACTGGCAGTGCTACTGCACCTGCGGTCCCTATGGACCAGTTGTCGGCAGTCCTGGAATCGTTTGTTGCCAGGATGGAAGCGGCGTGCGAGCGCAAGGGGGCTAAAAAGCGCCTTCTCCCCACACCATCTCCAGGGGAGTGCTATGATTCAGATATGGGCATTGCTGTGGCACAGGACCCTAGCTCTGAATTTTTGGATATTTTTGACATGGACATTCCTTGTGAGGAAGACTCCTTATCTGGGTGAATACATGACGGGACACTCTCAAGCTGGATGCTGCGGCTGAGGAGCCTGTGGTGGAGTCAGTCTCCTTTGGTTCTTTTTCAGCTAAGCATTCTAAAAAGGTTTTTCCCATACACCTTTTTTTGACAGATTCATAGACCAGGTTTGGGACAAACCGCAGAAGACCTTTGCGGTCTCGCAGCGTCTGGGGGTTAGGTATCCCTTTGAGGACAGCCTGATTAAAAAATGGGCCTCTCCTCCTGTGGTCGACCCCCCGGTCGCCCGGTTGAATAAAGCCACAACTCTACCGGTTGAGGGGACCCCTGCTTTTAAGGACCCTACTGATAGGAAGTCGGAAATGGTGAGCAGAGTCATGTTCACCATGCTGGGATCCGCGCTGCGTCCTCTTGTAGTGGAGACCCTAGTGACGCTCACGGAATGGGCAAAGATTATGCACCAGACTGTGCAGGAGCATAATCTTCCTCCGGAATGCATCACACTGGCAGACAAAATGGTACAGGGCCTGGTGTATTTGTGCGATGCCACTATGGACGTTGCCGCCCTAATTTCTAGGGCCTCAGTGTCCGCGGTGGTTTTGCGTCGCCTAATCTGGTTAAAATGCTGGTCTGCTGACCTGGCCTCTAAGAAGCTCCTGACGGATTTGCCTTTCAAGGGCGGAAGGCTATTTGGTGCTTCACTGGATGACATTATTAAAAATGTCACGGGGGGTAAGAGCACCCTTCTTCCTCAGCCTACTAAGGCGAAGGAGCCGCGCCGTAAGCCGGGTCCTTCCTTTCCCACACAGAAGAGGTTTTTTCGTCAGTCAAATCCCTCGGAAAAATTCTCCCGGACTGACAAGGGTGCGGCTGGGGGACAGAAGCGTCCCTGGGTGCGTAAGCCAACCAAGCCGGCAAACAAGCCCGCCACCGCATGAAGTCTTGCCCCTGCCCGACTCTGGGGTGGGGGGGGCTTTGCAGGTTCACGGATCGGTGGACCTCCCGGATCTCAGACCGGTGGGTATGCGAGGTGGTCACCTCGGGGTACAGGATAGAGTTCCTTTCCTGGCCACCAGACAGATTCTTTCCCTCAAATCTCTCTCTCCTTCCGGCGTGTCGGGCTGCCCTATTAGGGGCAGTGCAGGACTTGCTGAGGTGCGGAGTAATTGTACCGGTACCGTCAAAGGAGAGGTTTCAGGGATTTTATTCTAATCTGTTTGTGGTCCCAAAGAAGGACGGAGTTCATCCAATTCTGGACCTCAAGGCCCTAAATGCCTTTGTAAAGATTCGGAAATTCCACATGGAATCCATTCGCTCGGTTATTGCTGCGCTCCACCCGGGGGATTTTCTGGCATCCTTGGACATCAAGGATACCTACTTGCACGTCCCCATCTGCGCGGGTCACCAGAAGTTTCTGCGCTTCGCGATAGGCGTAGACCACTATCAGTTTGTTGCTCTTCCCTTCGGTTTGGCGTCAGCACTTGGGCAACACCTCCTAACATGTCCAGCGTGGGCAGCACAGCAGTCTCACCCTCGCATTCAGCGACACATGGATTTGAATGTTCCCCTGTGGTTGTGACCCACGGGTTACCAATTTTTTGTTTCTTTTATTTATATACCTTTCAATTTATTGTGTTTCCCATTTATGTATTTTATATGACATTATTAAAAACCATATTTTTTATAGTAGTGCCTATAAAGTCCATTCTTTCCATATATTTCTCTACTAAGGCGAAGGAGCCGCGCTGTAAGCCGGGCCCTTCTTCCCCACACAGAAGAGGTTTTTTCGTCAGTCAGAGCCCACGGGAAAATTCTCCCAGACTGACAAGTGTGCGGTTGGAGGACAGAAGTGTCCCTGGGTATGTAAGCCCAACAAGCCGGCTACCAAGCCTGCCACCGCATGAAGTCTTGCCCCCGCCCGACTCTGGGGTGGGGGGACGACTTCGCAGGTTCACGGATCGGTGGACCTCCCGAATCTCCAACCGGTGGGTATGTGAGGTGATCACCTCGGGGTACAGGATAGAGTTCCTTTCCTGGACACCAGACAGATTCTTCCCTCAAATCTCTCTCTCCTTCCAGCGCGTCCTTATTGGGGGCAGTACAGTACTTGCTGAGGTGCAGGGTATTTTTGCCAGTACTGTCAAAGGAGAGGTTTCAGGGATTTTATTCAAATTTTTTTTGTCGTCCCAAAGAGGGACGGAGTCCGTCCAATTCTGGACCTCAAGGCCCTGAATGCCTTTGTAAAAGGTTCAAAGATTCCGCATGGAATCCATTGGACATCGTGGACGCCTACTTGCATGTCCAAAACTGCGCGGGTCACTGGAAGTTTCTGCAATTTGCGATAGGCGAAGACCACTATCAGTTTGTGGCTCTTCCCTTCGGTTTAGCATCAGCACCGCAGGTTTTCACCAAGGTGCTTGCCCTGATTCTAGCTTTGCTGAGACAGCGAGGCATTGCTATCGGGACGATCTTCTTATGAGAGCAGGCTCTGGCTCAGAATTGGAGGAAGATGTGTTGATAGCCAGTTAGGCCCTTCGAGAATTCGAGTTGGCTGCTGCACATTCAGAAGTCGGTCCTGGTTCCGACTCAGCGTCTGGAGTATCTAGGATTGATCCTGGACTCCTTGGAGACAAAGGTCTTTCTACCCTTGAAATAATTGCAGACTCTTCAATCTGCGGTATGGGTGCTGACGTCCCGCAAATGGTCGTCACTCCGTTTTTGCATGAGGGCCCTGGGACTCATGGTGGCTTCCTTCGAGGCTGTGCTGTATGTCTAATTCCACAATAGAGCCTTTCAAAAGGAGATCCTATCCAACTGGGACAAGTCTCCATTATCACTGGATCGTCAGATCCAGGTGAGTCATCTGGTCAGGATTTCCCTGACATGGTGGCTGAGATCCCTGGACCTTCGGTCAGGGAAGTCGTTCCTTCCTGTACAGTGGACTGTGATCACGACGACCGTCAGTCTTACGGGCTGGGGTGGAGTCTGGGGAGTTCGGTCAGCCCAAGGTCTTTGGACTCCGGACGAATCCCGTCTGCCGATCAATGTTCTGGTCCTCCGGGCGATCAGACTGTGTCTCTCCTCATGGTCAAGGAGACTACAGGGGCGCTCAGTCAGGATCTAGTCGGAAACGCCACGGCTGTGGCTTGTCAACCATCAGGGGGGAACGCGGAGCTCGACTGCAGCATCCGAGGCCGCTCACATCCTGAGATGAGCGAACAGAAGCGTGTCGGCTCTGTCGGCCGTTTACATTCCTGGTGTAGACAACTGGCAGGTGGATTATCTGAGCCGCCAGCTGTTGGACCTGGGGGTAGGGTCCTTACATTTGGAGGTGTTTCACCTTCTTGTGGGAGGTGGGGCACGCCGGATGTGGACCGACTGGCTTCTCGACTCGATCGCAATGTCGAGATTCGTGGCCAGGTCCAGGGTTCCCTGGGCAGAAGCATCAGACGCGTTGGTGGCCCCATGGGGTCAGTATCGGCTGGTTTATGCCTATCCCCCACTGAAGTTGCTTCCTCGACTAGTTCGCAGGTTGGAGGCCGAGGGAATTCCGGTGATCCTCACCGCCCGATTGGCCTTGGTGTCCTTGGTACGCCGATCTTGTGCGCCTAGTGGCGGACGTTCCATGGAGGCTACCGCTGCGAGAGGTCCCATTCTTCATCCCGTTTTGCAGTCGCTGGTTTTAACGGCATGGCTATTGAAAGCCAGGTGCTGAGGAAATGAGGTCTCTCGGATTCGGTCATTTCGACCATGCTAAGGGCACGGAAATCTTCCTCCAGGAAGGGATACTACCGTACCTGGAAGGCCTACATCGCTTTGTGCGAGGAGCTGGATTGACGTCCACGGACGTATTCCATTTGCAGGATCCTGCTGTTTTTACAGCGTGGTGTGATCCACAAGCTTGCTTTAAGCACCATTAAAGCGGAGTTCCACCCTTTTTTTATGTTTATTAAAAGTCAGCAGCTACAAAAAGTGTAGCCTGCTGGCTTTTAATAAACATACACTTACCTGCTCCACTGTCCAGCGACGCGCCGCCTGGAGCTCCGCTCCTCTCCCCCCTCCTCCGCCGGCGCGTCCATTCACAGTGTGGGCACCAAGCCGTGACAGCTTTCGGCTTCACGGCCGGGCACACACTGCGCATGCGCGAACGGCGCAGCGCTGTGAGTGGACAGGCGATCGCCTGGGACCTGTCACGTCCCAGGTGATCGCCTACAGGGAGGAGCCGCCACAAGGCGATATGACGTATGGCGGCTCCAGGGCGGAAGGAGGAAGTGGGACAGGAAGTCCCACTCCTACTGAAGCCCCCACTCCCCCCCAAAAAAAATTACATGCCAAATGTGGCATGTAAGGGGGTGAGGAGTGGAATAAAAAAAAGTTAAAAAATTGGGTGTAACTCCGCTTTAAGGGTCAGATTTCAGCTTTAGCTGTTTTCTTTCAGTGGCCGCTAGCGGGCCATTCCTTGATTAGTACCTTCGTTCAGGGGGTCCGCCATGTGCTCCTCCATTTTAATACACCTCTTCCTCCTTGGGATTTGAATTGGTGCTCTCGGTTCTTCAAGAACCTCCTTTTAAAAACATCAGAGAGATTCCTTTCTTAACCTCATCTCAGAAGGTGGCTTTTCTGGTAGCCTTTACTTCTGTCAGAAGGGTTTCTGAATTAGCGGCTTTGTCTTGCAAACCGCCATACTGGGTGCTCCATAAGGATAAGGCGGTGCTACGCCCACAGCCTTCTTTTCTCCCGAAGGTGGTCTCGGCCTTCCACCTTACTGAGGACGTTGTACTTCCATCTTTATGTCCTCGTCCATCGCATCCCAGAGAGTTTACGATTCACTCTTTAGACGTGGTACATGCTTGCGGGTGTACCTGTCTGCTACGGCTTAGTTTCGGAAGTCTGACTGTTTGTGTCTGTGTCTGGTCCAAAATAGGGCCAAGCGGTTTTGTCTGCCACCATTTCTCTGTGGATCAAGCAGACTGTCATAATGGCCTATGCCCTTAAAGGGCGGGCGCCTCCCTTTCCGGTTACGGCGCATTCAACCAGGGCAATTGGTGCTTCCTGGGCTTTCTGACATCAAGCGTCTGTTTCACATGTGTGCAAGGCGGCGACCTGGTCGTCCGCACATACCTTTTCAAAGTTTTATAAAGTTGATGTGAGTGCATCTTCTGATGCTTCCTTCGGCCGCAAGGTTTTGCAGGCGGGTTTTTAAAGTTGCACCTCCTCCGTTGAGGAGCTCTGCTTGTTTGGGGTGAACTTTGTTTTTTTCCTTGATACTGTTCCCACCTCTCGTTTTTTGACACTGCTTTGGGACGTCCCACTTTGTCAAGATTGAAGATGCTGTGTCAGTCCATGGATGGTAAGAGAAAATAGGATTTTTTTGTACTCACCGTAAAATCCTTTTCTCTGACGTCCATGGACTGATACAGCACCCACCCCTCCTATTTTTAGGTTTGTACTGCTTTGTTACGAATTGAGGCAGTTGGCTGCAGGGAGGAGGGTTATGTCCGGAGGGACCGCCCCCTGGGCGGGGCTGTTCAGCTCTGGTAATGGAATGTATGTTAAAACATCTAACATTCTGCCTAGTCTTCTCCTATGAGCAGGAACATAACCCACTTTGTCAAGATTGAAGATGCTGTGTCAGTCCATGGACGTCAGAGAAAAGGATTTTACGGTGAGTACAAAAAAATCCTATTTTTATAATGGTTAGCAGCTGGGCGTAATTACTATTATACAGCTGAGAGAATAAGGGGGTGAGATAAACCCCTAGGTATTTCAGGTGAGTACTGCTCCAGGTAAAGGAGAAAGAAGATTGCAACTGTGTACGCAAGCTCGGGGGGATATTTAAGGACAGGATCTCCAACTTCGTGTAATTGATTTTAAAGTTAGAAATAGAGCTGAAGGTCTGTAATTCGCTCATAATATTGGGGAGAGATATCAACGGGTCAGCCACATAAAACAGGACATCATCTGCATATGCCGAGAGTTTGTGTTCCTGCGGCCCAATGCCAAAACCCTCAATGTTAGGATTGGCGCAAATCCGATTTAGCAATGGCTCCAGGGTGAGGGCAAAAATGAGAGGGGACAATGGGCACCCCTGTCTGGTTCCATTCCCAATAGGTAAGGTGTCTGAAAGGACTCTGTTTACCTTAACTCTGGCTTCAGGGTGGCTATATAGCGAAGATACCCAGGAGAGCATTTTAGGGCCGAGCCCCAGCCTAGTCAATACAGCTCGAAGGTATATCCAATCCACCCTGTCGAATGCCTTTTCCGCGTTAGTGGAAAGCAGGAGACAGGGTGGATGATCGGTCTGTGTTTGCACCCAATCAATCAACTGATGCTCTCACCTTTTAGCTGATTTGAAGAAGGGTATGACGCAAGTCGCTTTTCTACAGAAAACGCACTTTCGCAGTGATTAAATCCCTAAACTAACTAATGGGACATTTCCCACAGCATACCACAGTGTCTCTCCTATCTCTAAGTCCAAGGGGGTCAGCATTCTGTTGGCCAAATCGTTTCCCTGGATCTCTGAGGCTCAGCGGAAGGATGATCTGGGCCGCTTCCTTCTCCTAAAAGGGGGGGTTTTTGGCAAGCAGGTCACCTTTGCTAACGTCTACTTTCCAAATGTGGATCACCCGAAATTTTTGCAGAAGCTCCTTTCTGAAATCTTGGAGTTTGCAGAAGGGCTCCTCGTTTTTTTTGGGGGGGGGGTGACACTCAACTTTGCTATGGATCCCATACTGGATGTCTCGTGCGGCTCCTCCCATCTTCCCTACTCTAGCCTCAAGCGCCTGAAGGCGGATCTGCATACTTTGCATCTGGGGTTGATCCCTGGAGGTTGTTACATTCTCAAGACCGTGATTATTTTTTTTTCTCCCCGGTCCACCAAACTTACTCGCGGCTAGACTATCTTCTGGTTCCGCGTAAGGATTTATCCAAAGTAGTGTCTACTGACATTGACGTTATCTCTCTTTCAGACCATGCTCTGGTCCATCTGACTCTCCAACTGGGTCAAATGACTCAGACTCTGCCATCCTGGAGATTGAATGAGTCCTTGCTCCAATCAGAAGAGATCTGTTCCGAGCTCCTGACCACCTTGAGGGAGTACTTTTCCATCAATGAAGCATCAGTCTCTAATCTTTTGGTCGTCTGGGAGGCTCATAAGACAGTGGTCTGGGGGGAATTGATCTAAATAGGAGCCTGTCTTAAAAGGCAGAGATCCCTTCGCACGTAGGAACTTTTTGCCCGGCTGCGTAGTGCTCCCATAAGGCCAGCCTTGCTCGTCCCACATATCAGGATCTTCTTAAGCCTCATACACACGACCGGATTTTCCGCAGACAAAGCCTCTGACTTTTGTCCGAAGGGTGTTGGCCAGGAACTTGTCTTGCATACAAACGGCACACAATTGTCAGCCAACAAACACGAACGTAGTTATGTACTACGTGGTTTTTCAGCTCTTTAGCGCCATCCTTTGGGCACCTTCTGCTAATGTTGTGTTTGGTGAGCATTGCATGCGAGCATGCATGTTTGTACTTCGGACTTTTGTCCGAGGGACTTGTGTACACACAATCGGAAAATCCTACAACAGACCGTTGTTCGTGGAAATATTGAAAGCCTGCCATCCAACATTTTCGGCCAATAGGCTGTCATCACACAATTCCCTTCAGAAAATCCGATGTAGAGTTTGCGAAGAGCTCCGCATGCTCCTATTTCACAAAACGAAGCAAAAGCTGTCATGGGCTCACCGTGCAATGTATGCATTCTCTAACAAACCGGGTACGTTGTTGGCACGGGCACTGCGAGGTCCGCATCTCCCATATCATGGGCTCCTCAGGGCAGAAGTTCCATACTTCTTCCGATATTGTGGCGGAGTTCAGATCATTTTTGTTAAGGCCTCTACAACCTGGACTTCGGTGCTTCCCATCAATCCTATCTTGCTTCCTCGGGCATTCCATCCCTTCCTCTTGCAGTCCAAGAGGAATTGGAGGAGCCTATCACATTTGAGGAGTTGGGGGTGGCCCTGGCCCACTCCAAGCCGAAGTCTTTTTTGAGACCTTATCTCGACCATTGGTCTCTGCCCTAAACTCTGTCACAGATGGGGAGTCCTTTCCAATCGACACACTGAGGGCCTATAGCTCCCTTATTCCAAAGGGGTGGTAGGACCAATAACGATGTGGGAACTATCGCCCGATGGCACTCCTGAATACGGATCTGAAACAATTTGCGAAAATTCTAGCCAATAGGTTGCTCCCGCATATCTTCAGCCTCGTCCACAGACCAAGCAGGCTTTGTGCCCCTTCGAGAGCAGTGTGATAACACCATTCAGGTGGTAAACTTGATCCATGCAGCCAGTTCATCAAATCAACCTCTTCTCTTGCTGTCTACCGACACACGGAAAGCCTTTGACAGGGTAAACTGGACTTTCATGGGAGCCACCCTTGAACACATTGGCCACCGTTCCTCCTAGCTGAGTTTGATACTGTCCTTCTATTCTAACCCTAAGGCTGCAGTCAAGGTCAATGAGACCAGATCCAACTTTTTCAACATCCATAATGGCACGCGACAGGTCTGCCCCCTGTCCCCCTTGATATTTCTTTCTCGTACATCACGGGACACAGAGACTTAATAATAACTAAATGGGTTATGTTCCACCTTTAGGTGATTGGACACTGGCACACCCAAGACAGGAAGTTTCCCTCTATATAACCCCTCCCATACAGGGAGTACCTCAGTTTCTAAGGTGTTGGTCATGGTTAAAGATGTGCTAAGAAGAAGCTCAGCTGAGGGATCCCTGCGGGATCAAGGAGCCATGTAACTGGATCCATCCAAAGTGCCATAAAAAGCCAAAATGAATGGTACCCGGGCCTCGTGGAAGAACGAGGTTTTGCCTGTAACATCTCTCTTTTGAGGACTGGGCCCTGGGATCCAGCACTTTTGGCACATGCCCAAAGGTTTTCTGACAGAGTGCCTTACAGGTCCAGGTCAGAGGCCACCTTTAATGGGAACCCAAGTCCCTATGGGTCTAGCACGACGCGGCCCGCCGTGATGGGTGAAGGTTGGGTCTGTCTGATCTTCAGCAGAATCCTGCGGCTGGATAAGGTAAGTGAAGATAATCCTAAAGAAACATCTTATGGTGCTCTTTAAGGATTTCTTCTTTGAGTAGTTGCATGTCTTGCCTAATTTTTGCCACTAGAGGGCGCCAAAGTACATACCTGGTGTTTTCTTACCATGCTTCCCTCTGTTTGATGCTCAGTGCAGCAGGTCCACAGATCAGCTCACTCCCTCCGCTGCAGGCTCTGCCACGAGTTGGGAAAGGGGGTCCTTCGCTGCCTGCAGGGCTATCGGGGGCCCTGTGTTCAGAAATTCTTTCCTCTTTCCCCCTGCTGTCTGCTATCGCATGCAGGAGACACTTATATTCCCACAGGCAGCCGGGATGGTGGGGGGAGAGGGGGCTACCGCCCAACGTGCATGTGGATACCGGCGTGCACGTCGGCATACAGCGCAGGTGCAGGCTAAACTGATTAAAAGAGTTGGAAAGTGAAAAAAGAAACTGCGCTACAGATATAGAACTAGGCAGATATATCAAATGCCCAGAAACAAACAAAGGAAAAAAAGCAGCAACTATTCTGAAAACTAACAGTGCACACAAACAAGAAAAAATATATATAGTCGCGCTAACTTATAAATATAAACATAAGCCCACCACTGAATGATTGAAAAAATTATCTTCAAATCATCACAGTGAAGAATTATGTAAGTGCTCAGTGAAGAACAATAAATAAAAAATATATAAACAAAGCATATGGAATAATAATACAAACTTAATTAATGATATTAATACATGCTTGCATAGGGCCTTAAATAATCAAATCCAAAGTCCATATAAAGAAGCACCCGTGATCAAGTGTCCATGTTAAATGAAAAAAGAAAAATGAAAAAAAGCAAAAGAAAACAAAACAAAAACGATTCCAAATCTTCTTATATTCGTGACTTTCACCACCACCAGTAAGAATTCCTGCTTACCAAAAAGCGATGGTCCCCTATGACGGAGGACCCCAAACAGCCTCAAATGGCAATCAGTAGGACTCCAGACTTCAGTGTATGCTGAGCCTCAATTGTTTTGATAGCCAAAATGCTCATATACCATCATGCAGTACTCGATACGGAACATGGAAGGAAGGGAGGACACTACATAGTGTAAAATCCTTGGTGGATATTTATTTAAAAGAAGAAAACATACTTACAAAAATGCAGTTTAAAAAACAGCCTTAAAAATGTGACAGCGCCGACCGGTCAAAGGCGCTAGTCACACACATACGTCCGTGGAAGTCGAGCAGTGGAGGGTGACGTCAGCACAAAGCTCGTATCCTGCCCTACGCGTTTCGTGAAAATTCACGTCGTCTCGGGGCACGGGCGATGGGCTGCGTCACCCCCTCTTTATAGGGAACACAAGAACTCAAGGGTCCAGCCCGAGGGAAGGCGCGCGCGCGCACCTCGCGCAGCGAGGTAGCCACGCCTCGCTGTCGTATCCACCAAACAGCAAAAGCAGCGGATGCGCGCGCATCTCTCCCCACGAGGAAGCCAAGCCTCGTTTGCAAATACATGCCGTGCGCGTCATCACGCCAAACGGGATGACGAAAGCATGGCGGGGAGTATGCCGCACACACGCGTGTCCATGGCAACAATGGCCACGACCGCAATGCGCGCGCCACCCAGGGGGGGAGGAGCCTCCAGGTGTGTCACAGGAGGCAGTAAGACTCACAACCTCCGCCGCAGCCATAATGTGCGGTGAACATAATGGGACTTGAACTGCTCCAAATTTAAAATCCTAACTGTAGAGGACATATACATACATGAATATAATATAAGACATAAATGTCATACCAGTATCTAAAGCCATACATGTTTGAAATATACGGAGATAGATTAACTCATAGTAGTTAATAATCCATAAATGATAATAAAATCACCAAGGTTACAACGATTACCATCTAATCTCGTCCCTCTTACTACCCCGCTTAACATGGTCAATGTCCATTACAAAACGGGAAAAAGAGACGGAAGTAAACGGTTAAATTTAAACAGAAAAAGGAAAAAGGAGAAGAGAAAGAGTGTACATACAGCACGATCTACATCTCCCAAAAAACTATACTCCAATATAGTTCAATAGTCCACCCCAAACAGCCATTATAAAAACATAATTAACTGATTGGCTAGATTAATTCAAGAATTGTTAATAAAAGCATTAACATCAGTGTCCACATTGAGTCCGTGCGGAACGTAAGTCCTCAACCTGTACACCCATGCCATTTCTTGCTTGGAGATTTCTCTCACAAGCGAGCTGCCTCTCCAATGGGGTCTGTATTTGTCAATAGCGATGAATAGTGTACCAGATGGGTCTCTCTTGTGGACTTGATCGTAGTGCCTGGATACAGAGTGTTTATCGAAACCTTTGCGTATGTTCGCTATATGTTCGTTAAGTCTCACCCTTACTGCCCTTTTGGTCCTCCCCACATATTGGAGACCGCAAGGGCATTGTATGAGGTAAATAACCCCCAAAGATGAACAGGTGATAAAGGGTTCGATTTCATAGGAACGGCCCGTGCTCGTTGAAGAAAAATGGCTAATCTTCCTATCCCTACAGCTATTCAGGCTGCACACTTGGCATTTTTTGCATTTATAATATCCTGTCAGGTTCTCTAGGAATGTTCTATTAGCCCGTGGGGGGTCCTGGACACTTGGGGCCACCCTGCTGGACAGTGTAGATGCCCCCCTAAAAACAATAGCTGGTCTCTCTGGAAGAGACGGTGCCAACACTAAATCACTGGTTAGCACATGCCAGTGCTTACGTATCAGACTTTTGATGGTCTGATGCTGTACGGAGTAGGTGGTAATAAATGGAAGAGAGAACTTACCATCCCTTACCACTCTCTCCCTGTCGGCCAACAATGATCCTCGATCGATCTCACTGACAGATTGTATCAATTGAGACAGATCACTCTGTTGATAACCTTTATCAACAAATCTCTTAGAGAGAACCTCGGCCTGGCATTTGAAAGCCTCTAAGTCTGTACAATTACGTCTCAATCTGGTGAATTGTCCCTGAGGGACGGCCTTCAACCAAGGGGCATAATGACAACTGTCAAGCGGAATATATGAGTTTCTGTCAGTTGGTTTGAAATAAGTGGTCGTAACAAATTTGCTATCAACCACTGAAATTTTCAAATCCAGATAGTGTACTGACTCCTGACTGGCCTCAAAAGAGAATCTGATACCTCTGTTGTTATCGTTTAGGGACAGCATATAATCCCGCAAATCAGGTTCACTGCCGTCCCATAGGAGGAGGACGTCGTCGATGTACCTGACCCAGAGAACAACCTCTGGTCTCCGGCAAACATCGACGACGTCCTCCTCCCACTTGGCCATAAACAAGTTGGCCAGGCTAGGGGCGTACTTCGCCCCCATCGCCACACCTCGATCTTGGCGGAAGAACTGATTATCACACCAAAAATAATTATGGCCTGCTGCATATTTCAGTAGGGTCATAATAAAGTTAATTTGCCGCGATGGTAGATCTGATCCTCTCACCAAATACATCTCAACAGCCTCAAAGCCACACTCATGGGGGATGATGGTATAGAGCGAGGTCACGTCTGCCGTGACCATCCATATACCATTTGTGGGAGTGAGATCTTTGAGTAAATTGATAACGTGTTTAGTGTCCCTTACATAGGAAGGGATCTGCTGAACCAAAGGCTGCAGGAAAAAATCAATATACTTCCCGACCCGGGACGTGATGGAGTCTATCCCACTTACAATGGGTCGTCCCGGGGGGGAAGTAAGACTTTTATGGATCTTCGGGAGGTAATATATAACGGGAGTCCGGGGGGCACAGGGTATCAAAAACAATCTCTCCCTGTCATTAAGAATGCCCTCCCGGTGTCCCTCATCCACAATAATCTCGAGGTCTCTTTTATACTTGACAACGGGGTCCCTGTTCAAAGGGGTATAGGTTTCGGTGTCATCGACGATCCTGTGTAACTCTTTCAGGTAGTCACACCTATCGAGAATGACTATCCCCCCCCCTTTGTCTGCAGGTCTAATGACCAGGGACTTATTGGAACAAAGGGACTCAAGCCCGTTCTCCAAATTCTTTTGCATTTTGACCTTTTTTACCTTGATCTTTTCAAGATCCTTGAGTACCACATCCCTGAAAACTGACAGAAACTCATATATTCCGCTTGACAGTTGTCATTATGCCCCTTGGTTGAAGGCCGTCCCTCAGGGACAATTCACCAGATTGAGACGTAATTGAGACGTAATTGTACAGACTTAGAGGCTTTCAAATGCCAGGCCGAGGTTCTCTCTAAGAGATTTGTTGATAAAGGTTATCAACAGAGTGATCTGTCTCAATTGATACAATCTGTCAGTGAGATCGATCGAGGATCATTGTTGGCCGACAGGGAGAGAGTGGTAAGGGATGGTAAGTTCTCTCTTCCATTTATTACCACCTACTCCGTACAGCATCAGACCATCAAAAGTCTGATACGTAAGCACTGGCATGTGCTAACCAGTGATTTAGTGTTGGCACCGTCTCTTCCAGAGAGACCAGCTATTGTTTTTAGGGGGGCATCTACACTGTCCAGCAGGGTGGCCCCAAGTGTCCAGGACCCCCCACGGGCTAATAGAACATTCCTAGAGAACCTGACAGGATATTATAAATGCAAAAAATGCCAAGTGTGCAGCCTGAATAGCTGTAGGGATAGGAAGATTAGCCATTTTTCTTCAACGAGCACGGGCCGTTCCTATGAAATCGAACCCTTTATCACCTGTTCATCTTTGGGGGTTATTTACCTCATACAATGCCCTTGCGGTCTCCAATATGTGGGGAGGACCAAAAGGGCAGTAAGGGTGAGACTTAACGAACATATAGCGAACATACGCAAAGGTTTCGATAAACACTCTGTATCCAGGCACTACGATCAAGTCCACAAGAGAGACCCATCTGGTACACTATTCATCGCTATTGACAAATACAGACCCCATTGGAGAGGAGGCAGCTCGCTTGTGAGAGAAATCTCCAAGCAAGAAATGGCATGGGTGTACAGGTTGAGGACTTACGTTCCGCACGGACTCAATGTGGACACTGATGTTAATGCTTTTATTAACAATTCTTGAATTAATCTAGCCAATCAGTTAATTATGTTTTTATAATGGCTGTTTGGGGTGGACTATTGAACTATATTGGAGTATAGTTTTTTGGGAGATGTAGATCGTGCTGTATGTACACTCTTTCTCTTCTCCTTTTTCCTTTTTCTGTTTAAATTTAACCGTTTACTTCCGTCTCTTTTTCCCGTTTTGTAATGGACATTGACCATGTTAAGCGGGGTAGTAAGAGGGACGAGATTAGATGGTAATCGTTGTAACCTTGGTGATTTTATTATCATTTATGGATTATTAACTACTATGAGTTAATCTATCTCCGTATATTTCAAACATGTATGGCTTTAGATACTGGTATGACATTTATGTCTTATATTATATTCATGTATGTATATGTCCTCTACAGTTAGGATTTTAAATTTGGAGCAGTTCAAGTCCCATTATGTTCACCGCACATTATGGCTGCGGCGGAGGTTGTGAGTCTTACTGCCTCCTGTGACACACCTGGAGGCTCCTCCCCCCCTGGGTGGCGCGCGCATTGCGGTCGTGGCCATTGTTGCCATGGACACGCGTGTGTGCGGCATACTCCCCGCCATGCTTTCGTCATCCCGTTTGGCGTGATGACGCGCACGGCATGTATTTGCAAACGAGGCTTGGCTTCCTCGTGGGGAGAGATGCGCGCGCATCCGCTGCTTTTGCTGTTTGGTGGATACGACAGCGAGGCGTGGCTACCTCGCTGCGCGAGGTGCGCGCGCGCGCCTTCCCTCGGGCTGGACCCTTGAGTTCTTGTGTTCCCTATAAAGAGGGGGTGACGCAGCCCATCGCCCGTGCCCCGAGACGACGTGAATTTTCACGAAACGCGTAGGGCAGGATACGAGCTTTGTGCTGACGTCACCCTCCACTGCTCGACTTCCACGGACGTATGTGTGTGACTAGCGCCTTTGACCGGTCGGCGCTGTCACATTTTTAAGGCTGTTTTTTAAACTGCATTTTTGTAAGTATGTTTTCTTCTTTTAAATAAATATCCACCAAGGATTTTACACTATGTAGTGTCCTCCCTTCCTTCCATGTTCCGTATCGAGTACTGCATGATGGTATATGAGCATTTTGGCTATCAAAACAATTGAGGCTCAGCATACACTGAAGTCTGGAGTCCTACTGATTACCATTTGAGGCTGTTTGGGGTCCTCCGTCATAGGGGACCATCGCTTTTTGGTAAGCAGGAATTCTTACTGGTGGTGGTGAAAGTCACAAATATAAGAAGATTTGGAATCGTTTTTGTTTTGTTTTCTTTTGCTTTTTTTCATTTTTCTTTTTTCATTTAACATGGACACTTGATCACGGGTGCTTCTTTATATGGACTTTGGATTTGATTATTTAAGGCCCTATGCAAGCATGTATTAATATCATTAATTAAGTTTGTATTATTATTCCATATGCTTTGTTTATATATTTTTTATTTATTGTTCTTCACTGAGCACTTACATAATTCTTCACTGTGATGATTTGAAGATAATTTTTTCAATCATTCAGTGGTGGGCTTATGTTTATATTTATAAGTTAGCGCGACTATATATATTTTTTCTTGTTTGTGTGCACTGTTAGTTTTCAGAATAGTTGCTGCTTTTTTTCCTTTGTTTGTTTCTGGGCATTTGATATATCTGCCTAGTTCTATATCTGTAGCGCAGTTTCTTTTTTCACTTTCCAACTCTTTACATTAACTACCATTAACTGCTGCTTAGTGAGTGGTCATTAATTTGACCACAATGGATATTTTCGACTTCCGAGCGAAACGGACAGTCAACACGACTGGGGTGTTCGACTCCACCCCGGCCTCCGGTAGCTCTGATGTCAGTGGTCTCTTTATGCGACTAAAGAATATCATGACAACTGAGATACACACTCAGTGGGACATAGCGTTCCTTGAGATTTATATTCGGAATGCCATGGTCCCAAGAAGCCTCCGTTGGGAGGTAAGCCCACAAAAAGGTGAGCCTGATTTGGAGGTTTGGGCTAAATATTTCAATGATGCTGGAGTTTCTTTTTTGCGATTTCTGGCCCAAAGAAAAAGCGAGAAGCTGCAGAGACTTGATACCGAAATTAAAACGGTTAGAGATTTGCTGACCTCTTTCAAAAATGGAGAGGAATATAGGGAGTGTTCTAACTCTCTCCAAAAAACCTTAGAGAGGGAAGAAAAGGATCAAAAAACAAAAAAGAAGAAAAAATACCTTAGAGATTTTGAGGATTACCAGTCGGGCCTTGTTTTTCTGTGGCAGAAAAAGTTGGCAGCAGATGAGATAAATGAGGTAGTGATGGACACTGCCCCTCAGGGTGCGGTGCCATCCGGCCCGATTGCCAACCCTCCCATGACTGGTAGGAGAGGGGTTTTTAACCCCCCCACTCCCACTCCAGCTCAACGTAACAATAAGGTCAAGACTAAGAACGGGCCCAAACAGGGCAATTCTTCATCTAAAATGCCTAAAAATGTGAAATCATATAGATCTGATGTACAGTTCCAGCATTATCAGGATGAATCCATGAGAGGATGGGAGCATCCCTCATTTGGACCCATCCATCATGATGCGGGACATAATCAGGGATTTCCAAGAACCAGTTTTGAGTCCAATGGTATGCGGGATTTTAACATCCCCACCCATAACCGTTTTTTTCCCTTAACAGACTCATTGGGGCCATTAGGCCGTGAACCTATGGAAAGGCGATATGGATTCAATAATCCGGACGGGAATGGCCAATTTCCTCAGTCTAATCATTTTGACAGGGGTTATGATTATTCTAGACCCTCCTATCCCCCAGGTCAATATGATTTCAGACCGAACCCCAGTTGGGGTTTTCCCACGGGCCACCAGGGCCGGTTCGGCCCATCAAAACGAAGAGAGGGGTTAGAGGGGGGAGGAGGGCCCAGTTGCTCAAAAAGAAAAAGAATCTAGGTATGGGTATTTTTAATTTGAGCCAACAGGCCTTGTCAGAGACTGAGCAGCGCTTGTTGGATAAGGGTTTGAAATTTGCTCCGCCTAGGAGCTTGAGCAAATTTCAAACCTTTATGGATGTCCACAAGTTTGCAAGGAAGCTCAATATCAAGAGGCATTTTCTGTCTAATCCTATTATGGATAGAGTGAGTCCCTTACCTGGGTACAAACATACTGGGTTGGCCAATGCTTCACTGTTTAATCCCCCTGGCTCATTGGCCCCGAGCATTAAAGTTTTCAGGGATGTGGTACTCAAGGATCTTGAAAAGATCAAGGTAAAAAAGGTCAAAATGCAAAAGAATTTGGAGAACGGGCTTGAGTCCCTTTGTTCCAATAAGTCCCTGGTCATTAGACCTGCAGACAAAGGGGGGGGGATAGTCATTCTCGATAGGTGTGACTACCTGAAAGAGTTACACAGGATCGTCGATGACACCGAAACCTATACCCCTTTGAACAGGGACCCTGTTGTCAAGTATAAAAGAGACCTCGAGATTATTGTGGATGAGGGACACCGGGAGGGCATTCTTAATGACAGGGAGAGATTGTTTTTGATACCCTGTGCCCCCCGGACTCCCGTTATATATTACCTCCCGAAGATCCATAAAAGTCTTACTTCCCCCCCGGGACGACCCATTGTAAGTGGGATAGACTCCATCACGTCCCGGGTCGGGAAGTATATTGATTTTTTCCTGCAGCCTTTGGTTCAGCAGATCCCTTCCTATGTAAGGGACACTAAACACGTTATCAATTTACTCAAAGATCTCACTCCCACAAATGGTATATGGATGGTCACGGCAGACGTGACCTCGCTCTATACCATCATCCCCCATGAGTGTGGCTTTGAGGCTGTTGAGATGTATTTGGTGAGAGGATCAGATCTACCATCGCGGCAAATTAACTTTATTATGACCCTACTGAAATATGCAGCAGGCCATAATTATTTTTGGTGTGATAATCAGTTCTTCCGCCAAGATCGAGGTGTGGCGATGGGGGCGAAGTACGCCCCTAGCCTGGCCAACTTGTTTATGGCCAAGTGGGAGGAGGACGTCGTCGATGTTTGCCGGAGACCAGAGGTTGTTCTCTGGGTCAGGTACATCGACGACGTCCTCCTCCTATGGGACGGCAGTGAACCTGATTTGCGGGATTATATGCTGTCCCTAAACGATAACAACAGAGGTATCAGATTCTCTTTTGAGGCCAGTCAGGAGTCAGTACACTATCTGGATTTGAAAATTTCAGTGGTTGATAGCAAATTTGTTACGACCACTTATTTCAAACCAACTGACAGAAACTCATATATTCCGCTTGACAGTTGTCATTATGCCCCTTGGTTGAAGGCCGTCCCTCAGGGACAATTCACCAGATTGAGACGTAATTGTACAGACTTAGAGGCTTTCAAATGCCAGGCCGAGGTTCTCTCTAAGAGATTTGTTGATAAAGGTTATCAACAGAGTGATCTGTCTCAATTGATACAATCTGTCAGTGAGATCGATCGAGGATCATTGTTGGCCGACAGGGAGAGAGTGGTAAGGGATGGTAAGTTCTCTCTTCCATTTATTACCACCTACTCCGTACAGCATCAGACCATCAAAAGTCTGATACGTAAGCACTGGCATGTGCTAACCAGTGATTTAGTGTTGGCACCGTCTCTTCCAGAGAGACCAGCTATTGTTTTTAGGGGGGCATCTACACTGTCCAGCAGGGTGGCCCCAAGTGTCCAGGACCCCCCACGGGCTAATAGAACATTCCTAGAGAACCTGACAGGATATTATAAATGCAAAAAATGCCAAGTGTGCAGCCTGAATAGCTGTAGGGATAGGAAGATTAGCCATTTTTCTTCAACGAGCACGGGCCGTTCCTATGAAATCGAACCCTTTATCACCTGTTCATCTTTGGGGGTTATTTACCTCATACAATGCCCTTGCGGTCTCCAATATGTGGGGAGGACCAAAAGGGCAGTAAGGGTGAGACTTAACGAACATATAGCGAACATACGCAAAGGTTTCGATAAACACTCTGTATCCAGGCACTACGATCAAGTCCACAAGAGAGACCCATCTGGTACACTATTCATCGCTATTGACAAATACAGACCCCATTGGAGAGGCAGCTCGCTTGTGAGAGAAATCTCCAAGCAAGAAATGGCATGGGTGTACAGGTTGAGGACTTACGTTCCGCACGGACTCAATGTGGACACTGATGTTAATGCTTTTATTAACAATTCTTGAATTAATCTAGCCAATCAGTTAATTATGTTTTTATAATGGCTGTTTGGGGTGGACTATTGAACTATATTGGAGTATAGTTTTTTGGGAGATGTAGATCGTGCTGTATGTACACTCTTTCTCTTCTCCTTTTTCCTTTTTCTGTTTAAATTTAACCGTTTACTTCCGTCTCTTTTTCCCGTTTTGTAATGGACATTGACCATGTTAAGCGGGGTAGTAAGAGGGACGAGATTAGATGGTAATCGTTGTAACCTTGGTGATTTTATTATCATTTATGGATTATTAACTACTATGAGTTAATCTATCTCCGTATATTTCAAACATGTATGGCTTTAGATACTGGTATGACATTTATGTCTTATATTATATTCATGTATGTATATGTCCTCTACAGTTAGGATTTTAAATTTGGAGCAGTTCAAGTCCCATTATGTTCACCGCACATTATGGCTGCGGCGGAGGTTGTGAGTCTTACTGCCTCCTGTGACACACCTGGAGGCTCCTCCCCCCCTGGGTGGCGCGCGCATTGCGGTCGTGGCCATTGTTGCCATGGACACGCGTGTGTGCGGCATACTCCCCGCCATGCTTTCGTCATCCCGTTTGGCGTGATGACGCGCACGGCATGTATTTGCAAACGAGGCTTGGCTTCCTCGTGGGGAGAGATGCGCGCGCATCCGCTGCTTTTGCTGTTTGGTGGATACGACAGCGAGGCGTGGCTACCTCGCTGCGCGAGGTGCGCGCGCGCGCCTTCCCTCGGGCTGGACCCTTGAGTTCTTGTGTTCCCTATAAAGAGGGGGTGACGCAGCCCATCGCCCGTGCCCCGAGACGACGTGAATTTTCACGAAACGCGTAGGGCAGGATACGAGCTTTGTGCTGACGTCACCCTCCACTGCTCGACTTCCACGGACGTATGTGTGTGACTAGCGCCTTTGACCGGTCGGCGCTGTCACATTTTTAAGGCTGTTTTTTAAACTGCATTTTTGTAAGTATGTTTTCTTCTTTTAAATAAATATCCACCAAGGATTTTACACTATGTAGTGTCCTCCCTTCCTTCCATGTTCCGTATCGAGTACTGCATGATGGTATATGAGCATTTTGGCTATCAAAACAATTGAGGCTCAGCATACACTGAAGTCTGGAGTCCTACTGATTACCATTTGAGGCTGTTTGGGGTCCTCCGTCATAGGGGACCATCGCTTTTTGGTAAGCAGGAATTCTTACTGGTGGTGGTGAAAGTCACGAATATAAGAAGATTTGGAATCGTTTTTGTTTTGTTTTCTTTTGCTTTTTTTCATTTTTCTTTTTTCATTTAACATGGACACTTGATCACGGGTGCTTCTTTATATGGACTTTGGATTTGATTATTTAAGGCCCTATGCAAGCATGTATTAATATCATTAATTAAGTTTGTATTATTATTCCATATGCTTTGTTTATATATTTTTTATTTATTGTTCTTCACTGAGCACTTACATAATTCTTCACTGTGATGATTTGAAGATAATTTTTTCAATCATTCAGTGGTGGGCTTATGTTTATATTTATAAGTTAGCGCGACTATATATATTTTTTCTAAACTGATTAAAAGCCTCAGATGCAAGTAGCTCCGGTAACGAAGGGACACAGCAGCATATCAGGAGCATGTAAGCTTTTGTGTATTGGATACAGGCATTCCTTTGTAAAGACACCTACTCAGCAGCAGTTCCCAGGGGAATGGTCTCTCCATCCCGACATCTTTCTGGCCATATGCCAAAGGTGTGGATCTTTTGGCCTCCAGGTTCAACAAATTAGACAATTTTGTGTCAAGGACACGGGACCCACTCGCATGTGGGACGGATGCGTTAGTAATCCCTTGGGATCAGTTTTCACTGATCTATGCATTCCCTCCAGTTCAGCTTCTACCACGACTGCTTCGCAGGATCAAGGAGGAAAGAAAACCAGTGGTCCTCATAGCCGCGGCATGGCCCAGTAGACCATGGTATGCAGAAATCGTGAGAAATACAGTGGGGGACCCATGGGTCCTTCCGCTGCGTCCAGACCTGCTCTCGCATGGTCCAGTATTCCATCCTTTCTTACAAAGTCTAAATTTGACGATTTGGCTGTTGAAACCTACGTCTTAAGAAGTCGAGGACTTTCAGGTTCAGTCCTCTCCACTCTGGTTAATGCTAGGAATCCGGCCTCCAGGCTCATTTATTATAGAATCTGGAAGGCATATGTTTCCTGGTGTGAATCCAAGGGTTGGCACCCTCAGAGATATATCATTGGTAGAATTCTTGCCTTTCTACAGTTGGGGTGTAAATGAAGCTGGCCTTATCGTTTTTTTTCCAACGGCCCCTTGCCTCACATTCCTTGGTTCGGGCTTTTATTCAAGGGGTAATACACTTAAATTCGCCAGTTAAATCCCCCTTGTGCCCGTGGGATCTGAATTTAGTCTTATCGGTGTTGCAAAAGCAGCCTTTTGAACCAATACGTCACATTCCCTTGGTCCTTTTGACAAGGAAATTAGTCTTTCTGGATGCTATATCCTCTGCTAGAAGCGTTGGCAGCTTTCTCTTGTAAAGAGCCATATTTAATTATCCACAGGGACAGAGTAGTGTTGCGTCTTCACCCAACCTTTCTGCCTAAAGTGGTGTCAGGGATCCATCTGAACCAGGATGTTACCCTGCCTTCCTTTTTTCCAGAACCGCGTTCTGCAGAATAAAAATGTTTGCACTCTCTTGAGGTAGTTAGAGCAGTCAAAGTCTATCTGGAAGCGACAGCTCAGATACGGAAAACTGATGTTTTGTTTGTGCTGCCAGAAGGCCCCAGGAAGGGTCAGGCAGCGTCGAGATCTACTATCTCTAAGTGGATTCGGCAAGTTATTGTTCAGGCCTATGGTTTGAAGAGGAAGGCTCCTCCCTTTCATGTCAAAGCGCACTCTACCAGAGCAGTAAGTGATTCATGGGCGGTGCATCACCAGGCCTCTATGGCTCAGATCTGCAAGGCCGCAACATGGTCTTCGGTCCATACATTCACTGAATTCTATCAGGTGGATGTGAGAGGGCATGAGGACACCACCTTTGGGCGTAGTGTGCTGCGGGCAGCAGTATAGATCCTCACGTCTGATGGCGGTCTGCCTTGATCTGTGTTTCCCTCCCCTCGAGTTGCATTGCTCTGGGACATCCCATTTAGTTATTATTAAGGCTCTGTGTCCCTTGATGTACGAGACAGAAAATGGGATTTTTAAAACTGCTTACCTGTAAAATCATTTTCTTGGAGTACTTCACAGGACACAGAGCTCCCGCCCCTCTTCTTGGGATACTTATTCCTTTGCTACAAAACTGAGGTACTCCCTGTATGGGAGGGGTTATATAGAGGGAAACTTCCTGTCTTGGGTATGCCAGTGTCCAATCACCTGAAGGTGGAACATAACCCATTTAGTTATTATTAAGGCTCTGTGTCCTGTGATGTACTTCAAGAAAAGGATTTTACAGGTAAGCTGTTTTAAAAACCCTATTTTTCGCTCAACATAGAGCCTTTTCTGTGTACGGTTCGGGCAGACTTTGGCGTTGTCGGCTTTCAAAAAGCTTCAGGGACGCATAAGGTGGCCGCATTTGTGAATGACTTGATTTTTTCCCTAACGGAACCACTTACGACCCTTCAAAAACTGCTCCAGTCTTTGCAATACCTGAAACTGTAAACTCAGCAGATCCAATATTAACATTACAGGGTATTTTTAATACCCTATTACAAAATCCCCCTACTAATGAGATAATAATTGATCATGCCTATAGATCTGGAGGACAGACCCAACAAGACAAAGAGATATAATCTGTAAAATACACTATTTTCAAATAAAACAAAAAAATCATGTTAGCGGCTCGGCAATGTAAAACCGTAAATTTCGAAGGGGCTCAGTTTATATTGTTCCATGACCTTTCCAGACACACGCTGGCGTATAAGAAGGGCTATGAAGCCTATCTTGGAGCTCCTTCAGAAAAGAAACATTCAGTATAGATGGAAATTTCCATTTCAATTGCAGGTGCAATATAAAGGCACAGCAGCCATATTTCGTGGTATAGAAGATCTGCCTGGATTTCTGAAAGTTCTCCAACTCCCCGAAATATAAATAACTCAGTGGCCTGGAATATACACAGAGTCAGGGCCTATATCAGTGCCTAAACTAAGGAGAAAAACTCAAGATCCGGACCCTAATAACTAGAGAGATAAGTCTAAAAAGGAAAAGAAACAAAAATAACTTGGAGAGAAGTATAGATGGAAATGAGAAAAGACTTCGGATGGGGGAGGGAATAGGGGAATGGGCGTGAAGGATATGGGGGGGGGGGGGAAGAGAAAAAGAAGGGAGAGAAAGGGGCAAGGAGAACAAAAAGTTTTTTTGGGGGGGATATATCATTCAATAGATGTATCAATATGCACACTTAAATAATACACATGTGATTTAATTAAGATGTTACAGTAGAAGAGATAAAATATTACACATATTCATAGGTATGAGGGCATGGTCTATATAGCTTATAGACCACTGATAATACAGGAGCACTGCTTCACATATAGATAGGGATTTAAACCCCTTAATCTTTTTTTTATATATTTTTTTTATTTCTTTCTCAAAATTTTATTTAAATATTCACACACTGGTATTACATACCATATACACTAAATGGAATTAAAAGTAGGACACAGGGGAATGGAAATGAGACTAGGAAGTAAACACACGTAGTCTATTTTATGCCCTTTATATCACACACAATGGGTTTTTGTTTGTTTTTACCCCCTCTCCTTTATCTCCCTGTATTCCGGAGATTGATTTACATGTTCATAAGAAAACTCGATATGTTTAGTTAAGGAAATGGTTTAGGGTGTGATATAGACGGAAATGAATGTTTTATAAACAGAGTGTTGTTTTAATGGGAGGGGAGAGGGTGACATATGAAAAAGTGGTTGCCCTTCGTCGTCCTTAAGATTTTCCATGATCTAGAGTAACTGCATTGTTTTTTGATGGAACCCCTCTTTTTTGAGGAGGGGGTGGGGGGAGTGGAGACGGCACATACAAGAGATGTGAGGGTCCCTCTCCCTCCACAAACCCCCCCTTTTTCTCCACAGACCCCTCTTTTAGGGAATGGAGACTGAGATGGGAATGTCTGCTTTTGGGGTAGTCGAAGGATAAATGATATAAGTAGATGACAAATGAAATCTGTTCAAATGTATTGGCATATATATTTATGATAATAGTATACTGCATATTGATGTGCAGTAGATCTGGAGACCGTAGCTCCTAACCCCCTCTATAGGGAACTTACTATTGTAAGATAGACTTAAATTAAGTCATTTAGCTAGAGAGTTGTGTGTATAAGTGTACGTGTTTTGTTTTGTTTTTTCCTTTTTTTCCCCCTTCTCTTTTGGATATGGTAAAAATCTGTTCTTTTAATGCTAGAGGTCTTTATTCTCCATCTAAAAGAATGCAAATATTAAACTCTTTTCATAAACAGAAGATTGGTATTATTCTCTTCCAGGAAACACATTTTCGTTCAGACCACATTCCCGATATACGTAATGGACAGTATCTAACGTGGATCCATGATACATTCCCATATTCTAAATCTCAAGGAGTTTCCATTGCAATCCATAAAACCTTACCTCCATCACATTTTACAAATATGGAAGGGTAGAGATGGAAGGTCTTTAATCTTAAAAATCTCATTGTATGAAAAGATCTTTACAGTTGTTGATTTTTATTTGCCAAACTATGATCAAATTAAGATTGAAATAAAGGTTTTTACAAAGGCAATGGAAAAAGCAGAAGGAATGGTAATTATTGGAAGAGATCTGAATTTTGTAATGGATTAAAAATTAGATACAACTTCGATTCGTTCACATAAAAATAGTGGCCAACTAAAAGAATTTAAACAGATACTTGAAAAACACCAATTGGTGGATCTATGGAGGGTTCAACATCATACAGAGAAAAATTATTCTTATTACTTGACTATACATAACACATACCATAGGTTACATTATTTCTTTATTAGTCAAATAGGATTGCTTCCTCTGAAATTGGGAGTTTCCTGTGGTCAGATCACGTGCCGATAATTATGGGATTGGCGGTGACTGATTATAGGAAACCGCAAGGATCATGGAGGTTAACCGATAATCTGTTTAGGGATAAAATATGCAAAATCGATATTCGAGATGCGATAAAGGAATTTTTGCAGATTCATGAAATAGATAATACGTCAATCCCAATACAATGGGAAACATTAACATGTGTGTTGCGTGGATTTTTAAACATGGAGCTAGATTAAAGGCAGAGAAATCGGCCAAAATATCTAAATTATTAAAGGAAATTCCAATATTAGAAGATTCTCATAAACAAAAGTTTACTTCAGAAATTAGAATGCGATTAAATGATAAACACATTGAATTACAAACCCTGTTGAATGAGCAATCCTTGTGAGCAAGGGATAAAAATAGGACCAGGTTTTATCAACAGGGGAATAAACCGGGGCGATTTGCTAGCAAAACTTTTGAAACGACAACCCGCGACAGAGGAGTTGGAAAGAGATTTTTCAATAGCAGAAATAAAACAAGCTATATCTATGCTGGTCCTGGGCAAAAGCCCGGGTCCGGATGGATATACTCCTCGATTCTATAAGGTATTTCAGGAGATACTTATCCCTATTCTTGGCAAGACATATAACTCTATATCTGCCTCTCAAATGTTTACTGCACAGAGTATGGAAGCACATATTGCACTTATCCCTAAGCTTGATAGGGATCATACGATATGCGGTAACTATCGACCAATCTCCCTCACAAATATAGATCTGCGTCTGTACTCTGTTATGATTATAAGGGAGAAATAATACATTTTATATACTTCTGGCGGAGATGTTAGATTCAGTTGGGCCTCAGGACAGATGGACTAGGGGTCTTTGTGACTTCATATGTTTTCCAAGTTTCAATGGCTCAACCATTCTAAAATATATAAACCTTATGTTGAAACAAAGTCACTTGAACAATAGTGGCTCTTTTCACGAAACCAAAGATATTTACCTGTCCTTGTTGGGTAGATTAAGGAGACAAACGCTGCCATAGAAAAAAGTTACACAGATAGGCAACTAGACTGTTATCACGTAAAAATCACCCTTGTCTAACGGATCCCATTGTGTTAGATTTTAGGAGTTGTGTGTGTAGCTAAACCATCTGTAAATATTAATTGAGTCTGTTCAAAGTTAATTTCAAAACATGTTAGGAAGAGATCTGAATTTTGTGCAGCCAGCAAGCAGTATGCCGATATTTGATTATAAGTCACTCAAATTTATATATTATATTCCAGGTCACAGATACAATTATGATTTTAGTATCTACTGACCCAATGATAATTCTGTCATAAGGTAAAAATATAAAGAGTTTGATGTAGAACAAATTATAAGTAGAATTGTTTTAAAATGCCAATCAGTATTATGAAAGACATATGAATGGTGATTATAACTATAAAAATTTACGCGTATCTTCCAATACTCTATCTCACTATTTCCGCTCTTTCGTCTTCTTGACTCTTCCTAACCTTCTTACTACATTTCCCTTTTCCTCTTTTCGCCAACACGCACTCTGGCAGTCTAGACTCTGTCGTGATACAGAAGCTCTGAATCACACTCAATCGATCGGATGTTGCCATATACTGTTGTAGCGCCCCTCCCAAATAGTTGGGACTCTATGTTAAATTTATGGGATAGCCTGAGTTAGTAGTTGGGCTCAGACCAGCTGATTGTTATAAATTTTGCTTCTGCTCTTGCTGTGACATTGCCTGGCAGTTATTCCCCTTGGTCGGTAGGTGGAACTACCGCCACAGACTCAGGTTGGAATACAGGCATGACACAGCTCATTTGGTGTTCTTTCTCGGCAGCCGTGCAGTGGGCGTGGTTAATCCGCTGTGCATGCTGGGAGGGGGTACATAAGGGGCAGACGCCATTGATTCGGGGTGGTTGGTGTGCGCGCCTCGTGGCCCGCATGGCACGGGGTGCGTGTTCCAGCCCCGGGCACCTTCAGCCCGAGGCTGCATCGCTGCCTGGTAGGCCCAGCTCCACTGGCTAGGGCCTACACCTTTGAAGAGGATCCCATGCTACCCATTTTCGGGAAGTCCACTCTTAGGGAAGGAGGCCAGGGGAGGATCTGCCCCAGAGGAGACTGGCGACGGTACTGCTGTCTCGGGAGGAGGCCTGGAAACTCACCTAAGGAGGGATCCATTACTACAAGCTCTGCAATACGCTGATCTGGCATAAAGGTTCTCTCTGTTGCTTGGCTGGGAGGTTCGGGACTTTGATAATCCTGTGGCAGAGGATTCCTGATCGCATCCCTAAGTTCTCAGATAAACTGATCCGTGCATCATCCCAGCTGCTAGGACCAGTGAACGGGACTATCCGGGTGAGCAATACCCACTCAGGCTTGAGTGGCGACGTTGTGCCTTTAGTGTTGCGTGCCTGAACCTTCCCCTATACTTCTCTTGTTTCCTACTTTCTCCTCAAGTTCCCTCAGCAAAGAAAAATAAAGCCTTACTGCATACCTCCCAACTTTCAAAAGTCCCACCGCGGGACATTCAGATCTCCCCTCTCCCCTGCTAATGAAAGTTGTTGAGCTGGGGTGGGGGTGCCGCGGGACATGTTAAAAAAAATTCAGTGGGGGCCCTGAGCGTGTCACTTGCCATCGTCGCCTGCTACCAGATGTGGATAGTCACTTGCCATGCTGCCTGTCACCAGATGCGGAATGTCACTTGCCACATCACCTGCCACGCTTACTGCCACAAGATGTTGATTGTCACTTGCCACGTTGCCTGTCACCAGATGCGGAATGTCACTTGCCACATCACCTGCCACGCTTACTGCCACAAGATGTTGATTGTCACTTGCCACGTTGCCTGTCACCAGATGCGGAATGTCACTTGCCACATCACCTGCCACGCTTACTGCCACAAGATGCGGAATGTCACTTGCCACAAGATGTGGATTGCCACCTTGCCTGTCACTTGCCACCTGTTACGTTGCCTGTCACTTGCCACCTGCCACGTTGCCTGTCACCTTTTGCATTATGACATCTCCAGCATGGTCTCATCATTTTCATTATTTATTGTATGCATATCTAATGGGCATCTATACCATCTTGTTAAAATTCTGTCATTTCTTTCCTGATATCTACTGGATATTGATAACTTATGTGCTATTAGGAAAGCTTTTTCCCAATCCGATCTGGGAATGATCCTTCCCAGTTCTTCCTCCCATTTATTTATATATGTTAGTAGTTCTTCTAGCCGTACTAGGGTGGAATCGGAGCCCTCTAGCCTCCGGATATTTTTTGGAAGAAGATATTGGTATATTACAGATAATACATGTGTTGGTCTTTCCTCCTGTATTAACCACTTAAGGACCGCCTCACGCTGATATACGTCGGCAGAATGGCACGGCTGGGCACATCAACGTACAGGTACGTTGCCCTTTAAGAGCCCAGCCGTGGGTCAAGTGGTTAATAACTGCTCAAAGTCCATAACCGGTTTATCTAATATTCCATTTTTAATTAGTGATTGAGTATATGTTCGCAGTTGTTGATATTGTATCCACATGTTCCTGCATTCCAAGCCAAGGGAGTCTATTGGGGGAATTTTACCCTCAATCAAGATCTGGACCACTCTTACATCCTCGTTTCTATACCATTTCAGAAAGGTCAGAGCATTCAATGCTGGTGGAAACTCATGGTTTCCAAACAGAGGTGTCATTGGCCCAATCTGTGTGGACAAGTTCTAATTTTTTGACATTGCGTCCCATGCCTGTAATGTGGAGGATACCAACATCGGCATTTCTGTCATGGAGGGTCGTAGATTGCGGTTTGTCCATGGTAGTGATTTAAGTTTTATTTCAGTAATATCCTTCTCTAATTTCACCCATTGTTTGGTGTTTGCACTATGAAACCATTCCACTATTCTCACCATGAATACCGCCCGTAGATATAGTGAGAAATCTAGACCTCCATTTTCTTTGGCCCTAACCATTATATTTCTTCTGATTCTAGGTGTTTTATGAGCCCATATAAATACCCCTATCGCTCTTCGGAGTTGATGTATTAAATTAGTTGGAAAATATATTGGTATTATTTGAAATATATATAAAAGTTTCGGAAGTATATCCATTTTTATAATGTTGATCCTACCAATCCAAGAAAAAAGTTCTATCATACTTTTGGAGTGTCTTGATTGTTTTTTGTATTAATGGTAGATAATTCAGTTCTAAAAGTTTTGTTAAGTCCTTAGGAAGTAAGGAAGTTCCCAAGTATTTAACAGCTACCGTCTGCAATTTAAAGGATAATTTTTTTTTAGGTTGTCAATAGTTTACTTTAAAGTTGCTCATCTTACCGAAACGGTTAAACTCTTGGATTAAATTTGGTATTGTAATTTTATTACACATAGTTACATAGCTCTTAGCTTCCGTTCTTACATCCCACGTCCTCCTACTGAATATAGAAGGGGCTTACAGCATTGTAAGTTAGGGAGAGAGCCAAATGGACCCTACTTAAAGGAAATGAAAAGGGGGATTGGGATCTAAGAGGGGGAGGGGGGATGGTCCCGTTGTGGGAAAGGAAGGCAGGGAAGAGAGAAAAAAAAGGGGGGGAGACCCTAAGGGAAAAAGAAGAAACCTCCCTTGAAATTAAAGTGACGTCATCCATTCAGTGACCTGTGCTTGGCCAATATGTCTACATATATATTGTGTGACAGCAGGAAGGTAAAGTCACCTGGTTGCATCCAGGGGGGTAGATATATTTCGCCCAGATTCAGGCTTTGCGCCGACTTATACAACTAGGTGGAGGATTGTATAAGGCTAGTGGGCTCATGGATGACTCATACCTCTAGGGAGAGTGTGGGGCGTCGTGCAGACAGAGATGAGGAGACCAGCTGAACCTTGTCAGCTCATTTAGGCCTCTATAAGAACTCCCAGCTTCATTAGATGTTAGCTCATGCCTGGAACCAGACCTGTGTGGACTGTCTAGGGAGAGTGAACCCCTGTGCGGTGAGGCAAAGCCTGTGTGGCTATTTGTTTGGACTTTTACTAAACCAGGGACTTAGGGACTAGGACAGCACTAGGCTGATCCCAGTTGTTAGTTAGGAAACCTGTATGTTTAGTCAGAGGTCAACTTGACCAGGATTTATTTTGGTTATGTTTCTTTTGCTTTGCTGTGTTTTGTCACTGTTAATAGAAAATAAACCGCACCTTTTTTGATTTTGAAAACCACAACCTCCGTTTGCTGGGCCTGTTTTGTGTGGGGAGCCCATCCCGGGGGTCACACACACCCGCTGCCGAGCTAACCCCCTCACAGTTGGTGGAGAACCAGTGGCAGTTTTTTTTAAGCCAGCATGGAGGAGATACTGAAGCAGCTGGCTCTAGCAAATGCCAATCAACAGCAGACAAATGCAGGTTTGCAAAGGAGCCTTGCAGCCCAGCAGCAGACAAACGCAACTTTGCAACAGAGTCTGGAGGCTCAGCAACGAGCCCAGCAGCAATCTGAGGCCCGCTTCATAGACCTGTTGCAGAAGCAAGAGCAGAGACTACAACAACAGATGGAAGCAGTAATGCAGCAACGTCCGCAGACCAGTGAGGAAAGCCGTCCCACTAATACCGCGTCCTTTGGGGTGAGTCGTTTATTGACAAAAATGACTGGAGAGGATGATCCAGAGGTATTTTTGACCACATTTGAAAGGACCGCTGAAAGAGAAAAGTGGCCTGAGGAGCAGTGGGCTGGACTGGTGGCTCCTCTGTTAACTGGTGAATCGCAGAAAGCTTACTATGACCTAGAGCCTAACCAAGCAAAAGACTATGTGATGCTAAAAGCTGAAATATTGGCAAGGCTGGGTGTCACCCAGGCTGTCCGGGCTCAGCGTGTGCATAACTGGACTTTCCAGCTTGGAAAACCCCCCAGGTCTCAAATGTATGATCTCATTCACCTGAGCAGAAAGTGGCTACAGCCAGAGACTTTGTCCGCACCAAAGATTGTGGAACGTGTTGTAATGGATCGGTTTTTGAGAGCTCTTCCTACTGCCATCCAAAAGTGGGTAAGCCATGGAGACCCAGAGACGGCCGATGGTCTTGTGGATCGTGTGGAGAAATACTTGGCTACAGAGAACCTGACGGCCTCTTCCAGAGACACTCGGACTTTCCACCCTAAGACCAGACCATCCCCAGGGGCGGATAAGAGGATTCCAAGGGGTGAGGGTGGAGAGAGTGAGAGGGTGGGAGCTCTACCCCAAGTTTGGCGAGAACAGCCGGGGAAATCAGCGGCTCAAGAGGCGGCAAGAAGGATCGTTTGCTACCGCTGCCGGCAAGCGGGACATATTGCAGCCAATTGCCCGGTTGTGGAGGAACCCATGCAGTGTGACTTTCTGACGGGCAGACGTCAGTCGCTGTGTGCGACAGTCGCATGCACTGCCATTCGAGGAACTGAGAAACATTTATGCAAAATGTGTGTTAATGGTAGAAATGTTGTGGTATTGCTGGATTCAGGTAGCCTTGTGACCCTGATAAAGGCTGAGTTAGTTAAAACAGAGGTCTCTGGGAATAGCAAGGTAGCTGTTATTTGTGTGCATGGGGACACCCGAGAGTATCCAGTGACTACAGTGTGTTTCGAGACCCCCAAAGGTACCCTCTCTCATCCAGTGGGCTTAGTATCTCAGTTACCGCATGACGCCATTGTGGGAAGGGATTTTCCGAAGTTCTGGGAACTGTGGGATGATCCTGAGCCCCTCACTGGTGCCCCTATGTACCAGGAATGTGATAGCCAGAACTCCCCTGAGAGTGGTGAGGACTCTCCGGAATTTCCCTTATCAGTATTGGCAGGGGAGACTCAAGAAACTGGAGAGGAGCCCACCTCCTCAGACGAAAACCTACCGTCTGTGGAGTTTTCTGATCTTGAGGTTCACAGGGAAAACTTTGCCACAGAACAGTTGAAAGACCCCGCCCTAATAAAGGCACGGGAAAACGTAGTGAAAATAGATGGTGAGTTAGTGAACCCAGATAATACCTGCACTTACCCATACTTCAGCGTAGAGAAGGACCTACTGTATCGGGTGGCAAAAAGGGCAGAAGAAACCGTTGAGCAGCTTGTGGTGCCCAAACCTTACAGGAAGTTGGTGTTGGAGTTGGCCCATGGGCACATTCTTGGAGGTCATCTGGGGACAGAGAAAACCCGAGAGAGGGTATTACAGAGATTCTATTGGCCGGGGGTGATGAAGGACGTAGAAAATTATTGTTCCTCCTGCCCTGTGTGTCAGAGGTTGGCCCCGATGCCACATTTCCGTAGCCCGCTGGTCCCTCTACCCATCATTGAGGTCCCGTTTGAGAGGATCGCCATGGATTTGGTAGGTCCTATAATCAAGTCCGCTAGGGGGCACCAGTACATATTAGTTATAATGGACTATGCCACCCGTTATCCAGAAGCGATCCCTCTCCGAAATACCTCGGCCAAAACCATAGCCAAAGAGCTATCTCTTGTTTTTAGCCGGGTGGGTATTTGTAAAGAACTGCTTACGGACCAAGGTACACCCTTTATGTCCCGGGTTATGAAAGAGCTGTGTAAATTGTTCAAAGTGACGCAATTGCGTACGTCTGTGTATCACCCCCAAACCGATGGGCTGGTTGAAAGATTCAACAAAACCCTAAAACAAATGTTGAAGAAAGTGGTGGATAGAGATGGAAAGGATTGGGACTGTTTACTTCCTTATTTGATGTTTGCTATTAGGGAGGTGCCCCAATCCTCTACGGGATTCTCCCCCTTTGAGTTACTGTATGGGAGACACCCAAGAGGGCTGTTGGATATTGCCAAGGAAACTTGGGAAAGTGAGAGTTCTCCCCACAGGAGTGTGATTGAGCATGTCGCCCTGATGCAAGATCGAATTGCACAGGTAATGCCCATCGTGAAGGAACATTTGGCCCAAGCGCAGTTGGCACAGCAGAGAGTGTACAACCGTGGAGCCAAGACCCGTACCTTTTCCCCGGGGGATAGGATATTGGTACTTGTCCCTACGGTTGAAAGTAAATTCCTTGCCAAATGGCAAGGCCCCTACGAGATAATGGAAAAAGTGAGCGAAGTGAATTACAAGGTCAGACAACCAGGAAGGCGAAAGCCCGAACAGATCTATCACGTTAATCTGTTGAAAGCCTGGAGGGATAGAGAGTCCCTAGTCGCAGACACTTGGTCACCAGCTCAAACTGGTTGCGTGATTCCTGAGGTTGGAATAGCAGCCACCTTGTCACAACCCCAACAACAGGAGGTTAAGGAGTTTGTGCTTCGCAACAAGGAGGTATTCTCTGAGCTGCTGGGACAAACATCTGGGGTAGAGCATGACATCATTACCCCGCCCGGTGAAAGGGTGAAGTTAAAACCCTATCGGATCCCAGAGGCTCGACGGGAGGCAATACGGGAGGAAGTACAGAAAATGCTGAACTTAGGGGTGATAGAGGAGTCCCAAAGTGATTGGTCTAGTCCCATCGTGTTGGTGCCTAAACCGGATGGGAGCTGGCGATTTTGTAACGATTTTCGTCAGTTGAACAAAGTTACAAAATTTGACACCTACCCCATGCCACGTATAGATGAGTTGATCGACCGGCTGGGAACAGCCCGATACATGACGACTCTTGACCTCACAAAAGGGTATTGGCAAATCCCCCTGGCCAAGTCGGCCAAAGAGAAAACCGCATTTGTAACCCCAGACGGGGCGTTCCAATATAAAAGAATGCCGTTCGGGTTACAGAATGCGCCGGCCACATTCCAGCGGAAAATGGACCAGATGCTGAGGCCCCATCGGAAGTATGCTGCGGCTTACCTGGATGACGTAATTGTCCATAGCACAGATTGGGCCTCACATCTGCCAAAAGTGCAAGCAGTCCTGGACTCTGTTCGGGAAGCGGGGTTTACGGCTAACCCCAAGAAGTGTACCATTGGGCAGGAGGAGGCCAAATATCTTGGGTACACCATTGGGAGGGGAGTAATAAAACCCCAACTCAACAAAGTCGAGGCCATCCAGAGTTGGCCACGTCCCAACAGCAAGAAGCAGGTACGAGCCTTTCTGGGAATCGCTGGGTATTATCGGCGATTCATTCCCCACTTTGCTTCTAAGGCTGTGCCCCTAACCAACCTGACGAAGGGGAAAGGGTCGGTCATGATTAAATGGACCCCCGAGGCTGAGGCAGCATTCCAATTCTTGAAACAAGCCTTATGTAGCCAGCCAGTGTTGTACTCACCCGACTTCTCTAAAGACTTTGTCGTACAAAGTGATGCGTCAGATGTGGGGTTAGGAGCAGTATTGTCCCAGGTCTGGAACGGGGAAGAGCACCCAGTCATTTACCTCAGCAGGAAGTTGAAGTCCCATGAGGTAAATTACGCCACCGTTGAAAAGGAGTGTTTAGCGGTGAAGTGGGCTCTAGATTCCCTTCGGTACTACCTGCTAGGTAGGCACTTTGACATGGTTACGGATCACGCTCCGTTAAAGTGGATGGCTCAAAACAAGGAAACAAATAGAAGAGTGAATAGGTGGTTCCTGGCCCTCCAGGAATTCAACTTCACAGTAAAGCATCGCCCTGGCGTTCAAATGGGGAATGTGGATGCTTTGTCTCGAGTACATGAATGCCTGATTGCTGGTGTTCCAACCCCGAGGTTAAAACAAGAGGGGGGGGTATGTGACAGCAGGAAGGTAAAGTCACCTGGTTGCATCCAGGGGGGTAGATATATTTCGCCCAGATTCAGGCTTTACGCCGACTTATACAACTAGGTGGAGAGTTGTATAAGGCTAGTGGGCTCATGGATGACTCATACCTCTAGGGAGAGTGTGGGGCGTCGTGCAGACAGAGATGAGGAGACCAGCTGAACCTTGTCAGCTCATTTAGGCCTCTATAAGAACTCCCAGCTTCATTAGATGTTAGCTCATGCCTGGAACCAGACCTGTGTGGACTGTCTAGGGAGAGTGAACCCCTGTGCGGTGAGGCAAAGCCTGTGTGGCTATTTGTTTGGACTTTTACTAAACCAGGGACTTAGGGACTAGGACAGCACTAGGCTGATCCCAGTTGTTAGTTAGGAAACCTGTATGTTTAGTCAGAGGTCAACTTGACCAGGATTTATTTTGGTTATGTTTCTTTTGCTTTGCTGTGTTTTGTCACTGTAAATAGAAAATAAACCGCACCTTTTTTGATTTTGAAAACCACAACCTCCGTTTGCTGGGCCTGTTTTGTGTGGGGAGCCCATCCCGGGGGTCACACACACCCGCTGCCGAGCTAACCCCCTCACAATTGTTAGAAAAATGTAAAAATTGCGATTATGTACTCTATGTGGCGTCTATGACAAATTTCTAGATATTTCTATACATAAATACATTCATAACACAAGATTCAAAAGAAAAACACTAGTTGTCCCGATGGGGAATAAGTGACATTACCCAACTATTCTATTTCAAAATTACCCAGTTATAAAAAAAAAAACATTTTTACCAAGTGTATCTCTAGTTTAAATTATGGTGTATTGTGGTGTATGAGATTTTTTAGTCCCATTTCTACCTCCTTTCCCCGACCCTCCCACGCTCACTATTAAGTCTCACCAAGGTGACGTGTTGAGTCTGGCAGATCTGTAATGTCTCTAAATATTATTGTATGTCCCTTGTGCTGTACTTTTATTTGAAACGGAAAACCCCATCTGTATAGTATCCCTTTCATTCTAAGGGCTTCCAGGAGTAACAACATGGCGCCGTAGTGCAGCGTGTAGCTGCAAGCTCCATGCTCTCCTCCAGGTGAACCGAAAGCAGGAGGGATGGTCCCTCCACATAATTAGCTCTGAATCAACCTGGTCCAGCCCTGATCTAGTCCACATCCTGTGTAGCTGTTGAGACAGTGACCCGCCACAAGTGTGTTTGCTCCGGACTTGCTGTGATGGTGTGCTTGGTGCGGTCGTTGGCGTGGTGTCCCGAGTGAGGCGAAACGGAGGAGTGGAGACCTGAGCAGGTAGAGGTGGAGGCTGAAGCTGACTATAGCCGGGTCCGGCGGAAAGGAGGAAGGCTAGGAAGGCTTCGGTGCACGCCGTTTCTAGGAGTCCATGAGCTGTGAGCTCCCTATTGTCTGCCTGCAGCCCCAGTGCCGGGATGGGCACTTTTTAATGTAAGAGGCCACCTAGGCCACATACGTTTTTTACATTATTTTTATTGCCTTTTTATAAATAAATACGGGTTACACTATGGAGTCCTTTTGCTTGTATTTCACATGTTCCGCCTAATTAACCGAGGGAGGAGTTTCCAACATTTCTCTACCAGTATTGTCCATATGTGTGCAGGCACAATCCTGCTCAAGCTGTTAAAGACCTTCTTTTTAACTAAAGAGGTCCACATCCTTTGGTAAGCGCAATCAATTATTTGTGCACTTCGGGTTTTAGCTTCATATGAAGATTTGGTGAAGGATTAACTCTTTGCACTACTTTGAAGAAAACAATCACAATATATCATGAACATTATTTGTTGAAGATTTGTTCTAGCTTCACATGAAGATTTGGTGAAGGATTAACTCTTTGCACTATTCTGAAGAAATTAACTTCAATATATTATGAACATTATTTGTTGAAACAATTTTTCACTTTTTGGATTTGTTACACATTTGATTTTTCATTAACTTAATCTATGAGACTTTTCTATAATTGAGTGTTATAGATTTCTTTGATTGTTGTGGGCTTGACAGCACGCTATTATTACGATTGGGACTAATCGATTTATATATGGTGACTTTCAATTCACCTTTTTGTATATAGGCATCACAGGATTGTGTTGGTGTTTATATTTAAGAATTATTCACACAATAATTTATTAAGTTATCACTTATTAATTAAGTTTAAGAGTATTTGAGCGCCCCCTTTTTCATATATATATACACTCATTCAGATAGGAGCATAAGACTCCATCCGCAGGGGAGCAGCCGTTATATATAATTTGTATATTTATTTATATATAATTTTTTTCACATAATTTTGTATATATTAATTGGCGCTGAATCACAGCAATAGAAACATTTAAGTATCAGGAACTAGCGCTTTTTGAACTATCCCATTCACGCAGCCATGGATGTGTTTGACTTTATGAAAGATAGACACTTTAATCTGGATGAAATATTCCAGCAAACCCCCAGTCCCAATCTAGATCTTGAAAGGGGTTTCAAGCAATTACAGTACGATATGGAAAAACAAATACGAATATGGTGGGACATTGCGTCCTTTGAAATGTATATAGGTAAGAATCTCACCCCTCGGAGATTAAGGTGGGATGTCGGTCCCAATGATGGGATTGATAATTTAGAATTACTGGATGAATGGTTCCAGTTCTTTAATGCTTGCGAGCAAAAACTCATGCAATTAATGGTGAGAAGACGCAAGGCAAAAAACGCATTGTTAGATGCGAAAATTGCAGATCTCAAAGAAGGAATGGAACCATTCAAAACCCAGAGTGAATATGCAGACAGGGCAAAACTCCTACAAACCCATTTAGTAAAATATGATGGAGAAATAAAAATGAAAAAACTTAAAAAATATCAAAGGGACATTAAAGATTTTGAAGATAATAAGGTGTATAAATGGCAAGACACCCTGAACAACGGTGCCTCTCCTGATACATCACTTATCCAAGAGACACAAATACCAGTTCCTCCACTTCTATCTAAAAAGCCGTCTAACAAATCAAGCACTCCTAAAAAAATCATCAAGCCTGCTATTAAATCCACTACTAACCAATCAAAATCCAATCAGCCTCCCTACAATCCATATCCTTATCCACCAACATATCAAGTGGATACCTATAATCGATATGCACCATTGGATCCTCGATCGGGATACTATGAGTCCAATCATCAATATTATCCACCTAGGCCCCCTAGAGGAAATTTTAGAGGAAATTTCAGAGGGAGACCAGCCCCCTATCAGAATCAATACCAGGGGGAAGGGAGGGGATGGAAAGAGCCCTATCGTATCCCTCCCAGGTCCCCACATCATCCAAAGGAGCCTATAGAAAGAGAGGTAGAAGAGGAAGAGGCAGAACGAAAAAGAAAAAGAATGAATTAAATGATGGAATATTTAATCTGGCGGGAGCAAAATTTTCTGATCAAGAATTAGAAGTTTTGCAACAAGGGTTAAAATTTGCACCTAATAAAAATATCGATAAGTTTGAATTATTTATCGATATAGAAAAACATTAGAAAATTGAACATTAAAAAATATTTTGCAAGCCAAACTGTGAATGATGGAGTGACCACAAAAGAAGTCCCGTTTGTTCACAGTGGCCTTAAAAATAATTCAGTGTTTAACCCCAAAAAAGGGTCCAATCATCACATTGAAGTATTTAGAAAAATGGTACAAGATGATGTCAGAGATATGGAATATTCCAAGTACTCCTCCAGTCAACGTATATGGGAAGGGATAAAATTAATAGAAGAAAATAAGCAAATAGTGGTCAGACAGGCCGACAAGGGGGGAGGGCTAGTAGTGCTAACTAAAGAGTATTATTTTATGGAAATGGAAAGACTCTTGCAAGATAAAACTACTTATCAATCTATCAATGGGAATCCTACAGTACAATTAAAAGCGCAACTTCGAAATTGGATAGAGGAAGGACTATATAAACAGATCCTGAACCAGAAAGAAGCTAATTACCTTATGATTCATGCTCCTAAAGTACCGGTAATGTACATATTACCCAAAATGCATAAAAACAATGAATTCCCCCCAGGGCGACCTATAATTAGCGGAATTGAATCTTTATTTTCTAGGCTTGGTGAGTATCTAGATGGTTTTTTTAAACCACTAGTATCTCTTAGCCCCTCCTATCTGAAAGATAGCAGAGACTTAATAGTGGCACTTCAAAAACTCCAAGCTACTCCAAATATGCTGATGGTAACGATTGACATCGAGTCGCTCTATACCAACATTAGACATTCAGATGCGTTGGAAGCACTGCAATGGGCGCTTAGTAAACAATCTAATTTAAAAAAAAAACAAATAAATTATCTGATTAGTGGACTCGAATTAGCCATGAAAAATAATTTCTTTTGGGCAAACAATCATTACTACAACCAAATTGGGGGCGTGGCGATGGGGGCTCGCTATGCCCCCAGCGTGGCGAATGTAGTATTGAATAAATGGGAGCATGAATCAATTTATTCAAATAGGAATCCGTCACTATATTTCTATCGTAGATATATAGATGACGTGATTGTAATTTGGAATGGATCGGAAATTAATTTAGACCATTTTCTGGCAGAGATGAATATAAACCAGTATGGCTTGAAATTCACAGCAGAACATAGTCTAAACTCAGTCAATTATTTAGATCTTACAATTACCAAAAAAGATATAAAGTTTGAGACTAAAACTTACTTTAAAAAGACCGATAGAAATGGATTTGTGCCTACTTCTAGCTGCCACCATCCTCAATGGATTGGAGCAGTGCCAAAGGGCCAATATATGCGCTTAAAACGTAATTGTACTAGTAATGAAGAATTTAGTGTACAGGCGGATATCCTTACAAATAAATTTTTAGAAAAAGGTTATAATATGGAGACCCTTGGAAAAGTGCTGGCCCAGGTGTCCTCTACAGATAGAAACACCCTATTGGTAGCCAAGCCTAAAAAAGTACATGGAGGAGAACTAGCGTTTGTGTCGGGTTTCCACAGACAATTTAGAGAAGTTGAAACTATCTTTAGGAGGCATTGGCCGATACTTCTTAAAGATAAGGATTTAGAGTGTACTATTACATCCAAACCCAAGTTTATATATAGGAGGGCTCCAGGCCTGAGAAACCGCATTGCCCGAAATGTACCAGACCCCCCGAGGAAACTTGGGACTTTTTTGGATGGTTCTGGGTTTTACCATTGTACTCGTTGTAAAGCCTGTAGAACGACGAGAAAATCAGGAGATCCTAAAAAAGTGACACATTTTCAATCTAATGTGACAAAAGAGAAATTTAAAATAAAACCTTTGATAACATGTAATTCTGACCATGTTACCTACGTCCTGGAGTGTCCTTGCTCTCTCCAGTACGTGGGAAGAACTACCCGCCAGTTAAGAGTAAGGATTAATGAGCATCTAGCGAATATAAAGAAAGGCTTTCCAAAACATAGTGTGTCCAGACACTTCAAAAGCCACCATCAAAGTGATCCCAGTCTTTGTAAATTTTTTGGAATAGATAAAATCTCAAATCACTGGAGAGGGACACATATGAAGAGGGCCATATCACAAAATGAAACCAGGTGGTTGTATAAATTAAATAGTATGCAGCCCTATGGTTTAAATATCGAGATAGATTTAAACTGTTACCTATCAAATGACTGAGGCCTCGTACACACGGCCGAGATTCTCGTTGAGAAAAACATGTCGTTTTTTTCGACGAGATTCTTGGACAAGAAACTTGTCCCGGCCGAGTGTACACACGCTCGTTTCAAAGAACCCGCGGTTCTTTGAAAGGAGTGTACGCGGTGACGTCATCGACTACGTCGAGCATGCGCTCGTCACATTCGATGCCGTCGCCGCCATCTTGGTATACCCTACGTATGCCTAGGAAGCTACCGCGCATGCGTCAAATTCATTTCGAACATGCGCGGGCTTCCGGGCGGACAGGTAAGTGTACACACACTCACTTTTCTCGTCGAGAAACACGCCGAGGAGAATCTCGACGAGAAAATAGAGAGCAGGTTCTCTATTTTCTCGTCGAGGTTTCTTGTCGGTTTTCTCGACGAGAAACACGCTAGCAGCGTACACACGACCGATTTACTCGGCAAGACCTCTCTGCCAGCAAGTTTCTTGCTGGTTCTTGCCGAGAAAATCGGTCGTGTGTACGAGGCCTCAGTGATGGACATTCCTCCAGCGGGGAACCATTTGGCACTTTTGAAGGTAACAGTTTTTCAACCTTCCCTCTTCCTTTCCTTTGGACTAGATCCAAGATGGGTTAATTTTTATCATGAACACACCACTGGGGAATATTATGAGGGAATGAATTAATTTCTCCTGATATAGATCTATATTTAATAAGCATGGAATTCCAAACATAAATATAGCCATAAATATATATTGGTAAATATGTCTCCCGCTTGGTAGGTTGGTCCAATAACCATGTTTCCAATATATGGTTAATATATAGTGTAAACCACTTATCTAATTTACCATCAATATTAAATGGCCAATACGAGTTTTAATATTGGGGACGGTATTTACTGTCAATTAAATAGTTGAGAACGGACCGACATAATAAAAAAAAAAAAAAAATTCCCCAATGTTTAAATGTAATGTCAGATTGGCCACATTGTGATCTAAATCCATATGCAATCATATGGGTATGGTTTTCTATCTAGAGGGCTCCATCTAGTGGCCAAAGAATATTTGACATGTTATTAGTATTATATATTGTCATAGATTATTCGTTGCAAATAATATAAAACTATTTCCTATTATATATGAAAATAGCGGCAATTAGAAAGAACAACTTTTATATATATTATTTATTTTAAGTTTGTAAAACTGAGGAATGTGTATGGTGTTTATCAGAGCTCCTTCCGGCACTGCAGCTGCATTGAGTGATTAGCCGTTTGTCCTGCCCACCAATTATGCTCCATCTCCATTCATAATAAATACACGTGACCCAGTGACCAGGCACACGCCACCCTGAAGACGTAATCAACACGAAACGTACGTCGGTCGGTGCAGCCTGGTCACGTGGTATACACACGCAGCGCTCCATCCTGGGTCCCTGACTGCAGCGAACGGTGGCTTCGGTGCACGCCGTTTCTAGGAGTCCATGAGCTGTGAGCTCCCTATTGTCTGCCTGCAGCCCCAGGGCCGGGATGGGCACTTTTTAATGTAAGAGGCCACCTAGGCCACATACGTTTTTTACATTATTTTTATTGCCTTTTTATAAATAAATACGGGTTACACTATGGAGTCCTTTTGCTTGTATTTCACATGTTCCGCCTAATTAACCGAGGGAGGAGTTTCCAACATTTCTCTACCAGTATTGTCCATATGTGTGCAGGCACAATCCTGCTCAAGCTGTTAAAGACCTTCTTTTTAACTAAAGAGGTCCACATCCTTTGGTAAGCGCAATCTATTATTTGTGCACTTCGGGTTTTAGCTTCATATGAAGATTTGGTGAAGGATTAACTCTTTGCACTACTTTGAAGAAAACAATCACAATATATCATGAACATTATTTGTTGAAGATTTGTTCTAGCTTCACATGAAGATTTGGTGAAGGATTAACTCTTTGCACTATTCTGAAGAAATTAACTTCAATATATTATGAACATTATTTGTTGAAACAATTTTTCACTTTTTGGATTTGTTACACATTTGATTTTTCATTAACTTAATCTATGAGACTTTTCTATAATTGAGTGTTATAGATTTCTTTGATTGTTGTGGGCTTGACAGCACGCTATTATTACGATTGGGACTAATCGATTTATATATGGTGACTTTCAATTCACCTTTTTGTATATAGGCATCACAGGATTGTGTTGGTGTTTATATTTAAGAATTATTCACACAATAATTTTTTAAGTTATCACTTATTAATTAAGTTTAAGAGTATTTGAGCACCCACTTTTTCATATATATACAAGGCTAGGAAACCGCCTGGGTCCCACGTGACACCGCAAGAGACGCTCGGGACTCCCTGGAAGTCGGAAGCTCCCGAGAACCGGAGAGAGAAGAGAGCTCTCAACAAGTAACAGCAGTCAGTAAACCACCATCCCGCGGGATCCACGTCTCTCACAGCGGCAAGACCGAGATAGGAAGGAGCAGGAGAGAGTCGGGTAGACTGAGACTGCAGAGGGGTAAGGTGTTTGAGATCCTGTTTACCCACCTCCCTAGCCCTCCTATTGAACTTTGTGAAAATACTCAGTGGTAGCCACTAGCCATTGACAACTAGTGGAAAAACAAAGAAGTATAATTAATAGAAATATGAGATGCCCAACAGACTGAAAGTTTAAACTGCCTGTGTGTATGCAAAGGAGATTGGTACCTGACAGGTACTATAAGACTGCAATACTTGTTTTCTAAAGTATCCTCTTGAGCTGAACTGCATATATATTTTGATTTACCTTTTGGCTCTCTTATTTCTGCATGTATCACTGACGGAGTTAAAACACAGTTGAAATTAAACTATCTGTGTGCGGGTAAAGAAACTGATTGAATTGAGATCTGGTGTACATACGTTTGGCAATATCTGGCCTAAATAATATATATACACCTGTCTACTTATATGCCCAGAATAACTAAAAACTTGAACCTTTATATCAATCTTTGAGACCTCCCTAAATCCTCTATTATTCCGGTTTAAACGGATGGAGCAGAGAATATAGGTCTGTTAACCACTTAAGCCCCGGACCATTTGGTAGCTAGAGGACCAGAGGTGAATTCAGAATTTTGCACTGCGCTGCTTTAACTGTAAATTGTGCGGACATGCAATGTTGTACTGAAATGAAATTTGCGTCCTTTTCTTCCCACAAATAGAGCTTTCTTTTAATGGTATTTGATTGCCTCTGCGATTTTTATTTTTTGCGAGATAAACGGAAAAAGACCGAAAATTTTGAAAAAAAATGATATTTTCTACTTTTTGTCATAAGAAAAATCGAATAAACTCAATTGTAGTCATACATTTAGGCCAAAATGTATTCAGCCACATGTCTTTAGTAAAAAAAATGTCAATAAGCGTATATTTATTGGTTTGCGCAAAAGTTATAGCGTTTACAAACTAGGGTACATTTTCTGGAATTTACACAGCTTTTAATTTATGACTGCCTATCTCATTTCTTGAGGTGCTAAAATGGCAGGGCAGTACAAAACCCCCCCAAATGACCCCATTTTGGAAAGTAGACACCCCAGGGAAATTGCTGAGAGGCATGTTGAGCCCATTGAATATTTTTTTTTTTGTCCCAAGTGATTGAATAATGACAAAAAAAAAAAAAATACAAAAAGTTGTCACTAAATGATATATTGCTCACACATGCCATGGTTATATGTGGAATTGCACCCCAAAATACATTCTGCTGCTTCTCCTGAGTACGGGGATACCACATGTGTGGGACTTTTTAGGAGCCTAGCCGCATACGGGCCCCCGAAAACCAAGCACCGCCTTCAGGATTTCTAAGGGCGCAAATTTTTGATTTCACTCCTCACTACCTATCACAGTTTCGAAGGCCATAAAATGCCAAAATAGCACAAAACCCCCCTAAATGACCCCATTTTGGAAAGTAGACACCCCAAGCTATTTACTGAGAGGCATGATTAGTCCATGGAATATTTTATATTTTGCCACATGTTGCAGGAATATGACAAACTTTATTTCTTTTTCGTACATCACGGGACACAGAGCGACTTGGTCATTACTAATGGGTTATATAGATTACCTTCAGGTGTTGGCACTGGCCAATTCCAAACCGGAAGTACCCTCCCCTATATAAGCCCCTCCCATCCGGGAGCACCTCAGTTTTTTGCCAGTGTCTAAGGTGTTGGCCAAAGAGTAACATGTGTTTTCACTGGGCTTGCGTACAGGTTCTTTTGGGCCTTAGTAAGCTGTTCCGGATCCCACCAAAAAAGCTTCATAGCTAAACGGTCGGTACCCGGGCCTTGCAGCAGAAGAGCAAGGTTTTGCCTGTAATGCTTCTCTTAGGAGGGCTGGACCCTGGGATCCAGAGCTCTGGTCATACCCACGACCAAGATGTTGTCTGTGCAGGGTGCTATACAGGTCCAGGGGAGTGGAATCCTTGGGAACCCGGTCCCTGAAGGTTTAATTACAAAGCCTGCCGTGATAGGTGAAGTTTGGACTTCTGTGGACCAAACAAAGTCCTACGTCGGGGATCAGGTAAGTGGGGGCCCCCAGGAACTTGGTTCTATTGGGGGACCCCCAAGCCTAATTTGTCTTTCTGTCTGTTACCTAACGGTATTCCCGCTAAATATCTGTGATTGCCTGTAACTACTGAAAATGTAAAATTTTAATAGTAGTCAAGAAAAAAAAAAAGGGACCGCGGTACCTGTGTTAAACCACTAGAGGCCGCTGTAGTCCATTTTTCTTGTCATGTGGATCTTTGGTTTTCTCAAGTCAAAAGATCCAGGCAGCTGGTAAGTTTCTCTGTGGGAATCCACTTCCTCTGCCCTGTTGCTGCGCTCATCCACCGCACAGGCCCTCCGGCAAAAAGGGCCCTGGCTCCTAGTCCCCTGTTTGATTTCGAAAAGGGCGCCAATGGCGCACGGGCGCGCGCGCGGGCGCGTGCACGCGCCTCCTATGAAAAAAAGGGGCGGGGCGGGTGGATGACGCTCGATGCGCGCCGCGGCGCTTCTGCGCATGTGCGGGCGTCCCAGCATGGTTAAAAGACACAGTACAAGTGTCAGCTGGATGCAAACAGAGCTAGCAACAAACAGTGGCACACAGAGGCGGTTGATGCAGGCATCCCCATAGAAAGGCACTTTAGTGGACACCAGATGGTATATAGCAGCAACTTTGTTAGACTATTACCAGCAAAATTGGTGTATGACGACGGGAATACCTCAGCTTTGTGCTTAAAGGATATGTCGTCCAGACGCTCCGGAAATAGATCTTCCAGGAAGCCAAAGGGGTCTCCATCGGGCTCTGAGGATATTGGGCATGCTTGTACTGCACCAATCTCCCCTGAGAATTCAGAGGTAAGTAGCCGTAGAAACCCCGCAGGAATGCCTGGTGCTGCGGCTGTCCCCAGTCCACCTGCTCCTGTATATATAACAGAGGAGGTTTTATCCTCAACTCTGGGAGGATTGGAAGAGAGATTAACAGCATTGATCGCTGCTTCCCTGTCACAGGAAAAGCGCGTCCGATCTCCGTCTCCTCCTTCAGAGTGCCTGTTAGTGGAGGAACAGCCCCACACAGAGATCGACCTACCTGAAGGGGATCAGGATGAGGTTGATTCAGTTATGGAGGAATCAACAGTGGAAGAACCTTTCTCAGCATCTCAGGCTGAAAGATTATGGGTTCAGTCTCTGACTAATATGGTCCGATCAGCATTTAAAATGCCTCTGGCGGAACCACCATCCACTACGGTTTCCTCGCTGGGGTCGCTAAAAGCTCCCCAGGCTGTCTGTTCCTTCCCAATCCACCCTTTATTAGAAGGACTTATTTACCAGGATTGGGAGCATCCTGATAAAATATTTGCTCCCCCCAAGAGATTTCCGGTGATCTATCCCATGGAGGATAAGTTCATAAAAAAATGGAGGGTCCCTACAGTGGACGCAGCCATCTCTTCTGTTAACAAATCACTGACATGTCCAGTAGATAATGTTCCAATGTTCAAAGACCCAATAGATAAAAAATTGGAGTCTTTACTAAAATCTGCTTTCTCTACAGCAAGCATGGTGACACAACCTGCGGTAGCAGCGATTGGAGTCTGCCAAGCAGTGAAAGATCAGTTGAAACAGGTCTTAAGGGACTTACCAGATCAGCAGGCTCTTGCCCTAGCTGACCTGCCTAGAGCCTTGTGTTTTGCGGTGGACGCCATAAAGGATACAATCCAACAGGCCTCCCGCTTTACGCTGTCTATAGTACATATGCGTAGGCTTCTGTGGCTCAAAAACTGGTCTGCTGAAGCTCCCTGTAAAAAACTGCTGGTTAGCTTCCCATTTCATGGAGAACGCTTATTTGGAGAAGATCTGGACAAATATATCCAGAAAATTTCTGCCGGTAAAAGTTCACTCTTACCGGTTAAGAACAAGGGTAGAAGTCCTTCTTTTAAGAGGCCTACTTCTCCAGTCCCGGGCACATCAGCTGTGAAGCAGTTCCGACGGCCTCCGCGGTCAAATTCAGGGGGCAGAAATCAGGGACAATCACAGGGTAACAAGAAGCCCTGGATCAAGAGAGGTACAAAACCTCCCCCCAAGGCATGAAGCGTTGCCCCCACTCAATCGGGTGGGGGGAAGACTTCAGTTGTTCACAGAGACCTGGCGGGACACCATCAGAGACAGATGGGTGCTCTCCGCAGTAAGTCTGGGATACAAGCTGGAGTTAAAAGGCACTCCTCCTGCCCAATTTATGAGGTCAAACGTGCCAAGAGATCCCCAAAAGAGAGGATCCCTCCTTCTGGCACTAGAACAACTATTGCTCCAAGGTGTAATCATGAAGGTTCCCCTGGAAGAAAGCGGATTCGGGTTTTACTCGAACCTTTTCACAGTCCCCAAACCAAATGGGGATGTGAGGCCCATATTAAATCTAAAAGGGCTAAACAAGTTCCTAAATATCAGGACTTTTCGGATGGAGTCGATCCGATCGGTGGCCACCGCCCTACAAGGGCAGGAATGGTTAGCCTCGATCGACATAAAGGATGCTTATCTGCATATTCCCATCTTTCCGGCCCACCAGAAATTTCTACGCTTTGCAGTAGAAGGGCGCCATTTTCAGTTCAGAGCCTTACCTTTCGGTCTGGCCACAGCACCACGAGTGTTCACAAAAATTCTGGCCCCATTATTGGCCAATCTAAGAACACAGGGTGTAACGATAATGGCATATCTAGACGACCTGCTACTAATAGACCACTCAGTGGAAAAGCTGGAAGTAGCTATTCACAAGACAATCAAGTATCTGGAATATTACGGTTGGATTATCAACCGGGACAAGTCAGCTCTAAGACCAGTCAAAAGTCTGGAATACTTAGGGCTAAGGCTGGATTCAAATCAGAGAAAGATTTTCTTACCTCCAGAGAAGGTGTCGTCTTTAAAAGATTTGACCCACTTAGTGGGTACAAAAAGAAAACCATCCATACGCCTCTGCATGAGGCTGCTGGGAAAAATGGTGGCTTCATTCGAAGCGGTACCCTACGGTCAATTCCATTCAAGGAATTTGCAAAGGGCCATACTGTCAGCCTGGAACAAAAAAGTTCAGGCTTTAGACTTACCAATGTCCCTGTCCCCTTCCGTGCGCAAGAGCCTCCATTGGTGGTTGGTGCCCCAGAATCTGGAAAAAGGGAAACCCTTCAGTCCGGTTTCTTGGAAGGTAGTCACTACAGATGCCAGCCTCATAGGCTGGGGGGCAGTACTGGAGCAATGGTCTCTCCAGGGCAAGTGGTCAGAAGCAGAAAAGGCCCTGCCCATCAATCTCTTAGAGATACGAGCAGCCCGGTATGCCCTAGTAGCATGGACATCCAAACTCCAAGGGTCCCCTGTCAGAATTCAATCAGACAATGCCACAGCAGTGGCATATATCAATCACCAGGGTGGCACCAGGAGTCGTGCAGCCCAGAGGGAAGCAAATTGCATCCTGGAGTGGGCAGTAAAATATGTCCCAGCCATATCCGCGGTTTTCATCCCAGGAGTGGAAAATTGGAGAGCGGACTTTTTAAGTCGCCAACAATTATGTCCGGGGGAATGGTCTCTTCACCCCGAGGTTTTCCAGGCAATATGCCAGCGGTGGGGAACACCGGATGTAGATCTGCTAGCATCCAGATTCAACGCAAAGGTGGACAGATTTGTGTCTCGCACAAGGGATCCTCTAGCTTGCGGCTCGGATGCCCTAGTGTTCCCTTGGGATCAGTTCAAGCTGATATATGCATTCCCACCGCCACAATTGTTACCGCGATTACTCCGCAGAATCAGGGTAGAAAAGAAACCAGTGATTCTGGTGGCTCCAGCATGGCCCTGAAGGGCATGGTACGCGGAGATTGTAAAAATGTCAGTGAGGAGTCCTTGGACCCTCCCACATCGTCCGGACCTGCTGTCGCAGGGACCGATATACCACCCTTCCTTACCAGCCCTAGGTTTGACGGCCTGGCTATTGAAGCCCACATTCTGAAAAAGAGAGGGCTCTCTAATTCTGTGGTATCTACCATGATCAATGCCAGGAAGCCGGTATCCAGGCAGATCTATTATAGGATCTGGAAAGCGTACATTACGTGGTGTGAGGCCAAGAAATGGCATCCACGTAAGTACGTGATAGGGAGGATTTTGGACTTCCTACAGTGGGCTGTAGATAGGAAGCTGGCCTTGAGTACTATCAAGGGTCAGATTTCGGCCTTGTCAATATTTTTTCAAAGGCCCTTGGCTTCGCATTCACTAGTCAAAGCTTTCATACAAGGAGTGATGCGTATCAGCCCTCCGGTTAGTATTCCCATATGTCCTTGGGACTTAAACCTGGTTCTGTCAGTTCTACAGAAACAACCGTTTGAACCATTGCAACACATTTCCTTGGTTCTTCTCACCAGGAAATTGATTTTCTTAGTAGCCGTTTGTTCGGCTAAAAGAGTATCGGAATTAGCCGCCTTGTCCTGTAAGGAGCCATATCTGGTTGTCCATAAGGACAGAGTAGTATTACGTCCTCATCCAGCCTTTCTTCCCAAGGTGGTATCAAGGTTTCATTTGAACCAAGATGTGGTTCTTCCTTCTTTTTTCCCCAAACCTAGCTCGGTAGAGGAAAAGTTATTACATTCTTTGGATGTAGTAAGAGCAGTTAAAGCTTATCTAAAAGCCACTGCTCAGATTCGCAGAACGGATACTTTGTTTATTCTGTCGGAAGGCCCTAAAAAGGGTCAGGCAGCATCAAAATCCACTTTAGCCAAGTGGATTCGACAGGTCATAATACAAGCCTATGGCTTGAGAAAGAGACCGCCTCCGTTCAAAGTTAGGGCGCACTCCACAAGAGCAGTTGGAACTTCATGGGCAGTGCATCACCAGGCCTCCCTGGCTCAAGTATGTAAGGCCGCAACATGGTCTTCGGTACACACGTTTACTAGATTCTACCAGGTAGACGTTAGAAGTCAGGAGGATGTCGCCTTTGGGCGCAGTGTGTTGCAGGCCGCAAAAGATCCTCATGCCTGATGGCGCCCAGCTTATGTATCCCTCCCCTCATTTGGCATTGCTTTGGGACGTCCCATTAGTAATGACTAAGTCGCTCTGTGTCCCGTGATGTACGAAAAAGAAAAAGGGATTTTTATAACAGCTTACCTGTAAAATCCTTTTCTTGGAGTACATCACGGGACACAGAGCTCCCACCCCTCTTTTTGGGACACTTATTGCTTGGCTACAAAACTGAGGTGCTCCCGGATGGGAGGGGCTTATATAGGGGAGGGTACTTCCGGTTTGGAATTGGCCAGTGCCAACACCTGAAGGTAATCTATATAACCCATTAGTAATGACTAAGTCGCTCTGTGTCCCGTGATGTACTCCAAGAAAAGGATTTTACAGGTAAGCTGTTATAAAAATCCCTTTTTTTTTTGCACAAAGTTGTCACTAAATGATATATTGCTCACACATGCCATGGGCATATGTGAAATTACACCCCAAAATACATTCTGCTGCTTCACCTGAGTATGGGGATACCACATGTGTGGGACTTTTTGGGAGCCTAGTCGCGTACGGGACCCCAAAAACCAAGCACCGCCTTCAAGGTTTCTAAGGGCATAAATTTTTGATTTCACTCCTCACTACCTATCACTACCTATCACAGTTTTGAAGGCCATAAAATGCCAAGATGGCACAAAACCCCCCCAAATGACCCCATTTTGGAAAGTAGACACCCCAAGCTATTTGCTTAGAGGCATGTTGAGCCCATTGAATATTTTTTTTGTCCCAAATGATTGAATAATGACAAAAAGAAAAAAAAAAGAAAAAATGTACAAAAAGTTGTCACTAAATGATATATTGCTCACACATGCCATGGTTATATGTGGAATTGCACCCCAAAATACATTCTGCTGCTTCTCCTGAGTACAGGGATACCACATGTGTGGGACTTTTTGGGAGCCTAGCCGGGTACGGGGCCCCAAAAACCAAGCACCGCCTTCAGGCTTTCTAAGGACGTAAATTTTTGATTTCACTCCTCACTACCTATCACAGTTTCGAAGGCCATAAAATGCCAAAATAGCACAAAATCCCCCCAAATGACCCCATTTTGGAAAGTAGACACCCCAAGCTATTTACTGAGAGGCATGTTCAGTCCATGGAATATTTTATATTTTGCCACAAGTTGCGGGAATATGACAAACTTTGTTTTTTTTGCACAAAGTTGTCACTAAATGATATATTGCTCACCCATGCCATGGTTATATGTGGAATTGCACCCCAAAATACATTCTGCTGCTTCTCCTGAGTACGGCGATACCACATGTGTGGGACTTTTTGGGAGCCTAGCCGCGTACGGGACCCCAAAAACCAAGCACAGCCTTCAAGGTTTCTAAGGGCATAAATTTTTGATTTCACTCCTCACTACCTATCACAGTTTTGAAGGCCATAAAATGCCAAGATAGCACAAAACCCCCCAAAATGACCCCATTTTGGAAAGTAGACACCCCAAGGAAATTGCTGAGAGGCATGTTGAGCCCATTGAATATTTTTTTTTTTTGTCCCAAGTGATTGAATAATGACAAAAAGAAAAAAAAAATGTACAAAAAGTTGTCGCTAAATGATATATTGCTCAAACATGCCATGGTTATATGCAGAATTGCACCCCAAAATACATTTGGTTGCTTCTCCTGAGTACGGGGATACCACATGTGTGGGACTTTTTGAGAGCCTAGCCGCGTACGGGCCCCCGAAAACCAAGCACCGCCTTCAGGATTTCTAAGGGCACAAATTTTTGATTTCACTCCTCACTACCTATCACAGTTTTGAAGGCCATAAAATGCCAAGATAGTCCAAAACCCCCACAAATGACCCCATTTTGGAAAGTAGACACCCCAAGCTATTTGCCGAGAGGCATGGTGAGTATTTTACAGCTCTCATTTGTTTTTGAAAATGAAGAAAGACATATTTTTTTTTTTTTTTTTTTTCAATTTTTAAAACTTTGTGGCAAAAAGCGAGATCTGCAAAATACTCAACATACCTCTCAGCAAATAGCTTGGGGTGTCTACTTTCCAAAATGGGGTCATTTGGGGGGGTTTGTGCCATCTGGGAATTCCATGGCCTCCGAAACTGTGATAGGCAGTGAGGAGTAAAATCAAAAATTTACACCCATAGAAATCCTGAAGGCGGTGCTTGGTTTTCGGGGTCCTGTACGCGGCTGGGCTCCCAAAATGTCTCACACATGTGGTATCCCCGTACTCAGGAGAAGCAACAGAATGTATTTTGGGGTGCAATTCCACATATAACTATGGCATGTTTGAGCAATATATAATTTAGTGACAACTTTTTGTAAAAAATTTTATTTTTTTTATTTTTGTCATTATTCAATCACTTGGGACAAAAAAAAAATATTCAATGGGCTCAACATGCCTCTCAGCAAATAGCTTGAGGTGTCTACTTTCCAAAATGGGGTCATTTGGGGGGGTTTTGAACTGTCCTGGCATTTTATGCACAACATTAGGAAGCTTATGTCACACATCATCCACTCTTCTAACCACTTGAAGACAAAGCCCTTTCTGACACTTTTTGTTTACATGAAAACATTTTTTTTTTGCAAGAAAATTATGTTGAACCCCCAAACATTATATATATTTTTAAAGCAAAGGCCCTACAGATTAAAATAGTGGGTGTTGCATTTTTTTTTTCCACACAGTATTTGCGCAGCGATTTTTCAAACGCATTTTTTGGGGGAAAAACACACTTTTTTTATTTTTAATGCACTAAAAAACACTATATTGCCCAAATGTTTGATGAAATAAAAAAGATGATCTTAGGCCGAGTACATGGATACCAAACACGACATGCTTTAAAATTGCGCACAAACGCGCAGCGGCGAGAAACTACATTCATTTTTAAAAGCATTTAAAAGCCTTTACAGGTTACCACGTTGGATTTACAGAGGAGGTCTACTGCTAAAATTACTGCCCTCGATCTGACCTTCGCGGTGATACCTCACATGCATGATGCAATTGCTATTTACATATGACGCTAGACCGACGCTTGCGTTCGCCTTTGCGCAAGAGCAGGGGGGGACAGCGGTGCTTTTTTTTTTTTTTTTTTTTATTATTTATTTTGCTTTTTTATTTTATTTTTAAATTGTTCCTTCCATATTTTTTTTTTTTAATCATTTTTATTGTTATCTCAGGGAATGTAAATATCCCCTATGATAGCAATAAGTAGTGACAGGTACTCTTTTTTTGAAAAAAAATGGGGGGTTAGACCATAGATCTTTCCTCTGCCCTCAAAGCATCTGACCACACCAAGATCGGTGTGATAAAATGCTTTCCCAATTTCCCAATGGCGCTGTTTATATCCGGGGGGGGGCATTCCCTCCCACTGCTTATAAAAGCAGTCCAGAGGCTAATTAGCCACTAGGATTGCTTTTACATGAAAGCCGGCCGCTGGCTGAAAAGAATGATACCCGCAGGCATCAATCTGGTATAACCATTCAAAGTCCAGCAACATACCAGTACGTTGCTGGTCCTTGTTGGACATGTATTGTAATCTTTTTTTTCATGCAGCCTGTTGGCTGAACGAAAAAAAGAGATTGATCGGTGGGTATGCCCACCATTAGAATACCTCCCTTCATCCACCCACTTCTAATGATGGGCATATATGCCGAAGCATGGGGGCATCCTCCCGCAAAAAAGTTATGCCGCGTACACACGGTCGGACTTTTCCACGGGCAAGCCTTCGTCGGAATTTCGACCGTATGTACGCGGCATAAAAGGTTATGCTGCGTACACACGGTCAAACTTTTCCACGGGCAAGCCTCCGTCGGAATTTCGACCGTATATACGCGGCATTAGGAGCAAAATCGCTCCTCCGCCCCTACTGCCCCCATGCTTCGGCATATATGCTCTTTTTTTAACTGTGGTGGTGAAATCACCTCCTACAGCGTTGGAGTCACGGCTTTATGTATCGTGGGAGCAAACGCTGTGGCTGTCAAGATAAATAAATCCGCGATGCAACTGAATGGCGTACCTGCTAAGCAAATGATGGTTAACATTAAAACAAAGTAACATTACAGTACAACAGTAAGACCTTACCATACCATACCTGCAAAGCAAATACCAAAACAAAACCTAGTAAAAAATAAAACATTTTTTTAACGCAACCTGTGCCTAAAATATATATATATGCCGAAGCATGGGGGCATCCTCCCGCAAAAAAGTTATGCCGCGTACACACAGTCTGACTTTTCCACGGGCAAGCCTTTGTCGAAATTTCGACCGTATGTATGCGGCATAAAAGGTTATGCCGCGTACACACGGTCGAACTTTTCCACGGGCAAGCCTCCGTCAGAATTTCGACCATATATACGCGGCATTAGGAGCAAAATCGCTCCTCCGCCCCTGCTGCCCCCATGCTTCGGCATATATGCTCTTTTTTTTTAACTGTGGTGGTGAAATCACCTCCTACAGCACTGGAGTCACGGTTTTATGTATCGTGGGAGCAAACGCTGTTGCTGTCAAGATAAATAATTCCGCGCTGCAGTTGAATGGCGCACCTGAAAACAAAAAATTACATACCTGAAAAGCAAGCATGATAAAACATTGCAGAATGGAATACAGTAAAAAAGAGCAGAACAATAGAGAGAAAATAGAGAGAGAGAGAGAGAACAATAAAACTACAACTATTTTTGTTTTTTTTATTTTATATTTTTTTTGTGTTTTTGTTTTTTACGTTTTTTTTTTTTCTTTTTTACACTTTTTTTTTAAACTTTAACAACTGTAATGGTTCGGGTCTCTCAAAATGTAATGGCATCTTGGGAGACCCTGTGTAAGTGTGTCCTAGTCTGTGAAATGCTGTACCCTACGCTAAAACTTCACTTTTGAGTGGTAGCGTTCAAAACATTCACCAATGCAAAGACCAGGTTTGTCAGGACAGAGTGGACAATAATAACGGGTGTCACGCCTAAATCCGCGCTTGCTACAGACACAACATCTTTTTTGGGGGGTTCGTTGGGTAGGGGTACTCAGGAGGAGATGCGTATAATGCCTCTCATGCAGCCGGCTTACTGCATTTGGTAGGGGATGGTGAGGTGCAGAACCACACTCATTCTGGAATTTTAGAAGAGATAAAGTCCCGCCTGAAGCTCTGTATAGCACATGAGCGTTCAGCAAAGCCAATTGAAATAAGGATAGAGACACTTTTTGTACCAGCGTCTCGCCTTGCGGTCAATTAGATACGGCGCCATCAACTGGTCGTTGAGGTCCACCCCTCCCATATTTTTGTTATATTCGTGGACACAGAGGGGTTTCTCCACAACACCAGTCGCCGTAGGAATTTGGACTGTCGTGTCTGCATGAAGGGAGGTAAGAAGGAAAACATTCTTATTGTCCCTCCACTTCATAGCGAGCAAGTTATTACACTTTACGCAGGCTCTCTCCCCCAGCCTAAGACGGGCATCTACAAGCCGCTGGGGAAAGCCCGGGCGATTAGGTCGCACGGTGCCACATGCTCCAATCTGATGATCAAACAAGTGACTAAACAGTGGCACGCTCGTGTAATAATTTTCCACATATAAGTGGTACCCCTTTCCGAATAAGGGTGACACCAAGTTCCACACTATCTTGCCAGCGCTCCCTATGTAATCCGGGCAGTTGACCGGCTCAACCTGACTGTCTTTTCCCTCATAAACCATAAAGCTCCATACATAGCCTGTTGCCCTGTCACAGCACTTATAGAGCTTGACCCCGTATCTGGCACGCTTGCTGGGAAGGTACTGCTTGAAAGCCAAGCGGCCAGAAAATTTAATCAGGGACTCATCAACGCAGACAACTTGATCGGGAATAAACAAGGCTGCAAAACGTTCGTTGAAGTGGTTTATGAGGGGCCGAATTTTATAGAGCCGGTCGTATTCAGGGTCCCCACGTGGACGACAAAGTTCATTGTCGTTGAAGTGCATGAACCGCAAAATCTGCTCGTATCGTTTCCTGGGCATGGAGGCAGAGAACACGGGCATGTGGTCAATTGGGTGCGTGGACCAATAAGCACGCAATGACGGGAATTTATGTGTGCCCATGTTGAGGGAAAGGCCCAGAAAGGTCTTAAATTCGGAAACCGTAATTGGTTTCCAATCTTTGGCAATGGAAGGCAACTGGGGATTAGCGGCGATGAATTGACCAGCATATAAATTACTCTGGTCCACAATAGATCTATAGAGATCTTCCGTGAAAAACAGCGAATAATAATCGATTGGCATAAAATCAGCTGTTTCCACCTGAATACCGGGTTGGGCAGTGAATGGGGGAAGTACGGGTTCTGCAGAAGTGGTGGGGACCCAATCAGGATAGGCGAATTCTGCAGGAAGGGCACTATGGGTACGACGGGCCTGCCTTTGTCTTCTTATTGGTGGCAGCGGGACACTACTTGTGCTTGCCACCTCGCCAGCTTGAACTGCACTTATGGGACTCGCCACGTCACCACGTGATACTGCAGTGCTGGATGTACGCCCAGGCTGTACTAGGCCGCTGGTGCTTGCCAATTCACCAGAAGGAATAGCGGCGCTAGTACTCCTCTGCTCCATGATACGAGAGCCCTGCGGTTCTTGCTCCTCAACAACCTCAGAAGATCGGGATCGGGTACACCTGACCTTAGCAGGGACCTCAACTTCATCATCAGAGCTATCTGACGTGGGGCCGCTGACGTCACTGTCTTCTACGGGAAGATATTCTGAGCCTGAATCTGACAGATACGTGACCTCCTCTTCACTATCTGTCATGCTCAGAATCTCGTAGGCCTCTTTACTAGTGTACCTTCGACTTGCCATTTTGGGCTCTAAATTTAGGGGTACACTAGTAAGATTCACAGGAAAAAAAAGCACCCGACTGTCGTCAGCAAATATATCAAACGCTACAAAAAAACTGTTAGCGGTCGCAGGGATCAGGACTGTCTCTGCGAACGCTGCAGTTATGTGTTTTGTGTTTGGTAAGTGACAGTGATCGATCGATACTGCACTTGGGTGGGCTGGGCTGGGCTGGGCTGGGCGGAGGGGCTAAACGCAGGTGCTAGCAGGTATCTGGGCTGATCCCGCTAACACTGCGTTTTTGGGAACCCTAAACCGCTGGGGACGCTAGTATAGATCTGATCAGATACTATACCACTAAGGGAGGTGTATGCTTTGCGCGTGGGTGTTAGCGTTACTGGCACTAACCTAACGCTGCCTGGGGCGACGCAGACCCTCTCTGGCGCTAAAACCTAATTGATCTCACCCGCCGGGCGATCAGGGGGTTAAACCTTTATTGGGTTATATACGGCGGGTGCCCTGATGCTATAAAAAGCAAACTAACCAACCAGCGTCACCCGTAACCTTTATATGGTGATCACTGGTGAAAGGGTTAACTAGGGGCAATCAGGGGGTTAAAACCTTTATTAGGTTAAATATGGGGGTACCCGACGCTATATAAAAACCTGACGGGTTACCTAAATAACTAAAAAACTAACTGGGTAACCAGTGTCACCAGTGACGCTTATACGGTGATCACTGGTGAAAGGGTTAACTCTAGGGGCAATCAGGGGGTTAAAATAATATATGGGGGTACCTGACGCTAATAAAAACCTGCGGCGAACCTAAAAATAATTAACTGGCTATCTAGGACACCACCGGCACTAACTACAGCGATCGAAAATACGATCGCTTAGTGACGCTGGCGTTAGGGGGTGAAAGGGTTACCTGGGGGCGATCAAGGGGTTAAACCTTTATTAGGGGGGGTTAGGGGGCTACCCTGGACCTAAAGGGGCCTAATCCTAACTGCCCTGCAACTTTTTACTATCACAGATGACACTAAAAGCAGTGATCAGTAAAATAAATGATCACTGCAATCAGTGACACTGTGATTGGGGGCTGGGGGGTGACCTGGGGGGTGATCTGGGGGTGACTGGGGGGTGAAATGTGTACCTACGTGTCAGTGGACTGCTGGTGCACTAACCTGCTTCCTCTCTCCTCGGCGCCGGAATCGAAAAGACCGCCGCGAGGGAGATGACATCACTTCCTACTGCCTGTGTTTACATCACATGGCAGAGGAAGCATTTTCATTGGCCGGGAGCGATCGCGAGGGGGTGGCCGAAATCGAATGGTCGCCCCCTCATCTCCGAACGCTCCCCAACGATTAACGGCCGCTCACTGTATAGAAGGGACCCCCCAACTGTACAAAGGCGATCACGTATGCTCTACGTGATTGTGCCTGTCGGTGCCATTCTGCCGACGTATATATACAGTGAGCGGTCGTTAAGTGGTTAAAGAAATACGAACTGTGAACTGTTATACATATTCTGGGCAATATTGGGTCTAAATAATATCTATACACCTGCTCGCCTTTATGCGTAAATGCCAATTGAGACACTCTGAAGCCTTGTACACACGACCGAGTTTCTCGTCAAAAAACGACAAGAAAACTGCCGAGAGAGCTTTCTTGCCGAGAAAACCGTTCGTGTGTATGGTTTCTCGTCGAGAAAACTGCCGGGGATCTCAACGAGAAAAATAGAGAACCTGCTCTCGATTTTCTCGTCAGGATTCTCGATTTTCTCGTCGGGTTTCTTGTCGGCCTGTTTTGCGACGAGAAAACCAGTCGTGTGTATGCTTTTCCGAGTCTTAAAAAATCGCGCATGCTCAGAATCAAGTATGAGACGGGAGCGCTTCTTCTGGTAAAACAAGCCTTCGTAAATGAGATAGCACATTCGTCACGCTGTAAATTATTGCATCGTTTAAATGTTGCGCATTTAAAGTGGTTGTAAACCCAATAATGTTTTTTTTTTTTTCACAACCTCCTGTAAGAGAAAGGCATAATGAGCTATTATGACTAGCATAATAGCTCATTATACATCACTTACCTTAGATCGGGGCCCCCGAAGCCGTCCTCGTCTCCCTCTTCAGCCGCATCCATCGCTGCGGCGATAGCCGGAAGGTTACTTCCGGGTATCGCCGCTGCAGCTAATCACAGCGCCGCTCCGGCGCTGTGATTGGCCGGAGCGGCGGAGACGTCACTCTGCACATGCGCGCGAGAGCCGTCACAATCGGCTACGCCCAGCTATTGCTGGGAAGTAGCCGATTTTGTGAATGGGATTAACCCCATGAATGCGCCATTGTCTACGGCGCGCATGCGCCTTAGACAGCGGCGCCTGTCTTTTTAGTAAATATCTCCTAAACCGTGTAGGTTTAGGAGATATTTCTTGCACCTACAGGTAAGCCTTAATCTAGGCTTACCTGTAGGTGCAAGTTGAAAAAGTGGGTTTACAACCACTTTAAATCTTCTTTAGAATGGTACAATAATGAAAAATAATGAACTTGTTTTGCTGCTGATATTCACAAAGAGTTCTGACTAACTTTTTTTAACATTTTTCATGCTGATCTCATGAATATTTTGCTGTATTATATAGAGCAAGATCTCCTTAATATTTATATATTTTAAATTTGGAATACAGATCTTCATTTTAAATGATTATTTAATTTATAGTGATCTCCATGATTTAAATTTTTATTTTTGTTGTGTCAAGTTTACCAAATACATTTTATTATCTTGTATTTTTCGACCTTCAAGGAGATTGTTTTGTGTTATCTGTCCCTTTTATTTTATTTGTTTAAATGTATCTGCCTACTCCAAAGACAAATTTTTTATTTTTATAAAAACACATAGTCAGGCCCGGATTTACTCCCTTTGCCGCCCCAAGGCCGGGTCCTTCAATGCCGCCCCCCACACACACACCACCATTCTCGTCCTTTATCGATGACTGCTACAATAGTTCAATTAAAAACATATCTCCACACACGAGAACACTGAAAATAACTGGCTTTAATTGTACAGACTGAAAATACTCTGTAATGCAGAAAATGCCTTTTAAAGATTATAGCAGTAAGAAACCCCCTACAATTTTTTAGTTCTAACTTTTCTTTTGGCAAACTCATCGATAATATCTTCGTAGGACAAAGTATTTAAAAGTTCTGACTCCATGGCAAGTAAAGCTAAACTGTTCAGTCTTTCTTGACCCAAGGATGATTGTAAATAGTTCTTTACTCGTTTCAGACATGAAAAAGATCGTTCTGCTGAACAGTTAGTAACCAGAGTGCAAAGATAAATACGCATTGCTATATCAATATTAGGGTAAATAACCTGCAATTTTTCCGCTTTGAATGTTTTGTAGAGCTCTGAAATTGAAGCTTCACCTTTATCAATATTTTTCAAGTAAGAACAAAGGTGCAGACATTCATCAGGAAGTGACGTTTCTAAATCATCAGGATAGCTGTTACATAGGTTGGAAGCCTGAGATTGTATATCACTGGTTGCTAGTGTAGTAAGCTTTTCAATAAAATGAAACTTGTTGTAGACTTGTTCATAAGCCTCAGATCTTCTTTGCAGCTCATTGTTTAATTTGTCAAGAAATGAAATGAAATGGTCTGTAGCATTTAACTGTACGTCTCCTTCTTGACTTACATCAAATGGGGAAAAAAAAAATTCTAGCTCTAGCGCAGGCGGTTTTGAAATGGTCAAGGCCAGAGAGTTCTTTGGCTTCTGATTTAAACCTAACTAATTTTTATAGCCTTGCATGAGGTGGAGAAGTGCCCCATAGAGCTTCACAACGACATGCATCACTGTGTGCTGACCATCTTGTGACAGACAGGTTTTTAACAGTGGACTTTGCATTTACATGAGAAGTTAAGACTTCCCACCTACTGGTAGAGCCAGAAAAAAAATTATACAGCTGTTGGATGACTCCAAAGAATGATACTGCTTCTACGCAGCTTTCTGCAGCACATGTTCCTACAAGGTTCAGGGAATGTGCAGAGCATGGTATATATATAGCTAGTGGATTTCGTTCTTTAAAACGAGCCTGAAGTCCAGAATATGGGCCAGCCCATATTTCTAGCATTATCGTATGACTGACCTCTACAATTCTGAAGGTCAAGTTGGTGAAATTCTAATGTATCACTTACAGCTTTAAATAAACTTTCAGCTTTGTGGCCAATATGTGGTATGAACTTTATAAATCGTTCCACTGGCACACCCTCGTCATTCACATATCGTATAATGAAGGCTAGCTGATCCACGTGACAAACATCTGGGGTTGAATCCACACTTATCGAGTAATATTTAGCATCCTTCACCTCGACAATTATTGCGTCTAAAGCCCCATACACACTATCAGTTTTCTTGCAGGTTTTTATCTTCAGGTTTACCAAAACCATCTAATATGAGGTCAAACCTTAAGAGTTTCAATTCGTATGCAATCAGGCAGGCCCTTGCACTACATGGTTTTGGTAAACCTGAAGAGAAAAACCTGCAAGAAAACTGATAGTGTGTATGGGGCTTAACAGTCTGACTGCCAATATTTCAATGAATTCATAGCAAACAGTTTTGGAGAGATAGGATGCTGTGCCAGAGCCAGCATTGCCATAACGCTTAATGTGCTCGTCCATGAAGGGATCAAACTCAGCAATGAGTTCAAGTAACATTAGATAGTTACCATTTGTATGAGAGCCAAAACTTTCATCTGTGCCTCTAAATGCCAATCCACGAGAAGATAAAGCCTTCACAACCGCAACAACACGCCTGAGGACATTTCTCCAGTACTCTCTTTTGTTTTGTTGCAAAATTAGCATGTTATCCATTTTGCCACATGCAGCGTTTCTGTTTTATAATCTCATAAAACATGTTTTATGTTGTTCAGAGTCTTCGTGTTCTCTTAGGCGAACAGAAGCATTCTTCCAATCACTAAATCCTTCTTGGGCCAGCTAACAGTTAGCAGATGAACCACCAAAAAGACGACAAGGGGCACAAAAAGCAGCTTTTGCTTTCTCAGAGTATACCAGCCAGGTTCTCTCATACAGTTCTCCATTCAGCAGTTTGCGTTTAAACAAGAAATTGGAGAATGACTGGGACCGATCAGAATATTTCCGAGCTGATAAGGAAAAGTCAGCATTTTTATTTTGAGTTATGCCATTTATAGCTAAATAGTCCTTCAGCTTTTCACTATTCCTATCCCAATCCACAGGATCAAAAGAAAATACCAAATCAATATTGGCTTCTTCATTAGCATAAATTATTTCAGAAGTTGCAACAGGCTCAGTGGTATTGTCTTCTATGTATTGCTGCCCTTCTACCACCTGTTCAGTTTCCACAGGTACAGAACCTCCAGCAGTGCCTCTGTTAGAGAAAAAACATTGTATTTTTGGCATGTGCTTGAGCTCTTCTTTTATGCGTTCCGCTTTCTCCTTTGCATTTTGGCGGTAGGCATGACCACTCAATTTTTGTCTTTTCTCTGACATATTGGAGTTTTTTTCTAAATCAAGAAAATAGTCTTTTGTTAATGACACCTAATCTTTCTCTTACTGTGGCATTTAAAAAATGTTCTCACTATTTAAATAACAGCCTCTAGGTTTCTAACATACAATATACAAAAAGGGGCATCCTATGCATTAAGGTGAAAAAACTAGGGATGCACGGAATGTGTTTTTTGGTGCCGAAACTGATACCGAAAATGAAAAATACAAGATGCCGAAAACCCAAACCGATACCGAAACCGCACCGATACCGAAAGTGACTGTTTTAAAAAAATATCTTTACACAGGAGATGGTCAGAGACTGCGGACACATTACAGGAGATGGCCAGAGACTGCGGACACATTACAGGAGATGGCCAGAGACTGCGGACACATTACAGGAGATTGTCAGAGACTGCGGACACATTACAGGAGATGGTCAGAGACTGCGGACACATTACAGGAGATGGTCAGAGACTGCGGACACATTACAGGAGATGGTCAGAGACTGTGGACACATTACAGGAGATGGTCAGAGACTGCGGACACATTACAGGAGATGGTCAGAGACTGGGGACATGGTACAGGAGATTGTCCTATAGCTATAGACGCTGGCTGTATCACGGGAGCGTGCCCGCAAAAACTAACCCATATGTGAGAGAGCTTGCATGAAGGGGGTTAGTTCTTGCGGGGAGGAGCCGAGACAGCCACTGAGGGACCCCAGAAGACCAGGTTCAGGGGCCACTCTGTGCAAAACGAGCTGCACAGTGGAGGTAAGTATAACATGTTTGTTATTTTTAAAAAAGAAAAAAAATTGCCTTTACAACCCCTTTAATGAGCCTGTTGCACAAATCACTTTATTACACTTTAGGCCCCTTTCACACGGGAAGTGAACCTCCGCTTGCTCAGCGGGGATCGCTCCGCTGATCCCCGCTGAGCCGGCGGATGACAGGGCAGTCCCTGCACATTGTGCAGAAACCGCCCTGTCAGATCTCCGCTCTCCCCTATGGGGGGATTGGGTGAACACGGACCGTCTGTCTGTGTTCATCCGATCCGCTCTGCAGATGGATTGAAAAATAGGATTTTCCTCCATCTGCAGAATCGGAGGATTGCGGACACGGAGGAGATCGGGTGTCAGCGGATGTTCATCCACTGACACCTGCAATCTCATAGGGATACATGTATGTCCCCTTTTCATCCGTAAACGGATGGATGAAAAAGCGGACATATGGTCCGCATGTGTTAAGGGGCCTTATTTATGATATCTATGGCTGCTATGCATATTTATATAATCCATCATTTAATTGGCTGCTTGCTTTTGCTTGGGCCTGGCACACACGCACATGATGATGACGACTTAAAGTCATCATCATGTGCGATTGTGCGTGTGTGCCAAGCAGAAGCAGCCAATCAAATATAGTGCTCAATATGGATTATATAAATATGCATAGCACTAGCAGCCATAGATATCACAAATAAAGTGTAATAAAGTGATTTTTGCAACAGCCTGTTGCACAAATCACTTTATTACACTATATTTGTGATATCTATGGCTGCTAGTGCTATGCATATTTATATAATCCATATTGAGCACTATATTTGATTGGCTGCTTCTACTTGGCACTGCACACACGCACAATCGCACATGATGATGACTTTAAGTCGTCATTATCATGTGCGATTGTGCGTGTGTGCCAGGCCCAAGCAGAAGCAAGCAGCCAGTTAAATATTATAGTCTATAATATTTAACTGGCTGCTTGCTTCTGCTTGGGCCTGGCACAGTGGCACACACACATGCACAACATGATCACATCAATCATCTTCAAATCAAGAGGTACCTACCTGCTAGGCTGCACTCAGTGCTAATGATCCCTGCTGGCTGCTGCTACTGCTGCCTGGGGGGTTCCCCTTCTTTTTCTGGTGATGGTGGGTGGTGACCTCAGTGTTTCAGACCGCCGCTCCTGGCCTGGGGGAGATGATGCCGGCTGCCCAGAGAGGGGAGGGTTCCCCTTTTCTCTCACAAATCACTTTATTACACTATATTTGTGATATCTATGGCTGCTAGTGCTATGCATATTTATATAATCCATATTGAGCACTATATTTGATTGGCTGCTTCTACTTGGCACTGCACACACGCACAATCGCACATGATGATGACTTTAAGTCGTCATTATCATGTGCGATTGTGCGTGTGTGCCAGGCCCAAGCAGAAGCAAGCAGCCAGTTAAATATTATAGTCTATAATATTTAACTGGCTGCTTGCTTCTGCTTGGGCCTGGCACAGTGGCACACACACATGCACAGCATGATCACATCAATCATCTTCAAATCAAGAGGTACCTACCTGCTAGGCTGCACTCAATGCTAATGATCCCTGCTGGCTGCTGCTACTGCTGCCTGGGGGGCTCCCCTTCTTTTTCTGGTGATGGTGGGTGGTGACCTCAGTGTTTCAGACCGCCGCTCCTGGCCTGGGGGAGATGATGCCGGCCGCCCAGAGAGGGGAGGGTTCCCCTTTTCTCTCACAAATCACTTTATTACACTATATTTGTGATATCTATGGCTGCTAGTGCTATGCATATTTATATAATCCATATTGAGCACTATATTTGATTGGCTGCTTCTACTTGGCACTGCACACACGCACAATCGCACATGATGATGACTTTAAGTCGTCATTATCATGTGCGATTGTGCGTGTGTGCCAGGCCCAAGCAGCCAGTTAAATATTATAGTCTATAATATTTAACTGGCTGCTTGCTTCTGCTTGGGCCTGGCACAGTGGCACACACACATGCACAACATGATCACATCAATCATCTTCAAATCAAGAGGTACCTACCTGCTAGGCTGCACTCAGTGCTAATGATCCCTGCTGGCTGCTGCTACTGCTGCCTGGGGGGCTCCCCTTCTTTTTCTGGTGATGGTGGGTGGTGACCTCAAGTGTTTCAGACCGCCACTCCTGGCCTGGGGGAGATGATGCCGGCCGCACAGAGAGGGGAGGGTTCCCCTTTTCTCTCGTGAATCGTCTCTTCTCACGTCACGAGTCACGTCGCTCACAGAGACCCGGCCACGCATTCGGCGCAGAGGAGGGTAGGCGGAGCAGCATTAGGCTCCGCCTCCGCCAGTTACTTCGCTTCTCCCTCTACCACAAAGTCATCGCGCGCGGCGCACGCGCCTGTCTCTCACGCAGCCCAAGCCCAGCAAAAGTGCCGGAGGCACCGCTGCCCGCCGGGGGCTATGTTAGTTCGAATGAGAAAATGAATAAATGGGGTATGGCGCTGCTCACTGATCCTAGTAGGACCAGTACTACAATTTGGTGTGCCAAAAAGGATAAGTGAAATGTGGTCTCACCACCCTAAAGTGGTGATAGTGCTGCTGTGTTCCTTAAACCAAAGGAAATTGGTACCAAATATACAACACAAGTGATCATAAAGCTAAATAAAAATAAACTAAAATGGCCAAGTGTCCCATCTATGACACCGCACAACCATAACCATCAAGTGCATCAAAGGATAAAAATAAAAATAAATAAAGTAATAATAAGTCCAATTGTAACAGTGCAAGTATGAGAATGCAAGTTGCTATATCTCCAAAGTGAGGCAATAGTCTGTGGCTACAGATTGCCTAACTGTGCCAACTGGCATGAGTCTAAATAAGATTGAAAATGATGATAAGATAAACAGTCCTCTTCATAAAACTGGCAGGTAACGTTCTGATCCTCAATTAGGCATGCAGTTCATCCCCCACATGTGTCCCCACTCACCAGCTCCTTTCACCCCCACAGGGGTAGACAGCGTGAAGAGATATCCCGGTCACACGTGCAGGGAGAGATGTCAGCAGTGCAGATTCCCCAGGAGTTTTGAAGTGCCGTGGAAAGAGGGGCTTCCGATTACCTCATATGTGAAAGCACAAAAAAGCTCCCATAGTGCGGTAAAAAACTTGAGGCTTTATTAAAATTGTATAACAGATCAAAAATAAATTGAAAAACACAGTCCCTAGATCGCGTTGGAAGCCGCGATCGGTGTAGACTGGTGTACGCAGCGTGCGTTCCAGCTGCACTTCCGGATAGACTTAGCGTGGTGTGCGTATTGCGTAGTTCCGCTTTACGTGTTTCATCATTGGACTTCGTCTAGAGGCGGTGCCACCATACGCTACTTCCACGCTTAAAAGAGAAGAGCGTCACTTAAGATCCACCCACCCCCTCCGGGCCATCAAATCAAGCCATGGATTGGGAAATGTCATCAGCCAATGGGCTGGTCACGATTGGATAGGGAAAATCTATCTCCGTGGGAATTTTTTTATCCCGGGCCATACTTTATATCGTGCCGCTCTTAATAATGATGTACCATGATCAAAATGCTGGGAAGTCTATCATGTTCATAAATGATATATACCATCTTAAACAAATATGTATATAAACATATGCAACACTCCATATAACTCATACATGACCATGTCTATGATATAGGTGCCATGCGCCCTCTGAAGTAGAGCCAGGTAACTACACTGGATGCACTAAGCAAACCCAGCTAGTGCCTAGTAAATAATTTTAATAATTAATAAATGAGCTATATAAACTAGGATAAAATGATATGATTTTTTTTTTATAAAAAATATGTATATAAAAATATTAACATAACTAACAGATATATGTTGGTCGTAATGCCATATCTTATAATAGACTGTTATATATGTGTAATACAAAGAAAGCCAGGCTAAAATAGTGTTCTCTAGCCCCCGCTCAGGCTAAGGGGATGTGGTAAAAATAGAGAGGTACATTAGTAGGGCTAGTATGCCCTTGCTAACTAAGTACAAAAACTGTATATGTAGGAAATTGGATGTGTATATATAATGAGTCACATATAATGCACACACTCATTGTATGTAGTGATCAGAGGTATAAGATAGTATATCTACACTACATGTTGTAGTAAATCTACCTCTGATGACCAACCTTGGGTCCAGGCCAAAACAATAACTACCAACAAGCAATAACATGAAATGGTAGCAAAATAATAAACTAGAAAAGAAAATCTGTAAAATAAATGGTATGTGCAGCGCAATAGCTAAGATAAAACAAAATAAAATGTGACAGTCCAATCAAATAAAACAGATATTCAAATGTCCCATTGGATAATGATAAGACAAATTCCTCATAGAAGGAGAGTGAGAAGAAATCTCTGCCGACTGGGATGACGATACAATCCTCCCCCACACATGCAATGTGCTTACCAGAATTGGTGGACCTCTCAATTAAGAGAAGGTCATGCGAGCATGTATCCACCCTGGGATAATGGGATGTGGCTGCTGCAGATGAATCCTTCCAATGTCAGGAGTGAGGAAAAGCCGGATACTATCTCCAATGAGCAAACAAACTTCCACTGTAGGATGCTGAATGGATCTCCGTAAAGTGCAGGTGCCAAGAGAAAGATGAAGGGGACAATCTAAGTGTACTCCGTATGTACTTTATTTAAAATAGGTTCTCATATAAAATCAGCGCTATCGCGCAATGCATAAAAGGCTGATACTGAACAGCAAGCCGGATCAACTATCCAGCAGAGAGATGGCAGCGGGTGACGTCCGTGCATAAGCTCTTACCCCCGTACGCGGCGTTACGTCCAGAAGGACTTCGTCAGCGAGGGTGGAGCTTCAGTGTCACCCGGCTAACTGATATACCCAGCTGGTAACCATAGAAACGGAAATGCTAAAGCCAGAAGTCAGAGGAACAGACGGCTGATTTCCACCACGGTGTCACCAGCAAGTAAAAATACAATAAAGGTAAACAAGTGGTATGAAGTTTGTTACAATACCCTAGGTCCTTATGTGTGATAGAAAAAATAAAAGTCGGACATAAAAATACCCGCGGCCATCTTTAACATGGGACAATAAAAAATCAACAATAAAATAAAGGCAACCTAACTATTTGTCTGAAATAAAACAGTTGAGATCAAACTCAACGTTTAAGCCTCTAGGTACAGCAACCTTGGTCTCATGTATCCACATGGACTCACGCTGGCTCAGTTGCCTAATAAAGTTGCCCCCTCTCCAGTGTTTAGTCACTTTTTCCAAACCCCAAAATTTGAGGCATTTTGGATTCCTATCATGAAACATTCTAAAATGCTTGGACACATAATGAGACTTCACACCTCTCCTAATGTTACCTACATGTTCTGCTATGCGGACTCCCATGGGTCTAGAGGTCCTCCCCACATATTGGAGACCGCAGTCGCATTCAAGCATGTATACCACCCCAACAGTGTCACATGTAATGAGGTTCTTGATCTGGTATGTTTTTTTGGTGGCAAAAGCAATAAAATCCTTTCTCTTCTTTAGATTGAATTTACATTGCCTGCATGCTGGACATTTTCCGCATGCGTAAAATCCTGACAAAAAGTTGAAAATCCTATTTTCTCTAATAACAGGGGGGTCTACAACACTGGGAGCAAGAATATCCCTAAGAGTAGGTGGTTTTTTGTAGATGAATTTCGGGCGCAGAGGAAGCACTGCACCCAAAACGCTATCTTTTCTTAAAATGTCCCAGTGTCGCAGGATGATTTTTTCAAATTTTTTGTGCTGTATATTGTAGTCGAGAATGATTTTATACTCGAATTTGTTCGCACCTCCTGCTTTTTTATCATTTTTATTAGAATCTGTAATGAGGGTGGTTCGATCCATGTTCCCAACTACCTGAATATCACCCAAAATGTGATCCCTTTTGTATCCTTTTTGGAGAAAACGATCAGCTAATATATTGGCTTGTGTATGGTAATCAGACTCAAGGGTGCAATTACGCCGTAGGCGAATAAATTGCCCCTTGGGAATGTTACAGAGCCACGATTGATGGTGGCAACTATCTAATGGAATGAATCCATTACGGTCTGTGGGTTTAAAATTTTTTTTTGTTTTAAATGATTCACCTTCTCTGAAAATTTCCAGATCTAAAAAGGCTATGTTTGAGGGGTCAGCGTTCCAAGTTAGACGTATGTTCTTGGTATTACCATTAAGCCTTGACATGAACATCTGCAGGCCAATGAGGTCTCCTTCCCAGATCATGATTAAATCATCAATGTATCGTTGGTAACATACAAGTTGTACAGGTCTGTCGCCAAAAACAAAATCCTCCTCCCAGAGGGCCATAAATAGATTTGCGACACTCGGCGCAAAACGGGCTCCCATAGCCACACCGAGCGTCTGCAAATAAAAATTCCCATCATGCCAGAAGTAATTCCTGGAAAGACAGAAATCTAATGATCTCATGAGGAAATTTTTCAAAGGAGATGGTAAACTAGACTTATCTAGAGCCCACTGAGCCGATGTAAGAGCATCCTTGTGGCCAATGATGGTATACAAAGAGCTGACATCAGCTGTGACTAATAAGCTATTGGCTTTACAAGGGGTATTCTCCAAAATTTGAATGATGTGTTTTGTATCTTTAAGATACGCTGTGGTAGTAGCCACCAACGGTTTGAGAAAATAATCAATATATTGACCTAATCTCGCTGATACGGAATCAATACCGTTGACAATCGGTCTGCCTGGAGGAAAACAAGGATCCTTGTGCACTTTCGGTAAAAAGTACACAATAGGTCTCCTACAGGCGCTAGGATCTAAGTATAACGCTTCTTTTTTAGTGAGAACTCCGTCCTCCTTCCCTGAGGAGATTATTGCTTGAAGTTCATCTTTAAACTGAAAAACAGGATCATGACCTATTTTCTTATATGTGTTTGTGTCTGACAGCAATCTATCAAGTTCTCCTTTATAGTATGTTTTACTCATGATTACCAACCCCCCACCCTTATCTGCGGGGCGGACTACTACATCTTTGTTATTTTCCAGTGTGCTGATACCTTTTTTCAAATAAGAGGGATCCCCCACTTTCTTTATTTTCATTGTTTCCAAATCGCTGGTGACCATATTTTTGAAGACCTCAATGTGTCTATGGTCATTTTTGGGAGGATTAAAAACTGACTTATTAGCCAGATTAGAGTGAATTCCAGATGAAACACCGAGGGCTCCTTGGGTGGATCTTTTGCCAGGTTTTGAGAGAAAATATCTTTTAATATTGAGGGTTCTGACAAATTTCTGCAAACTGATGTACGTCTGAAATTTGTTGAAGTTACGCACAAAAGTGACTAAACACTGGAGAGGGGGCAACTTTATTAGGCAACTGAGCCAGCGTGAGTCCATGTGGATACATGAGACCAAGGTTGCTGTACCTAGAGGCTTAAACGTTGAGTTTGATCTCAACTGTTTTATTTCAGACAAATAGTTAGGTTGCCTTTATTTTATTGTTGATTTTTTATTGTCCCATGTTAAAGATGGCCGCGGGTATTTTTATGTCCGACTTTTATTTTTATTTTTTCTATCACACATAAGGACCTAGGGTATTGTAACAAACTTCACACCACTTGTTTACCTTTATTGTATTTTTACTTGCTGGTGACACCGTGGTGGAAATCAGCCGTCTGTTCCTCTGACTTCCGGCTTTAGCATTTCCGTTTCTATGGTCACCAGCTGGGTATATCAGTTAGCCGGGTGACACTGAAGCTCCACCCTCGCTGACGAAGTCCTTCTGGACGTAACGCCGCATACGGGGGTAAGAGCTTATGCACGGACGTCACCCGCTGCCATCTCTCTGCTGGATAGTTGATCCGGCTTGCTGTTCAGTATCAGCCTTTTATGCATTGCGCGATAGCGCTGATTTTATATGAGAACCTATTTTAAATAAAGTACATACGGAGTACACTTAGATTGTCCCCTTCATCTTTCTCTTGGCACCTGCACTTTACGGAGATCCATTCAGCATCCTACAGTGGAAGTTTGTTTGCTCATTGGAGATAGTATCCGGCTTTTCCTCACTCCTGACATTGGAAGGATTCATCTGCAGCAGCCACATCCCATTATCCCAGGGTGGATACATGCTCGCATGACCTTCTCTTAATTGAGAGGTCCACCAATTCTGGTAAGCACATTGCATGTGTGGGGGAGGATTGTATCGTCATCCCAGTCGGCAGAGATTTCTTCTCACTCTCCTTCTATGAGGAATTTGTCTTATCATTATCCAATGGGACATTTGAATATCTGTTTTATTTGATTGGACTGTCACATTTTATTTTGTTTTATCTTAGCTATTGCGCTGCACATACCATTTATTTTACAGATTATCTTTGGGCTTGTGATTACCTTTTGTGTTCAGCTGGCATTTTTAGGTTATATTAGAGGTTGTTTGCGCTGATTGTTCCCTTATTCTATAGAAAAGAAAATCGACAGGAATTGTGTGAATATTATGGGGAGGAGCTACATCCATAATCTCATGTAAGCAGGAGCATGCTTATTATGCATTAGCTATGAAGCAATTTAAATCTATGTCTATGTTCAACCCTTTGGGCGCCAAAGACCCAAGTCGATAGATCCAACTGGTTTCATTCTGGGAGATAAGAGTGGTTTTGTTGCCCCCCCCCTCCAATTATCTTTTATCAAGTCAATCCCATAGAATATGAGTCCAGTTGGATCTCTCTTATGGAATACATCAAAATGTTGTGAAAGATTATGTTTTGGAAACCCTTTCTTTATGTTATTTATATGCTCTCTAATACGTACACACAATGGACGTGTAGTCGGACCTACATATTGTAGGTGGCACGGGCACTCAATGACGTAAGTGACATGAGTGCTGTTACATGTTATCAATTCACAAATTTTGTATTCCTTAAAATCTGTCCTAGATTTAAATGTTTCTTTCCTACGTGGCTGTTTCTTACTAACCCTACATGCCAGACATCTTTGGCATTTATAGAAACCCTTCATTTCGGGAAACGTATTGACTGCTTTCGGTGCATTAATCACATTGTGTACAATGTGATTCCGCAAGTTCGGAGCTTTCCTGTACACAAAGGCTGGTTTGTTAGGTAAGACCATGGATAAAACTCTGTCTTTCTTAAGAATAGGCCAGTATTTCTTAATGATACCCTCAAAAGCCCTATATTGGTTGTTGTACCCTGTAATAAATGCTAATTCCATTTTGTTCTTCTTAGTAGCTGTTTTTTTCTGCAACAGGCTAGATCTATCTGTCTTGGAGATCTCGTCCTTCATTTTAATCAAGGATGCCATCCCGTAGCCTTTTTCTTGGAATCTGTTGATAATAACATCTGCTTGCTGGTTGAAATCTGCCAATGAACTACAGTTTCTCCGCAATCTCAGCATTTGTCCCTTAGGGACGTTCTCCTTCCATTTAGGGTGATGGCAGCTGGAAGTCGGGATGTATCCGTTACGGTCTGTAACTTTAAAGTAGGTTTTAGTATGGAGGAGATCCCCATGTTTGAAAATCTCCAAGTCCAGATAGTCGATTTTTTGTTGGTCACATTTTCCCGTAAAGGTCAGCCCATACCTGTTGGTATTTAGTTGTTGAAGAAAGGTTTGGAAGGTTTCCATTGGTCCATCTCATAATATGACTAAGTCATCTATATACCTCCGGTACAATTTGACTTCAGGGAGGTTTCTATGATAAATGTACTCCTCTTCCCACATGTTCATTAGGAGGTTCGCTACACTAGGGGCATAACGCGCCCCCATAGCTACCCCCTTAGTTTGAACATAATAGGCCTTATCATGCCAGATATAGTTACACTCTATAGCCATTTTGAGGCCCTTAAGATATAGTCTATCTGTTGTTGTCTCATATTGGTACTCTCATGTAGTGCTTTTTCCACACCCTTTAGTCCATCTTCTTGGAAAATGCTAGTGTAGAGGGAGTTCACATCTACTGTTGCCAGTAGAAAATCCTGTGCACCCCTAATTTCCTGTATTTCCTGTATGAGTTGTAGACTGTCTCTTAGGTATGATTTGCCTTCCTTTACAATTGGCTTCAAAAATGTGTCCAAGTATTCACCTAGTCTCGAAAATACAGAATTTATTCCGCTTATTATCGGCCTTCCAGGTGGTTTTATTAGCCTTTTGTGGATTTTCGGCGTGTAATACATAACCAGGGTTTTAGTAGAGTTAGATACCATATTTCTTTCTCGTACATCACGGGACACAGAGTGGCATAGTCATTACTATGTGGGTTATATAGTTTACCTTCAGGTGCTGGCACTGGCAACTTCCAAACCGGAAGTACCCTCCCCTATATAAGCCCCTCCCATCCGGGAGCACCTCCGTTTTTTGCCAGTGTCTAAGGTGTTGGCCAAGAAGTAACGTGTTTTTTCACTAAGCTTGCGTAGAGGTTCTTTTGGGCCTCAGTAAGCTATTCCGGATCCGACCAAAAAAGCTTCATAGCTAAACGGTCGGTACCCGGGCCTTGCAGAGAAGAGCAAGCTTTTGCCTGTAATGCTTCTCTTAGGAGGGCTGGACCCTGGGATCCAGAGCTCTGGTCATACCCACGACCAAGATGTTTTCTGTGCAGGGTGCTATACAGGTCCAGGGGAGTGGAATCCTTGGGGACCCGGTCCCTGAAGGTTTAATTACAATGCCTGCCGTGAGAGGTGAAGTTTGGGCTTCTGTGGACCAAACAGAGTACTGCGGCGGGGAAAAGGTAAGTGGGGGCCCCTCAGGAACTTGGTTCTATTGGGGGACCCCCAAGCCTAATATGTCTTTCTGCCTGTTTCCTAACGGTATTCCCGCTAAATATCTGTGCATGCCTGTAACTACTAAAAAATTTAATAATTTTAAGAGTGGTCAAGAAAAAAAAAAAATTGTTAAACCGCGGTACCTGTGTTAAACCACTAGAGGCCGCTGTGGAACGTTGTTTTCTTGTCATGTGGATTTTCTTCTTTCCAAGTCAAAATCCAGGCAGATGGTGAGTTCTCTGGATGGGAAACTGTTTCCTCTGCCATGTTGCAATGCTCGTCCATCCCCCGGCCCTGTGGCAAACAGGGCCCTGGCTTCTGTCCCTAGTTCCTTTTCAAAAAGAGCGCCGAGGGCGCGTGCACGCGCACGGGCACGTGCGCCCTCGGCGCTCTTTTTGAAAAGGAACTAAGGACAGAAGCCAGGGCCCTGTTTGCCACCGGGCCCGGGGGATGGACGAGCATTGCAACATGGCAGAGGAAAAAGTTTCCCATCCAGAGAACTCACCATCTGCCTGGAGGGGCGGAGCTTGGTGGATGACGCTCTGTGCGCGCCGCAGCGCTTCTGCGCATGTGCGGGCGTCCCAGCATGATAAAGAGCACAATTAGGTGTTGTCGGCTGGTTATGGAAGGCAGAAACAGAGCTGGCAACATTTAGAAAGGCATACAGCAGGCGGTTGATGCAGGCATCCCCATAGAAAGGCACATTAGTAGACACCAACTGTTTATATAGCAGCAATTGTGCTAGACTATTGTCAGTAAGTGGTGTATTTCGGCTGGAATACCTCAGCTTTGGGCTTAGGAATATGCCGTCTAAAGTCTCCGGGACTAAGAATCCCAGGAAGCATAGGGGGTCTCCATCGGGCTCTGAGGATCTTGGGCATGCTTCGGCTGCACCAATCTCCCCTGAAAAATCAGAGGTTAGTGACCGTAGAGCACCCTCAGGAGTACCTGGTACTGTGGCTGTCCTCAGTTCACCTGCTCCTGTGTATATAACAGAGGAGGTTTTTTCCTCAGCTCTGGGAGGACTGGAAGAGAGATTGACAACATTGATCGCTGCTTCCCTGTCACAGGGAAAGAGCGCCGATCTCTGTCTCCTCCCTCAGAGTACCTGTTAGCAGAGCAACAGTCCCATACAGGGATCGACCTACCTGAAGGGGATCAGGATGAGGTTGATTCTGTTGTAGAGGAATCAACAGTGGAAGAGCCATTTTCAGCATCACATGCTGAAAGATTATGGGTTCAGTCCCTGACTAACATGGTCCGATCAGCATTTAAAATGCCCCTTGTGGAGCCATCATCCACTTCTGTCTCCTCGTTGGGGTCGCTAAAAGCTCCCCAGACTGTTTGTTCCTTTCCAATCCATCCTTTACTGGAAGGGCTCATTTACCAGGATTGGGAACATCCTGATAAAATATTTACTCCTCCCAAGAGATTTCCGGTGGTCTATCCCATGGAGGATAAGTTCATCAAAAAATGGAGGGTCCCTACAGTGGACGCAGCCATCTCTTGTGTGAATAAATCACTGACATGTCCAGTAGATAATGTCCAAATGTTCAAGGACCCAATAGATAAAAAATTGGAGTCCTTATTAAAATCTGCTTTCTCTACAGCAGGCTTGGTGACACAACCAGCAGTGGCAGCTATTGGAGTCTGCCAAGCAGTGAAGGATCAGTTGAAACAGGTCTTAAGGGACTTGCCAGATAAGCAGGCCCTTGCCCTAGCTGATCTACCTAGAGCCTTATGCTTTGCGGTTGACGCCATAAAGGATTCAATCCATCAGGCCTCCCGCCTTACGCTGTCTGTAGTACATATGCGCAGGCTTCTATGGCTCAAAAACTGGTCTGCTGAAGCTCCCTGTAAAAAATTGCTGGTTAGCTTCCCATTTCATGGTGAACGCTTATTCGGGGAAGACCTGGACAAATATATCCAGAAAATTTCCACCGGTAAAAGTACACTCTTGCCGGTTAAAAACAGAGTTAGAGGTCCCTCTTTTAAGAGGCCTGCTTCTCCAGTCCCTAGGACATCGGCTGTGAAACAGTTCCGACGGCCTCCTCGGTCAAATCCCGGGGGTAAAAATCAGGGACAATCGCAGGGTAACAAGAAACCCTGGGTCAGGAGAGGTACAAAACCTCCCCCAAAGTCAAATGCATGAAGGGTTGCCCCCACTCAATCGGGTGGGGGGAAGACTTCAGTTGTTCGCAGAGACCTGGCGGGACACGATCAGAGACAGATGGGTGCTCTCCGCAGTAAGTCTGGGATACAAATTGGAGTTAAAAGACTCCCCTTCTTCCCATCTTATAAGGTCGAACGTGCCAAGGGATCCCCGGAAAAGAGGATCCCTCCTGTTGGCACTAGAACAACTATTGCTCCAAGGAGTAATTATGGAAGTTCCCCTGGAAGAATGCAGGTTCGGGTTTTACTCAAACCTCTTTACAGTCCCGAAACCAAACGGGGACGTGCGGCCCATATTAAATCTAAAAGGGCTAAACAAATTCCTACATATCAGAACTTTCAGGATGGAGTCGATCCGATCGGTGACCACTGCCCTACAAGGGGAGGAATGGCTAGCCTCGATCGACATCAAAGATGCTTATTTGCACATTCCCATCTTTCCAGTTCACCAAAAATTTCTACGCTTTGCAGTAGAAGGGCGCCATTTTCAGTTCAGAGCCTTACCCTTCGGTCTGGCCACAGCACCAAGAGTGTTCACAAAAATTCTGGCCCCATTATTGGCCAATCTAAGAACACAAGGTGTAACGATAATGGCATATCTAGACGACTTGTTGCTGATAGACCACTCAGTGGAAAAACTAGAAGTGGTCGTTCACAAGACAATCAAGTATCTGGAATCTCACGGTTGGATTATCAACCGAGACAAGTCAGCCCTAAAACCAGTCAAAAGTCTGGAATACTTGGGGCTAAGGCTGGATTCAGACCAGAGAAAAATTTTCTTGCCTCAAGAAAAGGTGTCGTCTTTGAGAGATTTGATCCACCTAGTGGGTACAAAAAGACAGCCGTCCATACGCCTGTGCATGAGGCTGCTGGGAAAAATGGTGGCATCATTCGAAGCAGTACCCTACGGTCAATTCCATTCAAGGAATTTGCAAAGGGCCATACTGTCAGCCTGGAACAAAAAAGTTCAGGCCCTAGACTTACCAATGTCCTTGTCCCCTTCCGTTCGCAAGAGCCTCCGTTGGTGGTTGGTTCCCCAGAATCTGGAAAAAAGGGAAATCCTTCAGTCCGATTTCTTGGAAGGTGGTCACTACAGATGCCAGCCTTATAGGCTGGGGAGCAGTACTCGAGCAATGGTCTCTCCAGGGCAGATGGTCGGATGCGGAAAAGGCCCTGCCCATCAATCTCTTAGAGATACGAGCAGCCCGGTATGCCCTAGTAGCATGGACATCCAAACTCCAAGGGTCCCCTGTCAGAATTCAATCGGACAATGCCACGGCAGTGGCATATATCAATCATCAGGGTGGCACCAGGAGTCGTGCAGCCCAGAGGGAAGTAAATTGCATGCTGAAATGGGCAGAAAGATATGTCCCAGCCATATCCGCGGTATTCATTCCAGGAGTGGAGAATTGGAAGGCGGACTTTCTAAGTCGCCAACAATTATGCCCAGGGGAATGGTCCCTTCACCCCGAGGTTTTCCGGACAATATGTCAGCGGTGGGGAACACCGGATGTAGATCTGCTAGCATCCAGATTCAACGCAAAGGTGGACAGGTTTGTCTCTCGGACAAGGGATCCCCTAGCTTGCGGCTCGGATGCCCTAGTGTTCCCTTGGGATCAGTTCAAGCTGATATATGCATTCCCACCGCCACAATTGTTACCTCGATTACTCCGCAGAATCAGGGTAGAAAAGAAACCAGTGATTCTGGTGGCTCCAGCGTGGCCCCGAAGAGCATGGTACGCGGAGATTGTAAAAATGTCTGTGGGGAGTCCTTGGACCCTCCCACATCGTCCGGACCTGCTTTCGCAAGGACCGATATACCACCCTTCCTTACCAGCCCTAGGTTTGACGGCCTGGCTATTGAAGCCCACATTCTAAAAAAGAGAGGTCTCTCTAATCCTGTGGTAGCTACCATGATCAATGCCAGGAAGCCGGTATCCAGGCAGATCTACTATAGAATCTGGAAGGCGTACATCACTTGGTGTGAGGCCAGGAAATGGCATCCACGTAAGTACGTAATAGGTAGGATTCTGGACTTCCTACAGTGGACTGTAGATAGGAAGCTTGCCTTGAGTACTATCAAGGGTCAGATTTCGGCCTTGTCAATATTTTTTCAAAGGCCCTTGGCTTTGCATTCACTAGTCAAAGCTTTTATACAAGGAGTGATGCGTATTAGCCCTCCGGTTAATATTCCCATATGTCCATGGGACTTAAACCTGGTTCTGTTGGTTCTACAGAAACAACCATTTGAACCATTACAGCACATTTCCTTGGTTCTTCTCACCAGGAAATTGATTTTTCTAGTAGCCATTTGTTCGGCTAAAAGAGTGTCGGAATTAGCCGCTATGTCCTGTAGGGAGCCATATCTGGTTATCCATAAGGACAGAGTAGTGTTACGTCCTCATCCAGCCTTTCTTCCTAAGGTGGTATCGAGGTTTCATTTGAACCAAGATGTGGTTCTTCCCTCCCTTTTCCCCAAACCTAGTTCGGTAGAGGAAAAGTTATTACATTCTTTGGATGTAGTAAGAGCAGTTAAAGCTTATCTAAAAGCCACTGCTCAGATTCGCAGAACGGATACTTTGTTTATTCTGCCGGAAGGCCCCAGAAAAGGTCAGGCAGCATCAAAATCTACTTTAGCCAAGTGGATTCGACAGGTCATTATGCAAGCTTATGGCTTGAGAAGGAGACCGCCTCCGTTCAAAGTTAGGGCGCACTCCACGAGAGCAGTTGGAACTTCATGGGCAGTGCATCACCAGGCCTCCCTGGCTCAAATCTGTAAGGCCGCAACATGGTCTTCAGTACACACGTTTACTAGGTTCTACCAGGTGGACGTTAGAAGTCAGGAGGATGTCGCCTTTGGGCGCAGTGTGTTGCAGGCCGCAAAAGATCCTCATGTCTGATAGCGCTCAGCTTATGTATGGTGTATCCCCCCCTCATTTGGCATTGCTTTGGGACGTCCCACATAGTAATGACTATGCCGCTCTGTGTCCCGTGATGTACGAGAAAGAAAATAGGATTTTTATAACAGCTTACCTGTAAAATCCTTTTCTTGGAGTACATCACGGGACACAGAGCTCCCACCCCTCTTTTGGGGACACTTATTGCTTTGCTACAAAACTGAGGTGCTCCCGGATGGGAGGGGCTTATATAGGGGAGGGTACTTCCGGTTTGGAAGTTGCCAGTGCCAGCACCTGAAGGTAAACTATATAACCCACATAGTAATGACTATGCCGCTCTGTGTCCCGTGATGTACTCCAAGAAAAGGATTTTACAGGTAAGCTGTTATAAAAATCCTATTATTCGGCTTCTTTCGTATTCAGGATTAGCGATGGGAATTCTTTCTTTACATATTCTTTCAGTTTGTTCTCGAATATGATTTTAGGGTTCCCCTTGAGCTTTTTGTAAGTATTCTCAATGCTCAGTAGGTTTTGCATTTCTTCTTCATAATCTTTCTTGTTTAAAATTACTAGCCCCCCCCCCCTTTGTCGGCCGGTCTAATTACGACTTCATTCTTTTTCCCAATATCTTTAATCACTTTCCAGATCTCCTTTGTTTTATTATGTTTCTTCCCTGGATTTTTCAGTTTTTGTAGATCATCTTCGACCATTCTTTTAAAGGCTCCTATACACTGATTACCTGGAGTGTTGGGGTTGAAAATCGAGTTGTTTTTTAGGCTCGTGTGTACATATGGTGTTTCCTCCATTATCCTAACATCCTTATTCAACGCAAAGTGCTTCTTCAAATTCAACTTCCTTAGAAATTTTTGGAGGTCAATGAATACCTCTAATTTATTTAAAGATTTGTCGGGCGCGTATTTGAGCCCTATATCCAAACACTTTATTTCCTCCTCAGTGAGCTCTTTGTTACTAAGATTGTAGATGCCTTTCCCTAATATTCTCTTGGACGATTTCTTCTTCCCTCCCCTGCATCCTCTAGTCTGTTTTCTCTTTCCGGATTTCTTTGTGGGGGCACTGTGTTTCTTTCCGGGTAACTGTCCCTGCCAATTCCTCTGATTGCCGTAGTCTCCTTGTCTCCATTCTCCCTCGTTTCTCTGATTCTCGGGTCCTCGTCGCGGTCCCCCTCGAGGTCCTCCTTGGTTCCCACTCATGCCTCTCCACCCAGGATTGCTGTAGGGTACTCGGGCCTTCCATCTTCCAGGCGGTCTGTCTTGATGTCCTCTCCTTGGAAAATCCCAATTATCTCTGTAATCTCTTCTATAGTGGGGACTAGATTCATAATGATGATTTCTCCTTGTTGGAGAAAATCTATTATTTGTGGGTATGTTATACCTAGATGGATAAGGACTACGGTATTCATGAGGGTCTTGGTAGTTTACCCTCCTATTATCTGGCCTGTCATAATGTCGGTTAGATAGGTTAGGCCTTCCACGGTTCCAAGGTCTAGACTGGTTAGTTGCAGTTATCTGGGGTAACGCTCTAGGCGTCCCCATATCAGTTAGCCCTAAAAGTTCTACTGGGCTTTCATCCATTAGTGTTTCTTCAAGCTCATCAGTTTGATCTTCCATTGTTACTTGCCATTTGTAAACTTTCATATTTTGGTAGTCTAAAACATCCCTTTTAAATTTCTTTTGTTTTTTAGCCTGTATATCTATATCATACTTTTTTATATGTTCTTGGAGTTCTTTCTCCTTATCCTTATAGTCCTGATGACCGGCAAATGGTACCAGTGAGTTTTTAATCTCAATAATACTGCTCTCTATCCCCCTAAGTTTGAACTTTCTTCTTTTAATAATATTATGCAATAGTTCATTTTCACAAGTGTTGAAGAATGCATATCAGTCCTACATCTTCCACATTATCATTCGGGTGGATATCCCATCTAAGCCGTCTGGGGGGTCATTTTATCTTTAACATACATCTCAAGGGTGGCTATATCCCACCAAACTTGCAGCTGTTTCTCCATAGTGTGTTTCAGCTGTTTCATTAACCCCTGCATGTCCTGTTTATTAGTGATTTCTTCCTGACTAAAGATGCCCCCTACATCAATATTCCTACTATTCATATAGGCAAAGATATCCATATCTGCAGGCTAGTCTCACCAAAGATGGTGATAAAATTAATAAGGTGTAGTGTCATGTACCCGCGCTTAGGAATAAAGTGAAAATCTGACTAATCACAGTGAAAAAAATTATTTTTTATATATATAAGAGCTGCAGCCCCCCTAATGGGCCCCTCAAAAGAGGGTCCTAACAGTGAATGAGAAAATGAATAAATGGGGTATGGCGCTGCTCACTGATCCTAGTAGGACCAGTACTTCAATATGGTGTGGTGTGCCAAAAAGGATAAGTGAAATGTGGTCTCACCACCCTAAAGTGGTGATAGTGCCGCTGTGTTCCTTAAACCAAAGGAAATTGGTACCAAATATACAATACAAGTGATCATAAAGCTAAATAAAAATAAACTAAAATGACCAAGTGTCCCATCTATGACACCGCATAACCATAACCATCAAGTGCATCAAAGGATAAAAATAAATAAAGTAATAATGAGTCCAATTGTAACAGTGCAAGTATGAGAATGCAAGTTGCTATATCTCCAAAGTGAGGCAATAGTCTGTGGCTACAGATTGCCTAACTGTGCCAACTGGCATGAGTCTAAATAAGATTGAAAGTGATGATAAGATAAACAGTCCTCTTCATAAAACTGGCAGGTAACGTTCTGATCCTCAATTAGGCATGCAGTTCATCCCCCACATGTGTCCCCACTCACCAGCTCCTATCACCCCCACAGGGGTAGACAGCGTGAAGAGATATCCCGGTCACACGTCCAGGGAGAGATGTCAGCAGTGCAGATTCCCCAGGAGTTTTGAAGTGCCGTGGAAAGAGGGGCTTCCGATTACCTCATATGTGAAAGCACAAAAAAGCTCCCATAGTGCGGTAAAAAACTTGAGGCTTTATTAAAATTGTATAACAGAGGCGTGGCCTGGCTATGGAGGAGTGAGGACGCGTGTCTCTTCAGGTCCTCATCCACCGCCGCATAATCAGCGCTACAGAGGGGAGATATCACTCCCGGAACGCCGGGGACCATGTCACAGGGACGGCGGGCGCTCTCTCAGCAATCGAGAGCGGATGGGACCCGACAGGAGCAGCTGGAGGCCTTCTTCAGCGGGTCCCGCGGTACGGGACACGAGGCCTCCAAGATGGCGCCGACACCAAAATCATCCAAGGCAGCTAAGGCTGCTCAGAAAGCACTGACACGGCAGCAGCTCGAGGACTCCCAGATACCCTCTCCGCAGATGGTGAGTGACACTGCCCCTCCACTCTCCCCGGGATCCTCAGCCCCCCCTGACTAGGGCCCTGATTTGAATTACTTCATGGGAGATAGGGACAGGGACATAAGACGCCATATCTGGTCCCTCCCTACTCGAGAGGACCTGGAAAAGTTTACAACCAGGGTGGAGAGGGCCTTCAGGGAGGACATTGCCCAGCTCAAGGCTGACACTAACCACTTGGGGGCTAGGATGGAAATAGTGGAGCAGAAACTTGATGAGGCCCTGCCTGCCATCTCTATGCTTCAAGCCAGGTGCTGCGCCCAGGATCAAAAAATTGAGACTTTACTGTGTCAGTTGGATGATTTTGAGAACCGTAGCAGGCGTGCGAACATTTGCCTGAAGCCACAGCACCTAAAGATATTGTTCCTACTCTGGAGGATGTATTTAGAGAGATTTTAGGCCTGCCTGCTACTGCACCCATTGAGATTGACCGTGCTCACAGAGCCCTCAGACCGCTCTCTCAGGATGTGGATAACCCTAGAGATGTCATATGTAAGCTCCACAAGTATACGCTGAAAGATAAGATCATGCAAAAGATGCGTGGGAAGCCATACTTTGACTTCGATGGGGCCCACCTCTATTTCTATCAGGACATTTCAAGGAGAACCCTCATGCAACGTAGGGCTCTCCGCCCCTTGCTGGAAGCATTCCAAAAGGCAGGCCTGCCTTATGGCTGGGGATTTCCCTTCTACTTGCAAGCATCCAAAGCGGGCAGACGAGCCACACTACGCACCAAGGACGACCTCCCACACTTTCTGAGCACCCTGTGTCTGGAGCTAGTCGACTTTCCGGACTGGAGGGCCCTGCAAGATCACCCTGACCTGCAGCTCCCTCGGCCCTGGCTGCCAGCTACCCGCAAGAGCCGCAGGAGGAACCGCAGGCGCCCCACTTCTGCCTCTCCTTCTGGCCCTGTGTCGCCGAGACACTGAGTGGCAGCTCCCTTCCCATGACCCTTTAAATTGTATTTATTTATTTTATTCCTTAATTTTCTGACTATATGAAAGGTCTGTTTCCTTCAGTACTGGTATCCTAACTGCTCTCTGAGGGAGACCCGGGCCCTCTAACTACGCCGATGCCTGGAACTGAGACCTGGCCACTCACTGTGTTACTGTTTGTTCGCCCTCCAACTGGACCTATTGCCTTTATAGATGTGACTGATCATAGGCCCCTGTCGTTGTCCTTTTTTGGAGGGACTTGAAGCTGTGGCCCCGGTCCTGTCCCGACATACTCACTTCCCGGATACCTTGAACTCGTTAACTATTTTTCACTTTTTTACCTTTCAGATTTGCACTTTGCTTTTTAGGGGTTTTCATGTTGTTGTTTTTTTGTAGCACTTTCTCCCCCCTTGTATGTCGCCTACTTGTTAGTACATGGCGGTGGATGGGGACTGACCCCCACACCCTTCCCTCCAGTGTTGGTCCACGTTCCCCACGTGGACCGTACCTTCTTAGGTATATTTCCTAGTTCGGAAATGGGGACGTGCCTCGGGCGCTCCCCTCCTGTAGGGCTGGGCCCGATGCCTGCCCCCCAGGTATTATATGTCATGGTATTGTTACCATTGCTGTCTTTTGTGCCTTATGTGTGTTACCCTGTCTCTCACTGTTTTTCTTCCCTCCTTTCTGTGTTTTTTTTTTTTTTTTTTCTCTCTCTTCTCCATGCCTCTTTATAGGATCTGCCTCCGGCTCCGTCTCCCGCCCTGCGTCTGCAGTCACACTAAGCGACTCGGCTACCTCACAGACTCCCCATGGCATTGTTAAAGGTAATGTCTTATAACGTATGTGGTCTCTGCTCCCCCTGCAAACGTAGTAAACTTTGGTGAGAACTGAAGCGTTCAGGGGCACATGTGATTCTCTTGCAAGAAACGCATTTTACCCCCCAGTCAACTCCCAAATTGCCCACCCATCTTTATAATCAGTGGTTCTTGAGCAACTCACCGGTCTCGACATCTAGAGGCACGGCTTCCGCCATTCATAAATCTTGCCCCCTTCAGGTCATTGAGAGTAAGGTTGATCCTCAGGGGAGGTATGTTTTCCTAAAAGGGGTTGTAGCGGGCCAAAAGCTTACGGTAGCCACAATATATGCCCCTAATTCCAATCAGCTTACCTTTCTAGACGGTGCTCTGGACACCCTGACAGACTTTAGAGAAGGTCCTCTGATTTTAGGTGGTGACTTTAATGTGAGCCTTGACCCCCAACTTGACACTTCGCACCGACGCCCCTCCCACTCTCACGCCTTCCTTAAACATTTTTGCAAATCCCTGCAGTCCCATCGCCTTCTGGATAGCTGGCGGCTGCTTCACCCCTCAGATAGGGATTACAGCTATTACTCAAAGGTCCATGATGTCTATACCCGTATTGACCTGATATGTGTGGACCACTTGGCTCTGGAGCTGCTGCAGGCCTCGTCCATCGGGAATATAACTATCTCTGACCATGCCCCGGTGACGGCCACTTTGGCCCTGCCCCAGGGCACCCGTAGGGCCTGGTCATGGCGCCTGAATGAATCCCTGTTGGACGACGCGGCCGCGGTCTCTGGAGTCACGGACGTCCTGTCCCACTATTTCAAGGAAAATGCCACGGAAGGTATGAATGAAGGGGTCATCTGGGAGGGTCATAAGGCAGTGGTACGGGGAGAGCTGATCTCTCAGGGCGCTAGACTTAAGAAGGCCCGACAAGCGGACTTTACTAGGGTTCTTCAGGCGCTACAGCAGGCGGAACTTGCACATAAACAAGGCGGAGACCCGGAGGCTCTGGGGAAACTGAGTTGAGAATATTGTTCTTACGCTTATTAGACCGGCAGGCACGTAAACAACTACGCTACCTGTCGCATAAATATTATGAACATGGCAACAAGTGTGGCCGCATGTTGGCCAGAGCCCTCCGGAAGAAACGCGCGCTTATGTATGTACAGAAGCTGCGCCTTCCCTCGGGTGAACTCACGGTCTGATCTTCCCAGATTGCCTCTGGGTTCCGAGACTATTATGCCACCCTCTATAACCTAGATTCAATGCAGACCCCTGAGGCCCAATCCGAGAGACTGTCTGACATCAGAACTTACCTGAACGCAGCTAGACTTCCCCCGCTGACTGACGACCAGTGTTCCATGCTAGAATCCCCTATTACGCCTGTGGAGCTTGGGGCTACGGTGAAGTCCTTGCCTAATGGGAAGAGCCCTGGCCCCGACGGGTTCACCAAAGCTTACTACAAAAAGTTCTTACCCCTGCTATCGGATTCGATGTGCAGTTATGTTAATTCTATAGCAAATGGGAATGCGATCCCTAGTGAGGCCCTTCTGGCCCACATCACTGTCATCCCTAAGGAGGGGAAGGACCCCACCGTGCCCCAGAGCTATAGGCCTATATCCCTTCTCAACGTAGACATAAAAATTCTTGCCAAAATCCTTGCGTCTAGGCTAAAACACCTAATCCCACTCATTGTACACCCGGACCAGACGGGGTTTGTCACGGGCCGAGAGGCTAGGGACAACTCCATCAGGGCCATACATCTTATTCACTGGGCTCGTGCTGCTCCTGATCCCCCCCCCCTACTTGATCCTGTCCACCGATGCAGAGAAAGCTTTCGATCGGGTGGACTGGACTTACTTGTGCGCTGTGCTGGAGGCTCTAGGCTTGCGCAAGCATATGTTGGCATGGATCATGTACTCGGACCCGAGTGCTCAGGTCAAGGTCAATGGCTTTCTCTCCCCTAGATTCTCGATCAGAAATGGCACGAGGCAGGGGTGTCCTCTCTCGCCTCTTTTGTTTGCCCTGGTGCTGGAACCGTTACTACGCACTGTACGGGCGAACACTGATATCAAAGGACTGACGGTGGGTGATGCAGAGCACAAACTTTCGGCGTACGCCGATGATGTGCTCTTCCACCTGACTGACCCCCTGATCTCTTTGCCTAATCTGATGCGGGAACTTCAACACTTCGGGTCAATCTCAAATTTCAAGATCAATTACGCCAAGTCAGAAATACTGCCCATCCAGTTGCTGCCCTCTCTGGCGGGCAGGCTACAAACTGCCTTCCCTTTCACTTGGGCTAAATCGTCCTTGAAATATTTGGGTATATGGCTGACGGATAGATTTGACACTCTTTACGTGACTAACTTCCCTTCCTTGATGACAACTGTGAAGAATGACCTGGCCCTATGGACCAAGACAGCCTTCACCTGGATGGGGCGACTTAGTATCATAAAAATGAACGTTCTCCCACGCATACTGTTCTACTTGCAAATGATACCCATATCCTTGCCTAGGCGATTTTTCACACAGATGTCCAGCTTGATCTCGACCTTTGTGTGGAATAATAGGAGGCCGAGAGTAGCGCTCCGACTGTTGAACCGACCGAGGGACGTGGGGGGGCTGGGCCTCCCGGATATTCAGCGGTATTATAGGGCTATCGTCCTCCAGAGGATTCTTGACTGGCGCTTTCACACTAAATCCAAACTTTGGGTCTCCCTGGAAAAATACATGGCGGGCAGGAACTTATCCTATGCCCCGTGGTTGGCCCGGGAGCACAGGGGACTGTCTGATTTTGTTTCTCCGCTGACGGTCCAGGCCCTCCGGTCCTGGGATCGCCTCAATGCCACTTTACCGATGGCGCCCCCTGTCTCCCCGTTGGCCCCCCTGGGAGGCTACGTTTGGTTCCCACCTGGGGAACAGAAGGCTTTTTTTGGCCCTTGGGTAGACAATGGTAGCGCCAGTTGTGGAAAACGTATGCAGGATGGTAAGCTACTCTCTTTTGCGGCCCTTAGAGACCGTAAGGGGGGTCTCCCTATGGACTTTTGGCACCATAGACAACTCAATAATTTTTTTAAGGCTCAGGGGAATTCCATACGAGATATCTCCAACCTTACGCCCTTTGAACGTCTCTTTGTAGCAGAAGAACCGGTCCCACACATGATTTCTGAGCTCTACCGCCTGCTCGGTTCCACTGCCTCAGTACTGAAACCTGCGTACATCAGGGCCTGGGAAAGGGACCTGGAGCTGGTCTTTTCGACTAACCAATTATCTTCTTTTTACCAGCTGGCTCGGTCTAGCTCTATTGACTCCAAGACACAGGAAACAAATTATAAACTACTGCTACGCTGGTACCGTGTACCGGCGGATCTTGCCAGGATGTACCCATCCATGTCGGATCGATGCTGGTGGGGCTGCGGTCATAGGGGCACCCTTCTGTACATATGGTGGGACTGCCCGGTGATTAGACCCTTCTGGGGGGACGTTGGGGCCCAAATCAAAGAGATAATGGATATTGACATCCCTCTCTCCCCGGTTCACTTCCTGCTTCACGTTCCTCCCATGCCGGTGAGCCGGTACAGGAAAAGTGTACTGCCTCACTTATTGAACGCAGCTAAGCGGTTGCTTCCTATATACTGGAAGCGTCTGCAAATTCCAGGCAGGGAGGAATGGCGTCGTAAGGTGGGTGACATCAGGGAGGCGGAGGATTGGATTTCCACCTGCAGGGGTACCCGGGATCGCTTCTCTGCTACCTGGTCGACCTGGGATGCACATGTCCTAGATCCCTGCCACGTGTCCTCTAGCTTGGATGTGGCCCTGTTGGAGCTCGCGGATCCGTCCCTCAAAGGGCGGCCTCGAGGTTCTCAGGTGGGAGCGGTGGGCTGAAATGTTTTGGAAATATCACATAGTTGTCTAGCTGATGGTGGGAGTTAGGCCGGGTGGTTCTCCTCCTTTCTTTCTCGTACATCACGGGACACAGAGCGACATAGTCATTACTAATGGGTTATATAGATACCGTCAGGTGCTGGCACTGGCAACTTCCAAAACCGGAAGTACCCTCCCCTATATAAGCCCCTCCCATCCGGGAGCACCTCAGTTTTTTGCCAGTGTCTAAGGTGTTGGCCAAGAAGAAACATGTGTTTTTCACTGAGCTTGCGTACAGGTTCTTTTGGGCCTCAGTAAGCTATTCCGGATCCGACCAAAAAAGCTTCATAGCTAAACGGTCGGTACCCGGGCCTTGCAGAGAAGAGCAAGGTTTTGCCTGTAATGCTTCTCTTAGGAGAGCTGGACCCTGGGATCCAGAGCTCTGGTCATACCCACGACCAAGATGTTTTCTGTGCAGGGTGCTATACAGGTCCAGGGGAGTGGAATCCTTGGGAACCCGGTCCCTGAAGGTTTGATTACAATGCCTGCCGTGATAGGTGAAGTTTGGGCTTTTGTGGACCAAACAAAGTCCTGCGGCGGGGAACAGGTAAGTGGGGGCCCCCAGGAACTTGGTTCTATTGGGGGACCCCCAAGCCTAATTTGTCTTTCTGTCTGTTACCTAATGGTATTCCCGCAAAATTCTGTGCATGCCTGTAACTACTAAAAAAATGTAATAATTTTTAATGGTGGTCAAGAAAAAAAAAAAAAAAAAATTTTTTTATATATATTTAAGATATTAGACTGCGGTACCTGTGTTTGTCCACTAGAGGCCGCTGTGGAATGTTTTCTTGTCATGTGGACTAGTTTCTTCTCAGCAGAGCAAGTCCAGGCAGATGGTGAGTTCTCTTATGGGAAACTGCTTCCTCTGCCATGTTGCAATGCTCGTCCATCCCCCGGCCTGCGGCAAAGAGGGGCCCTGGCTCTTGTCCCTAGTCTCCATTTTTCAAAATTAGCGCCGAAGGCGCACGTGGCCGCGCGCGTGAGCGTGCACGCGCCTCTATATATAGAGGTGAGCCAGGAAAGGGGGCGGAGCCTGGGGGATGACGCTCTGTGTGCAGCGCTTCTGCGCATGTGCGGGCGTCCCAGCATGTAAAAACCACAGTTTTGTGTGGTGAGCTGGCTATGAAGTACAGAGACAGAGCTGGCAACATTTAAAAAAAGGGCATACAGCAAGCGGTTGATACAGGCATCCCCTAGAAAGGCACATTAGTAGACACCAACTGTGATATAGCAGCAATTGTGCTAGACTATTCTCAGTAAAAGTGGTGTATTACGGCTGGAATACCTCAGCTTTAGGCTTAGGAATATGCCGTCCAGAAGCTCCGGAACTGAATCTTCCAGGAAGCGAAGGGGGTCTCATCGGGCTCGGAGGATCTTGGGCATACTTCTGCTGCACCAGTCTCCCCTGAAGTTCAGAGGTAAGTGACCGTAGAGACCCCGCAGGGGTACTTGGTACTGTGGCTGTCCTCAGTTCACCTGCTCCTGTGTATGTAACAGAGGAGGTTTTTTCCTCAGCTCTGGGAGGATTAGAGAGAGATTGTCAACATTTATCGCTGCCTCCCTGTCAGGGAAAGCACGCCCGATCTCCGTCTCCTCCTTCAGAGTGCCTGTTAGCAGAGCAACAGTCCCATACAGGGATCGACCTGCCTGAAGGGGATCAGGATGAGGTTGATTCTGTTATAGAGGAATCAACAGTGGGGGAACCTTTTCTCAGCATCTCAAGCTGAAAGATTATGGGTTCAGTCTCTGACTAACATGGTCCGATCAGCATTTAAAAATGCACCTTGCGGAACCATCAACCACTACTGTATCCTCGTTGGGGTCGCTAGAAGCCCCCAGACTGTTTGTTCTTTTCCACTTCACCCTTTACTGAAAGGGCTCATTTACCAGGATTGGGAACGTCCTGAGAAAATATTTATTCCCCCAAGAGATTTCCGGTGGTCTATCCCATGGAGGATAAGTTCATCAAAAAAAAAAAAAAAAAATGGAAGGTCCCTACAGTGGACGCAGCCATCTCTTGTATGTATAAATCACTGACATGTCCAGTGGATAATGTCCAAATGTTCAAGAACCCAATAGATAAAAGATTGGAGTCCTTATGAAAATCTGCTTGGTGATACAACCAGCAGTAGCAGCTATTGGGGTCTGCTAAGCAGTGAAGGATCAGTTGAAACAGGTCTTGAGGGACTTGACAGATCAGCAGGCTTTGCCCTAGCTGATCTACCTAGAGCCTTAGGCTTTGCGGTTGACGCCATAGAGGATTCAGTCCATCAGGCCTCCCGCCTTATGCTGTCTATAGTACATATGCGTAGGCTCCTATGGCTCAAAAACTGGTCTGCTGAAGCTCCCTGTAAAGAATGGCTGGTTAGCGTCCCATTTCATGGTGAACGCTTATTCAGGGAAAACCTGGACAAATATATCCAGAAAATTTCCAGCGGTAAAAATACGCTCTTGCCGGTTAAAAACAGAGTTAGAGGTCCCTCTTTAAGAGGCCTGCTTCTCCAGTCCCTGGGGCATCGGCTGTGTAACAGTTCCGACGGCCTCCTCGGTCAATTCCCGGGGGTAAAAAACAGGGACAGTAGCAGGGTAATGAGAAACCCTGGGTCAGGGGAGGTACAAAACCTCCCCCAAAGTTAAATTCATTGAAGCCCCCACTCAGTCGGGTGGGGGGAGGACTCCAGTTGTTCGCAAGAGACCTGGCGGGACACGATCAAGACAGATAGGTGCTCTCCGCAGTAGGTTTGGGATACAGTTTGGAGTTAAAAGACTCTCCTTCTTCCCATTTTTGAGGTCAAACGTGCCAAGGGATCCCCGGAAGAGAGAGTCCCTCCTGTTGGCACTAGAACAACTATTGCTCCAAGGAGTAATTATGGAGGTTCCCCTGGAAGAATGAGGGTTCGGGTTTTACTCAAACCTCTTTACAGTCCCGAAGCAAACGCGGACGGGAGGCCCATATTAATTCTAAAAGGGCTATACAAATTCCTGTATATCAGGACTTTCCGATGGAGTCGATCCGATCGGTGGCCACTGCCCTACAAGGGGAGGATTGGTTAGCCGCGATCGACATCAAAGATGCTTATTTGCACATTCCCATCTTTCCAGTCCACCAAAAATTTCTACGCTTTGCAGTAGAAGGGCGCCATTTTCAGTTCAGAGCCTTACCCTTCGGTTTGGCCACAGCACCACGAGTGTTTACAAAAATTCTGGCCCTTTATTGGCCAATCTAAGAACACAAGGTGTAATGATAATGGCATATCTGGATGACTTGTTGCTGATAGACCACTCAGTGAAAAAACTAGATGTGGTCGTTCACAAGACAATCAAGTATCTGGAATCTCACGGTTGGATTATCAACCGAGACAAGTCAGCCCTAAAAACCAGTCAAAAGTCTGGAATACTTGGGGCTAAGGTTGGATTCAGGCCAGAGAAAAATATTCTTGCCTCGAGGAAAGGTGTTGTCTTTGAAAGATTTGATCCACTTAGTGGGTACAAAAAAGACAGCCGTCCATACGCCTGTATATGAGGCTGCTGGGAAAAATGGTGGCATCATTCGAAGCAGTACCCTACGGTCAATTCCATTCAAGGAATTTGCAAGGGGCCATACTGTCAGCCTGGAACAAAAAAGTTCAGGCCCTAGACTTACAATGTCCTTGTCCCCTTCCGTTCGCAAGAGCCTCCGTTGGTGGTTGGTTCCCCAGAATCTGGAAAAAAGGAAATCCTTCAGTCCGATTTCTTGGAAGGTGGTCACTACAGATGCCAGCCTTATAGGCTGGGGAGCAGTACTGGAGCAATAGTCTCTCCAGGGCAGATGGTCGGATGCAGAAAAGGCCCTGCCCATCAATCTCTTAGAGATACGAGCAGCCCGGTATGCCCTAGTAGCATGGACATCCAAACTCCAAGGGTCCCCTGTCAGAATTCAATCAGACAATGCCACAGCAGTGGCATATATCAATCATCAGGGGGGCACCAGGAGTCGTGCAGCCCAGAGGGAAGTAAATTACATCCTGAAATGGGCAGAAAAATATGTCCCAGCCATATCTGCGGTATTCATTCCAGGAGTGGAGAATTGGAAGGCGGACTTTCTAAGTCGCCAGCAATTAGGCCCAGAGGAAGGGTCCCTTCACCCCGAGGTTTTCTGGACAATATGTCAGCGGTGGGGAACATCGGATGTAGATCTTCTAGCATCCAGATTCAACGCAAAGGGGGACAGGTTTGTCTCTCGGACAAGGGATCCCCTAGCTTGCGGCTCGGATGCCCTAGTGTTCCCTTGGGATCAGTTCAAGCTGATATATGCATTCACACCGCCACAATGGTTACCTCGATTACTCCGCAGAATCAGGGTAGAAAAGAAACCAGTGATTCCGGTGGCTCCAGCGTGGCCCCGAAGAGCGTGGTACGCGGAGATTGTAAAATTTCAGTGGGGAGTCCTTGGACTCTCCCACGTCGTCCGGACCTGCTTTCGCAAGGACCGATATACCACCCTTCCTTACCAGCCCTAGGTTTGACGGCCTGGCTATTGAAGCCCACATTCTAAAAAAGAGAGGGCTCTCTAATGCTGTGGTATCTACTATGATCAATGCCAGGAAGCCGGTATCCAGGCAGATCTACTATAGAATCTGGAAGGCGTACATCGCGTGGTGTGAGGCCAAGAAATGGCATCCACATAAGTACGTAATAGGTAGGATTCTGGACTTCCTACAGTGGGCTGTAGATAGGAAGCTTGCCTTGAGTACTATCAAGGGTCAGATTTCGGCCTTGTCAATATTTTTTCAAAGGCCCTTGGCTTCGCATTCACTAGTCAAAGCCTTTATACAAGGAGTGATGCGTATTAGTCCTCCGGTTAATATTCCCATATGTCCATGGGATCTAAACTTGGTTCTGTTGGTTCTACAGAAACAACCATTTGAACCATTACAGCATATTTCCTTGGTGCTTCTCACCAGGAAATTGATTTTTCTAGTAGCCATTTGTTCGGCTAAAAGAGTATCGGAATTAGCAGCTATGTCCTGTAAGGAGCCATATCTGGTTATCCATAAGGACAGAGTAGTGTTACGTCCTCATCCAGCCTTTCTTCCTAAGGTGGTATCGAGGTTTCATTTGAACCAAGATGTGGTTCTTCCTTCTTTTTTCCCCAAACCTACTTCGGTAGAGGAAAAGTTATTGCATTCTTTGGATGTAGTAAGAGCAGTTAAAGCTTATCTAAAAGCCACTGCTCAGATTCGCAGAACGGATACTTTGTTTATTCTGCCGGAAGGCCCCAGAAAGGGTCAGGCAGCGTCAAAATCTACTTTAGCCAAGTGGATTCGACAGGTCATTATGCAAGCTTATGGCTTGAGAAGGAGACCGCCTCCGTTCAAAGTTAGAGCGCACTCCACGAGAGCAGTTGGAACTTCATGGGCAGTGCATCACCAGGCCTCCCTGGCTCAAATCTGTAAGGCCGCAACATGGTCTTCAGTTCACACGTTTACTAGGTTCTACCAGGTGGACGTTAGAAGTCAGGAGGATGTCGCCTTTGGGCGCAGTGTGTTGCAGGCCGCAAAAGATCCTCATGTCTGATAGCGCTCAGCTTATATATGGTGTATCCCCCCCCTCATTTGGCATTGCTTTAGGACATCCCATTAGTAATGACTATGTCGCTCTGTGTCCCGTGATGTACGAGAAAGAAAATAGGATTTTTATAACAGCTTACCTGTAAAATCCTTTTCTTGGAGTACATCACGGGACACAGAGCTCCCGCCCCTCTTTGGGGACACTTATTGCTTTGCTACAAAACTGAGGTGCTCCCGGATGGGAGGGGCTTATATAGGGGAGGGTACTTCCGGTTTTGGAAGTTGCCAGTGCCAGCACCTGACGGTATCTATATAACCCATTAGTAATGACTATGTCGCTCTGTGTCCCGTGATGTACTCCAAGAAAAGGATTTTACAGGTAAGCTGTTATAAAAATCCTATTTATTTTTTCTTTTTCCAAAATATGTGCTGGGAGGCTGGCGGGGCTCGGGGCGGAGACGGAGTTGGACATGGGATCCCAGGTATGCTCTGTTCTATCTTGTTCTCTTTCTCTTCTCGGTCTGTACCCCCCCTTTTTTTTTTCTTGGTTCATTTTGGTTTCAGTCTGTACGGACCGTCTGTTGGTAGGCGGTCCGCTTGATATGCATTAGGTGATGGGTGCGGAGCTGGATGACCGGCTGGCTTGACGGACTGAGGCACCTTATCACCACGAGACCCCCTCCGTGGGATCCCCTGGACAGTTCGGGGGATCGACACTTTTGTGTCACCGTGGTAAGGGGGCCTCGAATCAGGGGGGCTCGGGCGTGGATGTGTTGTGGGGGAAGGTTAGTTGGAGGCGTTTTGTCGCCCCCCCTCCTCCCGTGCGCGCTCGCCTGACCCTCCCTTCTACATTTGCTATGCCCTGCACTATTGGTCCGGTTCGGAGAGCTGGCCGGCCTAGCCGGATGATTATTAACATCTCTTCGGAGGTTGAAATTTTGTCTTATATTCCGCACCCTGGCGATTGGGGACTCGGCTCGCTCGTTGGGTGGTTGGAGTCCTCACCGCTAATATATCACTTGAATTTTTTATTTATTTTTCTGAATTCCTTATGCTTCTGACTGATTTAACCGTTTTTCTCTTGTAAAATTTTGTCATTTATGTCCTTAGTGTTTCTGTACCTCTGTTGTGGTATAACTTAAAAAAAAGGAAAAAAGGGAAGGATTGGTGCATTACTTGATGTTTTTGCCTTTAGCTCTTGAAACCTGTGCTGTAATGCCCTGTCTTCCATAAATAAAGATTATACAAAAAAAAATTGTATAACAGATCAAAAATAAAAAATTAATTGAAAAACAGTCCCTAGATCGCGTTGGAAGCCGCGATCGGTGCAGACTGGTGTACGCAGCGTGCGTCCCAACTGCGTTCCAGCTGCACTTCCGGATAGACTTAGCGTGGTGTGCGTATTGCGTAGCTCCGCCTTACGCGTTTCGTCATTGGACTTCGTCTAGAGGCGGTGCCACCATACGCTACTTCCACGCTTAAAAGAGAAGAGCGTCACTTAAGATCCACCCACCCCCTCCGGGCCATCAAATCAAGCCATGGATTGGGAAATGTCATCAGCCAATGGGCTGGTCACAATTGGATAGGGAAAATCTATCTCCGTGGGAAATTTTTTATCCCGGGCCATACTTTATATCGTGCCGCTCTTAATAATGATGTACCATGATCAAAATGCTGGGAAGTCTATCATGTTCATAAATTATATATACCATCTTAAACAAATATGTATATAAACATATGCAACACTCCATATAACTCGTACATGACCATGTCTATGATATAGGTGTCATGCACCCTCTGAAGTAGAGCCAGGTAACTACACTGGATGCACTAAGCAAACCCAGCTAGTACCTAGTAAATAATTTTAATAATTAATAAATGAGCTGTATAAACTAGGATAGAATTATATAAAAAAAAATTTATAAAAAATATGTATATAAAAATATTAACATAACTAACAGATATATGTTGGTCGTAATGCCATATCTTATAATAGACTGTTATATATGTGAAATACTAAGAAAGCCAGGCTAAAATAGTGTTCTCTAGCCCCCGCTCAGGCTAAGGGGATGTGGTAAAAATAGAGAGGTACATTAGTAGGGCTAGTATGCCCTTGCTTACTAAGTACAAAAACTGTATATGTAGGAAATTAGATGTATATATAATGAGTCACATATAATGCACACACTCATTGTATGTAGCGATCAGAGGTATAAGATAGTATATCTACACTACATGTTGTAGTAAATCTACCTCTGATGACCAACCTTGGGTCCAGGCCAAAACAATAACTACCAACAAGCAATAACACGAAATGGTAGCAAAATAATAAACTAGAAAAGAAAATCGACAGGAATGGTGTGAATATTATGGGGAGGAGCTACATCCATAATCTCATGTAAGCAGGAGCATGCTTATTATGGATTAGCTATGAAGCAATTTAAATCTATGTCTATGTTCAACCCTTTGGGCGCCAAAGACCCAAGTCGATAGATCCAACTGGTTTCATTCTGGGAGATAAGAGTGGTTTTGTTGCCCCCCCTCCAATTATCTTTTATCAAGTCAATCCCATAGAATATGAGTCCAGTTGGATCTCTCTTATGGAATACATCAAAATGTCGTGAAAGATTATGTTTTGGAAACCCTTTCTTTATGTTATTTATATGCTCTCTAATACGTACACACAATGGACGTGTAGTCAGACCTACATATTGTAGGTGGCACGGGCACTCAATGACGTAAGTGACATGAGTGCTGTTACATGTTATCAATTCACGAATTTTGTATTCCTTAAAATCTGTCCTAGATTTAAATGTTTCTTTCCTACGTGGCTGTTTCTTACTAACCCTACATGCCAGACATCTTTGGCATTTATAGAAACCCTTCATTTCGGGAAAGATATTGACTGCTTTCGGTGCATTAATCACATTGTGTACAATGTGATTCCGCAAGTTCGGAGCTTTCCTGTACACAAAGGCTGGTTTGTTAGGTAAGACCATGGATAAAACTCTGTCTTCCTTAAGAATAGGCCAGTATTTCTTAATGATACCCTCAAAAGCCCTATATTGGTTGTTGTACCCTGTAATAAATGCTAATTCCATTTTGTTCTTCTTAGTAGCGTTTTTTTTCTGCAACAGGCTAGATCTATCTGTCTTGGAGATCTCCTCCTTTGTTTTAATCAAGGATGCCATCCCGTAGCCTTTTTCTTGGAATCTGTTGATAATAACATCTGCTTGCTGGTTGAAATCTGCCAATGAACTACAGTTTCTCCGCAATCTCAGCATTTGTCCCTTAGGGACGTTCCCCTTCCATTTAGGGTGATGGCAGCTGGAAGTCGGGATGTATCCGTTACGGTCTGTAACTTTAAAGTAGGTTTTAGTATGGAGGAGATCCCCATGTTTGAAAATCTCCAAGTCCAGATAGTCGATTTTTTGTTGGTCACATTTTCCCGTAAAGGTCAGCCCATACCTGTTGGTATTTAGTTGCTGAATGAAGGTTTGGAAGGTTTCCATTGGTCCATCCCATAATATGACTAAGTCATCTATATACCTCCGGTACAATTTGACTTCAGGGAGGTTTCTATGATAAATGTACTCCTCTTCCCACATGTTCATTAGGAGGTTAGCTACACTAGGGGCATAACGTGCCCCCATAACTACCCCCTTAGTTTGAACATAATAGGCCTTATCATGCCAGAAATAGTTACTCCATAGCCATTTTGAGGCCCTCTAGGATATAGTCTATCTGTTGTTGTCTCATATTGGTACTCTCATGTAGTGCTTTTTCCACACCCTTTAGTCCATCTTCTTGGAAAATGCTAGTGTAGAGGGAGTTCACATGTGCTGTTGCCAGTAGAAAATCCTGTGCACCCCTAATTTCCTGTATTTCCTGTATGAGTTGTAGACTGTCTCTTAGGTATGATTTGCCTTCCTTTACAATTGGCTTCAAAAATGTGTCCAAGTATTCACCTAGTCTCGAAAATACAGAATTTATTCCGCTTATTATCGGCCTTCCAGGTGGTTTTATTAGCCTTTTGTGGATTTTCGGCGTGTAATACATAACCGGGGTTTTAGTAGAGTTAGATACCATATATTCGGCTTCTTTCGTATTCAGAATTCCCATCGCTAATCCTTTCTTTACATATTCTTTCAGTTTTTTCTCGAATATGATTTTAGGGTTCCCCTTGAGCTTTTTGTAAGTGTTCTCAATGCTCAGTAGGTTTTGCATTTCTTCTTCATAATCTTTCTTGTTTAAAATTACTAGCCCCCCCCCCCTTTGTCGGCCGGTCTAATTACGACTTCATTCTTTTTCCCAATATCTTTAATCACTTTCCAGATCTCCTTTGTTTTACTATGTTTCTTCCCTGGATTTTTCAGTTTTTGTAGATCATCTTCAACCATTCTTTTAAAGGCTCCTATACACTGATTACCTGGAGTGTTGGGGTTGAAAATCGAGTTGTATTTTAGGCTCGTGTGTACATATGGTGTTTCCTCCATTATCCTAACATCCTTATTCAACGCAAAGTGCTTCTTTGAATTCAACTTCCTCAGAAATTTTTGGAGGTCAATGAATACCTCGAATTTATTTAACCACTTAAGCCCCGGACCATTTGGTAGCTAAAGGACCAGAGGTGAATTCAGAATTTTGCACTGCGCTGCTTTAACTGTAAATTGTGCGAACATGCAATGTTGTACCCAAACGAAATTTGCGTCCTTTTCTTCCTACAAATAGAGCTTTCTTTTAATGGTATTTGATTGCCTCTGCGATTTTTATTTTTTGTGATATAAACGGAAAAAGACCGAAAATTTTGAAAAAAAATTATATTTTCTACTTTTTGTTATAAGAAAAATCGAATAAACTCAATTTTAGTCATACATTTAGGCCAAAATGTATTCAGCCACATGTCTTTAGTAAAAAAAATATCAATAAGCGTATATTTATTGGTTTGCGCAAAAGTTATAGCGTTTACAAACTAGGGTACATTTTCTGGAATTTACACAGCTTTAAATTTATGACTGCCTATCTCATTTCTTGAGGTGCTAAAATGGCAGGGCAGTACAAACCCCCCCCAAATGACCCCATTTTAGAAAGTAGACACCCCAAGGAAATTGCTGAGAGGCATGTTGAGCCCATTGAATTTTTTTTTTGTCCCAAGTGATTGAATAATGACAAAAAATAAATAAAAATTACAAAAAGTTGTCACTAAATGATATATTGCTCACACATGCCATGGTTATATGTGGAATTGCACCCCAAAATACATTCGGCTGCTTCTCCTGAGTACGGGGATACCACATGTGTGGGACTTTTTAGGAGCCTAGCCACGTACGGGACCCCGGAAACCAAGCACCGCCTTCAGGATTTCTAAGGGCGCAAATTTTTGATTTCACTCCTCACTACCTATCACAGTTTTGAAGGCCATAAAATGCCAAAATAGCACAAAACCCCCCCAAATGACCCCATTTTAGAAAGTAGACACCCCAAGGAAATTGCTGAGAGGCCTGTTGAGCCCATTGAATTTTTTTTTTTTTGTCCCAAGTGATTGAATAATGACAAAAAAAAAAAAATTACAAAAAGTTGTCACTAAATGATATATTGCTCACACATGCCATGGTTATATGTGGAATTGCACCCCAAAATAAATTTTGCTGCTTCTCCTGAGTACGGGGATACCACATGTGTGGGACTTTTTAGGAGCCTAGCCACGTACGGGACCCCGAAAACCAATCACCGCCTTCAGGATTTCTAGGCACAAATTTTTGATTTGACTCCTCACTACCTATCACAGTTTCGAAGGCCATAAAATGCCAAAATAGCACAAAACCCCCCAAATTACCCCATTTTGGAAAGTAGACACCCCAAGCTGTTTGCTGAGAGGCATGGTGAGTATTTTACAGCTCTCATTTGTTTTTGAAAATGAAGAAAGAACATTTTTTTTTTTTCTTTTTTTTTTTCAATTTTCAAAACTTTGTGACAAAAAGCGAGATCTGCAAAATACTCACAATACCTCTCAGCAAATAGCTTGGGGTGTCTACTTTCCAAAATGGGGTCATTTGGGGGGGTTTTGTGCCATCTGGGCATTCCATGGCCTCCGAAACTGTGATAGGCAGTGAGAAGTGAAATCAAAAATTTACACCCTTAGAAAGCCTGAAGGCGGTGATTGGTTTTTGGGGTCCCGTACGCGGCTAGGCTCCCAAAAAGTCTCACACATGTGGTATCCCCGTACACAGGAGAAGCAACAGAATGTATTTTGGGGTGTAATTCCACATATGCCCATGGCATGTTTGAGCAATATATCATTTAGTGACAACTTTGTGCAAAAAAAAAAAAAAAAAAATTGTCTTTTTTCCGCAACTTGTGTCAACATATAAAATATTCCATGGACTCGACATGCCTCTCAGTATATAGCTTGGGGTGTCTACTTTCCAAAATGGGGTCATTTGGGGGAGTTTTGAACTGTTCTGGCATTTTATACACAACATTAGGAAGCTCACATCCACTCTTCTAACCACTTGAAGACAAAGCCCTTTTTGACACTTTTTGTTTACATGAAAACATTTTTTTTTTGCAAGAAAATTATGTTGAACCCCCAAACATTATATATATTTTTAAAGCAAAGGCCCTACAGAATAAAATGGTGGGTGTTGCATTTTTTTTTTCTACACAGTATTTGCGCAGCGATTTTTCAAACGCATTTTTTGGGGAAAAATACACTTTTTTTAATTTTAATGCACTAAAACACACTATATTGCCCAAATGTTTGATGAAATAAAAAAGATGATCTTAGGCCGAGTACATAGATACCAAACACGACATGCTTTAAAATTTCGCACAAACGCGCATTGGCGACAAACTACATACATTTTTAAAAGCATTTAAAAGCCTTTACAGGTTACCCCGTTAGATTTACAGAGGAGGTCTACTGCTAAAATTACTGCCCTCGATCTGACCTTCGCGGTGATACCTCACATGCATGGTGCAATTGCTGTTTACATATGACGCCAGACCGACGCTTGCGTTCGCCATTGGCCAAGAGCAGGGCAGGACAGGGGTGCTTTTTTTTTTTTTTTTTTTTTTTTTTTTATTATTATAAATTTTGCTTTTTTATTTTATTTTTAAACTGTTGCTTCCATATTTTTTTGTTTTTTTATCATTTTTATTGTTATCTCAGGGAATGTAAATATCCCCTATGATAGCAATAGGTAATGACAGGTACTCTTTTTTGAAAAAACTGGGGTCTATTGGACCCTAGATCTTTCCTCTGCCCTCAAAGCATCTGACCACACCAAGATCGGTGTGATAAAATGCTTTCCCAATTTCCCAATGGCGCTTTTTATATCCGGGGGGGGGACATTCCCTCCCACTGCTTGTAAAAGCAGTCCAGAGGCTAATTAGCCACTAGGATTGCTTTTACATGAAAGCCGGCCGCTGGCTGAAAAGAATGATACCAAGATGATACCTAAACCCACAGGCATCATTCTGGTATAAACATTCAAAGTCCAGCAACATACCAGTACGTTGCTGGTCCTTGTTGGACATGTATTGTAATCTTTTTTTTCATGCAGCCTGTTGGCTGAATGAAAAAAAAAGATTGATCGGTGGGTATGCCCACCATTAGAATACCGCCCTTCATCCACCCACTTCTAATGATGGGCATACATGCACCATTTATATATGCCGAAGCATGGGGGCATCTTCCCGCAAAAGTTATGCCGCGTACACATGGTCAGACTTTTCCACGGGCAAGCCTCCGTCGGAATTTCGACCGTATGTACGCGGCATTAGGAGCAAAATCGCTCCTCCGCCCCTGCTGCCCCAATGCTTCGGCATATATGCTTTTTTTTTTTTTTAACTGTGGTGGTGAAATCACCTCCTACAGCACTGGAGTCGCAGGGATCAGGCCTGTCTCTGCGAACGCTGCAGTTATGTGTGTTGTGTTTTGCAAGTGACAGTGATCGATCGATACTGCACTTGGGTGGCCTGGGCTGGACGGAGGGGCAAAACGCAGGTGCTAGCAGGTATCTGGGCTGATCCCGCTAACACTGCGTTTTTGGGAACCCTAAACTGCTGGGGACGCTAGTATAGATCTGATACGATCAGATATTGATCTGTTCAGATGGGTGTATGCTTAACGCGTGGGTGTTAGCGCTACTGGCACTAACCTGACGCTGCCTGGGGTGTGACGCAGACCCTCTCTGACGCTAAAACCTAATTGATATCACCCGCCGGGCGATCAGGGGGTTAAACCTTTATTGGGTTATATACGGCGGGTGCCCTGACACTATAAAAAGCAAACTAACTAACCAGCGTCACCCGTAACACTTATATGGTGATCACTGGTGAAAGGGTTAACTAGGGGCAATTAGGGGGTTAAAACCTTTATTAGGTAATATATGGGGGTACCTGACGCTATATAAAAACCTGACGGCGAACCTAAAAAAAATTACTGGCTACCTATCGGCATCACCGACACTAAGACAACGATCATAAAAATGATCGCTTAGCGACAGTGGTGATAGGGGGTGAAAGGGTTACCTGGGGGCGATCAGGGGGTTAAACCTTTATTAGATAATATATGGGGGTACCTGACGCTATAAAAACCTGCGGCGAACCTAAAAAAAATTACTGGCTACCGATCTGCATCACCGACGCTAAGACAGCGATCAGAAAAATGATCGCTTAGCGACAGTGGTGATAGGGGGTGAAAGGGTTACCTGGGGGGCGATCAAGGGGGTTAAACCTTTATTAGGTAATATATTGGGGTACCTGACGCTATAAAAACCTGCGGCGAACCTAAAAAAAATTACTGGCTACCGATCAGCATCACCGACGCTAAGACATCGATCAGAAAAATGATCGCTTAGCGACGGCGGTGCTAGGGGGTGAAAGGGTTACCTGGGGGGTGATCAAGGGGGTTAAACCTTTATTAGGTAATATATGGGGGTACCCGACGCTATAAAAACCTGCGGCGAACCTAAAAAAAATTACTGGCTACCGATTAGCATCGCCGACGCTAAGACATCGATCAGAAAAATTATCGCTTAGTGACAGTGGTGATAGGGGGTGAAAGGGTTACCTGGGGGGCGATCAAGGGGGTTAAACCTTTATTAGGTAATATATGGGGGTACCCGACGCTATAAAAATCTGCGGCGAACCTAAAAAAAATTACTGGCTACCGATCAGCATCACTGACGCTAAGACATCGATCAGAAAAATTATCGCTTAGCGACGGCGGTGCTAGGGGGTGAAAGGGTTATCTGGGGGGTGATCAGGGGGTTAAACCTTTATTAGGGGGGGTTAGGGGGCTACACTGGACCTAAAACTAAATGTAGTGACACTTTTACAGTCACAAATGTCACTGATTGCAGTGATCACTAAATAAATGGTCACTGCAATCAGTGACACTGTGACTGGGGGGGCGATTTATGTGCCTATGTGTCCTGGTGTCAGTGTGCTGTTTTGTGCACTAACCTGCATCTTCTCCTGTACGGCGCTCGGTATATGTGAGCGCCGCAGGAGAGATGACATCACTTCCTCCTGCCTGTGTAAACAGTACACAGGCAGGGGAAGCTCTCTCATTCACCGGGAGCGATCGAGAGGGGGGGGCCGGAATCGAATGGCCGTCCCCTCATGCCGGATCGCTCCCGAAGGTAAAACGACCACCCACTGTAAAGAAGGGGGGTCCGATCGGACCCCCCAACTATACAAAGGCAATCACGTATATGTACGTGATTCTGCCTGTCGGTGCCATTCTGCCGACGTATATTTACAGTGGACGGTCGTTAAGTGGTTAAAGGTTTGTCGGGCGCGTATTTGAGCCCTAAATCCAAACCCTTCATTTCCTCCTCAGTGAGCTCTATGTTACTAAGATTGTAGATGCCTTTCCCTAATATTCTCTTGGATGCTTTCTTCTTCCCTCCCCTGCATCCTCTAGTCTGTTTTCTCTTTCCGGATTTCTTTGTGGGGGCACTGTGTTTCTTTCCGGGTAACTGTCCCTGCCATTCCTCTGATTGCCGTAGTCTCCTTGTCTCCATTCTCCCTCGTTTCTCTGATTCTCGGGTCCTCGTCGCGGTCCCCCTCGAGGTCCTCCTTGGTTCCCACTCATGCCTCTCCACCCAGGATTGCTGTAGGGTACTCGGGCCTTCCATCTTCCAGTCGGTCTGTCTTGATGTCCTCTCCTTGGAAAATCCCAATTATCTCTGTAATCTCTTCTATAGTGGGGACTAGATTCATAATGATGATTTCTCCTTGTTGGAGAAAATCTATTATTTGTGGGTATGTTATACCTAGATGGATAAGGACTACGGTATTCATGAGGGTCTTGGTAGTTTACCCTCCTATTATCTGTCCTGTCATAATGTCGGTTAGATAGGTTAGGCCTTCCACGGTTTCAAGGTCTAGACTGGTTAGTTGCAGTTATCTGGGGTAACGCTCTAGGCGTCCCCATATCAGGTAGACCTAAAAGTTCTACTGGGCTTTCATCCATTAGTGTATCTTCAAGCTCTTTAGTTTGATCTTCCATTGTTACTTGCCATTTGTAAACTTTCATATTTTGGTAGTCTATAACATGCTTTTTAAATTTCTTTTGTTTTTTAGCCTGTATATCTATATCATACTTTTTTATATGTTCTTGGAGTTCTTTCTCCTTATCCTTATAGTCCTGATGACCAACAAATGGTACCAGTGAGTTTTTAATCTCAATAATACTGTTCTCTATCCCCCTAAGTTTGAACTTTCTTCTTTTAATAATATTATGCAATAGTTCATTTTCACAAGTGTTGAAGAATGCATACCAGTCATTCATCAGTCCTACATCTTCCACATTATCATTCGGGTGGATATCCCATCTAAGCCGTCTGGGGGTCATTTTATCTTTAACATACATCTCAAGGGTGGCTATATCCCACCAAACTCGCAGCTGTTTCTCCATAGTGTGTTTCAGCTGTTTCATTAACCCCTGCATGTCCTGTTTATTAGTGAGTTCTTCCTGACTAAAGATGCCCCCTACATCAATATTCCTACTATTCATATAGGCAAAGATATCCATAGCTGCAGGCTAGTCTCACCAAAAGATGGTGATAAAATTAATAAGGTGTAGTGTCGTGTACCCGCGCTTAGGAATAAAGTGAAAATCTGACTAATCACAGTGAAAAAAAATATTTTTTATATATATAAGAGCTGCAGCCCCCCTAATGGGCCCCTCAAAAGAGGGTCCTAACAGTGAATGAGAAAATGAATAAATGGGGTATGGCGCTGCTCACTGATCCTAGTAGGACCAGTACTACAATATGGTGTGGTGTGCCAAAAAGGATAAGTGAAATGTGGTCTCACCACCCTAAAGTGGTGATAGTGCCGCTGTGTTCCTTAAACCAAAGGAAATTGGTACCAAATATACAACACAAGTGATCATAAAGCTAAATAAAAATAAACTAAAATGACCAAGTGTCCCATCTATGACACCGCATAACCATAACCATCAAGTGCATCAAAGGATAAAAATAAAAATAAATAAAGTAATAATAAGTCCAATTGTAACAGTGCAAGTATGAGAATGCAAGTTGCTATATCTCCAAAGTGAGGCAATAGTCTGTGGCTACAGATTGCCTAACTGTGCCAACTGGCATGAGTCTAAATAAGATTGAAAGTGATGATAAGATAAACAGTCCTCTTCATAAAACTGGCAGGTAACGTTCTGATCCTCAATTAGGCATGCAGTTCATCCCCCACATGTGTCCCCACTCACCAGCTCCTTTCACCCCCACAGGGGTAGACAGCGTGAAGAGATATCCCGGTCACACGTGCAGGGAGAGATGTCAGCAGTGCAGATTCCCCAGGAGTTTTGAAGTGCCGTGGAAAGAGGGGCTTCCGATTACCTCATATGTGAAAGCACAAAAAAGCTCCCATAGTGCGGTAAAAAACGTTAGGCTTTATTAAAATTGGATAACAGATCAAAAATCAAAAATAAATTGAAAAACACAGTCCCTAGATCGTGTTGGAAGCCGCGATCGGTGCAGACTGGTGTACGCAGCGTGCGTCCCAACTGCGTTCCAGCTGCACTTCCGGATAGACTTAGCGTGGTGTGCGTATTGCGCAGCTCCGCCTTACGCGTTTCGTCATTGGACTTCATCTAGAGGCGGTGCCACCATACGCTACTTCCACGCTTAAAAGAGAAGAGCGACACTTAAGATCCACCCACCCCCTCCGGGCCATCAAATCAAGCCATGGATTGGGAAATGTCATCAGCCAATGGGCTGGTCACGATTGGATAGGGAAAATCTATCTCCGTGGGAAATTTTTTATCCCGGGCCATACTTTATATCGTGCCTCTCTTAATAATGATGTACCATGATCAAAATGCTGGGAAGTCTATCATGTTCATAAATGATATATACCATCTTAAACAAATATGTATATAAACATATGCAACACTCCATATAACTCATACATGACCATGTCTATGATATAGGTGCCATGCGCCCTCTGAAGTAGAGCCAGGTAACTACACTGGATGCACTAAGCAAACCCAGCTAGTACCTAGTAAATAATTGTAATAATTAATAAATGAGCTATATAAACTAGGATAAAATTATATAAAAAAAATTATAAAAAATATGTATATAAAAATATTAACATAACTAACAGATATATGTTGGTCGTAATGCCATATCTTATAATAGACTGTTATATATGTGTAATACTAAGAAAGCCAGGCTAAAATAGTGTTCTCTAGCCCCTGCTCAGGCTAAGGGGATGTGGTAAAAATAGAGAGGTACATTAGTAGGGCTAGTATGGCTTGGCTGATGACATTTCCCAATCCATGGCTTGATTTGATGGCCCGGAGGGGGTGGGTGGATCTTAAGTGACGCTCTTCTCTTTTAAGCGTGAAAGTAGCGTATGGCGGCACCGCCTCTAGGCGAAGTCCAATGACGAAACGCGTAAGGCGGAGCTACGCAATACGCACACCACGCTAAGTCTATCCGGAAGTGCAGCTGGAACGCAGTTGGGACGCACGCTGCGTACACCAGTCTGCACCGATCGCGGGTTCCAACGCGATCTAGGGACTGTGTTTTTCAATTTATTTTTTATTTTTGATCTGTTATACAATTTTAATAAAGCCTCAAGTTTTTTACCGCACTATGGGAGCTTTTTTGTGCTTTCACATATGAGGTAATCGGAAGCCCCTCTTTCCACGGCACTTCAAAACTCCTGGGGAATCTGCACTGCTGACATCTCTCCCTGCACGTGTGATCGGGATATCTCTTCACGCTGTCTACCCCTGTGGGGGTGAAAGGAGCTGGTGAGTGGGGACACATGTGGGGGATGAACTGCATGCCTAATTGAGGATCAGAACGTTACCTGCCAGTTTTATGAAGAGGACTGTTTATCTTATCATCACTTTCAATCTTATTTAGACTCATGCCAGTTGGCACAGTTAGGCAATCTGTAGCCACAGACTATTGCCTCACTTTGGAGATATAGCAACTTGCATTCTCATACTTGCACTGTTACAATTGGACTTATTATTACTTTATTTATTTATTTTTATCCTTTGATGCACTTGATGGTTATGGTTATGCGGTGTCATAGATGGGACACTTGGTCATTTTAGTTTATTTTTATTTAGCTTTATGATCACTTGTGTTGTATATTTGGTACCAATTTCCTTTGGTTTAAGGAACACAGCGGCACTATCACCACTTTAGGGTGGTGAGACCACATTTCACTTATCCTTTTTGGCACACCACACCATATTGTAGTACTGGTCCTACTAGGATCAGTGAGCAGCGCCATACCCCATTTATTCATTTTCTCATTCACTGCTAGGACCCTCTTTTGAGGGGCCCATCAGGGGGACTGCAGCTCTTATATATATATATAAAAAAAAAATTCACTGTGATTAGTCAGATTTTCACTTTATTCCTAAGCGTGGGTACACGACACTACACCTTATATATGTTAGTTCGAGGTTGGGGGGCGCGAAAGCCGAGAAGTCGCTGCAGGAGCGCTGCCGCCACTGCCACCCCGAGGCCTGGCCTCGGTGGCCTTGCGGGAAATCCGGCTCTGCACATAGTCAAGTATTAACTGTAAAAAAAAAAAAAATTATTCTGGTATATAACAAAATAAATAGAAGGCAGCGCTGGAGAACCTGCTGCCATTTGTGCATCCATGGGACCCCAGAGCACACATAAACCCTGTGTGGACAATAAAATTGGGAGCTTGACAAGCACATCAGTTGTGAGCACAATCCTATGCTGGACTCCCAGAGGTCAGGAACAGCAGCAGGTGATATATATGTCCAAAGTCTGTGATACTACAACAGGCTGCCTTCTGTCAGACCACATTGAAGCAAGGCCATCACTTCCTGGTCTTCATGGCAGCCTTCCCTGCAGCCTTCCTTTTGCGTGTGGCTGGAGGCTGTGCCACTGGAGTTGTACTTGTGTGAGGAGGAGGAGGAGGTTGAGGTTGCATAAGCTTGGGACCTCACATATGGCCGTATTGGGGGGTAATTCTCCCCATCACCCCCTTGTTCATTAAGGTGATCAGCAGGGGCTTGCATAGGAGGCGTTGTTCCATGCTCATAATATTGAATTTGGCCCCAACTAGGCCGGCAATGGCCTCTTCGGTGGATGTTGGCTCCTGGAGGGTGGCATGTGCCTCTCTAATCAGGGCCATTGCTGCCTCACTTGTGCTCCTGTCCCTCCTGGTTCTTTTTGGAAGGTGGATGGGAGGCACCTTAGATCTGGTCCTGCCACTGGGCCCGGCCACCTCCTGTCTGCCACTGGGCCCGGCCACCTCCTGTGTGCCACTGGGCCCTGCCACCTCCTGGCTCACAGTGGGCCCTGCCACCTCCTGGCTCACAGTGGGCCCTGCCACCTCCTGGCTCACAGTGGGCCCTGCCACCTCCTGGCTGACAGTGGGCCCTGCCACCTCCCGGCTCACAGTGGGCCCTGCCTCCTACTGGCTCACAGTGGGCACTGCAACCTCCTGGCTCACAGTGGGCCCTGCCTCCTCCTGCCTGACACTTTCCAGACCCTCATCCTGGCTGATGTCATCCTCTGTATGAAAAAGGGACATTGTTTTAGTTTTTGGTTCATCATTTACACACAATTTTTAGCTCATGACTGTTGCAAATTGAATATAAATCAATAGAAAAGACTATCATTATGACCCCAGCAGTTTTCATTCTTCTTCCCAAATGTTTGGGCCACTACTGTCTATTGATATTTAGATCACTTTTTGATCCAAATTTTTTTGGGGGTTTACATATTAAATTTTTTGTTGCTGCATTAATTTTATCACAATAAATGTTTATAAAATACTATACCTGGCTCCAGATGTCCAAATCAGGTTCTTCCGGGATGGCTGCCTCCTCTTGCTTCAGAGAAGGCTCAGGTTGGCTGCAGGGAAGTCTGGGGGGAAGACTGGACAGTGATGGCCTTGGCTCAATGTGGTCATCCAGAAAAGACATCCTGCTGTAGTACCACAAAATCGGGACATATACATCTTTTGCTGCTGCTCCTGACCTCTGAGAAGCCAGGACCCTAAAGCGCTCAGTCCTGTATGTTGCCTCTCAAGCTCCCAATTTTACTGTCCACCTGTTGGATGGTTGCTGTGGGTATCTTGGTCTGCACAAATGGGAGCAGGCTCTCCAGCGCTGCTTTCCTCACACCTTTTTTTCTGTGAATCGGGTTTTTGGTCTCCCACTGAGCGGGTATCTCCCTTATCCGGTCAATAAATTCCCCGAAATATTCTTTATCTAAGAAAGCATTCATTTTTTGTCTGCAAGACAAAACACAAGACAAAAAAAGTAATGTCCGTCACACAGTCTAAACTCAAGAAAATCCAAATCCCCATATATATCCTCAAACAATCTCTAGGCAGTATAGGCCACCGATTTCACAAAGTATAAAAATCACATACCTTCGGTCTCACGTCCGTCACTTTTCATCCTCTCTCCGCACACAAAACGTAGTAACGTCACATGTGTGTTTGCTTTATATACACTACGCATGCGTGAAACTCCGCACACGTCGCCCGCCCATGACGTTCACATTATCAACTTTTCCCCGCCCCTTCTCTTTCGGCGCGCAGACAGATATGGCGGAGTCACAGCAGGTGTCTGGTAATTCATCAAATAACGATGATGAGACCAGCCCGGACCGTGAAATGTCACGATCAAGGAGGAGATTCAAGGCATCTAATATGTCTTACGCGGAGATGGTGGACATATTGCTAAAGTCGGATTATGATGAAAAGCATGGGCCATATACACAACCTAATCTAAGGAAGGCCAAAATGATGAAGAAAGTAGTGAAAAGTCTGAAGAAGAATTTCGGGGTGAAAACATCAAAGGAGCAGCTTAGAAAGTAGTGGTCTGACCTCAAACCGAGGGAGCCAGAGCAGTTAAGGACCATTAAGAGAATGCTACAAAAAAGTAAGTACTTCTCCTGTGTTCCTATTATTGTATTTCAGAACTTGCATGTTGCTCCATGTTGTTGCTTTTTACTATTATACCTTAGAAAATGGCATCTCTCAAAATTTTGTGGGCCCAGTAATCGGTCGTTACAGACACATCGTTCTCCCCCAAAACATACGATGTTTGGCGAAGATACAGAGTTTCAATAATTTAGAGACATGCCTGTTTTTATTCCATAAATGTTAGTACATTGTTGTCTAGATGATGTGTTTGGAACTAGAATGAAATGCAAACTTGAATCAGTGTAAAGGAGAGGACACTCAGCAGCTGTTTACACCTCTGCACTCTGGAGCACTAGTGTGGGCCACCAGAACAACCTTTTTAGGGTGCCCCACACAGGTGCATCAGTGTATTTTTGGGGTGCCTCCATGTGTAAAACTTGTCATAAAAAGGTGAATAGTCAAGATTTGTTTATTTTTAAATAATGTCTTCAGCTTGTAACTCGGCCCAAACAGACACTTGTACCCCACTTCCAAGCAATGTATCATGTTCCTTTTTTTTGCATAAAATATCGGTGTGCTAAGTATACCGTTTGTTTCATTCTCATAGGGGAGAGAAGACTGGGAGGACACCATTCCAGGGAGCACAGGAACCCCACAGCACAGAGAGAACCCCAACCTCACCAAGAACCCCAACCTGAATAAGTAGAAGAAGTGGAGGAAGGAGAAGTGGAGGAAGGAGAAGTGGATGACGTGGTGGAACTTGTCACCACAACAGGTCAGTATCTGTCACCACAGCTTCAGGTAAGAGATGTAGGCCTGCAGAGTTATAATACCTTTTGTATTTTTTTTTAGGGGATGAAAATGTTGTTGAGAAAGAAAGTTCTCGTTTCTCTAGTGATAATGCCTTACGAATCATCCAGCAAGTTATGGAGTGTAGTAGTGAACTGGACAGAATGAAGCAAAGAATGAATGTTATGGAGCAAACATTTAAGGACATCATTGATGTTTTGGGGCGAATTGAATGAAGCACAAAACCCCCCTTTTTCTATTTTTCTATTTTTCTTTTAAAAATGTTTCACTTTTATACAATCAAGCCAAAATTTGAAGATGCACACAGTGTGTCAACATGTGCCATCTGCCATCAGGGGATATGCATGTACGGGTTTTGTGGATGCAACCCCTTCCTCGCATCTCAAGTAGGTGAAAGGAAGAAGGGGTAGCACTCCCAAAACACGTCCATTGATCACCCATGATGACAGATAGCACATGTTGACAATAGGGATCAGGAGGGAAATACCCCTTTCTTTCTCGTACATCACGGGACACAGAGCGACATAGTCATTACTAATGGGTTATATAGATACCGTCAGGTGCTGGCACTGGCAACTTCCAAAACCGGAAGTACCCTCCCCTATATAAGCCCCTCCCATCCGGGAGCACCTCAGTTTTTTGCCAGTGTCTAAGGTGTTGGCCAAGAAGAAACATGTGTTTTTCACTGAGCTTGCGTACAGGTTCTTTTGGGCCTCAGTAAGCTATTCCGGATCCGACCAAAAAAGCTTCATAGCTAAACGGTCGGTACCCGGGCCTTGCAGAGAAGAGCAAGGTTTTGCCTGTAATGCTTCTCTTAGGAGAGCTGGACCCTGGGATCCAGAGCTCTGGTCATACCCACGACCAAGATGTTTTCTGTGCAGGGTGCTATACAGGTCCAGGGGAGTGGAATCCTTGGGAACCCGGTCCCTGAAGGTTTGATTACAATGCCTGCCGTGATAGGTGAAGTTTGGGCTTTTGTGGACCAAACAAAGTCCTGCGGCGGGGAACAGGTAAGTGGGGGCCCCCAGGAACTTGGTTCTATTGGGGAACCCCCAAGCCTAATTTGTCTTTCTGTCTGTTACCTAATGGTATTCCCGCAAAATTCTGTGCATGCCTGTAACTACTAAAAAAATGTAATAATTTTTAATGGTGGTCAAGAAAAAAAAAAAAAAAAAAAATGTTTTATATATATTTAATATATTAGACTGCGGTACCTGTGTTTGTCCACTAGAGGCCGCTGTGGAATGTTTTCTTGTCATGTGGACTAGCTTCTTCTCAGCAGAGCAAAGTCCAGGCAGATGGTGAGTTCTCTTATAGGAAACTGCTTCCTCTGCCATGTTGCAGTGCTCGTCCATCCCCCGGCCTGCGGCAAAGAGGGCCCTGGCTCCTGTCCCTTGTTACCATATTTGAAATCAGCGCCGAAGGCGCACGTGCCCGCGCGCGTGCGCGTGCACGCGCCTCTATATATAGAGGTGAGCCGGGAAAGGGGGCGGAGCCTGGGGGATGACGCTCTGTGCACGCCGCAGCGCTTCTGTGCATGTGCGGGCGTCCCAGCAGTTTAAAAAAAAAACACAATATTGTAGTGAGCTGGCTATGAAGTACAGAGACAGAGCTGGCAACATTTAAAGGCATACAGCAAGCGGTTGATACAGGCATCCCCTAGAAAGGCACATTAGTAGACACCAACTGTGATATAGCAGCAATTGTGCTAGACTATTCTCAGTAAAAGTGGTGTATTACGGCTGGAATACCTCAGCTTTAGGCTTAGGAATATGCCGTCCAGAAGCTCCGGAACTGAATCTTCCAGGAAGCGAAGGGGGTCTCATCGGGCTCGGAGGATCTTGGGCATACTCCTGCTGCACCAGTCTCCCCTGAAGTTCAGAGGTAAGTGACCGTAGAGACCCTGCAGGGGTACTTGGTACTGTGGCTGTCCTCAGTCACCTGCTCCTGTGTATGTAACAGAGGAGGTTTTTTTCCTCAGCTCTGGGAGGATTAGAGAGAGATTGTCAACATTTATCGCTGCCTCCCTGTCAGGGAAAGCACGCCCGATCTCCGTCTCCTCCTTCAGAGTGCCTGTTAGCAGAGCAACAGTCCCATACAGGGATCGACCTGCCTGAAGGGGATCAGGAGGAGGTTGATTCTGTTATAGAGGAATCAACAGTGGGGGAACCTTTTCTCAGCATCTTAAGCTGAAAGATTATGGGTTCAGTCTCTGACTAACATGGTCCGATCAGCATTTAAAAATGCACCTTGCGGAACCATCAACCACTACTGTATCCTCGTTGGGGTCGCTAGAAGCCCCCAGACTGTCTGTTCTTTTCCACTTCACCCTTTACTGAAAGGGCTCATTTACCAGGATTGGGAACGTCCTGAGAAAATATTTATTCCCCCAAGAGATTTCCGGTGGTCTATCCCATGGAGGATAAGTTCATCAAAAAAAAAAAAAATGGAAGGTCCCTACAGTGGACGCAGCCATCTCTTGTATGTATAAATCACTGACATGTCCAGTGGATAATGTCCAAATGTTCAAGAACCCAATAGATAAAAGATTGGAGTCCTTATGAAAATCTGCTTGGTGATACAACCAGCAGTAGCAGCTATTGGGGTCTGCTAAGCAGTGAAGGATCAGTTGAAACAGGTCTTGAGGGACTTGACAGATCAGCAGGCTTTGCCCTAGCTGATCTACCTAGAGCCTTAGGCTTTGCGGTTGACGCCATAGAGGGTTCAGTCCATCAGGCCTCCCGCCTTACGCTGTCTATAGTACATATGCGTAGGCTCCTATGGCTCAAAAACTGGTCTGCTGAAGCTCCCTGTAAAGAATGGCTGGTTAGCGTCCCATTTCATGGTGAACGCTTATTCAGGGAAAACCTGGACAAATATATCCAGAAAATTTCCAGCGGTAAAAATACGCTCTTGCCGGTTAAAAGCAGAGTTAGAGGTCCCTCTTTAAGAGGCCTGCTTCTCCAGTCCCTGGGGCATCGGCTGTGTAACAGTTCCGACGGCCTCCTCGGTCAAATCCCGGGGGTAAAAAACAGGGACAGTAGCAGGGTAATGAGAAACCCTGGGTCAGGGGAGGTACAAAACCTCCCCCAAAGTTAAATTCATTGAAGCCCCCACTCAGTCGGGTGGGGGGAGGACTCCAGTTGTTCGCAAGAGACCTGGCGGGACACGATCAAGACAGATAGGTGCTCTCCGCAGTAGGTTTGGGATACAGTTTGGAGTTAAAAGACTCTCCTCCTTCCCATTTTTGAGGTCAAACGTGCCAAGGGATCCCCGGAAGAGAGAGTCCCTCCGGTTGGCACTAGAACAACTATTGCTCCAAGGAGTAATTATGGAGGTTCCCCTGGAAGAATGAGGGTTCGGGTTTTACTCAAACCTCTTTACAGTCCCGAAGCAAACGCGGTCGGGAGGCCCATATTAATTCTAAAAGGGCTATACAAATTCCTGTATATCAGGACTTTCCGATGGAGTCGATCCGATCGTTGGCCACTGCCCTACAAGGGGAGGATTGGTTAGCCACGATCGACATCAAAGATGCTTATTTGCACATTCCCATCTTTCCAGTCCACCAAAAATTTCTACGCTTTGCAGTAGAAGGGCGCCATTTTCAGTTCAGAGCCTTACCCTTCGGTTTGGCCACAGCACCACGAGTGTTTACAAAAATTCTGGCCCTTTATTGGCCAATCTAAGAACACAAGGTGTAATGATAATGGCATATCTGGATGACTTGTTGCTGATAGACCACTCAGTGAAAAAACTAGACGTGGTCGTTCACAAGACAATCAAGTATCTGGAATCTCACGGTTGGATTATCAACGGAGACAAGTCAGCCCTAAAAACCAGTCAAAAGTCTGGAATACTTGGGGCTAAGGTTGGATTCAGGCCAGAGAAAAATATTCTTGCCTCGAGGAAAGGTGTTGTCTTTGAAAGATTTGATCCACTTAGTGGGTACAAAAAAAAAAAAAAGTCCATACGCCTGTATATGAGGCTGCTGGGAAAAATGGTGGCATCATTCGAAGCAGTACCCTACGGTCAGTTCCATTCAAGGAATTTGCAAGGGGCCATACTGTCAGCCTGGAACAAAAAAGTTCAGGCCCTAGACTTACAATGTCCTTGTCCCCTTCCGTTCGCAAGAGCCTCCGTTGGTGGTGGGTTCCCCAGAATCTGGAAAAAAGGAAATCCTTCAGTCCGATTTCTTGGAAGGTGGTCACTACAGATGCCAGCCTTATAGGCTGGGGAGCAGTACTGGAGCAATAGTCTCTCCAGGGCAGATGGTCGGATGCAGAAAAGGCCCTGCCCATCAATCTCTTAGAGATACGAGCAGCCCGGTATGCCCTAGTAGCATGGACATCCAAACTCCAAGGGTCCCCTGTCAGAATTCAATCAGACAATGCCACAGCAGTGGCATATATCAATCATCAGGGGGGCACCAGGAGTCGTGCAGCCCAGAGGGAAGTAAATTACATCCTGAAATGGGCAGGAAAAATATGTCCCAGCCATATCTGCGGTATTCATTCCAGGAGTGGAGAATTGGAAGGCGGACTTTCTAAGTCGCCAGCAATTAGGCCCAGAGGAAGGGTCCCTTCACCCCGAGGTTTTCTGGACAATATGTCAGCGGTGGGGAACACCGGATGTAGATCTGCTAGCATCCAGATTCAACGCAAAGGGGGACAGGTTTGTCTCTCGGACAAGGGATCCCCTAGCTTGCGGCTCGGATGCCCTAGTGTTCCCTGGGGATCAGTTCAAGCTGATATATGCATTCACACCGCCACAATGGTTACCTCGATTACTCCGCAGAATCAGGGTAGAAAAGAAACCAGTGATTCCGGTGGCTCCAGCGTGGCCCCGAAGAGCGTGGTACGCGGAGATTGTAAAATTTCAGTGGGGAGTCCTTGGACTCTCCCACGTCATCCGGCTTTCGCAAGGACCGATATACCACCCTTCCTTACCAGCCCTAGGTTTGACGGCCTGGCTATTGAAGCCCACATTCTAAAAAAGAGAGGGCTCTCTAATGCTGTGGTATCTACCATGATCAATGCCAGGAAGCCGGTATCCAGGCAGATCTACTATAGAATCTGGAAGGCGTACATCGCGTGGTGTGAGGCCAAGAAATGGCATCCACATAAGTACGTAATAGGTAGGATTCTGGACTTCCTACAGTGGGCTGTAGATAGGAAGCTTGCCTTGAGTACTATCAAGGGTCAGATTTCGGCCTTGTCAATATATTTTCAAAGGCCCTTGGCTTCGCATTCACTAGTCAAAGCCTTTATACAAGGAGTGATGCGTATTAGGCCTCCGGTTAATATTCCCATATGTCCATGGGATCTAAACTTGGTTCTGTCGGTTCTACAGAAACAACCATTTGAACCATTACAGCATATTTCCTTGGTGCTTCTCACCAGGAAATTGATTTTTCTAGTAGCCATTTGTTCGGCTAAAAGAGTATCGGAATTAGCAGCTATGTCCTGTAAGGAGCCATATCTGGTTATCCATAAGGACAGAGTAGTGATACGTCCTCATCCAGCCTTTCTTCCTAAGGTGGTATCGAGGTTTCATTTGAACCAAGATGTGGTTCTTCCTTCTTTTTTCCCCAAACCTACTTCGGTAGAGGAAAAGTTATTGCATTCTTTGGATGTAGTAAGAGCAGTTAAAGCTTATCTAAAAGCCACTGCTCAGATTCGCAGAACGGATACTTTGTTTATTCTGCCGGAAGGCCCCAGAAAGGGTCAGGCAGCGTCAAAGTCTACTTTAGCCAAGTGGATTCGACAGGTCATTATGCAAGCTTATGGCTTGAGAAGGAGACCGCCTCCGTTCAAAGTTAGAGCGCACTCCACGAGAGCAGTTGGAACTTCATGGGCAGTGCATCACCAGGCCTCCCTGGCTCAAATCTGTAAGGCCGCAACATGGTCTTCGGTACACACGTTTACTAGGTCCTACCAGGTGGACGTTAGAAGTCAGGAGGATGTCGCCTTTGGGCGCAGTGTGTTGCAGGCCGCAAAAGATCCTCATGTCTGATAGCGCTCAGCTTATATATGGTGTATCCCCCCCCTCATTTGGCATTGCTTTAGGACATCCCATTAGTAATGACTATGTCGCTCTGTGTCCCGTGATGTACGAGAAAGAAAATAGGATTTTTATAACAGCTTACCTGTAAAATCCTTTTCTTGGAGTACATCACGGGACACAGAGCTCCCGCCCCTCTTTAGGGACACTTATTGCTTTGCTACAAAACTGAGGTGCTCCCGGATGGGAGGGGCTTATATAGGGGAGGGTACTTCCGGTTTTGGAAGTTGCCAGTGCCAGCACCTGACGGTATCTATATAACCCATTAGTAATGACTATGTCGCTCTGTGTCCCGTGATGTACTCCAAGAAAAGGATTTTACAGGTAAGCTGTTATAAAAATCCTATTTTTTAAAAACACTCTAAATTGTGTGCATCTTCAAATTTTGGCTTGGTCAGGGGTGACAACACCCCATATTATGAAGGGCAGATAGAGACATTCTGATATTGCCGAGAGGTTTACAATGTTGTATTTTGTTGTATGGTAATGAGAGTTTTGTATTTTCTTACCCCCAAAAAAAGGCCTGTTTATGGCCAAACCAAAAAAATTTAAAACTTTTCTAACACCAAAAGTGTTTTATTTACCATGTGTGTGAATGTGCACAGAGTAAAATGTTTGAACAACAACAAAGTGTAGCTTCTTTATCAAATACGCTCTAACCTTTTTTGTGTATATTTTTGGTGTTATTAGTGAAATGGTTGGTATTTACTAAAGGAAAATATACTTGTCACTACAAATGCACTTGGAAAAACTATGAGACAGCTAAATAAAACACAAGCAATACATCAAAAATCAGATTCAACCAGATATTTATTTTTTGTTTGTCCAAATTTTTTTATGCATGGCCTGGCATAGGAATTGCCCCCCTACCCGTGAAATATTCGACATATTTCTGCCGAACCTCACGGGCATTTTGGGGGGGCAAGCCAGGACGGCCAGATTCTAGGCCCGGCAGGGTATTGACATTTGAAAGTCCTGCCTCAGGCCCAATTGAGGCCATATAATTTGGTGATTTGATTCGAAGATAATTGTGTAGCACACAGCAACAGAATACTACGTAGTTCAGTTTGTACTCCCCCAAGTTAATTGGTGTCATGAAAAGGCGGAACCAGCTGGCCATTATGCCAAAGGCATTCTCCACAACTCTTCGGGCCCTGGCCAGCCGGTAGTTGAACACCCTCTTCTCCGGGGTCAGGGTCCTCTGGAGAAATGGCCTCATGAGATGCGGTCCCAGTCCAAAGGCTTCATCAGCCAAAAACACAAAGGGGAGTCCTTCAACATTCCCTGCATCCGGTGGCAATGCAAGGTCGTCACTCTGGAGACGGAGGGCAAACTTCGTCTGGCTGAAGGCTCCCCCATCGGACATCCAGCCATTCTTCTCCACATCCACATAGAGGAATTCATACTGTGCTGACACCCCCGCCATCAGCACAATACTATGAAACCCCTTATAATTGAAGAAGTAGAACCCAGAACGGGGTGGTGGCACGATGCGGTCGTGCTTCCCGTCAATGGCTCCACCGCAGTTGGGGAAGTCCCACCGCGTGGCAAACTACGATGCCACAGTCTGCCATTCCTGTAGCGTGGAAGGAAGCTGTGGAGTCAAACAAGATAAACAAATATTAGTACTTCTGCACATAACATTGCAAGCAGATTATACAAAAATACATTCTTGCCCAACATCATTAGAAGTTTCAGTTTAATGTGTTTTTAAATACTAAAATAGAAGGCTCAAGTATCATATTCATCACCCCCTCTGATGGCCCATTGTAAAAATATTTTGGGAGGGCTAAGATGAGTTTGTGAATCCAAAAAATAAAGAAAAATTAACATTTGTAATAATTTTAGGGGGTGATTAGGGGGGGGGGAGGGTAAAGCTCTAAAATGGAGCTGACAAAATACATTGGGAAGTGACTAGGCTAGGTGTGTTTGGGCCCAGGATAGCATGCTGGAGACTGCAGTGGTGGTGCGTCCATAGTGGGCACAGGAGCGCTGCCCCCTTTCTCTACTGTGCCCGTCACTCAGAACAATACGTAGGTTCATGCCTTGCATGAACCTATGTATTGTCGCTGCCGCCCAATATTCAGATGGCCGGCCCCCTGTTGAGCGGCGGACATCTGAATAACAGCAGCTGGTTGGTTTTTGGAAGTGCCGATCAGAGCCAGCGGCTTTGATAGGCTTCCCGATTACAGCCTGAGGGCTGTAATCGGCTTCCAAATAGTTAAACAGAGGACGCACAGGGGGTGCGTTCCTTGGTTAAACACTGACAGGCTCCTCAGCCAATCAGGTTCACCGGGTCTAGTTACCGGTAACCTGATTGGCTGAAGCAACATTGAGGGCGGGAGAAGACATCGAGGACAGAAGAAGGACGGCGCTGACCAGAGGAAGGTAAGTGCAGGGCTGGAGGGGGAACTGGCTGTATTTGGGGACAAACTGGTTGTATTTGGGGGGAAACTGGCTGCATTTGAGGGGGCAAACTGGTGGCATTTGATCAGCACAGTGGCTGCGTTTAATGGGCACAGTGGCAGCAATTGATGTTTTATTTTTTTTATGTTTGTTTGCGCCCCCCCAAACATTTTGAGCACCAGCAGCCACTGCTGGAGAGGTTAGTGAAGGGAAATATGCATGGAGGACAAAAAAGGGGCATTTAAAAGCTTACAGCATGCATAAGGACAAAGGGGACATTCCCAGCATATTACAATCATGGTAATTAGGGAAGGATGAAAGAAATACAATACATTAGCATACATGAAATACATAGAATGTGATGTTAAAGGAGAAAACTTACCCTAATATAGTCCTCCTGCAGGACTTGGATGATGGCAGAACAGGTCTCTGGGATTATAACGCCCAGAGCCTGGGGGGAGGTGCCTGTCGTGAACTTCAGGTCCTGCAGACTTCTCCCTGTCGCCAGGTAGCGTAACGTGGCGATGAGCCTCTGCTCAGCACTGATGGCTTCCCGCATAACGGTGTCCTGCCTGGTAATATAGGAGGACACCAAAGCCAACAGATGCTGAAAAACGGGGTCAGACATCCTAAGAAAATTCCTGTAGTCATCAGGATTATTCTCCTGGATCTCCCGCAGCAGAGACATATGACAGAATTGGTCCCGCTGGAGCAACCAATTCTTGGTCCATGAACTCCTCCTCACCCTGTTCATGGACTCGTCTTGGTCCAAGACAAGCAGACCAACACCAAGCGCCTGCACAGCACGAACTCTATGACGAGAACGTACCCGCGACATGGCTAGAAGACGGTCGTCTGATCAGAACGTACTAAACAGAACGCACTTAAGAACAGCAAGGCTTATGAAGAACGACCTGAAAATCAGAAACGAGCGGGCAAGAACGCACTGTAAAACAGATACGACCTGCCTACACGCCCCGAAAGACAAGATACAAACCCACAAGCACAAACTGAACCGCAGAAAACGAACTGAAAGCACGAAGACTGAAAAGCGCGATTCGTCTCTTCCCAAACTTTTACTTCACACGCGGTAACACGAGATCAGCAAAAGCAGCCCAAGGGGTGGCGCCATTGAAATCTAACTTGCCCTTTATACTGCCGTCATACGTGCTGTACGTGACCGCGCAGAACAACGACGAGATTTGGAATTGACAGTGTGTATGCAAGGAAAGCTTGACAAGAAGCTCGTCGAGAAAATCGATGGGTTTTTTTACGACGAGAAACTCAGTGGTGTGTACGAGGCTTGACTCTAAATCTATGTCCTTTTAGAACTAGTATTGAAATTGAATTACTCTGAAAACCTTGATTAACTGAAAGGGCTTACTCCATAGTATAAAAAGAGTCCATCTAACTATACTTTCACCGATGTGAAGGTTGTGCCCTGATACCACAAAACTTTTTTTTGAGGGGGGACTTTCTGCTATCTAATTTAGGGAGGAAAATGGGGAAAAGGGGCCCTAAAGCTAACCAGGGAGAGACTACAAACCGCAATACAATTAAGCCTTATCTTGTCCCGGAGGGGGTAGATCAAACGACTGAAAGCCCTAGTAAAAAGGTAACCTCAGCACCAACGACACCCGTAAAGAAGGGGTACGCAGAGATGGACTTGGAAGGAGACAAGGGGGAAAGAAAATGGAAGAGGGGGCCACTGGGAAACGTAATAGAGCCCGATCACCAGAAATGAATGGCGGGGAAAAAGATCAGTCGCCCCCTGAGAGACAACAGCAATTTGAAACACCCCTTGAAGACCTACAAGCCCCCCCATCGAAGCAAGATATGATTGATATGATGACCCGTCTAGAACGAACAATTAAGGGCGAAATGGGTGCAACAAGAAGAGATATACAGAGTGTGTTACAAAGAGTGGAAGGAATAGTAGAACAGTTAGAAGAACATAAAGGCGCAATAATAGAGCTACGAGAAAAGCTGAGATGGATTGGATAGAGACAAGAAATGCCCGATATAAACTTGAAGACCAAGAGAACCATAGCAGAAGGAAAAACCTAAGGGTAAGAGGACTCCCTGAAGAGGTGAAAGATATAGAATTATTTTTTCTTGTGAAAAAAAAGAAAGCTATAGAATTAGAGGATGTGCTACGAGAGATATTTAACATTGATTTAAGCGCCAAATAACTGCTCCAATGCGTTTTGAAAGGGTACACAGAATACAAAGGGGGAATAGTGTGCTGCAAGCTGCATTCTCCTTTACATGGTGTCCGACCTCCCTGAAGTACTTGGGGGTATACCTACCCGCAAGCTGTTCCTCTCTATATGAGTGTAATTATGCACCACTACTCTCCAAAGTCAGAGTGGACTTGAAGAGATGGGATAGGGCTGCGTTTTCGTGGATGGGCCGAGTCAGTGTGCTTAAGATGAATGTGCTACCCCGTATCCTGTTTTTCCTACAGATGGTGCCGATCACGCTGCCTAGGACTTTTTTCTCAACCCTCAACAGCCTGTTTATAAAATATATTTAGAGTGGGAAATGTCCCCGGTTGGCCCTTCGTACGATACAGCGCCCTAAGAAGAGGGGAGGTATGGGGGTCCCGGTAGTTCGCAGGTACTATGAGGCTGTAGCTCTGCAACGTATTTTGGATTGGTACCATAGTGTCCCATACAAACTCTGGGTACCCCATGACACATTTTTAGCAGGCCGTAACTTATCACATGCCCCGTGGGTTCCTCGAGAAGGTAGGGGCCTCTCAGTGCTGGTCTCCCAATTGGCTGCTCATGCTCTGGCGACCTGGGATAGATTGAATAAACAAGGGAAGCTCGCTCCCCCGACTTCCCCTTTGGCGCCCCTAGGGGGCTTCCCTTGGTTCACTCCGGGGGACCACCCTTCCCTCTTTCGGACCTGGGCGGCGGATGGAGAGTCCAGATGTGATAGGTTTGTTCAGGACCAGGGCCTCTTGCCACTAGCTACTCTTCTGAGACAATATGGCCCCTTCCTAATGGACGAGTGGCGTTATAGACGGCTCCAGCACTTTATTACTAGCCTGCCCCGAGAGGTTCGGTCTCCCACCTTGGCCTCTCCCTTTGAGCGATTATGCATGTCAACTTCCGCTGTCCCCCATGCCATCTCAGTGTTATATAATTTGTTGCAATCCCTGCATGCGGAGGGGAAGCTGGGATTCATTGGAGAATGGGAGAGGGACCTTCAGCACGTCTTTACTGAACCTCAGTTGGATCACCTATATAGCCTCACACATTCGAGCACAGTAGATACCAAAATGCAGGAGAACAGTTATAAGGTTCTGACCAGGTGGTATAGAGTGCCTTCCAAGCTTGTCATGATCTACCCTTCTCTATCAGACGCATGTTGGAGAGAATGTGGCTTCAGAGGCTCATTCCTTCACATCTGGTGGGAGTGCCCCAAGCTGAGGCCCTTCTGGCTTGATATCCATGCACAGATAAAGCTAATTCTGGATCTGGAGCTCCCAGATTCCCCGCTGGAGTCTTTGCTGCACTTCCCCACCACTCCTCTTAGCCAATATCGCAAATCCATATTGCCCCATCTGCTTAATGCGGCCCGGCGGTTGATCCCAATATATTGGAAGAAACCTCAGGTCCTTACCCGCACTGAATGGATAGCTACGGTCAATAATATTATGGCTGCTGAGGAATGGATGGCACAGTATAAAGATAAATATGAAAAGTTCTACTCCACTTGGGCTACTTGGATAAACTATGCAAGCCCTGCAGGGTTGTTTGCCCCGAGTCCCTCACCGGCTGCGGCTCCATCCGTTTGATGGGATCGTTTCCAGGGGGAGGCGGAGGGCTATAGGTCAGGAATTAAGGAGACTGATGAGCTTCAACAAACTTAATACAGCTCAAACTGGTGTATTATACTAGCAGGTGTCAATCCCTTCCCCCCCCTTTTTTTTCTTTTTCTCTCGTCCCTAATTTGTTATTTTATTGTCAATTCATTTTTATTTTTTGATCAATTTAACACATTTTTGTGTTTTTGGCCCTGATACCCGGAGACCCAGTCTGACTCTCATCTCTGAAAGAGGGATGGCGCCCTCATCAGCAGTGCACCAAACGGAGATGGTAGGGGTGACCCATAGATGTTTGAACTTATATCATGGTTGTGATATGTTAATAATCATTCCCCCAGATGTAGTCACCGAACTACGTGCATACCTGACTAACTTGTCTGCCGATTGTATGTCCCGGACGAAAGGCTCCTCCTGTATTGTTGACTTTTGCTTTACGCTTTGGTCAATGTATATTTGTTTATTACATGAAAATATCTTTGAAATAAAGATTACATAAAAAAAATTGAGCGTCTAGGACAGGCCCGATATATCACCACCCTGGACCTCACAAAGGGGTATTGGCAAATACCACTTACAGAACGGGCAAAAGAGAAGACAGCTTTCTCCACGCCTGAGGGGCACTGGCAGTATAAGGGGATGCCATTCGGCCTACATGGGGCCCCAGCCACTTTTCAAAGGATGATGGATCGCATCCTTAAACCGCACCATGCCTATGCATCTGCGTATTTAGATGACGTGGTAATTTTTAGTTCAGACTGGGAGAGCCACTTACATAAAGTGCAGGCTATTATTAATGCCCTCCGTCATGAGGGTCTGACAGCCAATCCTAAGAAATGTTCTATGGGACTAGAGGAGGCCCGGTATCTAGGGTACATTATTGGCCGGGGGATAGTAAAACCCCAAGTCAAAAAAATCCAAGCAATCCAAAGATGGCCAAGACCCCTGAATAAAAAACAGGTCAGGGCTTTTTTGGGGTTAGTAGGCTACTACAGAAGTTTGTTCCCAATTTTGCTACATTAGCCGCTCCCCTTACAGATCTTGCCAAGGGGGGTAAGTCCTCAGTGATAACTTGGTCCCCAGAAGCTGAGAAAGCTTTCCAGAACTTAAAGCCCTGTGTAATAGCCCTGTCTTAATCACCCCGGATTTCACACAGGAATTTATAGTGCAGACGGATGCGTCAGAAGTGGGATTAGGTGCAGTGTTATCCCAAGTGCTGAATGGGGAAGAACACCCCATAGCGTTCTTAAGCAGAAAGTTGACCCCTGCTGAAAAAAGGTACGCCATTGTAGAACGGGAATGTCTAGCCATCAAGTGGGCCCTTGAAAGTTTGAAATATTATCTGTTAGGGCGACAGTTTAGGCTCCTAACTGACCATGCCCCACTCAAATGGATGGCCCAAAATAAGGAGAAAAATGCAAGAGTTACCAGATGGTTCTTGGCTCTACAGAATTTTAAATTTCTAGTAGAACATAGGCCAGGTAGCCAGCAAGCTAACACAGATGCCCTCTCCAGAGTTTACAGTCTGTTTTCCCAAGGTGCTCAACCCCCCGAGTTTGAGCAGAGGGGGGGGGATATGTAGCGGGGTGTCTGTAAAACAAGTTAAAATGACAGGAGAAGTGATTGATGGGATATATGTTCCTCCACGGATGCTTAGATTTACAATCTAAGATAATACCAGCAAAGACTTTAGGATAAAGAAACATAGTTCTTTATCCTGTGTTGGTAAAGTTTGTTCCGGGGCTGGTTTTATTGGGAGCCTGATAGAGCTCTGGGTGGGACAGGCTCCCAGGTCCGTGGAGCCGCAGTTTGTTGGTCTCCTTCCAGGCCTTGATTAAGGCAGCTGGTCTCAGCTCTCAGAGAGAGAGTGTGTGTCTCTGAGTGAGGAGGCATACTGGAGCATGGCTGCTTATCCCTGATTTTGGATTCAAGTTTGTGCAACTGTAAGGACACTTATTACCAAACCAAAGGACTGTTCAGACTACGGATACAGTAAGGCTCGGTAGAGCAGAAGTTTATTTTGTTTGTTTGATGGCAAGATGCCCTTTTTCTTCTGTTGGAAATATCCTGTGCATTAAACATGGTGTTTTCCTAAAGAGACTGTGAGTTGTCCCTGCCTTGAGTCTGATCCCCCTACACCACATATGAATATTATATAATAATTCTGAATTGTATAATGTACAGTAATTAATTTATTGCATTTAACTTATTGTATTTAATAAAATATTTTTGACAAGGAAAAATCATCACGGATAAAAATAGAAATCCTAATTAGAACAAAAGAGAATGGAGGCCTTTCCCTTCGGAACTTTATAATATACCTACGTGCAGCATCTATAATTAGGATTATTGATTGGTTTCATAATGTGAAATATAAACAATGGGTAACCCTAGAAGAAGATATTATTTCTTGTTTACAAACTTTTTTATTGGGTAAAAAAAAGTGGTACAAAAAGTTATTAACATATGCCATGAAAAATATGTTACATAAAGTTTACAAATCGGGAAGATTGTCACATAGTATACAATAATTGAAAGAAATTCTTTGTGAAGGTTGACCAGCATGTTAGCAATAATATCGTTGAATACCATCTTCACTATCATTAATAAAAAGTATTATTGTTCAGAGTTGAAGAAGAAGATATTATTTCTTTACAACTTAAATCACTCCCATGGATTAAACCCCAGTTTCGACCTGGGAAAAAAATAACTAACACTTTTTGTGACATCAACATTAAAGATATGGGATGCAATGATGAAAAGGAAATGCCTCTCTACACTGGGTGGGTCTATGATCCTACTATTTTCTAACCCCGAATTCCCACCAGCACTAGAAGCTAAACATTTTATTAAATTGAATAGGTCTGAGAATAGAAGCATAGTACAGACCTTTAGTGGATGGTAAGATTCCTCGGTTAGCTGAATTAGGGCATGAACAAGGACAAAAATGGATGCAATATTGCCAATTATATACATATATTAGATCAAGTTTACAAATTTCCCTGATCGATGGACCATTAACTAACTTTGAGCAAATCTTAATACAAGAACAGAAAACGACTCATAATTTGTCAGCTATATACAGTGGGTACGGAAAGTATTCAGACCCCCTTAAATTTTTCACTCTTTGTTATATTGCAGCCATTTACTAAAATCGAGGAACACTGATTTAAACTAAAAGATGGACTTTTAACGGCACATAGGTAAATAAAGTAAAAATCTAGGGTTATTTATTAGTAGAAAAAATATATAAAATTACATTTATACAGAAAATGTCATTATAATGATCATTGGTACTCTGAACCGGGGTAGTGCTAACATCTCACTTCCAAAAAGTACAACAGTATAGATAGGCTCAAAATTATAATAAGAGACACATATCCAACAATTGAACATTGCATTTGGTAGAACAGTCTATATAGGAAGTGGGTAGCCTTATTCCTGGGTCCGGTGTGTAGAAACGTAGTCTTGCTCTGCTCTACATGTTTCGCGTGTCGTGATGCTTCAGGAGCATAATAGTCTAAGCACATATATAAACAAAGAGATTTTTTTAAATACTAGCAATTGACATAATTTTAATACATAAAACTACATCCGAGTCTTCTTAACACTACCATCATCTGTTTCCTCAGCTTGGTCACGCTACCCTATCCGGGGGTTACACTGTGGACAGTCTACTTTTCTGCCCAGTTTATGCACCAGGCTTTGACCGATGCCTACCCCTTGGTGTCTATAGTTCTACATACCTGGAGGAAAACCCGTTCATCTGCTTACCAGCAGCCTGTGTTCTATTTAAATTACTCTGCTGTTGTCTATTATGGTGAGCAATGTGTGCCTTTTTACTTGAAATTACGATCCCAAGGGGGTTCTATCAGATTTTTACTTTCCCTAGCGGGTCTATTTTGTAGACACCCCAAAAGGGTTAATGGAAACTTGTTTATATTATTTCTTCTATATATTTTTTAGATTTCTACTTACCCAACTGGCCATTTTCTATAGACAAGTTGCCAGTGTATCAGTATTCAGAGCCGCTTTGCATCTTTAATACAGCCTGTTTGTAAGTATGTCTTTATATAGAATTTATTTTCCAATCTTTTCTACATCTGACTCGTTGGGTTGGTGTTTGTTGTTCATTTTCCCTCTATCATACGGGCGTTCTTCATCACGATCACTATTCCCCCTATATCATTTCCCCATCCTGCAATCCTTCCTGAACTGCCCTAGCACCGCGGGAGGGGTCCATCTGGCCTCCTTGTTGTTGTTGGTTAGGCACATGGGTGTTCCGCCCACCTGTGGTCAGCAATAGTTCTTTAATATCATTGTCTTTCTTTTCTTTTTATGTATTAAAATGCTTTCAATTGCTAGTATTTAAAAAAAATCTCTTTGTTTATCTATGTGCTCCTGAAGAAGCGTCACGACATGTGAAACATGTAGAGCAGAGCAAGACTACGTTTCTAGACACCGGACCCAGGAATAAGGCTACCCACTTCCTATATAGACTGTTCTACCAAATGCAATGTTCAATTGTTGGATATGTGTCTCTTATTATAATTTTGAGCCTATCTATACTGTTGTACTTTTTGGAAGTGAGATGTTAGCACTACCCCGGGTCATGTACCAATGATCATTATAATGACATTTTCTGTATAAATGTAATTTTATATATTTTTTCTACTAATAAATACCCCTAGATTTTTACTTTATTTACCTATGTGCCGTTAAAAGTCCATCTTTTAGTTTAAATCAGTGTTCCTCCATTATTATCGGGACGTTGGCACATTTATACTAGTGCATCCACAGTGTCACCATATGAGGATGCACATTTGAGCATTTCTCTTTACATTTGCTAAAATCATTTAAGTTAATTTTTTTTCCTCATTAATGTACACACAGCACCCCATATTGACAGAAAAAACACAGAATTGTTGAAATTTTTGCAGATTTATTTAAAAAAAACTGAAATATCACATGGCCTTAAGTATTCAGACACTTTGCTGTGACACTCATATATTTAACTCAGGTGCTGTCCATTTCTTCTGATCATCCTTGAGATGGTTCTACACCTTCATTTGAGTCCAGCTGTGTTTGATTATACTGATTGGCTTGATTAGGAAAGCCACACACCTGTCTATATAAGACCTTACAGCTCACAGTGCATGTCCGAGCAAATGAGAATCATGAGGTCAAAGGAACTGCCTGAAGAGCTCAGAGACAGAATTGTGGCAAGGCACAGATCTGGCCAAGGTTACAAAAAAATTCTGCTGCACTTAAGGTTCCTAAGAGCACAGTGGCCTCCATAATCCTTAAATGGAAGACGTTTGGGACGACCAGAACCCTTCCTAGAGCTGGCCGTCCGGCCAAACTGAGCTATCGGGGGAAAAGAGCCTTGGTGAGAGAGGTAAAGAAGAACCCAAAGATCACTGTGGCTGAGCTCCAGAGATGCAGTCGGGAGATGGGAGAAAGTTGTAGAAAAGTCCACCATCACTGCAGCCCTCCACCAGTCGGGGCTTTATGGCAGAGTGGCCCAATGGAAGCCTCTCCTCAGTGCAAGACACATGAAAGCCTGCATGGAGTTTGCTAAAAAAACACCTGAAGGACTCCAAGATGGTGAGAAATAAGATTCTCTGGTCTGATGAGACCAAGATAGAACTTTTTGGCCTTAATTCTAAGCGGTATGTGTGGAGAAAACCAGGCACTGCTCATCACCTGTCCAATACAGTCCCAACAGTGAAGCATGGTGGTGGCAGCATCATGCTGTAGGGGTGTTTTTCAGTTGCAGAGACAGGACGACTGGTTGCAATCAAGGGAAAGATGAATGAGGCCAAGTACAGGGATATCCTGGACGAAAACCTTCTCCAGAGTGCTCAGGACCTCAGACTTGGCCAAAGGTTTACCTTCCAACAAGACAATGACCCTAAGCACACAGCTAAAATAACGAAGGAGTGGCTTCACAACAACTCTGTGACTGTTCTTGAATGGCCCAGCCAGAGCCCTGACTTAAACCCAATTGAGAATCTCTGGAGAGACCTAAAAATGACTGTCCACCAATGTTTACCATCCAACCTAACAGAACTGGAGAAGATCTGCAAGGAGGAATGGCAGAGGATCCCCAAATCCAGGTGTGAAAAACTTGTTGCATCTTTCCCAAAAAGACTCATGGCTGTATTAGATCAAAAGGGTGCTTCTACTAAATACTGAGCAAAGGGTCTGTATACTTAGGATTATGTGATATTTCAGTTTTTCTTTTTTCATAAATCTGCAAAAATATCAACAATATTGTGTTTTTCTGTCCATATGTGTGTACATTAATGAGGAAAAAAATAACTTAAAAGATTTTAGCAAATGGCTGCAATATAGCAAAGAGTGAAAAATTTAAGGGGGTCTGGCTACTTTCCGTACCCACTGTATATATAAGCTTCTACTCCCTTCTGGGTCTATGGGGGAAATAATATATATGAAAAAAATGGAAACCGAAATAGAGAGGCCAATTTTGTTGCCAGAGTGGAAGAAGGCATTTCAGTTAATACACAAATTATCGATAGCGACTAAACATCAGGAAAGAAACTATAAAATTATGTTGAATCTGTTTTATTGAGTTTCAAGCATTTGTAAAACATATTGACTAAACATAGGTCAGGAATAACATATGTCCATTGAGTGTACAAGTCTACATTAGGATCGGAAGGACACTAAAAGAACATGTATCACATATGCATAGTCCGGTAGATATCCTTAATGAACATAGAAATACGTGAAATCAATCAAGTAACCAGTAGACCACTATAAACAGTGGTGTAGAAAAAGAAAACAAGGCTCAACACATATGGCCTGAAAGTGCGGTGAATCTACCGGTAAGATTACTACAAACTTATAAAGGTACAGGAGGAGGAGGGGGGTAGGGGAAAGGGTGGCTTTGAATAATAAAAAAAAAAAGGAAAGTGAGGAGAAGGGATATCACGCTACTCATGAGAGGGCCCTGGGGAAGCAGTAGGAGCTGTATCCGCTACAAAAGAGTCAAAATCAGCAGAGAACCGGAAGTGTAACCAAACGGTCCACGTAATAGTGTGGTCCTCACTCTTGTCTGCATCCCACGCTAACAGCCTTTCAATATGTTCGATCCTGTCCATTTCACAGGCCCAATTGGCTAGAGAGGGGATCACAGGTTGACGCCATGCTCTGGCAATAATTGAACGTGCAGCCATCATTAAATGGCGAATTAAGCTCTTCTTAATTTGTTTGCATGACCCCGGTAACATAGGACTGTTAAGCGGGGTTCATTGGGGTATTTGTCACCCACAAGTTTGTCATATAACTTGAGAATCTTGTCCTAAAAGGGGGTAACACGTGGGAGAAACTGTAAAATTATGATGAGATTGGTATTGGAGCTCTGTCGAGCCCTGAAGGATTTCTGGCTTAAGATATATCAGTTGGTATCAGGAACTGAGGTACAACCAAGTATTTGTATCTCAATACTATCTATTTATTCCTGGATAAATGAAAGCTATCGGGGCGGATGTCCTTCGCCATATGCTCACAGCCGCTAGAACAATAATAGCTTGAAATTGGAGAAAAGTCCCACGATAATAGATTGGCTCTGCAAGATAAACTAAATGCAATCAATGGAGCAAATGATTAATTTCGAGGATAGTTTAAATAATGTAAATCAAAAAGCATGGCAACAATGGGAAAAATTTCTTGCCTCGTCAACTATTTTATACTACATTTATAGATGGGACCATATCCTCCCTCCCCTTCCTCTCAGCCCCCTTTCTTTTTTTTTCTCCTTTGCAATAGTTTTGGATTGGTGTGTATATGGACGAATGAAAAATAAAGAGTGAATGAGAGGAAATATGGGTAAAATTATGTAAGAACTTAAGATAGAAATAGAATTGCAAAGCATAAAAAATTATGGGATATAGGTAATCCCAAACTAGATGTATAGAATGTTATCCAACTTTATAATATGCACATATATATATTGTGTAACGACACCCCGAGTATGAAAGGGGTTAAAGTCGTTTAGGACATTCCATTCCCGAACACAAAGGCAGCTACCGGGCACTCCAACCAGCTGAACAAGAAACCCATACGAATAATTCTCCCCCAAATATGAGAGTAAGCTCTGTCTTGAGGGTCAAGCAGGAATAAATCTTTATTGAAAGTTAAGCAAGTCTTTTTTTTTTTTTTTTTACAAGAAGGAAAGCAAGTCTTATACACAGTAAAAGAGGAGGTGCATACCTGCTCATATTACTCTGGAAATCACCTGTGACCAGAACCCTAATTAACATGAGCTAATTAACTAATCCCTTTAGACAGCCTAGGCATGACCTTTGAGTCCCTAGCCTGGCTGTCTCCAAAACTACAATACACATTATCATACATATCAACACAGAACTCCTTCATACAATTGTAGGGTCAATTAGCACAGACGACAATGGCTAAAAGAGAAGCCACACTAGGTTTATTTACATTATAACAGACAGACAGGTGGCTGGAGTTGACATCAGCACCTCCTAACAGTATGAATCAGTCAGTTTTTCTAATATGTTTTAAGAGATATTGTTAATGAATATTACTGTCCCATTTGAAGTAATCCAATCATATTCTCAGAGTTCATTATTTTCTTGCTCACCCTGTGCCCCAGTAGACACAGGGTTACTTAGACATAAGAGGTGCATGGGGAGCTGAAACAAGGGTACCCCATACTTTCCAAGGGATTCTGGATTCCACGGGCCCTCCCGTCACATCTCTCCCCTTTTGGCAGGAGACTAACACAGGAGGAGACCCCAGACGGGTTGACTCCGAAGTTAGTCAGTAGTTCCAGTCCCCCAATGCCGGTATCCACACAGTACTCCAAATAAATTGTCCCAAACAGAGCATTACTCACCCAGCTAACCTCTGCCTCTCTCAGAGAACATATCCGCCGCTGGGGAGAGGCCCGGACTGGCCCTTCTCCCTGGAGTCCTTTCAGCCGCTGGAGAGAAGACGGTGACTGGGCTCACTCCGTCATGCTGTTGGGGATCTGGGCTGACTGCCCAGCATCCCTGGGGTATACAGGTGGTAGCTGAAGCCCCATCCACCTTTAAAGGAAATTCGTCCTCTGTTAGTTGAGGGCAGAGGCCAGCAGCACTCTGCCCAGTTGCCAGCCCTTCTCCTGGAAACCCCACACCATCTGCTCCGGCTAACTGTTGGGGAGGGAGGCCGACTGCCCCGGCTCCCTGGAACTCTGTAGTTGTTGCCGGTGCTGGGCAGAGGTTGGTAGCACTCTGCCCGGTTGCCAGCGCTTCAGCTAGGTTGGTGTCATCATTCTGGGGCGCTGTCTGCTATTGGAACTCCCTTTCACTGGTATTGTCTCCTAGGTGCATGCACCCTTGTTGGGGAGGGGAAATGGTTGCTTCTCCACCCTGCATCTCTGAAATCTACTGGGAAAGAGGAACCATCACCTTTTCACCTCGGGCCTCCAAAACTGCCACGGGTGTAAAGCAGGGGTCTGCAGTACTCTGTCCTGCTGCCAGTACTTGAGCAGGTGATGCATAATCTATAACATCCTCTGAACAGTCCATTAAGTCCAAACATTCTGTAATCTGTGGCTGGAGAGATGAGCCAACTGCCCCAGCTCCCTGGAACTCCACAGTTGTGGGGCAGAGGTCTTGGACCCTCTGTCCGGTGACCAGTGCCTCAGCTGGGGAAGTTCCTTGCAACTCCACAGATACTGCTGTTGGTGCTGGGCAGAGCACACTGAAGTTTGGCCCTGATACCAGCTCTTCTGCTGGAGGCTCCTCAGGTTGTTCTTCCTCAGCAGAAAAGTCTATCAAACCCCCTGTCTCTGCAACTGGTGTCTGGGGATAGAGGTTCACCATCTCCTGTCTGTGGAACCCAGAAGATGCTATCAGTGCTCAGCAGAGGTTAGCAGAACTCTGCCCTGTTGTCAGCACTTCAGCTTTGGGGATGGCAATCTTCAGATTTTCCACTGCAGGATTTCAGAGTTGTCAACTGGTATTTCCTGATAGTCCCAGGTAAAGGGAGCCACACCCTGCTGCTGAGCAGAGTCTAGCAGCTGTCTGTAGGCGATCTCCAGCTCCCATTCCTGAATGGCCAGAAACTCCAAATCTTCCTGTCCCCAGTTCCCCTCCGAGATATTCAGTCTTCGCTCGCTGTGCTCCATTATTTTCTCCAAACGCCACTCCCGATCACTCCCAAAGTCAGGGTCCCTGGACAGCCTCCAATACAACAATCCCAGGCCATCATAATCAAAGCCTTCCATGGGGCTGTCATCTGCTGACCATGGGCACTCTTTGGCTACATACCACCGGAGGGCTCTGTAGCTCTTGTCCAACCGCATCTCTGCCCGGATCAGCCTGCTTAACTCAGCTGTCCACTTCTGCTTTGGTTGTTCCCCAAATAACAGCATTCGTACTTCATACTGCGACCAGTACCTTACATGGATGGAGGGGAGAACTTTTCCCTAGTGTTGCTGCTCGAGAGCTAGCGCTTCCAGAATCAGACCATCCCAGCAGGACCTCCTCTGATACTGGTCCTCTATGCTGTATCTGCATCTCTTGCAACCTCCTTCTGAATTCCTCTTCCATGGCGGCTGGTATCTGTACCTCTCCTCTCCTTTGTCCTGTGTCCTCTTGTAGCTGTCCTTCTGGCTGTGGGAATCATCCCACTGCTTGCCACCAATGTAAAGACACCCCGATTATGAAAGGGGTTAAAGTCGTTAAGGACATTCCATTCCCGTACACAAAGGCAGCTACCAGGCACTCCAACCAGCCGAACAAGAAACCCATACGAATAATTTTCCCCCAAATACGAGACTAAGCTCTGTCTTTAGGGTCAAGCAGGAATAAATCTCTATTGACAGGAAAGCAAGTCTTATACACAGTAAAAGAGGAGGTGCATACCTGCTCATATTACTCTGGAAATCACCTGTTACCAGAACTCTAATTAACATGAGCTAATTATCTAATCCCTTTAGACAGCCTAGGCATGACCTTTGAGTCCCTAGCCTGGCTGTCTCCAAAACTACAATACACATTATCATACATATCAACACAGAACTCCTTCATACATTTGCAGGGTCAATTAGCACAGACGACAATGGCTGAAAGAAAAGCCACACTAGGCTCATTTACATTATAACAGACAACAGACAGACAGGTGGCTGGAGTTGACATCAGCACCTCCTAACAGTATGAATCCGTCAGTCTTTCTAATATGTTTTAAGAGATACAGTATTGTTAATGAATATTACTGTCCCCTTTGAAGTAATCCAATCATATTCTCAGGGTTCATTATTTTCTTGCTCACCCTGTGCCCCAATAGACACAGGGTGACTTAGACATAAGAGGTGCATGGGGAGCTGAAACAAGGGTACCCCATAGTTTCCAAGGGATTCTGGGTTCCATGGGCCCTCCCGTCACAATATGTATTTGTATAGGTGTTTTAAAATTAATAAAAAGAGATTGAAAACAAAATTAAAACACCAAATGAACACTTAACTGTATTCAAACACTTTAGGCTACATCAACTAGGGCCCATAGGCCAACCAAACAACACATCCGAAAACGCCAAAGTTACATAAAACACAAAATAACAGGGCTGAAACATACACTCTTGTTCCCAAATACAAAACAATACTTGGCTCTGAAAGTTGGAAGTTCAACCGATACACAGGACCGAGACAATGCTGCTTACATGCTTGATCTTTTCATCTCAAAACAAAAGAACTCCCCCATGCTATTTTCCAGAAACCTTAGCCCTTTCAAAAAAACAGCTCCTATTGTAAGTAATGTCAGCAATGCATGGTCCTTCCCCCCTCAGCCACATGGCCACTTGAATATGCGGCAGCCATTTTCAAAAGCAACTTCAAACAAAACATTCTCTAAACGACCATCAAAGTTCACTGAACCATTTGTAGGTGAAAAATATTAAATTTATGGGGACATGTGTCTTGCATCATTTAAACAATATACACAACTGGCTTGTTGATCCCATACATAGGTAATAATCATAATTCATACATTTCTATTTCTCATATACATCACAAACTTATTACACAGCATACAGTCTCTTATCGGCCTGCTCAGTCATACACAACATACATAGTTGCCAACAGTCACGGATTGGCCGGGACATTCCCGGGATTCAAACCCTTTTCCCGGATTTATTTTGTCCCGGCCAATGTCCCGGCCAATCCGTTTTTTCCCGGTTTCCACGACTTTGGCCGCCGCGGGCCGACGCCGCTAGAGGTCCACGGCCGGCGGAGACAATGTCTCCGCCGGCCGCCATTTTAAAGAAGACCAAAACCAGGATGTAGTACAATAGAAAATAAAGCTGCTGCGGCGCCACCCATACCCCGCGTCTCCCCGTGGGTGGGCGGCGCCGCAGCAGCTTTATCTTCTATTGTACTACATCAGTGTTTTGGCTGGCCGGCCGGCCACCCCCCCGCCCCGCCCCGCTGCAGGTCTGTCTGTAATGGAAAGGGGCGGGGGTGGGCGGCGCCACAGCTTAATTTTTTGTGCAGCCACGCGGTCAGCTCCGCCTCTATTTTGTTCCCCCTCGAGGAAGGGGAAACAGTAATGGCGGTCGAGACAGGAGACACCTGGTTAAGGGGGGACTCCGCTGGGGACGCCTGATGTAAGGGGGGACTCCGCTGGGGACGCCTGTTGTAAGGGGGGACTCCGCTGAGGACACCTGATGTAAGGAAGGACTCCGCTGGGGATGCCTGACGTAAGGGGGGACTCCACTGGGGACGCCTGATGTAAGGGGGGACTCCACTGGGGACGCCTGATGTAAGGGGGGACTCCGCTGGGGACGCCTGATGTAAGGGGGGACTCCGCTGGGGACGCCTGTTGTAAGGGGGGACTCCGCTGGGGACGCCTGTTGTAAGGGGGGACTCCGCTGGGGACGCCTGATGTAAGGGGGGACTCCGCTGGGGACGCCTGATGTAAGGGGGACTCCACTGGGGACGCCTGATGTAAGGGGGGACTCCACTGGGGACGCCTGATGTAAGGGGGGACTCCACTGGGGACGCCTGATGTAAGGGGGGACTCCACTGGGGACGCCTGATGTAAGGGGGGACTCCACTGGGGACGCCTGATGTAAGGGGGGACTCCACTGGGGACGCCTGATGTAAGGGGGGACTCCGCTGGGGACGCCTGATGTAAGGGGGGACTCCGCTGGGGACGCCTGATGTAAGGGGGGACTCCGCTGGGGACACCTGATGTAAGGGGGAACTCCGCTGGGGACACCTGATGTAAGGGGGGACTCCGCTGGGTACGCCTGATGTAAGGAAGGACTCCGCTGGGTACGCCTGATGTAAGGAAGGACTCCGCTGGGTAAAGCTGATGTAAGGACGGACTCCATTGGGGGCACCTGATGGCATCTGGTGGCAGGCGACGTGGCAGGTGACACACTTGGGGCTTACAGTGATTCGGCATTATGGTGAGTTGAATGATTTAATTTTATATTACAATGTAATAATAGAAATAATGCGCTTCAATCATCCTGACGCCATAACAAACATGGTGTCGGGATGATTGAAGCGCCAACAGGTGTTTTGGAGTATACTTATCTGCCAATTTTGTTACACATTTCTATTGTGGTGTAGGATCTGGCTTCTTTCTTTCTATTTCTTTCTCTCTCTTTCTCTCACCTCGGACTGTAGCCACACCCCTTTGAACCACGGCCATTTAAGCCACACCCACTATCGTGCGTAAACCACGCCCATTTTTTGCCGCGGCGCATTTTTCATTTCAGCATGACACGCCTACAAACGAATGCCCCGCCCCCTAATTATAGCAAGGCTCCGCCTCAATACAAAAAAAGTGTCCCAGATGTTTTTTTTCCAATGTTGGCAACTATGAACATACAGTTGCTTACACAAACATTTTAGGTTGTGTGACAGCAGGAAGGTAAAGTCACCTGGTTGCATCCAGGGGGGTAGGTATATTTCTCCCAGATTCAGGCTTTATGCCGACTTATACAACTAGGGAGAGAGTTGATGAAGCCCAGCTGAGGCTAGTGGGCTCATGGATGATTCATACCTCTAGGGAGAGTGCTGGGCGTCGTGCAGGCAGGGAGTTGATGAGACCAGCTGAAGCTTGTCAGCTCGTTTAAGGCCTCTATAAAAACTCCCAGCTTCATTAGGTGTTTGCTCATGCCTGGACCCAGACCTGTGTGGACTGTCTAGGGAGAGTGAACCCCTGTGCGGTGAGACAAAGCCTGTGTGGCTATTTGTTTGGACATTTACTAAACCAGGGACTTAGGGACTAGGACAGCACCAGGCTGATCCCAGTTGTTAGTTAGGGAAACCTGCATGTTTAGTCAGAGGTCAAGCTGACCAGGATTTATTTTGTTTATGTTTCTTTTTGCTTTGCTGTGTTTTTGTCACTGTAAATAGAGAAATAAACCGCACCTTTTGATCTTGAAAACCACAACCTCCGTCTGCTGGGCCTGTTTTTGTGTGGGGAGCCCATCCAGGGGGTCACACACACCCGCTACCGAGCTAACCCCCTCACAGTTGGTGGAGAACCAGTGGCAGTTTTTTTTTAAGCCAGCATGGAGGAGATACTGAAACAGCTGGCTCTAGCAAATGCCAATCAACAGCAGACAAATGCAGGTTTGCAAAAGAGCTTCGCAGCCCAGCAACAAGCCCAGCAGCAATCTGAGGCCCGCTTCATAGACCTGTTGCAGAAGCAAGAGCAGAGACTGCAACAACAGATGGAAGCAGTAATGCAGCAACGTCCGCAGACCAGTGAGGAAAGCCGTCCCACTAATACCGCGTCCTTTGGGGTGAGTCGTTTATTGACAAAAATGACTGGAGAGGATGATCCAGAGGTATTTTTGACCACATTTGAAAGGACTGCTGAAAGAGAAAAGTGGCCTGAGGAGCAGTGGGCTGGACTGGTGGCTCCTCTGTTAACTGGTGAATCGCAGAAAGCTTACTATGACCTAGAGCCTGACCAAGCAAAAGACTATGTGATGCTAAAAGCTGAAATATTGGCAAGGCTGGGTGTCACCCTGGCTGTCCGGGCTCAGCGTGTGCATAACTGGACTTTCCAGCTTGGAAAACCCCCCAGGTCTCAAATGTATGATCTCATTCACCTGAGCAGGAAGTGGCTACAGCCAGAGACTTTGTCCGCACCGGAGATTGTGGAACGTGTTGTGATGGATCGTTTCTTGAGAGCTCTTCCTACCGCCATTCAAAAGTGGGTAAGCCATGGAGACCCAGAAACGGCCGGTAAACTTGTGGATTGTGTAGAGAGATACTTGGCTGCAGAGAACCTGACGGCCCCTTCCAGAGACTCTCGGACTTTCCACCCTAAGACCAGACCATCCCCAGGGGCGGATAAGATGATTCCAAGGGGTGAGGGTGGAGAGAGTGAGAGGGTGGGAGCTCTGCCCAGGGTTTGGCGAGAACAGCCTGGGAAGTCAGGGGCTCAAGAGGCAGCCAAAAGGATTGTTTGCTACCGCTGCCGGCAAGCGGGACATATTGCAGCAAATTGCCCGGTTGTGGAGGAACCCATGCAATGTGACTTTCTGACGGACAGACGTCAGTCGCTGTGTGCGACAGTCGCATGCACTGCCATTCGGGGAACTGAGAAACATTTATGCAAAATGTGTATTAATGGTAGAAATGTTGTGGTATTACTGGATTCAGGTAGCCTTGTGACCCTGATAAAGGCTGAATTAGTTAAAACAGAGGTCTCTGGGAATAGCAAGGTAGCTGTTATTTGTGTGCATGGGGACACCCGAGAGTATCCAGTGACTACAGTGTGTTTCAAGACCCCCAAAGGCACCCTCTCTCATCCAGTGGGGTTAGTATCTCAATTACCGCATGATGCCATTGTGGGAAGGGATTTTCCGAAGTTCTGGGAACTGTGGGATGATCCTGAGCCCCCCACTGGTGCCCCTATGTACCAGGAAGGTGATAGCCAGAACTCCTCTGAGAGTGGTGAGGACTCTCCAGAATTTCCCTTGTCAGTATTGGCAGGCGAGACTCAAGAAACTGGAGAGGAGCCCACCTCCTCAGACGAAAACCTACCGTCTGTGGAGTTTTCTGATCTTGAGGTTCACAGGGAAAATTTTGCCACAGAACAGTTAAAAGACCCCGCCCTAATAAAGGCACGGGAAAACGTAGTGGAAATAGATGGCGAGTTAGTGAACCCAGATAATACCTGCACTTACCCATACTTCAGCGTAGAGAAGGACCTACTGTATCGGGTGGCAAAAAGGGCAGAAGAAACCGTTGAGCAGCTTGTGGTGCCCAAACCTTACAGGAAGTTGGTGTTGGAGTTGGCCCATGGGCACATTCTTGGAGGTCATCTGGGGACAGAGAAAACCCGAGAGAGGGTATTACAGAGATTCTATTGGCCTGGGGTGATGAAGGACATAGAAAATTATTGTTCCTCCTGCCCTGTGTGTCAGAGGTCGGCCCCGATGCCACATTTCCGTAGCCCGCTGGTCCCTCTACCCATCATTGAGGTCCCATTTGAGAGGATCGCAATGGATTTGGTAGGTCCTATAATCAAGTCCGCTAGGGGGCACCAGTATATATTAGTTATAATGGACTATGCCACCCGTTATCCAGAAGCGATCCCTCTCCGAAATACCTTGGCCAAAACCATAGCCAAAGAGCTATCTCTTGTTTTTAGCCGGGTGGGTATTTGTAAAGAACTGCTTACGGACCAAGGTACACCCTTTATGTCCCGGGTTATGAAAGAGCTGTGTAAATTGTTCAAAGTGACGCAATTGCGTACGTCTGTGTATCACCCCCAAACCGATGGGCTGGTTGAAAGATTCAACAAAACCCTAAAACAAATGTTGAAGAAAGTGGTGGATAGAGATGGAAAGGATTGGGACTGTCTACTTCCTTATTTGATGTTTGCTATTAGGGAGGTGCCCCAATCCTCTACGGGATTCTCCCCCTTTGAGTTACTGTATGGGAGACACCCAAGAGGGCTGTTGGATATTGCCAAGGAAACTTGGGAAAGTGAGAGTTCTCCCCACAGGAGTGTGATTGAGCATGTCGCCCTGATGCAAGATCGAATTGCACAGGTAATGCCCATCGTGAAGGAACATTTGGCCCAAGCGCAGTTGGCACAGCAGAGAGTGTACAACCGTGGAGCCAAGACCCGTACCTTTTCCCCGGGGGATAGGATATTGGTACTTGTCCCTACGGTTGAAAGTAAATTCCTTGCCAAATGGCAAGGCCCCTACGAGATAATGGAAAAAGTGAGCGAAGTGAATTACAAGGTCAGACAACCAGGAAGGCGAAAGCCCGAACAGATCTATCACGTTAATCTGTTGAAAGCCTGGAGGGATAGAGAGTCCCTAGTCGCAGAAACTTGGTCACCAGCTCAAACTGGTTGCGTGATTCCGGAGGTTGGAATAGCAGCCACCTTGTCACAACCCCAACAACAGGAGGTTAAGGAGTTTGTGCTTCGCAACAAGGAGGTGTTCTCTGAGCTGCCGGGACAAACATCTGGGGTAGAGCATGATATTATTACCCCGCCCGGTGAAAGGGTGAAGTTAAAACCCTATCGGATCCCAGAGGCCCGACGGGAGGCAATACGGGAGGAAGTACAGAAAATGCTGAACTTAGGGGTGATAGAGGAGTCCCAAAGTGATTGGTCTAGTCCCATTGTGTTGGTGCCTAAACCGGATGGGAGCTGGCGATTTTGTAACGATTTTCGTCAGTTGAACAAAGTTACAAAATTTGACACCTACCCCATGCCACGTATAGATGAGTTGATCGACCGGCTGGGAACAGCCCGATACATGACGACTCTTGACCTCACAAAAGGGTATTGGCAAATTCCCCTGGCCAAGTCGGCCAAAGAGAAAACCGCATTTGTAACCCCAGACGGGGCGTTCCAATATAAGAGAATGCCGTTCGGGTTACAGAATGCGCCGGCCACATTCCAGCGGAAAATGGACCAGATACTGAGGCCCCATCGGAAGTATGCTGCGGCTTACCTGGATGACGTAATTGTCCATAGCACAGATTGGGCCTCACATCTGCCAAAAGTGCAAGCAGTCCTAGACTCTATCCGGGAAGCGGGGTTTACGGCTAACCCCAAGAAGTGTACCATTGGGCAGGAGGAGGCCAAATATCTTGGGTACACCATTGGCAGGGGAGTAATAAAACCCCAACTCAACAAAGTCGAGGCCATCCAGAGTTGGCCACGTCCCAACAGCAAGAAGCAGGTACGAGCCTTTCTGGGAATCGCGGGTTATTATCGGCGCTTCATTCCCCACTTTGCTTCTAAGGCTGTGCCCCTAACCAACCTGACGAAAGGGAAAGGGTCGGTCATGATTAAATGGACCCCCGAGGCTGAGGCAGCATTCCAATTCTTGAAACAAGCCTTATGTAGCCAGCCAGTGTTGTACTCACCCGACTTCTCTAAAGACTTTGTCGTACAAAGTGATGCGTCAGATGTGGGGTTAGGAGCAGTATTGTCCCAGGGCTGGAACGGGGAAGAGCACCCAGTCATTTACCTCAGCAGGAAGTTGAAGTCCCATGAGGTAAATTACGCCACGGTTGAAAAGGAGTGTTTAGCGGTGAAGTGGGCTCTAGATTCCCTTCGGTACTATCTGCTAGGTAGGCACTTTGACATGGTTACGGATCACGCTCCGTTAAAGTGGATGGCTCAAAACAAGGAGACAAATAGAAGAGTAAATAGGTGGTTCCTGGCCCTACAGGAATTCAACTTCACAGTAAAGCATCGCCCTGGCGTTCAAATGGGGAATGTGGATGCTTTGTCTCGAGTACATGAATGCCTGATTGCTGGTGTTCCAACCCCAAGGTTAAAACAAGAGGGGGGGTATGTGACAGCAGGAAGGTAAAGTCACCTGGTTGCATCCAGGGGGGTAGGTATATTTCTCCCAGATTCAGGCTTTATGCCGACTTATACAACTAGGGAGAGAGTTGATGAAGCCCAGCTGAGGCTAGTGGGCTCATGGATGATTCATACCTCTAGGGAGAGTGCTGGGCGTCGTGCAGGCAGGGAGTTGATGAGACCAGCTGAAGCTTGTCAGCTCGTTTAAGGCCTCTATAAAAACTCCCAGCTTCATTAGGTGTTTGCTCATGCCTGGACCCAGACCTGTGTGGACTGTCTAGGGAGAGTGAACCCCTGTGCGGTGAGACAAAGCCTGTGTGGCTATTTGTTTGGACATTTACTAAACTAGGGACTAGGACAGCACCAGGCTGATCCCAGTTGTTAGTTAGGGAAACCTGCATGTTTAGTCAGAGGTCAAGCTGACCAGGATTTATTTTGTTTATGTTTCTTTTTGCTTTGCTGTGTTTTTGTCACTGTAAATAGAGAAATAAACCGCACCTTTTGATCTTGAAAACCACAACCTCCGTCTGCTGGGCCTGTTTTTGTGTGGGGAGCCCATCCAGGGGGTCACACACACCCGCTACCGAGCTAACCCCCTCACAGTTGTATTAAATGGGTCCTATATAGGAGGTAAGTATCCCAAACATTACTGAAAATTCATACAATTAAAATCCTGCCATTATACCAAAAGATATAAAATTAGTTATTTTGCAAAGCAGAGCTCACCTAACACATCAGAGAAAACTTTGTTGTCCTTTGCCTCAGGACAACAAAGTATTTCAAACGGTTTGATGTCCTGGACTGGGATCCGCTCTCCCCCCTCCTGATCCGATGCGTAGGAGACTGTTTGCTCCATAATATCCTGGCTCACCATTGTTACTGTTGTGGTAATTCCACTATACGCTACGCGTAACCCATTTCACTTTCAGCCTTTTGGTATAATGCATCTTGGTAAATCCCTGTTTCCTGTATCTTCCCAAATAAACAGACATAGTCACTATCCTCACTTCTTTAGCTCCACAGCTCAACCAACTTTCCCTCCCGCGTACAGGCACTTTGTTTTTATTCATGGGCAACATAAGGAATGACAAACAGGAAGTCATGGCCCCAACAGCCAATCGCTTCCTCCATGTGAAATGACAACACAGGAAATGCTGATTAATGAGATCTGGAAAGCCTGGGTCTTTCACCCAATAGTTTATTATGCTCATTAACACACCTTTGTCTCCTAGCAAACTGTTGGGGGGTTGTGTTTATACTTATGTGAATTGTAAGTTGTGAGCTAGGAGACAGCAAGGCTGCCCTGAAAGGTGATATCTCTGAGTCACCTAGTCTGGGTAAATGATTCGTAAACTAGCTCATATTAATTAGGTTTCTGGTTACAGTTTATATTGTCACCCTGCTGTATATATTTGTGTGTCATCTCAAATAAATCAGTCATGTTCCAGCTGTGTAACTGAGCTGGTCTCGTCTGGATCTTGGTTACACTATTCGGCTGTAAAATCTGATATCCGAAGGTCCAGATTGGGGAAGCAGTGTACTGATGGAAGCACTCAAGCGGAGTGCGACGGGGATCCGTTACAGTGGATATTAAGGATGGTAATTTGTTTAATGCTAAATGGCTCACTGGTCCAGGAGGATGTGGTACTCAAACCTCATCAGGCTTATGGCAGATTTTCCATGTGCTGTCCCAGATCATCCAGGTTTTCTGTCTCCAGTGCCGTTTTACAACTCTGCTTTTCTGTTTCTGGCTTCAACAGCATGGCTGTTGAAGCCCAGGTCTTGTCGGACAGGGGCCTTTTTGATTTGATCATATGCTCTTTAATGATAGGAAATTGGCTTATTGTAAAGTCTACCATTGCACTTGGAAGGCGTTTTTCTCCTGGTGGGAGGCAAGGAAGTTCAATCCCAGTGGGACAACTCTTGCCCCTCACTCCTTTGTGAAGGTCTTGTATTGGAAATTGCTCCTCCTGTACACACCCCAGTATCTGATTTTGTTGGTTTTACCACCTTTTAAACCTATTGATTATACATAGAAATTATGTAAAGCTATTAGACTCGTTTTTACATTTTAGAATGGGGTGCCTCGAGATTGTCCATAATTTTGGATTGAGATCTCCAGAATTTGGAGGACAATTCAACACCTTGAACTCATTGGAGTTAATTTACTAAAACTGGAGACTGCAAAATCTGATGTAGCTCTGCAGGAAAACCAATCAGCTTCCAGGTTTTATTGTCAAAGCTTAATGGAGAAGTACAGCCAAAGCTCATTTGGCTGTACTTCTCCTGTGGATCACAGGAGTGAAGTTCGTTCTGCACTCCTGTGACCTGTTTTCAGCAGACAATGGGCTGAAGTCTCAGAGCCGGTCCGGGCTTGGAAAAGATTGTGACCATACTGCTTGGACCGACACCCAGCTCAGCCTCTCAGCGAGCCACTGAGAGCCTGAGACGACCACTTATGCCCCTTCCACAGCCCAGCGCTCCAGGGAGCGAGAGGGGGGCATGGCAGACAGTGGTGACTGACAGTCACCAGCTCTCTGCTCAGGGAGCTGTGAGAACCAAGTGATCAGCGTTTGATCGCTTAGTTCTCAACCTTGTAGCCGGCGGGGGAAAAGAGGCAGTATCGGACCAATGCTGCATCAACCTAGGTAAGTATGATTCTAAAAATGTTTTATTTTTATTGAACAAGCTAAAAGTGAAACTAAAGGCTCTTTTTCTGTTGTTGTTAAAAATAACAAACATGTTATACTTACCTGCTCTGTGCAGTGGTTTTGCACACAGCAGCCATGATCCTCCTTGTCCTGGGTCTCTCTTCGGCGCTCCTGGCCCCTCACTCCTGTTGAGTGCCCCCACAGCAAGCGTCTTGCTATGGGGGGCACCCGAGCCGCAGCTCTGTGTGTCCATTCAGACATAGAGCTACGGCCTGGCCCCGCCCCCTCTCTCTCATCATTGGCTAACTGACTTTGACAGCAGCAGGAGCCAATGGCGCTTCGCTGCTGTCTCAGCCAATGAGGAGGGAGAGTCCCAAACAGCCGAGTCTCTCGTGCACATCGCTGGATCAAGATGGAGCTCAGGTAAGTATGAGGGGGGCTGCTGCACACAGAAGGTTTTTTATCTTATTGCATGAAATGCATTAATATAAAAACCTTCTGCCTTTACAACCACTTGAAGTTGAAAGCTGATTGGCTACCATGCAGAGCTGCACCAGACAATACACTCTCCAATTTTAGTACCGTATTTATCGGCGTATAACACTCACTTTTTTCCCCTTAAAATCAGGGGAAAATCGTGGGTGTGTGTTATACGCCGAACAGCTGCCTCGGAGGGGAAGAAGGGAACGAGCGCTGCCGAAACAGAGTCAAATCACCTGTGTACTCGGCTTCTTGCGGCTCCGCTCGCGGTCACGCCCAGTCCCGTCACCCACCATTGAACCGGTGTTATGTCCATCATAGGAGCTGGGCCAAGGGGCGGGACTGCGAGACGAGCCGAGTACACAGGTCATCCGGTTCTGTCTATCTCGGCAGTGCTTGTTCCTTTCTTGGCAGAGGAAAGACTGATGTGCAGTTGGCCACTAATCATGCTGTAAACAGCGGCAAATTAAAGCAGATGGGCACAAATCATGCTCCAATGATGGGCAAGGTTGCAGATGGACACTGATCATGCTATTCTGCAATGATGGGCAAGGCTGCAGATGGACACTGATCATGCTGCAATGATGGGCAAGGCTGCAGATGGACACTGATCATGCTGAAATGGTGGGCAAGGCTGCAGATGGACACTGATCATGCTGCAATGATGGGCAAGGCTGCAGATGGACACTGATCATGCTGAAATGGTGGGCAAGGCTGCAGATGGACACTGATCATGCTGCAATGATGGGCAAGGCTACAGATGGACACTGATCATGCTGCAATGATGGGCAAGGCTGCAGATGGACACTGATCAGGCTGGATTGATGGGCATTTAAAATGTAATTTTTTTCTTTAAAATGTATTCCTAAACTTGGAGTGTGTGTTATACGCCGATAAATATGGTAATTAACCAACCATTATTGTGTTCCTCAAACCATTCTTGAACTCATCAGACCAGGCCACCTTCTTCCATAGCTCCATAGTTTAGTTCTGATGCTCCCATGCCCATTGTAGGTTCTGGCTTTGGACTTGGGCCAGCATGAACACTCTGACAGGTCTGAGGCTACACCGTCCCATACACAACAAACTACAATGCACTGTGTGTTCTGATACCTTTCTATCAGAACCAGCATTAACTGTTTCAGCAGTTCCGTTGAATCAGACTACATGGGCCAGCTCTCACTCCCCACATACTTCAGTGAGCCTTGGCTGCCCATGACCCTGTTACCGGGTTTCCTTGCAGGTAAACAGGAAGTGGGTGCTGGAGCAGTGGCGTCACTAGGGTTGGTGTCGCCTGATGCGGTAAAATATGGTGTCACCCCCCCTGGTCACTGAGCATGAGCAATCCAGGGCACTGAGCAGGCTAGCGCATCAGCACAGCTCTGCCCCCTGTGTAATCCACCTAATGTTACCCCCCTGCAATCCCCCTAATGTAACCCCCCTAAAGTTACCCCCCTGCAATCCCCCTAATGTAATAGACATGTGCATTTCGTTTAGTTCCGAATCGAAATTTGGACAAATTTTTCATTATTCGGACATTCGGATGCATCCGAATTACCGAATTACAATACTAACGAATTTAACCGAATCTGAATTTTTTCAAATCAAAAAATCGCGGACGAAATTCGAATCTAATTCGAAATACTTTCGAAACGAATTCGAAATATTTTCGACTCGAATTCGAAAATAAATTTGAATCAAATTAGAAAAAATATAAATAGTTTTTTAAAAAAGAATACAATAAAATAGAATATAAAAATAATAAACAATAGAATAGAAATAAAAGAATAGTAGAGAATAGAATAGAATTGAATAGAATGTAATAAAATACAATAGAATATGACCGTCTATATTTTTTTTATTCTATTCTTTTCTATAGTTATTATATTCTAATCTTTTCTATTCGAATTTGAATTCATTCTGTATGAATTTCAAATTTCAGAAGATAGTTATATGTATAAATATTTCGTATAGAATGAATTCGAATTCGATTAGAAAAGATTAGAATAGAAATAGAAAAAAGACTAGAAAAACAATAGAATAAAATATAATATATATATATATATATATATATATATATATATATTTTATTATATTCTATTGTTTTTCTATTCTAATCTTTTCTATTCGAATTTGAATTTATTCTATACTAAATTCGAATTTCGGAAGATGGTTATATACAGTATATACATATATATACATACATATATAAATAACCATTTTCCAAAATTCGAATTTCATATAGAATAAAATCGAATTTGAATAGAAAATATTCTAAAATAATAGAAAAAAATATCATAAAAAAAAACAATAGAACAATAAAAAATATATATATATATATATATATATATATATATATATATATATAAAACCATGTTCCAACACTCGAATTTTCTATAGAATGATTTCGAATTCCAATTAGAAAAGATTAGAATATAAATATAATATAGACTAGAAAAACAATAGAACAGAATAGAATAAAATATAATATATATATATATATATATATATATATATATATATATATATATGTATTTTATTCTATTCTGTTCTATTGTTTTTCTATTCGATTCTTTCCAGTATTTTCTATTCTATTATAATCTTTTCGATTCGAATTTGAATTCATTCTATACGAAATTCGAATGTCGGGAAAAAAATATATATAACCATCTTCCGAAATTCGAATTTAGTATATAATGATTTCGATTTTAATAGAAAAGATTTTAATAGAATATAAAAGAATAGACTAGAAAAACAATAGAACAGAATAGAATAAAATATAATATATTCTATTCTGTTCTATTGTTTTTCTAGTCTATTTTCTATTTTATTATAATCTTTTCTATCCAAAGTTAAAATTAATTAATAAAAAAAAAATTAATTCCTACTATTCGAAATTCGAATTTCAGAAGATGGTTGTATATTCTTTCTATTTTATTCTATTAAATTATATATTTTTTTCTATTCTGTTCTAATCTTTTTTATTTGAATTATACATTTTGGAAGATGGTTATTTGTCCACTTGCCACGTCACCTGCCACAAGTTATGGGGTTCATAACCCCAAGTGACCCCCAGATATGGGCGATATGTCAAGTACTTTTCTGCAGCAGAGAATGACATTTTGTGACCCGAATTTGGGGCCACGTATCTTGGGTCCACTTATAGCTAGAAATCCCAAATTTGGTATGCAAACACAGTAGAACTAGCACTACAACATCTCCAAATTTGGGGTTTCTATCACCAAGTAACCCAGAGATACATGGACCCAAAGTCGGGTCGCAAAATATTTTCGAATCCGGTTGAAATACTATCAACATGATTGGAAATTATTTCAACTGCATTTAAAACTATTTCAACCGGATTCAAAAATATTTTGCGACCCGAATTTGGGTCCACGTATCTCTGGGTTACTTGGTGATAGAAACCCCAAATTGGGGGTTATAGTTTTTCTAGTCTATTTTCTATTTTATTATAATCTTTTCTATCCAAAGTTAAAATTTGAATTCATACTATTCGAAATTCGAATTTATTCTATTCGAATTTCAGAAGATGGTTGTATATTCTTTCTATTTTATTCTATTAAATTATATATTTTTTCTATTCTGTTCTAATCTTTTCTATTTGAATTATACATTTTGGAAGATGGTTATTTGTCCACTTGCCACGTCACCTGCCACAAGATATGGGGTTCATAACCCCAAGTGACCCCCAGATATGGGCGATATGTCAAGTACTTTTCTGCAGCAGAGAATGACATTTTGTGACCCGAATTTGGGGCCACGTATCTTGGGTCTACTTATAGCTAGAAATCCCAAATTTGGTATGCAAACACAGTACAATTAGCACTACAACATCTCCAAATTTGGCGTTTCTATCACCAAGTAACCCAGAGATACATGGACCCAAAGTCGGGTCGCAAAATATTTTCGAATCCGGTTGAAATACTATCAACATGATTGGAAATTATTTCAACTGCATTTGAAACTATTTCAACCGGATTCAAAAATATTTTGCGACCCGAATTTGGGTCCACGTATCTCTGGGTTACTTGGTGATAGAAACCCCAAATTTGGAGATGTTGTAATGCTAGTTCTCCTGTGTTTGCATACCAATTTGGGGGTTTCTATCCCTAAGTGACCCCGAGATGCGTGGACCCAAAGTCGGGTCGCAAAATGCCAAGCACTTTTCTGCAGCAGAGAATGACATTTTGCGACCCAACTTTGGGACCACATATCTAGGGGCCACTTGTAGCTAGAAACCCCACATTTGGTATACAAACAGAGTAGCACTACAACATCTCCAAATTTGGGGTTTCTATCACCAAGTAACCCTGAGATACGTGGACCCAAAGTCGGGTCGCAAAATAGTTTCAAATGCGGTTGAAATAATTTAGAATCATGTTGAAATAATTTCGAATCCGGTAGAAATATTTTCGAATTCGGTTGAAATATTTTCGAATGCCACCGATTTTCAAATTCGGTCGAAAATGAAACGAAATCCGAAAACGAATTTAACAAATTTAACGAATCTAACTAAACGAAATTAATTAATTAACGAATTAAAACGAAACGAAACAAAACAAATTTTTTCCTTTTGCACATGTCTATAATGTAACGCACCCCCTGTGTAATCCCCCTAATGTAACCCCCCTGTGCAATCCCCCCTAATGTTACCCCCCTGCAATCCCCCTAATGTTACCCCCCTGCAATCCCCCCCTCTGTATACCTCCCCTCCCTACATTTACAGACCTCAGATCAGCACAGCTCTGTACACATGAATGTCCCTCCTCCTCCATAAATGGAGGAGGAGCCTAGGCATCATCGGTCTGAGGAGTGTAATTGTAATAGGACACTGGTGCCTCTCCCTGCCTGCCTGTCACAATTGTCGTTGCCGATCGCAGTGCCGGTTCCCGGAGCCTGAGGACATGCGGGCGCTGGGCACTGGACTATGGCACTCCGGAGCTGTCTGCCTCTGCCAGCCTCACCATTCTTTCTCCTCCTCCCTTACACAACGGAGTGCGCAGGGGAAGGAGGAAGAGGAGAGAAACGCGGCCGACGCGGCGCCTCTCAATGCAGTGTTGTGCCGGGTGACGGGTGTCACCCCTCTGGTGGGTGTCACCCGGGTGCGGCCCACTCCTCCCTTACAACGCCTCTGTGCTGGAGATCACTGAGTGATAATAAAGAATGAAAAACATGCAAATATTTTCTTTAATGAGTGAAAAGTGTTTATGACATAGCACTGTATATACTATATGGCATTCTGCTGCTTTGGTGGGAAGTGTTTATGACACAGCACTGTATATACTACAGTAAAACTTTGGATTGCAAGCATAATTCATTCTGGAAGCATGCTTGTAACCCAAAGCACTTGTTTATCAAAGCGAGTTTCCCCATAAGAAATAATGGAAACTCAAATAATTTGTTCCACAACCATTTATTCATAAGTCCTTCAGTTTATAGTCCATATAAAAAGATTATAGCAGAAAAAGGGGCGTGGCCTGGCGCGCGGCGAGGATGGCAGCACACTAGAGGAGCTCCTCAGCCCACGCGACCATTAGAAGCTCTACACCCGACCACAGGCTCTCAGATGCCGGGCAGAAGGCTGTACTCAACTCCCCGCTCCCACCTGCGCCGCAACACCGGATCGTCCGCTGCGAAAAACATAGCGGACATCTTTAAAACACAACAGTCAGGCCGCAACGGATCTCCGAGATCCAAGATGGCGCCGCCGCAACACGAGGAAGACGACGGTGAGGACTCCCGACCAGCGCCTGTAGACTCTAACAGGGGTAAGCCTGCACCAGACCACCCCTTAACGTTAGCAGATATGTCTGTGATAGCCGCGGACATCAAAGCAACTTTCTCAGCGGCTATCACAGATTTGAAAACGAGCATGATAGTCATTAATGAAAAAATGGCGGCGGTGGAGCACGCAGGTCAACGCAGGGACAAGGCCATATACAGATTAGAGCTTACCACTCAGGCCCAAACGCAGCATTTCATTGACATGAATCAGCATATAGAGGATTTGGACAATAGGGGCAGGAGGTGCAACATTAGGGTGCGGGGGATCCCCGAATCTGTCGAGCATGAACAGATTGTCCCGGCCCTCAGGAGAGTGTTCAATAGTCTATTAGAACGCCAGGAAGATATGGAGATAGACTTTGTACGGGCACATAGGGCTCTTAGACCCAGAAGTTCTGATTCAGCACCCCCAAGAGGCATCATATGTTGCCTGCAGAGCTTTGGCCTTAAAGAGGATATTATGCGCAAAGCGCGGAGAAATGACAGGATCATTTTTAATGGTGCGACAATAATGTTGTTTCAGGACCTGTCCCAGATAACTCTGAGAAACAGACGGGCCCTTCGTCCCTTGTTGGACCGTTTGAGAGAGAGGGACCTGAAATACTCGTGGCGCTTTCCGTTCGCTTTGACTGTATCTTACAATGGTCACTTGCATATTTTACGTTCTCCAGCAGACCTTCCTGAGTTTTGTGAATCGCTAGATATGGAACATGTAGCCCTCCCTGAATGGTATGCAGAATTTTTACACACTCCTCTGGAGAGGAGCCCTCCCGCCTCTCCCTTCATGTCACCTGACACCAGACTCTCTAAGAAAGCTAAGAAGGGGCGAGGTGGGAGCAGCAGACCCGACACACCGGGCAGACATGCGGGGCCTTCCAGGGACCGAAACGCAGAGTGACACTCCGCAGCATTGTTGGTACTCCCCTACTCCATGTTCATGCTAATTGCTTTACCTTTCCACTTGTGGTGAGACCTCTGTCCACGCTTTGATCAGCTACCATTATTCACCTCACCCCTGTTGCCATGTTGGTAATTACTGTCTGAATTGGGCCCTTCGGGGTAAATAGTCTCCGCCTCCCTAACTTGAATCCAGGCTGGAATCCTCTCCTGACGCACAGATCGATCTGGAATACTGAGGATTGTTTGCGACTTTATACAGCCATTATACCTAATCAACCTCCAGGATCAGCCCCATTGAATTGATTGTCGGAGTTTGACCTTTGACCCCTCTTTTTTTTTTTTTTATACTTTGTCAGCCGCAAGGTCTACCTTCTCATCCCAAGAGATGTAGCCTTGCTCCCTAAGGGGTTTGCATCTGCGACGCCCAGATCTTCCGACCTCTATTGATTGCTTCAACTCTCTTGCAGACTTATTGTGGAAGATTCTGGGTGCACCTGGTCCTCCTTTTTCCGCTAATGGGGATCCGCATGTACATTGATAATATATATGCCTATAAGTCTTTGCTCAGCGGGCCAGAAGGGGTTTACAACTACACTTATCCCGGAGGCTCCCTTTTCTGTGAACGGTTGTTTACTGTTTATTGTTTTTTGTTCATTTCTTGCCTAAGAAAATTTAGTTACACCATGGTCGGGTGTACAATACATTGAAATGTTTAATATGTTTTCTCTAACTTGGTTGTGTGGGCGGTAACTGGGAGGACCCTTTCATTTTCTCGGGTCTCCCTTGGCATCGCTCCTTTGGGTGGGCTGTCGTTGGGTCGTTTGTCTCCCAACGACCCCACAGAGAGCTCCTTGCTCCCCCTTTTGGGAAGCAGGGATCTCTACTATAAATTGGCAACTATCCCTTCCTGGCGGGGGGGGTTTTGACCGCTCAGGAAGTGGGACGATTTCTACGCCATCTTCTTATTGTGTCTTTCTTTTTGACCTTCTGTTTCTTCATAAATCTTTATTTCTCCCTTCTCTCTTTCCCCCCCTCCCCCCCCTTTTTTTTTCCCCAAAAAGTCCCCAAAAAGTCTTTTCTAGAAGTGTTGTTGGATTGTTGTCTTAGTTTTCAAACACGGATACTAATCCCTACGGTATAGTCTTCATTTTGATTTATTGCAGAGTGCTCCTAGGGATACCTCCTTTTGACCCCCCTCATGGCGTGCTCTTCCCTGGGGCGACGCCCCACGGTGATATCGCATAACATCAGGGGCCTAAACATCCCAGAACGCCGCTCCACTCTTATGAAGGAACTAAAGAAAGGTAGGCCCCATTTTGTATTTCTTCAGGAGACCCATTTCAAAACACGCCAGATACCGAGACTCACAGATTCATATTTTACTAGAGCAATCCACGCCACGAATGATGAATCTAAGTCCAAAGGGGTTTCCATACTGATCAGTAGAGACGCCTCTTTTGAGCTGTCTGAACAACTCTGTGATACGCAAGGTAGATTTATATTCCTGAAGGGGACATATGCAGGCACACCTGTAACACTTGCAAACGTGTACTTTCCAAATAAGGAACATGTTAAATTCTGTCAGAAAATAGTCAGGGAACTCAAGGGGTTTGCAGCTGGTTGCACGATTCTTGGGGGGGATTTTAATGTGCCTCTGAATCCCCTCTTGGATACGTCCAATGGCAAGACATGTATCTCTTATAAGACCCTCAAGAAGTTTAAATCGCTATTGCAATCCTTACAATTGATAGACACTTGGCGCTTCCTTGACCCGGACGGCCGCGATTACACCCACTTTTCTGTTCCCCATTCAAGATATGCCAGATTGGACTATCTGTTCATAACACAGAGGGATCTTCCCAGGGTTTCGGGGGCACATATAGGTCTTCAGACGATCTCTGATCATTCCCCTGTATCCCTTTCGCTAGACATGTCACGTCTGACCACACAACAACCCTCTTGGCGCCTGAACGCCTCGCTATTAACTGACCCAGATCTACTACCGAAAATCTCTGATGAACTGACAAACTTTTTTAAAACTAATATCACCCCAGGGAATGGATCCTTTGATTGTATGGGAGGCTCACAAATGCACTATTAGAGGGATGTTGATTGCGATGGGTTCTAAGCGCAAGAAAGAAAGGGAGGCCACCATTCAGACTCTGATTACGACGATCAATTCCTTAGAGACCCAACACAAGCAAACTTTGTCGATAGACTCTGCTACTCGGCTGTTAGAGACTAGGCGGGAATTACAGTTGTTGCTTGACTCTAGAGCGAAGCGCATGCTATTTTTAAAAAAAAAAATTTACTACGAATCTGGGAATAAGACGGGCAGAGTGCTGGCCAGAGCCTTGAAGGATCATGCTTCCTTCAACAATATTGCCGGTATTAGAAACTCAGCGGGGAAACTAGATGTTGCATCAGAGGCGATTGCGGGACATTTTCATGGTTTCTATTCTAAACTCTACAACTTTACCCCCCCAACATAAACAGCCACATATGGAAGGAGACAGGACACAGATTATCCAAGACTATTTAGTTAAAAGTGGTCTTCCAGCTATATCAGAGCTTGACTCTATTTCACTGGAATCCCCAATTTCCTCCTTGGAGCTCAGACAGGCTATCAAACAGCTCAAAACTGGCAAAAGCCCTGGACCGGATGGGTACTCGGCAATCTACTATAAGACCTTTATAGACACCCTAACGGATCCTCTGAAAGAGGCTCTGAACTCCCTGTCTGGGCCCAAGGAGATCACTCCTGACTTCCTGACTGCACACATAACAGTGATTCCGAAACCAGGAAAAGACCCCGGTGAATGTGCTAACTATAGGCCCATTTCCCTGTTGAATTTGGACGTGAAGTTGTTCGCAAAGGTACTGGCCTTGAGGTTGGGCCCACTTCTGCCAGGGCTAGTTGGTCTGGAGCAGGTGGGCTTCATACCTGGCAGGGAAGCAAAGGATAACGTTACCAAAGCGTTGCTTCTGATTCATGCAACGAAGGTGCGGAGGATCGAAGGCTTTCTCCTCTCCACTGATGCGGAGAAGGCCTTCGATCGGGTGGCATGGGACTTCATGTTGGCAGTGTGTGCCCGAGTAGGCCTGGGTCCGCACATGCTGTCGTGGATTTCAGCATTATATAAGAACCCCTCTGCATACCTAAAAATAAATGGTACTCTATCTAAAAAAGTATCCATCTCTAATGGCACCAGACAGGGATGCCCATTGTCACCCCTGTTGTTTATTCTTTCATTGGAACCTTTCATAAGGACGATCCAGAATAACCCGACGGTCCACGGTTTCCAGATTCAGGATAGGGAGTTTAAAACGGCAGCCTATGCTGATGATCTTTTATTCTTCTTGACCGACCCAACACTGACCGTCCCCAGTCTCTTAAAAGAATTCGCCCAATTTGGCTATTTAGCAAACTTAAAGATAAATTATTCAAAATCTGAAGCACTCAATATTTCACTCCCAGAAGCTGTACTTTCCCTGACTAAGGCCAACTCCACATTTCGGTGGGATCCCATCGCCCTCCGGTACTTAGGAACATGGCTGACCCCACAACTACAGTCTATTTACGAGGTGAATTACCCCCCCATGCTCAAAACCTGCGAAACAGATCTCAATAACTGGCATCTAGGCACCTTTTCATGGTTTGGTCGCGCGGCCATCATCAAGATGGTGGTCCTGCCTAAATTTCTATACCTGATGCGCACCATACCGACCAAGATCCCTCCGAAATTCTTTAAAGCACTAAACTCCATCATTCTGAAATTTTTATGGCTCCACAAGAAACCAAGGGTGAAATTAACTACTCTGATGATGCCTAAAGAAGCAGGTGGGATTAATCTACCGAATTTTAAAAACTATTATTACGCAGCACATATAGCTAGGGTCATCGATTGGCACTGTCACGACGACACAAAAGATTGGGTTAAGTTGGAAGCGATCTTGAGCGCGTTCCCGCTCATGCACTCACCATGGATTCCAGGGTCGGGCCTTTTCTCCAGTCAAAAAAGCTGCCCGATCACACATAATACATTAGACATTCTGAGAACACTAGTTAAAAAGAAGGGGACAAATATCACCACGATCCCCAGCCCTCTGACCCCGCTGAAAGACAACCCTGACTTCTCCCCGGGTATTCATAACCCCACGCTCCATTCAGCAACGACTGGTATCTCCTTACGAATGGGTGAATGCTTTCTAGGTACTAAGGTTAGAAACTGGACATCTCTTAGGACTGATTGCGACTTACCCCACCTAAAACAGTGGACTTATTTTCAGATCCGAAGTTACTTGGGTAAGTTTAGAAACTCTCCAGATCTTTACAGACCTCTGACCGAGATGGAAGAGGCCTGTCATAACAAAACCCCAGTATTTAAGGCCACCTCTCTAGCATATTCCTGGTTGCAAAACCGGGGAGATGTGGGGGAGAGTGTACATAGGAGAGAGTGGTCCCGAGACCTAAACAAGGAGATATCGGATAAACAATGGAAATATGCAAGCATCTTGGCACACAAATGCTCCATAAGTACTAACTTACAGGAAACCAGCTATAAGTTACTGACACGGTGGTATCACACGCCTGTAAGACTGCACAGATGGGATAGCCAAAAACCTGAGATATGTTGGAGATGTCAAAAGGAAAGGGGTACGTTGGTTCACATTTGGTGGCATTGTGCACTGATCACCAGCTACTGGTCAGAAGTGCGGACACTGATTAAACAGATCACTGAAACTAAGCTAAATTTAGATGCTGCATGTTGCCTGCTTCATATTTCCAGTTTTTCACTTAAGAGATACAAACACTCCCTGACAAAACACCTTTTGAATGCGGCCAAGTCCCTAATTCCCTTGTATTGGAACTCGTCTCGAGTCCCATCCATTTCTGAATGGCTAAATAAAGTAGGGGAAATAGCCACCATGGAAGACACCCTGGCCCAGGATGGTGGTAATGCGAAGAAGTTCCACGACATCTGGCTACCGTGGTTTGATTTTAAATATTCTTGGGAATATTCACATGAGGGTAGGAACACGCCCTCCTAAGACTGTTCGTTACAATAACCCTTCCTGCGGCTGGCCCTTAGAAGCTGACCGCCTTTTGAGACCAATCCGTCTACCCTTCGTAATAATCGTAATACTCCCACCTTTTTTTTTTTTTTTTTCTCTTTCCCCTTCTCTCCTCTTCCCCCCCCCCTGCTTTGATTCGTTTACCCCCTACTTTCTCTTTTCCTTTTCTTAAATCTAAACACTGCTTCAATTGAGATAGCGGATGTTGCAATAATGTTTGCTCAGAAAGTACAGGTTGATATTGCTCTTTGATCCCTTCTAACTAGAAGACACTGTTGCGTTCCTACTTTTCGACTATGTACAGATTAACATTACTTTCTATGAAGTTTGCTCAGAAGACTGGTAGTAATAACGTGTAAAAGCTTTTTTCTTCACTATTCATTCACCTTTCTCTTTGTCAGTCATGACTCACGCCCGTGACTATAACCTGACAGCAGTCTTCAGCTAAACATTGACATTGACTGTTTGCCACAATGTACTGTTTCGATCGCAATGTCTGCAGTTGCATCTGCGTCCTTTGATAAGTGCGCTTCTGTATTGTTTTTATTCTTTCTCTTAATAAAAACTTTGAATGATAAAAAAAAAAAAAAAAAAAAAAAAAGATTATAGCAATGTGATAGGTTGTATAACCATAAAATATCCATCCACAAATGTAAGCCGCCACAAGGTGATAAGAAGAAAAATCCAGAAGGCGCTACCGAGTATAAAAGAGAAGAGAGGCGCCTCTAAGTGTAGCATATGGTTACATTTAATGAAGGTACAACATTTAGCAACTCACATGGTTAATGATTAAAAGAGGCACATCTAAGTATGCAGGCACCCGGGGGAAAAGCTGTCTGCAATCGTGACTGGGAAGACTACCCTTCAGTAGAGCGATCTGAAAGTGAGGCTTGAACCACTCGTGTAACACAGAGAGGAAGGGATGACGTTGATGGCGGTGCAGTGGATGGTCTATGTGGACATCTTTACCCTGGATGCCTGCATACTTGGATGTGCCTGTTTTAATCATCAACCATGTCATACCTCCCAACTTTTAAACTTCAGAATGAGGGACACTTTAGGAGGGAAGTAACCCTCCACAAGTGTCCCTCATTTGTGCCGTGGCAAATGTGGGCATGGTCAAACTTCTGACAGTGGGAGAAGCTTAAGGGGTGTCATTAAACAAAACTCAGGCCTCCTTGTACCTATAACATATGCTTGTATTATTGTTCCACAAGTAGGAGTCTCATGGATACATACAACCCCCAGCACATTCATTAAAAAAAGGATAAAATAATGCAGGGTTTTGGATTGCATTACGTACAGAGTGCAGGGTTCTGGGATGAGCTACGCACAGAGTGCAGGATTATGGGATGAGCTATGTGCAGAGTTCAGGGTTCTGGGATGAGCTGCATGCAGAGTGCAGGGTTCTGGGGTGAGCTATGTACAGAGTGCAGGGTTCTGGGATGAGCTATGTACAGAGTGCAGGGTTCTGGGATGAGCTATGTACAGAGTGCAGGGTTCTGTTCTGGGATGAGCTATGTACAGAGTGCAGGGTTTTGGGATAAGCTTTGTACAGAGTGCAGGGTTCTGGGATGAGCTATGTACAGAGTGCGGGGTTTTGGGATGAGCTACGCTGCATGCAGAGTGCAGGGTTCTGGGATAAGCTGCTTGCAGGTTTCTGGGATGAGCTATGTACAGAGTGCAGGGTTCTTGGATGAGCTGCATGCAGAGTGCAGGGTTCTGGGATGAGCTGCATGCAGGGTTCTGGGATGAGCTATGCACAGAATGCAGGATTATGGGATGAGCTATGTGCAGAGTTCAGGGTTCTGGGATGAGCTGCATGCAGGGTGCAGGGTTCTGGGGTGAGCTATGTGCAGGGTTCTGGGATGAGCTATGTACAGAGTGCAGGGTTCTGGGATGAGCTATGTACAGAGTGCAAGGTTTTGGGATGAGCTATGTACAGAGTGCAGGGTTCTGGGATGAGCTATGTACAGAGTGCAGGGTTCTGGGATAAGCTATGTACAGAGTGCAGGGTTCTGGGATAAGCTGCTTGCAGGTTTCTGGGATGAGCTATGTACAGAGTGCAGGGTTCTTGGATGAGCTGCATGCAGGGTTCTGGGATGAGCTGCATGCAGGGTTCTGGGATGAGCTATGTACAGAGTGCAGGGTTCTGGGATTAGCTGCATACAGAGTGAAGGGTTACAGAGTGCAGGGTTCTGGGATGAGCTGCGTACAGAGTGCAGGGTTCTGGGATGAGCTACATACAGAGTGCAGGGTTCTGGGATGAGCTACGTACAGAGTGCAGGGTTCTGGGATTAGCTGCGTACAGAGTGCAGGGTTACAGAGTGCAGGGTTCTGGGATGAGCTGCGTACAGAGTGCAGGGTTCTGGGGTGGTAGTGGAGGGCAGTATGAAGGGAGGGGGTAATTGAGGGCAGTATGGCGGGAAGGGCAGTAGTGGAGGGCAGTATGACAGGAGGGGGGGTAGTGGAGGGCAGTATGATGGGAGAGGGGGCAGTATGGGGGGAGCATTTCTCCTACCTTTTCAGTGGCAGTAACAGCCTTCAGGTGAGATCCTGAGTCGGGGGGCAGAGCTGGTGGTCCTAGGTACGTATGAATGCCTCTACAGTGTCTATGCAGATAGCGCCAGGCTGGATAGGAGGGGTGGCATATAGGAACCGATCCTTCTCCTGCAGCCGCTAAAAAACATCCCCGTACCTAGGACCGCCAGCTCCGCCCCCGGCTCAAAAAGTGCACTCCACTGTGAATGCTGGGCCCTTGCCTCTCTCCTCCTTGTGACATCACTGGTTGCTAGATGCCAGGCGGGCCACGGCTAGCAACCAGTTTGGGGGAGCCAAGGGCCGGATAATAACGTAAAAGCGGTCTCAGCCAGCCAGGGGCCCACCACAGTGCGTGACAGCGGCGATGCAAGGGCTATTTTAGAGGACATCAGATCGGCCCAGGGCCAGGAAGCAATTCCAGGACACTGTGTTGTCCCGGAATGAAGGTGCCGGGGACCTGGGACAGAGCTGCTAATTGCGGGACTGTCCCGGGCAATCCGAGACTGTTGGGAGGTATGATCCATGTGAGTTGCTAAATGTTGTATCTGCATTAAATGTAACTGTATTGCTAGACTTAGAGGCACTTCTCTTCTCTTTTATACTCAGTTGTGACATGATGCTACTTGTATATCAAGACATTCGCTTGTATATCAAGTAAAAATGTATTAAAACATTTTGCTTGTCTTGCAAAACACTCTCAAACCAAGTTACTCTCAAACCAAGGTTTTTTTTTTTTTTACTTGGAAAAACCAATTTTATTAATATAAAGCACAGATTACATGACAGTCAAGCACATTCGTCAATAAAAATACAGTTTCATAAGGTGAAATGCATGAACATTCTGTTTACCTAGATACCGCTAGACATACATTCACTTGTTCACAAGGGTACTGAAGCATTTTAATGTAGAACACCCTCCGGGTGAGGCAAAGTCAGACACATGTTTCTCCATCCTCCAACCATCTGTCCCATACTTTGGAATACTTTTGTGTGGAACCCCTGTGTGTATAAATCAGCTTTTTAAATGGCAAAGTGTCATTAACAGCCTTTTTCCACATCTGTAGCGTGGGGGGCAAATCCTGCATCCATCTCCGAGCGATCACCTTCCGTGCTAAAAATAATGTTTCAAAAGGGAAAATTGTGTGATATTTATCCACCTCTACGTCAGGCAATAGCCCCAGAATACACAACTTAGGGTCAAGTACCACAGGTGATCCCATATTATCATGCAGAAAGTGGACAACCTGCGTCCAGTACGTCTGAATATTTGGACAGCTCCAAAGGAGATGGTAAAACGTGCCAAGCGTGGACTGGCACAGACGACAGGTCAGATTGGATGTGTGTTGAAATTTGGCCAGTCTCAGTGGCGTTAGGTAGGCTCTGTGAACAATGTAAGTTTGCATCAGTCTATCCGACAGCTTAGGGGACGTAGTCTTGGTTCCCTCAAGTATTTTGTCCCAGTCTGCGTCTTCTATTGGGCCTACGTCCTGTTCCCATGCAGTCTTGGCCTTCTGAGAAATGGCTACTGTACCCCGGCGTCTGATGGTGTAGTACAGGTGCGAAATAAGCTTGGAGGGGTCATTCCCCAAAACAATACCTAGCACCAGTGGGGGTTCCGTCTCTATATTCAGAAATGGCAGCTGGGTTCTGAGTGCATGACGGAGCTGCAAATATTTAAAAGCTAAGTGCTGAGGGAGCGAAAATTCCTCTATAAGTGCCTGAAACTGTTTGAACCCACTGTTTGACAAGACATGGTGTAAGTATATTATGCCATACCTAGCCCAGACCACTGAGTCGGGAATCTCTGCCAGCTCCGGCATATGGCTGTTAAGCCACAATGGGGTATGAGAATAAAATTTCCAGACATTTTGTTTTTTAAGGGATATTTCCCATATCCGTTGGTGATGTAGTAACATCCCTGCGTTGTGCCCTAAGGTCTGCTTATTTGGTTGTTTCCCGCGGAGAATAGCCTGTAGGGGCATGTGCATCGGGTGCCCGGGTTTATCGCAAACTAAAGACCTATAGAGTTGGAGTTTTGAGGTATTGAAGTGATATAAGTGAGAGAGCTGTGAGGCCAAGTAGTAGTCATGAAGGTCTGGGAGGGAAGCACCGCCCATGTCCGTTGGGTTCTTTAAAATGTGCCAAGCTAGTTTGTGTCTGCCAGTCCCCCAAACAAATGAGTTCAGGATAGTTTCCATTTGTTTAAATATTTTTAAGGGAATGTATAAAGGGGCATGCCAAACCATCTCAAACCAAGGTTTTACTGTATATGCCATTCTTCTGCTTTGGAGGAGAGTGTTTATGACACAGCACTGTATATATACTATATGCCATCCTTCTGCTTTGTAGGAGAGTGTTTATGACACAGCACTGTATATATACTATGTCATTCTTCTGCTTTGGAGGAGAGTGTTTATGACACAGCACTGTATATATACTATATGCCATTCTTCTTCTTTGGAGGAGAGTGTTTATGACACAGCACTGTATATATACTATATGCCATCCTTCTGCTTTGTAGGAGAGTGTTTATGACACAGCACTGTATATATACTATATGTCATTCTTCTGCTTTGGAGGAGAGTGTTTATGACACAGCACTGTATATATACTATATGTTATTCTTCTGCTTTGAAGGAGAGTGTTTATGACACAGCACTGTATATATACTATATGTCATTCTTCTGCTTTGTAGGAGAGTGTTTATGACACAGCACTGTATATATACTGTATGTCATTCTTCTGCTTTGGAGGAGAGTGTTTATGACACAGCACTGTATATATACTATATGCCATCGTTCTGCTTTGGAGGAGAGTGTTTATGACACAGCACTGTATATATACTATGTCATTCTTCTGCTTTGGAGGAGAGTGTTTATGACACAGCACTGTATATATACTATGTCATTCTTCTGCTTTGGAGGAGAGTGTTTATGACACAGCACTGTATATATACTATATGCCATTCTTCTTCTTTGGAGGAGAGTGTTTATGACACAGCACTGTATATATACTATATGCCATTCTTCTGCTTTGGAGGAGAGTGTTTATGACACAGCACTGTATATATACTATATGCCATCCTTCTGCTTTGTAGGAGAGTGTTTATGACACAGCACTGTATATATACTATATGTCATTCTTCTGCTTTGGAGGAGAGTGTTTATGACACAGCACTGTATATATACTATATGTCATTCTTCTGCTTTGGAGGAGAGTGTTTATGACACAGCACTGTATATATACTATGTCATTCTTCTGCTTTGGAGGAGAGTGTTTATGACACAGCACTGTATATATACTGTATGTCATTCTTCTGCTTTGGAGGAGAGTGTTTATGACACAGCACTGTATATATACTATGTCATTCTTCTGCTTTGAAGGAGAGTGTTTATGACACAGCACTGTATATATACTGTATGTCATTCTTCTGCTTTGGAGGAGAGTGTTTATGACACAGCACTGTATATATACTATATGTTATTCTTCTGCTTTGAAGGAGAGTGTTTATGACACAGCACTGTATATATACTATGTCATTCTTCTGCTTTGTAGGAGAGTGTTTATGACACAGCACTGTATATATACTATATGCCATCCTTCTGCTTTGGAGGAGAGTGTTTATGACACAGCACTGTATATATACTATATGTTATTCTTCTGCTTTGAAGGAGAGTGTTTATGACACAGCACTGTATATATACTATGTCATTCTTCTGCTTTGTAGGAGAGTGTTTATGACACAGCACTGTATATATACTGTATGTCATTCTTCTGCTTTGGAGGAGAGTGTTTATGACACAGCACTGTATATATACTATATGTTATTCTTCTGCTTTGGAGGAGAGTGTTTATGACACAGCACTGTATATATACTATATGCCATCGTTCTGCTTTGGAGGAGAGTGTTTATGACACAGCACTGTATATATACTGTATGTCATTCTTCTGCTTTGGAGGAGAGTGTTTATGACACAGCACTATATATATACTATGTCATTCTTCTGCTTTGGAGGAGAGTGTTTATGACACAGCACTGTATATATACTATATGTCATTCTTCTGCTTTGGAGGAGAGTGTTTATGACACAGCACTGTATATATACTATATGCCATTCTTCTTCTTTGGAGGAGAGTGTTTATGCCACAGCACTGTATATATACTATATGCCATTCTTCTGCTTTGGAGGAGAGTGTTTGACACAGCACTGTATATATACTATATGCCATCCTTCTGCTTTGGAGGAGAGTGTTTATGACACAGCACTGTATATATACTATATGCCATCCTTCTGCTTTGGAGGAGAGTGTTTATGACACAGCACTGTATATATACACTATATGCCATTCTTCTGCTCTGACAGGAAGCGTTGGGAAGTTGTCTGTGTTATCCACAGCAAGCGGCTCCAGCAGCCATTTCCACACACAGGTTCCCGATAGAGCAGCTGTGCTAGTCCTGCTGGATGCTTGATGTGACCAGCCCAGAGCCCACACTTTCCCTTTCTTTTCAGGATTCTGGCGGGTTAGCTCGATCCCCCACCCCCCAGTGACGTCCCCCCGAAGCCCCGCCCCTAGAGATGTCCGCCCAGTCCCTGCGGTTACCCGGATGTAGGAGGTGAGCGGAGAACGTCATTGTTCACACACACTACCCGGCAGAGAGCGGAGAAAATGGAAGCGGCCGGGGACTCCTCGTGGCGATAATTCGGGTCCGCTCGCTCAGGTAGGCGGGGTGTAAGGGAGGGAAGGCCGGCGCTGGGGAGCGGAGCACCGGGGAGGCCGGCACTGTGTTGAGGCCTGTGCCGGCTTTTTAGGCCTGAGTGCAGCTCAGGCCATGCACGCCGGTATGAGGCAGGCACAGCCCTCCTCAGTCAGAGGGGATGCAGCCGATAGCGGTGCGCTGTATACACGCTGGCTGCATTGCTCCTCCATACACGGGGATGTGATTATTGGCAATCCAGGCCCGCCCGGACTGTATTCCCTTCACTTAGCAGGCACATCCATTATTCATTAATGGCACAGGAGGCCGGGCCCATTACTGTCCTGGCTCCATTCATCGCTCATCTGCCCATAGAGATCAATGGAAGTGTTCTCATTGTTACACATCTAATACACCAAGTGATTTTTTTTTTCTTCATCTTTTGCATTAGGCTGTTTGTTCACATTGTTCTGTGTGTCGCGTAAAAGACTTCTTTCATCATTTGCAAAATAAATAAGATGCATGCATATAAATGTGCAAATTAAAATAATGCACATTTATAAAAAAAATAGCATTGGACCCTGTAAAGCATTGCAGTCATCTGCATCACCTCCCCCCTTTTTTTTTTTTTTTAATTGCACCACGTGAAATCGCATTGTGCCATAATCACACCATGCGATTTAGAAAACGTGAAACGACACTGCAGTTGATGCTTTGGGGGTACCGTTAGGCTCTGCACTTTATCATTTCCTTTCTCTGTGTCTCAGGAATGCTCACGGTTTTGTGCATGTTCCACATTAACACCGATGTCAACCTAGCCTAAAAGTGGACCTTTCAGCATCTTTACACATGTCATTGAAGAAATTCCTGGCATGCCACAATTTATAGCAGCAGTATTTTTTACACAAAGCTCTTGTTTTTATCAATAAAGGAGAAGTACTGGAATAGCTTGTACTTATGTGGATCACAGGTGTGCAGTCTGTTCTTCACTCCTAGGGAAGGGATCACTGCTCCAGGTGGATGTGTGGAAATGGCACTCTCCTCAAGGTGGAAGCATCAGGTGCAGGCTAAGCATATAGCAATTAGAAGAAGGAAGGTCTGGACAGTCTACGACTAAGCACTGTTGATAGTGTGAAACGCGTCATCTTTTTTATCCTATACCCTGCTGTGGTGTGTACTTTTGTTATTTTGCACAATAAAGGCGTTTTTATTGGAGTGCGGCTGTCTAGACCTTCCCTCTTCTAATTGTTCTGCACTCCTGTTACCCGTTTTCAGCAGACAGCGGGCTGAAGCCTGCTGACATCACAGAACCAATTTCAGGCTAGGGAAAGATTGCGACCATATGGTCCAGATTCACCCAGATGCCTGGCCCAGTACCCCTCTGTCAGCCACTCCCACCGCCTCCATAGCCCAGCCCTCCAGTGAGCGAGGAGGAGAGAGCCAGTGACTGACAAGCTCACTGAGAACTGAGTGATCAGCAGTCCTTGATCGCTCAGTCTTAAAGTGGTTGTATACCCTATTTTTGAACTTTTACCTACAGGTAAGGCTTACCTGTAGGTAAAAAAAAATCTCCTAAACCTGTACAGTTTAGGAGCTATTCTCCCCGCAATGAGCCGCTGACTGCAGCGGCGCATGCGCAACGGGGATTCTTGGCTAAATCCCAGCAGCCGCCGGACCTTGCCGTCGCGCGGGAGTGACGGCATCGCCGTCTCAGCCACTCACAGCGCTGGAGCGGACATACCCGGAAGACACGCCGAGGCAAGATGACATCTCCCTCGGGGTGGACCAGGTAAGTTCCAGACGCCTCGTTCTAAGGTAAGTATTTTATAATGAGCTAGTATTCGGTGCATACTAGCTCATTATGCCTTTTCAGGTATGAAAAAAAAAGGAGCGGGTATACAACCGCTTTAAGTCTAGTACACACAGGCACAATATTGGGCAGCATCAGCCGTTTCAATAGAAACTGGCTGGCATTCAGCCCATGTGTACTGGAGTCGGTGTGATAGCCGGCTTCTGTCAAAGGGGCGTGACCGCAAAAAGGTCTGCCAATAAGAGCTTTCAGCCAGAGTGTTCTGTCCCCCTGTCAGAACACAATAGCAGGGGAGATCGCTGTGCTAAGATCATATTGTTAGTACAGCAGCTCCGACCTGACAATTTTTTTTTTTTTTGTATTTTTAAAAAGCTGTGTTAAATGGAAAAAAAACAGTGTGAACGATGCTTTAGAACCGGCAAGGGACGGATGCTGCATTCACCTAGGGCAGTGGTTCTCAACTCCTGTCCTCAGGACCCACTAACAGGCCAGATTTTAAGTATTACCTTGGTGAGATGCAAACTAGAATACTGCAATCGCTGAGCAGCAAATATCACCTGTGATGCATTTCAGTTATCTTGCAAACCTGACCTGTTGGTGGGCCCTGAGGACTGGAGTTGAGAACCACTGACCTAGGGCAAGTATGATTTAAAGGGGGGGGGGGAGGGCTCTTTTAAAAAGCCATACCGAAGCCTGGGACTTTGCCTAGGCTGACATATTGGGGTTGATTTACTAAAGACAAATACTGTTCACTTTGCAAGGGAAAAGAACTTGGTGAATAAGGTGAAGCTTCTCTATAATCCAATCGTGCAAGCAAAAATGCTGCTGTTTGTGTTTTTATTTTTTATTTCCTTTCTTGTGCGTGATCTTGAATAATGATCATTAGTTGGGCTCCATTCACACCCATTTAGGTGCAATTTTTGAAAAAAAGTTTGCATGTGTTCTGTAAGGATTTGTTTGTATTTACATTTAAAGGAGTAGTAAAGGTATGCATTAAGGTGAAAAAACATCCGACAATACCGCCCCCAGCCCCCGTTTTTACTTACCTGGCCCCTCGAAAGACCCGCGCTCGTCCCTGTCATCCTCTTCGGTTCTCAGCCTGGCCGCCGATTGGCTACACTGGATGGATTGAAAGCAGCGCAGCCATTGGCTGGCGCTGTTGTCAATCACATCCAATGACGCGGCGCGCCGGGGGGCGGGGCCGAGTGATACAGTCGGCGGCTATGGCCGCCGCTGTATCACGGGAGCGCCCGCAATAACTCCACACCATGCGAGCTCGCTCGCATTATGGTGTGGAGTCCTTGCGGGGAGGAGCCAAGACAGCCGCCGAGGGACCCCAGAAGACCAGGATCGGTGCCACTGTGTGCAAAACGAGCTGCACAGTGGAGGTAAGTATAAACTGTTTGTTATTTTTTTTTTTTAAAAAGGGAAGCTTTAGGGCTCTTTCACACGGAGGTCCGTTCAGGTCCACCTGTCAGTTTTTTAGGCGGACCTGAAACGGATCCTCCATGCACCCCTATGGAAGCACGGATGTCAGCGGTGACATGTCCGCTGACCTCCGCTCCGAAAAAGTGTGACGGAGGAAAATCCTATTTTTCCTTCCGTCTGCGGATCGGATGACAACGGACTCTACGGTCCGTCGTCATCCGATTCCCCATAGAGGAGAGCGGCGCTCTGACAGGGCGGTCCCTGCACAGTGTGCGGGGACCGCCCAGTCATCCGTCGGCTCAGCGGGGATCAACGGAGCGATCCCCGCTGAGCAAGCGGAGCTTCACGGGGCGGATCTTCACGGATCCGCCCCGTGTGAAAGAGGCCTTAGTGTCCCTTTTAATACCAGCATAGCGATGTAGTTCGCATAAAAGAGGGTATACTATTTCTCCTACATTGACTAAGTAATGTACAACTACTAGGAAAAAGAGGAACTCATCCACTTGGGTGAAATGAGATTGCTACTCGCCCCAAACTTTTTGGAAATACAACTGAAAAAATATGCTCCTAAGGGCTTTTAGGCAGCAGAAAATTAAAAAACGAAATTATAAATTTTATTGGTACAAAATGACATGAAATATCAACGCCACTTTAAAAACATATGCTCCGGTATGCATGACCTTCATATATGACCAATAAAGATGTCCTTATTTACTGGCAAATAATATATAGAGATATCACGCCTAATGTTATCGCTCAGCAAGGACTCCACACGTTTCAATTAGGGCTGCAACTAACGATTATTTTCATAATCGATTAGTTGGCCGATTATTGTTTTGATTAATTGACTAATCGGTTAATAACCTTTTGCTGCGATTTGCATTTTAACTTTATTTTTTTGGCCAATTTGTTGTTGGGCAGATTAAAAAACACAAATTGCTGCAAAAACACATTACATGCTTTTCTGCAGCTTCTCCATTGAAGTCTATTCAACCCAAAAAACAAAATAGCACCGTTTTGCGTTAAAAAAAGTCCTTGCCCTTTCCAAATACGCAGCAGCCGAAAAAATCTTGGATGTGAACGTGTCCCATAGGAAACCATGTAAATGAACTGTAGTGTTTTTCTGCAAAAAGCACAAAAAAAACAGGTGTGACCCAGGCCTGAGATGTTTAGTAACATAATGGGGTTAAAAAAAACTAAAATTAGTACAAAGAGCAAATGGCTACTGTAAGGGGTTAATTTTTTACTGTGGGACAGTGAAAGTAATATTTACAGTAGCGATTTGCTCTTTTTGTACTATAAAGGGCTAATTTTAGTTTTTTTTTTTTTTAACCCCATTATGTTACTGGCCGATTAATCGATTATGAAAATGGTAATCGATTAATTTCATAATCGATTAGTTGTTTCGGCCCTAGTTTCAATTATACAAGTTGCAATCTTCCTCAGGGGGATGAGGAAATCTAAATTTTGAAATATCAAGTTAGAGCATTTGCAAATATAACATATCTTCTATCGATCGCCACACCATTTGTGGTCATTGGTGGAGCATAGGGATCATACCTTTTTGTAAATGAAGGTTTGTGTGGCAAGAGCAGGATAAAAAAAAACACAAACTGGGTAATTTCCAGAGGGTCGCCCCTCCAAGTGGGAGCGAGAACCCCAGAACGGCCTACAAGAGATCACACTTTCTAGGTATGGGGGGGTGGGTACGACCCTCCAGAAATTGATATATTTTCATAATTTAGATGTCCTCATCCCCCCTGAGGAAGATTACAACTTGTATAATTGAAATGTGTTGAGGTCCTTGCTGAGCGATAACTTTAAGTGTGATCTCTATATATTATTTGCCAGTATATAAGGACATCTTTATTAGTCATATATGGAGGTCATGCATACCAGAGTATATGTTTTTAAAGTGTCATAGATATTTTATGTCATTTTGTACCAATACATTTTTTTTATATCCATATATGATTTTGAGCTTTTCTGCTGCCTAAAAGCCCTTGGGAGCATATTTTTCTTGGTTCTAATTTCCAAGTAATGTACACCTAGTTCACATTATAGCCCTGTTGCCTAACCTACGGCCCTTTGGCACTTATTGTGCAGCTCATGGAGTCAGTGTTTCCTCTACCTAGATGCTAATACAGAAAGTGAAGTAACACAGTGGTTCTCAACCCTGTCCTCAAGTGCTCCCAACAGGCCATGTTTTGGTAATTTCTCTTTGATAAAATAAATGTTCAAAATACCAACCCATTGACTCTGATTTAAAGCATCTGTGCAAGATAAAGGAAAACCTGCAAACATGGCCTGTTTGGGGTACTTGAGGACAGGGTTGAGAAACCACCAAAGTAACATAATCCCTAGACTGGATTCTGGTAGTTAAATGGTTTTGTTTTTGTTTATTTCACACTATATTTTTCTGTTGTCCATTTTTTCTGACCTTTTACAATACATCTTGCTGTGGTACAGGTATTTCAGGTGGGCTGTAGGGAGCATGAATATGCAAGCATGGATTATGCCAAAAGACTAGCGGTGATCTCTAGCATTTTCATGTAAGGTTTCTCTTGTAAGGATGAGCTTAAGCATGTTCCGATACTAATCCAAACCCACTTAAGCTATCCCATCAGGAAGCTATCGCTAAGGGCCGCCAATCATAACTGGCAGGGTTGCTGTTAGATATTAGGGGGCACTGTACAGCCTGACAGGGCTCCCCCCCCCCCCAAACATCAGCACAATAGTTTTACTAAAAACAGCTCACACAAAATAACTTAAATTCCTGCTAACTCTAAAAATTAAAACCGGTATTTAGTTAATAAAGCTGTGTTTGAATGAGGACTTGGGGCTTTATTCACACATGCAGTGTGAATCGGCTTCTTTTTTTTTTTTTTGTGTTAGGGCTCTTTCACACGGAGGTCCGTTCAGGTCCGCCTGTCAGTTTTTTTAGGCGGACCTGAAACGGATCCTCCATGCACCCCTATGGAAGCACGGATGTCAGCGGTGACATGTCGCTGACATCCGCTCCGCTCCTCTCCGAAAAAGTGTGACGGAGGAAAATCCTATTTTTCCTTCCGTCTGCGGAGCGGATTGGATGACAACGGACTCTACGGTCCGTCGTCATCCGATCCCCCATAGGGGAGAGCGGCGCTCTGACAGGGCAGTCCCTGCACAGTCATCCGTCGGCTCAGCGGGGATCAACGGAGCGATCCCCGCTGAGCAAGCGGAGCTTCACGGGGCGGATCTTCACGGATCCGCCCCGTGTGAAAGAGGCCTTACGCTATTGGGACGCAGTGACTGTAAAAACACAGCTGCAGATCCTAATTTGATAGGCATGGGGTTACAGGTGTACAGCTCCAAACAGCATGCATTCGGGCCACTCACCTGCATGCCTCTGATTAGGACCTGTGGCTGTGTTCATACGGCTGCTGCATCCCCAATGGTTAACAGGCAGCTTCACAAATCACTCAGCCCTTAATAATTTTACAAGTTTTTTTTTTTTTTATATTTCCACAACCCTGTTTGGAGTAGGGGGTCTTTTATAAAATACCAGGGGTCTAAACAGACTCCTAATGTCACTCTTGAGACAGATAAAGGGACTGAGGATCTAAATGACTCAATCCCTTCCTCTGCATCCTTAACTGCACTACAGATTGAGAATGAACTGGAAGCCTCTTATTTAATCAAAGTAAAGCATAGGAAACAGTTACTGGAAATGGTCTACCCGTGGCTTTTTTAAGCCGGCTGAAGGGAGAGGAAGAGATCCCAGCTTTCAGCTGCTGCAGGTGGATCGGTTCTAGTAATTACCCAATTTCCTATGGTCTTTTAGCTTTAGGCCCCTTTCACACTACTACGACTTCAAAGTCGCGCAATTTTACGATGGTGATTTTGTCGCGATTCGCGGCCGCAATTTCAGGGAATGCCTGTGTAAGTGGCATCAAAATCGAACCAAAGTAGTGCAGGGACTACTTTGAAGTTGGAACGACTTGAAGTCGTACTAATATGAATGGTTGTCATGGGAAACGACATGTCATGCTACTTTGCCATCACAAATCGTGGGACAAGTCGTATAAGACCCCTTTCACACTGAGGGCGTATTGCAGGCGCTATAGCGTTAAAAATAGCACCTGCAATCCGCCCTTAAACAGCATTCACTCTAGTGTGAAAGCCCGAGGGCTTTCACACTGGAGCGTTGCGCTAGCAGGACGGTGAAAAAAGGCCTCTTTGGAGCGGTGTGTTTACGACTCATGTGCATTGTGGGCGGTTTTAACCCTTTCTTGGCCGCTAACGGGGGTTAAAAGCGCCCCGCTAGCAGCCGAAATGCGCCGCAAATCCGCCCATAGCGTCGGCAGTAAAAATGGCGGCATTTTACCGCCGACGCGTATGGGCGGCTCAGTGTGAAAGGGGCCTTAAGGAAGTAACTATTCTTTAAAGTATTAAAAGGACCAGGTGCACGTAGGACCCGTTCCCGTACCAATCTGTCCTGCGGTTGCTGAGCTGCATGGTGTGTCAGCTACATTCACGACAGAAGGCCCTAGTAAATCAGTGCTGTGGGCCTGAACAGTCTCGGTGCTGTGGGTGTTTCCTAGCAGCTGGAAGATCTTTCGCACAGCCGCTTTTTGAATATATATAAAAAAGAAATAAAAATCTCTACTCTATGCTGCAGCTGTTCCATGTTGGCTCTAAGACCCAGAACTGAGCTAACGCATGATTACTGATCGCTCACTTCTCTGATTGCTCAGAGTGGAGTGCAGTGCTTCAGTCACCAGTGTTGTTTTTATTAACAAAAGCATTTTCGTCAGCGGAATGTTTCCGGTGACAAAAACTAAACGAAAATTACCGCACATTTCTGTCAGTTCACAAAAACTGTGACAAGAATCCATTCCCATTTTCATCAACGAAATGTGAGGGATGGATGTTGACCCACATGAACGTTCGGTTTCCTTGGTGCTCTGCCTGTAAGGCCCGGTTCACACTGATGCGAGTTCATAACGAATGAGATGCGTCAAACATTCTAAATTTGCATGTCATCCATAAAGTCATTGTTTTCAATGACAGTCGTTCACATACATGCGTTGAGATTCCTCTACGAATGTGATGCAATTAAAAAAAGGGTCTTGTGCGAGTTTACTGCGTTGCGAATTTAGTCTCCATAGACATCAATGTTAATCGTTCTGGAATTGCATTGATTGTTCACATATGTGCGTATTCCACCACACTACTCTCCACAGAAACCAGGAAGTTAACACCTTTTTTTTCATTATGATTCCATTGGCTAGAACATCAATCGCAGCTTGTCCAACTCCTGAAATTTGCAGTAAAATCGCTGTAAATTACACAGGACCTTACACAGGACAAAAAAACTGAACAAATTACAGCGCAGCAGTGTGAACCGAGCCTCAAGCCTGTGAGTATGTTTGCCTCTCAGAAAGCAAGGTAGGGACCGTAGCGTTCCCAACACTGCAAAATTTATGGGCCTGCTCAGACCACCGTCCAAAGCAATATGCAGCACTACAGGCCACCCCCCTGAGACCGTCCAGGGTACTGAGTGCATTACAGGCCTCCTCAGACCATTTTTTTTCTCCAGGGTTCTATAATGAGTTTGGAAAATCTAGAGAAATGCTTAAATAATGGATTACAATTTAACTAAACCCATTAGATTTTAGTAGACTAAAATGTACTGGAGATTATAGTGGACTAAATTACAACTAAAACAATTCAGATGATTAAGTGCTAGTTCACACCAGACGCAGTTCTGTTCAGTTCTGTGTGATTTTTTTCTTCACAAAATGCATACACAGTGTTTTCCATGTATTCCAATGGCTCTAGTTCACACCATGCAGTCAGTTTCCAGTCCGTTTCTGCACCGGAAACTGACTGCATGGTGTGAACTAGAGCCATTGGAATACATGGAAAACACTGTGCATGCATTTTTTTTAGTGCAGAAAAAATGCGCACGGAACTGCATCTGATGTGAACTGGCCTAAAACTAAAATGGCATTTTAGTCAAAAGACGAAGACTATAACTATATAAAATTTTTACTTCAAAATTAACACTGTCAGTCACTGTGCTCCTCCAGTGTTTGCTGGAGAGGGGGCAGACGCGTCTGGCTTCAGCTCTCAGCCATGAATTGGAGCCAGCTGTCAATCGGGCACCTGGGTGGATCCAGATAGTTTTGCTGGGGTTCTTCCAGAGCCTGGAGTGGCTACAAGCTGACTGTGGGTCACAGGAGAGCAAAAGTATGTGCACTCATGTGACACATAAAGTATGACCAAAAAAGCTTTGGCCATACTTCTTTTAAAGCGGAGCCCCACCCTAAAGTGGAACTTCCGCAATTGGCACCTTTCAGGGAGGAGGGGGGTGCAGGTATACAGGTATTTTCACCCACTTCCGGGGCAGAATCACGCCACACAGTTAACATCACTAAAATGGGGAGGAAGGTAATTTATTTTTTATTTTTGTCAGGCACTTTGCACTTAGATATGTTGGATAATTAAGTTGACTGTACTATGGGTACAGTTGCCCATTACAGTTTTTTTGTTCCGTCTTGCACAGTTGTATAGGCTCTTACTCTGATTTCACTGCAGGCTGAAGGATGAATATTTCAAGCAAAGCAGGAGCCACAAGGAACACATCAGAATAATAGCGAGTAATGCCCCTTGTGCTGAATATTTTTTTTATTTTATTTTTATTACGTGTTTCATTCTCATACAGCATGAGAGCAGTCTTCATATCCATTACGATAAGGTTATGCTGTCACCTTTAGGTAATTGTACACTGGCGGAAAAACGAGAGAGTAGGTCACCTCCCCACTAAGCAAGGCTTCAGTTTTTTTTTTGCCAGTGTCTTAGGTGATGGTAATGTCTGTGCAGTCTCTGCATGAAAGCATAGCTAGCTTTTCAGTGGTCTCACCTGGGATTGGCATACTAGCTCTTTCTGGATCCATTTCCCTATGGTTTTTTGATACTTAGTGGAATGGTACTCAGACCCCACACTGGACATGGGTGGACTGCCTGTAACATTGCCAGTTGGACCTGACAAAACAGGACCCTGCACAATCGTATATTGTTTTCCAGACCAGTAAGGTGCGAGTATAGGGCAGTGATCCCCAGCTGGGGAGTCGAGTACCTGAAGGCACTTTTGGCAGAAGAATGGATTCAGTGTGGCAGCACTGGTTGGCGCCCCCGGGTAGCCTGCTGGTACCCTTCTCTGGTTGAACCCCCTTTTCCTTTTATCCCTTTACCTAGTAACCTGCCTGTCTGCTCCGTAAAAGGACATGCCCCTAGATGGGGGGAAGAGGAGCTGATTTTGACACTGGGCACATGATCGCACAATGGAACTTCAAAAAAAAAAGTTAATGAACTGTAGGTATTTAATCTGAGATACAATTGTAGTACCAATGCATTATTTGCTGTAATACAATGTGCCTTGTATCAATATGTTCACAAATACTTTAAGGTGTTGATTAGTTGCATGACGAGCGGGAGGGATTGTACTTGTGGAGGTATCAAATCAAGTAGGATCCTGGAGGATGGTTGTTGCCCATCAGCATTCTAGAATTGAGGACTATATGCTTTAGGTTACTGCAGTGGTCTCCAAAATGCAGCCCTTTGCGTGCCTTTATCCGGCCCTTGGGGCAGTGTTCCTGTCACTGACGCAAGACAATATTCCAAACACTGACACCAAGGATGGGGCATTAATCTTCCTGTTGGGACACTATTCCTCCCACTGACACCGACTGGGCATTATTGACACCAGTGTTTGCCTCCCCTAAAGTTTGATGACAGAAAACTGGCCCTTTGTTTAGAAAGATTGGAGACCCTGGCGTACTACATTAGTCGGGGCAGCTGAAGGGCCTTCCTGAAAAAGGTCAAATCAGATAATGCCACAGCATTGGCATATATAAATCATCAAGGTGGCACCACAGGTCGAACTGCTCACTAGAAAGTGGCTCTCATCCTGGTTTGGACAGAACTCCGTCTGGACAGGTATGGAAGATTGGCAAGCAGATTTTCTCAGCCATGAACATAAACCTCTCCGGGGAAATGGGCTCTTCACCCAGAGCTGTTGGAGGAGCTCTGCCAACGTTGTGAAACCTGGATGTGGATCAACGTAAAGCTGAATGGGTTCGTTTCCAGGGCCAGGGATTCACAAACGTTGTGGTGGATGCTCTGGTGACACGTTGGGGACAAGTTCTTTCTAAATGTCTTTTGGCAGTGTCTGCTTCTAGTCTACTTTGCAGTATTCGAGTGAAAGAATTCCAGTGATTCCGATTGCCCTGGTATGGCCCCCTGAGAGCTTGGTACTCCAATGTTGTGAACATGTCAGTGGACGACTTTTGGATCCTACTGGATTGACCCGGCCTTATTTTGCAAGGTGCAGTCTTCCATCCTTCTTTAAGTTGCTAGCTTTTAGAGCTGGGCTGTTGAAGCCAGAGTCTTGAGGGACACGGGAGTCTGATTTAGTCATTACTACTGTGCAAAAAAATGGCAACCACCCCAACCTATTACTAGCCTTTACAGCAAGGGCAGGACATGTCACAAACAAAAGATTTACCAGCACACTTGTCTGCCTGCAAAATAACTGAATTGACCCTAACGGTTTACGATAAAAAAACAGGGTTTTGTTTGCACATACTACTAGCATTCCCAGATTTTCAATACAACATAGGATATGGCAAGGCATGCACTGGATGCTGTGTGACCCAGAACAAAAGGTTGCATGTCCCTTTAGTGAATGGGGACAAACTAGGTAAGTGAATACTTTTATATAAGGAAATCGATCATTCATGATGCTAAAAACTGCAGCCACAAGATGTGAGCCCATCATTACAAGGTAAGACAAACATTGATACCAGCCGAGTGAAAATAACAAAACCATTTGAAAGTTTAAAGTGGTTCTAAAGGCAGAAGGTTTTCTATCTTACTGCATCCTATGCAGTAAGGTAAAAAACATTCTGCATGCAGCTTCAGCACCCCCCTAAATACATACCTGAGCTTGATCTTGATCCAGTGGTGTGCACGAGAGCTGATGCTCCCTCGAGTCTCTTGCTCCTCATTGGCTCAGATGCAGGAGCCATGTTGTCAATCAGTCAGTGAGGCGGGGGATGGGACCGAGCCTCGTTCTGTCTTGTGGATACACAGAGCAGGGATCGAGGACGCATGAGTGCCTCCATAGAAAGCGACTTGGTGTGGGAGAGGAGCCAGGAGCACTGAAGGGGGATCTGAGAAGGGCAGGATCGGAGTTGCTCTGTGCAAAACCATTGCACAGAGCAGGTAAGTGTAACATGTTTATTTTAAAACAAAAAAAACTAAGCCTATAGTATTACGTTTTTTTTTATTTTTTCTTAGCACCAGCAATTCTACATTTATTTGCGTTTCCTACGAGAAAAGCATTTGGTGTGCCTGCCATAAGCTCCCTTGTGGCAGAGACCAATGAGGTTGGTATGGTACTTTGTTCTTTTTTTTATTTTTATTTTTTATATATATATATATATATATATATATATATATACATTGAGTACGGTGTTGGTGATTTATATAACAGCATTTGCCAAATATGCAATATACTGATGTGCATTATCAATGCAGACATTTTAATAATTTGTTAAAAATGAAATGAAACAATGACAATATTTTATCTTCTTTTGCAGTGTCAAACCATGACTATAATTGATAAAGTTTCTCCAGTGAGTGCAACATGCCAGAACCAGCTTTGCAAGTCCATTTCACCATCTTCTGGAGAAATAGAAACAGGTTCGACATCTTTGGGCGTAGTATCAGCCTTAGCTAAAACGTCTCTTGGACCAGTACCTGGTGCTGCCGTCTATTCAAGCTCATCTGTTCCTGAAAAGCCTGTGCCTTCGGAGCAGAATGATCCACGTAAGAAATGGTTCTCGTCCCATTTATTATTATTATTTTTTTTGCTTGTTTTTCTTTGTTTTATTGTGGTATACAAAGATTTCTTGTGGCTGTTACTGAATTTCCGTATATACATCATGGCTTCCACATGCCCACTGAGGAGTTGACTATGACAGCTATAGGACAAACATTACTCTTGTTTAACCACTTAAGCCCCGGACTATTTGGCTGGCCAAAGACCAGAGCACTTTTTGCGATTCGGCACTGCACCGCTTTAACTGACAATTGCGTGGTCGTGCGACGTGGCTCCCAAACAAAATTTACGTCCTTTTTTTCCCCACAAATAGAGCTTTCTTTTGGTGGTATTTGATCACCTCTGCAGTTTTCATTTTTTGCAATATAAACAAAAATATACAAAAATTAAAGTGAAGTTCCCCTGGCCTTCTTTCACTATCCCAGCGCTAAAGAAGCTCACAGGTGACTTATAACAGACTACAATGAATACGTGACCGTATTCATTAACCCAAATGTTCACTATATGTATCTATATCAGCAGCCGCTTAAACACAACAAATATTTTGCAGAACATAAAACTATAAAACTTATAAAAACACAATCAAATCCCTGGGTAGGATAATGAAAGTTTTCTATAGCAGCGCTCAGGTGGTCAATAGACTCCCTTGTCCACTCACTCTTATTTACAGTTCATAAGAGTACATATAGAACTTATGAAAAAAGATGTTGTTGTAAATGACATATAGCTCCAGATGTCTTCTTAATATGATCCACTTTAAATCATCAGTTGTATCCCCTTTCGGGTGGGTACTCGCCACACACAGGATTTAAACAGGCACCTCACAGATCCCATCCAATGGTCATCCGATCATCCTAATCCTGGTTCTGATTACTCCTTCTAAAGCCTCCAGAGATCACCCGATAATCACCAGCAGATGTTCAAAGTGAAAAGAAAGAGAAGCCACCAATAGTGTAATCCCGTAGAGTATCTTTTAATCAGTCTATAAAAATTGTTTCCACAACATATCTTCCATATGGTAAAAATCAAGCAGTAAAATAGCAGCAGTGTAATTCAAAACCGCCGTGCTGTTCCCCCAGGCTCCTAACAGGTGCAGTGTATCAGCTGGTACAGCTTGTGTTTAACCAAACTTACTGCCGCTTCCTGTGTTTGGAGTGCACCTGGAACGCACCAACGTCACTTCCTTTCAGCCGCAAAGTCACACCCTGACGTTTCGTCTTCTCGACTTCCTCTGAGGGCGTGACTCTGCAGCACGGCTCACAGGAATATATACACACACAAGTGATTGAAAGACAAGTTTAACCCCTCCTATATGCTAATCAATGCCATTTAATTACTCAAATCGGCAGAACGCATTGTAGTCACAGGGGTCTCGTCATTTTAAATCACTTAACACATTAAATCAACAATAACCTCTTATACATTGATCTTGAAAAGCGTTATTAAGATAATAATAACATAATCGAATAGTTAAAATAAATCAATAAAAGCTGAGTCTCCATAATATTATTCATTATCACAGATAAGCACCCAGCACTAGTGCCATCTTGAGTATGAATACCAAACAGCAGTCCAAATTTCTACACGTTAAAATACAATATTAAAATTAAATATATAAAATTTACTTCTAAAAAATCCTAAAACATACTACATACTTTGTGTTTAATCTCTGGCTTTGCAATGGATGCGATCAGATTTCTGAATAACAGACAATTAGCTATAGCTAACTTGTTCTCTGTTAATGAACAAGTCAGACTAGAAGAAAATTATAGCGGTATTATTACAGCACTAGGAAGCGCTTTGGAAAAGCAGGTTAGGACGTGGTGGGACATCTGTACTATTGAACATTATTTGAAAGAAAAAATTATAGTTCGCAGTCTGAGGTGGGAAGTAGCACCTCAAGACGCTTTGGATGATCCTGAATCAATGTCTGAGTGGCTAAAGTTTTTTAATGGAGTGGGTTTACAGTTGCAGGAACTTATTCTGCAAAGAAAAAAGAAGAAAATGATTAAATTGGAGAATAGGATCAACCAACTTCAAGCACAGTTGGATCCAATTAAAGATACACAGCAGATAATTGATTTCAATAATAGGATTAAAAAGAGACTTGAGAAAGTCGATAAAGATACTCAAAAGAAAAAAACGAAGAAATTTTATCGAGATTTAAATGATTTTAAAAATAATACCATCTATTACTGGCAAGATGGAACGCATACAAATGATTTGGCGAATAATGATATACAAATTGAAGTGGATCCAGTTCCTAGTCAAAATGGAACATCCATGCCTAGTACTCCTAGACAAACACAAAGGATGAATAACCCCAGTAGGACTAATACCACTGCCCCACCCTTCAATCACCTCACCCCTAGGAGAGATAATCAAGGGAGAGGGAGAGGAGGAAAGGGTCGTGGGAACACAAGTGTGAACCAACAGTATATGGCTCACAATGAAACCTACAATGTCCCGGTGGCTAATAGATATGAGACCTTGAGGGATGGAGTAGATAGGAATGAGGCCTATCATCCACGTCCTTTTCAGTGGAGAGGAAGGGGAAACAGGAGGAGAGGAAGGGGTCAACCACCACAAAGGGGGAGACCACCAACCCAATACTCACAGTATTACCCTCAACAAGTACCCACGCATTATCAAGTACCCTCACATCAACAATATGCACCCGAGTACAGAGACCAACAGTGGAGGGACCAACAGAACTGGGATCATACTCAACAACAAAGTTTAAGGAGAACAGAAAACGAGGATGTAGAGCAGGAGCACGAATCCAGCAAAAAAAGGAGGCTGGAAAAAGACTAACTGGTATCTATAACCTCAGTGGGGTTGATTTGACACACAAAGAGACCAATATCCTACAATTAGGTCTGAAATGTGGTTTGAAAAGATCGATAAACAAATTCGATGTATATATTGATATTCATAGATACATGAGGAAACTCAGTATCAAGAAATATTTCTTGAATAAAATGTCAAACCCAGTGAGTGGAAACATTGGATCATCAGTGGCGGTTGATAGTGGACTTAAAAATAAGTCTCTATTTAACCCCCCAAATACGGCAATTCATCACCTTGAGGTGTTTAAAAGTTTAGTATTACGAGATATGGAGAAAATTATTCCCAAAAAAGGAGTTAATCCTCGATTTATTTGCGATGGCATAGAAATGTTGGAGAAAAGAAATGATGTAGTAGTCAGACCAGCAGATAAAGGAGGAGGTGTGGTGGTCTTGTCGAAAGATTATTATGTTGGCCAATTAACAGAAATGTTGGCTGACACTGATACATATAAAAAATTAAGTCACGACCCTACACCTCAATATAATGTAGAATTGGGCCACTTGGTGGAGTATGGATTTAAAGGACATACTTTAACAGTTAAAGAGAAGCGTTATTTGACACCAAGCAGTACAAGGATTCCTACAATTTATACGCTACCCAAAATACATAAGGACTCCCAAAATCCCCCAGCCAGGCCAATTGTGAATGGGATTGGCTCTGTAACCTCAAGGATAGGGGAGTACTTGGATCGGTTTTTGCAGAGTAGTGTCAAAACAACAAAAGCGTATTTGAAGGACACCAAGGATTTATTACAATCCCTGCAGAATATACATTTAGAAGACCGAGGAGAAGTATTTTTTGTGACGTCTGACGTATCCTCCCTGTATACAATACAGCATGACGACGCCCTACTCGCCCTCAATTGGGCTTTGAGCCAAAGAGATGATCTTCCCCATCATCAAAAAGTTTTTTTAAAAGAGGTTTTAGATTTTTGTTTGTCACATAACTATTTTTGGTTCAACAATGAGTTTTTTATCCAAAAGAGAGGCGTGGCAATGGGCGCAAAATTTGCACCTAGTATTGCAAATTTATTTATGGGGGAGTGGGAGGATAAGTATATTTTTGTGAATAAAAGACGGGAACTCCTGTTTTACAGACGATTCATTGATGATATTATTTTTATATGGGAAGGATCTGAAATATATCTTAATAATTTTTTAACATATCTCAATAATAACTCCAACAATATTAAATTGACGAGTACATGGAGTAAAGATCAAATAGATTTTTTGGATGTCAGCATCTATAGAAATGGTGATAAATTAGACACAAAAGTATTTTTCAAACCAACAGACAGGAATAGTTTCCTACCTATACAAAGTGGCCACCACCCGGTTTGGTTAAAAAATATACCAAAAGGACAATTTATGCGGGTGAAACGAAATTGCTCTACAGAAGAGAATTATCTGTCTCAGTCTGTAATATTGAAAAACAGATTCAGAGAGAAGGGGTATAAACCCCAAGAATTGGATAGAATCTCAGAGGAGATTAGAGCGATACCACGAGAACAAGTAGTAGGAGAAGGTGTGAGGATTCAAACTTCAACCTGCCATGAGTGGAGTTTTATTTCATCATTCCATGCACAATATAGAGAGGTTGAGACAGTGTTAAAAAATCATTGGCATGTACTCTGTCTAGATAAAAGTTTGAAACCAGTGTTGCCAGAAGCTCCTAAATGTATTTATAGAAAGGCACCTAATGTAGGAGACAAGGTGGTAAAAAAGGTGCTGGATCAACCAAGAAGACCATTGTCCTTTTGGGACAAAAAAGGTTTTTTTGCTTGCCGTAAGTGTAAGGCGTGTAGAGAAATAGCTGAACCCATAAGAGGTATTGACTGCTTTACATCCACAGTAAATAAAAAAGAATTCGCCATCAAAGAGTTTATAACTTGTAATATCACACATGTGGTATATGTGTTATTATGCCCATGTGGGTTAATGTATGTGGGACGGACAAAAAGATGCCTTAAAGTAAGGATTGGAGAACACATTAAGAATATTAAATTGGGGTTTAAAGACCATAATGTGTCTCTCCATTTTAAGCTACATCATGATCAAAACCCTATAGGTTTGAAATTTTGGGGGGTGGACCATATTAAACCTACATGGAGAGGAAGTAATTTGGTAAGGGAATTATCCAAACGAGAAACTTTTTGGATTTATTCCTTGGATACCCTCACCCCCAAAGGGTTAAACGTCGAGTTAGATATAAATTGTTTCATTAGTGACTTTTAGTGTTATTATTTGTTTTACCGTTTAGTAGGTTTATATTATATATATGTGGAATTTATTTATAAACCTTTAGGTATTAATAACATAATTATGAAACAATTTTGACGATTAGCATTTTATGTAGTATGTTTTAGGATTTTTTAGAAGTAAATTTTATATATTTAATTTTAATATTGTATTTTAACGTTGAGTGTTGAGATATAGATATAGATATAGATATAGATATATATATATATATCTATATCTATCTATATTATTCCTATTTTTGTAGAAATTTGGACTGCTGTTTGGTATTCATACTCAAGATGGCACTAGTGCTGGGTGCTTATCTGTGATAATGAATAATATTATGGAGACTCAGCTTTTATTGATTTATTTTAACTATTCGATTATGTTATTATTATCTTAACGCTTTTCAAGATCAATGTATAAGAGGTTATTGTTGATTTAATGTGTTAAGTGATTTAAAATGACGAGACCCCTGTGACTACAATGCGTTCTGCCGATTTGAGTAATTAAATGGCATTGATTAGCATATAGGAGGGGTTAAACTTGTCTTTCAATCACTTGTGTGTGTATATATTCCTGTGAGCCGTGCTGCAGAGTCACGCCCTCAGAGGAAGTCGAGAAGACGAAACGTCAGGGTGTGACTTTGCGGCTGAAAGGAAGTGACGTTGGTGCGTTCCAGGTGCGCTCCAAACACAGGAAGCGGCAGTAAGTCTGGTTAAACACAAGCTGTACCAGCTGATACACTGCACCTGTTAGGAGCCTGGGGGAACAGCACGGCGGTTTTGAATTACACTGCTGCTATTTTACTGCTTGATTTTTTACCATATGGAAGATATGTTGTGGAAACAATTTTTATAGACTGATTAAAAGATACTCTACGGGATTACACTATTGGTGGCTTCTCTTTCTTTTCACTTTGAACATCTGCTGGTGATTATCGGGTGATCTCTGGAGGCTTTAGAAGGAGTAATCAGAACCAGGATTAGGATGATCGGATGACCATTGGATGGGATCTGTGAGGTGCCTGTTTAAATCCTGTGTGTGGCGAGTACCCACCCGAAAGGGGATACAACTGATGATTTAAAGTGGATCATATTAAGAAGACATCTGGAGCTATATGTCATTTACAACAACATCTTTTTTCATAAGTTCTATATGTACTCTTATGAACTGTAAATAAGAGTGAGTGGACAAGGGAGTCTATTGACCACCTGAGCGCTGCTATAGAAAACTTTCATTATCCTACCCAGGGATTTGATTGTGGTTTTATATATATAAACAAAAATAGAGCGACAATTTTGAGAAAAAAAAGCATTATTTTTTGCTATACTACCCCCTCTAAAAAAGAGATACATACACACACACACACACACACACACACACACACACACACACACACACACACACACACACACACACACACACACACACACACACACACACACACACACACACACACTTTTTTTCCTCAGTTTAGGCCAATACGTATTCTTAGTCTACACATTTTTGGTAAAAAAAAATCGCAATAAGCGTTTATGGATTGGTTTGCGCAAAAGTTATAGCGTCTACAAAATGGGGGATAGTTTTATGGCATTTTTATAAAAAAAAAAATTTTCTTTTTTACTAGTAATGGCGGCGATCATTGATTTTTATCGTGACTGAGACATTATGGCTGACACATCGGACACTTTTGACACACTTTTGACACATTTTTGGGACCATTGTCATTTTTACAGCGATCAGTGCTATAAAAATGCACTGATTACTGTAAAAATTACCCTGGCAGTGAAGGGGTTAACCAGGAGCGGCTGCTGAAGGGGTGAAGTGTGTCCTAGGGAGTGCTTCTAACTGTAGGGGAGTGGGCTGTGTGTGACACGACACTGATCACTGCTCCCGATTACAGGGAGCGGTGATCAGTGTCCTGTCACTAGGAAGACTGGGAAAATGCTTATTTACATTAGCATTTCCCCTTTATTCCTCTCCGAGAGACGATCACGGGTATCCCCACGACCATCGAATCCGCGGGACCCGCGGTCTAACTCACGGAGCTTGCGGCGGCGCGCGCACACAATGCCAAATCTTAAAGGAGACGTACCGGTACGCCCATCTGCCCAGCCGTACCATTTTGTCGATTTTATAAGTGCGTGTGGCGGTCCTTAAAGGAACACTAAAGGCAAAAGTTTTTTCACCTTAATGCATTCTATGCATTAAGGTGAAAAAACATCCAACGATTAGCGCCCCTGACACCTCGAAAGTCCCACGCCGTGAAGGCGCTGGATTCTGTCGGCTTTTCGGCTCATTCATTGGTTGATTAAAAGCAGCGCAGCCATTGGCTTCGCGCTGCTGTCAATCACATCCAATGACGAGGGGGGCGGGGCCGAGTGATACAGTGAACGGCTATGGCCGCCGGCTTTATCCCGGGAGCGCGCCCGCAAGAACTATCCACCATACGAGAGAGCTCGCATGAAGGTGGAAAGTTCTTGTGGGGAGGAGCCGATACAGCCACCGAGGGACCCCAGAAGACCAGGTTCGGGGCCACAAAACGAGCTGCACAGTGGAGGGAAGTATAACATGTTTGTTTTAAAAAAAAAAAAAAAAAAAATGCCTTTTAGTGTTCCTTTAAGTGGTTTGAAGGAGTTGTAAAGGCAGAAGGTTTTTATCTTAATGCATTCTATGCATTAAGATAAAAAAACTTTCTAATGTGTAGCTGCCTCCCCAGCACCCCCCTAATTACTTACCTGAGCCCCATCTCTCTCCAGCGATGTCCGAGACATGGCAGCAGCGCCATTGGCTCACGCGGGTGTCAATCGGGAGAGAGGGGACAGGGCTCCGTGTCTGCATACACGGAGCTCTGACTCGGCTAGGGTGCCCCATAGAGAGCTGCTGGCTTAGGGGGAACATGATAGGAGGGAGGGGCCAGGAGCAGCGAAGAGGATTATCCAAGCTGCTTTGTGCAAAACCAACTGCACAGAGCAGGTGGGTATAACATGTTTGTTGTTTTAAAAAAAATAAGACTTTACAATCACGTTAAGACTTAAAGCCTGCAACACCCCACCAAATAATAAATATGCCCTGACGGCACTAATTGTGAATTCATAATAGTAAAATCTGTGTGCAGGTGCCCCCTTGGCATTTACAACTGGCTACAGCTCGCACAGCCCTGCAGTGGTGGTAATTCATTCATAAAAGTGAAAGATCACTTAGTGCTGTGGCATCTGACTGACACGGCTTGCTTTGCAACAACCAGTGATTCCTACTTTGATTAGGAAAATGTCTCTCATTTAAAGGAAATGCATAGTGAAGATATATATAAATCTATTTGTCTGTCCTCTTTGTATGTAATTCACATGAAAAGAATCTCCTGCTACTCAAGGTTCAACTTCTCACCATACTGGTAATAATTCTTCGTAGAATCGGCTGTATATTGTCAGTTTCTATAGCTTCTCCATTCGTGCCATACACTTTGTCAATCGGGCCATTATCCATACTTTTTATTGTGGACTATACTAGCTTTGAATTAATATGCAAAAAATAAGTCCTGGTTGTATGTAGTGCCTAGATTCTACATGAATGGAAGAAAAATTATTTGTCGAACTCTGCAACAAAAATTATTAAAAATGTTCTCTGTTATAAAATACAAATTTGCTATTTAGGGAATACAGAATATGAGCTTCTTTACACGAATTTCGCTCTGATTTCTCCAAGTTATGTTGATGTGACTTGGAAGTCTCATGATTTATGGTGGCCGAAACCAGTTATCCAGGCATTCTGGCATGAATTTATAGCCTACTGCTCAGTTACTTGCTATACTTCTGGCCCACATGGGATCTTTTTTAATACTACATCTGGAACAAGTAATTATAGGTGGCCACCTATCCCGTTTTTTTCTAAAATGCAGCTAGTAGGCTGACTTTGGGAAACCTGTTAACGTCTAAAAAGGTTATTTTCTCTTATCATCCATGGACTGACACGGTGTCTCTTTACACTTGGGTTATGTCCCTGCTTGCAGGAGAAGACCTAGGCAGAATGTGAGATGTTATACATACATTCTAAAAGCCAGAGCTGAACAGCCCCACCCAGGGGGCGGTCCCTCCGGGCATAACCCTCCCACTACAGTCAGCAGACTTCAGTTTTTTTCTGCCAAGCAGAAGGAGAAGACGTGGCTCTCTCAGGAGCCAGTCTCCTGACCTATTTTTTATTTATTTTCTGGAATTCTTTTTTATTTTATATTTGAGAATCTTCTATCAACTGTCGGCTGGGCAACAGGTTGGGTACAAGATATCCTCGTAGTCTTCCCTGTCCGACCATCGAGCGTGCTGATCCTCGCCTTGTGTGCGTGAGACTCAGTTCACGACAGGCCCCATGACTCCAGGGGTGGCCGGGTTTGCTTTCATGCTCCCACGGTCCTCTCAAGACTGAACAGTTCCTGACTGTATCTTTCGCGGTGGACCGGGCCGACAGCTACTCAGTACTGCACTGTGATAGTCCTGTCAGAAACACCAGTGTGTCCCTCAGGGGACGGGTAAGTAGTCTCTCCTGCCTGCAGGTGAGTACAAAGGGCTGTGTGTTTCTCTGTGGGGGATTTTCCCTGTCTCCCCCTGTATTTCATTGTCACTCTCTGTCACCATTGCTGGCGCTGTGCTGTGTGGGGTGCCTGGGGGTCACACTGTTCTTGGAGGGGCTCATGCTGGTCTGCAGACATGCTTGGGGCCTTTTTTTGTGAGTTTTGGGGCCTGAGCGCCGAGTGGCGCTGTGTGTGTGCTGTTGTTTCACTCTAGCTGCGTCATGGCGGCCATCTTGCCGCGGATCGCCTCAGTGAAGTGCGGCGGCCATTTTCTTGTAGCCCGCGCGCTCTTCAGCACTAGTTTTGGCCTCTAGCGCTGCTGTAACAGCGCAAATCTCCTCACAATCTCCTCACGATCTCCTCACATCTCACCAGCGCTGACACTGCGCGGTACAGACAGCGGAACTGAGCGGTCCCTGGTCCGGTTTGGTGAGTCCCCTGGGCGCCCCCTCCTCAGTCAGCACAGCCTGTGGGTGGACTTTTTATCTGAGGAGTCTCAGAGGGGGGCAATGTGGAGTCTCGGTCACCAGCTTCCCCTAAATGTCAGTGGACAACAGGCAGTGCTTCAGCACCTGCGGTCCCTAGGGACCAGTTGTGGGCAGTCCTGGAATCATTTCTGACCAGGATGGGAGCTGTGTGCAAGCGCAAGGGAGCAAAAAAGCGCCCTCTCCCCACTTTACTTCATGAGGGCAGTGCGCTGATTCAGATATGGGCCTAGCCACTACCGCTCAGGACCCTAGTTCTGAATGTATTGGATGGTTTTGAACAGGACATTCCTTATGAGGAAAACTCCAGTTCTGAGTCAGTAAATGACAGGGCGCTTGTTAGTGTACTCATGACTGCGGTGAGGGACACTCTCAGGCTAAAATGCTGCGGATGCAGAACCTCAGGCTGATACAGTCTCCTTTTTTGGTTCTTTTAAGGCCAAGCCTTCTAAAGAGGTTTTTCCATATGTACTTTCTTTGACCAGCTCATTGATAAGGTCTGGGAAAAGCCGCGGAAGAATTTTTTTTATGGTCCCGCGGTGTTTGTCTATCAGATACCCCTTGAAGATGCCCTACTTAAAAAGTGGGCTTCTCCCCCAGTGGTCGACCCTCCAGTCGCCCGGTTGAACAAGGCCATCACTCTCCCGATGGAGGGGACTCCTGCATTTGAGGACCCCACTGACAGGAGGTCAGAAGTGGTGAGCAGAGCCATGTTTGCCTTGTTGGGATCCGCCCTACGACCTGTGGTAGCGGCGACCCTTGTGTCTTAAACACTTACAGGTTGGGCAAAAATGTTGCACCTAGCTGTACAGGAGCATATTCTTCCTCCAGACACAGTTGCTCTGGCCCACCAACTGGTTCAGGGCCTGGTTTCTGTGTGCGACGCCACGCTGAACGCGGCCCCTTTAATATCCAGGGCCTCTGTCTCGGTGGTGGTATTGCTTCATCTTATCTGGTTGAAATGCTGGTCTGCTGACCTAGCCTTAGGAAGCTCCTGACGGATCTACCATTTAAAGGCGGTAGACCTTTCGGTGCTGCTCTGGATGACATCGTCATGGTTGTCACGGGAGGTAAACGCACTTTTCTTCCTTAGACTAGCAAGGGTGAGGAGACCCGCCGCAAACAGGGGCCTTCCTTTCCAGCAAAACGGGGTTTTTTCGTCAGTCAGAGTCCACAGGTAGGCCCTCTCAGACTGACGGCAGTGCGGCTGGTGGGCACACGTGCCCCTGGGTGCGTAAGCCAAACAAGCGGCTCCCAAGCCCGCCTCCGCGTGAAGTCTTGCCTCCGCCCGACTCTGGGGTGGGGGGTCGACTTCGCAGGTTCACAGATCGGTGGACCTCCCGAATCTCCGACTGGTGGGTGTGCGAGGTGGTCACCTCAGGATATAGGATAGTATTCCGATCCTGGCCCCCACACAGATTCTTTCCCTTGAATCTTCCTCTCCTTCCTACCTGTCGGGCAGCCCTCTTGGGGGCTGTACAGGATTTGATCAGGTCCGGAGTGATTGTGCCGGTTCCGTCACAGGAGAGTTTTCAGGGATTCTACTCGAATCTGTTTGTCGTCCCAAAAATAGGACGTGGTTCGACCTATCCTGGACCTCAAGGCCCTGAATGCCTTCGAGAAGGTGCAGAAATTCCGCATGGAATCCATTCGCACGGTGATCGCTACACTCCACCAAAGGGATTTTCTTCTGGCGTCCTTGGACTTCAAGGACGCCTACTTTCATGTTCCGATCTGCGCAAGTAACCAGAAGTTTCTGCGCCTTGCGATCAGCGAAGTCCACTATCGATTGTGGCTCTTCCTTTCGGCCTTGCCTCGGCACCAAGGGTGTTCACCAAGGTGCTTGCTCCGGTTCTAGCCTTCTGTTACAGCGAGGTATTGCTGTCGTGGGCTATCTGGACGGTCTTCTGCTATGAGCAAAAAGTGGCTCAGACTTAGAGGAAAGGTGACTATCGTCAATTAAACCCTCAGGGACTTCGGGTGGTTCCTGAGCATTCAGGAGTCAGTTCTGGTCCCGACTCAGTGTCTGGAGTATCTGGTTCTGGACTCCTTGGAGGCAAAGGTATCCTACCTCTGGAGAAGTTGCTGACACATCAGTCTGCGGTGCGGGTGCTGACATCCCGAAAATGGTTGTCAATCCGTTTTTTGCATGAGAGTCCCGGGACTCGTGGTGGCCTCCTTCGCGGCCATTCCGTATGCCCAATCACACACCAGGGCATTGCAGAAGGAGATCTTGTCCACCTGGGACAAATCCCCGTTGTCTTTGGATCTTCGGATCCAGGTGATTCACCTGGTCAGGGCGTCCCTGACATGGTGGTTGAGACCCTCGGCTCTTCGGTCCGGAAAGTCGTTCCCCTCCCATCCAATGGACGGTACTCACGACGGACACCAGCCTGACGGGCTGGGGTGGAGTCTGGGGAGTCCTGTCGGCTCAAGGCCTTGGACTCTGGACGGGCCCGTTTACCAATCACTGTTCTGGAAATACGGGCCATCAGACTGTGTCTCTCCTCAGGTCGGAGAGAGTACGGGGTCGCTCCATCAGGAGCCAGTCGGACAACGCCACGGCGGTGGCGTATGTAAACCGTCACGGGGGGACTCGGAGCTCAGCTGCGGCTTACGGGGTAGTCCGTATCCTGAAGTGGGCCGGAAGAAACGTGCCGGCTCTGTAGGGGCGGACTATCTGAGTCGCCAATTGCCAGACGCCGGACCAGGAAGAGTGGTCCTTGCATATTTCAACTCCTTTGCCGACGGGGCACCCCGGATGTGGACCTGATGGCCTCTCGACTCCGTCGCAAGGGTCGAGGTTGTGGCCAGATCCAGGGATCCTTGGGCGATGTGTTGGTGGCCCCATAGGGTCCTTATCGCCTGATATAAACTCCGGTGATCCTAATTGTTCCGGATTGGCCTCAGCGTCACTGGTACGCTGATCTGGTACGTCTCGTTACGGACGTTCCCTGGCGGTTGCCGATGAGGGAGGACCTTCAGTCTCAAGGTCCTATGTTTCATCCGGCTTACAGTCTCTGGCTTTAACGGCAGGGCTGTTAAAAGCCAGGTGTTGAGGGACCGAGGTCTCTCGGACTCTGTCATTTTGACCATGTTAAGGACACGGAAGTCTTCCTCCAGGCAGATCTATCACCGTGCCTGGAATGCTTCTATCGCCATATGCAAAGCGCTGGACTGGCGTCCTCGGACGTATTCCGTCCCCAGAATCCTGCGTCCTCTGCAGTGTGGAGTGACCCAAAAGCTTGCTTTGAGTACCATCAAGGATCAGATTTCGGCCTTGGCCGTCTTCTTTCAGCGACCTCTAGCGGGTCATTTCTTGGTTAGCACCTTGTGTTGGGGGTTCGCCATGTGCTCCCTCCTGTCAAGCCTTCTCTCCCACCGTGGGATCTGAATTTGGTGCTCTCGGTCCTCCAGGAACCTCCTTTTGGGAATATCCGGGATATTCCTCTCTTGTCTTGTCTCAGAAGGTGGCCTTTTAGTGGCAATCACTTCTGTTTGACGAGTGTCTGAGTTGGCGGCTTTGTCCTGCAAGTCGCCATATTTAGTCATCCATAAAGATAAGGCGGTGTTGCATCCGCGACCTTCCTTTTTGCCAAAGGTGGTGTCTACCTTTCACCTACATGAGGACATTGTCCTCCCGTCCTTGTGTCCTCACCCATCGCATCCCAGAGGGTTTGCGCTGCACATATTGGATGTGGTACGAGCCTTACGGGTGTACCTGTCTGCTACTGCTTCTATTCGGAAGTCCGACTCACTGTTTGACTGTCCCTGGTCCATAACAGGGCCAAGCGGTTTCGTCTGCCATCATTTCTAGGGGAATCAGACAAACCGTCATTCAAGCCTATGCTCTCAAAGGGCGGGCGCCTCCCTTTCCAGTTACGGCGCATTCCACCAGGGCAATTGGTGCTTCCTGGGTTTTCCGACATCAAGCGTCGGTTGCACAAGTGTGCAAGGCGGCGACCTGGTCGTCTGTTGATGCCTTTTAAGTTTTTTTTATAAGGTTGATGTGGCTGCATCTTCGGATGCTTCCTTCGGCCGCAGGGTGCTGCAGGCCGCTGTTTAAAGTTGCGACTCCTCCGTTAAGGAGATCTGCCTTCTTGGAGTGAAAGTTTGGTTTTTCCATTTATACTGCTCCCATCCCTCTTGACACTGCTTTGGGACATCCCACGTGTAAAGTGTAAAGAGACACCGTGTCAGTCCATGGATGATGAGAGAAAATAGGATTTTTTGTACTCACCGTAAAATCCTTTTCTCTGACATCCATGGACTGACATGGCACCCACCCTTCCTTTTAAGTTTGTACTGCTTTGTTACGAACTGAAGTCTGCTGACTGTAGTGGGAGGGTTATGCCCGGAGGGACCGCCCCCTGGGTGGGGCTGTTCAGCTCTGGCTTTTAGAATGTATGTATAACATCTCACATTCTGCCTAGGTCTTCTCCTGCAAGCAGGGACATAACCCACGTGTAAAGTGTAAAGAGACACCGTGTCAGTCCATGGATGTCAGAGAAAAGGATTTTACGGTGAGTACAAAAAATCCTATTTTTAAAGTAATGGGAAGAATTAAGAGGTCTTTTTCAAAGGTTCTCACACCCTGGACCAGTTTTCAGAACTATGGTGACAACACATACATCTCCCTTTAAACTATTACAAATTTAGGTATACTTTGCTTTCAGATTTGCCAGTGATGCTTTTTTATCTCCTTTCTAAATTCTGCTGGTAATCAGGTACCATGTCTTTTTTTTTTTTTTTTTTTTTTTTTTTTGGTGCTAATGTATGAAAAATGCTAACGGCAGCGAATCGGAATTCTTGTTTCATTTTCAACTATTGCTGCTGAAGACAGATGAAAGTTTGCAACGTGCAGTAGGAAACAATAAATTGTGAACGTGCTTTTCATGCACAAGCCCCCTTCTGTCTTTTTTCACTTCACATGCTCTCTCCTTACCGTATTGTCGCACACAAATGTCTTGTACAGAAAGAAATATTCAAGTAAATGTGTTGGCAGAAAAATATTCTCATTGCTATTCTTGACCTTTCATTGTTTGCTATTATGGTGTTCTGGACAGTCAGGTCAAATTTAGGAGCCCTTATCTGCATATTTGCCCCAGGTCAGTGTCATAAAGTAGAACTCCAGTCTGCAGCTATACATTTTCTACTTGCCGCATTGGCTGCTGTTCAGCTTTCTTTTCTTATTTTAACATTTACCTGAAGGTTGGTTGTGTGTGTGTGGGTTTTTTTTTTTTTTTTTTACCTTTTAAAATGGAAAGAAAAAAGGTTACGTGACCATATTTAGTCCTTCTCTTGCGGTACACTGGTCTTTGGGGAAGTTGTTGGAGCCAGCACATCACTGCAGTAATATCCACGCATCATGTGATGGCTATTTAGCAAAAATGATTTAACCCAATACACATAGCTTTAGCTAAATGTGAGCAGTGCAAGATGTAAAAATGATGTGTTTGCTGCCCAGACCATAATCTGAGTTCCCATCTCATACGCCTCACTGCTATTTTTATAATGGACAGTACAGTGCATTTAATTTACTGCAAAAAAATGCAGCAAGATAATTGTTGCTGAGAAGCAGCACTGGATTTGCACATAGAGAGCAAGACAATGATATTTACTGTTGGCTGCAGTTCCTGAAACCTAGGTGGCGGGGAAGTGTGCCCTGCCTGTAACCCTTTCTTGGGTTGAATCTGGCTCTATAGAAGTGTGTGCACCACATGGGCTTTAGGGCGCATTAGTCACTGCTATGGCCTAATAAGCATTTCAGAGATGGTCTTATGCAGTCATTGGGTCCTATTGAGAGCTAGGCATCTGCAGTCAGGAAGCGTGCCTGTTGCAATGCCCTTCGATATAAAGTTGGAGACAGTCTTTTTTCGTTTTCCAGCACACACTAGAAATGGAGGGGACAAAAACAGTTGACACATTTATTAACATTGCTTCTTTATAACTGATCAAGGATAATTTAGCACTGCTAAAATGTGTAATGTTTTACAGCTTTTCAAGATGTACTATGCAAATTTTAGCAGTAACATGTTATCTAATTTAGGCACAGTTTTTTTTTTTTTTTTTCTTTTAAACATTTCTCATACAGATTAACTATGAATTTTATTTTTGTAATCCCTGTAAAATCACTTTTTTGGAGTCCATTGATGGACAGGCAGCCATTTTCGTTTGGGTTATTAGACACTGGCAAACAAACTGTAGGTCAGCCCAAGAAAAAAACACTTCTTCTGCGATCATGCCTTAGAGGGGGTGGGACCTCTGTCCCTTAATTGACTCCAAGAAAAAGCTTTTATGGTGAGCACAAAAACCCTATTTTATTTCTCGTACATTGAAGCTTGCACGTAGTCCTTCCCCTTACAGACTTCCAAGAGCAGTCCAACTGAGGGGTAGGAAACACTGCTAAAAACTCTCGACAGGCCCACAAAAATACAGAACTGGGGACTGCATGCAACACCGAGGCATCTGAAGATCCTTATTCCCAAAGCTGGCATCAGATGAGACCCTACAAAAGACCAGATGGCAGCCTTGCAAGAATGAAAGACCATAGCCTGAGTCTTCAAAATAGCAAGAAGAAGACTGCCCATGGGACTTTTAAGAGTTACACCAAAAAAAGTTAATGCCACTTTTACATAAAATTCTGCATCTTTTATTTCATATTAAAGTTAAAAATTGATAAATGAACTATACATACATCATACTATAAAGAGGGAAAGTACATGTAAACATTGTATATTATAGATAGATATAAACAACATTGTGGGTGTGGACAGTTAAGTACATATTGGACTATATCTAGACTTTTCGTGAAGCAATGTTTACTTCTTCAGGAGATGGTCTCTCCACAGATCTTCTGGATTTGACTTTCAAAAAAAAAAAATAAGAATTGCAAAAACTTCATATAAACCCACATAATGACTAAATGTGGTTTAAGAAAGCAGCCTTCACTCCCTACAGTAGATATACTTTCACATCAACTTAAAGTGATTGTAAAGTCTTGTTTTTTTTCCTATAAAAATAACAAAAATGTTATACTTGCCTACTACTGTGTCCGTGGAATTGCACAGAGCAGCCCCGAATCCTCCTTCTTGGGTCCCTCTTTTTTCATCCTGGCCCCTTTCTCCTGTTCAGTGCCCCCACAGCAAGCGGCTTGCTATATCCCGAGCCGAGTCACTGCTCCCTCTGTCCATTCAGACAAGGACCTTTGGCCACCAGCCCCACCCCCTCTCTCCCCTGATTGGCTAGCTGACTTTGACAGCCAATGGCCCGCTGCTGTGTCTCAGCCAATCAAGAGGGAGAGTATTGGACAGCTGAGATGCTCGTGCACATCGCTGAACAGAGAGGGACCTCAGGTAAATGTTAGGGGGGTTGCTGCACACAGAAGGCTTTTTATTTTGATGTATAGAATGCATCAAGATAAAAACCTTCTGAATTAACAACCCCTTTTAAGAATGTAAAGGATAACAAAATCCAGAGGCTTGGGCAGAGACATAGAGGGGCACCCAAGGACATGCTTGGTCCAAGAGCTGAAGGTAGAGCAGGTCATCCAGCCGGGGCATACTGTGGACCCAGGAAGACAAGACAAAGGTGGATAAAAGGATGTGTGAAAACCAAAAAGGAAGGGCATACTAATATAGAAAAAAAAAACAGATGACCATCATCTAGAGTCAACAACATGTCTAGATAAACAGGAGGAAGAAGAAAAAGAAGGGGGGGGGAAATCCACCATGCCAAAGACTAAAAAGTCAGGATAGCTTAAAAGGCTTATAAGACCTCTTAATATAAACTTATAGTAAAAAAAAAAAGCCCAGAGTCTACACAGTACCTGTGGTGCCAGCAGCAGTAGGAAAAATGACCTCCAAAATGGTATGTCAGCAGCCCAAAAGTATACGTACAAATCCTTTCCAAATAGGGCCCCTGTTAAGTAGCCCCAAGCCAGAAACATGACAAAGGCCCCACCCCCCAAATGTCATATGTGGAAATGAGGCAGGACACCTCAACAAACCCACATCGTACAAGGAATATCGGCAGGATGCCGACAGCATGGCGTGCAGTGTGGTGACTGCACGTGCTTCATCAGAGGGCCGGCACAGGTAATCTCCCAAAGGGGAGACAGACATGACGCCGATGCCACTCACCACCGGCCAGAAAAAACAACCAGGGGCCCCTCCAGGCTGCCTGTGCTGGCCATCTTATGGCGTGATGACACTTGACTTATTTGCGCTCGCCACACTGCTCGCCATGCTGTTGGTGGCGTCCCGTCACTATTCCTTGCATGGCGGGGGTTGGTTGAGCCGTCCTGCTTCATTTTCCCATGACGCTAGGGGGTGTGGGCATGTTTCGGGCTTGGGGCTTCCTAAGGGGGTCCCATTTTGACAGGATTTTCATTTATCCTTTTGGGCTGCTGACATACCAGCTTGATGTGACTTTTCTATTGCTGCTGGCATGACCGGTACCGTGTAGGCTCTTTGGGCTTTCTTACTGATCGGTTTCTATTGACGTTTTATTACTATCCTAATAGACTCATTAGTCTTTGGCTTGGTATTTTTATTTTTATTTTTTTATTCCCTTTTTTTTTTTTTAGTTTTTCTTCCTGCCTCCTGTTTATCCAGAAATGTACACACATCTTGTTTACTCTATATGGTGGTCACTTTAGGGTGACGGACATACTATTGGGTTTTCCTATATTTTATAAGTATGTATTTCCTTTTTGGTTTTCACACAGCCTTTTATCCACCTTTTGTCTTGTCTTCTTGGGTCTCCATGTATGCTCCGGCTGGTTGGCCTGCTCTACCTTTGGCTACTGGAGTGTCCTTGGGTGTCCCTCTGTCTTTGCCCTATTTTTTTTTTTTTTGAACAATCCTCTGGACCTTGTTATCCTTTAAATCCTTAAGTTGATGTGCAAGTATATTCAATCTACTATAGGGAGTGGAGATTGTTTTATTAACCCACATTTAGTCGTTATGTGGGTTTATATTAGGGTTGTCCCGATACCACTTTTTTAAGACCGAGTACAAGTACCGATACTTTTTTCAAGTACTCGCCGATACCGATCCTTTTTTTTAATGTCATGTGTCAGTATTTTTTTTTTTTTTTACAGTGCTTTTATTTTTTTATTTTTTTTTAGGGATTATAGTGGATTGTGTCAGTGTGTTTTTTTTTTTTTTTTTTTTTTTTTGCGCTGTTGGGGGGCTTTGGTGAGATTTCAGGGGTTTTAACAGACCCCTGACATCTCCCCTATGAGACAGAGAAAGGGACTGAGGACACAGATTCCCCAGTCCCTTTCTCTGCAGCCTCAGCTAAAATGAATGGACAGGAGGCTCCTCTCCATTCATAAACTGAAGCATCGTAAACACAGGTTACGATGTTTCAGTTATATGAATGAACAGAGTCAGTGATCACTTTAGCTTTGGCGGCTCCTACCTCCGCTCTCCATCCTGAGATACCAAGGACAGAGGGGGTGGAGGACGACATGGTGGGGGGACTCAGAGCGCAGAGGGGCAGAGCAGCAGGAGGGTGACACGGGACACGGCGCGCCGACAGCAGCAGCACGGAGGAGGATACAAGGACACCCGGAGAAGGAGAGCAGCACAGAGGGGGACAACGAACCGGAGAGGGAGAGCAGCGCCGAGGGGGACACAGAGCACGGAGGGGGAGAACAGCACACAGGGGGACACAGAGCGTGGAGGAGTATAGCAGCACGGAGAAAGATACAGTGACAGTCAGCGGTGATCAGTGCGTGTTGGGGGGGAGTTACAAGCACCGATCACCGCTGTATAAATTTCACTAAAGCAGCTAAAAAGGGGGGGGGGGGTCCGGGGAGAAGCTGTCAGGCTTTATTGAAATGTATACAGGCAGATCAGTGCTTGTAATTCCCCCCGCCGCACCGATCATCCCTGACTGCCCAGGTATCGGGTGAAGCATCGGAGCATTCTCCCCCGAGTACAAGTACTTGGGGAAATGCTCGGTATCGGGACAACCCTAGTTTATATGCAATAATATTTGGTTATTTTTATGACATGGTCTCTCCCTCGATATACTGGATTTGACAAACCCCTGAAGAAGTGAAACTCATTAAGATATAGTCCAATATGTACCTACCTGTATATACCCGCAATGTTGTTTATATCTAGAATATACAGCATTGTTTACATGTACTTTTCTCAACCTCTTGCTATTTAGTTATATTGGGGACAGAGTTCAGTCAATGTCTTTGCACTTTGTTTTTTGCCTTAGTAGCCTAAAAAAGGGAAGGAAATATGCAAAAGTGGGACTTTGAGTTGAAGCATGCTTCCCAGGAGGTAACACGGATCAATTGAATATGCCCTATTCAATTGATCCGTGTTACCTCCTGGGAAGCATGCTTCAATTCAAAGTCCCACTTTTGCATATTTGCTTCCCTTTTCCAGATACCGGGATGGAGGTGTTCCTTTAGGCCCCACACCTCAACTAAAAGTCCCAACCTTTAGTTAGTAGCCTAAAAGCCTAACAGGCAATTGTGGATTTAGTAATGTGTGCCTTGATTAGAAAGGGTGGAACACTATCCTTGAGACCATAAGCTTATTAACCACTTCCTACCGGGTCATAGACATATGACGCCGGCAGGAACCCTCCCTCCCTCCGGGCGGACGTCATATGACGTCCTTTTTTCCCGGCCGTCTATGGGGCGCGCGCGCGCCGCCGGTGGCGCGCGCGCGCACCCGCGGCAACGCTCGTGACCCGGTGAGTGTGCCCGGCGGTCGCGATGTCCGCTGGGCACCCGCGATTGCCCACGATCACGGCAGAAGTGTGGATCTGTGTGTGTAAACACACAGATCCACCTCCTGTCAGAGGTGAGGAGACCGATGTGTGTTCCCAGTACAGAGGAACACAGATCGGTCTCCTCCCCTTGTGAGTCCCCTCCCCCTACAGTTACAATCACTCAATAGGGAACATATTAACCCCTTGATCGCCCCCTAGTGTTAACCCTTTCCCTGCCAGTCACATTTACACAGTAATTAGTGCAGTTTTATAGCACTAATCGCTGTATAAATGTGAGTGGTCCCAAAAACGCGCCAATAGTGTCCGATGTGTCTGCCGCAATGTCACGGTCACAATAAAAATCGCAGATCGCCGCTATTACTAGTAAAAAAAATAAAAATGCCATAAATCTATCCCCTATTATGTAGACGCTATAACTTTTGCGCAAACCAATCAATATACGCTTATTGCAAAAAAAAAAATACCAAAAATATGTAGAATACGTATCGGTCTAAACTTAGAAAAAAAATTGTTTTAAAAAAAAAAATTGTGATATTTATTAAATCAAAAAGTAAAAAATATTGCATTTTTTTCAAATATGTCGCTCTTCTTTTGTTTATAGCACAAAAAATAAAAACCGCAGAGGTGATCAAATACCACCAAAAGAAAGCTCTATTTGTGGGGGAAAAAGGACGTCAATTTTGGTTAGGTTCAACGTCGCACGACCGCGCAATTGTCAGTTAAAGCGACGCAGTGCTGCATCGCAAAAAGTGCTCTGGTCAGGAAGGGGGTAAATTCTTCCAGGGCTGAAGTGGTTAATGGTTTGTCTGAGCCACCTAGAGATGATGGGAGAGGACAGTCTTTCTGAACCCTCATTCAGCCTCCTGTTTTTGTTTTGTTTGAATGTAGGTGAAACTAAGCAAAATCAGGTCAGTTTCTACTGCATTTAAATGTACAGTGGATATAAAGTCTACACACCCCTCCTTAAAATGTCAGGTTTCTGTGATGTAAAAAAATGAGACAAAGAAAGATATAAATAATTTCAAAACATTTTCTACCTTTTTATTTTAAATGTGACCTGTAAACTGTACAACTCAAATCAATAAACTGAAATCTTTTAGGGGGAGAGAAGTAAAAATAATATGGTTGCATAAGTGTGCATACCCTTAACCACTTGCTTACTGGGCACTTAAATTCCCCTCCTGCCCAGACAAATTTTAAGCTTTTTAGCGCTCACACTTTCAATGACAATTGCACAGTCAGTCATAAAACGCTGTGCCCAAATGATATTTTTATAAAAAAAAAATCCCCAGAAATAGAGCTTTGTTTTGGTGGTATTTGATCACCCCTGCTGTTTTTCGTTTTTGGTAAAAAAAAAAGTAAAGACGATTAAAAAAAAAAAAATTATAACAAAATATAAAACGGTTTTGTAACAGGTAATTTTTGTCCTTCATTGATGTACGTTGATGAGGCTGCAGTGATGGGCACTGGTAGGTGACACTGATAGGCAGCACTGGTGGGCATTTATAGGTGGCACTTATTGCACTGGTGGGCACTGGCATGTGGCATTGGCAGGCGGTACTAGTGGGCACAGATGATGTGCCTGTGTTCCTTCCTCTTCAGGACCAATGTCCCTTGCCCAAGAGCCGGCGATCGGCTTTTTTTTTTCTCCTCACGCTGTCAGCTTGAGGAGAAAAAAACTATTACTGAGCTTTTGTTTACATCACGTGATCAGCTGTCATTGGCTGACAGCTGATCACGGGGTCAGGATCGGCCCCTTACTCGGATCTGTGATCACCCGAGACTCAGTGACTCGGTGATCACAGCGTGTGCCCTGCAGGGGGCGCGAGGAAAGGGGTTAATTCAGGTCCGCGCTGTAGCCGTCATTCGGCTATAGCGTGGACGCCAAGTGGTTAGACTAATACTTTGGAGCACCTTTTTGATTTTATTACAGCACTTCGTCTTTTTGAGTGGGAGTGGGAGTCCATCAGCATGGCACATCTTGACTTGGCAATATTTGCCCACTCTTTGCAAAAACACTCCAAATCTGTCAGATTAGGAGGGCATCTCCTGTGCACAGCCCTCTTCAGGTCACCCCACAGATTTTCAATCGTATTCAGGTCTGGGCTCTGGCTGGGCCATTCCAAAACTTTAATCTTCTGGTGGCCATTCCTTTGTTGATTTGGATGTATGCTTTGGGTCGTTGTCATGTTGAAAGATGAAGTTCCTCTTCATGTTCAGCTTTTGTAGCAGAAGCCTGGAAGTTTTGTGCCAATATTGACTGGTATTTGGAACTGTTTATAATGCCCTCTACCTTGACTAAGGCCCCTGTTCCAGCTGAAGAAATATAGCCCTAAAGCATTATGCTGCCATCACCATGCTTCACTGTGGGTACGGTGTTCTTTTGGTGATGTGCAGTGCCTTTAGAAATTATGGCCAAAAAGTTTACCCTTGGTTTCATCAGACCAAAACACATTTTCCCACATACTTTTAGGGGACTTCAGATGCGTTTTTTTTAAGGTTTATCTGGGCTTGGATGTATTTCTTTGTAAGAAAAGGCTTCCATCTTGCCACTCTACCCCATAGCCCAGACATATGAAGAATATGGGAGATTGTTGTCGTGTGTACCACACAGCCAGTACTTGCCAGATATTACTGCAGCTCCTTTAATGTTGCTGTAGGCCTCTTGACAGCCTCCCTGACCAGTTTTCTTTGTCTTTTCATCAATTTTGGAGGGACGTATTTTTTCCACTTAAAGATGATTGTCTTCACTGGGTTCCATGGTATATCTAACGCCTTGGAAATTCTTTTGTACCATTCTCCTGACTGATACCACCTTTTAACAATAAGATATCGCTGATGCTTTGGAAGCTCTCTGCGGACAATGGCTTTTGCTGTGGGATGCGACTAAGAAAATATCAGGAAAGACCTACTAGAACAGCTGAAATTTATTTGGGGTTAATCGGAGGCACTTTAAATGATGGCAGGTCTTTACTGGCTCCTATTTAACATGAGTTTGAACGTGATTGCTTAATTCTGAACACAGCTACATCCCCAGTTATAAGAGGGTGTGCACACTTATGCGACCACATTTATTTTAGTTTTTTTTTTACTTCCTGCACCTAGAAGAGTTTGGTTTGTTTTTCAATTGAGTTGAACAGTTTATAGGTCACATTAAGGCCTCATGCCCACTGGCGTTTTTACAGCTGCGTTTTTGAGCGTTTTTTACAGCTTAAAAACGCCTGTCCATGTTATTGTAAATATTTTTTTTTTTTTTTTTTTTTTTTTTTTTTGAAAAAAAAAAAAAACGTCGGAGCTAAAAACGCGACCGCGCGTTAGTGCGCGTTTTTTGCGCGTTAGTGCGCGTTAGTGCGCGTTTTTGCGCGTTTTTTGACGCTCGCGTTTTTTCCTGCCTAGTTCTGACGCTGAGGAACGCACTGGCCCTGGGTTTTTTTTACAGCTTACAAACGCCTATGCTCTTTACAGCTCAAAAACGCCTAGGTGGGCATGAAGCTATAGACTAACATGGACAGGCGTTTTTAAGCTGTAAAAAACGCTCAAAAACGCGGCTGAAAAAACGCCCGTGGGCATGAGGCCTAAAGGTGGAAAATGTTCTGAAATTATTTCATTGTCTGTCTTTTTTTTAATGTATTTTTTATTTATTTACATCACAGAAACCTGACATTTTAACAGGGATGTGTAGACTTTTTATATCCACTGTACATGGTTTAGAAGCATTCAGATGACTTAACCTGCCCTGGAAGTGTATGTGTATGTGTGTGTGTGTGTGTGTGTGTGTGTGTGTGTGTGTATATATATATATATATATAAAATGTGTAATATATATATATATATATATATATATATATATATATATATATAATACATTTTACACTTTTTTTTTTTTTAACCGCTTAACTGAATGCAGGTTAATACCTACCTAGCATGCATTTTACCATTTTAAAGTGGTCCCAAAGCCTAAATATTTTTTACCCTAATGCATTCCTTGCATTGAGGTAAAACATGTTTGGATGCCATTATTACCCCCCCCCCCCCCACACCCCGTATATAGCTGTTCTCAAAAGTTTGCATACCCTTGGAGAATTGGTAATCTGCAGTGTACCATTTTTAGAGAATACATGAGTGAGCAGGCCAAATGCATTTCTTCTGGGATTGATAATAAACTGTAGGTCAAGACAATGGCACAATCCTAATGCACAACATGGCAACAAGTAAATAAATGAATTTACCCCTATTCAAGTCTGCATACCCTTGGTTCTTAACACTGTAATGCCCCCAATGACCATGCACAGTCTTTTATAAGAGTGGTCTATGAGGCCCTGAATTCTTGCAGGTGGTACAGCTGCCCATTTGTCTTGGCAAAATGCCTCCCTCCAGGTCATGCAAAGTCTTTGGTTGTCTTGCATGAACCGCACATTTTAAAGTGGTTGTAAACCCTTACAGACCAGTTTTTTACTACAGGGAAGCCTATAATAAGGCTTACCTGTAGATACCCCGGATATCTCCTGAACCTACATGGTTTAGGACAGGGTTCGACAAACCCCGGGCGACAGGTCGCCATTGCGACTAGAATTAGCGACCTGGCACCTGGGGTATCCCGTGTCTCCTTCTGTGATCTGGCGCCATCTTGTGGTGGCCGTTGGTATGACAAGACAACCAGCAATGCTAATGGGGCTTCCCCTGTCTGTTTTCACTGCCATCTCCTTCCCTCTAATTAGAAACATTATTTTTTATATATATATATATAACACCCTAGAGAATAAAATGGCGGTCGTTGCAATTCTTTGTGATACCGTATTTGCGCAGCGGTCTTACAAGCGCACTTTTTTGGGAAAAAATAAGACAACAGTAAAGTTAGCCCAATTTTTTTTATATTGTGAAAGATAAAATTATGCCGAGTAAATTGATACCCAACATGTCACGCTTCAAAATTGCGTCCGTTCGTGGAATGGCGACAAACTTTTATCGTTTAAAAAATTCTACAGGTTGCATGTTTTATGTTAGAGGAGGTCTGGGGCTAGAATTATTGCTCTTGCTCTACCAATCGCGGCGATGCCTCATGTGTGGTTTGAACGCAGTTTTCATTGGCGGGCACTAAGCATGTATGCGTTCGCTTCTGCACGCGACCTCGGCGGGACGGGGCGCGTTCCTGGCTCCTAACTTTTTTAGCTGGCACCTAGATTCCAAACAAATTTGTCAAGCCCTGGTTTAGGAGATTTCCCCTGTATCAGCATGTGCCAACGTAATCGGCACATGCGCCCCAAAGCAATGGCGCGTCCGTGCCGTTGCTTCAGCGAGTGTGCCGTTGCTGGCGGCTCCCGCGTGCATGCGTAGGAGTGACCTCGTTGCGGCTCCGGCCAATCACAGCGCCCGGAGCCTACGATACCTGGAAGTAACTCTGGGAGTGGTGTCGCCGGCCGGAGCTGTGTATGGAGACTGCTACGGGGAGGGGGCTTCGATCTAAGGTGAGTATTTTATAATGAGCTAGTATGCTATTCATACTAGCTCAATATGTCTTTTGTCTTGCAGGGTTTTTTTTTAATTTTTTGTGGGTTTACAACCACTTTAAGATCTCCCCAGAGTGGCTCGATATATTAAGGTCAGGAGACACTGTTGGCAACACCAGAACCGTAACCTTTTTCTGCTGTAACCACTGGAATCCAGGAACGACCGGGAAGAGTTTGGTCTTGTAAACTACTGTTCGTAATCTAGAATTAACATTCCTGATGCAGCAATTGATGAAATGTTGAAATGCAGCGCACATTCTCATCTTTAACCACCTCGCGCCTGCCGTACGACTGTACGGCCGCAAGGTGGTTCTTAAATGCCGGGAGGCCGTCTTTTTACGGCCTCCGCTCCTCCGGCCACTGGGGGGCGCACGTGCCCGGCGCGTCACTGTAATGCCGATGCGCGTGCCTGGCGGCCGCGATGTCCACCAGGTACCCGTGATCGGCCGGTACAGAGACAAGGACATGGATCTGTGTGTGTAAACACACAGATCCATGTCTCAGGGAGAGAGGAGACCGATGCTGTGTCCCTTGTACATAGGGACACAGATCGGTCACCTCCCCCAGTCAGTCCCCCTCCCCCCACAGTAGTAATCACTCCCAGGGCATACATTTAACCCCTTCCTCGCCCCCTAGTGTTAACCCCTTCCCTGCCAGTCACATTTATACAGTAATCGGTGCATATTTACAGCACTGTTCGCTATATAAATGTGAATGGTCCCAAAATAGTGTCAAGTGTCCGCTGTGTCCGCCATAATGTCGCAGTCACGAAAAAATCGCTGATCGCCGCCATTACTAGTAAAAAAATTATAAAAATGCCATAACTACCCCCTATTTTGTAAACGCTATAACCTTTGCGCAAACCAATCAACACCGATTGCGTTTTTTTTTTTCCTACAAGAATATGTAGAAGATTACGTATCGGCCTAAACTGGAATTTTTTTTTTTTTTTTTTTTTTTTTAAATTGATGCCCTTTTTTGTTTATAAAGCGCAAAAAATAAAATACCACCAAAAGAAAGCTCTATTTGTGGGAAAAAAAGGACGTCAATTTTGTTTGGGAGCCACGTCGCACGACCGCGCAATTGTCATTCAAAGCGTAACAGTGCCGAAAGCTGAAATTTCGCCTGGGCAGGAAGTGGGCATATGTGCTCAGTAAGGAAGTGGTTAATGGGATAATATTGAAGCAGCTTTGCTGGTGATACTGATGTAGTTATGCCCATAGGCATGCACACAGGGTGTGCCCAGGCACACCCTAATCACTGCCTGCAGTGCAGATTCCCCCTGCTGCCCGGTGCCCCCTCCCACAGCATGGCTGGCTTCCCTCCTCTCCCATTGGCTACTGCAGTGGGCACACATAGATGATATTTCAGGATGTGTAGGTGAAAAGGGTAATGTCATTTTCCGGCACCTTCCCTTTCTGAATGAACACAGTAAGAGATCGGTACTGTGTTTTTGAGCTTTCAGGTGCACACCCTAATGCAACAGGCTGCGTACACCTATGGTTATGCCAAAAGTATTTTAACCACTTAAGCCCCGGACCATTATGCAGGTTAAGGACCAGAGGTGTTTTCAGAATTTTGGCACTGCGCTGCTTTAACTGGAAATTGTGTGGACATGCAATGTTGTACCCAAACGAAATTTGCGTCCTTTTCTTCCCACAAATAGAGCTTTCTTTTAATGGTATTTGATTGCCTCTGGGATTTTTTTTATTTTTTTTGCGATATAAACGGAAAAAGACTGAAAATTTTGAAAGAAAATGATATTTTCTACTTTTTGTTATAAGAAAAATCGAATAAACTCAATTTTAGTCATACATTTAGGCCAAAATGTATTCAGCCACATGTCTTTAGTAAAAAAAAATGTCAAGCATATATTTATTGGTTTGCGCAAAAGTTATAGTGTCTACAAACTAGGGTACATTTTCTGAAATTTACACAGCTTTTAATTTGACTGCCTATCTCATTTCTTGAGGTGCTAAAATGGCAGGGCAGTATCAAACCCCCCCAAATGACCCTGTTTTTGAAAGAAGACACCCCAAGGAAATTGAGAGGCATGTTGAGTGATTGAATAATGACTAAAAAAAAAAGTTGTCACTAAATGATATATTGCTCACACATGCCATGGTTATATGTGGAATTAAATCCCAAAATAAATTTTGCTGCTTCTCCTGAGTACGGGGATACCACATGTGTGGGATTTTTTGGGAGCCTAGCCGCGTACGGGACCCCGAAAACCAAGCACCGCCTTAAGGATTTCTAAGGGGACAAATTTTTGATTTCACTCCTCACTACCTATCACAGTTTCGAAGGCCATAAAATGCCAAAATAGCACAGAACCCCCCCCAAATGACCCCATTTTGGAAAGTAGACACCCCAAGCTATTTGCTGAGAGGCATGGTGAGTATTTTACAGCTCTCATTTGTTTTTAGAAATGAAGAAAGAAAAAATATTTTTTTTTTTTCATTTTCAAAACTTTGTGACAAAAAGCGAGATCTGCAAAATACTCACCATACCTCTCAGCAAATAGCTTGGGGTGTCTACTTTCCAAAATGGGGTCATTTGGGGGGGTTTGTGCCATCTGGGCATTCCATGGCCTCCGAAACTGGGATAGGCAGTGAGGAGTGAAATCAAAAATTCATACCCTTAGAAAGCCTGAAGGCGGTGCTTGGTTTTTGGCGTCCTGTACACGGCTAGGTTCCCCAAAAGTCTCACACGTGGTATCCCCGTACTCAGGAGAAGCAACAGAATGTATTTTGGGGTGTAATTCCACATATGCCCATGGCATGTTTGAGCAATATATCATTTAGTGACAACTTTGTGCAAAAATAAATAAATAAATAAATTGTCTTTTCCGCAACTTGTGTCAACATATAAAATATTCCATGGACTCGACATGCCTCTCAGTATATAGCTTGGGGTGTCTACTTTCCAAAATTGGGTCATTTGGGGGGGTTTTGAACTGTCCTGGCATTTTATACACATTAGGAAGCTTACATCCACTCTTCTAACCACTGAAGGCAAAGCCCTTTCTGACACTTTGTTTACACAAAAACATTTTTTTTTTGGCAAGAAAATTATGTTGAACCCCCAAACATTATATATTTTTTTAAAGCAAAGGCCCTGCAGATTAAAATGGTTGGTGTTGCATTTTTTTTTCCCACACCATATTTGCGCAGCTATTTTTCAAACGCATTTGTTGGGGAAAAAATACACTTATTTTAATGCACTAAAACGCACTATATTGCCCAAATGTTTGATGAAATAAAAAAGATGATCTTAGGCCGAGTACATAGATACCAAACACGACATGCTTTAAAATTTCGCACAAACGCGCAGTGGTGACAAACTACATACATTTTTAGAAGCCTTTACTGGTTACCACGTAAGATTTACAGAGGAGGTCTACTGCTAAAATTACTGCCCTCGATCTGACCTTCACGGTGATACCTCACATGCATGATGCAATTTTACTGCTGTTTACATATGACGCCAGACCGACGCTTGCGTTCGCCGTTGTGCAAGAGCAGGGCGGGACGGGTGCTTTTTTTTTTTTTTTTGCTATTTTATTTTTAAACTGTTCCTTCCATATTTTTTTTTTTTATTATCTCAGGGAATGTAAATATCCCCTATGATAGCAATAGGCAGTGACAGGTACTCCTTCTTTTTTTTCTTTTTTTTGAAAAAACTGTGGTCTATTGGACCCTAGATCTTTCCTCTGCCCTCAAAGCATCTGACCACACCAAGATCGGTGTGATAAAATGCTTTCCCAATGGCGCTTCTTATATCGGGGGGGGGGGGGACATTCCCTCCCACTGCTTGTAAAAGCAGTCCAGAGGCTAATTAGCCGCTAGGATTGCTTTTACATGAGTCGGCCGCTGGCTGAAAAGAATGATACCAAGATGATACCTAAACCCGCAGGCATCAATCTGGTATAACCATTCAAAGTACAGCATCATACCAGTATGTTGCTGGTCCTTGTTGGACATGTATTGTAATCTTTTTTTTCATGCAGCCTGTTGGCTGAGCGAAAAAAAGAGATTGATCGGTGGGTATGCCCACCATTAGAATACCTCCCTTCATCCACCCACTTCTAATGATGGGCATACATGCACCATTTATATATGCCGAAGCATGGGGGCATCCTCCCGCAAAAGTTATGCCGCACACACATGGTCGGAAAATTTCCTCGGGCATGCCTCCGTCGGAATTTTGACCGTATGTACGCGGCATTAGGAGCAAAATTGCTCCTCCGCCCCTGCTGCCCCCATGCTTCGGCATATATGCTCTTTTTTTTTTTTTTTTTTTTTTTTTTTTTAACTGTGGTGGTGAAATCGCCTCCTACAGCACCTGGAGTCGCAGGGATCAGGCCTGTCTCTGCGAACGCTGCAGTTATGTGTGTTGTGCTTTGTAAGTGACAGTGATCGATCGATACTGCACTTGGGTGGCCTGGGCTGGACGGAGGGGCAAAACGCAGGTGCTAGCAGGTATCTGGGCTGATCCCGCTAACACTGCGTTTTTGGGAACCCTAAACTGCTGGGGACGCTAGTATAGATCTGATCAGATATTGATCTGTTCAGATACTATACCACTAAGGGAGGTGTATGCTTCACGCGTGGGTGTTAGCGTTACTGGCACTAACCTGACGCTGCCTTGGGCGACGCAGACCCTCTCTGACGCTAAAACCTAATAGATATCACCCGCCGGGCGATCAGGGGGTTAAACCTTTATTGGGTTATATACGGCGGGTGCCCTGACACTAAAAAGCAAACTAACTAACCAGCGTCACCCGTAACACTTATATGGTGATCACTGGTGAAAGGGTTAACTAGGGGCAATCAGGGGGTTAAACCTTTATTAGGTAATATATGGGGGTACCTGACGCTATATAAAAACCTGACGGGGAACCTAAATAACAAAATAACTAACTGGCTAACCAGTAACACTTATACAGTGATCACTGGTGAAAGGGTTAACTAGGGGCAATTAGGGAGTTAAAACCTTTATTAGATAATATATGGGGGTACCTGACACTATAAAAACCTGCGGCGAACCTAAAAAAATAATTGGCTACCTATCGGCACCAGCATAACTAATACAGCGATCAGAAAAACGATTGCTTAGTGACACTGGCAAAAGGGGGTGAAAGGGTTACCTGGGGGGGGGGGGGGCGATCAAGGGGTTAAACCTTTATTAGGTAATATATGGGGGTACCTGGCGCTATAAAAACCTGCGGCGAGCCTAAAAAAATAACTGGCTACCTATCGGCATCACCGACACTAATACAGCGATCAGAAAAACGATCGCTTAGTGACAGCGGTGCTAGGGGGGTGAAAGGGTTACCTGGGGGGCGATCAAGGGGTTAAACCTTTATATGGGGGGTTAGGGGGCTACACTGGACCTAAGACACTATGCCATGATACATTTACAGTCACAAATGTCACTGATTGCACTGACCATTTATTTACTGATCACTGCAATCAGGGACACTGTGTCTGGGGGGGCGATCGTGTGCCTATGTGTCCTGGTGTCAGTGTGCTGTTTAGTGCACTAACCTGATGTCTTCTCTCATGCGGCGCTCGGTATATGTGAGCGCCGCATGAGAGATGACATCACTTCCTCTGCCTGTGTAAACATTACACAGGCAGAGGAAGCTTTTCATTCGCCGGGAGCGATCGCGAGGGGGTGGCCAGAAACGAATGGCCGTCCCCTCATCACGGATCGCTCCCGGAACGATGCCGACCGCTCACTGTATACGAAGGCAGGCACGTACAGGTACGTGATTGTGCCTGTCCGTGCCATTCTGCCGACGTATATATACAGTGAGCGGTTAAGTGGTTAAAAGACATTTGTTTTGTAGTGATATAAATAATATTAATATTATGGTGGTTGTTTGATTATTTTTTGGGGGGGAAGCTACCACAACACCATTATCTCTGAGTTTTTAAGATCAAAGATACAATGTTGGTGTCCCTTGGTAATTTTCCATTGTGTTCTTTCTAATGTAACTGCCTATTCTTAAACTGTCATTTTGAAGAAAAACACATAGCCAAGTATTCAGAGGAGAACTGGGTGAAAGTGTTGAGGGCAGATGAAACCAAAATTGAGCTCTTTGGCATTAACTCAACTTGCTGTGTTTGGAGGAGGAATGCTGCCTGACCCCAAGAGCACCATCCCCCACTGCTAAGGAGACAGGGCAACTTCACTGCATCAAAGGGACGATGGACAGGAACATGTACCGTCAAATCTTGGGTGAGAACCTCCTTCCCTCAGCCAGGGTATTGAAACTGTTTTGTGGATGGGTATTAGAGCATGACCATGATCCAAAACACATGGCCAAGGCAACATTAAGGTCCTGCAGTGACCTAGCCAGTCTCCGGACCTTAATCTTAAAGAAAATATGTGGAAGGAGCTGAAGGTTCGAGTTACCAAACGTCAGCCTCGAAATCTTCATGATTTGGAGAGGATCTGTAAGGAGTGGGACAAAATCCCTCCTGAGATGTGTGCAAACCTGGTGGGCTAATACAAGAAAGGTCTGACCTCCTGTAATTGCCAACAAGGGTTCTGCCACCAATTACGAAGTCATGTTTTCCGAAGGGGTCAACTAATTAATTAACTCCATTAAAATACAAATCAATTTATAACTTTTTTAAATGCTTTTTTTTCTGGTTATTTTTGTTCTGTTTTAAAATGATAGACTGATCATTTCTTTGTCAGTGGGCAAACGTACAAAATTAGCAGGGGGTCAAATACTTTTCTCTTTCGTCCATGGATGGACACAGCTCCTTTTATTCTTGACAGTAGGGTTATATGCGGTCTATTAGGAGAGGACTAGGCAGACATGTTAAACAGTTAAAAACATGTAACTACAGCAAAGCTGAACAGTACCGCCCAGGATGTGGTCCCTCTGGTTATAACTCCTCACCCTGCACTCAGCAGCTCAGTTTTTTTCTGCCTAGCATAGGAGAAGGACCTGGCTCCCTATGGGGACCATTGGTCCTGGAGATTTTTTTATTTTTTCTACTATTTTTTGATCCTGAGATCTATCAACTGCCGGCTGGGTGACAGGCTGGATAATATAGATCCTTGTAGTCTCCCCAGTCCAGCCATCGGGCGTGAGCAGACCTTTAGCTAAGCGCTGGGTCGGCCACGACATACCCCGTTTGCTCCAGGGGTGGCTGGTGAGCTATATGCTCCGAAGCACACATATGACCGTGCTACTGCTGTCCAAGTCAGTGGGCCATGGCCGACACCCACTCCGTACTGCTCGGGTGATGGGTCTGTCTGGAATGCGTCCAGCAGTCCTTGCAGGACGGGTAAGTAGGGTTCCACCTGTTTCGGCAGGATGGAACAGCTGGGCATTCCTGGGGAGGTCGACTAGGGGGTCTCTCACTCTCCCTTTCTTCTCTCCCTGTCCCTTCCCCTCATGCATCTGGCTGGGCCTGCTGTGTACCTGACTGGGGGGGCTCCGGGGCCTGGCTGGGGGCTGCGCTGGGTGTTCTAGGTCTGCTCTCTGTGGTGGGGTGTTGTCTGTCATGTGTGGGGGGGGCCTCCACGCGGAGGCCCAGTGTGTTTGCGGCCTTTTCTTTACCTCAGAAGTGATCTGGTGGCCATTTTGGGTGAGCCGGCGCCATTTTCTTGTAGCGGCGCTGTAATACAGCTGGCAGCCATTTTCTTGTAGCTCGCGCTCTTTTTTTCCCGAGGCGAACATTTTCTTGTGGTTTTTTTCTTAGTTTTGGCCTCTAGCGCTGGAAATGTCTTTCTGAACAGCACAGAACACCTCCGACGCAGGACAGCACCTCAGCACAGGCTGTACAGGAGAGAGAGAGAGAGAGAGCGGACCGCAGCACTGTGCAGTACCTGGGTCAGGGTGGTGAGTCCTCTAGTTGGTTTGTAGCAGCTAGGAGGGTGGACCTTTTTATGTACCTTGCCTTTAGTCCCTAAGTGGCTGTCAGGCGAGTGTGGGTCAGCATGGCATCAGAAGCTGGCGCTTCTTCCCCAGACATCCCTGTGGTAGCAACCGGTGCCCCTGCTTTGTTGGCGGTCCTGGAATCATTTGTTGCCAGGGTGGAGGCGGTGTGTGGGCGGGCAAAAGGGGGGTAAAAAACGCCCCCTCCCATCACCATCTGGGGAAAGCTCTGATTCAGACTCGGGCCTGTTCTGACTTGTCAGAGGATGCGGACCAGGACCGTGAGGAAGACTGTCAGTGCAGGAGAAATCGCTTGTTGGAGCACTTATCACCACAGTGCGGGAGACCCTAAAATTAGAGGATACGGTGGGGACATTTACTGAGGTGTCGGTCCCTTTTGGGTCCCAGAAGCCAACCCGCACTGCTAAGGTGTTTCCCTACCTAACTTATTTTAATACGTTTATATACAAAGAACGGGAACGACCGCAGAGGGCCTTTTTGGTCCTAGAACGCATGGCGGTCCGTTACCCCTTTGAGGAGAGTCTCCTGAAAAAATGGACATCTCCTCCGATTGTGGACCCCCCCCCGGTATCCAGGTTAAACAAGGTAACCACGCTTCCGGTAGAGGGGACCCCTGCCCTTTTAAGGACCCTGCAGACAGGAGGGCCGAGGCAGTGGCCCGGTTCATGGTGAATGGGGTCAGCAAAAGAGCGTTCCCTTCAGGTGTATTTGGCTAGAGACGCCAGGAAGTATGCACCGGTAAGAACCTGGTGCTTGGGCTAGACAAAAGGTAATCTGTCAGCAGTGTAGCCCTAAAGCAGTAACGTGACCAAGCTTGAAGCTTTGGATGGTGCGTAAACTAGCGAACCTGTATGGAACCTCTCCTGTGAGCTTAGTCGGTGTTGCTGCCAACTCAACGCCCTGGGGTACCTGGGCTTGATTCTGGACTCCTCAGTGGCAAAGGTTTTTCTACATTTGGAAAGGTTTGAAGACTCTTCGGACTGCGGTGAAGCTGTTGGCATCCCGCATGTGGTCGTCGCTGCGCTTTTGAATGCGAGTCCTGGGTCTCATGGTTGCCACCTTCAAGGCGGTACCGTATGCTCAATTCCACACTTGAATTTTGCAGAAGGAGATCCTGTTCAAATGGGACAAATCTCCGTTGTTCCTGGATTGTCAAATCCGGGTGAGCCAGCTAGCCAGGGCTTCCCTGGTATGGTGGCTGAGATCTCCAGCCCTTCAGTCCGGGAAGTCGTTCCTTCCCTTTTCACTGGACGGTGATCACGACGGACGCTAGCCTGACCGGTTGGGGGGGAGTTTGGGGCGTACAGTCGACACAGGGTTGCTGGACGCAGGAAGAATCCCGCCTGCCGATCAATGTGCTGGAACTTCGGGCGATCAGGCAGTGCCTCTCCACATGGTCACGGAGGCTGCAGGGACGTCCAGTCAGGATCCAGTCGGACAATGCCACGGTGGTGGCGTATGTCAACCATCAAGGAGGAACAAGAAGCTCTGCTGCAGCATTGGAGGTCGCTCACATCCTGAGGTGGGCGGAGCGTGCCGGCTCTATCGGCCGTGTACATTCTGGGTGTAGAAAACTGGCAAGCGGACTACCTAAGTTGCCAGATGCTGGACCAAGGAGAATGGTCGCTACACCCGGATGTGTTTCGACTACTTTGCCTGAGATGGGGCACGCCAGACGTGGATTCCTTGCTTCTCAACTCAATCGGAAGGTATTGAGATTTGTGGCCAGGTCCAAATATCCCTGGGCGGACGCTATAGACGCGTTGGTGGCTCCGTGGGGACAGTATCTGCTAATTTTATGCCCCCCCCCCCACTAAAATGTCCTTGTCTGCTTCGCAGAGTGGAGACCAAGTGGGTTCCGGTGATTCTAATTGCCCCAGATTGGCCTCGGCGTCCTTGGTACGCCGACCTAGTGCGCCTGGTGGCGGATGTTCCTTGGCGACTGCCGATATGAGAGGACCTTCTGTCTCAAGGTCCTATACTTCATCCTGCTTTAGTCGCTGGCTTTAATGGCATGGCTGTTGAAAGTCGGGTACTAAGGGACCGAGGCCTGTCGGATTCAGTAATTGCCACCATGCTGAGGGCACGGAAGCCATCTTCTCGGAAGATCTATCATCGCACGTAGAAGGCCTACATCTCTGTGTGAGGAGATGGAGTGGCATTCAGTTTCCAGGATCCTGCTGTTTTTACAGCGTGGAGTGAATCAAAAACTTGCCTTAAGCACCATTAAGGTAAACGTGAAGGTAAACGTTTTTTCACCTTAATGCATTCTATGCATTACGGTGAAAAAACATCTGTGGATTAGCAGCCCCCCAGCCCCCCCGTTTACTTACCTGACCCCTCAAAAGTCCCGCGCCGTGAACGCACTTCTCGGCCAGGCTTCTCGGCTCATTCATTGGTTGATTGAAAGCAGCGCAGCCATTGGCTTCTGCTGCTGTCAATCGCATCCAATGACGCGGCGCGCCGGGGGGCGGGGCCGAGTTATACAGTGAGCGGCTATGGCAGCCGCCAAGGGACCCCAGAAGACCAGGTTCGGGGCCACTGTGCAAAACGAGCTGCACAGTGGAGGCAAGTATAACATGTTTGTTATTTAAAAAAAAAAAAGTACCTTTTTTACATAGCCTTTTAAGGGGCAGATATCAACCTTGGCTGTCTTCTTTCAACGACCCTTGGCGGCTCATTCACTGGTGAGTACGTTTGTGCTAGGGGTTTGACCTGTGGCCCCTCCAGTTTGACCACCACTGCCTCCGTGGGATTTGAATCTGGTGCTCCCGGTACTTCAGAAACCTCCGTTTGAGAACATCAGAGAGATCCCCCCTTTGACACTCTCTCAGAAAGTTGCCTTTCTGGTGGCTATTACATCAGTCAGGAGGGTTTCTGAGTTGGCGGCCTTGTCTTGCAAGTCCCACTACTTGATCCTCCACAAGGATAAGGCGGTTCTACGCCCGCAGCCTTCGTTTCTTCCGAAGGTTGTTTCGGCTTTTTATCTAAATGAGAACATTGTGCTTCCATCCTTGTGTCCTCGGCCTTCGCATCCCAAAGAGGTTGCGTTACACCTGCAGAGCACGTACCACGTCTAAGGAATGTATCTGTCTGCTACGGCTCAGTTTTGGAGGTCAGACTCGCTGTTTGTGTCGGTGACTGGTCCAAAGAAAGGCCTGGCGGTCTCGTCGGCCACCGATTCTCGGATCAGACAGATCGCGATTCAGGCTTGTGCCCTAAAAGGGGGGGTGCCTCCCTTTCCTGTCAAGGCGCATTCGACCAGGGCAATAGGTGCCTCCTGGGCCTTCCGACATCAAGCGTCTGTCTCCCAGGTGTGGAAGGCGGCGACCTGGTTGTCCGTTTTCACACTTTCACTAAGTTTTACAAGGTTGACGTGCATGCATCTGCGGATGCTTGCTTCGGCCGCAAGGATTTGCAGGCGGCTGTTTAAGGTTGCAACTGCTTCGTTGAGCTCTGGTTGTTTTGGGGTGAAGTTTGATTTGATTGCTGTTCCCACCCCTCATTTTTTGACACTGCTTGGAGACATCCCACTTGTCAAGACTAAAGGAGCTGTGTCCGTCCATGGACGAAAGAGAAAAAGATTTTTGTACTCGCCGTAAAATCCTCTTCTCTGAAGTCCATTGATGGACACAGCACCCACCCCTCCTTTTTTATGTTTGTACTGCTTTTTGACGAACTGAGCTGCTGAGTGCAGGGTGAGGGGTTATAACCAGGGTGACCACCCCTTGGGCGGTACTGTTCAGCTTTGCTGTAGTTACATGTTTTTAACTGTTTAACATGTCTGCCTAGTCCTCTCCTAATAGACGGCATATAACCCTGCTGTCAAGAATAAAGAAGCGGTGTTCGTCAATGGACTTCAGAGAAAATGATTTTACGGTGAGTACAAAAATCTTTTCCCCCCCCCCCCCTCACTGTAAATGTGTTTGTGGAATAACCCAGTGTTTCTCAACTCCAGTCCTCAAGGCGCCCCAACAGTTCATGTTTTCAGGCTTTCCATTTTTTTGCACGTTTCACTGCCTTGGTAATTGCACATCCGTTTCATCTGTGGGAAATCCTGAAAAATTGACCCGTTGGTGCGCCTTGAGGACTGGAGTTGAGAAAACACTGAAATAACCATCTATTGAAAAAAATATATTTTTTGTTCTCTCTGCTCAAAAAGTAAATGGCTGTGGTGAGACCTGGTGTGTGTTCTCCTTCCTGTAGACAGCCATTGGCTGCCTGAGTTGGATTTTTTTTAAACTCCATCCTGCTTCCTGTTATACTGCATTGTTGTACCCCTACCACAATTACTCCATTTAATATTATATTATGCCTGACTGTTTTGTTTAGTGGCTGTCTACCTTTTCTCATAGCCACCAGTTCATTTTAAACTTGCTTTGTAAAATGACTGGCAGGAAATAGGTTTTAATTTTAATGGTTCTGGTGCATCAGAAATGTGTATGTGTACTGAGCCATGGCTAAGGCCAACTGGATACCCAGCGTATGTCAATATACCGCAGTACTAGGCTACACAAGACATGTGGTTTTTGTTTTTTGCTTTATGAAATCTTATTGAGATTAACTTTTTTTTCCATTTCTTTGTGTTTTTCAGCATTGGCAGTACCAGGGGATGGCGTTGGCACACCAGAAAAAATAATTTTTCCTGCAGAGAAAATAAGGCTGAAATGGCAGCGAATGCAGAAGGTTGGAGCTGGTCTCCAAAATCTTGGCAATACATGCTTTGTCAATTCTGTGCTGCAGTGCTTAACTTACACTGCACCTCTTGCAAACCACATGCTGAGCCGCGAGCATGCAAAGACATGTAAGTATGGCTTTTTATAAACTCTTCTTTTAAGCAGTTGGTCAAGTGTAGCTTTCAGGTGCCAACAATCTGTTGCTATTCAGCTGGTGCCTATTTATGATCAGATATGAGCCAATTGCTTCAGAAATTTTGAGCAATAAGTTTAACCATTTGTATTGAAATCATGACTTGAGAGAAACAAGATTTGGGGTATCTTGATTTGTCTGTACAAATCGAGACATCTTTAATGCACCAGTTTTCACAAATTTTTGGGTTATGGTCCTTTTTCATTATGACCTTCATGCTCTGTAATTTATTGGTATAATTTGTAAAATGTAACTATAGAGCAGGAGGCTGTATGCCCTAGTTATTTTGAATATGGATATTTTAGACATGGCATCCTATGGATGCATGATGCTGTATATTTTTTTAAATTAAACATTTTGACCATACATCTTAACACCCTGATAACACATAAATGATCTGTGTTTAATGGGAAGCAGATTACTTTTATTGGTAAAAAGCAAGTAAGGGAACTTGGAGGAAAGTGATTTTCATTTTTTCTTTCAATTGAATTTCATATCTGATCTCCCGTTTCCTTTAATGTTTCTAGCTGTAAGTTCTTGATGCTATGCAGCACTGGCTTCAAGCAAGATTGCAACCTATTGCTAAACTTGTCCAGTAAAATCCTTGCCAGTGCCAGCAAATTTGCCCGGCTGTGCTGCGATACTTATGTCCTTCCTTAATTGGGGAGCGTGAGCCAAGGCTCTGGAGAGCACACAGTCACATTATCTTGCTCTTCAACACCTACAAGCTGTTTTGGAGTTTTTTGGCCCTGGACTCATGGAGCAGCCCAGGAATTGGATGATACAGCCACGATTTTGGGCAGGTATATATACCTTCTACACACAATGTCCAACTGTGACCACCAAAATTTTATTACATTGATTTCAATTTAAATACTATTTTGGTGGAATACTCCAAATGTCCAACTGTGACTGCCACATTTTATTACATTGATTAGAATTTAAATATTATGTTGGTGGAATACTCCAAATTCTTTTAATAATTCTAAATGCCAAGAATTAGTAACTGTAATAGAAAGATATTCTCTTTCTTGGAAATATATTGTAATGGTAGCAGATATCATCTTAAAATTATACAGGAATGCTACACTCAGTTTTTAAGTGTTAAAATTCCATTTAAGCTGGTTGAGCCTCCATGTAACAATGAGCGCTTACCTTAACTTGGGAGTTGAGTGCAATGTGCATGCGTCTGCGTTGTGGTTTGATTATATGACCTCCAGTGTTATGCCAGACTGCGGTGCTGATGCCATAGGTCAGCTAATCATTTTGAGCAGTATGATCTTGCCATGCAGGCTTCTTTATCCATTTGACAGTCCATCTTGCTGGGTATGATCATATACATTGGTTAGTCTAAACTTAGGGAAGACTTCCCATGTTTGATTCCTCAGGTTTTGAAAGTCTTACTGGGTGAGACCATGGCTTTCTGTGGCCATAAATCAGTTTTCGTTCCCACTCTACCTACTGTGTAGGGAGCTGTCACGTTCCCAAGCCTGAAAAAAAAAATATTCTGGTCTGTGAAAATCGCCAGTAATGCACCCTATTCAAAATAATTATTTTCAGAATAAAGTTCTAAAAAAATGGTATGGCTGAAGACACATGGGCATCTTTTTTTATTTTTTCTTCAGGCATTAATCACTACCGTATTTATCGGCGTATAACACGCACCGGCGTATAACACGCACCCCAAGTTTAGGAGGGAAATTCAAGGAAAAAAAACTTACATTTAAATGCAGCATGCAGCCTTGCCCAGTGTCCATCTGTCCATCTGCAGCCTTGCCCAGTGTCCATCTGTCCATCTGCAGCCTTGCCCAGTGTCCATCTGTCCATCTGCAGCCTTGCCCAGTGTCCATCTGTCCATCTGCAGCCGTGTCCATCTGTCCATCTGCAGCCGTGCCCAGTGTCCATCTGCAGCCGTGCCCAGTGTCCATCTGCAGCCGTGCCCAGTGCCTTTGCGATCGTGTCAGTCCCGGCGGTTTTTAAAATTTGGCGCCGATTTCTGTGGAGAGGAGCGAGCGGGGCCGAGTGTACTTCGGCTGGAATCGGCTCCTCTCGCAGTTCCGCCCATCTCCACTGACTGCGCCGCTGACGGAGAAAGCCGAGTGTACTTCGGCTAGACTCGTGTCTAGTCACAGGCAGGACTGCGAGAGGAGCCGAGACTAGGCGAAGTACACTCGGCTTTCTCTATGTCAGCGGCGCAGTCAGAGATGGGCGGGACTGCGAGAGGAGCCGAGTAAAGCCGATTGTACTTCGGCTCCGCTCGCTCCTCTCGCTCGTTTTCAGCAGGGGAATTCGACGGAGTATCGGCGTATAACACGCACCCACGATTTTCCCCTGATTTTAAGGGGAAAAAAGTGCGTGTTATACGCCGATAAATACGGTAATTGAAAACACTAATGGCAGTGAATAGCAGTGATTTGATGGCTAAAGTCATTGATTTGCTGCAGCATTAGGTTGTTGTTTGCTACAGATCACTCTCTCCAAATCCAACAATATGTAACTAAACATAACAATTGCTGCAGTATTTCATTGAAAAGCACGAAGAGCGATTGTTGCTACCAATTTTGTCTCTAAGCCAAGGCGTTGATAAATCCTAATCACTGAGCAACAAATGGCTTTACTAATTTCACTGTGGTTTGTCAGCCTTGTATTTTCTCTGCCTTTAAAGTGATATTAAAGCTTAGTTTTTTTGTTTTTGTTTTAAAATAACAAACATGTTATGCTTACCTGCTCTGTGCAGTGGTTTTGCACAGAGCAGCTCCGATCCTCCTCTTTTTGGATCCCCCGCTGGTGCTCCTGGCTCCTCCCCCTTGAGCAGTGCCCCCAGAGAAACCTGCTTGTATTGGGGGCACAGCTACGTGCTTGCTCCCGAGCCGATGCTCTATGCATCCATAAGACAGGATAAGGGTCGTTTAACTATAGTGCCTAGGTGCTTGAAAAGCAGTTTGTGCGCACAGACCCCTATCCGTTTATTATGTGTTTTTATGGTCTGTTTACAAATGAAGTATAATGAAGCTGCGATATATAGGGTCTTTGTGTTCTTCCTACAGCAGACTGCAGTAATGAATGAATACTAAATTAAATGTACTGTATAGATTATAAAATGTTCCCACTTACCAAGTGGCATTTTTTTTCTTTTACCTGGTCACAAATTTTTTAATTTGCATGATCAATTCTTCAGCTTGAAAGGCATATATTCTTCGAGGTTCTTAATCCGTTTAGGATCTAGGATATATGCCTTGTACATATTAGAATCCTTCTGAGCACACGAGCTGCAGGTACCTGACCCTTGTAGAAGAGCAGTGCGTGTTGGTATAAATGTAAATATTGTAGCAAGCTGTGCCTCTCAAAGACTCTATTTGCAGTTTTTATAAATTTTCTTATCATTCATTGAGGGGCACAAGAATTCAGATAGTTGGGCTATACTGCTGTCTGCAGGAGGATTGGACACTGATAAATCGCAAGCCAGCCTCCAGTATATATTTTATAGAACAATGAAGCATTTCCTGGCAAAAAATGCCCACTACTACTTAGAATTTGAAATCTTATGATCAGTATTCATGTAATCCATACTTTAATGTCATGAAATAACATGATTATTGTTCATAAATCATGAAAAAAACATGTATATGGATAAATAAATCTTCAACACCATCTCACCACAGAGTTGGCAAAAGAGTCTGATACCCAGTCAGGGGTCTCCTCACCTCATGCAGTGGACCCCTTCATTTCTCAGCTGTGCTTTCATTCAATAAACAGGTCAGCAGCACCCTGGTCTTATTTCCAATGCTCCACAGTTCATGCAAAAATGGCTTTTATACATGCAGAAAAAAATCCAATCGTATAATACTGCCAGCAATCTTTATTCAAGAGAAAAATTTAGCACTTACACAATGTAAAGACACATCAGCGAGTCGTAATACAGCATGCATGTACACAGAAGCGATCTCCATACTCGGCAAGATGGCGTCTGGCTCCTCCCAGCATTATGATGTCACTCAGGTCAGGTCCCGTCTGGCTGGCGTGTTGCGCCCCTCCAGGCTTTCTCAAAGGCTCCAGTAAAACCCTTTCTTGGCAAACCTCAGTTTTTTACTAGTGTCCTAGGAGGATGGTAGTCTTTCCCAGATTTCCTGAGATAAGTATGATACATTTTTTCGTAATAGCCTCTTTCCCCCAGAACCCCCCCCTCCGGACTGGCATTAGTTGAGACTGGCTTTGGAGGCTGACTGGAGATTCAATGCTAGCCTAGAAAGTGAACTTCAGGTACTGGCCTCTGCATTGGGACCCAGGTGTACTGGTTCATTTTGCACAAATTCAGATGGCTCTCGAAACCTCCCTCCCTTACAGCAGGCAAAACTCCTCAAAGCTCTTTGCAATGCTCAAATAAATTGAATAATAGAAAGGAGAAAACTCAGTAGTGCCGTATTATCTAAAAACACTATTTGATGTTAAAAGCCTCACATTATTTCAGAAGTAATAGCCCTAACAGCAGAGTAACAAATATGACAGCTACTGTACTTTTGGTTCTGTTGTGTGTGTCCGTCTGACGTCACTTCCTTGACACCACTGCCCACCTTATAGCGATTGTAAACCACGGATGTTGCAAAAAAAAACACAAAACCCTGTAAGTCAATGGTATAATGTGCTAGTATGCATCGCATACTAGCACATTATGAAATGCTCACCTTGGTACGAAGCCTGCCAGCACTGTAATGTTACCACTGAGAGGACTGACATGTTCACCCTGTCTGTCTTCCGGGTTTGCGGGAGCCCTCGGTTCCAGAAAAGTATGCCTGACCTTCAGAGTGCATGCGCCAGTAACGTCACTGGCTGCATTCAGGGTGAATATCTCCTAAATGGTTCACGTTTAGGAGATATTCATTTTACCTACAGGTAAGCCGCCTTATATGCTGATGCCATTGCGCCCCACGTGACACCGGAAGTGCGGGTGTTTGCCGGCAAAGGATTTTATATATGCGCATACAAATTTTATATCTTGTAGGTAGCCATTTGGCTCTTTCAATAAGCTCATATGTTAAATGATATCACACTATTTGGAGCTTCTTTTCCTCCTATGAACCTCCTTTTTCCTGGATGATTTGGGATATCCCAGTGCGAATGGAGCTTATAGTGAAGGATCCATCTGCTGTTCAGTCACTCTTAGGGGTCAGGCTCCAATACCTTGCAGAGGTTATTCTACTTGCTCACTTGACCATCCTAGTGATAGGTGGTCCCCATTATCTGGTAAGAGTCCCTGATTACTACATGTGGTGTGCCACAGAAGACTCTATACTAATCCCTTGGTGGTGGAATATATACAATCATATGGCTCGGTATACACATTACCCTCGTATACCAATTTCCGGTGAGCCAATTGTGGTCGCATCGTTGCCCTATCTAGTGTCTTCTATTTTAGGTTTTGGGCATTCCCCTTTTTCCTCCCCACGGGTGTTTCCTCCCCTCCCCCCTCTCCTTCACTCCACCCCACCCTTGCCCCTCACCAGAATTCTTATCTATATTATGCCCCTTGTAGAGATCTCCGTACATCCCCTTTGTCCACCGCGTGGGGTTAGTGGCTCGGGCGGTTGGTGCCGCACATGGCCACCCCAATTGGGTAAGCCAGTTATTTTTTTCTCATTACCTTGCTAGGCTGTATTTCCTTTGTCGTGCCAATTTTGTCTGTTTTACTGTATTGTTTGTTTTATAGAGTGGTTCTCCCAAAGAAGTGGTTATACCTCGAAACTAGTCGAGATTTAGACCACTCCTTATGTTTGTAATTACAGATATCGCCTGGCGTCACCCCAGGCCTCTGTTTTTTCAATTTTAATCATGTACTATGTGTATTTTTTATATGCAATAAATCTTCCTTTCTCTTATCGTCCATGGACTGACACAGCTGGATACTGTAAACGTGTGGGTATATGTCCCTGCTCGCAGAAGATCTTGGCAGAATGTTAGATGTTAAAACATTCTAGAACAAACCAGAGCTGAACAGCCCCGCCCAGGGGGGCGGTCCCTCCGGACATTACCCTCCCATCTGCAGCTAGCAGACCTCAGTTTTTTTCTGCCTAGCAGAAGGAGAAGACGTGGCTCTCTAAGGAGCCAGTCTCCTGGAAGATTTTACTTTTAAATTTTATTCCTTTGGGAATTTTATTATTTTATTTTTGAGACCTTCAATCAACTGTCGGCTGGGCAACAGGTTGGGTACACTGGTATCCTCGTAGTCTTCCCTGTCCGACCATCGAGCGTGCTGATCCTCGCCTTGTGTGCGTGAGACTCAGTTCACGACATACTCCAGGGGTGGCCGGGTTGCTTTCATGCTCCCGCGGTCCTCTCAAGATTGAACAGTACTTGACTGACTATCTCTCGTGGTGGACCGGGCCAACAGCTACGCAGTACGACTCTGTGATAGGTCTGTCTGAAACAAGCCAGTGGGTCCCTGAAAGGGACGGGTAAGTAGTCTCTCCTACTGCAGGTGAGTACATGCTGGCTGTGTTTCTGTGTGTGGGGGTTTCTCCCTGTCTCCCCCCTGTTATGCTGCTCTCTGCACCCTGTACTGGTGCTGTGCTGTGGGGTGCTTGGGGGTCACTCTGGCCTGGCTGGGCGCTCATGTCTGCAGTTTTTTCTGGTGTGTGAGGTGATTATTGCGTGCGCCATTGGCGCGCATTAGAGCTTTGAATTTCACGCTCGGTTGCCATCTTGGCGTTCAGTGGCGCAGTTATAGAAAATGGCCGCCGCGCATTTATTTCTGGCGGCGCAAATCCCCTCACAATCTCCTCACAGACTGAGCGGTCCTTAAGGGTTGGTGGGTCCTCCCGGGTATCCCCTCCTCAGCGTAGCCAGTGGGTGGACTGTATATTCACTGTATAGTGTATAAGGTCTCAGAGGGTGGCGTTATGGAGTCTGATACACCTGCTCTCCACACTTGCCTGGGGCAACTGGCAGTGCTGCACAGTTAAACATGTTCATATGTTTCCTGCACCTGCGGTCCTTATGGACCAGTTGTCAGCAGTCCTGGAATAATTCCTGTCAGAATGGAAGCGGTGTGCGAGCAAAAGGAGCTATAAGCCCCCTCCCCTCACAAAAATCTTTACTGAAGGGGTGCTCTGAGTCAGATATGGGCCTAGCTACTATGCTCAGGACCCGACCTCTGAATATTTAATGTTTATGAACAGGACATTCCCTTGTGAGGAAGACTCCAGTTCTGTGTCAGTGAATGACAGGGCGCTTGTAAGTGATCTCATTGATGTGAGAAACACTCTCAGGCTGGAATTGCTGTGACAAGCTTTTCTTTTACACAGTTTCCTCACTGTTTTCCTCACACTGCCTCAAGAGCAGCATGGATGAGGGAGGACTTTATTCATTTATGTCTGTAGTCCCTGTGAGCCTTATGTGTGATACCTGAGGTAACATTTGCCGCCATTTCCTGGGGAATGATTTGAGCTCTGACAGACACACGGTCTGAGGATCAGAGGTTACCTGCATGCTGCTTCAGCAGCACAGTCAAGCAGGTTGGAATGATAGAGAGAAGATTATGCGCCTCTGCGCCATAATTTAACTCATCCTGTACCTCTACACTGCATACATTCACAGTGTATGTATGTGTTATTGGTCTCTGTGTCTGCGTGGCTGTCCCCACGTTCCAATGCTGTGTTTCAGTGCCATACATGATATAAACGTACAAAATATGTTTATGCACGACTCCAGATACATTCACAGTATATGTATGTATTATACTCTCTGGGTTGGTGGGGGCTCCGGTGTCCTCCCGCACTCTCATGGTATGTGCGCTTCAGCTCTCTGCACAGTATAGACATGTTCAATATGTTTATTGCACATATTATACATGTTTACAGTATGGGTATACTGTTTGCGTGGGGTTCCTCCGGGTACTCCGGTTTCCCCCCACGCTCCAATGGAAATGCACAGCATAAACATGTGCAATATGTTGATTCACATGCTATCATTCCTACATGGTATCTGTGTGCTGTCTGCGTGGAGTTCTTCCGAGTGTTCCGGTTTCCTCCCACGCGCTGACGGTATGTGCGCCTTTGGCCTTCTGCACAGTTAAACATGTTCAATGTTTATCACGCATGCTATAATACCTACACGGTATGTGTAGGCAGTCTGTGTGGTTTTCCTTCTGGTGCTCCGGTTTCCTCCCACACTCCATTGGTATGGGCGCTTCGGCGCTATGAGCAGTCTAAATTTGTGCGATTGGATATCCACATACTAACATACCTACCCGGTATTGTCTTTGCACTCTGCGTGGGTTTCCGCCCACGCTACATGACATGCATGCCTTTGGTGCAATACACAATGTAAACATACACATTATGTTTATACACTACACTAAATACATTCACAGTAGTTGTAGGTATTGCATTCTCTGAGTATGCGTGGGGTACTTCAGTAACTCCCACGCGCCAACGGTGTGCGCGCCTTCGGTGCTATGCACACATGAGCTTGTGCAAAATGTTTAGCACTCGCACTATAATACCTACACGGTATGCGTATGCAGTCTGCGTGGGTTTCCGCCCACGCTACATGACATGCATGCCTTTGGTGCAATACACGGTGTAAACATACACATTATGTCTATACACTACACTAAATACATTTACAGTAGGTGTAGGTTTTGCATTCTCTGAGTATGCGTGGGGTACTTCGGTTCCTCCCACGCGCCAACAGTGTGCGCGCCTTCGGTGCTATGCACACATGGGCTTGTGCAAAATGTTTAGCACACATACTATAATACCATACACGGTATGCGCATGCAGTCTGCATGGGTTTCATCCGGGTGCTCAGGTTTCTCCCCTGCGTTCCAATGGTGTGCGCATTCTCAGCGCTATGCACAGTATAAACATGTGCAATTTGTTTATTCGCAGGCTAACATACCTACACGGTTGTGTACGCAATCTGCGTGGCTGGTTTACGTCCAAGCCCCGATGATGTGCGCGCCTTCGTCGCTGGCACAGTATATACGTGTTTAATAGGTTTATCCACAAATACTAAACTACATACGCCGTATGTGGTGGTATTATGCTCTTTGTGGCTGGGTGGGTTTCCTCCCACACTCTCCATTTGTGCGTTTGACGCAATACATAGTATAAACTATGTGTTTGCACAATCGGCACCTATCCATGGGTAGCTGCTGGATGGAGCATTGTCACAAGGATCCCTGAGTTCAGGGGTACCACTTTCCACCTGCTTTCAGTGGTGATCAGAAGCGCTGGCTTGGACTGTGTTCGCCAGGTTGGGGTTAGCGTTACGCCCGTTAGTGGCTGCGTCTCTGGCATTTTTTATAGCTCAATGACTGGGCAAAAGCCTCTGCTTCATCCATCAGTCGTCTAGCAGGTGCACTACAACTGCTTTAGCCTTTAGGGTCTCTGTGCCCGGGGTGGGTTTGCGCCACCTGTGGAGGCTGAGGTACTAGTCCTCTGACAGAGATTCTAGGGAAGTTCCGTCAAGTTGCCTTTATTGGCCAACATTTGAGGCACCCTGTACACTGGGGCCTCCCTTCTCCGATACATTGCGGAGTCTCTTTGGGATTTTCATACATCTCGCTGCAAGACGGTCCTGTCGGCCGTGTGCATTGCAGGCAAAGGGTCCTTGCATCTGGAGGTGTTTCCACCTTTACCGGAGGTGGGGCACCGGAAGTGGACCTTGTGGCCTCTCGACTCGCTCGCAAGGTGGCAAGATCGTGGTCAGGTCCAGGGACCCCTGGGCGGACGCGTATGACGCGTTGGAAGCCCGTGGGGGCAGTATCACCTGATATATGCTTACCCTCCGCTACTGTTGTTGCCTCGCCGGCTTCGCAGAGTAGGGGCTGAGGCCATTCCAGTGCTCTGGAACAGCGACATTGGTACGCCGATCTACTTCGGCTAGTCACAGACATTCCTTGCGACGGCCTATTGGGGTGGACCTTCTGTCTCATGATCCCATACTTCATCCTGCTTTACAGTCCTTGGCTTTAATGGCATGGCTGTTAAAGCCAGGTGCTGAAGGACCGAGTTCTCTCGTATTCGGTCATCTCTTCTATGTTGTTGACATGGGAATCTTCCTCCAGAAAGATATCTCACCGTACCTGGAAGGCTTACATCGCTATGTGCGAGGAACTTGAGTGGCATCTTCGGATGTATTCCATTCCCAGGATTTTGCTGTTCTTACAGCGTGGTGTGACCCAAAAGCTGGCCTTGCATACCTTTTTTTGAGGGTCGGATTTCGGCCCGGGCTGTCTTTTTCAACGACCGCTACCGGGCCATTCCTTGATTAGCACCTTTTTGTGCAGGGGGTTCGCCATGTGATCCCCCCTGTCAAGCCTCCTCTCCCTACTTGGGATCTGATTTTGATGCATCTCGGTTCTCCAAGAACATCCCTTTTGAGAATATCAGAGAGATTCCTCTCTTGACCTTGTCCCGGAAGTTGGCCTTAGTGGCCATTGCTTTGGTTAGACGGGTGTCTGAGTTGCTGGCCTTGTCCGGCAAGTCGCCTTACTTGGTCCTCCATAAGGATATGTTGGTGTTGCGCCCACGACCATCCTTCTTTTCTAAGGATGGTCTTGGCCTTTCACCTTATGAAGGACATTGTTCTTCCGTCCTTGTGTCCTCACCCATCGCATCCCTGAGAGTTTGCGCTTCATACATTAAGATGGGTACAAGCCTTATGAGTGTACTTGTCTGCTACTGTTTCCATTCGGAAATCTGTGTCTGGTCCAAAACAGGGCCGAGCGGTGTCGTCTGCCACCGTCTTTAGTTGGATCAGGCAGACCGTCATACAGGCCTATGCCCTTAAGGGGCGGGCGCCTCCCTTTCCAGTTGCGGCGCATTCCCTCAAGGCAATTGGTGCTTCCCGGGCCTTCCGACATAAAGCGTCGGTTGCACAGGTGTGCAAGGCCGACGACCTGGTCGTCCGTTCATACCTTTTCAAGATTTTATAAGGTTGATGTGGCTGCATCTTCGGATGCTCCCTTCAGCCGCAAAGCATTGCAGGCCGCTGTTTAATGTCGCAACTCCTCCGTTGAGGAGCTCTGCTTGTTTGGAGTGAAGTTTTGGTTGTTCCTTTGCTACCGCTCCCACCCTTCTGATACTGCTTTGGGACGTCCCACACGTTTACAGTATCCAGCTGTGTCAGTCCATGGACGATAAGAGAAAATAGGATTTTTGTACTCACCGTAAAATCCATTTCTCTGACGTCCATGGACTGACACAGCACCCACCCTTCCTTTTTAAGGTTTGTACTGCTTTGTTACGAACTGAGGTCTGCTAGCTGCAGGTGGGAGGGTAATGTCCGGAGGGACCGCCCCCCTGGGCGGGGCTGTTCAGCTCTGGTTTGTTCTAGAATGTTTTAACATCTAACATTCTGCCTAGATCTTCTCCTGCGAGCAGGGACATATACCCACACATTTACAGTATCCAGCTGTGTCAGTCCATGGACGTCAGAGAAATGGATTTTAAGGTGAGTACAAAAATCCTATTTTTACACAACATGTATGTCAATTTTATCGTACCAAGATGGTCCTCAAATTCTAGGGGAAGGGAATGTTGTAGGGTCAGCATCAGCCATTGTCCCTTTGTCCCCATCCCTTTTGTTGTTTCATATATTATTTATTGACTAGCGCAAATTTATTTCAGTTTTTTAAGCCTTATTTTAGGCTTACCTGTAGGTAAAAATGACCAAGCAGGGTTTACAACCGCTTTGTGACTGGGTCAGGTCACCTTCCAGCTGTCTGCCGGTTACTAAGTAATTTATGCATTTCCCAATGCTTTGGACTTTGTGGCCACCTAGCAGTATGCAACTATGTGTCTGCATAGAAAGAGGGGCCAGTCCTGCTGCTGGTGACTCCAGCCCATACTCTGCTAGCAGTTCTGGAGGTGTCTACTCTAAATCATCTGAAGAAACCATTGTTGGGTCATCTTTATTGGCATCTTTCTCTGCTTTGTCAAGTGGGACAAAGTTCCTGGTCCTGTTTTCAGGCACCTCCTCTTTTTTTTTTTTTTTACTCGAAGGCTTTCGACCATGTGTGCTTTTTGCGCACATTAATGACAAAGGGCTTAAATCAACAGCAACACCATCTTCTGCAGAGTCGCTGAACCATTGGTCCCTGGGACCATCACTGGCTCAGATTCAGTTTCTTTAGTCAATTTCTGAAGAGATGCGTTTGATGCACTGCAGTTACCTGCTGTCTCCCCATATATACAGGGGGTTGTGTCCAATTCTTTTAATGCAGTACATTCCACTCTGCATTTGTAGGATTAGCCAGCTTTCTCCAGCATTGGGTATATTGGAGCTTTTGCAGCTGCACAAAGACCTTTCTATTGCACCCACTATTTGAGGCATTCCCCTATAATAATTGGAAGCACCCCAAGTTATCCATTATGTGCTGGAAATGTTCCCTTTTTGAAAGGGAATTCATTACAAGGTTGACTATTCCCACTGTTCAGCCAATGTCACCTAAATGGGAGCACCAGCAGTGAGGTAGGTGTGCTTGCTTTTTAAAAATTCAGCTGACAGAATCCCTTCTCAAATCTTGCTTGAGCTTCTTGGTTCTGCCCTTTTGTCCACTGTTGGCATTGATTTGAATTAGTTAAACCATGTTAGGGTTCTCTCCATCAGGATCTCCTTTGCTGGGGTGAACTCAGGAGGGGTATTCCCCAGATGTGATTGATTGTAGCAAGCTTTGGCCCATACCAATATGCTGTGATCTGGCTCATAGAATATGGTCTAGGAAGAAATTGGCTAAATTCTTCCCCTCTACTTTCCAGCAGGTGCCCACAGAAATCTGCATTGTGTAAAAAGGCTGTTTTTATCTTGTATGCATAGATCCTTCCCTCCCTGCACTGTCTATCTGGGGAAGGCCAGCTAACACAGCAGAGTAGCTGACCTGCACATGCTCAGTTGTCTTTTATGCTGTAGAGAATATTTCATTGTTGAGCTTAACTAGCCAGATTGACATCACACACATGGGCGTTTATGCAGGCTGCAGTCGAAATCTCCCCCTCCCTGAACTCTCAGCACTGAAGAAACTGTGCAGTTTATCACTGACTCTGATATACAGATCAGCCAAAAAGGTATATAGTGTCAATATTTGAATGTAAAAAGATTTATAAGCTGTGGGGGGGGGGGCAGATTAACTATTTTCATATTACTGGGTTTAATAACACTTTAAGGTACACCCCCACTGCTTCAAAAGTGAGACGGACTGTGCATCCTGGAGGATTCTTTGGTGGCCTCCCTCTTTTGCATACAGCTCTGGTGCTTCATTTGCTCATTCTCATTTGGCTCAAGACCCTGCAGTATACCTATTCTGTCTGAGTTCTTTCCACCTTGGACACCCTTGCCTTAGCCCTTATGTTTCAGGTTCTGGAGCTGTGCCCCATCTGGGCCCCCTCTTTCTCAACAATCTTCCTATCTGTGGAACATGAGCTGCTCCTCATGATGCTCGATACCCTGCAGGGTCCTTTCTTTACAGAGGATCTTCCTGTCCCACAAGTTATCCAGTGTTTGGGTCTATCTATTCCCCCCCCCAAGATGGCCTCCTCTGCTCCCATTTTTTTTCTGCCCCCTTCGGTAATCATTTAAGCAACTAGGGTAGGCTCCTCTCCTTAAGCCCTGTACACAAGGGCCGAATGTCGGAAGACCACGGCTGGTTTAAAAAAAAAAAGGTCCGACATTCGGCCCATGTGTTGGTGTTGTCGGACGTGCATGCTGGAAAACCACCATCCGACCGACTCCCGATCAAAGTGATCTGGTGGGGGGGGGGAATGTCAGAACACAACAGCTCAGCAGAGGAGATCGCTGAACTAACCTTGCATGGGTTACACGAAAAGAAAATACTAGTGGTATGTACCCGGCTTTACAGTTTCTGGGACATTTTACTTGCTGCAGTAACCCCTCCCCACAGGCCTGTCTGGGTCTTTAGAACAATTAGCTCCCTTCACGTCGGAGTCCCATATAGGTTTTTTGCATGCCATCTCTGGAAGTCCCCTCTGCGACAGAGTAAGTTGTTGGACCCCTGTACTGGGTGATGCTGGTCATGTTAGCCCTGTTCAGTTGGTGCTTGTTTCTTGATTCTGCTCCTCAATCAGTAGCAGCTTCACCTCCGATATTTCCAGCAAATGGAGATCTTGTCTTGGAAACCCTGTGACGCCCCCCCGGATTGTCAGTAGGTGAAGCACCCTATCATTGTGCTGCAGGTACAATTTGTGAATGACAGTGTTTGCCTTGCAAACTCTTTTCTAGGACTGTGGTGTAGTTGTTCATTCCTTTCTACCCTTGAGGTGTTTGTCTTCTGGCATTCTCTTACTTTTTGTCATATTGTCTGCGAAATCCTTGGGTGCACTAGTGGGCTCAGGGGACTCCTTTGTGGGTTATTAGGATGTACTAACCTTATGTTCTCTAGTTTACCTTGCTTAGTGAGCCTGGCTTGGCAGCCTTCCTTAATCAGTTTTAGCCCTTTGACCAGAAGGGCTAGTGATCACAGAATTTTGGCCTCTTCATGTAGACTGACTAGTCATTTTTACCTGGGCCTGTGTTGGGTTCTTTAAAAACCTGTTCCCTTGTGGGGGTTGACCACATCATGTTTTTAGCCCTTTCATGGTTGGTTGTTGGCCCCCTCTATTGGGGTTTGGTTATTGGTCCACCCAGGGCTTGACAAATTTGCTTGGAATCTAGGAGCCAGCTAAAAAAGTTAAAAGCCAGGAACGCGGCCCGTCCCGCCGAGCTCGCGTGCAGAAGCTAACGCATACGTGAGTAGCGCCCACATATGAAAGCAGTGTTCAAACCACACATGAGGTATCGCCGTGATTGGTAGAGCGAGAGCAATAATTCTAGCCCTAGACCTCCTCTAACTCAAAACATGCAACCTGTAGAATTTTTTAAACGTCGCCTATAGAGATTTAAAGGGTAAAAGTTTGTCGCCATTCCACGAGCGGACGCAATTTTAAAGCGTGACATGTTGGGTATCAATTTACTCGGCGTAACATTATCTTTCACAATATAAAAAAAAATTGGGCTTACTTTAATGTTATTTTTTTTTTATTAAAAAAAATTGTATTTTTTCCCAAAAAAGTGCGCTTGTAAGAACGCTGCGCAAATACGGTGTGACTGAAAGTATTGCAACGACCACCATTTTATTCTCTAGGGTGTTAGAATACAAAATATATATAATGTTTGGGGGTTCTAAGTAATTTACTAGCAAAAAAATATAGTTTTTAGCTTGTAACCACCAAATCTCAGAAAGATGCTTGGTCTTTAAGTGGTTAAAGTGATTGTTATTTTAATAGAGAAAAAAACTGAAAATTTACAAACATTATACTTGCCTACCCTGTGCTCCATTAGCATTGCTGGTTGTCTTGTCATACCAACGGCCACCACACCGGGGGGTGCGCACGGAGACAGGATACCGCAGCTGTGCTGCGCCAGGTCGCTAATTCTAGTCGCAAATGCGACCTGGCGCCCGGGGTTTGTCGAACCCTGGGTCCACCCACCTGGTGTGTGTGTTTTTTTTTTGTGTTCTAGTTATTCTGCCTTTTTGCTGGTTCAGGTTCGGTGATTGTTCAATGTTCTGCCATTTTTCCCTCTGGCAGAGATGCATTTATCATGGTTTGGAGCAGCAGGTTGATCCTTTATGCTTTTCCTCTTGGTTGTGTTGTCAGGTTCTTGTATCTGGTAGAGAGGTTTACCTCATCCCTTCAGATTTGGACATTGGTTCCCAAGTAAGCTCCTGGATTGTAGGCGATCGCCTTTCCTCCTAGTGAGGCCTATAGTGTTTATTTGCTGTGTTGTCCAGTTCCTCAGATGCACTGCTTTTAGATAACCTGACTGTATCTTAAAGGGGTTGCTCCGCCGGAAAAAAAAAAATTAAAAGCCAGCAGCTACAGCTACAGCAGCTGCTGGCTTTTAATATTTGGACACTTACCTGTCCTGGAGTCCAGCGACGTCCGCAGCAGAGGACGAGCGGCCGCTCGTCACTCTGCTGCTCCCTCCGCCATCCTCGCTGAGGGAACCAGGAAGTGAAGCCCTGCGGCTTCATGCCCGGTTCCCTACGGCGCATGCGCGAGTCGCGCTGCATCGTTCTGATTGGTGCTCCTGTGTTCTGGGAGCCGAGCGTCTCCCAGAACACCAAGGGAAGTCTGCGGGAAGTGACTTAACTCCTGCAGATTCCCGGAGACAGGACTCCCGGATGTGGGTGAAAATACCTGTCTTAGACGGGTATCTTCACCCCCCTCCCCCCTGAAAGGTGTCAATTGTGACACCGGAGGGGGGGAGGGTTCCAAATAGCAAAAGTTGCTATTTAGGGTGGAGCTCCACTTTAATTCCTATGTCCCTCAGGAGTTTTGCAGTTGATTGAGTGATACGTGTCCCACCTCCAGTGTGTTTTTTTTTTTTTTTGTGCCCTGAGTACTGCTTTACTACAAAACTGAGGGATGCTGGGTAGAGGAGTGGAAATACTGGGGGCTGGCTAGTGCTTTTTATGCTTGCTAGTGTCTAATCCTCCTGTAGTTGTAAAACCTGACTGTGTGTCTGAATTGTCCCTCAATGAACGCCAAGAAATGTGTTTTACGGTAGGTATAAAAATCCCACTATTGTACACAGGACTAATGAATCAAAGCATAGTGTGTGTGTGTGTGTGCTGTAAATTAAGAATGTTTCAGAAAGGTGTTGGTTTATTTTTATCAATTGACAAAATTGAAGGTAAATGAACAGACGAGAAATCGAAATCAATATTTGGTGTGACCACTCTGCCTTCAAAACGGCATCAATTCTAGGTACACTTGCACACCGTTCTTGAAGGAGGCTGGTTGTTCCAAACACCTAGGAGCGCTAACCAAAGATTTTCTGTGAATGTAGGCTGCCTCAAATTCTTCCTTGATACTGAGATCAGGGCTCTGTGGGGGCAAAACCATCACTTCCAGGACTCCATGTTCTTTACGCTGAAGATAGTTCTCAATGACATTGGCTGTATGTTTGGTGGCATTGTCCCGCAGCAGAACAAATTTGGGGGCAATTACATGGCTCCCTGATGGTATGGCACGATGGCTAAGTATCTGCCTGTATTTCTCAACTGTGAGAACACCATTAATCCTGACCATATCTCCAACTCCATTTGCAGCCCGAAACTTGGAAGGAACCTCCACCATGCTTCATCGTTATTGTACCGCTTTAGAGCCTTTTAGTGAACAGACTGCCTCTTGCTACAGCCAAATATTTCACATTTTGACTCATCCGTCCAAAGCACCTGCTGTCATTTTTTTGCACCCCAGTTCCTAAGTTTTTGTGCATAGTTGAGTCGCTTAGCCTTGTTTCCACATCAAAGGTATGGCATTTTGGCTGCAATTCTTCCATTAAGACTACTTCTGGCCAGACTTCTCAGGACAGTATATGGGCGTACCTGGGTCCCACCGTTTTCTGCTAGTTCTGTGCTGACGGCACTGCTGGACACCATCTGATGTCGAAGGGAAGCAGTCATGATGTGTCTTTTTATCTGCAGCATGAAGTTTTCTTGGTTGACCGCTACATCTACGGTCCTCAGTGTTGCCCGTTTCTTTGTGCATCTTGTAAAGAGCTTGAACAGCACATCTTGACTCCCAATCTGCTTGGGAATATTTGCCTTGGAGAGACCTTGCTGTGCTCAGCCTTGCCCTGGGGTGCGTGACCTGAAATAGTTTTTCACAACCTCACCTTAGCAGCAGAGTTTGGCTGTTCCTCACCCATTTTTAAAGGATAAGTTCAACTTTGTTCACCCCCCTTTTTTTTCTTTCTAAATTTCAGCTCCCCTATGTACCAATATAGAATTAATGTACTTATATTGCAAAAATAAAACCGCTTTCCATTCTACACAGGCTTACCTCAGGCCCCACTCACACCTAAGTGTTTTATAGCTTAAAGCCTGAAGCTACAAAACACTGATGAAAAATCAATTATTCTCTCTGAAGATGGTTCACGTCTCCACTCCAAAACGCCTGAAGCTCAAACAAGTTCTGGAGCTTCTTTTTAGGCAGATTACAGGCGTTTTTTACATTGGTGATCATTTACCATTGTACAAAGTCGCGGTAAAAACGTGCGACTTTCTGCCTGAAAACGATACGCTCAGGTGTGAATGCAGCCTCACTCTTGTTTAAACACACTGCTCGATTACTTATGCCTTCATGGTCAGACTTTTTAAGTCATGACACAGGAAGGAGTTGTCAGCTGGTCAGTCTGTTTCATGTCTGACTAGGAAGTAAGGCAGAAATTATCGAGTAGGGTTTTTAACCCCTTCCTGCCTAAGCCTTTTTCTGACATTTGTTGCTTACAAGTTAAAATCCGTATTTTTTGCTGCAAAATTACTTGGAACGCTCAAACATTATATATATCATTATATATATTTTTTAGCAGAGACCATAGAGAATAAAATAACAATAGTTGCAATATTTTATGTCGCACAGTATTTCTCAAATGCAATTTTTTGGGGAAAAAAATTAACTTTCATGAATTTAAAATAAACAAAACCGTAAAGTTAGCCCCAGTTGTTTTGTATAATGTGAAAGATGTTACGCCACGTAAATAGATACCTAACATGTCATGCGTTATTGCACACTATCGCGGATTGGCTACAAACTACGGTACTTAAAAAAATCTCCGTAGGCGACACTTTGAAAATTTATACAGGTTAGCAGTTTGGTGTTACAGGAGGTCTTGTGCTAAAATTATTGCTCTCGCTGGAACAATCGCGATGATACTTCACGTGTGGTTTTGAAAACTGTTTACATTTGTGGTCACGACTTGCATATGCGTTCGCTTCTGCGCGCGCACACAAAAGGATAAGGCACTTGAAATTTATTATTTCTTTTATTTTTTACACTGTCCCTTTTTTTGTTTTTTCTCTTTTTTTTTTTTTTAAATTTAAACTTTATTTAGGAATATTTCTGAATACAATACAAAATACATATACATTTTAAAATCTTACAAACATCCTATATTTTATTTATCCTTTCCCACCCCCCTCCCCCCTGATATTTTCGCCATCTTAACTTATTTCTGGCCCATCCGTTTCTCTCTCATAGCAACTGCGTACCTCTCTGTTCGCTTAAACTCGCACCAATTCTTCCAGGTTAATCTATATCTTTCCACCCTTCCCTGCTGCAAAGGTACTCCATCTCACATACGTGATCTATTCTCTGTATCCATTCTTTTATGGATGGCTTCTCCACTTAAAGCAATTTTTTGGGCATCAGGGCCTTTGCAGCATTGAGCAGGGGAGGAACCAAAGTTTCTTTTATATTGTTTTTTGATTTTGTTTGTCCCGTGGAACAACACAACACGTTCCAGGCGTTTTGAGGGATCCTTTCCCCGGTTATCTCCTCGATGTAGTCTAGGATATTATGCCAGTAATCTTTTATTTTTGGGCATTCCCACCAGATGTGTATTGTTCCCCTTTGTTTACACTCTCTCCAACACTGGGGGGAGCTGCTTGGCTGAAATTTTGTTTTATTCTTTCCGGGGTCAGATGCCATCTTACCAAACACTTATGATTGGCTTCTATCGTAGTGATATCTGTTGCATAGTTATGTACTGCTTCTATCATTTGTCTTTCCTCTAATTTTATTGCTAGATCTTGTTCCCATTTCCCTATGTAGGGTAAGGCCCCCCTCCCTTCTAATTCTGTTAATATATCATACATTTGGGAGATTCCGTGTTTCGTAGGCGTTTTTAATATTGCAAAGTTTTTCAGTTGGGTTCAGTCTTTTCTCCTTTCTGGTTGAGGGATTGTGCTTACTATAAATGCTTAAGTTGCAAATACTCCCACTCGCTTACCTGTTGCCACCCGTGCATGGTTATTAAATCTGCTCTTGTCCTTATTTTTCCTTGTGTTACTATATCCTTTAATTATGCATTTCCCATGTGTCTTCCCATCCGTGTCCCATTCCCTGGAATAAAAAAACTTGTTCCCGTCAACGGATTAGTGGGGAATTATATTCCCATTTTTCCCGTCTGTATAATTTATCCCATACTTTGAAAACATATTTTTTACACTGTCCCTTTTGGAAAAAAAAATAATCTCATCACTTTTATTGCTGTCAGAAGGAATGTAAACATCCCTTGTGACAGTATTAAGCAGTGACAAGTACTCTTTATGGAGGGATCTGGGATCTAGAAGACCCAAAATCCCTCCTTTGCACTTAAAAGTATTCAAAACAGCAAGTTTGGCTGTTTTGAATACTGTCGTCTCTTTAAATTTGGCGCCTTTAAAGCGGAGGTCCACACAAAAAGTAAACCTCCGCTTTTCGGAACCCTCCCCCCCCCCCTCCAGTGTCACATTTGGCACCTTTCAAGGGGGAGGGGGGTGCAGATACCTGTATAATCCACAACGCTTCACTTCCTGATTCCATCACCGAGGATGGCGACGGGGGCAGCCGAGAGACGAGCGATTGCGCGGGCGCGCTGGACAGGTAAGTGTCAATTTATTAAAAGTCAGCAGCTGCAGTATTTGTAGCTGCTGGCTTTAGAAAAAAATTTGGGTGGGTGGACCTCCGCTTTTAAGTCTTATGTAAACTTGGCCTTTAGTGCAGACGCAGTTCCGTGCGCTTTTTTTCTGTACAACATAGTCAGTTTCCGGTCAGTTTTTGCACCGGAAACGGACTGCATGGTGTGAACTAGAGCCATTGGAATACATGGAAAATACTGTGCATGCATTTTTAGTGTAGAAAAAAAGCGCACGGAACTGCGTCTGGTGTGAACTAGCACTAAAGCTTTCTACACAGCTGTTTCAGTTAATTACTGTTTGAACTTGAATATGAAATTGGTGATCATTAGGGCCTGCTTGATATAATTGGTTAATCGTACATCGGACTGTAATCCTACAAAATCCCTGACTTTTGTGTAGGTGTGCAAGTGTAGGAATTGATGCTGGTTTTAAGGGTAGTCGCACTAAATATTGATTTTGATTTTTCTTTTTTTGCTCACTTTGCATTTTATAAATTGATAAAAATAGTTAAATTATATATTTTTTAAAGAATTTCTTGTGTTTTTTTTGTGTAATAATTTTTATTTTATTTTTTACTCTTATGCAAAAAAAGTGTTGTCTATCCAGAACTTTTCCCCTAAGAGGCACAGTGAAAATCCCTGTCAGTTTTTACTGCTACGATAGAGAGGCTTCATTCCCTGCTGACAGTGTTTACTAGGCAGGAACAGAAGTGGTAGAAAGTGGGGAACATCTAATAAAGTCTTGAATAACTGTAAAGTAGACAGACAGGTTCTAATAATTCCACACGGTTATCTAAGAATGAAAATAAAGCATTTTGGCTGTTCCATGTACTTAATGTCATTTGATATTTTGAAAGATGGGACTAATTGCAGCATAAAATTGGCACTTTATAACTTGGTTTTTAATTGATCACAGGCTCTGCTTTTGCGTTTTTAATATATATATATATATATATATATATATATATATATATATATATATATATATATATATATATATATATATATATATATATATATAATTTTTTTTTTCAATAATATGCAATTATTGCGTTAATAGACTAATGGCTGTAATGTTTGAAGCATTCTGGATAAAGTATATGTAGCTTTCTTATTTGCTAAGTAAAGAACTAAATAACCAAACAGGTTATTTCTTCTGCCTGTCCCACAGTAATACATTTTGGGTTTTTGTCATACAGCTTATCAGCAATCTTGTCCCAATACTTCTATTTCTGTGTACTTTATTTTTTTAATGTGCCTTCGATTTGTTATACTTTTTAAAATGTAATTATAATTGTTCTTGATGGCATTTTAATACGTTTTACTTTTAGGTCGGGAACAAGATTTCTGTATGATGTGTGTTATGCAGTCCCACATCGTTCAGGCTTTGTCTAACACGGGCAATGTCATCAAGCCAACAGGTGTTATTAATGACTTAAGACGTAAGTACATAATTATATCTTTCTCTGTTATCCATACAACACACTGTTTAGCATCTTTGGATAACTCAGTGTCATAAGCTGCCTTTTCACTATTGTTGATACAGTGGTCGTAATCTGTTGATCTGTCTTAGCAATGTCCAAGCAATATTTTGTGCTTGTAATTTGTAGGTATTGCAAAACATTTCCGTTTGGGGAGTCAAGAGGACGCTCATGAATTTCTTCGTTATACTGTTGATGAAATGCAAAAATCTTGTCTCAATGGTTACATCAGGTAAGCCAACCATAATGGGGTACACATATAAATGCATAGTAAAGTGATATAGCCTGGTAATAAAAATATAAAACCAAAATCTGTGATGTGGTTGTATTGAATAAAGATTCATTTTTTTCCTCCTTTCAATGGAATGCATCTGGCCTTGCTTATGAAAATGAGGGGAAAATAGTATGACAGTTTTTGCTAACTTGGACTCAAGTTTAACCACTTTCCGCCCGGCCTATAGCAGAATGATGGCCGGGCAGTGGTTCAGTCATTCTGACTGGATGTCCAGCAGGATCACAGGCGTGCATCGCGGCGATCGGTGGTGCGGCGTGTCAGTCTGACACATCGATCTCAGTAAAGAGCTTCCGACGGAAGCTCTTTACCACGTGATCAGCCGCGGCTGATCACGATGTAAACAGGAAGAGCCGTTGATCGGTTTTTCCCCACTCGCGTCTGACAGACGTGAGCAGAGGAGAGCCGATCGGCTGCTCTGACGGGGGGTCTGCGCTGATTATCAGCGCAGCCCCCCCTCGGATGCCTGCCCAGGACCACCAGGATGCCGCCAGGACCACCAGGGATGGTCCTCACACTGGACCACCAGGTATGCTACCCTAGACCACCAGGGAAATGCCAATCGATGCCCATCCCAATGCTTGGCAGTGCCATCAGTGATGCCTATCAGTGCCCAGCAGTGCCGCCTATTGCCACTCATGTACCCATCAGTGCAGCCTTTTAGTGCCCACCAGTGCCACCCATGAGTGCCCGTCGGTGCCTCCTCATCTGTGCTGCCTTATCAGTGCCCATCAGTGAAGGAGAAAACTTATTTACAAAATTTTATAATGGAAACAAAAGAAGAAATATTTTTTTTCCACAATTTTTGGTCAAGGAGGTCATAGTGACTGGCAGGAGCGACAGGTAATTTCTATAAAAGGAAGGTTTAATTAGAGAAATAAGGGTCAGAGAGATTAAAATTTTTTTTTAAAATATATATATATATACACAGATTGCTAGTACTGTAATACCAGAAGCAAGTTGTAAAATGTGTAGTGATTCAAAAGCCTGCAAGGGTACTTAATGGTGTATTTTTAAGTGTTTTCACACCCTTAACTAGAAGATTCACACATTTCTCTAATTAGATTCATTTGGGAGAGCTGAGGACTGGTTTGAGGCCTGGTTCATATCCACGCGGGTTTTTGGAATTGGGCTGCTGTGCCTGTTTCCTGTAGGAAAAGATTCCTACACCATTCAAAAATGTCACCAGCTGGGAAATCGCATTGTGCTTTTTGTATGATTTCCCAGCGGTACCCGCAGACTCGCTGCACTCAGAATTTTGTCTCAAATTTTATAAATGGGCCTCTTATTTTAGGTTCTGTTGACATCAATAACTTTTTGTTTTGATTTAAGTTTTTAAAGAGTTAGGGCTCTTTCACACGGAGGTCCGTTCAGGTCCGCCTGTCAGTTTTTTAGGCGGACCTGAAACGGATCCTCCATGCACCCCTATGGAGGCACGGATGTCAGCGGAGACATGTCCGCTGACATCCGCTCCGCCAAAGTGTGACGGAGGAAAACCCTATTTTTCCTTCCGTCGGCGGAGCGGATCGGATGACAGCGGACTCTACGGTCCGTCGTCATCCGATTCCCCATAGGGGAGAGCGGCGCTCTGACAGGGCGGTCCCTGCACAGTGTGCGGGGACCGCCCAGTCATCCGTCGGCTCAGCGGGGATCAACGGAGCGATCCCCGCTGAGCAAGCAGAGCTTCACGGGGCGGATCTGCACGGATCCGCCCCGTGTGAAAGGGGCCTAACTGTTTTGTTGAGAAAAAAAAACATCCCCTCTGGATGATCAATGTACATTGCAGCGATTTTAGCCAACTTTATTGCAGATTCCTGCCTTTTTTGTTCTGAATAGATAGTTTTAGCATCCATGTACAAAGTCATTCTGTATGGAAGTGATTTTAAAACTGCTGCACCTGCAGGGCTCTTAGAATAGTGGAAATATTTGCTTCCTATTAGACAGGATTTCCCTTTGGGAGTTACTCACCAAAAAATTTTTTGCTGCAGGAGATGCCCAAAATCTGACTTTTAGCTCAGTGCAGACTTCTGGGAAAATCAGTAAGTCAATTGCACAAGCAGGAAATTAACGTTCCTGAGGACGTTCTGTACGCTATCTGTGTACAGAACACCTTCAGGTTGCCAGATTGCATTTTACAGAAAATTTACAGTGCTGCAGACTAAAAAGGAAGTGGAATTTTTAATAGCATTCAATTACAATATTGTGTCATTCTATATGCAATATTCCCTTTTATTTGACACCCCCCATCAGTGCAATTGAACCCTGTTCTTGGGGTGGATGGGGGGGAATCCTCCCCACTGTGATATTGTATTCTGACCACAGGGAGAATCCCCTGCTGTCAGAACACACAGATCATAGCCTGCAGCACTGATCAATTGGCTTTATCTGACAAGGTGGTTGAGCAGAATTCGATCAGTAGATTAACTGCAGTGGTCGAAATTCAGGGGGTCAAATTTTGATTCATGTATGGCCAGATTTAGTGTTTTTTTTCTCATGGTTATGATGTGGTTTTTTGTTTTTTAGCTATGGCAGACGTACACAAGCAACTACTTTTATACATCAAGTATTTGGTGGTTGTCTGCGATCTCGAGGTAAGAAATTCTGTGTTTTGTCAGTTATGTTTTTTCAATCTCATAGGAATGAAGCTATAATTTGCAGAATTAATGGAGTCTTATAAATAAAAGTTGGTGTTGAAAACCCAGTCAGCTTCTTTCACCCTGAATAATCAGTTAGGAACACTTTTTAAAGGCTAAGTTTGCAGGTAAAAAAAAAATGCATCAATAATTTTTTTCTTCTAAGTAGCTTCTTCTGTTGTGCCTGTGATCAGCAGATCTCGGTTGCAATGTCAGGATCCTACAGACTGTAAGTATAGCTTTCTGTCTGTACCTCGGATACGGGCAGTCAGTTACTAAAGTCCAGGAAGATTAATGCACTACGACAGGGCTCACCGGTGCCCTGACGGTTCATTGAGTTCTACAAACCATCACCCGTAATGGCTTATGGAAGTTTGTAGTTCATTCATTCACAGAAATCTGTGAATATGAGGTGGCTGCGTGGACAGAGCCCCCACATGACTGTGCTGTTTTCAAATTGTGACAGCGGGTGCAGGTCCCCCGCCCGCTATCACGAGGGGGGGGGGGAGGAGAAATGGGTGTTGCTAAACATGTTAAATCTTAAATATGGTAGTAACATGTTAAGAAAGGTGAACTTCTCTTTTTTTAAAAATGTACTTTCTTGTGTGTTGATCCTTTTTGTAGTGGGAGTCACTGGCCTAAATAAAGCTTGCGGTTTAGGTGTTCTAAATTCAGTCTTGCATCACTAGTTCTAGGTAAATACAGAAGCAACTAGCATTTTCAGGAGGTGGACAAGCATTGCAGCCTATATGGTCTGATTTGATGGTCATCTACAAACTATGGCTGCTTTTACAGTGTGTAAATGCATTGGAGAACAGCCTGTTAAAGAGGAAGTAAACCCTGATGGGTTTTACTTCCTCTTTTTCTCGCTACAAAGCATAATGGGCTAGTATGCATCGCATACTAGCCCATTATGTGCCACTTACCTGCAAAAGAATCCAGCGATGTCCCCAGAGTAGGCAGCGTCCATCTTCGTGGCCCGGAAGGAAGAGGGGCCAGGACTCCGGCTCTGTGATGCGCCGGAGCTGCATGACGTCACTCCTGCACATGCGCACAGGAGCCGCGATTAACGGCACAGGCTAGGGAAGAAACGGCACTTAGTTTAGTTTCTTCCCCGCGCATGCGCCGTTGGAATTTTCGGCGGACTACAAGTGAAATATCTCCTAAACGGCGTGGAGATATTTCCACTACCTATAGGTAAGCCTTATTCTAGGCTTACCTATAGGTAGAAGTCCAAAAAGTAAGTTTACAACCACTTTAAGCTCATTCTTTCCATACTAAGGATAGTGTTGAATGAAGGTATTTTAAATTGTACTTGCGTTTTTCTCAGAGACCAGATTTACTGTAGTGGGCACCCACCAACATAATGACATTAAGGAACTGGGTTGCCTAATTTTTATTAAAGTGAAACAAAATCCACTGATTTATTGCTTTCCCAAGTTAGCTACAGTATCTCACAAAAGTGAGTACACCCTTCACATTTTTGTAAATATTTTTATTATATCCTTTCATGTGACAACACTGAATAAAATACACTTTGCTACAATGTAAAGTAGTGAGTGTACAGCTTGTATAACAGCTGTCCCCTCAAAATAACTCGACGCCTTAATGTCTAAACCGCTGGCAACAGAAGATGTTCAAATTGGGCCCAAAGTGTCAATATTTTGTGTGGCCACCATTATTTTCCAGCACTGCCTTAACCCTCTCAGGCATGGAGTTCACCAGAGCTTCACAGGTTGCCACTGGAGTCCTCTTCCACTCCTCCATGACGACATCACAGAGCTGGTGGATGTTGGAGACCTTGCACTCCTCCAGCTTCCGTTTGAGGATGCCCCTCAGATGCTCAATAGGGTTTAGGTCTGGCGATATGCTTGGCCAGTCCATCACCTTTACCCTCAACTTCTTTAGCAAGGCAGTGGTCGTCTTGGAGGTGTGTTTGGAGTCATTATGTTGGAATACTGCCCTGGGGCCCAGTCTCCGAAGGGAGGGGATCATGCTCTGTTGCAGTATGTCACAGTACATGTTGGCATTCATGGTTCCCTCAATGAATTGTAGTTCCCCAGTGCCGGCAGCACTCGTGCAGCCCCAGACCATGACACTTGCACCACCAAGCTTGACTGTAGGCAAGACATGCATTTCTTTGTACTCCTCACCTGGTTGCCACCACACACACACGCTTGACACCATCTCAACCAAATAAGTTTATCTTGGGCTCATCAGACCACAGGACATGGTTCCAGTAATCCATGTCCTTAGTCTGCTTGTCATCAGCAAACTGTTTGCAGGCTTTCTTGTGCATGATCTTTAGAAGAGGCTGACAGCCATGCAGACCAATTTGATGCAGTGTGCGGCGTATGGTCTGAGCACTGACAGGCTGACCCTTCACCCCTTCAACCTCAGCAGCAATGCTGGCAGCACTCATACATCTATTTTTTAGACAACCTCTGGATATGATGCTGAGCACGTGCACTCAACTTCTTAGGTCGACCATGGCGAGGCCTGTTCTGAGTGTAACCTGTCCTGTTAAGCCACTCTATGGTCTTGGCCACCGTGCTGCAGCTCAGTTTCAGGGTCTTGGCAATCTTCTTTTAGCCTAGGCCATCTTTATGTAGAGCAACATTTCTTTTTTTCAGATCCTCAGAGTTCTTTACCATGAGGTGCCATGTTGAACTCCGTGACCAGTATGAGAGAGTGAGAGCGATAACACCAAATTTAACACACCTGCTCCCCAATCACACTTGAGACCCTGTAATACTCAAAATTCACATGACACCGGGGAGGGAAAATGGCTATTGGGACCCAATTTGGACATTTTCACCTAGGGGTGTATTCACTCTTGTTGCCAGCGTTATAGACATTAACTGCTTGCTTCCCGCAGGATGACTATAACCGTCCTGTCTTTGAAGAGGAATACCGTTGTTATGGTAGCAGCTATCTACCATAACCCCGGTATCCTCTTCAAGAGCCGGCGGTTCTCTTTCAGATAAAAGTGATCACTTATATCGGCGGCGGGAGAGGGCCCCCCTCCCGCCGCGCTCCGTTGCCCTCCGCCGCTTACCGTGGCCGTTGGTAAAGGCAGAGGCGATCCGGACCTCTCCCTAGCCTGACCCGGAGACGAGTGAGGGGAAGATGGCTCCCGCCCGTCTCCAAGTCCTTGCAGGGCGGAAGCGACGTCAATACGTCACTTCCGCCCATATCTCTTAAAGGGACATTTTTTTTTTTTATATTGCATTTTAGTGTAAATATGAGATCTGAGGTCTTTTGGACCCCAGATCTCATATTTTAAGAGGACCTGTCATGCTTTTTTCTATTACAAGGGTTCCTTGTAATAGGAATAAAAGTGACACCATTTTTATTTTTTTAAAGAACAGTGAAAAAATAAAAGGTAAAATAAGAAAAAAAATAAAAATTAAACGCGCCCCGTCCCGCCGTGCTCGCGTGCAGAAGCGAACGCATACGTGAGTAGCGCCTGCATATGAAACCACACATGTGAGGTATCGCCACGATCGTTGTAGCGAGAGCAATAATTCTAGCCCTAGATCTCCTCTGTAACTCAAAACATGCAACCTGTAAAAAAATGTAAACGTCGCCTATGGAGATTTTAAAGGGTAAAAGTTTGTCGCCATTCCACAAGCGGGCGCAATTTTGAAGCGTGACATGTATCAATTTACTCGGCGTAATATTAACTTTCACAGTATAAAAAAAATTGGGCTAACTTTACTGTTGTCTTATTTTTTAATTCAAAAAAAGTGCGCTTGCAAGACCGCTGTGCAAATACGGTGTGACAAAGTATTGCAGCAACCGCCATTTTATTCTCTAGGGTGTTAGAATAAATAAATAAATAAATATATATATATATATATATATATATATATATATATATATATATATATAATGTTTGGGGGTTCTAAGTAATTTTCTAGCAAAACAAACAGTTTTTAACTTGTAAACACCAAATCTCAGAAATAGGCTCGGTAATGTAGTGGATAATGGCTGTGGTTTTTTGAGGGGACAGCAAATTTACACTGTTATACAAGCTGTACACTCACTACTTTACATTGTAGCAAAGTGTCGTTTCTTCAGTGTTGTCACATGAAAAGATGTAATAAAATATTTACAAAAATGTGAGGGGTGTACTCGCTCTTGTGAGATACTGTATGTTCAAGGCATGCCCTTAAATAAATGAGGACAACGCTGATCACACGTGCATCACTATGGAATCTGCAGATCTAAATGGAGGCTAAAAAAAAAATGAGGAAAGCAATACATTTTAAATTGATTCTTTGTATATAAAATTGCAGTTTAATTCTCATTTGCCACTGTTTTGTTGCAGTAAAATGTCTGAAGTGCAAATCGGTGTCCGATACATATGAAGATTGCCTCGACATTGCACTGGAGATAAAGGTAATAGTCATTAAGCACTATTTTTTTGTCAGTGATGCCCATTGGAGATCTTTCCTTTCACTTTTTCTCAGGACACCTCTTGGGAGGATGTAATTGGAAGTCCCACGAAAGTGAACTCAGGCAGTAATGAGAAAAATCTTAGGCAGATTCTAACACCTATCCACTCTAGGCAAAAGAGGAAAACCATGGCCACTTTTATGTGAGGCAAAAAAATGACCCAATTTCCCATTTTAAAAATAAGTTTTAGTAAAAATGCATACCTTCACGACAGAATTTGTGATTTACAACTAGGGCCGAAACAACTAATCGATCTACAACTAATCGATTATGAAGTCGTTTACTATTTTCATAGTTGATTAATCGGCCACTAACATAATGGGGTTAAATTTAAAATTGGCCCTTTTATAGTACAAAAATAGCAAATCGCTACTGTAAATATTACTTTCACTGTTCCACAGTAAAAAAATTAACCCCTTACAGTAGCGATTATTTGCTCTTTTTGTACTATAAAGGGCTAATTTTAGTTTTTTAACCCCATTATGTTACTAAACATCTTAGGCCTGGTTCACACCTATGCGCTTTTTTGGTGCTTTTTGCAGAAACGCACTACAGTTCATTTAACATGGTTTCCTATGGGACACGTTCACATCTAAGCTTTTTTCAACTGCTGCGTATTTGGAAAGGGTCAAGGACCTTTTTCAACGCAAAACTGTGCTTTTTCGGTTTAATATACTTCAATGGAGACGCTGCAGAAAAGCATGTAATGCGTTTTTGCAGAAATTTGTTTATTAATCTGCCCAACAAATGGGCCTTAAAAATCTAAAAACGCAAATCGCAGCAAAATCGTGTATGCAAATATCAAAACGCACTGCAAAAACAGATCAAAAACAAACTGCATAGGTGTGTACCAAGCCTTTTGCTGGCCACACAGATCAATTTTCAGAAGAGAATATTCATTTGTACATTCGCTGAAATGAATGTTTGAAATTTTCACTTGCTTTTAACATTCTGTTTTTAAAATGAATGTAATTTCTGAATTGGAAAATTCCTTTGACCAAGAAGTTTTCGATTTCTAAATTTTCCCGTCACTGTGGTTGAAAACTAATGTCGATTTGACCCCACCAACGATTAGAAAATCAAACAAACGTTCTCAAATAAAACATTTTTTGAAGGAAGACATTATTTTTGTATGGCCAGCATATAATATATTACAGTTCTGTTTGAAAATATGCAAAACAGCCTAATTTTTTTTTTATTCTTTAACTAAGAACATTTGATCTGAGTCTGACATTTACCAGATTCAACCTCTAATAGTATATACAGTATATCTCTTCTGTCTGTTATTCTCAGAGTGGATTAGATTTTGCTCCCTAACCATATAGTTGGTTATTTATATTTACCACTGCATAGAGATCTTTAAGAATAAATTGCCTTTTTTTTTTTTCTTTTTTTTTTTTACTTAAAAAAAAAGTGTGGTGTACAATTTAGTTAAGGTTATTAATCGATCAAAACATTAATCGGCCAACTAATCGATTATGAAAAAATTGTTAGTTGCAGCCTTATTTACAACTAGCATTAAGTATACTGTTAATGTTGTTTGCAAAGCTGCATTTCAAAGGTCAGCAAACCATCTACTCTGTTTGTATCATGTCTGTTTGGTAGGCAGTACAAATTAAAGTAAGATTGCCTTGACTATATTTACTTCAGATTTTATAATTTGAGAATATTTTATAATTTCTAGTTGACGGGTTTGTACACCCTTCCACAGTAGGGGGGTCCTCCGACTTCCGATGTACCATGATCTGCTTTCGTCCATGAAACAAGACTTGTATGGCCTCTTTTGTATATATTTCCCAGCCATAGATTTCTGGTACACTCAATAAACAAGCTTTTGGGTCTAGTTGGAGGGACTCCTGAAACACGGAGTTGATTTTTTTTTGCACCATCCCTGCCCAATGGTGTAATTTTGGACACCTCCATAAAAGATGAGTTGGGTCTCCATGGTCCCGCTTACACCTTGTACATGTAGCCTCTGTTTGCAAGCCCATCAGATGCAGTCTATGGGGAGTGAAATATACCCTGAACAAGATATACATTTGAGTCAGCCTTTGCGTCACATTCAGTGAGCATGTAACCACAGCCTGAAAAGCCTCCTCCCATTGCTCACCCTCCAATTGGCCTATGTCTCGTTCCCAGAGTTCCATCACTCTCAGGGTATGCTGCCTCAAATAGGACTGCGTAACTCATGCAAAAGCATGGCGTAACATTGTGAAATAAAGCCTTTAGATGAGTCAGCGTCCCTAATGAGACTGAATACCGGAGTTGGGGACAAATGCCACTCTGAGGAGTTACTCTGTGCTATAACTGCATGATGCAACTGTATATAATAAAAATACATAGAAGGTGGTAAATTAAACTTGGGCTGTAAAGCAGCAAATGTCAAGAGTTCCCCATTATATAATATTTGCTTCATGTGTGTCACCCAGTATTTCCACTGGTGAGCACATATTTTGAACTGTTATTGCAGTGTTCACTTTGAAGTAATTTTTATGTGATTTCAATTTTTTTACCATGTTTGTTTTCCTGTGATATGCAAAGATGGTCTGTGCTGTGCTTCCTAAGAACTCAAATTCTATAGTATAGACCATATTACAAGTTTAGTACTGTTCTTATGCCCCCTAATATGTTTGCATTTGTTTCAGTCTTCACATAGTATAAACCAAGCTCTGGAAGAGTTTGTAAAAGCCGAACAACTTGAAGGAGACAATGCATACAAATGCAGCAAGTAAGCTTTTAAATATATTCACTCCTCTGCATTCTACACATGACGGTAAAAAATTTTCCAAAGCACTCTTATGAAAGCTGTATTGTAGTCTACTAGGTGTGTCTAAAATGTTCAAATAATGGTGTCAGAAAACGGACGATGCAAATTATCTTTTTAATTGCCTTCAAAAAAATCGCCATCCTTCGCAACACGCTTTTGGCAACGTTCATAAAGCTTCTTGAAACTTAGTTGGCAAAGGCCTCTTTAGATCACAGTACCACTATTGCATATTCTTGGATTGCTGCCACGTCCGCAAAATGTGTGCTTTTCACAATGCTCTTCAGACGGGAAAACAGAAGTCCTCAGGCACCAGATCAGGGGAGTACGGTGGGCAATCGAGTACAGGTACGCCACACTGAGCCAAGAATTGGGGCACAGGGTCTCATCCCCTATGGTGATGGATCCTGATAATACATGGTAATAATCTCCAGAGGTTTCCTTCTGTTTTTGCTTTCTGTTCGTATGTCAGCTTCTGCGACACAAACCGGCAACAGATCTTCCACTTACCCAAATCTTTGCGGATGATGACGCACACCGTGTCTTGCTAATGCCTAATACCTTCACCATTAACCGTAGAGTCGGTCACTAATCTCGTACCAGCATTTGTTGCACTCGCTTGATAGTGGCTGGGGTTCTGCTTGTCAACAGCTGGCCCAAACGTAGCTCATCCTCAGTCATTTCCTTCCCGTTGCAAAAGCATTTGAACCAGTCGTAAACTTTCTGCTTACGGCTTCCATACCATACACTTGTGCCAACATTTCATTCATCCTCATCGCTGTTTTCCCCAATTTGTAGCAGATCTTGATGTTCACTTGTTGCTCCATTGCCCTGTGACCCTAGCTCTCACACAGACTACATAAGACTGCCCGCGGCTGGTTTACCCTGAAGGTCACGTGTATTCTATGCTCGGTGGAGCATCTCAACGTGTCTCTGGAAAGCCATGTGCGCACCTGACCTATGTTGCCATTGAGCTATCGGACCATTCGCCAAACTATTTAGACACACCTCGTATGTCCCATATCAATGATGTTTGTGTCACTATCCACTTTAATAATGTTGCTATCCACTTGTGTTCACCTTGATAAATGAGCCCTGTTGACAGAAATGTAACATGTCCACAGTGGTGATGACTTTAGGTATTTAAACCAATTGACATTTGTCTTTTTGGTGGGACCACTGCATTTGAATTTGTGTTTGAATGTTGATAAGCTCTTAGTTTCATTTTTTTTTTTATTGATTTTATGTTCTGAAGAGCACTGTAGTGTGTTTTAGTATACCCAAAACCCCTAGATAGACAGAAACAGGGTTGGGAATTTGCTCACTGCTGGAGTATTTAGGTCATATAAGAAGCCAGAGGTTTCATGAATTTAGACTGGACCCTTTTTCTCATCTTCGTGATTTGTTCACTGGTAAGCATTTTTTTCCAATCTGACAGTATTTTAGTGGAAACAAGGATTTAGTCAAGGCATGATAATATTGAACAAAATTTTGATTAAGGTGGGTGTGCACCTGGGAAAAGGGATTTTTCTGAGCAGAAATGGAGCTGGCCATCGACTGGCAGCGAAGTAGGAGGATGCAGAATGTAGGCTGGCCCTTTAAATTTTTGCTTGCTATGCCACCTCATCTTTGAAAATTTTATATAATTTGATTATAATGTTTTGTTTAAAAAAAATAGATGTGTTTGACTCATGTTTTTAGGAACTCATTCATCTTCCAAATGTGTGTGCTCTCCTTGTTCTGTGGTGGTTGACTTCTTCAAATCTTTTTATGCAGAGGGATATATGAAGAGTGGAGTTGAGAAACACCTTTTAACTTCTTTTTCTGTGTAAAAGCAACCTGTTGGCACAGAAATATGGAAGCTGCCACTGCTGACATCGGTTTGAAATACAGCTGTATGGCTGGTATCCATATTTACTACTCTAGTTGGTAGAGCACTGATCTGGAAAAGCATTTCAGCTGTAAGGCCCCTTTCACACTGGGGCGGGAGGTGCGGTGGCGGTAAAGCGCCGCTATTTTTAGCGGCGCTTTACTGTCGGAGTTGCGGCGGTATTCCGCCGCTAGCGGTGTGGGTTTTACCCCCGCTAGCGGACGAAAAAAGTTTAATACCGCCGGCAATGCGACTTTTGGAGCGGTCCTGCTAGCGCACCGCTCCAGTGTGAAAGCCCTCGGCCTTTCACACTGGCAAAACAGCAGCCGCTGTTTCAGGTTGGTTTGCAGGTGCTATTACTCTTTCGTCCATGGACCGACACAGCTTCTCTATTGACAAAGTGGGTATTATCCGTTAATTAGGAGTGACTAGGCAGAAAAACTTGTAAAAAGTGTTGCATCACACCTTCTACAGTACCGCCCAGGGGGCGGACCCTCTGGGTATACCCTCTCAGTCTGCACATCGCAGATCAGTTTTTTTCTGTCTAGCAAGGAGTAGGACATGGCTCCCTTCGGGCTCATTGGTCCGGGGAAAAAAGATATATATATATTTTTATTTATTTTTTGCTACATTTGTTGTTTCCTGCGATCTTCGATCAACTGCCGACTGGGTGACAGGCTGGATCCTCGATCCTTGTAGTCTCCCCAGTTTCGGCCATCGAGCGTGTGCCGACCCTAGCTACGCGCTGGGTTTTCCACGACATGCCCGTCGCTCCACGGGTGGCCGGTGAGCCTACGCTCCAGGGCCTGCATCGGACCGCTCAGCTTCGGCTGACCTTACGGCCGAGTCGCAGCAGCCTGGCCGGTGAGCTTACGCTCCAAGGCTTGCATCGGACCGCTCAGCTTCGGCTGACCTTACGGCCGAGTCGCAGCAGCCTGTCCGGTGAGCGTCATGCTCCAGGGCATACATATGATCGTCCCTTCTGGGTCCAATCACAGCATGCCTGGCCAACAGTCACCTTCCGTGCGCGGACGATGATCTGTTTGGAATGTCTTCCAGCAGAATACATGCAGGATAGGTAAGTAAAACTCCCCTGCCTCGGCTGGGTGATTTAGCTGGACATTCCTGGAGAGATCAAGTAAGTGGTTGTGGCCCCTTTCTTCCCTCTCTCCCTGCCTTTCCCTCCTCCCTGGGCTTCTAGCTAAAGGTTGCTGGGTGCTGGGGGTCACCTAGGGGGTCCCACTGGAGCGGGGCTGGCTGTAACTAACATTTAAAAGAAATTTCATTTTTGCTTACCTGTGTTTCTGTGTCTCCATGCTGAGGTGGTCCATGCCAAGTTTGGCCTCTTGTAACTGCCTGGCGGCCATCTTCCTGTAGTTCGGCCACACCCACTGGCCCCTATCAGGTGATCGGCGGCCATGTTTGTCCACCCTGTATGCAGATATTGCCGTTCGGCGGCCATCTTTTTTGTGGGCTATGGCTGCCTGACCTCTATCTTCTGTCGGCGGCCATTTTCTTAGAGCCCACATTATCTTCCATACAGACGGTTTTGGCAACCATTTTGCGAGAGCCTCCGGCCTCTAGGGTGCATTACACTGGCGCGAAAATTCACACAGGAAGTGCTGATAAAAGAAGCAGACTGACACAGCAGCAAGGGGACAGCATCATAGGCGCAGCATAGCAGTACCTATCCAGGGTGGTGAGTCCTCTGGGTAACCCAGCATCTCTGCAGCGCAGGAGGGTGGCCTATTGATATCTTGCCTGGAGCCCTGTGAGTGTCAGCGTGTGGTCAGCATGGCATCTGAGCCAGATGTCTTCTCCCCTGAAACACCAGATTTAGCAGCTGGTGTCCCTGAGGTGTCTATGGACGCTATGTCGGCAATCCTAGAGGCGTTTGCTGCCAGGGTGGAAGCAGCACACGGGAATACAGGGGGTAATAAACGCCCCCGTCCCCTGCAATCTTCTGGGGATATTTCTGATGCAGAACCAGGTCCAGCTACGGCTCATGGCCCAGATTCTGATGCATCAGAGACTGCAGACCGTGACCGATCGGACAGTGAGGAGGACTCCAAGTCCAGGTCAGTACGCGAGACGGCTTTGGTATCTGACCTTATTACTGCAGTGCGGGATACGCTAAAGTTGGAAAGGACTGAAGAAGTAGCAGATACTCCAGTCCCCTTTGGGTTTCGTAAACCTGCCCGCACTGCTAAGGTGTTCCCTTGTGTGTCTTATTTTGACAAACTCTTATACAAGGAATGGGAGAACCCACTGAGGGTCTTTACAGCCCCAAAGAGGTTTGCAGTACGGTACCCCTTTGAGGAGAGTTTTCTGAAGATATGGACCTCTCCCCCTATAGTGGACCCTTCGGTGTCCAGACTTAATAGAGCCACCACTATTCCAGTAGAAGGGGCTCCTGTTTTCAAGGACCCTGTGGATAAGAAGGCTGAAGCACTCGCTCGCTACCTATACTCAGTGGTAGGCTCAGCAGTACGCCCGGCATTGGCGGGGGCCCTAGTGTCTCAGACACTTACTGAATGGGCAAAATTGCTACTCCAGGGGTTAAAGGAGCGAGATGCTCCTCCTAATGAGATAACTTTGGCCGACCAGTTGGTCCAGGGCCTTAAGTTTGTCTGCGAGTCAGACATGGATACTATTCCCCTGCTGTCAAGAGCTTCGGTTTATGCAGTAGCAATACGCCGCCTGATCTGGCTAAAGGGCTGGTCTGCGGACCAGACTTCCAAGAAAGCCCTATTGGATCTGCCTTTTAAGGGCGACAGACTTTTTGGGGCTTCTCTGGATGACATCATCAAGGATGCTACAGGAGGTAAAAGCACTTTGCTTCCCCAAACTAGCAAAGGTAGGGGACCACGCCAAGGGCAAGGGCCCTCCTTTACTGCACGTAAGCGGTTTTTTCGCCCTCTTAAGGCGACAGGGAAAAGACCCCAGGCCGATAAAGCGCCTGCCCAAGGACAAAAGCGTCCTTGGTCCCGCAGACCCAACAAGCCTGTGGACAAATCTGCGTCCACATGAAGGTCCGCCCCCACCCAGCTCTCGGGTGGGGGGACGTCTTCGCAAATTCGCGACTCAGTGGACTGCTCTAGTCTCCGACAGGTGGGTTTGCGAAGTAATCTCCTCAGGCTACAAGATAGAATTTCTCTCTTGTCCACCAGACAGATTCATCACCTCCAATCTCCAGCTACTACCGACCCGTCGGGAGGCCCTGTATGGGGCGGTCCAGGGTCTACTGGAACGCGGGGTAGTTATTCCAGTTCCAGAACAGGAACGGGGTCAGGGTTTTTACTCAAATCTGTTCATTGTGCCAAAGAAGGAGGGGGTTCGTCCAATCTTGGATCTCAGAGCCCTCAATTGCTTTGTGAAGGTACAAAGATTTCGGATGGAGTCGGTTCGATCCGTAGTCACGGCTCTCCATCCGGGGGACTTTCTGGCCTCCTTGGACATCAAGGACGCATACCTGCATGTCCCCATATACTCCAGACACCAGAGGTTTCTGCGATTTGCTATCGGGAAGAACCACTACCAGTTTGTGGCCCTCCCGTTTGGCCTTGCCTCAGCACCCAGGACGTTCACCAAGGTGCTCGCTCCGATTCTGGCACTTCTAAGACAGCGGGGTATCGCTATCACAGGTTACTTGGACGACCTTCTGCTGAAGGGCCCTTCAAGCTCAGAATTAGAGGTAAGCGTGTCCATTACCTGTCAGACTCTTCGAGACTGTGGTTGGATACTAAACACGCAAAAGTCAGTATTGGTGCCCACTCAACGCCTAGTGTACCTGGGGTTGATTCTGGATTCCTCAGAGGCAAAGGTATTCCTCCCTGTGGAGAAGTTGCAGACCCTCCGGGCTGCAGTACGGCAGCTGACTTCCAGGAATTGGTCGTCACTCCGTTTTTGCATGCGAGTGTTGGGCCTCATGGTAGCCTCCTTCGAGGCGGTCCCATATGCTCAATACCACACTCGAGTGTTACAGAGGGAAGTTCTGTCCAGATGGAACAGATGCCCTTCATCTCTGGATTATCAAATCCGAGTGAGCCACCTAGTCAGGAGATCCCTGGTATGGTGGCTGACAGCACCGGCTCTAATGGCCGGGAAGTCATTTCTTCCGGTTTACTGGATAGTGATCACGACGGACGCCAGCCTTACAGGTTGGGGGGGAGTCTGGGGTGTCCAGTCGGCGCAAGGTCGCTGGACCCCAGAGGAAGCCCTCCTGCCGATCAATGTCCTGGAGATCCGGGCGATCAAGCTGTGCCTCTTCAAATGGTCTCAGAGACTGCAAGGGCGTCCAGTCAGGATCCAGTCAGACAACGCCACAGCAGTGGCATATGTCAATCATCAGGGAGGAACAAGAAGCTCAGCTGCAGCATCGGAGATCGCTCGCATCCTGAAGTGGGCAGAGAGGAGCGTACCGGCACTGTCGGCCGTGTACATTCCGGGTGTGGAAAACTGGCAGGCGGACTACCTGAGCCGCCAGATGCTGGACCAGGGAGAATGGTCCTTACACCCGGAGGTGTTCCAACTCCTCTGCCAAAGATGGGGCACACCAGACGTAGATCTTCTGGCTTCCCGACTCAATCGGAAGGTATTGAGGTTTGTGGCCCGGTCAAGAGACCCATGGGCAGACGCAACGGACGCGTTGGTAGCATCGTGGGGCCAGTATCGGCTAATCTATGCCTTCCCTCCCTTAAGGCTTCTTCCTCTTCTGCTCCGCAGAGTGGAGGCAGAGCGAATTCCAATGATCCTAATCGCTCCAGATTGGCCTCAGCGTCCTTGGTACGCCGATCTAGTACGTCTGGTAGCAGACGTCCCCTGGCGCCTACCACTACGGAAGGACCTGCTGTCGCAAGGTCCCATATTCCATCCTGCTTTACAGTCATTGGCTTTAACGGCATGGCTGTTGAGAACCAGGTACTGAGAGACCGGGGCCTGTCAGACTCAGTAATTTCTACTATGAGAAGTGCTCGGAAACCGTCCTCTAGGAAGGTCTATCACCGCACTTGGAGGGCCTACATCTCCATGTGTGAGGAAATGAAATGGCATCCGCGTACCTATTTGGTTTCCAGAATCCTGCTGTTTTTACAGCATGGGGTAGACCAAAGGCTTGCCCTAAGTACGATTAAGGGACAGATATCTGCCCTGACTTTCTTTTTTCAGCGACCCCTGGCGACTCACTCTCTCGTGAGTACATTTGTGCAGGGGGTTCGACATGTGGCCCCTCCGGTCCGCCCCCCGTTACCTCCGTGGGACTTGAACCTGGTCCTCTCGGTGCTTCAGAAGGCACCGTTTGAGAATATTAGAGATATTCCCCTGTTGACACTTTCTCAGAAGGTGGTCTTTTTGGTGGCTGTTACGTCAGTTAGACGAGTCTCTGAGCTGGCAGCCTTGTCCTGCAAGGCTCCCTATTTGATTTTCCACAAGGATAAGGTGGTGCTGCGGCCGCAGCCTTCCTTTCTTCCGAAGGTCGTTTCGGCTTTTCATCTCAACGAAGACATTGTACTTCCATCCTTGTGTCCTCAGCCGTCGAATCCTAAGGAGTCGGCGTTGCTTTCCTTGGACGTTGTCCGAGCTTTGAGAGTATACATATCTGCTACTTCCCTGTTCCGGAAGTCAGACTCACTGTTTGTTTCGGTGGCTGGTCCCAAGAAGGGCCAAGCAGTCTCATCGGCCACCATCTCTAGGTGGATCCGACAGATAGTAATCCAGGCTTACGCCTTAAAGGGTCAGGCGCCCCCCTTTCCTGTCACGGCGCATTCGACCAGGGCAATAGGTGCCTCTTGGGCTTTCCGACATCAAGCGTCTGTTTCCCAACTATGTAAAGCGGCGACTTGGTCGTCCGCTCACACTTTCACAAAATTCTACAAAGTTGATGTAGGTGCATCTTCGGATGCCTCTTTCGGCCGCAAGGTTTTGCAGGCGGCTGTTTAGAGTTGCAACTCCTCCGTTGGAGGAGTGCTGTTTTATGTTTTGGGGTGAAGTTTGTTTTTATGCTGTTACCACCCCTCGTTTTTTCTCTGACACTGCTTTGGGACGTCCCACTTTGTCAATAGAGAAGCTGTGTCGGTCCATGGACGAAAGAGTAAATAGGATTTTTTACTCACCGTAAAATCCTTTTCTCTGAGTCCATGGACCGACACAGCACCCACCCCTCCTTTTAAGTTTGTACTGCTTTTTGACGAACTGATCTGCGATGTGCAGACTGAGAGGGTATACCCAGAGGGTCCGCCCCCTGGGCGGTACTGTAGAAGGTGTGATGCAACACTTTTTACAAGTTTTTCTGCCTAGTCACTCCTAATTAACGGATAATACCCACTTTGTCAATAGAGAAGCTGTGTCGGTCCATGGACTCAGAGAAAAGGATTTTACGGTGAGTAAAAAATCCTATTTTTTGGCGCAATAGCGTCTGCAAACCGCCACAGTGTGAAAGGGGTCTTAGTGAGTCTCCTAGATAGCACAGGAAGGCTGGTGATTGCGGTTTTGGCATATTTAACTTCAAAAATAAGTCATTAACCACATCTCCAATAATTCTATCTGGACGGGTGTATTTTAATGTAATATTTTTCCTTGCGTTGTACTTATGTTGGCCCCTTGCTTCTTTAGGTGTAATCAGTTAGTTACGGCAACAAAGAAATTTACAATTCATAGAACATCTAATGTCCTGACTCTGTCTTTGAAAAGATTTGCAAGTTTCAGTGGAGGAAAACTTTCAAAGGTGAGTTCAAAATGGATTATGAAGTTATTTGCCATCTTTAAAAACTGCATTAAATACACATTTCTAGCTACGTTCTTACAGTAAAGCTTTTATAGATTTGTTTAAATCATCAATGCATGAACAAACACAAATCGTCATTTTATTTTTTAACTTGCGTGTTATAGTTTGTAAGGTTTAAGAAAAGACTCCAGTCCATCCAATTTAACCTGTGTGTGTGTGTGTGTGATTTATATTCTTTAACGGTTCCCATAGCTCTGTATATACTGCTTCCTGAGGAAGACGGCTAAAGGACTCATTCGCAAAAACGCATGCTTTTTGCGATTTTTGTAATGCATTGGCATGCATTTTACATGTGTTTCTTTTTTTTTTTTTGCCTTGCAGTGCGTTGCGTTTGTTTACGCTTGCATGCATTTGAATGTGTTCTGCTCCACTGGGAAAAAGGTAGCACATGCCATACTTTAGTGCTGGGCAAATGCAACACAACACGCTGGTATGAACTACATTCATAGGGAAATAATTTTTGGTTGCCATGCGCTGGGAATGTGTTCACAAACACAACCCAGGGCATCTTTTGTATATGACCCCTAAAGGCTCATTCACAGCGCATCTAATGCATGCACATTGCAGTGCTTTGTTTTGCATTTTTGTAATGCGTTGGTGTGCATTTTACATGGGTTGTGTTTTGGGGTGTTTTTTTGGCCTTGTTTGGCTTGATTTGATTTGCAGTGTTGCACTTATGTGCGTTTGCATGTTTATGTGCATTTGAACATGCTGTGCTGAAAAAAAGTAGTGCACTTTTTTCAGCGCGGGGCAAATGCAAGCAACACGCAGTGCATTGGTGTGAACTGCGTTCATAAGAGACCATTATTTTTTTTTTAGGTTGCCATGCTTTGAGAATGCACTCACAAATGAACCCCAGTGTATCTGGTGGGCATATACCCTTAAAGTGGTTGTATTAACCGCTTAGTGATTTTTAGCTACAGGTAAGCCTATAATAAGGCTTTCTTTTCTGAGGAAGATCAGCATCTGACCTCAGAGAAGGTGGAGCCTGATAGACTGCATGTAATATAAGACATTACAATTACATTTAAAGTAATTTTTTCTTAGTATTGTGCATTATATTTAAAATGATCATATCCATGAAAATAGTCTCAGATTTTAGTACTACTTTAATATAAAAGATTTATCTCTCCCTTCCACCCTTCATATAGTTTCATGTCTGTCTCTTAGTTATAATGCCCATATAGCCTACTTCTGGGTGTATTTATATAATATAAATACAGTAAAACCTTGGATTGAGAGTAACTTGGTTTGAGAGCGTTTTGCAAGACGAGCAACATTTTTAAATAAATTTCGACTTGATATACAAGTAGAATCTTGTCACAACGGAGTAGAGAAGAGAGGCGCCTCTAAGTTTAGCAATATGGCTACATTTAATGAGGGTACAACATTTAGCAACTTACATGGTCGATGACCATCCTCTGCACCACCATCGACGTCATCCCTTCCATGCTGCGTTTCACAAGTGCTTCAAGCCTCGCTTTCAGATCGCTTTACTGCAGGGTAGTCTTCAAAGTCACGATTGCAGACTGACAGCGGTGAAAGCCGGCGGTGCAGAGGATGGTCTATGTGGACAGCTCTACCCCGGGTGCCTGCATACTTAGATGTGCCTGTTTTAATCATCAGCCATTCGAGTTGCTAAATGTTGTACCTTCGTTAAACATAACCGTATTGCTACACTTAAAAGCGCCTCTCTTCTTTTTTTATACTCTGTAGTTCCTGCTGCTAATCCTCTTGTGGAGGCTGCCATTTGTGAATGGACATTTTATGGTTGCACAACCTATCACATTGCTATAATCTTTTTATATGGACTATAAACTGAAGGATTTATAAATGGTTGTAGAACGAATCATCTGAGATTCCATTATTTCTTATTTGATAGAGTGCTTTAGATTACAAGCATGTTTCAGGAACAATATATGTTCGCAATCAAAGGTTTTCCTGTAATATACAGTGGGTACGGAACGTATTCAGACCCCCTTAAATTTTTCACTCTGTTATATTGCAGTCATTTGCTAAAATCATTTAAGTTCATTTTTTTTCCCTCAATGTACACACAGCACCCATATATTGACAGAAAAACACAGAATTGTTGACATTTTTGCAGATTTATTAAAGAAAAACTGAAATATCACATGGTCCTAAGTATTCAGACCAGGGTTCGACAAACCCCGGGCGCCAGGTCTCAATTGCAACTAGAATTGGCTACCTGGCGCCCGGGACGGCAGAGCTGGGGTATCATGTGTCTCTGTGCGCCATCGCGCGATCTCGTCTGGCCGCTAATTGAGGCCGCGGCTTTGCGGCCTTCTGCAGGCCTGTGCTTCCCAGGGGACTGGAGCGAGGCAAGCTGCCGGGATGGATCGGATCATCATCGCATGAGAGAGCATGCAGACTCTGTCATGGAGCCGCCGCCGTCAGCTGTGTCTATCTGTGTGCGGTGTGGGGGATAATTGCAGCTGAGAGCACAGAGATAGGCGGTGGGCGCTCCGCCACCGGCCGCCTCTCGTCCTGGGGGTTGGGGAATTCCGCTGAGGGGGCCGAGCCACCTACGTCACTGCCACGGGGAGTCACTCAGTAAACGAGCTGCCTGGAGGCTGCAGACAGTGCAGAGTGCACACGTAAGTCACGTGATAGCGGTGATATCACACACAGAGCGCGGACAGCGTTAAGGTGAGAGAGAGTGACTCAATGCAGCCAGAAGCTGCTATTTTACAGTATATATGGATGGTTTTGATTTGAACATCTGACTGGCAGTGACACTGGGAATGGGATCGGTGAATAAATAAGAATTACAAATGGTTTCAGTTCACTTTGAATAGTTAATTTTTTTTGTCCAGCATTAAGCACTGCTTTGTTCCAGCATGCAGCATCAATACAAGCGAATTCTCCTCTGTTGCTGCCTATAAAGAGTTATTCTTGGCATCTCCGCCATTCAGGAGAAACCTTTTAATTTGATCCGTGAAGATATGGTTAATCCACTTGCATGATTAAACACTTGATGTCACATCAGAATATATTAATTACCTACACAAGTTAAAGGGGTTGTAAAGGTAAATGTTTTTTCACCTTAATGCATCCTATGCATTAAGGTGAAAAAACATCCGACAATACCAGCCCCCGTTTTACTTACCCGACCGCTCCAAAGTCCCGCACTCGCCCCTGTCATCCTCCTCGCCGTTCAGCCTGGCTGTTGATTGGCTACAGTTGATGGATTGAAAGCAGCGCAGCCATTGGCTGGCGCTGCTGTTAATCACATTCAATGACGCGGGCCGAGTGATGCAGTGAGCGGCAATAGCCGCTGGCTGTATCACAGGAGCGTGCCCGCAATCACTCACCACCATGCAAGCTCGCATATAGGTGGTGAGTGATTGCGGGGAGGAGCCGAGACAGCCGCCGAGGGACCCCAGAAGACGTGGATCGGGGCCACTCTGTGAAAAACGAGCTGCACAGTGGAGGTAAGTATAACATGTTTGTTTTTAAAAAATAAAATAAACAAATTTGTTTACAATCCCTTTAAATGCCTATATATAAAGTTTGGTTCTAGTCGTCTTTCTGTGTAAATTTAAGATGGCTTTATTTTCAATATAAAAATTAACCATTGTCGGTCGTTAAAAAAAAACCTGGCTCCTAACTTTTTTAGCTGGCTCCTAGATTCCAAGCAAATTTGTCAAGCCCTGATTCAGACCCTTTGCTCAGTATTTAGTAGAGGCACCCTTTTGATCTAATACAGCCATGAGTCTTTTTGGGAAAGATGCAACAAGTTTTTCACACCTGGATTTGGGGATCCTCTGCCATTCCTCCTTGCAGATGCTTTCCAGTTCTGTCAGGTTGGATGGTAAACGTTGGTGGACAGCCATTTTTAGGTCTCTCCAGAGATGTTCAAGTCAGGGCTCTGGCTGGGCCATTCAATAACAGTCACGGAGTTATTGTGAAGCCGCCAGCCGACCAGTCGTCCTGTCCCTGCAGCTGAAAAACACCCCCACAGCATGATGCTCCTCAAAATCATCAGCAAACAGGGCCTGTGCTACCACTCATATGCTGACGACACCCAACTCTACTTTCGTATCACCGGGAAAAAAGACCAATATCACGGATTGGAAACCTGTCTCACATTGATCGATGAATGGATGACTGAGAATTCCCTCAAACTCAACGGATCCAAAACAGAACTCCTTCTCCTCCACGCAAACCGAAAGACAAAAACTAAGACTACTTGGACACTCCCCACTATCCTTGGACAGACCGTTACCCCGAGCACCAAAGTCAAAAGTCTCGGAGTCATCTTTGACTCAGAGATGTCGATGGACGCACAAATTGGATCAGTAGTCAGCGGAGCTCACCATCTCCTCCGTCTACTACGTAGACTCATCCCCTTCATCCCAAAAGAGGATACAGCAGTAGTAGTTGGAACAATTATCAACTCCCGACTCGATTACGCAAACGCCCTCTACCTCGGACTACCCAAATACCAGATTTCGCGCCTACAAGTCATCCAGAACACGGCTGCCAGGCTGGTAACGGGAAAAAAACCTTGGGAATCCATCACCCCATCACTAAGGACCCTTCATTGGCTAACCGTAAAGGATCGGATCACATTCAAGACCCTCTGTCTCACCCACAAGTGCACACAGGGAAACGCTCCACAATATCTATGCGAGAAGATAAAACACTACACCCCCAATCGCAATCTCCGATCAACCAACCAAAACCTCCTTCACATCCCCAAGTCCCGCTACAAATCAAAGGGAGAACGAAGATTTGCAGTCCAAGGACCACGGCTATGGAACGCTCTACCCACCAACATCCGCATGGAAGAAAACCACCGGGCCTTCAGGAAAAAACTTAAGACCCACCTATTCTGAAGGGTCAGGATGTCACTGGATGCAAAGCGCCTTGAGGCGATTTAGTTCGCATTTGTAGCGCTATACAAGTTATTCACTCACTCACTCACCACTATGCTTCACCGTTGGGACTGTATTGGACAGGTGATGAGCAGTGCCTGGTTTTCTCCACACAAATCGCCTAGAATTAAGCCCAAAAAGTTCTATTTTGGTCTCATCAGACCAGAGAATCTTATTTCCCGCCATCTTGGAGTCCTTCAGGTGTTTTTTTTTTTTTTTTAAGCAAACTCCATGCGGGCTTTCATGTGTCTTGCACTGAGGAGAGGCTTCCGTCGGTCCACTCTGCCATAAAGCCCCGACTGGTGGAGGGCTGCAGTGATGGTTGACTTTCTACAACTTTCTCCCGACTGCATCTCTGGAGCTCAGCCACAGTGATCTTTGGGTTCTTCTTTACCTCTCTCACTAAGGCTCTTCTCCCCCGATAGGGGGGGGGGAGGAGACTGACTGACTGGGAGAGGTGACCGATCTGTGTCCCTAATGTACAAGGGACACAGCATTGGTCTCCTCTCCCTGACAGGACGTGGATCTCTGTATTTACACACAGAGATCCACGTCCTTGGCTGTGTAGCGGCCGATCGCGGGTACATAGTAGACATCGCGGCCGCCAGGCACGTGCAGCGGCATCTCAGTGACGCGCGGGCACGCGCGCGCCGCCGGAGGAGCCAAGGCCGTAAAAACCGGCCTCCCGGACCTGTAGAGCCACCTTGTGGCCGTCATTTGTCAATGGCCCGGGTCTCAAGAAGTTAATAAATCTGCAAAAATGTCGTCAATTCTGTGTTTTTCTGTCAATATGGGGTTCTGTGTGTACATTAATGAGGGAAAAAAATGAACTTTAAATGATTTTAGCAAATGGCTGCACTATAAGGGCTCTTTCACACGGGGCGGATCCGTGCAGATCCCCGCTGAGCCGACGGATGACTGGGCGGTCCCCGCACACTGTGCAGGGACCGCCCTGTCAGAGCGCCACTCTCCCCTATGGGGAATCGGATGACGACGGACCGTAGAGTCGTTGTCATCCGATCCGCTCCGCCGACGGAAGGAAAAATAGGGTTTTCCTCCGTCACACTTTGGCGGAGCGGATGTCAGCGGACATGTCTCCGCTGACATCCGTGGCTCCATAGGGCTACATGGAGGATCCGTTTTAGGTCCGCCTAAAAAACTGACAGGCGGACCTGAACGGACCTCCGTGTGAAAGGGGCCTTACAGAGTGAAAAATTTTACGGGGCCTGAATACTTTCCGTATTTCTGTACTGTTTCACAGTCGGAGTCTGATATTTGCCAGATTTAACCTCTAATAGTATAGCTCTTCTGTCTGTTATTCTCAGAGTGGATTTGAGATTTTGCTCCCTAACCATAAAGTGTGTTATTTATATTTAACACTGCAAAGAGATATTCAAGAAAAAATTGCCCTTTTTCTTTATCGTACATCACGGGACACAGAGCTTCATAGTAATTACTACTGTGGGTTATAGGCCACCTTCAGGCGATGGACACTGGCACACCCATAAAACGAACAGGAAGTCCCCTCCTATATAACCCCTCCCATACCGGGAGTACCTCCGTTTTTTCGCCAGTGTCTAAGGTGTTGGTCACAGATAAAGAAGTGCTAAGAAGAGCTCTGCTACAAGAATCCTTATAGGTTCAAGCGGTTTAACCACTTAACGACCGCCCACTGTAAAAATACGTCGGCAGAATGGCACCGACAGGCAGAATCGCGTATATCTACGTGACTGCCTTTGTATAGTTGGGGGGTCCGATCGGACCCCCCTTCTTTACAGTGAGCGGCCGTTATTCGTTTGGGAGCGATCAGGGATGAGGGGGCGGCCGTTCGATTCCGGCCACCGCCTCTCGATCGCTCCCGGCGAATGAGAGAGCTTCCCTGCCTGTGTAATGTTTACACAGGCAGAGGAAGTGATGTCACCTCTCCTGCGGCGCTCACATATACCGAGCGCCGTACAGGAGAAGATGCAGGTTAGTGCACAAAACACTACACTGACACCAGGACACATAGGCACATAAATCGCCACCCCAGATCACCCCCCAGTCACAGTGCAGTGACCATTTATTTACTGATCACTGCAATCAGTGACATTTGTGACTGTAAAAGTGTCACTAAAGTTAGTTTTAGGTCCAGTGTAGCCCCCTAACCCCCCCCCCAATAAAGGTTTAACCCCCTGATCGCCCCCCAGATAACCCTTTCACCCCCTAGCACTGCCGTCGCTAAGCGATCATTTTTCTGATCGCTGTCTTAGCGTCGGTGATGCCGATCGGTAGCCAGTTATATTTTTTTATGTTCGCCGCAGGTTTTTATAGTGTCAGGTACCCGCATATATTATCTAATAAAGGTTTAACCCCCTTGATCGCCCCCCAGGTAACCCTTTCACCCCCTATCACCACTGTCGCTAAGTGATCGTTTTTCTGATCGCTGTCTTAGTGTCGGTGATGCCGATAGGTGGCCAGTAATTTTTTTTTTTTTTTTTAGGTTCGCCGTCAGGTTTTTATATAGCGTCAGGTACCCCCATATATTACCCAATAAAGGTTTTAACCCCCTAATTGCCCCTAGTTAACCCTTTCACCAGTAATCACCATATAAGTGTTACGGGTGACGCTGGTTAGTTTGCTTTTTATAATGTCGGGGCACCCGCCGTATATAACCCAATAAAGGTTTAACCCCCTGATCGCCCGGCGGGTGATATCAATTAGGTTTTAGCGTCAGAGAGGGTCTGCGTCACACCCCAGGCAGCGTCAGGTTAGTGCCAGTAACGCTAACACCCACGCGTGAAGCATACACCCCCCTTAGTGGTATAGTATCTGAACAGATCAATATCTGATCTGATCAGATCTATACTAGCGTCCCCAGCAGTTTAGGGTTCCCAAAAACGCAGTGTTAGCGGGATCAGCCCAGATACCTGCTAACACCTGCGTTTTGCCCCTCCGTCCAGCCCAGGCCACCCAAGTGCAGTATCGATCGATCACTGTCACTTGCAAAACACAACACACATAACTGCAGCGTTCGCAGAGACAGGCCTGATCCCTGCGACTCCAGTGCTGTAGGAGGTGATTTCGCCACCACAGTTAAAAAAAAAAAAAAGCATATATGCCGAAGCATTGGGGCAGCAGGGGCGGAGGAGCGATTTTGCTCCTAATGCCGCGTACATACGGTCGAAATTCCGACGGAGGCTTGCCCGTGGAAAAGTCTGACCATGTGTACGCGGCATAACTTTTGTGGGAAGATGCCCCCATGCTTCGGCATATATAAATGGTGCATGTATGCCCATCATTAGAAGTGGGTGGATGAAGGGCGGTATTCTAATGGTGGGCATACCCACCGATCTTTTTTTTTCGTTCAGCCAACAGGCTGCATGAAAAAAAAGATTACAATACATGTCCAACAAGGACCAGCAACGTACTGGTATGTTGCTGGACTTTGAATGTTTATACCAGAATGATGCCTGCGGGTTTAGGTATCATCTTGGTATCATTCTTTTCAGCCAGCGGCCGGCTTTCATGTAAAAGCAATCCTAGTGGCTAATTAGCCTCTGGACTGCTTTTACAAGCAGTGGGAGGGAATGTCCCCCCCCCCCCCGCCCCGGATATAAAAAGCGCCATTGGGAAATTGGGAAAGCATTTTATCACACCGATCTTGGTGTGGTCAGATGCTTTGAGGGCAGAGGAAAGATCTAGGGTCCAATAGACCCCAGTTTTTTCAAAAAAAGAGTACCTGTCATTACCTATAGCTATCATAGGGGATATTTACATTCCCTGAGATAACAATAAAAATGATAAAAAAATATGGAAGCAACAGTTTAAAAATAAAATAAAAAAGCAAAATTAATAATAATAAAAAAAAAAAAAAAAAAAGCACCCCTGTCCTGCCCTGCTCTTGCCCAATGGCGAACAGAAGCGTCGGTCTGGCGTCATATGTAAACAGCAATTGCACCATGCATGTGAGGTATCACCGCGAAGGTCAGATCGAGGGCAGTAATTTTAGCAGTAGACCTCCTCTGTAAATCTAACGGGGTAACCTGTAAAGGCTTTTAAAGGCTTTTAAAAATGTATGTAGTTTGTCGCCAATGCGCGTTTGTGCGAAATTTTAAAGCATGTCGTGTTTGGTATCTATGTACTCGGCCTAAGATCATCTTTTTTATTTCATCAAACATTTGGGCAATATAGTGTGTTTTAGTGCATTAAAATTAAACTTGTATTTTTTCCCCAAAAAATGCATTTGAAAAATCGCTGCGGAAATACTGTGTAGAAAAAAAAATTCAACACCCACCATTTTAATCTGTAGGGCCTTTGCTTTAAAAATATATATGTTTGGGGGTTCAACATAATTTTCTTGCAAAAAAAAAAAATGTTTTCATGTAAACAAAAAGTGTCAAAAAGGGCTTTGTCTTCAAGTGGTTAGAAGAGTGGATGTAAGCTTCCTAATGTTGTGTATAAAATGCCAGAACAGTTCAAAACCCCCCCAAATGACCCCATTTTGGAAAGTAGACACCCCAAGCTATATACTGAGAGGCATGTCGAGTCCATGGAATATTTTATATGTTGACACAAGTTGCGGAAAAAAGACAATTTTTTATTTTTAATTTTTTTTGCACAAAGTTGTCACTAAATGATATATTGCTCAAACATGTCATGGGCATATGTGGAATTACACCCCAAAATACATTCTGCTGCTTCTCCTGAGTACGGGGATACCACATGTGTGAGACTTTTTGGGAGCCTAGCCGCGTACGGGACACCAAAACCAAGCACCGCCTTCAGGCTTTCTAAGGGTGTAATTTTTTGATTTCACTTCTCACTGCCTATCACAGTTTCGGAGGCCATGGAATGCCCAGATGGCACAAAACCCCCCCAAATGACCCCATTTTGGAAAGTAGACACCCCAAGCTATTTGCTGAGAGGTATGGTGAGTATTTTGCAGATCTCGCTTTTTGTCACAAAGTTTTGAAAATTGAAAAAGAGATATATATATATATATATATATATATATATATATATATATATATATATATATATATATTTTCTTTCTTCATTTTCAAAAACAAATGAGAGCTGTAAAATACTCACCATGCCTCTCAGCAAACAGCTTGGGTGTCTACTTTCCAAAATGGGGTCATTTGGGGGGGTTTTGTGCTATTTTGGCATTTTATGGCCTTCGAAACTGTGATAGGTAGTGAGGAGTGAAATCAAAAATTTGTGCCCTTAGAAATCCTGAAGGCGGTGCTTGGTTTTCGGGGGCCCGTACGCGGTTAGGCTCCCAAAAAGTCCTACACATGTGGTATCCCCGTACTCAGGAGAAGCAGCAGAATGTATTTTGGGGTGTAATTCCACATATAACCATGGCATGTGTGAGTAATGTATCATTTAGTGACAACTTTTTGTAATTTTTAATTTTTTTTATTTATTTTTTATTTTTTTGTCATTCAATCACTTGAGACAAAAAAAAAAAAAATATTCAATGGGCTCAACATGCCTCTCAGCAATTTCCTTGGGGTGTCTACTTTCCAAAATTGGGTCATTTGGGGGGGTTTTGTACTGCCCTGCCATTTTAGCACCTCAAGAAATGAGATAGGCAGTCATAAATTAAAAGCTGTGTAAATTCCAGAAAATGTACCCTAGTTTGTAGATGCTATAACTTTTGCGCAAACCAATAAATATACGCTTATTGACATTTTTTTTACTAAAGACGTGGCTGAATACATTTTGGCCTGAATGTATGACTAAAATTGAGTTTATTCGCTTTTTCTTATAACAAAAAGTAGAAAATATCATTTTTTTTCAAATTTTGGTCTTTTCCCGTTTATATCGCAAAAAATAAAAATCGCAGAGGCAATCAAATACCATTTAAAAGAAAGCTCTATTTGTTGGAAGAAAAGGACGCAAATTTCGTTTCGGTACAACATTGCATGCCAGCACAATTTACAGTTAAAGCAGCGCACTGCAAAATTCTGAAAACAGCCCTGGTCCTTTAGCTACAAAATGGGCCGGGGCTTAAGTGGTTAAACAACCGTATCCATTCAAAGTGCCCTAGAGGCCAAAGTGAATGGTACCCGGGCCTCATATAAGAACGGGGTTTTGCCTGTAATGTTTCTCCTAGAGAGCTGGATCCTGGGACCTAGTACTTTGGTCATACAGATTGGTTCCAAAGTTTTTTTTCTGGCAGGATGCTATACAGGTCCAGTGGAGCGGACTCCTTACAAAGGGTCCCGGTCCCTGAAGGTTCTATAACATGGCCCGCTGTCATGGGTGAAGATTGGGTCTGTCTGGTTACAGCAGAATCCTGCGGTGGGAGTGGCAAGTAAAGATATTTCTAGAGAACTCAGTTCGCCTAGAAATTTCTTCCCTATTTTGAGTAAAAGATGTTGTTTTGCCTAAATTCACCACTAGAGGGTGTGTGTAGAGCACATACCTGAATCATGCTTCTCAGTCGCTGGATTAAAGTTTACCTGTATTCCCTGCTCTCCTTTTCCCCACCACCAAAAGGTCCTTGGAAGGGGGAGGATTGTTCTTGACAGCGGTTTCCTTCCAATATCATTTCTCCCCACTGCGGGCAAATGGTTACCTTCTCCGGAATTGGGAGCTTCTCCCGGTTCCCTCCTCAACTGAAGGGAGGCTACAGCATGCGCTCTTTCCCCCCTCTCCCCTCTGGGGAGTCGCGGTTGTTCCCTTCCTTCCTTCCTCCCTCTCCCCCTACGCCATTCTCCCGAAGCAGCGCTCATACGGGAGAACCAATCGGATAAGTAGCCATTCCAGAAGAGGGCAGAGGGGGTGTGGTTAGCGCGGCTGCGTGTACATGACTTGGTCACATTTCACGCAGCGCTGCTGGATTTTAAAAAGCCTCCTCTCTTGTGAGCGTTTGGCTTGGAGGGACACAGAAGCTGACTCGGGACACGTAAGCGGTGGTGAACACAGGCGTTCTCATCAGGGGCACATCTACTCAAACGTCAGGATGAGCAGTAATAGCAGCATATTATTGCTGGACTATAGCTCAACAGTGTGTGTTTTTCTGTTAAAGTACCTCTGCTTTTGAGCTTGGGACTATCTCTTCCCGGTGGGGGGGTGTTTAAGCACCTCAAAAAAGAATGCAAAAACCTCGCCATCAGGCTCTAAAGACCTTGGTAATGCCCCCACGGTACCATCCTCTCCGTAAAGACCAGAGACAGCTAACCAGGATGAGCCATCGGGACTGATGGGAGCTGCAGCTGTTTCTAACATATCAGCCCCTGTATACGTTACTTAAGACGTTTTTTTTTCTTCAGCTTTAGTGGGGTTGGAAGAGAGATTAGCTGCTTTGGTTGCTTTCCAGTGTGGGAAAAAGCGTTGTAGATCCCCTTCCCCCCTATCCTTCAAGCAGGGGATCAGCTGTGGGCACATGGGGACGAGTTACTCCCAGAGGACCGGGAACAGGGACACACTGATGATTCCTCTTCTGAGGAGTCTACTTCAGATGAACCCTTTTCTGAGAGATTGTTGGTACAAAACCTCCCCCGGCTCTACATGCCTTTCCGGTCCATCAGTTACTGGAACAGCTTATGTATGCCGACTGGGATCACCCAGAAAAGCATTTTCTTCCTCCTAAGATGTTTTCTTTGCTTTTTCCCATGGAAGAAAAATTCACCAAAAAATGGAGTGTACCAGCAGTGGATGCTGCTATTTCTTGTGCTATTAGGAATCTAACTTGTCCAGCAGACAATGTTTAGGGATCCAACAGATAAGATTAGAATCTTTGCTGAAGAATTCCTTTTGCTCTCGCAGGTGCAGTTACTCAACCTGCAGTTGCAGCAATAAGTGTTTGTCAATCCATAAAAGATCAGATGAGACCGGTCCTCAAGATTGTTCCTGCTTAGCAGGCCCAGGACTTAGCCGAGCTTCCAAGGGCATTATGTTTTGCGGCTGACGCTATTAGGGATTCTTTTTGAACAGGCATTGCGTCTTGCTCTCCTTCTGGTCTATATGCGTTGAATTCTCTGGTTGAAGAACTGGTCAGCTGAGTCTCCTTTGTAAGAAGCTTTTGGCTAAGTTCCCATTTCATGGGGAATGGCTGTTTGGGGAAGATTTGGACAAATGTATCCAAAAGAGTTCTAGTGGTTAAAAGTACTCTTTTGCCAGTTAAAAGGAGGAGTAGGCGTCCCTCATTTTAAACGGGCTTCCTCTCCAGGATCAGGGGCGACCGCTTCCATGCAGTTGCGACGGCCTCCGCCTTTTCAGGTTCAAGCGGCAAGCCTCAGGGTCAAACCCATGGACAAAAGAAGCACTGGGGGCGAAAGCCTACAAAGCAGAATCCTAAGACCTCCTTTTGAAGCAGCTCACCCGAGTGGGCGGAAGGCTTCTGCAGTTCTCAGGAACCTGTTCGGAAGAAATCTGGGACAAATGGGTCATCTTCACTGATTCTCTAGGCTACGAGCTAGAGTTCTGAGAAAATCCTCCATCTCGTTTTTTGAGATCAAGCCTTCATCAAAGATCCAGGGAAAAGAAGATCTTTGTTTCTGGCGCTAGACCATTTGTTTTCTCAAAGGGTGATCATAGAGATTCCCTTAAAAGAGCAGGACATGGGGTTTTATTCAAATCGCTTCACGGTACCAAAACCAAATGTGGATGTCGGGCCCATTCTAGATCTCAAGGATCTAAATCTATTCCTAAATATCCGCTCTTTTCGCATGGAGGCAATCCGGTTAGTAGTTTCCGCCCTACGGGGGAAAGAACTCCTAGCATCAATCGACATCAAGGATGCATATCTGCATGTGCCAATTTCCCCTGCTCACCAAAAGTTCCTACGATTCGAAATAGAGTGCCACCATTTTCAGTTTGTAGCCCTGCCGTTCGGTTTGGCTACGGCACCCCGAGTTTTCACAAAGGTGCTGCTTCCGCTTCTAGTAAATCTGAGGGCCCAAGGTATAACAGTAATGGCATACCTAAACTATCTATTACTGTTAGATCAGTCGGTGGCCTGCCTAAACCAGGAACAACTGGGTTGGATTCTCAACCTAGATAAATCATCCTTGTGACCGGTAAAGAGGCTGGAATACTTGGGTCTGCTCATAGATACAGCCCAAAGAGTGTTTTTGCCCCAGAAAAAGGTCAGCGCCTTCAGGGAGCTGGTCCAGATAGTCATGATGAAGAAATATCCCTCCATTCGCTTTTGCATGAGGTTGATAGGGAAGATGGTGACTTTATTCAAAGCCGTTCCCTATGCCCAGTTTCATTCAAGGCTGTTACAGAACAGTATTCTATCCACTTGGAACCAGAAGATCCAGGCTCTGGATCTCCCAATGTATCTGGCCCCAAGCGTGCGCCAGAGCCTTAGTTGGTGGATGGCGACCAAAAATCTACAAAAGGGGAAATCCTTCATATCGGTTACCTGGAAGGTTGTAACAGATGCCAGCCTTTCAGGTCCTGGAAAAAGCCACTATCCAAGGCAAGTGGTCCGAAACCGAGTAGATTTTACCCATCAACATCCTAGAAATTCGGGCGGCTCGCCTAGCTTTAAAAGCCTGAACTTTCAGGTTGCAGGATTGTTTTGTCAGGATTCAATCCGACAATGCTACAACAGTGGCTTGTATCAATCACCAAGGGGGCACCAGGAGTCACGCAGCCCAGAGGGAAGTGAACCATATTCTGGATTGGGCAGAAAGGCATGTGCCTTGCCTATCTGCAGTCTTCATCCCGGGAATAGAAATTGGCAGGTGGATTTCTTAAGTCGACAGCAGTTGCTCCTGTGGGAATGGTCTTTTCACCCTGAAATCTTTATGGCTATTTGCCAAAGATTGGGTACACCAGATGTAGACCTGTTCATTTCCAGGTTCAACAAGAAACTGGTCAACTTTGTATCAAGAACAAAACATCCTCTCGCATGTGGGACGGATGCATTAGTGACCCAATGGGATCAGTATTCACTGATTTATGCCTTCCTTCCAATTCGGCTGCTACCGCGGCTTTTTTTTTACAGAATCAAGGAGGAAAGAAAACCAGGGGTCCTTGTAGCCCAGGCATGGCCCAGAAGATCCTGGTATGCAGAAATCGTAAAGATGGCAGTAGGGGACCCGTGGGCTTTAGCGCCATGTCCAGACCTGCTCTCGCAGGGGCCAGTGTTCCATCCTACCTTACAAGCTCTAAATTTAACGGTTTGGCTATTTGAAACACACATTCTAAGGAATCTGGGGCTTTCAGATTCAGTGGTGACCCCCCCTGGTCAATGCTAGGAAGCCAGCCTCCAGGGTCATTTTTTATAGAGTCTGGAGAGCATATGTTGGTGCGAATCCAAGGGTTGGCATCCTCGGAAATATGTCATGGGTAGAATTCTTGCCTTTCTCCAGTTAGGGCTGGAAATGAAACTGGCCTTGAGTACTATCAAGGGTCAGGTCTCGGCCTTATCAGTATTATTTCAAAGATCGCTTGCCTCACATTCCTTGGTCCGGGCTTTTATACAAGGAGTAACGCGTATTAATCCACCAGTTAGGTCACCCTTATGCCCATGGGACCTGAATTTGGTTTTGGCTGTACTACAAAAACAACCATTTTAAGCTGATTCACCATATTCCCTTGATCCTGTTGACAAGGAAATAGTTTTTTTCTGGTTGCCATATCCTCTGCAAGAAGAGTATCGGAGTTGGCTGCTTTTTCTTGTAAAGAGCCATATTTGATTATTCACAAGGACAAGGTAGTGATGCGCCCTCTTCCTACCTTTTTGCCCAAGGTAGTGTCGGGGTTTCATCTGAACCAAGATGTTATCCTGCCTTCCTTTTTTATCCAGAACCTTGTTCTGTGGAAGAGAAGTCATTACATTCTCTGGATTTAGTGAGAGCTGTCAACGCCTATCTAAATGCGACTGCTCACATTCGTAAAACTGATGTTTTGTTTGTGCTGCCAGAAGGCCTCAGAAAGGGACAGGCAGCGTCCAAATCTACTATTTCCAGCTGATTCGACAAGTAATTACTCAGGCTTATGGTTTGAAAGGGAGAGTTCCACCTATTCAAGTTAAAGCACACTCTACCAGAGCAGTTAATGCTTCATGGGCAGTGCATCACCAAGCCTCCACGACTCAGATCTGCAAGGCCGCAACTTGGTCTTCAGTCCATACATTCACTAGATTCTATCAGGTGGATGTAAAAAGGCATGAGGATGGCGTCTTTGGGCAGCGATGTACGTCAAGTCTAATGGCTCCCTGATTGTCTCCCCCCTCAGGTGGCATTGCTTTGGGACATTCCACATAGTAATTACTATGAAGATCTGTGTCCCGTGATGTACGATAAAGAAAATGGGATTTTTATAACCGCTTATCTGTAAAATCCTTTTCTTGGAGTGCATCACGGGACACAGAGGTCCCTCCCCTCTTATTGGGATATATGTTTATTGCTTTGCTACAAAAACTGAGATACTCCTAGTATGGGAGGGGTTATATAGGAGGGGACTTCCTATTTATTTTATGGGTGTGCCAGTGTCAATCACCTGAAGGTGGCCTATAACCCACATAGTAATTACTATGAAGCTCTGTGTCCCGTGATGTACGATAAAGAAAAGGATTTTACAGGTAAGCTGTTATAATAGGATTTTTATAACAGCTTACCTGTAAAATCCTTTTCTTGGAGTACATCACGGGACACAGAGCGACATAGTCATTACTAATGGGTTATATAGATACCTTCAGGTGCTGGCACTGGCAACTTCCAAAACCGGAAGTACCCTCCCCTATATAAGCCCCTCCCATCCGGGAGCACCTCAGTTTTGTAGCAAAGCAATAAGTGTCCCTCAAGAGGGGCGGGAGCTCTGTGTCCCGTGATGTACTCCAAGAAAAGGATTTTACAGGTAAGCTGTTATAAAAATCCTATTTTCTTTCTCGTACATCACGGGACACAGAGCGACATAGTCATTACTAATGGGATGTCCTAAAGCAATGCCCAACGAGGGGGGGGATACACCATACATAAGCTGAGCGCTATCAGACATGAGGATCTTTTGCGGCCTGCAACACACTGCGCCCAAAGGCGACAACCTCCTGACTTCTAACGTCCACCTGGTAGAACCTAGTAAACGTATGTACTGAAGACCATGTTGCGGTCTTACAGATTTGAGCCAGGGAGGCCTGGTGATGCACTGCCCATGAAGTTCCAACTGCTCTCGTGGAGTGCACCCTAACTTTGAACGGAGGCGGTCTCCTTCTCAAGCCATAGGCTTGCATAATGACCTGTCGAATCCACTTGGCTAAAGTAGATTTTGACGCTGCCTGACCCCTTCTGGGGCCTTCCGGCAGAATAAACAAAGTATCCGTTCTGCGAATCTGAGCAGTGGCTTTTAGATAAGCTTTAACTGCTCTTACTACATCCAAAGAATGTAATAACTTTTCCTCTACCGAGCTAGGTTTGGGGAAAAAAGAAGGAAGAACCACATCTTGGTTTGAATGAAACCTCGATACCACCTTAGGAAGAAAGGCTGGGTGAGGACGTAACACTACTCTATCCTTATGGATAACCAGATATGGCTCCTTACAGGACATAGCTGCTAATTCCGACACTCTTTTAGCCGAACAAATGGCTACTAGAAAAATCAATTTCCTGGTGAGAAGAACCAAAGAAATATGCTGTAATGGTTCAAATGGTTGTTTCTGTAGAACCGACAGAACCAAGTTTAGATCCCATGGTCATATGGGAATATTAACCGGAGGACTAATACGCATCCCTCCTTGTATAAAGGCTTTGACTAGTGAATGCGAAGCCAAGGGCCTTTGAAAAAATATTGACAAGGCCGAAAACTGACCTTTGATAATACTCAAGGCAAGCTTCCTATCTACAGCCCACTGTAGGAAGTCCAGACTCCTACCTATTACGTACTTATGTGGATGCCATTTCTTGGCCTCACACCACGCGATGTACGCCTTCCAGATTCTATAATAGATCTGCCTGGATACCGGCTTCCTGGCATTGATCATGGTAGATACCACAGGATTAGAGAGCCCTCTCTTTTTTAGAATGTGGGCTTCCATAGCCAGGCCGTCAAACCTAGGGCTGGTAAGGAAGGGTGGTATATCGGTTCTTGCGAAAGCAGGTCCGGACGACGTGGGAGAGTCCAAGGACTCCCCACTGACATTTTACAATCTCCGCGTACCACGCTCTTCGGGGCCACGCTGGAGCCACCAGAATCACTGGTTTCTTTTCTACCCTGATTCTGCGGATTAATCGAGGTAACCATTGTGGCGGTGTGAATGCATATATCAGCTTGAACTGATCCCAAGGGAACACTAGGGCATCCGAGCCGCAAGCTAGGGGATCCCTTGTCCGAGAGACAAACCTGTCCACCTTTGCGCTGAATCTGGATGCTAGAAGATCTACATCCGATGTTCCCCACCGCTGACATATTGTCCAGAAAACCTCGGGGTGAAGGGACCCTTCCTCTGGGCATAATTGCTGGCAACTTAGAAAGTCCGCCTTCCAATTCTCCACTCCTGGAATGAATACCGCAGATATGGCTGGGACATATCTTTCTGCCCATTTCAGGATGTAATTTACTTCCCTCTGGGCTGCACGACTCCTGGTGCCCCCCTGATGATTGATATATGCCACTGCTGTGGCATTGTCTGATTGAATTCTGACAGGGGACCCTTGGAGTTTGGATGTCCATGCTACTAGGGCATACCGGGCTGCTCGTATCTCTAAGAGATTGATGGGCAGGGCCTTTTCTGCATCCGACCATCTGCCCTGGAGAGACCATTGCTCCAGTACTGCTCCCCAGCCTATAAGGCTGACCACCTTCCAAGAAATCGGACTGAAGGATTTCCCTTTTTCCAGATTCTGGGGAACCAACCACCAACGGAGGCTCTTGCGAACGGAAGGGGACAAGGACATTGTAAGTCTAGGGCCTGAACTGTTTTGTTCCAGGCTGACAGTATGGCCCCTTGCAAATTCCTTGAATGGAATTGACCGTAGGGTACTGCTTCGAATGATGCCACCATTTTTCCCAGCAGCCTTATGCACAGGCGTATGGACGGCTGTCTTTTTTGTACCCACTAAGTGGATCAAATCTTTCAAAGACAACACCTTTCCTCGAGGCAAGAATATTTTTCTCTGGCCTGAATCCAACCTTAGCCCCAAGTATTCCAGACTTTTGACTGTTTTTTAGGGCTGACTTGTCTCGGTTGATAATCCAACCGTGAGATTCCAGATACTTGATTGTCTTGTGAATGACCACGTCTAGTTTTTTCACTGAGTGGTCTATCAGCAACAAGTCATCTAGATATGCCATTATCATTACACCTTGTGTTTTTAGATTGGCCAATAAAGGGCCAGAATTTTTGTAAACACTCGTGGTGCTGTGGCCAAACCGAAGGGTAAGGCTCTGCTGAAAATGGCACCCTTCTACTGCAAAGCGTAGAAATTTTTGGTGGACTGGAAAGATGGGAATGTGCAAATAAGCATCTTTGATGTCGATCGCGGCTAACCAATCCTCCCCTTGTAGGGCAGTGGCCACCGATCGGATCGACTCCATCGGAAAGTCCTGATATACAGGAATTTGTATAGCCCTTTTAGAATTAATATGGGCCTCCCGTCCGCGTTTGCTTCGGGACTGTAAAGAGGTTTGAGTAAAACCCGAACCCTCATTCTTCCAGGGGAACCTCCATAATTACTCCTTGGAGCAATAGTTGTTCTAGTGCCAACAGGAGGGACTCTCTCTTCCGGGGATCCCTTGGCGCGTTTGACCTCAAAAATGGGAAGGAGGAGAGTCTTTTAACTCCAAACTGTATCCCCAACATACTGCAGAGAGCATCTATCTGTCTTGATCGTGTCCCGCCCGGTCTCTTGCGAACAACTGGAGTCCTCCCCCCACCCGACTGAGTGGGGGCCCCTTCAATGAATTTAACTTTGGGGGAGGTTTTGTACCTCCCCTGACCCAGGGTTTCTCATTACCCTGCTATTGTCCCTGTTTTTTACCCCCGGGAATTGACCGAGGAGGCCGTCAGAACTGTTACACAGCCGATGCCCCAGGGACTGGAGAAGCAGGCCTCTTAAAGAGGGACCTCTAACTCTGTTTTTAACCGGCAAGAGCGTATTTTTACCGCTGGAAATTTTCTGGATATATTTGTCCAGGTTTTCCCTGAATAAGCGTTCACCATGAAATGGGACGCTAACCAGCCATTCTTTACAGGGAGCTTCAGCAGACCAGTTTTTGAGCCATAGAAGCCTACGCATATGTACTATAGACAGCGTAAGGCGGGAGGCCTGATGGACTGAATCCTTTATGGCGTCAACCGCAAAGCCTAAGGCTCTAGGTAGATCAGCTAGGGCAAGGGCCTGCTGATCTGTCAAGTCCCTCAAGACCTGTTTCAACTGATCCTTCCCTGCTTAGCAGACCCCAATAGCTGCTACTGCTGGTTGTGTCACCAAGCTTGCTGTAAAAAGAAGCAGACTTTCATAAGGACTCCAATCTTTTATCTATTGGGTTCTTGAACATTTGGACATTATCCACTGGACATGTCAGTGATTTATATATACAAGAGATGGCTGTGTCCACTGTAGAGACCTTCCATTTTTTTTTTTTGATGAACTTATCCTCCACGGGATAGACCACCGGAAATCTCTTGGGGGAATAAATATTTTCTCAGGACGTTCCCAATCCTGGTAAATAAGCCCTTTCAGTAAAGGGTGAAGTTGAAAAGAACAGACAGTCTGGGGGCTTCTAGCGACCCCAACGAGGATACAGTAGTGGTTGATGGTTCCGCAAGGTGCATTTTTAAATGCTGATCGGACCATGTTAGTCAGAGACTGAACCCATAATCTTTCAGCTTGAGATGCTGAGAAAAGGTTCCCCCACTGTTGATTCCTCTATAACAGAATCAACCTCGTCCTGATCCCCTTCAGGCAGGTCGATCCCTGTATGGGACTGTTGCTCTGCTAACAGGCACTCTGAAGGAGGAGACGGAGATCGGGCGTGCTTTCCCTGACAGGGAGGCAGCGATCAATGTTGACAATCTCTCTCTAATCCTCCCAGAGCTGAGGAAAAAACCTCCTCTGTTACATACACAGGAGCAGGTGAACTGAGGACAGCCACAGTACCAAGTACCCCTGCGGGGTCTCTACGGTCACTTACCTCTGAACTTCAGGGGAGACTGGTGCAGCAGAAGCATGCCCAAGATCCTCAGCCCGATGAGACCCCCTTCGCTTCCTGGAAGATTCAGTTCCGGAGCTTCTGGACGGCATATTTCCTAAGCCTAAAGCTGAGGTATTCCAGCCGTAATACACCACTTTTACTGAGAATAGTCTAGCACAATTGCTGCTATATCACAGTTGGTGTCTACTAATGTGCCTTTCTATGGGGATGCCTGCATCAACCGCTTGCTGTATGCCTTTTTTTAATGTTGCCAGCTCTGTCTCTGCACTCCATAGCCAGCTCACAACACATAATTGTGTTTTTTAACATGCTGGGACGCCCGCACATGCGTAGAAGCGCTGCGGCGCGCACAGAGCGTCATCCCCCAGGCTCCGCCCCCTTTCCCGGCTCACCTCTATATATAGAGGCACGCGCGCGGCCACGTGCGCCTTCGGCGCTAATTTCGAAAAGGGAAACTAGGGACAAGAGCCAGGGCCCCTTTTTGCCGCAGGCCGGGGGATGGACGAGCATTGCAACATGGCAGAGGAAGCAGTTTCCCACAAGAGAACTCACCATCTGCCTGGACTTGCTCTGATGAAAAGAAACTAGTCCACATGACAAGAAATGTTCCACAGCGGCCTCTAGTGGATAAACACAGGTACCGCAGTCTAATATATTAAATATATATATATATATATTTTTTTTTTCTTGACCACTATTAAAAATACTACATTTTTTTAGTAGTTACAGGCATGCACAGATATTAGCGGGAATACCGTTAAGGTAACAGACAGAAAGACAAATTAGGCTTGGGGGTCCCCCAATAGAACCAAGTTCCTGGGGGCCCCCACTTACCTGTTCCCCGCCGCAGGACTTTGTTTGGTCCACAAAAGCCCAAACTTCACCTATCACGGCAGGCATTGTAATCAAACCTTCAGGGACCGGGTTCCCAAGGATTCCACTCCCCTGGACCTGTATAGCACCCTGCACAGAAAACATCTTGGTCGTGGGTATGACCAGAGCTCTGGATCCCAGGGTCCAGCTCTCCTAAGAGAAGCATTACAGGCAAAACCTTGCTCTTCTCTGCAAGGCCCGGGTACCGACCGTTTAGCTATGAAGCTTTTTTGGTCGGATCCGGAATAGCTTACTGAGGCCCAAAAGAACCTGTACGCAAGCTCAGTGAAAAACACATGTTTCTTCTTGGCCAACACCTTAGACACTGGCAAAAAACTGAGGTGCTCCCGGATGGGAGGGGCTTATATAGGGGAGGGTACTTCCGGTTTTGGAAGTTGCCAGTGCCAGCACCTGAAGGTATCTATATAACCCATTAGTAATGACTATGTCGCTCTGTGTCCCGTGATGTACGAGAAAGAAAAACTACTTTACATATTAACTAAATTGTACACACTTTTAACGTTATTATCCGATTAATTGAAACAATAATCGCCAACTAATTGATTATGAAAATTATTTTTATTTGAAGCCCTATTGTGTATATTAGAGGTTCACCGAAAATTTTGGCCCCTTAAATTATCCTCTGAAAACTCTCTTCATTCAGCCGAAAGGAAAAAACAGCAGATACCGAAAAGGGGCGTGGTCCACACTGGGTGCTGACCATTGCGGGACTGTCATCCTGGCGCACCCAGTCCTCTACTCCCTCCTTCCCTCCCTCTCCTTGCTGCGATCTCTGTGTGTCACGGAGCTGAATTGCCCAGGCCGTAGCAACAGTGTGATAGACAGCACACTGATCCAATGGCGGGACATTGAATCAGTGTGACGTGATCCCAGGAGGCGGGACGTTGTTACTGTGGCCTGGGCAATTCAGATCCAGCTCTGTGACACACAGATTGCCGCTGATGCGGCCACTGGCAGGCTGCATATGATGGGAACTGGTGAGGCTGCAATGATCTCCTGTACTATAGAAAAAATAAAGCTGAGCTCCCCTTAAAAACAGAAATGAAATGATCTTAAACATTAATGATCAACCATTGAATGATAATAAATGAATCAACCCCTAAGGGATATCACATATTAACACATAATATATAAACCAGTGGCATAGATTAAGAAATATGTGATGAAATAAAGAAATTCCTTAATTTTGAATAAGAATGAAAGAATAGTCCATATGTGGTGAGTATTAATGAAAGTCCATATAGCCAGAGGAAATTGAGGTGCACAAGTTGAATTACATCAAAACAGGTGTCCACCAGAGATTCCGTGCACCACCACCATAAAGATTGCAGGCTTACCAAAAGCAAGCTTTGGTATAACCCAGCCCGGGTCCTGTAAC